>CM046815.1:18914832-20221686 GCA_025617385.1 Murraya koenigii
AATTTTAAAATTTTCAAAACTAACCCTTTCAATTTATTTCTTTCAAAGCTAGCCAAAACATACTAAAAGAACTAAAATACCCTTCTCATGAAAATATCAATGAGGTCCGGAAAAATTATAATTATACTAAATGGATAAAAATATTACAGAAATTAACGAATTAAATAAACAAATGATAGTGCATATTAAGACTATAATAGAAGAAATAAAACTTCTTAAAATAAAAGTATTTGAAATAAAAATTAAATTAGAAAAGAATCAACAATTTTAGAAACACAAAGAGAATTAAAAGAATCAATTAGACACAAAGAAAAAATACAATTTGGAGATGTAGTCAAAGGATCATTTGATGAAAGAATAAGAACTACTATTATGCCAGAAATATTAAGAAGGGAAGAAAAATATAAAAAATAATTAGAAGAAACAACAAAAAGATCAAAAGAGAAAACACCAAAAAATAAATTAAAAGAAAAGGCGGATATAAAACAAAAAGGAATAAAAATTGATGAACCTAAAGAATTAAGTTCAAGTGAAAGTGAATAATGGATAGTTTAGAAGAAAAATTTGATAAATTATCATTAGAAGATTTAGACTTAGAAACACTAGGATTTGATGTAAATATAAATGTTGGAGCACCACCTACTGAACCAAGCATAAAAACTGAAAATCCTGATAGAAATTTTGTTAACAGAACCAGAGCACAACATCAAATATTAGCATCTAAAAAACCTTATTATAAAATGTATCCAGAAGAATATATACCTGAATATAAAACTGAAAATGAACCCATTAAGCCTATGAGAAGTAAATTGGATATAGACTATAGAAAAGACCCTAGTAAAATATTAAAAAGTTGGAAAAATGATATGAAAATAATGTTCTTATTTAATAAAATAAATAGTGATTGGGATACAAATAATACAGAAAAAAAAATTGATATATTGATAGAATTATTAGTAATGAGTTTTATTTGTAATGTACTAAATTGGTGGGATGAAATAATTGAAGAAACAAAAACTTTAATAAGATTAGCAACTAAACAAGAATTTAGAAAAGGAATAAATGAAGGATTAGATAAATTCACAAATTATATAAGAGATGAATTTTTAGGAGAAAATTGGGAAGATCTTAAACAAAGAGAAATAGAAAAAGAAAAACTTTTAGAAAGACAACATTTGATGAACCTTCAAATATATAATTTATGCAACATAAAAAATTATACATGTAAATTTCAGAAATATTATTATAAACAATTTTATAGTAATGATGACCAAACAATTTATTACGATATGTATATAAATAAATTACCATCACCATGAAATACTTACTTTTAAAAAAATGGAATTCATATAGATTAACAGAATCAGGAAAATTAATACCAAACACTTTAGGATCTAGAATAGAATTTGTCATAAAAAAATTAAAAGATATATGTATAGAAAGAAAATTGTATAAAAAAGCAAAGAATGCTATGATTATTTGCTGTGATCAAGTAGATGCACCTAATCAATGAGGATGTAAACCATATTATAAAAAACATAAGAAACGTAAGTATGGGTATAAAGGTAAATACAAAAACAAAAGAAGGTATAAAAAACACTATAGAAAATATTGAAAAAATAAAACTTTTAAAAGAAAACCTTATAGGAGATACTATAGAAGAAAGCATAATAAAGAAATTAAAAAAGATCATAAAGAATGTAGATGTTGGAATTGTGGACAAAAAGGACATATAAGCCCTGAATGTAAGCAGAAAAAGTTTAGAATAGCTGAAATAGAATACCAAGAAATAAAACCAGATTTAGAATTATTATCTAATAATGAAACCATAAATTATTTCAATATTGAAATATATGAAAGTTATAGTGATACAGAATCCATAAGTACAAGTTCTTTAGAAAATTCAGAATCAGATGAATCAGAATCAGAATTCTGAAATAGAAAACATAGAAGATATAGAAATAGATAAAGAAATAGAACAACAAGAAAATAGAGATGGATATCAATTAATCGTACAATTAAATCAGAAAAAATTAAAAGAAATTTCAAGAATATCTTTAAATTTAAGAAATGTAGATAATACTATTTTAAGAAATATACAACAATTCTTTAAAAGAAAAAATATTGTCATTCATGAATATCAAGAACAAGAAAAAGCTATAAATATAAGACAAAGTAAAAGAAATATCAAATTAAACTTGTTAAACTCTAGAAGTATATAAGCTACTCTAAATAAGATTAAAAGTGATAGGATTAGAGATAAAATACAATATGTATACTTAGCTGGAATATAAATATTAGTAAAATCGTTATTTAGGGAATGAATAAATTCACCTATAATACTTAGTTTACATGATCAAAAATTTATAAACCCTGAATTAGCACATTTAGGAGCCATAGAAGGAAATTTATATTATAAAAATTTTTATTTACATGTTACCCTAGATATTGTGTCCATATAAAAGATAAAAATATAAATGATACTCTAAGTTTACATTTTGAACTAAAAAGAAAAGATATAATGAAACATGGAAATAAAATTATGACATTTTATTATTATGCTTTATACTCTTTTTGTAATAGTAATTACGGAGAAATATATAGTAACAAACCATATATAGAAATAGGAAAAGAATTTCAAGATTTATGACAGAGTATAGAACCAATATTACAAATCTCTAATTTGCCAATAACATATAACTTAGATATAAATGATGATAAACCTGAATTAGAGGAAGATATTAAAAACTAAATAATACCAATTCAATTTCGTAATAAACAACTTATTAAAGGAATCAGAAATAAAGGAAAAGGAAAACAACCAGATTATAGTATATATAAAGAAATATTAATACCTGAAAATACATCTAATAGAAGTTTAGTAATAATGGGAAAATATTTTAATGGAATAGAATTCATAGAAGGTCCAAAAATATTAATAGACATGGGATCAAGCCACAATCATTTAAATATACTAAAGAATAAATGATTAACAGAACACATTACAACTAATGAATATAAATATAAAGATTTTAATGGAAATATAAGAATCTGTACAAAAGAAGTAACTGTGCCAACGTATATAGGAAGATTATTATTTAGAATATCATGTTTTATAGACTTAGGATTTGCTCAGAATGAAATATATGATATCATATTAGGAATGAGTCTCTTGAAACATATAAATTATAATATTACTTCTGAATGAATATATATAAAAATAGATACTGAAACAACAAAATTTTACCCTAAAATAGCGATGTGGAAAAACGAATAAATGAATACTATAAAATTTCCTTTATGTACTTATATAGAATTAACCTTTCCTGAAACTAATATTACTACATGTGCAATAATAGACACAGGAAGTGCAATTACACTAGGTAAATCATTTTTACTAAAAGAATGGAATAAGTTCTCAGGTTCGGGAATAAAACTTATAGGAATAACAAATACCCAAACACCTTTATTATATTATAAATCACAAGTTCCAATTATTCTTGAAAATAAAATAATATTGTTAAAACATATTATTCAATATGATACTTTAAAACAAGATTTACTCTTAGGAAATAATTTCCTTAGTCAATTCTAAAGTTATCAACAAACTTTATATAATATAAATCTTAAAAACCATGTGGCCATATTCTCAGATTGCCTCGAATTTTTAAACCTTACAGAGTTGTAGCTGACCGTAGTGATTATACTTATAAGATCTTTTTGATAAACAACAATTACAAAATAATTTGATATCTATAGATGAAATTAAGAAACAATTACAAGAAGTATATCATGAGAACCCTTTAGCTTTATGGAACCCTAAAAATCTAAGAGCTAAAATAGAATTAATAGAACTAGTAACTATTAGAGTAAAACCAATGGTATATACCCAAGAAGATATAACCGAATTTAAAATACAGCTAAAAAAATTATTAAATTTAAATTTAATAAGACAAAGTTTTAGTCCTTATTCAAGTCCAGCCTTTATGGTAATGAAACATAGTGAACAAGTTAGAGGAAAAGCTAGAATGGTCATAAATTATAAAGAATTAAATAAATATACTAAATTTGATGGATATTTCTTACCAAAGAAAGAAGTATTAATAAATTTAGTAAAAGGAAATATATACTATTCTAAATTTGACTGTAAATCAGGATTTTGGCAAATAAAAATGGAAGAAGATAGTATAAAATATACAACCTTTAGTACACCTCAAGGACATTACGAATGATTAGTCATGTCATTTGGATTAAAAAATGCACCACAAATATATCAAAGAAGAATGGATGATTTATTAAGAAATAAAACATACTTAATAGTTTATGTAGATGATATTTTAATAAGTTTAAAAACATACAAAGAACATATTGAACATTCAAAAGATTTTGCACAAACGTGTAAAGAAAAAAGAATAGTATTAAGTGAGAAAAAAGCTAAAATATGTCAAAATGAAATAGAATTTTTAGGAATGATATTAAATAATGCAGGCATAAAGTTACAATTCCATATAAGTGAAAAAATAAAACAGTTTCCTGATAAATTAGAAAACAAAAAACAAATACAAAAATTTTTAGGATGTTTAAACTATGCAGAAGGATTTATAGACAATTTAGCTAAGAAAAGAAATCCTTTACAAAAATTATTAAAGAAAAATAATCTCCAAGGATGGAAAGAAGAACATACAAAAACAGTTAGACAATTAACAGAAGAATGTAAAAATCTACCTAAATTAAGGTTACCGGAACCAACAGATAATTTGATTTTACAAACAGATGCCAGTGACTTATATTGGGCAGCAATATTAAAAATTAACTTAAATGAAGTTTGTAGATATAAAAGTGGAACACTAAATTCAACAGAACAAAATTATACCACACATGAAAAAGAATTATTAGCAATATTAAAAGGAATTAAAAAATTCTCATTATTCTTAATTGCTAAAGAATTTATTGTAGAAACTGATAATACTCAAGTTAAATCATTGATATTTAATAAATTACCAAATGAACCTCAGTATAGAAGAATCTATATATGACAAGTATTTTTGTCCTTATATATTTTTAAAGTTAATTATATTAAAGGTTCTGACAATTATCTTACAGATTTTTTATCCATGAATATAGAATTTGCTGAAGAATCATAAACAATGGAGGAAGAAATCTCCAAAATAAATGCTGAAATAAATCGGCTTAAAGCTGATGCCACTGAAGCCTTGGACGCCATAGATTGTCTAAGGGAAATATTTGAGACACATAATGATGGAGTAGACAGGCTAATTTCTTCTTGAAATAGTCTGATCAGTAGACTCCAAATAAATCCTATAAATGCTGAAAGCAGCAGTGGACCCGTTCCACAGGATCCTATCAGTGATCCAATAAATCAGGATTCTCCCAGGGATCCAATAAACCAGGACTCTATCAGAGGCCCAATAAAACAGGATCCAATCAACGATCCAATAAATACAGATCCAATCAGCGATCCAATAGTCCAGTAAAATAAAACCATAACTATCTGTGCAACAGGTGAAGAAAATAAAAGGACTGTCAACATAAATCCCTTTACTTCAGAGGATGATAACCTCCCTTTAAATATAAAAGAAGAAGATTATAAACAGGTAACCACCTAGATATATTCTATTTGTTCCTATAAAAATACCATCTATAAATCACCAGGGAAAAATGTCTATCCCAGAATGATAGCAATAAAAAATGCAGATCCAATCCTTGTTGGGAAGATAGCAAGGTATGGATTCCTTGACATGATATACTCTGATATAAACCTAAAGAAGCTAGCTAGTTTTGATGAACTCCTTGTAAAATAATTCTCTAAGTTTGCTAAAAAGAGACAAATATATCTTAAATTTTACACATAAGTCCTGAATATACTAATAATATAGAATACTAGGCCTTTTACATGATTACAATAGGCCATGTTACCAGAAAATTTCAACTTGAAGTGGGAACAGAATATACAGTAGCCCCCACAATTCAATAAAGCATGGATAAGAACCAGAAGAGCTCGAGGAATAAAAGCCATCTGGAGCATAGCTAAAGACCTGTATAATAGAAAATACAGAACAATAATAAAGTTCAATAATTATATTCTCTTAACAGCAGAAGGTGGAGAGTCACCATAAAAAATATTGCTGGATTTCATACACGAGATAACAACCATGAGATTTCCATCAAGCACAGCCACGTTACAGCAGGCATGCAGGCTGATGGAGATAAAATAAGAAAAAGAAGTCTTGTCACTTGTGTCGGTAGAAATAAATAATGTAATCTTTACTTTATACATTTGTTATTTGTAATAATGTAGCAAAAACTTTTTGACTTTGTAAGGCCACCACATAAAGTTGTCGGCCATCAATTCAGCCCATGTGTATATGTCGGGTATTAGTTGTGTTTATCATTTCTCTTACCATACACCTGTAAAGGAGAAAGATAAAGAGTCATTATCTTGTCCCTCATCCATACACCTATAAAGAGGAAAAGATAACAATCAATAATGTATCCTCTATATAAAGAGCAATAAATCAGATCGAGGGAGAGCCCATCAGAGCCGATCAAAGCATTTTCACACTACCTTTCTTACAATCTCCCAATACAAAAATAAAAATCTTTTCTCCAATCTCAACCTAGAAGAACATAATACCTTAATAAACTAGATAACCCCATAACAAAGAAAGAGGAAACCTATATCTATTATTGGATATAAGGAAATTTCAAGATACCATAGGATATAGTGAAGCCGTGAGACTGTCCAGTTTTCCCGTGTTAGCCAAAGGTGAAGGCGTGTTAAGGGAGTTAAGGACGAGGTCATTCAGGCAGAAGGTTACTCCGTTGGTGTATAGGAAAATCCTTTCATACAATAAAGGATAAAGGTAATAATTCCAAATTCTTATCTTTTGGTGGTAAAGGTTTATAAAAATGTTAATGTTTGACAGGAAAAGAAGGAGATCTTGGATATATTGCAATAATATGGAAAAATTTCATGAAACTCTATTAAAAGATATGAGAATGACTAAAATTTGGATAAATAATACAACAAAAGTTTCATATAATCATAGAACTTTAGTAATATGATTTAATTGTGGAATATGAGATTATGAAGCATACATATTCTCTAAAAGAGAATTAGTACCAAAAGAAGCCTTATTAGCAGTAAAAAATATTGGACTACCTAATGAATTGAAAAGAAAAATAATAAATTAAGTTGAAATAGATAATTTACAAAAAAAAATATATATGTTTCAAATAAATCAAGAAATCTCTATATTAAAAATTAATATGAAACAAGAAGGACAAGTAGGAATACATAATTTTTATTACTAAGATAAAAATAATAATATCTAAATATAAACAGCTTTTACCACTAATAAAGATCTGTATAATTCCTTTTGTATCCTAAATAAAAAGTTTCTTTCTATATTCCTCTCCTTTGTAAATATTTATGTTGTAAATATCTATAAATAATCTCTTTTGTATAAATCATGTATTCAATATTTGAATAATAATATGTCTTCAATGTTCATTATTTGGGATAAATTTCAGTTAGATTAATTTTGTTGACTAGATTTTTTTATTAACTAGATTAATCTTCGGACCCCCAAAGCAAATGGTATCAGAGGCATATAGTACTAATAAAAATCATAAGAAAAATAAGAAAGATAAGAATTTGAGAAATTATTAAAGTTCAAATAGAACCAATAACTAATATAGTAGATGTTATGTATACTTTAAAAATAGAAGATAAAGAAGAGATAAGAAAGTTGGTAAAAAAGAAAGTAAGAATAATATAAGAAATATTGAATTAGAATTAATGCAAGATCAAAAAGAAATGTTTAATATAAATACTAAAGATGATGAGATAATATTAAATAAAAGAATGAAATTTATAGATGAGTTAATTAAATTTTTAATATATTAATATAAAACAGAAACATTATGAATAATAATGACCCAGAATTTGAAGCCTGAAATAGAATCAGATTAATGTGTCATACCATAAAAAAGATGATTTTTAGTTGGGAAAATAAAGTTAATCTTTATACAGAACATTTAAATCAAGAGATAACAAGTTTAGAATAAGAAAAAAGAACTTTAATAAATATTGGGTAAAAAAATTAGGAAGAATTAGAATTTATAGACTTTTATGATCTAGAATAAAAAATATATTTTTATAAAAAAATAGTAAAAATATTAAAAAGAATAGGACGAATATGTAGAAATGATAGAAGAATAATTAATGTATAAAATTATAAAACTACAAGGATTTTAAAGAAAATTATCATAATAAGAAAACATAAAATAAATGGTATTATTGAAATTAACATAAACACAATATAAATTTTTTATCCATACAATCAGACTAAAGATGATAAAAAAAAAATCAAAAAAATTAAAAATAAAAATTAGTAAAGATATATGACTAAAATTGATAATTTCCAACTTTACGCGTTAACGAAGTCGGCTCGTAACTTTGAGAATTATAAAAGTCCCATTAAGATTCTCTTCATATGACCCATTAATGCTTTGACGAAAAGGATCTCTCTCAGTTGATAATTGAAACAAATATAACCAAAGTCAGAATTTTCAACTCCAGCGTCCACACTTAAATAACTTAATAAATTACAGGTGGAACCATTTGTCGAGGCTGTGTTATCCGAGAAACTTTAGCACTAGGCGAATTAAATGATTCTTTATGGCTCCAAAATTTAGAAGGATCTCAATATGTAATATTTATTTAATTAATACATTAATAAAAATTTATTTTTAAAAAATTTTATTTAAATTATGTATATAAGAAAACTTAATTTTTAAATATCTTTCTATTATTACTTTCATTAATAATTATTTAAAAATTATAAATTTTTTCTTAATAAAAAATTTATATTAGATAATCTTCACTTTGAAAATAAGATTTATTTTTTTATAAAAAATTCATATTTAATAATCTTCAATTATTATGAAATTAATGTTGTCATATATATATATATATATATATGCCCCGCAAAAACAAACAATTCAGCTTCTGGAACCCAATCAAATTTACTGCTAATGTTGATAATTTTCACGGCGGTTTACTTAAAAGTCGTACACCACCGATTCCAATGTGGACTTCATTGGCTATAATTGAATCGACAAATATAACGTACACGTGTAGCCATTAATGCCTCATTCCAGTATTTTATTTCACGTTTGACTGCCTGTTTTCATCAAAGCCTCTTAAATGGATATATCTATGTGTGCAAGTATTGTGATATGATATATGTTGGTATTGTTCGATATTAAACTCATATATGAATATTATGATGATATTTATACATCGATCATCCAGATTTAAGCTCTAAACTACTTGCAATATTCGGAGATGTCGATTTAAGCTCTCACGAATGTTCGAAGATGTCTGTCCTCAACACTAGATTTAAACCCTAAACTCTCACAAATATTCGAGAGATGCATGTTCTCAACAGAAGTTCGTATGGAGCACTGTCCAGATTTAAACCCTCTCAAATATTCGAGAGATGTCTGTCCTCAACACTAGATTTAAACCCTAAACCCTCACAAATATTCGAGAGATGCCTGTTCTCAACAGAAGAGGCGATGAATCAAACTGACCTTTACTCAGAATTTGAGAAAGGATTTTCCTCCACAACGTAGTTGTGGGGGTTCGAGCTGCTGCCCTCCAAATTGGAGGGCAGCAGCCCTCACCACCAAGCTAAGGCTTGGTGGCTTGATCATCTACAACAGCTAATGTGTCAAACTAATTTAAAAGATCGCCGAAAATTTAATCAAGAATCGTTAAAACTAAAATTCCCTTGTGAGTGTGTATATTCTTCGTATGCAGGCAATTTTATAATAAAAGAATTCTTATCCTGATAAAAAAGATAAGCAAATAATAATAATAATAATAATAATAATAATAATAATAATAATTTCCTAATGAAGATATCAATATTTTAATAAAATGAAAATACTATTAATAAATTAAAAAAATATAAATTTCAATATATTAATAAATAGAAAAATACAATCTATAATGTATTGAAATTTATATTTTTTTATATTTGATTGCACATACTTACTTTAATAAAGTAATGATATTTTCATTAGAGAATGACTATATATACGTATAATCATTCTCTACTGAAAATATTTTCACTTTGTAAAGTGAGAAAATCACTAAAATATAAATTTTAAGATATTAAAAATTATTATTTTTTATTTATTAGTAACATCCTCATTATAATAAAATGAAAATATTCTCACTATATATATATATATATATAGTCTCAATCTAGTTTATGATATTAAATTTTATTGAAATTTGAAAAAATTATTCACTGTACTTAATAATATAATTTCACTACACTATCAAACCACATATTTTAATAATTTTTTAAACTTTAACAAATTCAAAATCTTAAATTAAAATATTTATATATATAAAAGGCATACATGTACATATTATTACATGCAGGTTTTGCAATGGGAACAAAATTTTAAACATGGTGCCCGTCACCTCAAAAATATATAAATCATTTTCAAGTTATTCAACCATAATAAAAGCAAAAGTCATTGGTATAAGTTAATTAATAAAATAAGGTTGGACAAATAAGGGAAAGTCGATGGCGGTACAGGAAACGTGATTGCGACACTAGCCTATAATTCAGCCTTCTCTAGATAAACCAAAGTTGACAAAAATTTGGGTCACATCTTTATAATCATCTCCATATGACTCAAAAGGATAAAAATTTTATGTTCGTTTTTCCTTGCAAATTGTAACAAATCAGAGAAAGGACTCGGCGTCATTTTCAAATTTATAAGCTTTTTTTCTTTTTTTACGATTTTGGTCAAAATAAAACATGCGATGAGAGTACATTAGACGTGCATGCAAGTCGGGGAATGATGGTCTTTTATTGGTAGAATTCCTTCAAATTGTCCCCAAAATAAGATATATTTTTGTTTTGAGGGCGTGGTATGGTGTTGGAAATTACAAAATTTATTAAAAGTTTCTTTTTAAATAATATGGTATTATACTAAGTTAAGGTAATTTTTTTGAAAAAAAATAATAGGTAATTAATTTACTTAAAATTTGTGAAAATCTTCTTGATGAAATTATACACCATAATATATGGGATGAAATTTTAAAATATTTGTCGTTACTCATATGTTTTAACTATTTATTTTTTATCAGTTGTAATCAATATATCTCCATGAGTAAGACTCTCTGGTTGTTCTAATTGTGCTAATTGTGCAATGTATATGATTCATAACTAAAGCTACTAGTACTTATTCAACACTTTAGCAATATTGCTTTGAACACCAAGTTAATTAATTTTACTCATTGAAGAAAGATATCTATAACCTTAGTAATTTAACCTTGGGGAACTTCACAAAGCTAAATATGATTACCAAACTCTAATAACATCTAACACACTTCAATTTCAAATAAAATATGTTATATTTTCTATACAATGTTATAAAAGCTCATGGATTTAACTCATACCTAAAAGGTAACTCAAAGAGTTGAGAATTGTCCCAAACTTATATATATTCTTAATTCATGAACTATTTACAACTGATATGGAAATTCTCTTCAACATATATGTAATCCCATGGAAAATCTTAGAGAGCTCTTTCATTAAGAATAATAAAAAAAGTAATAATAGAAAAGGAAAAGGATAAGAGAAATGCGTTAGGCTTAAAAACAATGAAATAAACGAAACGAAAGTGTTAAAGCCAACTTAACAATTAAGAAAATTTTTTTTTTTTTCTTTTCTGAATACAAATCCCGCTAGTAGAAGTAAGGAAACAACTATAAACTCATATTAACCAACAGAATATAAGACTGACATATTGTTCCTCTTATTTTATTTATCTAATATTATGGGAAACATCCCTATGTAAAACCCAGAGTGTTATAAACTTCAAGCGTTAACAAAGGGGTAAATCTCATATCTAAAGTTACAACTTCCACTAACAACCCTTCCTCCTTCTTTCCCATCACAACAGCTTGGGAGCTCACGAATTATGCCATCAAGACACTTCTTACAATCAACGCTAGAAAGATCCCTTGTGCATTGAGTCAATCCATAGAGTTTCTTCGATTTTCCGAGCTCCATTTCTCCTACCGCATACAATTTGGGAGTAACATAAGCTTTTTCAGCCAGTTGGGTTAACAACTCCTTGGTCCTTTTATTGAAAGACACCGGCTCTCTAACAACTCTCACGTTCCACATATAGAACTTGTTTTGGTTGTCAATTTGGCCAAAGAACTCCGTGTTTGTGTATTTCAAAAGACAATTGTCGTACCAAATGATTGCAGCTTTGTTGTAAGGGCATCGCTTGCGGATCTCACCGCTTGCATCAACAATACAGGTTTTGCAATCGGAGCTTGAGACATCACCTCTACAAAGAGCAAGCCCGTATGCTTTGTTAGGACTCTGACCCAATGCGCCCTTGCCAAAGCCTGTGGGAGGAGCTTGGTAGTCGAGGTAACCTATGAGTTTGTTCAAGTTTGTTTCGTATGGGCCGTTGGCAGTGAAATTTTCAGAGCTTGAACAAAAGTGAAAGAGAGGGTCAACTCCAAAAGCAGTTTGGAGAAAGAAAGCGAAAGCTATAAGCCGATAGAGGGAAGAAGCGAAATTAATTGAAGATGAAGCCATTGTTGCAAAGATGTATATTAAGGTTGATTTATTGGTTAAAGCTGAGGGTGCATATGCAGCGTCTATATATAGTGAAAAGTATCAGCATGTTCTTAGGAGAAAAGTACCAGGAGTTGACTTTTTCTTGTGAAAATTCCTAGGTCAAAATAAGTTAATCACTAATAAGACAATTTCTATTGTGGGCTGCGGGGGTTTGAAAATTCAATAGTGAGTAAGCTCCTAGATGCGCACTACATAATATGCATATTTCTCGGCGGAGGGAAAATTAATAATGTAGAAGAATTAAGAAAGTGTTTGAAAATTTGGCAGAATAGTACATGCCATTAACTTAAAAATTAGAGGGCCATGGTGCTTATGCTACTTCCTAATGCTGTTTTATGAATTAAAAATGCAAACCAAGTAAATGAAAATGACTCAAATAGAGAATCAGGCTTAAAGCCATTTGAGAATTAGAGTTAGTCAAATCGCTTATATTAAATTAAAATAACATTTAGCTCATCATTATCATATTGTGCTAAAATGAAAAGATAATTATTAGGACACTGTCTACGTTTTTCAATCTAGAAGTTGAAAGGTAGGTGAAAATCCATGGCGGTGTCGCAGGCTTTGCAAGTCTTGCCTTTCTAGATTAATTAAGTTGACAAAGTTATATGTAGGGCGGGTAAATGGTTTTGTTTTTGTAACCAAACTTAACTAAAAAAATTATGTTTAATTTTAAGAATAAAAATCAAATAGTTTAAAAAATTTAAGAATTTAAAATCATACCAAACCGACACACGGATGGGAATCCTATTTAATTAAAAAATATTTTTAATTTAAAATATAAAATCCTAAATTCTAAAATCTTTTTCAAATCAAATCCTAATTTCGTAACCCTAATTCCTAAATCACAACGTCTATATTTCTCACTACTCTCGGTGTCTCCCTCCGTCCCTCGCCTCATCTATCTCTCTCGGTCTCTTCCTCGCCCCACGGTCAGCGGCGGCACAGCTCCTCAAGCACTGTGACGCCGTCACAAGCTCAATCTCTTACGGTCGCCGCTCGTCAGCCCGTCAACTGTCATCTTCAGTCTTCACGCCTCACGGTCAACCGCCGTTACTAGTCTCACTCTCAAGTCTCATCACTCATGCCTCACGGTCTCCCTCTCGCTGGTCCAAACCGCCTGCCGTCAGCCGGTCATCTTTAGTCTTCACTGCTGCAGGTGTTTTTTTTTATTATTTCAATTTATGTCGTGGCCTGTGTGTTTGTTTTATTTTTGTTTGAATTGAATCTTACGAGGGGTTGATTTTATGCTGGTGTATATTGGTTATCGGACTTAAACATAGTGAGCAAATATAATGGTTTTGGCTACCGTAAGTGAAATGGATGTATAACTGCAAAGTGCAAATTGCGAGAATATTGATCTATAAACGTTAAATCATTAACACATTTCATAATTCGAATACAGAGATTTTTTTAAGTTTATTTGTTAGTTATTAAATATCATCTTATTTTATTCTATGGATAGTGGGTGTAATTGTGGTTTGTGTGTTATGGTGGAATTTTATAGAATATCGTTGCAGTATTGCAGAGTTGTTGTGTTTTGGATTTATAATTTGGAATAGTTTTCAAATTTAGATATGTTGGTGAATTATGATTATTTTGTATCCGGATTTTTAGTATTTTGCTTTTGGCTTGAGAATTTTGTATTTGTTTATTTATATCTAGTATTACTATGTGTGTAGAGAATACTTGATAGTTAATACAGGTGTGAAATTCAGTAAAATTAGATGAAAACTGTAAATTCTGGTAACATTTAGGGATAAAACTGTAAAATTTATAAAATGTAATAGAACTTAACTGAATTAAACCAAACAAAATTTAGGAATCCAATCGAACCGAATTGATTCGAAATATATCGGATTAGTTTAGTTCCTAAATTCAGTTTGGTTTGGTTCTAGCTAAAAAACGAACTGAATCGGGAAATGCTCACCACTAATTATATGTGAAACTTTTGAGAATATAGAGAAAAGATAAAATTTTACTTTTATTTATTCATGAACATACAATTTTATTTTTACTTGTATTTCAAATATAAAAAATAGAAATAATACAATTAACATAATTTGAGAATAATAATTTATTAACAATTTTTCTTAATAAATAATGAAAATCAGATAATTAACCATTTAATTGATTGTTTTGTTTCCATTAATATTATTTGATTCTTATTATCCTCCTGCAAAGTGGTGAGAGAAATCATATATAGATTCCTTTAATCAAGGAATTCTTTTAATATGAAAGTCGTTCCTTTAATCATTTTCAATGAAATTCTTTCATATAGAAAGCATCCATTGATCTTGTCAAGAAAAGTATATTAATCTTGAGGATTCCTTTTCAATTCTCCTTTTCTTTTGACATTATTTTCTTTATGAGAGCAGAAGTAGTGGTTGATGGTATAGTCGAACAATTTCTTTTTCTTTTTAAGTAAAGAAATTAAAAATCAAGAAACTCACATCACTTCCCTTTAAACCATTGTTATCCAGAAACCTATCATCAACATGTTAGATGGTAGTTAAACCTAAACTCAGGAATTGGAGGATTCTCAAACCTACTTTGATACCATGAAGCTTTTGAGAATTGTAGAAAAAAGATAAATTTCACTCTTATTCATTAATTCATGAGTATATAATTTCAATTTTTACAAGTATTTGAAATATGAAAGAAAAAAATGATATAATAAACATAATTTAGAAATAATAATTAGTAATCTTTCTTAATCAATAATTAACATAAAAATAATTAATAAAATAATTGATTTTTTTGTTTCCATTAATATTATTTAATTCTGATACTTATCGGTATGGCATCTGAATTCATTTCGGATGATCCATATAAATGCTAACTCCCGAAAATGAAAAAAAAAAGGTTAAAAAATAAAAGCATTACTCTCGGTGTACACATCCCCTTCGATAAAAATAATATTGTGAACATTCACAAAAACGATGAGAGTCAATTGAGAAGTTTATAAAGCATATCTCAAAATAATGACAAGATTTTCTTTTTTCCATTATGATTTTCTTTTTTCCATTTCGCTACATGTATAAATTGAGCCTTTAATAATGCTTCAAATTCAAACATTTATATTTTGGCTGGGATTCTAAAGAGATTCTCAGTTATCGTCCAACTGAAATCAACAAATACTATTTATTCCTTATTATTTTCATTATATTAAAAAATTTTCCAAACACAATAGCAGTAAATGGGTTATTTATTGATATTCTATCATGATAATAAAAAAATAGTTATTATAAGAAAATTTTTTAATAATAATAAAAATACAAGAAAAATATCTTATTAGTAATTTTTTATTCTCACAAAAACCTAAATTTCTATTTTTAGCATTTAAATCTTTTTATTTTAATTTAAATTTATATAAATTATTTAATTGACATTCAATATAAATAAAAAATATACTTAAAGATAAGTGTAATATTATAAAATTATAGTGTTTAGTACTTAAGAGTTATTAAGTATTATAAAAATAATAAAAAGTAAATAATATATATTGATTTCAGTAGAGGAAAACTGACTATCTCCCTTGATTATATGGTGGCTATTTCTTGCATTAATAATGCTTCTTTTGACCTGCATGCCTTGATAAATTTATAACGAATACATTTTTACTTCCATGCGAAAATAGCCAACATTTTTTCTTCTTTGTCCGCATGTTTTTCGTGAAGACAACCAAGTGACTGATTCTTTGGTAAAATTTGGGAATATTGACTCTCGGCTGAACATTTAGAGTACTCATTTCAATGATTATTGGAGTATTTTTAATTAACAATAAGTTCTCATGAGTTATTCTTAACATTTTTTCCCCTATCGGTTCTTTTGAAGCCATTCCCCCTTATTCTAGTATTTTTCATTTTTCTTATTTTTTGAACTAAATATACTCATTTAATCCCGACCATAAATGAGCATTTGCTTGTAAATTTTCACGAACAAGGTTGAATTTCATTTTCAAGTACTTTCTTCATTTTTTAACTAAATTCATTGAACGGTTTGATATATTTGTTAAGATCTGGCAAAACAATGAAAGAGCGGGAAAAAAGGGAAAGAGCAAGGCATATAATCCTACAGAAATTAACCTATTTTGATATTATTAAAAAAATAAAGAATTTTATAGAACAAATTATAGTAAAAAGTCAATAAATAAATGCTTGATAATTAATACTTTTGATTAAATAATAAAATCTTTCGGTTCTGAACTAAATCAATAATTTTGTTAAATGTATAAGATAATAATTTTTTTGAATCCTTTGAACCCAATAAAAATATAAATTAATAATTAATCTAAGGATAAATTTTGTCCTACCCCCTTATTAAATTGACATACTTTAATTTACTCTTTAAAATAATGAAAACTTCAACTTACCTCCTTATTATTGTTAACTCTTTGTTAATTTTAACGATTAAAAGAATAAAACTACATTTGTACACCCTCTTAGCAGTCATCTCACTATAAGAAATCAAAAAAGTATAAATTAATTTTCACAAAACCCAAATGTTTGAACAAATTTCAGCGCACACTCAAACATTTCAATAGAATTCACTTTGCTACCAAATTGATAATTTTTGTTTTTTTTTAATTAGTTAATTTTTTATCGTAAAAGCTTTAAAAAAATAAATTTTTAAAAATAGGAAAAACAAATTTCATTCTCCCTTTTTCATTTATATATGTTCTAATTAATCTCTCATTTTTTTAGTTCATATTTTCCCCTCTTTTTTCATTTCTACTTTTTCCATCTTCTTCCTAACTTCACCAGAAAACCCTAAAATCAAACAATCATTAAAGTCATCAACACCCATATGCTACTTGGCATGGCCGTGCGGCCATGGGCTTGTTTGGCATAGCTGTGTGCAGCCATGGGTTAGCTTGGCATGGCCGTAGGTTTGCTTCGTATGACCGTGTATTTTTTTGGATTGATTTGGATTTGAAAGTAATTGTGGAGTTGTTAAGTGTGAAAGGAGGGAAAAAAGTGAAAGGAAGAAGAAGATGAACAGTGATGGAAATTAAGAAGATTAAGAAGAAAGAAGAAGCAAGAAAGAAAAAAAAAATCCTTTTTTTTTGTTTATAAATTTTGAGATTTTGATTCAAAATTTTAAAATTTTTGTTTAAAATTGATAATTCTCATAGAGTAGGGTGAGATTTTTTCTATAACTATGTGTCAAAGGAGGTTTTTGGTGGTTTTTTGTTCGTTTTTCTTGAAATATTATTATTGAGATTTTGTTTTATTTTATAAAAAAGAGATTAGAGGGTATTTTCAATAGTAATGCACATAAAGTTTGAATTTTTTTTGTTTTAAAACAGTAAGGGTACAAACGATATATTTCTCCAGCAAAAGGTATAACCGTAAGGGTATTATCATATTTTAGTGCGTCAACATTGGTCAATAGTTAAATTTAACAGATTTTAGGGGGTAAATTGAAGTTTCCATATAAATTTTAGAGGGTAAATTGAAATATATCAACCTAATAAGGACGTAGGATGAAATTTGCATAAACATTATGGATTTATTTTTTTTACCAACTTCAATAATCCAAATTCAATTCTTTGTAAAATATGCATCTATAGTTGTGCTTTTTTTTTTTTCCCTAAATTGAACTCAACTTTGTTATGAATTGATTTTTTGCAGGTCATGCATGCACTACATTTAGTATTCTTTTTTTTTTTTTTCATGTTGTAAATTTTTTTAAATTATAGAAAATAATTATTTAATGTTATTATTGTTTAAAAGCTTTTTGCTAAAACATTTGGTAAAACATAACTACCATTTAGAGCATGATTGTCATTAATTAAGATACTATTACCATTTGAATAATCCTTCATTAGCAAGCGACTCTATAACTACATCATTTTCATTAGGATAATTCAAAAGGTGTCAAATATCCATTGCATTTATATAGTGTAATTCATATAATTCATGGATGCCTTCATCTTTACTTGCTTGTTCTTCAATAGCCATGCCTTCATCTCATGGGATCTCGTAATGTTGAAAATAATTCATTGACTTAAGGAACCACAATTTGTCCTCATTTATAGGTGAATATGTACATGTACTACCAAAACTCTTGTTAAAACAAAAAAAATCTCTTTCTAAACTAATAAATATTCATTTATTAATAAATTCATAAATTATTCATTTATTGATAAATAAATAATTTAACTAAAGTGGCATTTTTTTTTTTAGTCTCACCAATATTGTTTTATGAAGCTTTACTGTAATATGTTTAAGGTCAAAACATATGTAGAACCAAACGTACGTATCATAATTCTTGTGCCCCAAAGAGAGGAGTGACCAATACACAAGTGCTCCTATAGAACTTTATTAATTTATCTATAATTAGGGAGAGATCATGCGCATTGAACTCTAGTCCCATGAATAATAATTATATATTTCTAATTAATATTCTAAAATTCAAGGTTTAATAAATGGGTAAATCTCATATCTGATAGTGCAACTCCCAATAACGACCCTCCCTCTTTGTTTCCCATCACATCATCTCAGAAAATCACCAATTATACGATCAAGGCACATCTTGCAATCATTACAAGGAAGATCTCTTATGCATTAAGCCAAACCATAAATCTTCTTCGTTGATCCTTTATTAAGCTCCAATTCTCTCGCAACATATAATTTAAGGTTGCCAGAAGCTTTATTGGCCTATTGCTTAACAAATCTAAGTTTACTATTTTGATTGAATGACACGGGGTTGCTTACATTGTTTGAGTTCCATATCAAGATCTTGGTTCCATTATCGATCTGGCTAAAGAATTTATCATTTGAATGCTTCAACATGCAATTGTCGTAGATTATCTTAATTTACACGTTTGTTATATAGGCAGTTACGAATGTTATTGATTGCACATGTTTACAATCCGATCGAGGCTTAAGCATCTCCTCTGCAAAGAGCAAGCCCATTAGGTTGACTAGGTCTTGACACAGGGAACAAATACCAAAAACCTATTGGAGGAGCTTGGTGGTAGATATATCCCATTAATGCGTTCAAGTTTGTTTGGTATGAGCCATTGGCTATGAAGTTGATGAAACGGAAATGTAAAACATTATTGATAAATGAAACGAAGGTTTCTGAATAATGCTAATTCTATTGGAAAAATCTGAATGAATAAAAACTAGCGTTTTGAGTCCTTTTTACAACAAGCTTAAATATCACGAATTTATCAAAATAAGCAAATTTGAAATTTTATTCTATAATAAAATTCTCTTAACTGAAATAAGAAAAGCAAAAAAGAGAATCCAAATCTGAGTTGTAGAAAAGAAGATAAAAATCTTAAAAGAATTAGGAAAAACAGAAAAAAAAAAATCTGAAAACCTAAAAGCGACAAAAAAAGAAAGGGAATTTCTGACTCAACTTTTGTCGGTCTCGTTGTAAACTTTGAAATGGTATATTATACACCTAAAACAAACATCTATAACCTAAGTTATGACCTTCAAAAGATCCTCTGCTCGCAATACGCAACCATCCTGCATCAGAAGTTTTTATTTGAACAAGAATGGAATAGATTGTCAATGTTGGCCCCAAAACCCATAGTTTTGACAAATAGAGCAAAGCTAATTAGCAAATAGAAGGTAGAGGAAACTCTTAGAGAAGACATTACTGAAAATTTCAGAATTTGAAGTGTGTATGATGTGCTTGAGACAATAAATAGGTAGAGCCTATATTTGTAGTGAAAATATTATAAAGTTTGATGGATATTTTGAAAAGTTCAAGAGACATACTTATTAAGTAAATCAAAATTCTCGTTCTCTTAGATGATACTCACTCCTATGAGTCTATTGTATATACTTATAATTATAATATATATACATAAATATATAGATCTATCTCGTTCGCTCCCCTAGCTTTCGTTTCTCAGTGTTAGTGTCGGCCCAGTAGAGTGCTTTTGCCGTTGGTGTATATGAATCTTTCAACCATACTATCTATTTTGATTATCATTGAGTGGTCGTTTAGGGGCCTTAGCTAGTGATCTGGGCTATTTGCCTCTTGACGATGAAACTTATCCTCCATCATCTCACTGGCCGACCTTGACCCCTATTATTTTGGTTTTGAGTAGTTTTGTCAAGATCATAAGCAAATTGTATAAAGGCTTCTAATTTTTCGAATTGTCCTAATTCCAATTTTAATTTGCCAGGTACTTGTTCCATCGCTTGCTGGTACAGAGTTAGCCGATCTTATTCTCCAGATACCGTCATAGCTTATTCTCTAGGAAAAGAAGGATCGGACTAATGATGTATACAATATTTGAATTCTTGATGTAGATGTTACAGAGTTGGTTCTCATCATTCAGAGACTACGAGTGTAATAGGAGCATTCGTCGATAATAAGATCACCTTGCTTCTCTCATGGTACAATCTTCTTTTCGCCGAGCTTCCTTTCTCCTCAGTCCACAGAGACAAAATATAGGACTGGTGCCAACAGAAAGAAAGGACTCGCTGAGTTGGGATCGCTAACTATTTTGACACAAGGTACTTATTAAATCGAATAAGTACATTTGACCTAATAGGATTCTTTTGCTGCATCCAACCAAATACCAATCCAACCCATTTCATGAATAAAATGTGACCAATTAACCAACCAACAGTGATCGAGCAAGAGAAAGAAAGAAAACTATTTCACATGCCCCTCATTCGCCTTTATTAGTATAATCTAAGGTAAGGCAAAAGCAGCTTAAGCCCTTCCGATCACCCGAGAAGCCCTCAATGAACCACCTATAGATATATACTTATATATATAAGTATCTTTGGCAGAGTGATTCCTCCATTACCATTATGGAAAGGGGCAAGGTTTTTCCTAAGAATAGGATGGAAAATTTTTTTGAAAAGGAAAGAAATTGAAAAATCGCCTAATTTCCAATCAATTTATTCAATATTTCCTTTTTTCGAGGATAAATTGGCCCATTTTAATTATGTCTTAGATGTACGAATACCCTACCCTATTTGTCCTAAAATCTTGGTTCAAATCCTTTGCAATTGTTCCATGTTTGGATAGGAAATGACCGAAGGAAGACTCGTCATATGAATATAAGCCCAGATAATACCTAGAAAGCAACTCCCATCAGTGCTTTCTTATTCTTAAGGGTGTTAGTCGGCTACCATTGGCTTTAGTCTTATAAGAATGATTCGCCACTAACAGAATCCTCTTTCTTGTCTTGTATATATTGTTTTGTTGAAAGTTAAGAAGTTTTTAAATGTGATGAGATGTTGAGACTGTCTATAAAAGGTAACTGGTGAGGTAAATGACACTTGCATGCGATGCGAGTAGTGAAAAATAATTAAAAATTACAAGGCAAAAATATAAATTGACCTTTTGTATCAAAGTACCTTTTCCGTGAGTAAACTTGCTATCTAAGAAGTCTGTAGATGTTGCTAGATTTTTGTAACATATAGGTGCTTTTAAATAGCACACTCGAGGATGATGTAAAAATGAGAGCTCTCCAAACCATAAGAACTCTAAAGATCAAAAGCTATAGAACATTATATAGCTATGTAATTTCCTTGTAAAATGTCTTGACTACTTAGCATTTCAAGCAACAAGAAGCAATGCAATGCAAGCAACTTGTAAGTAAGCTCTCAGTGCTCCAGTGTACACACACTCTTGTGAACACAAACTCTCTTTGGTTCAATTACTCTTTCTTCTCACTAGCTCTTCTGCAAGCATCTTAGCTTAGCAAGTTGAAAAGCTTAAGGCTTAATTAGCTACCTTGAGGCAATAATTATTTAAGTGCGACACGGGTGTGATGCGCAAAATACTCATCCCGTGATAGTACCTCAATACCGATAGCACCTTAGATTGAAAAATTGTTCTCATTCTAGAGTAGATTTGAAATTTCTTTTTGAGTAACTGTTGAAAACTAAAGAGGACTAATCGACTCAAAGCTAAAACTATTTTGTTAATAGAATAATTTATTAAAATTAAAAAAACTTATTGATATTTTACACAAAATATTACAACAATCACGATGCACTCTTTTTACTCTCTTTTTAATCTTCACTCGCGACTTATGCTTACACCAAATGATAGTGAGAACAAATGAAAACCACACAAGTAAAAAATTACAAAAGATTAATTACTATACTCTAAACCTATTAATAATCTCTTAAAAATAATCACATTTTACAATTACTACACAACCAATAATTCAAGATATTTTCACATCTTTATCAAAGATAATTCTAGATAAATGGAGATATTATTTCTTCTTATACACAACCAATAATTCAAGATATTTTCACATCTTTATCAAAGATAATTCTAGATAAATGGAGATATTATTTCTTCTTATGGAACCATCTATAAGTTAGGCTTGGGCTTAGATAAATGTATTAGGAGCATGATATTAGTGTTGGGTTTCAACACTCCCCCTCAACAACGACCTGCATCCTTTGAACCATAAGCTACTTGCAAAATGCTTCAAACTTTCAGATATTCATACATTTTGTAAATAAGTCCACAACTTGATTATCCATCTTTACATACCGCATTTCAACTTCTTTGACGAGGTGCTAGTGCACCTCTTCATGCTTAGTTCTTGCATGAAAATTTGAATTTTTGCCAAGCTGGTTGCCAATTAATTATCGCAATACAGTGATACTACATAGTGTAACAATACAATTATTTATCTATTGCTACACCAAAAAACTACTCAAGAACTAATTTTAAAGACATATGCAGCAGTTAATCTTCAAGTGACATGATCCTCGGTCAGTGTCACAATACTTACCTATCTAGCAATTTTCATCTCTCCTGTATAATATTTTTTCTATTTTAGCTTAAAAAACTTGATATGCATTTTTAATCAAATTGCTTTACTAACAATTCAAAATGTCATTTTAAACAACTAAAAGCTGTCTATTTAACAAATTCTTCATGGAGTTGTATTTGCCAAAATCCAATTTTACAGTCGAATTTAGAAAAGTATCTAGTATTTTGTATATAATTTACTAACTCATCTTTATTAGGTATTTTATAACTATTGTATAAAGTATTATCATTTAATCATTTATAATTAATTATCATTCTATTTTTTCCTTTTTTTTGTTCTCTATGATTATTTATAAATAAGCACAAATAGTGAGTGCAAAAATAGATTTAAAAAATAAAGTAGCAGTAGTATGTTATATACCTAATATAAACATAGATATACATGAATTTTGTAAACATATTAAACTAAGTGTACAAACTAAATGATATAAAATAAATGCAGAATATAGTCATGTGTCAGAGTTTAAAAGCGTTTTTATTATGCATGTTTTCAAGAACAGTTCAATAAACTTTGAAAAGCTATTTTTTGGCAAGGCAACATCTGCTTCTTTCTCCAAATATGTTTTAACCTATAACTCGTTTTAATTTTACTTTTCATATATCTTAGTATTTGTCAAACTACCTTTATTTGAGGCTTCTTTATATTTTGCATGTACCAACTCATCACACCAATTGCATATGAAATGTTATGTTGAGTTAGAGTCGCATACTAATTATTGATACATCGTTCCATCTTCTAAAATTTCTTTTCTATGCACAAAATTTTGAATTGACTTCCATTAGTTTTGAGATTGGCTTGCACCTTAGCATTCTAAACTTCTTTAGCAAATCTTTCATATATTTTTGTTGGCAAAAAATCTCCCTTCTCATGTTCGATCAACTTCCAGACAAAAAATGTACTTAAGCTGACTATGCTCTCTCATTTGGAAACTAATAACTTTTCTCTTGTTCGGTGAATTTACTCATCATTATGACTGCTTAAATCATCTATGTTAGCTGGCACAATTGCTAATTTTCCTTCACTAGCATTGACTTAAAAAGTTAAAATATGCATGTGCCGTTAAATAAGCATTCTAAGTTAGAAAATCAGTAGTTTTGTTTTATCATGCTCATTTTATAAATGAACTTCGGATGAACACTATTCTCAAATCCTCATAGTGGATTCATGTGGATCTCTCAATCTAACTCTCGATGCAAAAAATATATTTTTCACATCCATCTACTAGATGTTTAATCCTTGTTGTATGTGAGTGCAAGTAAAACTCAAGCAGTTATGAGCTTTGCCACTAATCTAAATGTTTCATCATAGACTATTATAAAAATCTTGGAGCTATCAACCGAACCTTATATCATACAACTGAGCCATCTAGGTGTCTCTTAATCTTATACACCCATTTTATAGGATATGGGTTTCACATCCTTTGATTTTGGAGCTAAATCCCAAGTTTGATTTCCTTCACTGCCTTCAACAAATAAGAACTATCAATTATTTCTTCAAATGTCTTAAGCTTTTTTATTTATTTTTTTCTGCTACTATTGCATTAGCATACTTCAGTTTTTGCCTTCTTACTTTGGATCTTTTAAGTTGTGATTCACAAGTTAAAGCTTGACGAAACGAAAGCTTAAGGTTTATTGAAATGAAAACTAAAGGTTTCTGAATAATATAAATTGTATTGAAAAGACTACTGCATTGCGTTCCCCAACTACAGCTGCTAGTGGTATAACAGCCAAGTCGTAAACTTGTCTTGGAGAACTAGTATAGACAATCTCAAAAGGTGTCTTGCCAGTTGATCGATTCACCATGCTATTGTAAGCGAATTCAGCCTGAGGTAATACAGCTTCCCAGTTCTGTTGCTTGTCACTACACCACACCGTAATATATTACCCAAAGTGTGATTAACCACCCCTGTTTACCCATCTGTCTGTGGATGGAAAGCACTACTAAACTAAAACTGCGTGCCAAATTTATCCTAAAGATGGCGCCAAAACTTACTAATAAATTTAACATCCCGCTCAGAAGTGATAGTTTTTGCAATCCCATGCAAACGCACTATTTCCTAAAAGAATAAATGTGTCATCGAAGCAGTATTTTCAGTCTTCTTACATGCAATGAAATGTTTCATTTTAGAAAACCTATCTACTATAACTAATATTGAATCTCGACCCGTCTTTGTGTGCAGTAACCCTAACCAAAATCCATGGACAGATCTAACCAAATATTTTCAAGAACAGGTAAATGCATGTACAAACCAGTATTTTGCGCATGTCCCTTACTTTCTTGGCAAACCTGACAGTTTTGCACAATCATGTGCACATCCCTATTTAGTTGAGGCCAATAATAACGCTCTTCCACAAATGCCTTAGTCTTGTCTCGACCCAAGTGTTTGCCTAATCCTCCTCCATGCAACTCGAAGATTATTTATTCCCGTAAAGAACTTCAAGGTACACATAACTGGTTGGAGTTGAATAAGTATCCATCTTGTACTATGAAATCTTCCGCATTTTGATGGTTAATGCAGCGATTCCAAATGCGCACAAAATCATCATCTTCTGCATACAACTCCTTCAAGTACTCAAAACCAGTAACTTCATTGACTAGAGTTACTAGTAAAGTTACTCGTCTACTTAACGCATCTGCCACTTTATTTTGCTGCCCAGATTTATGCATCAGGACAAAAGTAAACTTCTACATATAACTCACCCATCTCGCATGCATCTTGCTCAGGTTCTGCTAAGTATTAAGGTTCTGCTATATGTTATACTCCTCACACACAACAAGAAAATGGGTCATTTTTTAGGGTAAATACCCTCGGAAATGCACAAAGGCCCTCGGAAAAACTCTTTTTCGAGCCGAGCATGCCGTCGATCGTCTTCATATTAAGTTTTATCAGAAATGTCAAATTTCTAATGAGTTATCGGAGCAAAAAATTATTTCCGAAGGCATTGTCATTGGAAATGGAATTAAATGCCCTCGAAAATAAGATAGGATAAGCCTAATTACTTTTATTTCAATTGCAACTTGCCCTCAAAAATAAAAGATATACCGTCAGAAATAGACTTATCTTGTTGTTTAATGAACCTCTTTATTTGATTTAATAATATTATTTCATTAATTATTTTTATTTTTATTTTTGAAATATCTATATTAGGAAAGTGACTTAATAATAATATACAACGTATACTAAATATAACTTCATTAATTTCAAAATTTTATAAAATCACTTTCACCATTCAAAAATACAACAAAATATCAATTTTATAGTATCTTTTATGTACAAAAATATCCCAAATGTTTATACAAAATGATATTATTATATCTTGAATATGTTCAATCATCTTCTAAAATAATTTCTTCAGTTTCTGAATCGTTTGCCTCAACTTAATTATCTTCATCCCCATATCATGTTCTTCCGTCAAAATAATATCTTAAGTAAAGAAAGAATTTTAATAATTATTATTACCAAAACAGAAACTGTTATAACAATATAATAAAGAAGCTGAGACTAATGAGAATCAACTAAAAACAATATAATAAAAATGAACTCTATATAGAAGCCGAGACTAATGAGAATCAACTAAAAACAATATAATAAAAATGAACTCTATATAGAAGCATAGTATCAATTTCACAAAATCTAATAATTATTCCCTTATCCAACTATATTATAAGCTTGCCAATAATCATTTGAGATAATTTTCTCATCCATAATTCATCAACTAACAGAGCAATGACAAGTTACCTATCATTTTTCAGGAGAACTCAAAACATAGTACATACCCATTTACATAATCTATTAATAAAATGAAAAAAACAACCTATACCTTCTGAGATGAATCTTGTTCACTTGACTTCTTTCTCTAAATCTTTTACTTTTATTGCCAAATCAGTACATTGATGCTTGTTACTTCCTTGACTTGGAGAACCATACACATCCTTGCCTTTAATGCATACTCCCCAAACAACGACTCGACCATGTACTGGTTCTCCTGTCACTTCTCGATATATTTTCCATTCATCCACTAGCATGCCTTGATCTATGACATTTGATCTTATTGATTCCATTGTTTCCTATAATAAATACATACATTTGTGTGAGTGCATATAGTACTGAAATCATGCAAATAAATTAGGACTATTCTAAAAATTTAATATCAAATACACACAGGCATTTCCTTTGCCTTGTTACTTGCCCATATCTCGTTCTTCCTTACATAAAACAACTTGAATAAATAGGTTCAGTACCTATTTGTTGCTGCAATAAAGAATTGAAATTCAATAAGATCATAATAAATAAGCAACACTTTTGTTATAATCAAAGTGAAACATTTTTCCTTACCATTCTTTTCTATGCCATGCCATTGGGACCGAACCTGCAGTATGAATAAGATTGGACTTTGTTCGGTTCCTCTTGTTCGTTGTGCTCGTTTTCTATATAAAAGTAAAAAAAAAAAAAAAAGCATAAATTCAACTTGGTCATGCATAAAGCACATGGAGAAGATATATAAAGTACTTATTCCTATAATGGTTCTAGAAACTCTAATTCACTGA
Organism: Murraya koenigii; assembly: GCA_025617385.1. Taxonomy (NCBI): domain Eukaryota; kingdom Viridiplantae; phylum Streptophyta; class Magnoliopsida; order Sapindales; family Rutaceae; genus Murraya; species Murraya koenigii. The sequence continues at coordinate 18,942,880 of CM046815.1, forward strand.
TGAATTAAAAGAATAGCAAAGCTTAGGAAAGAAAAGGATAGAAAAATATTGTGCTGTTAGTACCTTCCAGCCCTCATCCATCCATTTGCCAACCATTTGTCTCCATGTTATTGGAGGCACATTCTCAGGAGCATGTGCATAACACTCTCCAACAGATGGATACTTCTTAAAAATGCCCCTCCTAAGCTCTGATATCCAATCCGGGAAACTAATTGTTACATGAAGTTCTACTGCATCTTTAAGCTCCTGTTCTGTACATGTATAAGAAAATTGTGCTTCCTTGAAACGAGCAAATTGTGTTTCAAATTCTTCCCTTGGATATTAAGAATATTTAACATATGGCCTATTGATGCTACTGTTGAAGATGACACCAATTTCATGTACAGCTTTAGGTATTAAGAATCTTACAATTTTTTTAAAAAATGTAAGTAAATTTTTAAGGTAGTGTACAGTTTAAATAAAAACTAAGATAAGTAAATTTTAAAGGTAGTGTAAAGTTTAAATAAAAACTATAAAATTAAGCTACCAAAATTTGAATATACCTCCCATCATATATCCTTAAAGTTAGATCATGCCCTCGAGCAACTCCTTTGCCCTTTCCTCGACCAATTTTCTTCTTTTTACTACTTGAAGTTGATACAAAATCAAATAAGGTGTAAATTAGCAATCAATTTGAATTTAATTGTAAATTAAAAGTTAAATTGTTACCTTCATCAAGTGTAGGATTTATAGTAGTAAAACATGAAGCTTCACCACCAATTATAAAAGCTGATTCAGTATCTCTATTAAGTGTCCTAACATAAAAGTTTCTTCTTATAGTAGTACAGCAATCAAAACCTGAAACACGAGCACTAGTATTAATTTATTATAATTTATTATAATTTATCTGCAGTAAATAATTAATAAAAATAAAAAGGTGAATAACATAAGCTCAAAAAATGGGTTCAAAGCCTATAACAAAGAATGATTTTGTAACATACAGTTGCATAGATAGACGAACAAATCAAGAACCATGTTTTAGGCTGCCATTCCAGCATTACTAAATACTGTTTTTAGACTAGTGTACATTCAGATACGCTATTACTAAATACTGTTTTTAATATTAATACAGAGTCAAATTAAAATGATTAAACCAATATAAATCTTTTTTTATCAATTTAATATGATAAAACCAATGCCACTAATATACTAACTACTTAAAATGAGGATGCACTGAATTAGGTTTATCCGAAACCTTTCAAAACCCTAAGCACAAGATTAATAGATATCAACATCCTATAGCAAATCAATTAATAAATTTCAGTAAATAAAAATAAAAGAAAAAAGTTCATTAAAATTAATCCAAACCAGCTGATAAACAATAAATCTTAAACAATTAGCGTCACGTGTGAAAGCTCAAAGATTAAAAAATAAAATAAAAAATGCAATAGCATCACAGGACTTACAGGAAGCTACCATTTGGCTTAACAACAAAATCAGAAGCAGCAAAAACAAATTAAAAACAAAATTAAAAGCAGAAAGTGAGCGATTGTGCAAGAGATGGTAAAAATTACAAACTTAGGATGAAATAATTAGTTCTCAAACTCATCAGTGATAGAAACTATAACCTAACCCTAAGTTAAATTGAAGAAAAAAAGATGAAATCTGGTGCAAATAGGGAGAGCAGTAGTAAAATAATTACCGAAGTGAGAACTGAGAAGAAATCTGGTACAAATAGAGAGACTGTGCAAGCAATGAACGATGAACAATTGAAATGGAAAATCATGCATGATAATAGCATAAAACACATGAGCTTCAAACTGTGGAACATAGTTTGACAGTCCAGCACTACGATCTAGCGTCATTTGTATGGGATAACGGTTTTTAAATTTTGGACAAGTTTCATAATGTCTTTTTAAATTATTTATACCAGAATTGCGGATAGCCATGTACTCAATGCCACATTTTGTACACACTACTCTTGGCTTGTTGTCTGGATATTTATCCCCCAAAACTTTATGAAACAATTACCAAACTTGTGAAGTTAGTTTTCTTTGCCGTGGTTCCTTTTATTTCGCTGGTCTTAAACTTTTCTCAATCTCTTCTTCCATTTCGATTACGTCATTTATATCATCATCTCCAACATTGGAATCATTAATTGTGTAGACTGAATTACTTTATTTTGTATCAATTCTTTTATAAAAAAAATAATTCAAAATTACTTATTAAGATAAATTAAAATTTTAACTTAAGATAATAAAAGATCATATGCTTAAAAAATTGGTAAATCATAAGAAACATGATAATTATTAAACAAACAATCACATTAAAATATAATTAAAATATATACGAAAAAAAGGAATGGAATCCATTTTCCACAATATAACACAATTTAAACTAATACACACATGCAAATATGCAAAATCATTGCAAAATTACTAAAGAAAGAGTCAACAATCAGCCTTTCCATTTTCAAGAGTAAAAGTTAGCTTAAAATCCATAGCTTAAATTAAAAAAAAAAAAGAAAAAGAAAAAGAATAAGAGCTTATAATGACTTGCGTTAGCCTTTTCACTTTAGTTTGTATACCTTTCCAGTTTTGTACTTTGGTTGACTGGAATTATGGATTCTTGGTGGAAGTCTGAACGATTGATTATCCTTTTCTTAAGAGATAGTAGTGTCGGCTGAGCAATAAGGAAAGAAAGAGGCAAAGAGATGAAATTGGATGCCCTAATTTAGTTTGTCTTATTACTAATTAAAATTACTATATTAACATCTATTTTAAAAAAATTCAAATAAATATATAGACAAATATATAAATTAATTAAATAAATAATAAACAAATGGGTCGTATTCTATTCGTTAACGACTCATATATTAAACGAATCTTAAATGAATAAATGAATCAATATTCTTAAACCTAGATTTAATTCATTTAATTAGTAAATCGAATGGAATTCATCAATTTATTAAATACATCATTTTTTTTTTAAATTTAAACTCACTTAATTCGTATCGAATCGAATAAATGAATCGTGACTCAAATTACCACGCGTAAGATTAATTTATCCAGTCACTCATTATTATCAGCATTAGAAAGATCTCTCGAACATTGAGCCATATCTTTTAGCGTTTTTGATGCTCCGAGTTCTAACTCTCCTTCGGCAATTCAAATTTGGACTAGCATAGGCTTTGTAAGATAATTTACTTAACAGCTCCTTAACTTTTTTAATTGAACAAAAATTTGGATTATAATCAATTACAGAATCTCGTTGTCTATTTGAATGAAAAATTCTTCTTTTTGAGTGCTTGATGAGAAGGCAGTAATCATACCAAATAATTGATCCTTTCTCTGTGGGCCAGAACTCGCGCCTGCATTCACGACATTTGGGTGAATGCGTCGTAGAAAAAATTGTTATCCTTAGTGTACTTGATTAGTTTGCTGTCTAATACAAGGACAAGAAAAGTAGTGCGTTTTGCTATTTATTTCAACATTTTTGACATTTTATTGCACCCAATTTAATCCAGTAATATTCAACTATGACATAATGGATGATTGAGTACTGAGTATGCATATTGATTGGTTGTATGAATTGTGAATTCATATTTTGATTTAAATAACAATTGGATTGATGTGCCCGACTTAATAATGAGGTCAACTAATAAGGCTGAAATTAATTAACTAGGAGCTTCCCTACTGGCGACATCTTAATTATAAGGTTAGTGAGGTCTCCACAAACTCAACCATTAATTAATATACTGATCTGGTAAAAGAGCAAAATTGCTGTTATTTGACTAAATTAATTAACATTCTTCTTTGATTTTAAAGCATATCCAAATCGAGTGTCAACATTTTTTTAATGATTATCGGATTATTTTAAGTTGTTTAATGTTAGGAACATGAATATAATTAATTAATTAATTGATTAATTTTTTAATTATAATTAATCAAAAAATTAACTTCAAATATTATTAAAAAATAAGGAAATTGTCATAATTTTTCAATTAATCCAAAATTTTTTTAGAATTAATTGAAAAATTAATTGCGAAATAAATATACATATACTATTTTTTGGAGAATAATAAATTGAGGATATTTGAAACAACATATATGCATTAAATTTTTAATAAATTCGAAAAAAATTCAGAAGTAATTAAAAAATAACAATTCTCTTGTTTTTCCCCATAATTTTAATTTCAATTTCAATTAATTATGATAAAACAATCTAATTAATTAAACATGTTCATATCTTTAATTTCAAACAATCATCATGGGTAAAATAATAAGATCAACAAAAAATTTTACACTCAGAGAAATTTAGATGTGTTTTAAAATATTAAGAGATTAGTTTTGGTTTAATCAAATAACATGAAGGTTTCACTCTTCCCCCGTACTGGTTTGAAACAAACCATGTTTAGTACATTTCTGTTAGGTTATAGTAGATTTAAATTGGGTCGGATGGCCATGCCTTTCAAGTAATTGAAAGAAAATCTTTCCCAAAGTATTTAAAAATCAGATCGTAAAATTATTTTTCTCTCAAATGCATGCACGGAAAGAGGCTCAAAAAGTTTGTTCCCATATGTATGAGAAGGAAAATGGAATATAATATAGCACAGGTGGTTCCACTTATAATTTATCAAGTAAATAGCTTTTTTTTTTTTCCAAGTAATTAGGTTATTTAAGTGTGGACACTGTAGTTGAAAATTTTGACTTTTATTATATATTAATTTCAGTGATCAATTCAGAGAGATTCTTTTCATTAAAGCATTGAGATTACGTTTAGCACGTAGGATTAGATTAGATTAGTTGTTAAGATTGGATTGGATTAGATTTAATTGGATTAGATTGAATTATATAATATTGTATTATGTTTAGTACAATATTAAATTAGACATTATTAAATTATATTTGAATGAAATTAAATAATATTTAAATTGATATTTAAATGTAAATATGAACTAATTATGTATACTTAATAATAAAATAATTATTAATATTAATTTAAAAGAAAATTAATTAAAATAAACATATAGAAAATTAGTTATAAGGTAATCACAATTATAATAAAAAAATATAAAATAGATTAGTTTAAATTAAATTAAATTAAAATTAATTTAAATATTTAATTTAATAATTATTAAATATTTTAAATATATTTTATTTTATCAAAAAGTTAGCGAATATTATAAAACCAACCAATTACAGGATTTATCAATTTTCATGATTAATTTTAATATAGTGATTATTAAATTAAATACTATATTAGATATTCAAATAATAATTAATTAAATAAACAATTGTTTTTAAAGTTAATCCTAGCTAAACCTATGTTTCAATTGAAATTACTAATCACATAATCTTATAACTAAATTTAAATTTAGTCTCATAATCTAACTCAAAGTAAAATTTATAAAATATAAGATTAATAAATAATTAATTCAATCTTATACTTAATTCAAACTTCCAACATAGGTCATATAAAGGTAATAGGAAGAGAGCTTGTATGGAACTTTATCTTTTGTAATTGTCAAAGTTACAAACCTACCTCGTCAATGCACCGTCAATGCATGAAGTGTTAAAGGAGAGGAAGAGAATATATATCTATACATATAAATTTTTTTAATGAAAATATTTGTTTATTAAAATATAAAAAAATTATAAATTTTAATATATTAAAAATTATATATTTTTTATTTATTAACGATGCACTCGCTTTATTCATGATACACCGCTCCAAAACCCATTCAAAAAGTCAAATTGAGTGCCAATGTTGATACTTTTCATGGCGTTTTACACTCATGATTCGTTCGTTTACTTAAAATTCAGTGGCGGACACCACCGATTCCAATGTGGACTTCATTGGCAATAATTGAATCGGCAAATATAACGCACACGTGTAGCCATTAATGTCTCGTTCCAGCACTTTATTTCAGGTTTGACCGCCTACTTTCATTAAAGCCTCTTAAGTGGATATATTTGTATTTGCACGTACTATGGTGTATTGTTGATAATTCACAGTTGAAACTTCGAAAATAAGTTAGAGAAAGCGATCGTCTTCAATAACTAATGTGTCATACTAACTTAAAGGTCGCCGAAATTTTAATCAAGAATCGTTAAATTTGAAATTGTCTCGTGCGTGCGTGTATGTGTGTGTCTGTAATATATATATATATAAATAAATGAAACATCATGTGTGTCCATTAACACTAAAATTTTAAACATAGTCTGCAATCGTCCGTCACCTCAAAAAAATATAAATGATTTTCAAATTATGCAAACCTAATAAAAGCAAATGTCATTGGTCTAAGTTAATTAATAAAATAAGGTTGGAAAAATAAGGGAATACAAGTCTTCCATCTCTAGATAAACCAAAGTTGACAAAATTTGGTTCAAATTTTTATAATCATCTGCATATGATTCAAAGCATAAAAATTTTAGGTTCGTTTTTCTTTGCAAATAGTTATTGTAACAAAGCGTTACAGAAGGATTCGGCGTCATTTTCTAATTTCTAACTTTTTTTAAAAAGAAAAAATTTCCCCCGATTTTGGCCAAAATAAAACGAGTACACGTTAGACATATACATGCAAGACAGGGAATGAGGGTCTTCTATTGAAAGAATTCCTTCAAATTGTCCTAAACAAGATACATTTATGTTTTGAGTACCGTGTGTTAGATATTTTAAGAGTTTATTCGAAAAAATTATTCTAAATAATATGGTACTATAGTTAGGTAATGTAATTTATTTAATAAAATTATGTAATAATTTACCTAAAATCTATGAAATTTTATCAATTATTTGATAAATAATACATTATATATCACAAGATTTTAGATAAAATTTTGAGATATTTATTTTTACTTAGATATTTTAGTTATTTTTTATTATCAATAGTAAGTCAATATATCTCCACAATGTGGTCTACCTGTGCAACAGATGTGATACCAAAGTAAAGCTACTAATACTTATTCAATGCTTTAGTAATTTTGCTTTGGAAACCAAGTTTATTAATAGTTGTTTGGTGAATGATATCTAAATCCTCATTAATTTAACCTTGCATGTCCAACTTTTATCTTTGTTAATTTAACTTCAAAAAGCTCTATGATATTACCAAACTCTAGTTTGCGCATCTGCAACACTTCAATTTTTTTTTTAAAAATATGTTATCTTTTGTATATAATATTATAAAAATTTATGAACATAACTCTTACCTAAAGGTTAGCTTAAGAGTTGAGAATTAGCTAAAATTTATATTCTTAATTCATGAATTGTTTACGATCAATATGGATATTCTCCTCAACGCATATGGAATCTCGAGAAAAAATCTTAGAGAGCTCTTTTGTTAATTAACAAAAATAATAATAATAACAATAATAAGGGAAAAGGATAAGAGAAATGCTTTGGGAAATAAACAAAACAAAAATATTAAGCACAACTTAAAAATTAAGAAAACTTCTTTGTTTTTCTGAATATTAATGAGAGTCCCGTCATTAGAAGTAAGGAAACAACTATAAACGCTAATAGCTAACGCAATACAAGACTGATATATTGTTCCTCTTATTTTATTTATCTAATAGCATGGAAAAGATGCCTAAATAAACCCTAGAGAGTGTTTTAAATTTCAAGCATTAACAATGGGGTAAATCTCGTATCTAAAATTGCAACTTCCACAAACAACTCTTCCTCCTTTCCCATCACAATAGCTTGGGAGCTCAAGAATTATGCCATCAAGACACTTTGTTTGGGTAATATCGAGCAGGTCTCCTCGAGGTCAATCCAACTCGAGTAAAAGACCTCGAGATCAGCCCATCTCGAGCAGAACACTTGGTTGCTGGCACGAAGGCGACCTTGCTAATTGTCAAAGCTGGCTAAGGCCGAGGACGTACTTCAAGACTGGTCGAGCCCCGAGTTCTTTTTTCTACTCGAGATCTTCGAACCCCTAAGTATGACCCATCCCGATCAGCGATGGCATGAAGTGGGTCCAAGATTCAAGTACAGCCGGTTCGAGACAGTCTGACCCCTCTCTCCAGCGATTCAACGCGACGATCGATGCCTGACCAATACCCCATGCGGTATGGTGTCGGGACTATTACCGATGGCCGGCACACGCCCCCATAGTGTCATCATTTCATGCGCACATGCCCGACACCATAATCAGGTCATGGGAACCCATACCCACCAGACAGTCCCACATTCCCAGGAAGTGCTATAGTGATCCCGGCTATCAAAGGGACCCAAACACCATAGACGCGGGAGCGGCCGCCCCCGAAGAAAAAGGGGCGGGAAAATGAAAGTATAAAAGAAAAATTGAGGTAAAGGTTTGGGGTTGGGAGAATTTTCAGATTGTTCTTCTTTCTCACGGTTTTATCATTTTTGATCTACGGCCACTTAAATAAAAAAAAAATCATTTTATTTCTCCGGTCTCTCTAATAAAGAGGGATACAAAAAGAATAACCCGATCACTGACTTGAGCGTCGGAGGGTTTACGTCGAAAAAACGTCTGCGACCCACGACCTTGTTTTTTGTGAATACAGGCCCGAGGAGATCGCTGTTTCGGTGAGTAGGGGGAAATTGAGGTCGGCAAGCATCCCTGCTCGAGCACCCTGCAAGCAGGAGTTTTTACACTATTTGAGAGCATGCAGAAAACCGCATTAACATCTTGGTGCCGTCTGTGGGGAACAGTCCAAAAAGCCTGACTTCCCAACACATTCAAGAAACACAAACGCAATAATGAGGGGAAATAGCAGGAGGGTAGTGAGTCCATAAGAGTCAGTGACTTTGAGGGAGGTGGCCAACGAGGCCCAAAATAGGGAAATCCAGGAGAGGATGGATCGGATGGAGAAACAAATGGAAACGCTAACATCCATCCTGCAGGAACTCAGGGAAGGACAGAGGAAAGCAAGCCATGACATCCCTGAGTCCAGCCGTGGGAACGTCCCCGCTCGAGAACAGGTGGGGGATGAAGCCCAAAGACCAAAGACGCTGAATACTGTCGGGAGGGAAGAGATGAACCTAGAGGAAAGGGCTTCCCGTCAGCACTTGCAAGACACAACACCCACCTCCCGCGCGGAAGAATTGGAAGGGGAAGTACGGAGGTTGGCACAGATTGTGGAAGACCTCCGGGGAAACGGGAAAGGTCCGAGTTGGAGAATAATGCTGGACAACGAGTCCCCGCTCTCAGCGGAGATCATGGGCGTAACAATCCCCTGAGATTTTTGTTTCCCGGATTTAAGGTTTTCATGGAAGAGTGACCTGCTGGTGCATATAGAACGATTCAACAACATGACCGGAGTGCAAAGCCTTCCCACTCACTCTCGAGGGAAGGGCGAGAGAATGGTACCGCAGGCTACCACGGGGAAGCATTCTGGGCTTTGAGCAAATGTATAGAGAATTTGCAGAGCAATTTCGGGGCATAGTGACCCCTGAATATGACATAATGGAGTTGTCGAAGATAAGATAGAGGGAGGGAGAACCCCTCCGGGAATTTGTTAAGAGGTACCATCGGTCGGTTCTGGATCTTGGGGCGTTCAATCATCCCCAGGCGCTGAGGAGGCTGAAAGATGGAATTAGGATGAGGAGGCCATGGTACAATTTACGGAGTCCCTCGATTTGTTCGTATTCTGATGCGTACGAACAGGTGAAGATGGACATGATTATCGAGGAGGAAAAGACTACGAAGCTGAGAAGTGAGCAGGGCAGTGGAACAAAGAAGAAAGAAAAATAGGGTGCTGCTCGGGGAGCACCAACTTCCAAGGCAATAAGGGAACGAGTTGCCCCCTATAACCCTTATCAGAGAGCTCTCCAGCCACGAATGGTTCCTGCCCCACTTCGCAGATCTCCAGGCCGAGACCATAGGGAATACAGGCGGCACGACGACCACCCGTCCCACAACCAACCACCGAGCCGACCTATGCTAGAACCACAGCGAGACGGACCATTGTTGCCACCTCCCAGGAAGCTTCCCTGGGATCGGGCGATCTGAGTGGTTGAGCGAGCCCACCTATGGGCAATACACAATATTGAAGGTGTCACTCAAAGAGATACTCTAAGTGGCTGAGGAACGAGGACTGTTGAGCCCTCCAACACCGATGGCTAAACCAGCTGGCAAACGAGATAAGGTATGATTTTGCCGCTTCCACGGTGACCACGGCCACTCAACGTCACAGTGTCGGGATTTGAAGAACTAGATGGAGGACCTGGTTCGAAACTGATATTTAGATGAGTTTGTTGAAAGGGGCCATCCGGTAGTCGAGCAGCAGCCAGAGGAAGATGACCGAGCTTATGGCATGGACCTAGAACCACCGGCTACAAGAGTGATATCAGGAGGACCCACGATGGTAGGGAATTTAAATAGGGCTCGGAAAAATTATTGCAAATACGCCACTGCTGGCAGAGAGGTCCTGTTCGCCGCGCTAGCTGCAAAAAATGTTAAAGTATAGCAAGTGCCCATCATGTGGACAGAGGAGGATGAAGAATGGGTACTATATCCCCATGAAGATGCCTTGGTCGTGAAGGTAAAAGTCGCTAATAAGGAGGTTGATCGAATGTTGGTGGATTCAGGGAGCTCGGTTGACATTCTCTTCAATTCCATACTCGACGACTTGGGAATGACGGATGTGAACCTCGAACAGACAAACACTTCCCTGAAAGGGTTCGGGGGAGGAAAGCTGACCCCTCTGGGAATCATCAAGTTGGCTGTGGTTATGGGATCAAGGCCTTTTGAAAAGATTATGATGCTAGACTTTGTGGTGGTGGATGAAGCCAGCCCCAACCAAGCAATACTAGGGAGGCCTTTCATGAGGATCATTCAATCAGTATTATCCACCCAATACTTGGCCTTGAAGCACCGAGTAAATGGGGCTATAGGAGTCGTCAAGGGTAGTTAGAGGGTCGCAAGGAACTGTTACGCTGTGGCAGCAAAAGAAACTATACAAATAACGTCATTGGACTCAAGGGGGGAGTCAAAGAATGGAAGGCAGGAACCGGCTGGGGAACTGAAGGAAATTAAAATAAAACCAAACGACCACGAGAAGAAAGTCCGGATCGGCTCGGACATTAGCGGGCAGTTGAAGGAAGATCTAGTCGAGTGTTTGCGAGCACATTCTGATGTATTCGCTTGGACGCATGAGGATATGCTTGGGATCGCCCTGGAGGTGGCGTGTCATAGGTTGGCGATACGGAAGGACGCTAAGCCAGTAAGACAGAAGAAGAGGTGCGTCAACCAAGAAAGATACGAGGCCATGAACTGTGAGGTGGAGAAGCTGCTGAAGGTAGGATTCATAGGGGAAGTCACTTACCCTGAGTGGATCTCAAATGTAGTGTTAGTAAAGAAGGCAAGTGGGAAATGGAGAATGTGCGTGGACTTCACGGATGTGAATAAAGCTTGTCCGAAAGATAGTTTTCCATTGCCGAAGATAGACCAGCTGGTGGACTCCACGACGGGACACGGACTACTCAGTTTCATGGATGCATTCTCGAGTTATAACCAGATTCCCATACACCGGCTAGACGAGGAATGCACAGCTTTCATCACCAACCAAGGCCTATTTTGCTACAAGGTCATGCCCTTCGGCCTGAAGAATGTGGGGGCAACCTACTAGAGGCCGGTGAACAAGGATTTCAAGCCACTGATCAGCCGAACAATGGAGGTTTATGTGGACGATATGATCACCAAATTAAAGGACGAAGAGGAACATATAAAGCATTTGGAAGAAACCTTCGTGCTCCTAAGAAAATACCGAATAAAGCTTAATCTAGAGAAATGTGCCTTTGGAATTAGTTCAGGAAAATTCTTGGGGTTCATGATCAGTCATAGAGGAATCGAAGCCAATCCGGAAAAGATAAGAGCAGTGGTGGAGATGAAGTCCCCGCGTACTCTCAAGGAGATACAAAGCCTGACAGGGAAACTGGCATCCCTCAACAGGTTTATCTTCCGAGCTACAAATAAGTGCTGCATCTTCTTTCAGGAAATGAAAAAAGGGAGAAAGACAAAATTGATACCGGAATGCGAGCCGGCGTTCCAACAGTTGAAAGAATATCTACTAAAGGCCCCATTGCTGTTAACACCTCGAGTAGGGGAGGTTCTGTATTTGTATTTAGCTATGGCCCAATGGGCAACGAGCTCGGTTTTGGTAAGAGAAGAGTCAGGGGTGCAGTACCCCATCTATTACATGAGCAGAGCCTTGTTGGGAGCTGAAGCTCGATATCCACCAATAGAGAAATGGGCACTGGCCCTGGTAACGGCAGTTCGAAAACTGAGGCCTTACTTCCAAGCTCATTTGGTGACGGTTTTGATAAACCAACTACTCAGGCAGACTCTGCACAAGCCAGAGACCTTCGGAAGGTTGGTAAAATGGTCTGTGGAGCTCAGTAAATTCGACATCAGCTACCAACCCCGATCAGCAATAAAAGCTCAGCTCTTAGCTAACTTCATGGTTGAATGCAAAGAGAGGAATGAAGAGATGGATAGCGAACACCCACCAAATCCCTCTGTCTCGACCAGTGCATGGACAGTCACAGTAGATGGATCGTGTAGAGATCGGGGAGCTGGAGCAGGAGTTGTGCTCCTCAGTCCTGAAGGGGCAGAGGTGCAATATACCATAAAGCTGGAATTTGAAGTCACCAACAACCAAGCCGAATACGAGGCGATAATTGCAGGGTTGAAGCTTGCCCTGGTAGTGAATGCAGTAGAGGTAAAGCTTCAAACAGACTCACAACTAATTGCAAATCACCTCAACGAAAGCTTCTAAGCAAAAGACGAGAAGATGGAGGCTTACTTTCAGAAGGTGAAGCAGCTAATAAAGAACTTCCGAGCAGTCGAGGTGGAGCAGATCACGAGAGGGAAGAATTTTCGAGCCGACATAATAGCACGAATGGCCGCTACATCCAACCCCAAAATGCCGAAGTCTATCCCGTTAGAAATCAAGTCCTGCTCGAGCATCGAGCAAGAAGACAAGGTGATGAGTTTATCGTCAAGCAGTACTTGGATGGAACCAATTGTTTCTTACCTCAAGGAAGGAGTGTTGCCTACGGATAAGAAGCAGGCAAGGAAGCTGAAGTGTAAAGCGGCCAGGTATACACTGGTTGAGGGGGTATTGTACAGGCAAGGATACACCCTCCCTTTGCTGCGCTATCTAGATCAAGAGGAAGCTGATTATGTCCTCCTGAAAATACATGAAGGAATCTGGGGGAATTACTTTGGCGAGAGGTCTTTAGCTTTCAAGGCCTTGAGGCAGGGATACTTTTGGCCCTGCATGCATCAGGATGCACAAGAGAAGGCTAAGAGCTGCAAGAGTTGCCAAAGTTTTGCCAACTACATGACCCAACCTCCCGAGAACCTCACAGTGATGAACTCACCTTGGCCATTTGCTCAATGGGGAATCGATTTAATTGGGCCATTGCCAAAGGGGAGGACATCCGCAACTCACGCCGTGGTGGTAATTGATTATTTTACCAAATGGGTCGAAGTGGTAGCCTTGAGTAGTATCACAGAAAGCAAGACCACTGACTTCATTTGGAAAAATGTGATTTGCAGGTATGGGATTCCCCACGCATTGGTTACGAACGACGGCAGACAATTTGACAACAACAAGTTCAGAGACTTCTGCAAAAATATGGGAATAGAACTAAAGTTTTGCTTTCCATCACACCCACAGGCCAATAGGCAAGTAGAAGCCCAAACAAGACTATAAAACGCCTCCTGAAAACCAGACTCGGAGAGCAGAAGGGGGCTTGGGTGGACGAGCTGTCTGGTGTCTTGTGAGCTTACAGAACCACATACAAAACGGCCACAAGGGAAACCCCATTCTCCTTGGCATTTGGGCATGAAGCAGTTGTCCCTGCTGAAATTGGAATGGGAACGCACCGAACAAAGCACTTGAACGAAGGGCAAAACAACGAGCAGATGTGTGCAGGCTTGGACTTGCTGGAAGAGAGAAGGGAAAGGGCCACCGCAAAGATAGAGGATTACCAGCAGAAAGTGGCCCGCTATTACAACTGGAATGTGCACATCCGTCAATTTCAGGTGGGAGATTGGGTGCTTAGAAGAGTCAATCAGAACACGAAGGGCCCCAGACAAGGTATGTTAGGACCGAACTGGGAAGGTCCCTATAGGGTCTCTCAAATGGCTGGTCCAGGAACGTACCGATTGACCTACCCCGATAGCGAGAGGTCAAAAGGCCGTGGAATGCACAACATTTGATGAAGTATTTCCAGTAAGTTTCCTTGTATTGTAAGCATCAATATCCAATTCCTTCCAAAATAAAGATGTGTAAAATCTTGAACATGAATAAAAGCAAGAAAAATGCTTCTAATATTAATCCAATACGAGCAAATCAAAGCTAATAAGCTTGTGAAGAAAACGCAAAGGCCAGAAGTCTCCAAGCCTAGCGTAAGGCGAGACGGTGCCAAGCGTGGGCCAATTGCAGGCTCAAGCAGCATAAGCTCACAAAGAAAATGCAAAGGCCAGAAGTCTCTAAGCCTAGCTTAAGGCAAGACGGTGCCAAGCGTGAACCAATTGCAGGCTCGAGTAGGATAAGCTCGCGAAGAAAACGCAAAGGCCAGAAGTCTCTAAGCCTAGCTTAAAGCAAGACGGTGCCAAGCGTGTGCCAATTGCAGGCTCGAGCAGGATAAGCTCATGAAGAAAACGAAAACGGCCAAAAATCTCTAAGCCAAATTTAAGGCGAGACTGTGCTAAGCGTGAGCCAGTTGCAGGCTCGAGCAGAATGGGCTCACAAAAAGCACAAAGGCTAAGCATAATCCAAATATTGGCTCGGCAGATCGAGCTCACAAAAGAAGTAGAGATCCATAAGCCTAACTTAAGGTAAGACCCCATCACACATAAGCCAAGAGAGGACAAGAGCAGAATTGAATCAGAGATGAAAAACAAGGGCCCAACATTTGTTAAAATTTGTTTAGCAAAGGCCTGGAGTAAATCTCACACAAAAAAGGCAAGGCAAATATATACATACAAACACAGAGGCAAATTATCCAATACATGTTCTTTATTCATCCATCAAAAAATACAAGTACAAAAAAAAAAGGGAGAGTCAGTTGGCTGGAGCATTGGGGCTAGCAAGTGGAGCAGGGTCCTCGGAGAGTGGACCACCTTCCGTGACAGCAGCAGCAGTAGGAGAGACCTCAGCAACAGAAGGAGCGGCCTCTTTAGACTCGGCAGGGGCCTCAGTTGAGGAGGCTCTCAACCCTTGGTTAGGGGCATCGTGCTCGCACATGTACTCCGCGACGCCTGCCTCGAGCTTAGATAAGTCCACGTTAGGATGCTCCCTGCTCAAGACAGACACGAGACAGTCGTAGCTAAAAGTTACCCCATCATTATACTCGGTCGTGAGCCTGCCTTCCAGAGAATCCACCTTCCTCTGAAGGCGAGAAGTCTCCACCTCCAAGGTCTTCTCGAAGGAGAACCTCTGTGTGTCCAAGTTCTTCCGAGCATTTAGTAACTCGTCCTGGACGAGAGACAGCTCCTTCTCGAGCTAGAGTGCTTTGGACTCCGACATTGCCGCTTTCTCCTCGAGGGTGGAGTTCTCTGTGCGAAGCTTCATTGCCTCCTCATCCTTATGCTTGGATCTTCCTCTGAGAATCCTGAGCCTTGGTTTTGAAGGCGGTAGCAACAGCCACAGCGCGGGAAGAGAGGTGGTGGAATACGCACACTAAGTCATCAACGCCAGAAGCCTCTATCCCCTCCAAGAACTTCTCCTCGATCTGTTTGGCGAATTCCTTAAGGTAAGGATCAGCAATGTCAGGCCGCTGCTGCTCCTACACACTTCCTGATCGAGGCCGAGCTGGAGTTACAGTCCTCGGATGCCTACGGGCCACACCCTCTATTGCTCGCTCCGTCTCCCGAACAGGGGGTGCAGCTCGAACCGTTGAAGTGGGAGTGTCGGTTCGAGGTCTTTTTGCTGGAGCAGAGGAGCTGCTCGGGCGATCCGAGGTGTTCGCAGGCCTCTTCAACAAGGAAAGCACACCACTCATCTCCTCTTGAGGGACCAGGCCGAACTCCATAAAATTCTGGCTTGTAAGTAGCTCCCTGCACAAGCTCGCATTGTCGAGAGCAGTGTTGACACGCGCTTGAAGCTCTTCCCCAATTCTGTAAGAAGCACTCTAAGATACTGCAACAACAACCATAACAGAATGGTAAGAGAAGATGGGAGTAGAAAAACCAAAGTAAGAATTTGTTGAACAGTAGACGACCTGGAGTGTAAAAATAACGAGGAATCGGAGGGACCCCCTCGAAGGCAGATGTAACTTGCCCCCAATTTCCCTCGGAAAAGAAAAACTTGCCCTTTCAGTTGCCACCAGAAATGGGGAGATCAGTTATGGGTTTCTTGCCTTTCAAACTGAAGGCGAGATAGTACCAGCCAGCATCTTTCGGGCTGCTTTTCAACTGGTAGAGATGCTTTATCTCCTCTACCGAGGGCTCGTCCAGATTGCACCATCTCCATAACACATAAAGACCAGACAAGACCCTCTACCCATTCGGGTTCAACTGCCCCGGGGCCAAGTGGAGTCTGGATAGAATTCGAACAAAATAAGGCTGAAGAGGCAACCTCACCCCCCACCTAAAGCACTCCATATAGAAAGTGACATACCCCAGGGAGGACGGCAGGGCATGTCACCCTTACCAGGCACCCGCAAGACCACAGTAGCCGGTATGTGGTAGGTGTCCCTAAGTCGGTCCAGGTCCAGGTCCGGGTGTGAAGTTTCACACCTCATCTGATCAATGGGGAACCACCCACTCTCTGACCTCTGGCTAACCCTTTCCCCCTGTTGCGGTCGAGTCTCCGCAACAACCAACACCCCCTTAGGACTTGAGTCTCTCACGGGGACCATCCTAATGGGTTCAACATCACTCGAAGAGGAGGATTCTTCGAACAACATTCTACGGGGTTGTTGAGGGTCTGACATGTTTCTTATGGATAAAATCTACCAGATGAAAATTGGAAACCCGAAATAAACAAAGAATAGAACAGAAACGAGAAGAGGGAAGAGGTTTATACCTGTGAAAGAGCTGACGGTGGGAAATGGCAGTAACGGGGTGGAGAAATTGCAAGAAGATGGGAAGCACTTGCAAGTGATTAATTTCGGTTTGAGCAAAAATGAACAATAGGAAGCACAGTAGAGAAATCGAGGGTTTTAAAGGGAAAGTGCGTCTCTTCAGCAGAAGGCATGCATCTCAAGAGACGGGACTGTTCAAGTAATGAGTCTTCAAAATTCAAACGCTAGAAAGATCAACGCTAGAGAGCACGCAGAAAACCGCATCAACACTTCTTACAATCAACGCTAGAAAGATCCCTTGTGCATTGAGTCAATCCATAGAGTTTCTTCGATTTTCAATGCTTCATTTCTCCAACCAAATACAATTTGGGAGTAACATAAGCCTTTTCAGCCAGTTGGGTTAACAACTCCTTGGTCCTTTCATTGAAAGACACCGGCTCGCTAACAACTCTCACGTTCCACATATAGAACTTGTTTTGGTTGTCAATTTGGCCAAAGAACTCTGTGTTTGTGTATTTCAAAAGACAATTGTCGTACCAAATGATTGCAGCCTTGTTGTAAGGGCATCGCTTGCGGATCTCACCGCTTGCATCAACAATACAGGTTTTGCAATCGGAGCTTGAGACATCACCTCTACAAAGAGCAAGCTGGTATGCTTTGTTAGGACTCTGACCCAATGCGCCATTGCCAAAGCCTATGGGAGGAGCTTGGTAGTCGAGGTAACCTATGAGTTTGTTCAAGTTTGTTTCGTATGGGCCGTTGGCAGTGAAATTTTTAGAGCTTGAACAAAAGTGAAAGAGAGGATCAACTCCAAAGGCAGTTTGGAGAAACAAAGCAAAAGCTATAAGTAGACGGAACAAGCGAATTTAATTGAAGATGAGGCCATTGTTGCAATTATGTAGCATCTATACGTATATATTTATTATTCCCAATTTGGTCTGAAATTTTAAAGTACGGAAAAGACTGGAAAAGATTTAAAAGCTACGAATTTTAAAGGTTTAAGATTTAAAATGCTTAAACTGCATTATTTTAAAGCTTTCCCAGACTTTCCCACACTTTAAAATTATGTATTGGAACATTTACATATATATATATATATATATATATAAGAATAAGCATGCTAATGAAATAGAAGTGTAAAAGGTTGTTGATAGGAAACAAATGTTTCTAAATAATACAAATTTTATTGAAAGACTGAATAAATAAAACATAGGATTTTAAAGGCTTGTTATTGCAAATTTACCAAAAGAGACAAACTCAAAATAGTATTCTCTAATAAAATTTTCTTATCGGAAATAAAAAAGACAAAAAAAAATGGGATCCAAATCTAAGTTATAGAAAAAAAAGATAAAAATATTTGAAGAATCAGGAAAATAGGAAAAAAAATCTTAAAACCAAAAAATGACTAAGAAAGAAAGAGAATTTTATCAAAATAAACAAGCTTTAAAACAGTATAATATACGTTCCAAATAGACACCTCTAGCCAAAGTTATGCTATACAGAAGGTACCCTACTCGCGATACATAATACTCTACATCAGTCTGTCTCACTTGAAAAAGAACTCATCCTCGAGTTTGGTTTGCACAACTCCTCATCATCTGGATAATATTAGAACAAATCAACTACGTTGAAAGTGTAGGAGATTCCAATTGTTAAACAGCTGACATATGTATGCATAATCATTAATTTTCCTAGCCACGAGAAACGGACCATAGCTGCGCTTCTCCAATTAGTGCAAATATCAGGAAATCGACTCCATTGTAAGTATACCATCACCAAATCACCTTTTACAAATACTTTCTTATGACAATGCTTGTCTACTTTAGCCTTGTACTTTGCATTGGGGGCTTCCAAGTGAGCTCGAACCTCGGCTTGAACCTTTAGAGCCTTCTTCGTTGTATTATCCGTTGCCTTACTTTCTCCAACCTCAACTACTATTGGCATGATAGCCAAGTTGCAAACTTGGCATAGGGAACTAGTGTAGACAATATCAAAAGATGTCTTGCCAAAGGATCAATTCACCATATTGTTGTAAGCAAATTCAATCTCAGGAAATGTTGTTTCCTAATTTCATTGCTAGTTACCACAAATACTACTTCCATTTGTCCATCTGTCTGTGGGTAGAAAGCACTACTAAACTATAATTGTGTACCAAACTTCTCCCAAAGATGACAACATTCCCACCATAAGTGATAGTCTTTGGAATGTCATACAAGCACACCACCATTGATTGAAAGAATAAATGTGCACTAAAACAGTATCTTCAATCTTTTTACACGTAATAAAATGCACCATCTTCAAAAACCTCTCCACTAAAACCAATATAGAATCTTGACTTGTCATTGTATTTGGTAACCTTAATACAAATTCTATGGATAGATCTAACCAAATATTTTTTAAATCAAGTAACGACATGTATAAATCCATATTCTGCGCATGTCCCTTGCCTTTTTAGTAAATCTGACACCTCTGCATAATCTTAAGCACATACCTATTTAGTTGCGGCCAATAATAATGCTTCTTTATAAGTGCCTTAGTCTTGTTCTGACCCATGTGTCCGCCTAATCCTCCTCCATGCAACTTACAAATAATCTGTTCTTATAAAAAACTTTAAGGCTCACATAATTGGTTTGCCTTAAATAAATATCTTTCATGAATTAGAAAATCCTCTATGTACTGATGATTAATGAAGCGATCCTAAATGTGCGTAAATTCATTATCCTCCTCATACAACTTCTTCAAACACTCAAAACTAGTAACTTCATTAACTATAGTTAATAGTAAAGTTGATCGCCTACTAACGTATCTGCCACTTTATTCTGTTGCTAATACTTATGTTTCAGAACAAAAGTGAATTTCTGTATATAGTTTACCCATCTTGCATGCATCTTGCTTAGATACTGCTAGCTACTAAAGTACTCTAATTCTTTATGATCATTATAAAGTACAAATTCCTTCTAAATCAAGTAATGCTCCTAAGTTTTCAATACCTTAAGGATAGTATAAAACTCTCGGTTATAAGTAGACCACTTTTATTAGGCTTTGTTCAACTTTTCACTCATATACTCAATTAGTCGCTCTTTTTGAGAAAAAATAGCCCCAATTCTTTTTCTAGAAGTATTACACTCGACCTCAAATAACTTGTTAAAATTTAGCAAGGCCAATACAAGAGCAGTGGACAACTTCTTAAGTAAAGCAAAATTTGCCTCTTCTTCTTCTCCCTATTTAAACTTCCCTTTCTTCAAACACTTCATAATAGGTGCAGCTATAGTGCTAAAACTGCATATAAAACGCCTATAGAACATCGCTAGCCTATGAAAACTCCTAACATTACCCATTGTCTTGGGTATAGGTCATTCTCTAATGGCTTGTATCTTCCACTTAATAGCTTGAATCCTATCCGCACCAACAATAAAATCCAAAAACTCTATATTACTCTGTAGGAAACTACACTTCTTCAAATTAATATAAAACTTGTTTCTTAGTAATACCTTTACAACTATCCTCAAATGTTCCAATTCTGTCATCACATTAATAGAATACACCAATATATTATCAAAATATACCATAACAAATTTGTAAGAAAATAGCTTAAGAACCTGATTTATTAAATGTATAAAAGTAATTGATGCATTGGATAACCCGAATGCCATCACAAATCACGCATACAACCCTTCTTTCGTATTGAACATTGTCTTCCACTCATCTCTAAGCCTAATCTGAATCAAATGATATGCACTGTGCAAATCTATATTCGAGAAAACCTAATTGCCATCAAAAGGTAAGAATGAAAAATCAATATTTAACTGTAATCTGGTTGATTTGTTTGTTGTATATATATATGCACTAGCTTATATCCTTCTTAGACACCAATAACGACACAACACATGAACTCATACTCTCATAAATAAATCCTTTCTGCAATAACTCATCAATATGCCCTTATAAAATCTCATGCTCATAAGAGCTCATGCAGGCAAGTTATGTAAACTTACACCAGGGACTAGGTCTATATAATGCAAGATATCCCGTAAAGATAGCAGACCATCAGACATTTCTAATAGAGCAATGTTAGCTAACTCAACCAATATTGACTGTACCTCTTTATGAATAGTCTTCCTCTTGAGCTCATCCTCTTTCTGTAGCTTTTTGCACCTATCGCAATCTTCCTTTAAATGGTCCTTGACAACAGCTAGAAAGTTCTTTCCTTTGGCTTTATAATTCTTCTTCTTATTCGTTAGAAGCACCAAACAAACCTTCTTTCTATTCCACCAATGCTCATACATATTATCTCATCCTCTATAGGTCGTATATACATCAAACTACCAACGCCTACCCAATAACAAATAGCATGCATTATATCCACTACATCGCACATTACATCACTCTTATAAACATTGCCAATGGAGAAAAGAACATAACACACTTCTGTTACTCGCATTTTTGTCATTTTCTTTATCCATTATATTTTGTAAGGTATTGAATGTTTTTCTATTGAAAGCCCATCACATCAATCAGAGCCTTTGACACTATGTTCTTGCTACTACCACTGTCAATTATCACGTTGCACACTTTGTCATTGATAATGACATGTGTTATAAAAATTTTATTGCGCTGATTATCCTCTTCAAACTTCGATGCTAATAAAATTTTCTACACAATGGAATTCAATATCTTTCCTTCATCTGCCTCTAACTCCAAGACTTCTTTATCATCCCCATCATCATTCACCTTTGCCTGGTCGACTTTATTATTCACCAAAGTTAATTTTTTCTAACTATATTTATTCAAATGTTGCCCGGTTTCCTACACTACTAGTTAATTTTTTTTGCTTATTTTTAACCCTAACACTGCTTTGTCTATTTTGCACTCTAGTGAATTACTGCTGCTAGGTCCTAGAAACAGTTCTTTGCTTTTGTTCTTCTAATTTTTTTGCCTTAACAACCACTGTACCCATGTCCTAAATTGCGTTTACAATCTCTTCTTGCAGCTCTTATTTCAATCCGTTAAGATATTTCGTAATTGTCCAAAAATCTGGCCCATCCATGTTATTCCTTGTGTGCAGATGATAAAATTCATTCGTATAATCATTAACACTACAATTTTCTTGCCTACAAATATGGTATTTCACGTACTATTACTGTTGATAATCCGCTGGTAAGAAATTCTCTTTCATGAATGGCTTTCCCGTAACTCTTCTTCGATTCTGCATGTTTTACTATTATGCAAATGCTGCTTCCATTAGCTTGAATGCCATAAGTTTAACCTGCTTATCTTGGAGAATCTCCATATACTGAAAAATTATCTACGTTTGATAACCAGTCTAAGAATTCTTCAACATGCATCCCATCATAAAAATTTATAATATCAACATTATTGTTCAATAGCCACGCCTACATATAATTGGATCTCGCAATATCGAAAACAATTCATTGACTTGAGGAAGCACAATTTGTGCTCATTTATAGGTAAGTATGCACATGTACCACCAAAACTCTTGATAAAACAAACAAATCTTTCTAAATTAATAAATATTTATTTATTAATAAATTATTCATTTATTGATAAATAAATAATTTCACTAAAGTAATATTTTTTTTATTCTCACTAATATTATTTTATGAAGGCTTTACTGTAATATGAAATACAACTCATACTCACAGTACATATGCAAACAAAATAATGTACCATATATAATTCTTGTGCCCTAAATAGCGGAATGACAAATACACAAGTGCTCCTATGGAACTTTATTATTTATCTATAATCAGGGAGTGATCCATGCGCACTAATCTCTAATCTCACGAATAATAATTATATCAATAATATTACATATCCTAAATTTTTTATCCTAAATAACTATCTCAAACAATTTGGCATCCATCAATTGATTAATAAAATTAAAGTAAATTAATCATATTATCTTACAAACTAATTGATAAATGCTATATCATTTTATATGGTTATTTAGGATAAAAAATTTAAGATGTATAGCATTACTCTAATTATATATTTATAATTAATACTCTAAAATTCAAGTTTTAACAAATGAGTAAATCTCATATCCGATAGCGCAAATTCCAGTAACGGCCCTTCCTCCTTGTTTCCCATCACAACATCTCGGAAGATCACCAATTATGCGATCAAGGCACATCTTGCAATCATTAAAAGAAAGATCTCTTGTGCATTAAGTCAAGCCATAAATCTCATTATGCTCCAATTCTCTTACAACATACAATTTAGGGTTACCAAAAGCTTCGTTGGCCAGTTGGCTCAATAAATCCTTGCTCTTTTGATTGGATATCATAGGGTAACTCACAGTAATTGTTCAAGTTCCACGTCAAGGTCTTAGTTACTTTATCAATTTGGCCAAAGAATCTGTCATTTGAATAATTCAGCATGCGGTTATCGTAGATTATTTTTACACTTTTGCTGCAAAGGCAGTTCTTGCGCATGGTGCTGATTGCATCTGCAACACGTGTTTGCAATTCAAGGTTAAAGCATCTCCAATGTCAAGAGCAAGCCCATTTGCTTGACTATGGTTTGGTTCATATTTCTTTTCTCTAAAATCTCTTCAGCAGATTCAATAAATTCAATGCTGATGCAATTGCAATCGCATCGAGTTTACCTTCATTTGATCTTGGATATATATATATATATACACGCACACACGCTATCAATCCAATAGAATCATACATACTTTTGCTCCAAACGCCCCACACTCAACCTTATCTCTTCCCTGAATCGAGAAGGAATGAAAGTGCCCAGTTTGATCCCAAACTAACGATGGACTTTGAATGTTGTTATTATGTGCAACAGGGCCCCATTGATTTGCCCTCGAGTAGCTGAACTAGGGGAACTAAAAACTAGCTACGAGGAAAAAAGACCATTATTTGAACATTAAGCTTGTAGATAAGTGTGCTTTTAGGATGGCCTCTTTGATTACATTCCTTTCCTTATAAAATAGAACGTTGCCTCTAAAGCACGAATGAAAAAACCGTAGCGCCTTTCCTCCTTCTCTCACTTTGGAAAGATTTAGCAGTATTTTCTTATGATGACCTGGTCGAGAGAGTACAATACATCAGTGTAAAAGATTGAGTGGGATCTATAAGGTTGGTTATAGTAAGGCTTGGCCGGAAAGTGTTCTTGCCTCTATCATTAGCTCGAGTAGTCCCCGAATATGCCCTTTCCGAAGTCATTACGGCTAAAAATCATCCTAAGAAAGGACCCTTAGAAATACCAAAAGATCAGAACCATTAGACTCTGGCTAGGGGGGATCAAGAAGAGGAACCGTCGGTCTTTCCCAATGATGAAAGCTCGAGACAACACCAATTATTTTGTTGATATTTTAGTTGTTTAGTTACATAGTTTTATAGACATTCTTGATGTTACAAGACTGACCAATTATTGGTATAAAATGCAAATGAAAAGAAAAGTCATAGGGCTAACACAAAGCATAAAACAAATGGAAATGATGAAGCACACTTTTGTAATTGTAAGTATGAGGAGGAACTGACAAAGGTTAATGAAAAAATTGATTAAATAACATCAAATATTGCTGTTGTCAGGTATAAACTTGGAGATTTAAAGAAGAACAATTTAGATACTTATGTATTAATGTAAAAAATATGTGTTATAGTTGAAACAATTGAATATAATATATCTCATGACCCAACCCACACCTGACAAAATATTATCCACTTTGGACCTTAATAAAACTTATACAGTTTTGTTTCTGAGGCATCCATGCATCTTGCCAATTCAAGTGAATCACTCCATATAAACTCAGAATCTCTCCCGCATTTTGCAGATGTGAGATTTTCCTAAAATGTTACAATATAACTCATATACCATTACACCATGGAAAGATAAGATGACCTCTTATGGTAAAGATGCTCTAATTACTTCTATTGCTGAAAAGCATCAAAAATTTAGGAAGAATGAATCAAGTGGTCAAAATTTCATGAGAAAAAGGGATAAGGTTGAAGTGAAGACAACAGAGGCTAAAGAGAAAATTGAAGATACCTATGATGAGAATTTATCATTGAAAAACTTATTCTTATGTAGGAAATTGAATCAGAACCAAATCCTCCACAAATGTTGTTAAAAAAGTATTATTCTACTATTTTTTCCAAGATAATTCTTACTGGTGCATAGGGGTGGGCATATTGGTTTACGTTTCGGTTTGCAACCCATTTGAGTTCAAGAAATCAAACCAAATGGTTTGCAAAATAACTTCTGTTTGGTTCAGTTTGGTTCAAGTTACAAATTCAATTCGGTTTTGGTTGTCAATTTCGAATGGTAATATGGTTTAGGTTAATAATTCGATTCGGTTTACTATTTCGAGTTGGGTTAAGAATTTGAGTCGATATAAAAACAACAAAAAATAAACAAATTAATCAGTAAAGTAGTGAATGATGAAAAATAGTCAACAAATGATGAAATATTCAGGCTATCACAACACCAAATTCAAAGTATTCTAACTAAAAATTATAACCAAAAAAAAAAAAGAAAAGAACTTCCAAATCATAAAGCTAATCCAAGTAAATCAGAACAGACATAAATTATTTAATAAAGTAAAACCATCTTCTCTTCTCCACGACTCCATCAATAAACTAAAAATGAAAAAGCAAATCAGTCCATTCTTAGAAAAAAAAAAAAAAAAAGGCAAATCAATCTATTAGGAAACAATTAACCTCCACCAAACAAGCATTAACAATTAGATTAGACATTATATATATATATATATACACACACACTGCAAACCATAAGCAAATCAGTCCATTCTTTTTACCTAATTGTTACTTTCTAAAACACCATAACACTACCAAATCATATAATTTATAAAAATACACATGAGACACACAATCAAGCTGATTAATCTTTATAAATATGAAGATTAATAAAAATATACATGAAGAAAATGGTACACATGAAGATTAACAACTCATCAACTCATTTTGGCCCGTTTTCTTGGCTACTAAACAGATGTCAATTTACAAGCACTAATATCAAAAAAAATCTCAACTAGTAGTAAAATCCAGCTGTAAAAATCAGCTCACATACATCTCCACATCTTTTGTTTTCTTAATGAATATTGCCGCTATAGCTCAATATCCGTCTCAAATTTTAATTGTGACCTTTGTACAATAATTTTGTTTTTAAGCCTCAACACTAAAAATCATACATCTACATGTTAATAGAGTTAAAGCTAAATTATTATTATCAATTTTTTTTTAACTTCACCCTACAATAAAAATGTCAAAATCATTTTTTAATAGTATTATACATATTTAAAAAATAAAAGGCATTCTAATTTAAAGTAAGCACAATAAACTGATATTACATATTAAATTATTAGTCACAAAAAAGAATCAAGTTTTTATTATTTAACCAAGGTTTGTCATTAATTATGGTTATATTAATTTGAAGTAAGCACAATCCAAAAGGAAAAATCCAAAATCAAGTATTGTAAGCAAGGAAATAGGCAGCTGACAGAAATGAAGTGAAGGCACATCTAATTTAAACTTTATCTATAAAGTCTTGCTAATTAAACCTAACAAGACAATATGCATAATTAAAGATATAGCCATGAAAGTTAATAACTCATCAATCCTAGCCTCCATATAAATAAAAGAGTTACCTAATCACTAGAGTTTAGATGAAGCAAGCAATTAAGTAACCAAAAATCTTCATGTTGGAACGCTCGGATGTTCTAGTTATGTTAATTTACGAAGCTCTACATGAAACAAAAAGACTTAAAAGTAAATAACTCATCAAATAAATAACCAAAAAGTAAATAATCATAAAATAATTAAAATTTAAAAAATTATACCTTCTGCAAGCACATCCATAAACTCATTTTCCTCAACCAATGCTTCAAGGTTTGTTGTTGAATCCACAAAATGTGAAGATTGTAACCAATTTTGTGTCAATATGAATGTTTCCACCATGTTAGGAGTCATAGAACTCTTATATTCACCGACAATACAATCTCCCGTACTAAATAAAGACTCAGATGTAACAATAGATATTGGAATGACAAGGACATCTCTTGTTATTTGCAATAAACTTAACCTTCCATCATATCAAAATATCAATTTGAATACCCAAGGAATTAGAAACTTAAATTCAATCGATTCTATCAAGTAAAGGTCTAACTCATCTGAAAAGTCTATATTATCTCTAGTCTCAGCAACCACCTCAGTGTATTTGGAGAAAGGATCCTCATAATCATCATCAGCATCACCTAAATCAAGAAAAGTCAATCCACTACTAAACCCACAACTACTACTAGCATGGCTTACACTCACACTAGCACTAGCACTTGGGTGTTTTGTACTATATGCTTTATAAAGCCTATGCAAAGTGTTTTTCACTATGCTTTTAATCTCACCACATTTAACACTATCCTTGCCACATAAACTCTCAAAGCAAACTACTATGAAATTCATTTTGCTTCATAGATCTAATACAGTAGCAACAATCAACAACTTATTTATTTTCAATATGCATTCCTAATACTTGTTAAATTTGTCCTTCATGCTAAATGCCATCCCCTTCAAATTTGGATCAAGATCCATAGACATTGAATTCAAAGTCTTTTTAACTTTGCATATCTCATTAAAGCAATTACTCGATGTCACCCTCAAAGAAGCAGAAAACGCCAACGTGGCATCATAAAAAATCCACAAAAAACTAACTGTTTGCCCAGTATTTTCTCAATCATCACTCTCCGAAGGTCCTATCCTTCTTCTACCACTCCCAACTGCACCCCCTTCTTCATGAAAATAAGAATCATAAAGCTTATCCTCATTTTTCATTCAATCAAAAGTTGACTTGAACTTCAAAGCTGTCATTAACATGATATATGTGGAATTCCACCTAGCAGCACAATTTAGAATCACATTTCCTTTACAAGTCTGACCATTCAGTCTCAAAATCTTCTCTTGCTCAACATAAATTTTAAATGCTTGCAACCTTGTAGTTGATGACCTCACATACTTCATAGCGTTACGGATACTAATAATGCTCTTGTCCACTTTCCCCAATCCATTATTAGCAATAAGATTCAGAATGTGTGCACAACAATGCACATGTAAAAACTCACCATCCAACAGTAAGGTATCATCTCTCAAAGTCTTCAATTTATTTGTCAAAAGTGCCTAATGACACTCTCATTTGCATTTGCATTATCCACGTTGATTAAGAACACCCTCTCAGATGCTCCAATCAAGCAAAATTTTTTCCACTTACATACCAATTGTCTCCCCTCTATGATCAGGAACCGTGTTAAAACTAATGATCTTTCTGTGCAACTACCAATTATCGTCAATAAAATGAATTGTTATCACCATATAATTAACCGTCATAATAGAAGTATAAATATCAATGGTAAGAAAGACTTTTCGCTTACTATCACTCAATAAACTCTTCAAATAAGCATTTTCAACCAAATACAAGTCAATAATATCCTTAGTAATGGTTCTACGTGATGGGACAACAGACTTCAGACATGTAACACTACAAAAATACCTAAATCTGATATATTCTTCACATGTGAAAATAGAAGCTCATCAAGAATAATCATTTTAACGGTTGTCCTTCTAACAGCATCCTAACTAAACCTCCTAACCACAATCTGACTACTTTTTTCACTCCCATTAGCAGTTTCTTGAGTTAAAATTGCTTGGTTGTCTTGATAGTGTTTATACTCTTCACACCTTTTAGTGTGGATTTTCAAAGTGCTAGTCTCGTCCAACGAAGTTTTACATGCATACTCTTGACTACAATAGTTTCACTTGCATCGATCCTGATTTTCTACCAATCTAGTGAAATGTTTCCAAGCCATAAATCTTGAAGCCATTTTTTTTCTAGGCTTAGGTGGTCTTGATGTAGTGGCCGATGTTCTCTTTCTCCTTGATCCAGATTGGGCATCAGTAGCCATTGATGGCACACCACTAACTTCATCATAATCAAATTCATTTAATAATGCGTTCTCGCAAACTCTTGAATTATTTAATGCAGACATCTGAAATCATAACACAGTCATGATCAGCTTCCTAACTTTTTTTTTTTCTTTAAGTAATGTAAGCATATAAACTATAACTTTTTTAAAACTAATAAATATATAGAAATTAAATTTTCCATGCACATTAACATATTCTGTCTTTTATTTCCTATCGTTCACAAGAAAAAACTAAACATGATGCCATAAATTTTAGTTGTGGCCGCAGTACATTTTCAAGTCAATTATAAAGTTGTTTCCGACTCAATTACAAGTTGTACAAATATATATACATTATCACACATATATAAACACAATATTTAATTATTTAAGTAGTTTGTTGCATGAGTTACCATCTACTAGCATCTTCCCCTTTGACAAACGACAATTATTGATTAAATTATACTAATCTGTTAGATTTTAGTGAAATAAAAAAAATAAATAGAAAAAACCAAATTAAAAAAATGCAGCCAAATAGCCAATTAGCCAAATACAGTACATATTTACACAACAAATACAAGAAAAAAAAAGGCCAAATTAAAAAAAACGCAGCCAAATGCCAATGAGACAAATGCAGTACACATTTAAACAACAAATACAACTAAAAAAAAAACCAAATTAAAAAAAATGTAGCCAAATGCCAATGAGACAAATGCAGTACACATTTACATACAACCAAAAAAAAATAAAAATAAAAAAATTAAAGAAAATTCCCTACTACAATTGTGCATTCTGTTCATGTTGAAGAGAGATAAAGGATGCCTTGAATTACTGTGCAGACTCGATGGCGAGAGGAGAGACAACTGACGAGGGCTAGGCTGGTGGTGACGGGCTGACTGCAAGCTAAGAAGAGAGACGACTGACGAGGGCTGGGCTGGTGAGTGGTGATGGGATAGCAAGCTAACAGAACAGCCGTGACTCATGGAGAATTGAGAGAGGAGACTGAGGCTTGGTTGATTGTTGCCATTGTTGACGCAGTCGGCATGGAGCAGTAGAGGAACTGCTGGGCCCTAGGATCGGGTGTGGTTGAGTTAGGGTTTTATGAAATTGTGAATTGGGAATTTTTCGTATTTGTGAAATGTGAAATACTGAAATGAAATGGAAATATCAAATATGGATTATATGTACAGTGTACTATGTCTGTATCTTACTGTTTTTCAAAGTTTTAAGTTTTATTTTTTTTTCTTTGTTTTTAAATGGTCAAACCGATCAGTTTCCTTAATCTAAACCATTTGGGTTTTAGGTTCAACTTGAATCAAATTGAAAACTTAGTAAAAATTTAATTTCGGTTAGGTTCGAATTGGCCTAAACTAAATGTCCACACCTATTAGTACATTTATTAAACGATAATTTATCAGTTATGTATCTCTTATTCTTTTTTTTATTCTTTAATAACTAATTAAAATAATAAAAAAAAAGATAACGAAAAAGAAAATTAGTCAATATGTGAGTTAAGAAAGAGATAATCTTATTATATACTAACAATCGTAAATAGGTACTTATTGTAGAGCCCTTCAAGAACATAAAATTTAAAAAGAAATTAGCTTGAACGAAAATAAAGTATCCCAAGCATAATTGAAATTTAGTGTTGTAAATCCATGGGAAGGATTTAATTTAAAATTAAAAAAAAAATTAATATTTACCTACAACTTGTAAGTTACTTACTACTTTGTAATTAATTATCTATTTATCTATTATATTAAATCAATAACTAAGATAAAAACATATAAATTTAATGATCTATAATAACCCCACTATTAATGCTGTAAAAACACATACAACATCACAGAAAAATCCTAATTAACAAGGTAATAATTTATCTTGTTTCATGCTAACTTATACTAACGAGTGCCGTTTTGGCTTACCAGTAGTTACCGACCAATTGAAATTCTCAACATCCCGTCACATTTAAAAATTTCCTGTGATTAAACAATATCTACAATATGACACAAGAAAAGGACAATTTCCTGAATCTTTCTATCACGTTCCATAACATTTTTTACTATTTATATACATAGTAGCTAGCTTTTTGTCCCAAGCTCAAACCCATCAATCATCTTCGACCTCGTGCACTTGCGTAGAGCCCCTCTTCCATTCTTGTTCAAACGAAACTTCACTGCCAATGGCCCGTACCAAACAAACTTGAACACACTCGTGGGATGTATCCACCACCAAGCTCCTACCACAGGTTTTGGTACTGGTTCTTGGGTCAAAACCCTAGTCAAGCAAATGGGCTTGCACTTTGCAGAGGTGACGTTTCAGCCTCGGATTGTAAAACATTTGTCGCAGATGCAGTCAGTACCATTCGCAAGGGCTGCCGATATAGCAAAAGTGCAAAGATATTCTACGACAACTGCATGTTGGAAGTACTCGAATGACA
The DNA here is from genome assembly GCA_025617385.1 of Murraya koenigii. Classification (NCBI taxonomy): domain Eukaryota; kingdom Viridiplantae; phylum Streptophyta; class Magnoliopsida; order Sapindales; family Rutaceae; genus Murraya; species Murraya koenigii. The sequence continues at coordinate 18,974,253 of CM046815.1, forward strand.
AATTCTTCGGCCAAATCGATAATGGAACCAAGTACTTCATGTGGAACATGAACAATTTGAGCAACCCCGACACTCAATCAAAAGAGCAAGGAGTTGTTGAGCCAACTGGCCAATGAAGCTTCTTGGCAACCCTAAATTGTATGCTGCAGGAGAATTGGAGCTTCATGAAGAATCAAAGAAGGAGATCCACGGTTTGGTTCAATGCACGAGATCTTTCTTGCAAGGATTGCAAGTTGTGCCTCTATCGCATAATTGGTGATCTTCCCAGTTGCCGTGATGGAAAAAGAGGGATGGTCATTAACTTAAATTGCCTTATAAATTATGAGATTTACCCATTTGTCAAAGCATGAATATTATTGAAGTATTAATTAGTTATATTAATTCATGGGTTAGGGATATCATTATCCCTAATTATATATAGAGACAAATAGAGTTCTTCAGGAACCTACATTTATTATAGGTGTTTATAGCTTTTCCTATGGGGATACATGGACTAGCTGGCCCCTTCTTGTGTATTTACACGTTCACAATGGCATTGTAATATTGTTGTTCAATAGAATTCTTTAAGTACTAATTTATTCATTTAAACTAATAAGTCTCATATAAAAGCTAAATAAGAAAATGTTTCTAGAGATACATAAACACATCAAGGCTCAAAAAATTGTTTATCAAATACAATATTGAAAGACTACGAACATTTCACAACTTCCTGATCATTGTAGAAGTCACGGCATATGACACTTTATTGTATCCAGCCTTTTAATCAGAAATTGTAGATTACTCTTCTTCAGAAGCGACATAGTATCATTAAATGCAAATAGTGTATAAGAAGATATTATATTAACCACATAAGAGCAATATCTACTCGGTTACCGAGGATCTAATTCACTGATTGTAACCTCATTTACGGACTGTTGTAATGGCGCCATATTGGATTTATCAGATTGAGACGTATTTTCTCTTTCCTCAGGATCTGATTCCAAACTTTCCCTTGAGATAAAAAATGCTGGTTTTGAAGGTTCTGGAGAGGTTATAGAGTAGCTACTGAGCATCATCACAATATCCGACATAGAAGGTCTATCTGCAGCAGCTTCTTGAACACATAGTAGTCCAATGTGAATGCACTTCAAAACTTCATACTTTGGCCATTGGTCGCCCAATGCTGGATCCAACAGCTCCAGTGCTGTTCTATTCATCCAATGTTGCCATGCCTATGACAATATGAACCAAATCAATCACAGTTTATTAATAATGTTTTGTACACCCAAGAGAATATAATCTGACACAGAATACTTACATAACTTGGAAGATTTTTTGTGTGGAAACTAGAATTCTTCTGACCAGTTACAATTTCCAAAATCAGAACACCATAGCTATAGACATCGGATTTAGTTGAAAAATGCCCATTCTTGGCATACTCTGGTGCCATGTACCCACTTCATTTCATCAACAAACAGTTAATGGTCTATGAGATAGATATATCGAATAATGTGCACATAGACAGTCAAAATAGTATGTAATCAGAAATTCAATATCTCCTGCTTAACTTCAGTTGCAGATTAACTGACTCAAACTAATGTCAGTGTGCTAAATGTGGACTTACTACGTCCCAGCAATCTGATTTGTGTTTCCTTGAGTCTGGCTTTCACCGAATAGTCTTGCCAAACCAAAATCAGAGATTTTGGGATTCATGGATTCATCTAACAGGATATTGCTGGCTTTCAAGTCCCGATGAATGATTCTGAGCTGGGAATCTTCATGCAAGTAAAGTAGTCCTCGTGCAATCCCAACAACGATTTTATACCGTCCTTCCCATTCCAGGCTGAAACGTCCGCTTTTATCTACCCCATCCAACATTTCAAATTATTGTTTGTCAAAATTCATTAAAGCAATCAAGGCAACTATTTTTTACATAAATTATGAAGTGAAATTGGTTAGCTGCAAAAATGAGCAAAAGATGAAATGTTAATACCAAATAAAATTTTGTCCAAGCTCCCATTGGGAAGGTATTCATAGACAAGTAGCTTCTCTTTCTCCTCTAGGCAGAAGCCCAACAGCCTTACGAGGTTTCGATGCAACAGTTTGGCAACCAAAATTACTTCTGTTTTCAGCTCTTTTAGACCTTGCCCTGAGCTACTTGACAGCCTTTTCACAGCTATTACACGCCCATCCAACAGTTTTCCCTGCAGGTGTATGCAGATGTGGTTACTCAAGAACTACAGAGTAGTATAACATAGCATGCATAGTACCCTCATGAACAAAATACCTTGTAAACTGGACCAAAGCCACCTTCTCCAAGTTTATTTCCATCAGAAAAATTTCTTGTTGCGGCTTTAAGTGTATCTAGTCCAATCAAAAGTGATTCCATGCCCTTATCTTCTTCCTCAAGAGCAATATCTGCATGCCAACAGAAAATCATCTGAGATTGCTTAATATCAAAAGCTTTTGAGCAGGATCCAAAATGGATAACAGTTTATTAGATCTCTTGTAACGAAGCAAAATATCTAGAGATCAATCCTCCTAACAAAACCTTGTAAGAGGTTTGAGATAAGTAAAACGCCTTTTGAGCAGTGAATACTGAAAGTGTGCAAATGTAATATCATCTATTTTGACACTATATTGATAGTTATATCAGTTCTCATAAACATCACTAAATCTTACTACTAGAACTTTTATAGAAATTTTAAAAATCTTCTAACTCAAAGATTGATGGTGTTACAATGAAATAAGGCGATTACCAACTCTCTTTTTCTTCCCCTTTCTCCAAAAGAAGCAACCACAGACCATTAATGTTGCCGCTACCAGTCCAATAGTTACAGGTATGACCACATTAAGAGCGATGTGTGAAGTGCTATTCTTCCCTGCATAAACAGGGTATAATCATAATACCATTAGTTCAAGTTTCATTAAAAATAACATCATCCATTTTCGGTTTCTTTGACAAACTGTCAGTCATATTACAAACTTGATTTTGGAATTAGGATAAAGAAAACAAACAAAATTAGATTGAAATAAAAGATACTCAAATTAACAGAACCATATATTACCTTCAGGGCTGGGCTGAAGCAGTGTAGTAGTATATGGAGGAGACGCAACTTCAGAGGGAGGCGGTGGTGGTGACAGCAGAAAGAATGGATATATTTCAAAACGGAGGTTGCAGCTCATAGATATGACCCGACCACCTTGTTTCCCATTACAGCACTGTGGAATAAGCATGATGATATCTTGAAGGCAACTGGAGCAGCTATTTTCTGCTAAGTCTCTGGTGCATTGCAGCATAGCATGTATATCAACAAAGTCTGTATAATTGATGCTCCCAGAAGCAAACTTCGAAGGACTAGATGCAGCACTGGAAGATAATGTTTTAACCAAATTTCCTAACTGCCGGTTAAGAAGAACATGTTCTGTTGCATCATTAACATTGTAATACATGAATATTGGAATAGTAGCAACAGTAGAGAAGAAGCGCTGGTCTGAATACCGCAATGAACAAAATTCATAACCGATAAAAGCTTCCTTTTGATTACTGCACAGTTGGGTGATCTCTTTAGACGCGGTATTTGCACAAGTTTGGCAATCTTCTTTAGAGAGATCACCTCTGCACTGTACTAGTCCATAAACTGCACCAAGGTTCTGGCCTACACCTACAGTAGTGTTGTAGAAGCCTGCAACCGAAGCATTAGCAGCCAGTGAACTGAGGGTGAGGTTCAGATTTTGTGAATAAGCACTCCCAGAGGTGTAATTATTTGCAAAATTGCAATTGTAGAATCTTGTTACGTCTTGGCCCTCCTGGGCTTCAGCAGTATAGTTCAAATAATAAAGACATGAAAAGAGGAATACTTGAAGAGCTGTTAGTGGAAAAATTTGCATTATGTAATTCAAAAGATAGGCCCTAGAAGCAGAGGAAAAAGGGTCTAATGCCAAATGCTTAGAGAAGAAGACTAGAGCAAATATTCGGATAAAATAACAAGATCCATCACTCAATAAGCTTTTGATACGTGTTAAAATTTCATAGAAAACAATGTTTCAGATAATGTGAACAAGATGAATTTCAATGAGCGAAGACAAAGCTGAGGCGTGAATATAAAAATACACATTTTATTCATTTCATCTACATTTCAATAAGGCAAGTCCTGAGCAGAAGGATAAAAATTATGGACTTATAATCATACTGACTCTGTCAAACTTTAATTTGATTAATAAATTTGAGTTACTTTCAACATGGATATAAATCCAACCGCAAAATCCGAAAGCCGTAGACCTGATCTAAATCTGAAGACAACCCTAGACAATCGTCCACCATTATGAAAGAGATGAGTCAACACAAAAATAAGATTAAATATACACTCGTAGTAGCCTTCATTTTAGTGAAACAACCAACCGTTCTTACAGTCAAGAGCAAAGACTTTGAACAATATAGTCAATTAATTTTCTCAGTAATATACACTCCTTTGATACAGACAGCATACAATGAGCCGGCCATTTAATAGACAAAATCAAATTAAAATCTGATGGCAGGAAAGCTTATGTACTATCAATTTTCCCCAAGGTTTTATTTCTGATATCTAAATGTTTATAAGTTTGAAACAATACTATGAAATCACAGAACTAAAAGTATATAGAAAGATGAGCAAAAATTCATGAGATATATTAAACATACTTGGTATACAAAGTTTTGTATCTCAACAGTCCTCATCAATATCAGTTTATAAAAATATACTAAATACATAACTTTGTAATTGTATCTGAAACTTGTAAGCATAACATTATTGTTTGAGTTGAGCACAAACATGTCCAAACATGCAACTTTCATAAATATTTTCATAATTAGATGAAATCTTATAGCACAAAAAACAGAGTCCTACTCCAGTGTCTGCTGTGAATCGAGAACGACGTCGTCGCCGCCCCGAATCATTGCTGTGAAATGAATGGTAGTTAGTTGAGACGCTCCGATCGAGCTCAGCTAATCCATTTTGGCTGCCAAATAATTTTGCGCTCTGAAGTTCTCCTCAATGACTTGAGCTTCTCTGCATTGAACTGAGCTCTCAGTTCAATGCAGAGAAGTTCAGTGCATCAAAGACAATTTTGAAACCTAATAAGACGATTAAATTAAAAAAAATTAATAAATTGATTATTATTATTTTTTGTTTTAAATAATAAAATAAAAAAAAAAGAATCTTGTTTTTGTTATCATTATTTTTATTTATTTATTGAATTTCATTAATTATCTGATCCTATACATACAAAAAGTTGTGAGCAGCAGAGCAGGTAGAGTAATAAAATCTTATTAAGACCCGTATAACAGAAAACATTTATCAAACTAATTTATTTCCTCAACATTTTATAGTAAAAATAATCTATAGTATTCTCTATTAAAATAATATTTATATAATTATAAAAATTATGGTCTTAATTTAAATAGTTGTAAATAAGAATAAATTTTATTTTGTAATAAATTATAATATTTTTAAATCCTATTTCAAAAAACTTATGTTCACATATAATAAATATCTTTATATTTTATAAAATATATGTTATGTCATGAATAATTTTTTTTTTTTTAAAGTTACTTAAAACAATGATTGATTGTTTAAAGTTGTTACTAAATTATTGTATAATATTTATAAAAAGTATAATGAGAGGAATGTTAAAGAGAACTCAAACTTTAAAGGCTTTTAAGATAACTTTGTATATTTTTAATTGTATAATATTAATGTAGTTCATACTTCACTGTATCACTTGAGTTAATGATAATTAAATCAAATAAATAATTTTTATAAATACACCTATATTAAATTGTGCACCTTTATTAAATTATAATTTTTTATAGTAATAAATATAATTGATTCTAATATTATGATTATATAGAGATTTTACTCTAAATTTATTTTGGTTAATTTCATTAATCGATGTTTTTTAACAAATTACATTACTCGTATATTTATTTGTTAATTTGTTTGTTTTTAATTCTTAAAACGATGGTTGCGCCCAGTTACACTGCCAATGACATTACGTTAAAAACCAAAAAGGACTCAAGCGGGTGGGTGACCCGAAGTCGTGAATGAATGGGGTTGATCTTTTGACACCCCAAACAGTCCTTGTAACACACCATTTGCTATATTTATCATTTTACCGTTATCGGATTAAAAGACAAAGTGCTGCCTAAGGAAGGGTACACATATTTTTAGTTCAAATCTTTTTCAACAATTCGTATTCCCCAAAAATAAAAGGGTTTCGTTTGTTAGCGTAATCAATCCATTGACAAGGGATACTCACGATCATCTTAGTACTTTATAGGCGGAAGCTTCGAAACAAAAAGTATTCGAATTTGATATTTCATGAATTTTTCATACTGATTTATTTTTTTATTTGTCAAATCTTAAATTATATTTTAAATTTTGATTCCTATCATAAATTTATAATATAGATTTTAATTGATGAAGAAAGAAATAGTGTAATAGGATCAGCTGAATATATTGAATTTCTTTGATGTTTACTATTTCTTTGATGTTTACTAAACTTATTAAATTTGTTCTACAAACCTACACTCAACAATGTCATTAAATATGCTTACTACTTATTAAACAGACCTAAATAATTATGTTAAATTCATGAATTCTATTATTAACTGACAAATTAATTATGTGGTGATTATGCTGAGGAAAGTTTTACTCAATTTATCACTGCTAGTAATACATCAGAATATGTGGATTATACATATGCATTTGCTATTGATATATATATATAACTTATTGCTTTTGAAAAATTCAGGAGTAAAAGTAATTTGAAAAATTCAATACACAAAGTAAAAGTATTCAGGAGCCTAAAAATTTCGAATCAATATATAGCCTCTTAAAGAAGTTGAGAAAAGAAAGAGATTGATAGTATAGCAAAAAGGAAACACCATACTTTCAAATTAGTCCCAAAATCTATTCTTATAAACTTATCACGATTTGCAAGAGGGGAGAGATTGCTTTATTAGATTTATTTACTTAGAATAGTTTTCGGGTTTATTAGATAAAAATAAAGAAAAATAGAGAAATACGTTTGTGAGGGCATTTTTGGAATAACTGTGGCATTATTAAATTTATAATGGCTTTTAAAATTTTTTAAAGGGGTATCATTAGGAATGGCCTGTTATAAGAATTTATAGAGGTGTTAAAAGTTTAACTTTGTCTGGCTACTGACCTGGGCCATGAAGTGATCTACAACAGTGATGATATTTAATCCTCTCATGTTTATCTCATTAATCTATACTTTCAATTAATATTATTTATTTCAAAATTGACCTTATTAAAAATTAAATATTTTTATTATCTCCCGTGCTCTCAATAGATCATTTCTCGCATTTTTTTTCAATTGATCGACATTTTGAATAAAAAATTAACTTCTAATCGAATTCTAAATTGAAATTAAATATAATCTTAGATTATCATAAACAATTAGAATCAATATCATTAATAATAACAAAACCCACCACTGTTCAAAAAATTCACCCAAATCGGTGGAGGTGATGGCTCATAGAGAAGAAGATTGATGGTAGTGCCGATGACGAATTTGTTATTAATAGAAATAGGTGGTGGTTATGCTAGAGAGAGAGGGATAAGAGATAATAAAATAAAAGAAAAATAACAATTGTTTAATAAGAATAATTATGAAAAATAATAAATAAATTGAAAAGAGGGGACTCAGATAATTTGAGGAATTCTCAAAAACAGGAAGATCAAAACCACCTTCTTGAATTCTTAATACACCCTTTTTGTTTTTAAAGTACAATCCTTCCGTTGCAAGCACAATCATTATGGTCGCATGAGAATTGTGTACCCATCTAAATAGATTGACGGAGAAAATAATGGAAGCAGTAGAAATAGCATGCCCATTGTATGTAATAACAAGCAAAAAGCGACCATGCAAATCAAGAAGGATGGATAATAATTAGCCTTTAGATTCTCATGCGGTGGAAACATGAATAGAATTATTTGTGCACTCAATATATATATAAAAGGTTACAAGAAAAGAAAATTAGAAAATCCGAACGTGGGGAGATTGTTTGACAAGCTTATTTATTGTCCGCATGAAATGCCCATCATTGAATCTTCTTTAATTGACTGCAATTGTCATTTTCCCTTCTCCCACGTCCTAGTTTTCTAAGATCTTTCCTAAGATTTTCTCTTGTCTTCTCTAGGGTTGAAAATGATCGATGACACTTGGCTTCAGCTACAGCTTTTGAAACAACTTTCCCACTTTCTAATTCCCACTTCCCTTGTCTAGAAAAAAATCAAATCACACCACCCACACGGTTTAAAAAAAAAATAAAAATTATATCTGTCATCCTTCCACATGAGGCGACAGGGTTTGTGATGGCCACAATGTGCAACTATGTATGTATCTTGATTTTCTAATAAAAAGGACGTGTCTTCACATTTCCTGTCTTGATTTGGACGGCCAAATGCTTCATTTTCCAATTGTTAATTTGATATTCTATCAGTGTCAGCAGCTGTCCTACATGGAAAATTAAACATGACTATGCCTATGGATGCATGTGGATTAGCTCTTCATCTTTGCATTCTCTAATGGCAATCTCCATCGCTTGGCCGGCTGAAGATGGCAAAACATCACAACAGTGCCTCCTAGGAGCCATTAACTGAGTACGAACAATGAAACGACAATAACTTTAATTTTGAATTCTAACTACTTAGGCACTGAAAAATCAAGCAGATTATGAGAAGCAATACCTGTTTGATGTTAAGGTCTAGCTTCTGAGACACCACTCTGATATCTTCAAGTTTCCGCGGAGAACCCATGTAGTTTGTGCAATTTTGGTACGATTTCTTGTAATGGGTCGTAATTCCATCCCGACCAGAAGATGCACTATCCAAATAGAAAATTGTGGGTCTTTGACATGGATCAGAATGAATAACTCTCGTGTTAAAATTATAAGCCCCAGCCAACACTTTTCCCTTTTTCCATTGCTTGAATGTTTCTTGCACAGGAAGTACATCGGGCAAATGCATATGCTTGCCATAAACCTGAACAGCATAACCCCATGATACTGAAATAGTCCACGAAAACCAGCGGTCGTAGCAAACTGTTTGCTGCAAAAGTCTCCCCGTATCAATGTTTGCAGCTTCGAACAATCGTTCCAGTGCCTGGGTTGTTGTCATATTGGGAAAAATTGGGTCCATGTGATCCAAGTGATGGATTGATACCAATGGAGTGGTTGGATGAGATGTCAACAGGCCAAATATATTGCCCCGAACATCATACTAGTCGATTTTGACATACCAAAAAGGGAAAAATTTAGAATTGGAAAAACAATTGCTACAAGTTTTTGTGATGCACATTTATTGTAAACGAACAAGTTAACAAACTGGTACCTGATGAAAACCAGGCTCGCGTGTTAGCCCAACGCCAAGCTCTGCCAAGCAAGAGTAGACTCTGGAATCGCTTCCATAAAGATGAGGGTACCGTTCTATACAAGAATCAAATACCTTTGCCAAGACTTTAGCCAGAGGAGAACTAATAGCGAAACCTGCTCCACCAAAAGCCATATCAAAACTAAAGTATCTGTTCTGCTCATAAATCTCTGAATTAGACCCGATGTAATACCAAAGGCCATGATCATATTTCGAAAGAGTCTTCACCAGATTCTCCGGAAAGAAAACAGTGTCATCATCACCAAAAACATACCATCTAACATCAGAGTGATTAAGAGCAACAGTCTCTAAAACTACCCTCGCCACACGAATTGCTGATCTTAGGCCTCCTCTGTAAGTATAACGAAATCTTGAAGTGTCCTCGGAGACGCATACCGGTGGAAGAGAGCTGCTACTGTTATTACTGTTAGCCTCTGCATCAGCAGTCGGCAGGCTTTCAAGAAACACGCATCCCCGCATTTGTTGTGGTTTCCACCAAAGCTTGACGTAATCTTTGCGCTTAGGCCAAGAATTCTTGTTTGAAGCGATCCCAAATACGATATGTTCAAGAGTGGTTGGTCGAGCGTACAAGTCATGTTGTGGGGAGAACACATGAGAAGGATTGGAAGCGCCAAGTAGAAACACTGAAACGAGAAGATATATGATACATACAGAAGAAGAGATTAAGATGAGATTGATGAAACGAGATACAGATTGTGTTTTGTACATGGATTGAAGAAGCTTCATTTTGTTTCAGGAAAGGAAAGAAAAAAAAAAAAGTGGGCTTAGACAGGATCTTTAATTTGAACTTTTTTAGGTTCTGATACAAAGTGCAATAGGTTGCAGTTGTTCAGCTACTACTAAAGGGAGTTGATGCGTTTGAATTCTATATACCTACCGTTCACCACCGCAATTAAAGGGGAGGGCAAGCAACATACAATTTTTTACACATTTACGTTTGTTATTTCGCCATCTGTGAGATAAAATAGTGGGGTTGTCCTTGCATAGGATGGAGTCTTGCCCTTGGCCAATCAGAGCTCTCCAGATGGGCCGTCATGACTTTATTGTATTGACTCTTATGAGAGAGAAGTGCGCCACTTTGTCTTTGTTGATACGGCTTGGGGTTAGGTAGATCCATTAAATGCGTTAAATATGACTAATATAAAGGGTGGTGTGATGCCTTTTAGCAGGCAGCAGCTAGAGTTTGAAACTGGTATTCGAAGTTAGAATGGTTGCAACACGCCAATCACTACGGCCTGAATCCATGTGCAATGTTGTTCTTTGGATTGGGAAAATGAAGTCAAATTTCAGCTATTTCACATGGGTTATACCTTCTTTAATAAAAGGAAAATTGGCACACTTTTTCCACTTGACATAAAGGCCTCAACTTAAAAAAGATTAAAGGATTGAATAGTTTATGAAGACTATGGAAGATACAAGAACTTAAATACAATTAACTTTGTTGCTTATCCTGGATATAATCTAGAGGCAAAGGTTTTACTTCACAAGATAAATTTAACAAAATTTCTTATAAAGCAAAATACCACAAAACCGCAGATGGGGAAAGAAGTGGCGCAATATCTAAAAGCAAAATGCTGTATAAAAGTCGTCAAAAGTCTATATGTGTATACAGATTCCCATGCTCTTTCTTACGTTTACAAAAGCAGTCCATCTTGGACATAAATTTCTAACATCTTAGAGGAGTTTTATGTATGAGATTAGTTCATTTCCTTTAGAGTCGGCCACAAGATTCACGGGCATAACGTGTTTGCAAAAGTGCTTTCCTACCAAACAGAGTCTTTCGCATCACACTTCCACCTTAAAATCCCTTAAGCATGGAGGAGATAACAGAAACTCAACTTGACCACTTAGAAATTAAAAGCCAAAATGCAAATGTTAACAGAAAATATCAGCATGCACATGCCACTGCCATGGGACCCCAGGTTGTTTTTCTAAATTGTCTTGACAGAACTAAATTTCATTTTCCAGTTTCCAAGAATAGAACTGACCTACCGCATGAATATAGAACTAACTTCCCAGGTTGTTTTCTAAATTGTCTAGACAGAACTAACTTCATTTTCCAATTTCCAATAATAGAACTGACCTACAACAGGAATATAAAACTAACTCCCACAATCATCAGCATACTTTAATAAACTAGTACAGCTTTAATCGAGAAGATATATTGTTTACTAATAAATCAGTCAAGTCTTATACTCAACAAGATTACTCTTCTTCTCTTTTTTAAAGATTAGTTCATCTACAAAACCAATAGATACCAACGCATTTCACCAATATCAAATCTTTCACATTTCAAATTACTTGGCAGTATCTGTCCCTTTGAACATGTGTCACCTTCCTTTGACTCTTATTCCATCAATTCCATGCTTGAAAGACAACCAATCAGATCATAATATAACAATCTGTGGCCTTCTTCTTGGACACAAATGCAGTTACCTGGCAGAAAACAGTTGGAATGTTTTACCATTCACCCATGACTGCAGTCACTGGAAGCGACAGAAGGACTGCCAACATTTCAAATTCACAGGTGCATCCTCTACCCCATCATTTGGATCATCTTCAAGCCCATGTTTTCTCCAAAATGAACTCCAACCATTGCAAACCTTTTCAGGGCCATTAGAATTTTCTCACCTTTCCACTAGATTATAATATCAATCTTCAAATAGAAGCTCAAGGTATCTTTTTTAGCAAGAGCTTAGACACAAAATATCTCATCAGTCAATAAATCACATATTTTATCAGGTTCATTTATTCTAGTGAACAGTTATATAACATAGCAATTATCACAATAATATTTGCAAATACAAAACATAAGAATAGAATAGAATTTCAATCTTCAAATGGAGATTTTCACTTAACATAAAAATAGGGCTCAAGATATCTTTTTCTTTTTTCCAGAGGCGGGACAATAGCAAGAGTTTAGACTCGAAATATCTCATCAGTTAAAAATAAATCATATATTTCACTTAAGCCTTGCAATACCAAACCGAAACATCAGGTTCATTTATTCTAGTGAACTATAATACAGCAATTATAGCAGTGACATTTGCAAAAATAAAACAGGGGCCTGGGGCCAAAGTGCTAGAGTTCAGAGAAAATTTTTCATCATTCAAATCAAATCATACATTTCATCTAAAGCCTTGCCAGGAAAACAGCAATCACAGTAGTGAAACTTAGCAAATACAAAAACGACCGTAAGCAAGATCATTGAAATTTTGACAGTTAAGGCTTTCCAAATTACTACAAAAACATCATCATAATAGAACAAATACAAAGTTAATAGACCTACATCAAATATACAGTATGCAAAAAGCTATTTATTTAGACAAGAAAAAGCAACAAACAAAAATTGTAACAAGAAGCATGATACTATAACGTGAGTGCAAATATCTTCCACCACCAATTGGTCAATGACATAACATTGCTTAAAGAGTTCCTAAGAAGTTTCTCCTTAGTAAGTGCAAACGGCCACATAATAAAATAATGCTTCAAGCAGCCAATGGTCTGCAGGCCATGAAACAGATTATCAATGCTTTCAGACCTTCAATTTATTTTTTAATAGCTATCATTAGTTGATGTACCTGAAAATGTTTTAAACGAACTGTAAGCAACAAGCTATTACCTTATAATTTACACAGCAGCGCAATTCCAAGGATGACATCAAGAATGACTGAAGTTTCACAAGTTCTGTCTAATACCATCAGAAGCCATTTGTCAGAGCTAGAAATGCATGGAAATCAGCTCATTGCCTCCACATTGTCTAATTTTTATATTCATAGACTCATTATAAGTGGAGAAAATGTCACAGCACTGGCGACGGGGAGATTTCATCTGCAGCAGAGATTCAAAATTTGTAAGACAGCAAGATGTCAAAATAAAATAGAATATGGAAATGGCATAACCAGATAGTTAACTTTAGAATATTTTAAAATGTTAACTTCTGAATTATAATCAAGCCTATTCAACCAATCTACCTCCTCAACATCAAGTTCTAGCTTCTCTGAAAACACTCTGATCTTCTCCATTTTCTTTACAACATCAGCTCTAGCACAATTTCCAACAACATGCTTCACATAGTTGCTTTGCACACTGTTGTTATCAGATAAAACACTTTCCAAAAAGAAAACAATAGGTCTTTTACATGGATCTCTAGGATAGTCTCTCAAATTAAACATAAAGTGACTCTCAACATTTGAACCTCTCCTCCATGACATAAAGGATTTCTGCAATGGAAGAAGATCTGGAAGAAGTTGATTGCCTTCATACACCTGAATTGCATAGCCCCATGCAACAGAAACAGTCAGTTGACTTGACTGGTCATAACAAACTGTTTGCTGTAAAATTCTGGCTGAATCAACATTCACAGCTTTGAAAAGATGTTGCAGAGCTTGAGTTCTATTCATATTAGGGAAGATTGGGTCGATAGCATCCAAATGATGAAGAGACAGCAAAGGTGATAATGGATGTGCAGAAAGCATTCCAAACACATCCCCTCGCATGTCGAGCTGGCAAAATAAAATAAACTCAGAAGTTTGACTCCTTAACCACATGACTGACAAAATCCAAAACTTTATTCAAGGAAAAACAACAGTACTAACACGAATATGATAGCATGACGCCAAAAAATCTGGTTATGCAAGTCAAAACCAATCAACATCCAATGTTAAAAAGTCAACTCTTCCACTATGGTAACCACCCCTATGGTAAATGTTCACACAAACAAAACTTCCTCGGCCAATAATCAAAATTACCCAACAAACTAATTGTGCCATTTAGATAGAAAACCCAAAAAGAAACAGACTACAGAAAACATCTCAAATCTCCTCATGGCACATAGCACACAAATCTTCATTCCTCCTATATTCAGTATTTACAAAACCAAATGATAATACAATCAAGAAAATGCCAAACTATAGATTCATTTTACACTTCATCTAAAAGATTCAGTATTGAGTATTATTTCAACAAATGTCCACTGATGTAACCATTTATCTAATCTTAAGAGGCAAAGGCCAACCAGACTGTATTAGCATACAATGGCATCACAAGCAATATCACAATTCTGTTAAGCTCAGCTAATAACTTCAGATCTTTATATAGTACTTCCTATTTTTCCAACATCACAATTCAAATATATATGCATTTGACAAAAATCAATAAAATCAACAAGTAACAAGGTATTTTTACCTGATGAAAACCGGGTTCAGGGGTTAATCCGACACCCAATTCGATCAAGCAAGAGAAGACTCTCGCATCACTGCCGTACAAATGGGCATATCTCATCAAACACGAATCCAGAACCCTAGCTAAAACCGTGGCCAGAGAATGGCTAATTGCAAACCCCCCTCCACCAAATGCCATACCAAATGAATGCTTTGCATTCTGCTCATAACCCTCGCTATTGCTCCCCACATAGAACCACCTATCATCATCATACTTGGACAGTGTTTTCACCAAATTGTCCACAAAGAAAACGGTGTCGTCGTCCCCGAAAACGAACCAGCGAACGCCCGCTTTCTCGTCCGTAAGATCAACTGCCTCTTTGACAACGCGGGCTACTCGTACGGCAGAGCGGAGACCCTTGGGGAATGTGAAAGGGAACTTGGAGGTGTCGGCGGAGATTACGGAACGTGGCAAAGTGGGGTCGCCGGGGGAAGAGGAATCTGAAGCGCGGTCTAAGAAGGTCAGAGCTCGAGTGGAGTTGGGGGAGTACCAAAGGCGGACGTAGGAGTGGCGGCGGGCCCAGGAGCTGGATGAGGATGCGATCGAGAAGAGGAGGTCGCGGCGGGTGAGGGGAGTGGCGGTGACCGCCCGTGAGGAGAGGAGATGTGGCGGCGCGTGGAGAGAGGGGTAGTAGAAAAAGAGGAAAATGATTAAGAGGAAGGAGAGGAGTAAGAGAGAGTTTTTAAGAGCTGATGGGGTTAGGGTTTTAGAGGGCATCATTTTAATTTTAGAGGAAAGAGATGAGTGATTTTGATGAAATGAAATGATGGGTCTTCTCCTTGTGCTTTGATTTAGAGGATTATGCATTAGGATTTTACAAACCTTACAAGTTCACGGCAAATTGGAAAAACCGAAAAATAAGTACGATGGAATGACAAATGATTACAGCAAATGATAACACATTATGAACCACGTCACTTAAGATAGATAGATGTATTCCAATTATGTATGTGAATGTTTTAGCGTTACAGTTTTCGTAAGATCGACATTATTGAAACATGAAACATTCACATTTAATCCACACATACATACGGTAAAGAAGCTGAGATACTTATTTATTTTTTAATTTCAAAGGATAAATAAACACAACTTCTGATGGCACGTTGTCCATCCATACAACATGCTCTTTGCATCTTAAAGTCCTTTTGGTTAAGGAATGAGAATTAACATTACAGATTTTAACAGTGCATTGTATCTGAATACTTAGAAAAATTTTCTTCCTACTTTGAATGTCGGAAACTTCTTAGAAAATTTATGTCTTACTATCCATTCTGTTATTTGCTAGATCTGCTACCTCTTGGCAATCTGTTTAAAAAATGACACGTGATAAATCTATTTCCTTTGCTAACTGCATTCTCCACTCAATGGCTTCACCTTCTGCAAATGCCATATTATCATGATACTGAGTTTTTTGCAGTTGCTACCACAACAATGCCCCCCATAATTTCGTGTCTGCTTGATATTTGATCCTTGCTGATAAATTTAACGGAAGGGGCTTAATGTTTATGTTTTTTGTGTTGAACCCTTTTGTCCCTTTATAGACTTATTATTTGTCACAAGTTACAGCCCGTCGATCTTTGATTTTTTATCCATTTGTATTGACAATATTTTGGCAGGCAAAGACATACAGAGGAGCAAATTGTTCGGCCACATATTGGGGGTTTTGGAAAGACTTTGATCTAACTCTGTTAATTTAAACACATATTATAACTGTTTCTTCCGTGGCCATTAATGAGGTAAAGCTGTCGAACTGTCAAACTCAAAAATGCGTTGGGTTTGGCCCATTTTTTATGCAATCCTGGACTCGCTTGCATACATTCAACCCAGACCTTAGTTTTAAGTCCCAGTGGTTCCTTTGTGTCATTTTGATTTTTATTTGGAGGTTTATTATATTTTATTAACACTTATTTTTAAAAATAAAATATATAATACTTAAGAAGAGATAATAATTTAAAAATTAAAAAAATTAAGACTTATGAAATTAGATTAGTTAAATTAAACATTAATAAAAATTATCATGTAAGTGCATTTTTAAAATATTTGTATTTTTAGTCATTTTATATAAAAATAAAATAAATATTAACAAAAAAATGATTAGCAAGAACTGATGAGATATAATGAATGAATCAAATATCATAACTATTTGATTTCATAGGCTTAGATTTCATTTTTTACTCATTCATCATTACATTTCAAGATTATATAATTACCACATAAATTTAAATTTCACACCAGTTTAGTAGTGCTGTGACTTTTAAAATAATTACTGTTACTTGTTTTGTAGATATAATCAGTTATGAAGATAATTAATTAAGTGTTTGGTAAATTTTATTTTCATAAGTACTGTGAGTTTTAAAAGTAGTTGTGGGTGTTTAGTAAATTTTACTATTAAACTGTTGTAAAAAAGTAAATGACTAAAATATACATAATGTATGATGAAATTTAATTACACATATAAAAACATATATATACAATATTTTTTATTGTATATTATAATAATTTAATTAAAAATAAAATTTATAATATATTGATTTTATTTATTTTTTATTTTTATAATAAAAATTTATTGAAATATTGATTTTGTTTCTAATTAGAATAATGATAGTTTTGGGTTTAGGTAATAATTATAAGAATATTTATGGAATTGTATTAATGAATAAAATTGATTCTCAAAATCAGAATCTAAAAATTACTCCTTCCGTGTTTTTCAAAATCAACTGTAGGAAGGACTGATTTTGATACAAGTGATTTTAATTTTTTTTTTTACCAAACACTAAAATTAATTTTTAGATTCTCAAAATTACTTTTAAATTTTACAAAAAACAATTCCAAACAGATCCTTAGTTGGCTTAACTCTTACCGTAAAAATAAGAGATTATGAGTTCAATTCCACAAGGAGAGATGAGAGTAAAATGTAACTAAAATACTCTTGATGAAACGTCTAAATTTTGCCTTGGTAGACTATAATGTAATAATTCAAAATACACGTATGTTTGGATCTTATTTTAAACTAACGTCCGTACTATGAAAAAATGGGTACATCATGATAATAAGATTACTTTGTATAGATGCAACAATTATTTTCACATGTATATGTTGTTAAAACTGATTTGTAAGCCCATGAATTGTTCCTTTAAAATGTAAATAAATATATGAATCGTTAGTTTAAACATCTTTTGAGTTTATATTTTTCAAGTACCTTTTCTTTTCGTCTTTCACCCTTCTAAAAAATTAATATTTCATTCATCTCCTTCCCACAAGAATAAAATCTGAGCCCACATTAAAATAAAAATCATTTATTTTAGCCACCTTAAATTTGAGCCCACATTGAAGACACAAGCTAAAACATTCGGCAGCCATGGATATTAGTACAACTCATATTACATGAGACTATAATTAATATTTATAAATCAAACTATAATTATGATTAATTTACATTAATTCGTATGAATTATTGTCTAAATTTGAACACTTATTAATATTCGAGGGATGTTTACTCCTCACACTTTGGGTAAGAAAGTAGACTACCTTCACTTAATAATTGAGGAAAAAAAACTTTTATAATACACTTGTAAGAATTCAAACTACTACCCTTTAATTTAGAAAGTAACACTTCTAACCACCAGAACAAAGGCATAGGCCATGAGTATTGTGTTGTGATGATTATTAATAGTATTAGTGGTAATTGCTAGGCGCATTGTGATGATTTTACCTACCATCTATCAAACCACAATTCAGTTGGAAATTTAAATTTATCACAAATTTGCTTTAAAAAAAAATTAGCGGGAATACAGTAACATTTCAGTTTTTATTTTTTTTTTTAAAAGGGAGGGGTGGGCAAGCCCAAAGACAAGTTTGAACCCCCTCCCCACCCCCAAGGACTCGAACCCGGGCCGCCACGACTCTAGAACCGAGCATTGCGACCAACCCGACCATGGCCTTGGGGGCACATTTCAGTTAATTGGTACTAATTTTTTGTATTGAAAAATTTACTTTGGCAAATTTCCAATTTCTCTAGATCTGGTTCTAAAATTAAAAATTCGAACACATTAAATTCGATGTATTCAAACTACAATATTCATTTATTTGTACAAAACTGCAACAACGACAATGTTATTAAAACAAACAATTGAACTCCACAGAAACATCTCAATCTGAGGTCTCATTTGTAACTTCAGTGCACCAATAGTTCGGTACAGTCTTGACTCATCCAGTTACGCCTGAGATTGATCGTCAGCAACTGAACTAGTCTTGGCTACCACCAAATGCCAACCTTTGAAACATTCAGATTTGTGTAGAGTATTGTACTAAACTGAAAATTCCAATTTGACAGGGTTTTACTCCAATAGTGAGATCTGATACTCAATTTAATGTCTAAAGCTCTCACTACCTGATTAGAACATGAATATTGTTTGGGTAATATCACACAGGCCCCTCGAAGCCCTTCCAGCTCGAGTAAGACACCCCAAGGATAGCCTAGCTCGAGCAGCCCTTCTGGTTAAAGCTGGTCAAGGTCGAGGAATCCAGAGATGCTCGAGCCCGAGCACTCCTTCGCATGCTCGAGGTCGTCCCGGGTCAAAGCTGGTCAAGGTCGAGCCCCGAGCACTCCTTGCCTGCTCGAGGTCGTCCCTCAGGTCAAAGCTGGTCAAGGTCGAGAGCTGATCACTCCTTGCCTGCTCGAGGTCGTCCCTCAGGTCAAAGCTGGTCAAGGTCGAGAGCCGAGCACATCTCTCCTGCTCGTAGAGATCCACGAGCACAGCTGGTCAAGACCCGACGCAGGGCAACCCGACCCATTTTCTCAGAATCCTGGCACACCTTTTAATGTCTGACTGGGATCCCACATGGTGTGGTGGTGATACTGTTGCTGGTGGCCGGCACATGCCTCCAAGGTGTCATAATTCCTAGCGCACTTGCCGGCATGGTGATTTGGCCACGTGAATCGGGTTAAGGGACGGTAGCTCATCCACAGGGAATATTCGCCAAACCCGGTTGTCGGAGGGACCCGGATACCACTAGCGTGGGAATGGACGACTGGAAAGGAAAAGAGCGGGAAAAATGGAGTATAAAAGGAAGCGAAGGGAGCGTTACAAGGGTTGGCAATTTTCATTCACAAAGGATCGTAAACTCAAACGAGTTCTTCCTATTCTAATCTCTCTCATTTGATTTTCCGAAAACACCATACTTATCCAAAAGGTGGGGCGAAATAATACCCTTTCATCTTTTCGGTCTCCTCACTAAGGGAGATACCAAAAGATAAACTCGATTCTTGACTTGAGCGTCGGAGGGTTTCGTAGGGACACGCCGGCGACCACGACCCGGTTTTACGTGAGTGCGGTCAGGAGATCTCAGATTACGAAGAAGGCAGTGAGCAGGACGAAGGAGGCAATCCTGCTCGAGATCTAGCTTATCGCGAGCGGAAGGATCGAGGTCTTGTTTGTATCCGTGACGAGAAGGTTTGAGAGGTCCTGCTCGAGCTTCTTGGAGGCACTTGTTTGAAGGTTCGAAGCACTTGTTGAGGCACGCGGGAAAAGCTGCATCAACATCTTGGCGTACGTCTGTGGGGATCGGCACAAAAGCTCGATTTCCTAATACATTGAAGACACACAGCGCTAGCGATGAGGGAAGCAGTCGAAGAGGAGTAAGTCCGAGAAAAGCGATAACTTTGAGAGAGGTGGCCAATGAAGCCGGAGCGGAGAGATCCGAGGAAAGAATGGATCGGATGGAAAAGCAGATAGATACTCCGACCTCCTCGTTACAAGAATTCAAGGAGGGACGAGAGAAAAACATGTAATGATGTCCGGAGTCCAGTAGAGGAATGCTCGTGTTCGGGAAAATCACGGAGATGAAGCCCAAGACCTAGGGCACCAAATGTTGCATTGAGAGAAGAAACAAACATGGAGGAAAGGGGTCTCGTCGACATTTGCGGGATCTGACCTCGACCTCTCGTGCGGAGGAGTTGGAAGGAGAGGTGCTGTGAGTTGGCACGAGTTGTGGAGGATCTTGGGAGCGGAAAGAGTCCAGGTGGCGAATAATCTTTGGACAACGAATCTCCACTCTCCGCGGAGATCATGGGTGTCACGATCCTCGTGACTTTCGACTTCCGGATCTGAAATATTCGGGAAAGAGTGATCCATTAGTACATATAGAGCGGTTCAACGACATGGCGAGGTGCGAGGTGCATCGGCTGACGGCAGGTGCGGGGCCTTCCCGCTCACTTTGAGGGAAGAGCGAGAGAATGGTACCATGAGACTCCACGGGAAGCATCTTGAGCTTTGAACAGATGTGCGGGGAGTTCGCGGAACAATTCGAGGCGCGATGACCCACGAGGATGACATGATGGAGCTGTCATAAGTGAGACAGAGAGAAGGAGAGTCCCTCCGAAGGCATCGAGGGACCGGGTTGCCCCATACTGACCCATATCGGAGAGTTCCCCATGCGGATGGTTCCCAAGCCACCTCGCGAGTCTCAGGTCGGGATCACGAGAGAATACAGGCGTCATGATGGCCATATACCCATGACCGGCCACCAAGTAGACTGAAGTGAGCCATGCAGGGGTGACCAGTCCATTGCCACCCTCCCGAGAAGCTTCCCGAGGGATAGAGGCAATACTGAGTGGTGGAGCAGAGCCACCGCTACGAGCAGATTATCTGAGGTTGAAGGTATCTCTCGAGAGATACTTCGAGTGGTGAAGAGCGAGGATTGCTTGAGCCTACTAGCGCAGATGGCCAAGTCGGTGGCAAGCGGGATAAGGAGCGATTCTGCGTTTCCATGGTAACCACGGCCACTCCAGCGACTGATCTGGTGATTTGAAAAACCAGGTAGAGGATGCGGTTGGGGCCGAGTACTTGGATGAGTTTGTTGAAGGGGACACCGGTAGTTGAAGCGACGACTGAGGAAGATGGCTAGGACTTACTGAAATAGATCTGGAACCACCGATCCACGAGAATAATTTCGAGTGGGCCAACGATGGTCGGAAGTTCCAACAGGGCCGGAAAAACTACTGCGAGATATGCATGCTGCCGTAGAAGTCCTGTTCATTGCTCCTGCTGCCAAGAAGGCCAAGGTTCGGCGGTGCCAATCATGTGGACGAGATGAAGATGAGGAGGGGTCTTGTACCCCACGAAGATGCCACAGTGGTAAAAGCCAATGTAGCGAATAAGGAACTTGACCGAATACTGGTTGACTCGGGGAGCTCGGTAGATATTCTTTTCAAATCCACACTTGAGGATTTAGGAATAGCAGGCGCGAGCCTCGAGCAGACGAGCACTTCCTTGAAAGGATTCGGGGAGGAAAGCTAATACCTCTAGGAATCATCAAACTAGCAGTGACCATGGGCTCAAAGCCTTTCGCGAAGAACATGATCTTTGGATTTCGTGGTGGTAGATGAAGCCGACCCGTACCGAGGCGATTCTAGGGAGGCCGATTCATGAGGATCAGCCAATGCGTGCTATCCACCCATTATTTAGCCCATAAGTATCGAGTAAATGGAGTCTGTTGGGGTCGTGAAAGGCGACCGAAGGGTGGCGAGGAGCTACTACGCCGTAGCTGCCAAGGAAACCATGCAGATAACCTCGCTCGACTCGAGGGGGGAATCGAGGAGTGAAAGGCAGGAGCGTATCGGTTGGCTCATCCGGATGGACGAGAGGTCAAGAGGCCGTGGAACGCACAACTCCTGAGGGAGTATTTCCAGTAAGTCCCCTTGTATTATAAAATGCTAATGTAAGATTTCGTCCCATGATGAGATATGTAAAGTACAAATCTATGTAAGAATAAGAATAGCATTCATAATGTAAGTTCAAAATGAAGACCAGAAGCAAGAAGAAGAACTCCTCGGCGGAAGTCCCAAGCCTAAGTCATTAGGCGGGACGGCGCCAGCTTCAGGTCAATTGAAGACCGAGGCGGGAGTAATATCGAAGAAGCTCGGGTCGATTAAAAGGCTCGGCGGAAGAAGAACTCCTCGGCATGAAGTCCCAAGCCTAACTCATTAGGCGGGACGGTGCTAGCTTCGAGTCAATTGAAGACCGAGGCGAAGTGTTATCGAAGACCTCGGATCAATTAAAAGGCTCGAGCGGAAGAAGAGCTCCTTGGCGGAAGTCCCAGCGGGACGGTGCCACGCTGGGTCGATGCGAGGCCGGCGGGAGTAACTATCGGAAGGCAGCTTGGGTCGATTGCGAGGCCCGAGCAAGAGTAGAGATCGGAAGGCGTTACGGTCAATTAAAAGGCCCAAGCAGGAGAAGTTTGAGAAGAACTCCTTGGCGGAAGTCCCAAAGCCTAAGTCATTAGGCGGGACGGTGCTAAGCTTAGGTCAGTGCGAGGCCGGCGGGAGTATAACAAGAAGGCGCTTGGGTCAATTGCAGGCCCGGCGGGAGTAGAGATTCGAAGGCGTTACGGTCAATTAAAAGGCCGGCGGGAGAAGTGAAGAAGAGCTCCACGGCCAAAGTCCCAAGCCTAAGTCTTAGGCGGGACGGTGCCATGCTTGGGTCGATTGCGAGGCCCGGCGGGAGTAACATAAGAAGAAGCTTGGGTCGATTGCGGGCCGGCGGGGAATATCGACAAGCTTGGGTCAATTGCGGGCCCGGCGGAAGATCGAGAAGAACTCCTTGGCGAAGTCCCAGCGGGACGGTGCAAGCTTAGGTCAATGCGAGGCCGGCGGGAATATCGCAAGCTTGGGTCGATTGCGAGGCCCGGCGGGAGTATCGACGAGCTCGGGTCAATTGCGAGGCCGGGCGGAAGATCAAGAAGAACTCGTTGGCGGAAGTCCCCAAAGCCTAAATCATTAGGCGGGACGGTGCTGCAGCTAGGTCAATTGCGGGCCCGGCGGGAGTAACATCGAAGAGCTGGGTCGATTACGGGCCGAGGCGGAAGATCAAAAGAACTCCTTGGCCGAAGTCCCAGCGGGATGGTGCCACGCTTGGGTCAATTTCGAGGCCGGCGGGAGTAATGACGAGATGGCGCCTCGGTCGATTGCGAGGCCCGGCGGGGGTAGCAGCAGAACTCGCCTCGACCGATTGCGGTGCGAGTAGGAGTGACGACCTGAAGCTCGGGTCGATTGAAGGCCGAGTAGAAGTTCAAGAAGGGCTCGGCGGTAGTAGCGATGAAGACACCTCGGTCGATTGCGGGCCCGAGCGGGAGTGACGGAAGAAGCTCATGAAGAATACCGAGGCCGGAGGTCCCAAGCCTAAACCTCGGGTGGGATAGGCGAGACCTGACTTACTATATGCTCCAGCAAGAAGAACGTGGGGAAGAGTAAAAGGCCGCGAGTTCGGCCCATCATTACTGAGTTTCCAGTCTTGTCTCGCTTCACTCGAAAGACTAGAAGCTGGGGGCTGGTGTTTGGGTAATATTACAGGCCCTCGAAGCCCTTCAACTCGAGTAAGACACCCAGGGACGAGCCTAGCTCGAGCGGCCCTACGGTGAAAGCTGGTCAGGTCGAGGCCAGAGCACTCCTTGCACGCTCGAGGTCGTCCCTCGGGTCAAAGGCTGGTCGAGGTCAGAGGCGATCACTCCTTGCACGCTCGAGGTCGTCCCTCGGGTCAAAGCCGGTCAAGGTCGAGAGCCAAGCACATTTCTCCTGCTCGCAGAGATCCACGAGCACTGCTGGTCAAGACCCGACGCAGGCAACCCAGGCCGTTTTCTCGGAATCCGGCACACCTTTTAATGTCAGTTGGGATCCCACGTGGTGTGGTGGTGATCTTGTTCTTTGGTGGTCGGCACATGCCTCCAAGGTGTCATAATTTCTAGCGCACTTGCCGACATGGTGATTTGGCCACGTGAATCGGGTTAAGGGGACGGCTAGCTCATCCACAGGAATATTCCGCCAAACCCGGCTGTCAGAGGGACCCAGATACCACTAGCATGGGAATGGACAGCCTGGAAAGGAAAGAGCGCGAAAAATGGAGTATAAAAGGAAACGAAGGGGAACATTACAAGGGTTGGCAATTTTCATTCACAAAGGATCTGTAAACTCAAACAGGTTCTTCCTATTCTAATCTCTCTCATTTGATTTTCTGAAAACACCATACTTATTCAAAAAGGGGGGGCGAAATAATACCCCTTTCATCTTTCCGGTCTCCCTCACTAAGGGAGATACCAAAAAGATAAACCCGATTACTGACTTGAGCGTCGGAGGGTTTTCGCCGGGACATGCCCGGCGACCCCTGACCCGGTTTTCTGTGAGTACAGGTCCGGGAGATCTCCGATTCGAAGAAGGCAGTGAGCAGGACGAAGGAGGCAATCCTGCTCGAGATCTAGCTTATCGCGAGCAGAAGGATCGAGGTACTGTTTGTATCCGCGAGCAGAAGGTTTAGAGGGTCCTGCTCGAGCTTCTTGGAGGCACTGTTTGAAGGTTCGAAGCACTGTTAAGGCACGCGGGAAAAACTGCATCAACAAATATAACAAAAAAAACTGTTCAGATGCATACACAAGGATAAGATCAATGTGTCGAAAAGTTGTATCTAAACTTTCTATAGAAAACAGCATGGATATTGGTATTTGACAATACATGCTCATATAAAATAGTAAGGGACGAACATATGATTCTGTGTCTATAGCACTAAATTTCAAAAATAGCATTAATATTTCACTGCTTTCAAGTAATATAGTAAAATGATCATATGTATACACAAGTACAAAACTATGAAATTTCCTTTACAAATATTAACTCGCAGGCAACTTCTTCTTTGCCCTTCATCAATGGCACAAGAACTAAAACAAAGTCCACGTGGAATCCCATTTTCTTCCATAACTATAATACAAAGGTAATAATAAAGAGACAAGTAACTGAAAATTTTTTTAGCTATTGTTTCCTTTATCTAGCAGATTAGACGCATGAAAATAAATTGGTATTTCAAATTGTATGTTCAAATAGAACTGTTCCAAGACATAGCAACAGCATGCTGCCACATCAACTAGTTTAGAGTCAATAACTCCGTAGTCCTGATATTCATGGTCAATGAATTCTATCTGTTTCTAATTTTTAGCACAAAACTAAGAATTTTCCATAATCTAAATTACAATTACTGTCACAGACAGTGATCTAAAGCATAGAAGCAAGTGTTGGCACCTTGGATTCCTGCCTTCTACACAGAGACTATTTTGGAGTAAGGACAGAAACCATGTTGTCCATTACATTGACTGTTAGCTTAAGCTCATACCAAGATCTCTCCTTGAGAGTTAAAAGGACACGCAAAAGAAAATCACAACGAAAATTCCCCTTGACACCTGTACTGGCCTCCCTCATTTGGTGGTTCTCTTCTGTTTACCTAAAATGAACGCAACAGAAATCAGTAAACACGATTGGCACAAAAAATACAAAAAGAGTTATTAAAAAATGCTAATAAAAAAGAATAATACATACCTGAACTTTTCTCCGTGAATTGTAGCCCCAATAACAACAGCTTCATCAGGGGTCACTCCTCTGGGGCTCTTCAAAGGACTCTTCCCAAAGAAGATTTCCACGTATTCACGCACTGAAGATACACAGTCCAATCCACCAACAACAAGGATATTATCAATGTCCTCACTGATGTTTGCCACTTCCAAACATTCTTGACAAATAGTTCCAGTCCCCTTGATCAACTCACTAACCATAGATTCAAACTCAGATCTCAGGATTGTGACCTCCAAATCTTTCCGCACAAAAGAGTTGTTCACCTGGATATTTAGCAGATTGTGGAGCTTAACTTCAACTTGAGGTTCTGAAGACAGTCTAACTTTTGCGCTTTGAGCAGCACCCAAGAACCTCTGAGGGACAAACCGGTGACGTGAAGCATCAAATGCATGAAAACACTCAAATTCCTTCCATAAATGCTGCACCAGTAATAAGTCGAAGCCCAGTCCTCCATGGCTTAAAGATTGTCTTTATGCTTTCACCTACAAAAGACAAATATAAAAAAGAGTTAGTAAAAATGAGTTTGTAGTAAGCAATTAAAAACAGTAGAAAGCAACAAAAAACCATATTTCATATTACAAAATGTTGATGCTGTTTTCTTGCGTCTCTTCAAATAGTATCAAGAACCTTCTGCTCGCGTCTAGCTCGACCTCGAGCAGAACTGCCTCCCAATTCCAATTCCTCTGTCTTTACCAGAACGGAAGTCTCCCGGACCTATATTCATAGAAAACAGGGTCAGGGGTCGCCGGAAGTTATTCCGGTGAAAACCCTCCGACGATCAAGTCAGTAATCGGGTTGTTCTTTGTGTATCCCTCTTAGTTAGAGAGACCGGAAGAATGGAAAGAGTATTTTTGCCTTTCTTTCTAAATAATGGCATTTTGGAAAAATCAAAGTAGAGGGAAGTAAGAATCAGAAGAACCTGTGTGAATTTTCGGAACCCCCGCAATTTACCTGTCCCTTTCCTTTTATTTTCCATTTTTTCCCGCCCTTTCTGTCCAAGATCATCCGTTCCCGCGTCAGTGATGTCTGGGTCCCTCTGACAACCGGGATTAGCGTGATATTCCCTGGGGATGCGCGACTGTCTCGTTAACATAGTTCACATGGCCAGATCATAATGTCGAGCATGTGCGCAAGGAATGATGACACCGCGGGGGCATGTGCCGGCCATCGGCAACAGTACCGCCACCATATCATGTGGGGCCCTGATAAGACATCGAAAGGTATGCGGAATTCTGAGAAAACGGGTCGGATTGCCCTGAGTCGGATCTTACGTTCCATTTGTCCTATGACTGGCGTGGCCCAGTTATGCTCGAGAATTTGACTGCAGCGAGCAGAAAGGTGAGCTCGGGTCTCGATCGATCTTCGAGCTCCTCGTCCTTGTCCAGCCTTGACAGGGCCTGATGACCTCGAGCAGGCAAGAGAGCTCGAAGCTCGGACGGCTCTGAATTCCTCGACCTTGACCAGCTTTGACGTCTAGTGAGGCCGTCTTTGTGCCGGTGGTCAGGACTTCTGCTCGAGCTAGATTGACCCCGGGGTACTTTATTCGAGCTGAAAGGGCCTCGAGGAGACCTGCTCGATATTACCCAAACACTAGTCCCCCAGTTTCTAGTCTTTGGAGTGAAACGAGATAAGACTGGAAACTTATTAGTGATGGGCCAACTTTTCAGCCTTTTCCACTTCCCCACGTTTCCCAGCTGTCTTCCGCTTCCATCATTTCACATTTAATGCGGGACACGTGGACGGATCCTGGCCGTGCATTCGAATTTTGAAGGGACGTTACTAGAAAGGTCGCGCCCCTTGATCTACGTGCCGTCTGCTGAAGAGACGCACCTTTCTCATTTCTTTTAAAAACCCTTGATTTCTTCACTGTACTTCATATTGCTCATTTATACTCAAACCGGCAATTTTCTTACAAGTGATTCTTCGTCTTCCTCTTCCGTGTCAAAGCGATTTCCGGCCGTGTAAACCTTTCTTTGTGTTCAGGTACAAACCCTTTTTCTTTCTTTTCTCACCAGTTCTGTTCTTCCTTCTTCTGGGTTTTTGATTCCATTTGGGGTAGATTATACTTTAGGAAGAATGTCTGATACCCAGTAAGCCCGTAGGATGTCCCCCGAGGAATCTTCCTCCTCTAGTGAAGTAGAGACTCTTAGTGTAGTTCCAGTGAGGGATTCTAGTTCAGAAGGGGCATTACCCACTATGGAGGCCCAGCCGCATCAGGGGGAGAGGGCCGGCCAAAGGTCAGAGGGTAAGGGGTACCCCATTGACCAAATGAGGTGTGAAACCACCCATTTAGATTTGAATAGGCTTAGGCATACCTACCATATATCCGATAGTGTGGATTTACGGTTGCCGGGCAGGGTTGATATCCCCAGTCGTCCCCCTCAAGGGTATACGATCTTCCATCTGGAATGCTTCAAATGGGGGGGTCAGGCTGCCTCTCTAGCCTTATTTTGCCCGGGTTTTGTCCAGATTTCGTCTGGCCCCGGGGAAGTTGAACCCGAATGGGTAGAGGGTCCTTTCCAGACTTTTTGTGCTGCGGAAATGGTGCAATTTGGGTGAACCCTCGGTGGGGGAAATAAAGCACCTTTATCAGTTGAAGTGCAGCCCGAAGGATGCTGGTTGGTACTACCTTACCTCCAGCCTGAAGGGTAAAAAGGCCATCACTGATCTCCCAACTTCTGGTGGCAACTGGAAGAGCAAATTTGGGCGACCCTTGACCTTGTTTTCTGTGGGTACAGGTCCGAGAGACTCCCTTTCTGATAAAGACAGAGGAACTGGAATTGGAAGGCAGTCCTGCTCAAGCTTGGGCTAACCGCGAGCAGAAGATTTTTGGCACTATTTGAAGGGACGCGGGAAAACAGCATCAACATTTTTGGCTCCGATTGTGGGGATCAGTTCAAAAAGCCTGATTTCCCAACACGTTCAGGACACACAACGCAATGATGAGAGGAAACTGTAGAAGAGGAGTGAGTCCAGAAGAATCGGTGACTTTGAGGGAAGTAGCCAATGAGGCTCTGAATAGGGAGATCCAAGAAAGAATGGATCAGATGGAGAAACAAATGGAGACTCTGACCTCCATATTACAAGAACTCAGGGATGGACAGAGAAAAGCATGTAATGACGTCCCAGAATCCAGTCGTGGTAACGCTCCCATTCAGGAAAATGTGGGAGATGAAGCCAAAAGACCTAGGGCACCAAATGTTGTCGTGAGGGAGGAGACAAACATGGAGGAAAGAGGGTCTCGTCAGCACTTACAGGATACAGCCCTAATCTCCCGTGCGGAAGAGTTGGAGGGGGAGGTGCGTAGGTTGGCACAAGTTATGGAGGACCTCAGGGGAAACGGAAAGAGCCCAAGTTGGAGAATAATACTGGACAATGAGTCCCCACTCTAAATGGAGATCATAGGTGCCACGATCCCACGTGACTTTCGCTTCCCAAATTTGAAATTTTTAGGGAAAAATGATCCGTTGGTGCATATAAAACGGTTTAACGACATGACAGGAGTGCAGGGTCTGTTGGCACCCAGAGGTGTAGGGCCTTCCCACTCACTCTTGAAGGAAGGGCAAGAGAATGGTACCGCAGGTTACCGCGGGGAAGCATTCTGAGCTTCGAACCGATGTGTAGGGAATTTGCAGGGCAGTTTCGGGGCGCAGTGACCCTCAAAATGATATGATGGAGCTGTTGGAAGTAAGACAGAGGGAGGGAGAACCCCTCCGGGAGTTCGTCAAGAGGTACCACAGATCGGTCCTAGACCTTGGCGCGTTTAATCATCCCCAAGTGCTGAGAGGACTGAAGGACGGGATCAGGATGGGAAGGCCATGGTATAATCTACGGAGCCCTTCGATCCGTTCGTATTCAGATGAATATGAGTAGGTGAAGATGGATATGGTGATCGAAGAGGAAAAGGCTGCAAAGCTGAGAAGTGAACAGGGCAATGGAGCAAAGAGGAAGGAGAAAGGAGGTCCTGCCCGAGGAGCGCAGGCTTCAAAAGCAACAAGGGACCGGGTTGCCCCATACAACCCCTACAAGAGAGCTCCCCCACCGCGGATGATTCCCCTGCCACCCCGCAGGTCTCCAGGCCGGGATCACAGGGAGTACAGGCGTCACGACGACCACCCATCCCGTAACCAACCACCAAGCAGACCTGCGGTGAACTACAACAGAGCAAATCGTCCATTGCCACCCCTACCAGGAAGTTTCCCAAGGGATCAGGCGATACAGTCTGGGGCTCGGAAGGGGAAGCTTCAGACCCTTGGATGGGATATCGTGAATGCGCATGTACTTAGCAACACCCGGTTGGACCTTAGACAGGTCAACTTCGGGATGTACCTTGCCCAAGGCATACACGAGGTAGTCATAGCTAAAGGCCACCCCATCGTTGTACTCGGTTGCGAGCTGGACCTTCAAAGCATCTATCTGCCCTTGGAGACGAGAACTTTCTCCCTCAATGGTCTTCTCAAAGGAGAATCTCTGGGTGTCCAAGTCCTTCCGAGCCTCGAGCAACTCTTCACGGATGACAGTCAGCTCCCTCTTGAACTGGGTAACCTTAGAGTCAGACACCGTTTTCTTCTCTGCAAAGGTTGCGTTCTCCTCTTGAAGCCTCGTGTTCTCCTCTTTCAACTGCCCAATAGTCTGCTCCAAGCTCCGAATCTCTGCTCAAAGTTCCTCCTAAGAGTCTTGGGTCTTGGCCTTGAGCCTGGTCACAGCAGCTGAAGCTCGAGAGGAGAGGCGCTGGAGAGCACTAAACAGCTCATCAGCATCGTAAGACTCCAACCCATCCAGAAATCTATCGTCCATCTCCTCGGTAAAGTTCCTCAGGTAGGGCTCGGCTCGGCTCGGCGCGGCTAGGCAGACCCTGCTCCTGCACACTTTCAGGTGGAGGGTGAGCTGAGGCCGCAGTCCTCTGACATCTACGAGGAGGACCTTCTTCTGCTCATTCTACCTGCTGAACAGAAGGGAAAGTTCGAGCAGGTGGAGGCGGAGCATCTGTTTAGGGTCGGCGTCTCTTCGAGGTGCTCACGCCTCCGGCAGTCCCTACACGCTTGTGCATCATCTTGAGCACCCCGCTCATGTCTTCCCCTGGCACTAGACCAAACTCCAAAAAATTTTGGGGTGTAAGCAGTTCCCTGCACGAGCTCGCATTGTCAAGCGCGGTTCTTACATGTGCTCGAAGCTCTTCCCCAATTCTGTAGGAAGCACCCCAGAAAACTGCAAAAACAATCAAAGTAGAATAATGAGAACAGATACGAGCAGAAGAACTAAAATGAGAGTTCATTAGGCAGATAAACAACCTGGAGTGCAAAAATGTCGTGGAACCGGAGGGATCCCCTCGGTGAGAGGTGCAGCGTGCCCATATTCCCCCCAAATAAAGAAGAATTTGCTCTTCCAGTTGCGACCGGAAGTTGGGAGATCAGTGATGGGCTTTTTACCCTTCGGGCTGCACTTCAGTTGATAAAGGTGCTTTATTTCCCCTACCGAGGGTTCACCCAAATTGCACCATTTTCACAGCACAAAAAGTCCGGAAAGGACCCTCCACCCATTCGGGTTCAACTGCCCCGGGGCCAGACGAAATCTGGACAAAACCCAGGCAAAATAAGGATGGAGAGGTAGCCTGACCCTCCATTTGAAGCATTCTAGATGGAAGGTCGTATACCCTTGAGGGGGACGGCTGGGGATATCACCTCTGCCTGGCAATCGTAAATCAACACTATCGGGTATATGGTAGGTATGCCTAAGCCTATTCAAATCTAAATAGGCGGTTTAACACTTCATTTGGTCAATGGGGTACCCCTACCCTCTGACCTTTGGCTGGCCCTCTCCCCCTGATGCGGCTGGGCCTCCATAGTGGGTAATGCCCCTTCCGAACTAGAATCCCTCACTGGAACTACACTCAGGGGCTCCACTTCACTGGAAGAGGAAGATTTCTCGGGGGGCATCCTACGGGCTTGCTGGGTATCTGACATTTTTTCCTAAAGTATAATATACCCAAATGAAATCAAAAACTAGGAAGAAGGAAGAACAGAACTGGTCAGAATAGAAAGAAGAAGGGTTTGTACCTGAACACATAGAAAGGTTTATACGGCCGGAAATCGCTCTGACATGGAAGAGGAAGACGAAGGAGCAATTACAAAAAATTTTAGGTTTGAGTAAAACTGAGCAATAGGAAGTACAGTGAAGAAATCAAGGGTTTTTAAAGAAAAGGGAAAGGTACGTCTCTTCAACAGACGGCACATAGATCAAGGGGCGCGACCTTTCGAGTAACGTCCCTTCAAAATTTGAACCCACAGCCAGGATCCGTCCACGTGTCCCGCATTAAATGCGAAATGATGGAAGCGAAAGACATCTGGAAAACGTGGGGAAGTGGAAAAGGCCGGGAAGTCGGCCTATTACTAATAAGTTTCCAGTCTTATCTCGTTTCACTCCCAAGACTAGAAACTAGGGGACTGGTGTTTTGGATAATATCGGGCAGGTCTCCTCAAGGCCATTCCAGCTCGAATAAAATACCCTGGGGTCAATCCAGCTCGAGCAGAAGTCCCGACCAACGGCATGAAGATGACCTCACTAGACGTCAAAGCTAGTCAAGGTCGAGGAATTCAGAGCTGTTCGAGCTCCGAGCTCTCTTTCTTGCTCGAGGTCATCGGGTCCTGTCAAGGCTGGACAAGGACGAGGAGCTCGAAAGCTGGTCAAGACCCGAGCTCACCTTTCTGCTCGCTGCAGTTAAGTCCTCGAGCACAACTGGGTCACGCCAATCATAGAACAAATGGAACGCGAGACCCGATTCAGGACAGTCCGACTCGTTTTCTCAGAATCCCAGCACACCTCTTGATGGCTGATCAGGGTCCCATATGGTATGGTGGCGATCTGCTGTCGATGGCTAAGCACATGTCCCCACGGTGTCATCATTCCTTGCGCGCATACCCGACATTATGATCTGGCCATGTGAACCATGTTAAGGAGACAGCCGCGCATCCCCAGGGAATATTACGCTAATCCCGGCTGTCAGAGGGACCCAGACACCATTGACGCGGGAACAAATGATCTTGGAGAGAAAGGGCGAGAAAAAAGGGAGAATAAAAGGAAACAGACAGGTAAGTTGCAGGGATTCCGAAAATTCACACAGGTTCTTCTGATTCTTGCTTCCCTCTATTCTGATTTTTTCCGAAATTCCATTATTCAGAAAGGAAGGCAAAAATACCCCTTTCACTCTTTCGGTCTCTCTAAGTAAGAGGAATACAAAAAGAACAACCCGATCACTGACTTGAGCATTGGAGGGTTTTCGCCGGAACAACATTCGACCACCTCTGACCCTGTTTTCTGTGGGTACAGGTCCGAGAGACTCCCGTTCTGATAAAGACAGAGGAACTGAAATTGGAAGGCAGTCCTGCTCGAGCTCGGGCAAACCGCGAGCAGAAGATTTTTGGCACTATTTAAGGGACGCGGGAAAATAGCATCAACAGCAACATCACCTGTAAATAATAAAAGCCATAATTACAAGGTAAAACAAAATGTGATGCATCAATTCAAAAAGATGTCCTTGAAATTCTAATTATAAAAGCCATAATTACCAGGAAAAACTCCATTTTTGATCGCATTCGAAGAAGCCCTTACTGCTTTCTCAACCCTATCCTTCTTTTCCTTCACTTCTACTTCACTAGCTCCACCAACCTGACAACTAAACAACCTCCATTAAGATATGCTTTCATTTATTAATTTGTCAGTTTAATTTATTCTAATAAATATTAATAAAAAATTCTATTTTCCACTGAACCCACTTTACCTCTGGAGCCTGCTCAATTGCTTGCTTAATAACGTCATCGTTTGAAATCTTCTTCTGATGGATTAAAATCAAGAGATTGTGTAGTACCTAGAAAATGGGAAAACCATCTGTTCATTAACAAGAAGAATGATACAACGTTAACCCTACTAACACACTATCACGTACCAATGAAACCAATACAAAATGTTGTAAGCTAAAGATACAGTGATTAATGGACTAAAATTGAAATGGTTACACCACTGAAGTAAGGGGATATAGGATGCCAATCATGTAACAGCATTTCATTATAAGAATCAAATTCAACAAATGGCGCTTTCCCATTGCCATCCTGCTAAATAATCTCACAAAGCTCAAGTTCACATCTAATGCAACGACAGAAATAGACAAGACTTCTTTAAAGAAATCTACAATAGTCCTCTAGTAATCAATTTGTATACTACAACAGCATTTCAACATTTAAAGCGAAATCCGAAGTAAAATAAAAAAACTGAGAAAATGGAAGAATCTTAAAAGGAAAATTATTTACAGAAAAGTTATATAAAAGAGAAAGAATGGGAAGAATTCAACAAGCAACTCACATGTATAAGAAATTCAGCTCTTGCTGCAACTGTCGTGCGAGCCTTGGCTATGATCTCACCAATTTATCTGTCACCACATGCTGCTATCATTGCAACCTTTATTGCAGATGAATCGATCTAGTATCCAGTGAGCATGTATGTAATCATCAACAAATAAAATAAAATGAAATGAGAAACCAAGCACCTGGGCAATTTCTTCAAATGTGGTGATCTTTCGTGCTCTGCATTTTAAGTAACTCTCAATTGCATCTATTGCGATACAAACCCCATGACATAAGGAATCCAAATTAGTTACTGCATCTATTGTGTACCGTTCCTTCAATAGTTCAGTAACCAAAGATTTGTTCAAGGCAGCGTCACATTCGTAATATTTTCCATATTTTAATATCCAATTTTCGGAACTACAAAAATAGGGTCTGCACCAAGCACAACAAACCTGACATAGAATACAGAATTAACTCAACGAAATTAATTAATTGCACTGAATAAGGCAAGCCAGAATTAGATATTATTATTTGAAAAAGAAAAAAAGACATGAATAAACGAATGAATGAATGAATCCTCACCAGCTGGAAAGTGTTATTAAGCAACCTACAAAATCAAATTAATTAACATAAACAAAATGAGAGAAGTGGATGGAAAATAAAATAAACAAAATGAGAATTTGGAAAACTGTGAAGGAAAAGTATACCTAACTTTGGAGGCGAGGTTAGGAGCAAGCCGCAAAATGATTTGTGATTCTGCAACGCAGAAGAACAAAGGAATTCGATTCACCAAAACAAAACAGACTTAATGACAATTGAAAAGCTGTTTTGTTTCAGAGTCAGCCAGCTAATAATGCAACAAATCAAATATTTCATACTTTACAGCCTGTGAAATGCCAAGGAAAAATACATTGACAGAGTACAGATTACAGTCGAACAAAGACCTCAACTGACAATTTTACTTTTCAATCATCATCCCAGTAACAAGAGGCTCATTGCTGCAAAAATGATCAGAGCAAAGGACGTTTAAAGCTGATAATGTAAAAACAAAATGTTCTGCTGATATAACTTATAACATAGCGCGAAATTTTACAAGCAAAGCCAGTATATAACAACCAGTTTTACATGATTAATAAGTACTGATAGTTTCATTATCCACTTACAATTGCAGCTAAATATTAATAGAGCAATGGAAAGGAATCATAATTTAGAAGGAAAAAAAAATAAGCTTTATAACTTATAAATGACAGAATCAGTTTACTCAAAAATCACCCAACAGCAGATCATGAGAAACATCATTAAATAATAATAAAAAAAAACTAAAGAAAATCTGATGAATCACATTGAAGAGCTTACCCTTAATCATAAAAATTCACAAATCAAATAAATTTACAATAAATGCAGGAGTTAATTGTTGATGCTGTTTTTTTGTGTGCCCTCAAATAGTGTTGAAACCTTCTGCTCGCGGCAAGCTCGAGCTCGAGCAAGTCTGCTTTCCAGTATCAATCCCTCTGTCTTTACCGGAACGAAAGTCTCTCGGACCTGTACTCATAGAAAACAAGGTCAGGGGTCGTCGGGTGTTGTTTCGGCGAAAACCCTCCGACTCTTAAGTCAGTGATCGGGTTGTTCTTTTTGTATCCCTCTTCGTTAGAAAGACTGGAAGAATGGAAGGGGTCTTTTTGCCCTCCCTTTCGTAGTAATAATCTCTTGGAAAAATCCAAGTGGAGAAGAGGAAAAGGAGAAGAAAGAACCTGTGTAAAATTTTTCGAAACCCCCACAACCTACTCGTCCGTTTTTTTTATTCTCCATTTTTCCCGGCCTTTCTCTCCGAGACCACCCGTTCTCGCGTCGGTGGTGTTTGGGTCCCTCTGACAGCTGGGATTGGCGTGATATTCCCTGAGGATGAGCGACTGTCCGATGGGTATGGTTCACATGGTTAGATCATGATGTCGGGCGTGTGTGCAAGGAATGATGACACTCTGGGGGCATGTGCCGGCCATCGGTAACAGTAACGACACTATGCCGCATAGGGCATTGATTAGGCATCGAAAGCTGTGCCGAGTCTCTGGAAGAACGGGTCGGACTGTCCTGAACTGGCTGTATCTGGGTCCTGCATTTCCTCTATGCTACGATTGGCGTGATTAAGTTGTGCTCGGAGGACTTGAAGACCTCGAGCAGGAAAGCGAGCTCGCCAAGCCTTTGAGTTCCTCGACCTTGGCCATCCTTGACGGTCGAGCCTTGAAGACCTCGAGCAGGCAAAAAGGGCTCGAGGCTCGACCCATCCTGACTTTCCTACCTTGACCAGCTTTGATGCCTAGTAAGGCCGTGTTCGTGCCAGCTGTCGGGTCTTCTGCTCGGGATAGGTTGACCTCGAAGTCTTTTGCTCGCATCGCTTGGACTTGAGGAGGGCTGCTCGATATTACCTAAACACTAGTCCCCCAGTTTCTAGTCTTTTGATTGAAGCGAGATAAGACTAGAAACATTTTGTTTGGGCCGGCTTCACGGCCTTTTTACCTTCCCGGGGTGAGCTGTCTTTCACTTCCATCATTTCACATTTAATGCGGGGCACGTGGATCAATCAGGGCCGTGTGTTTGAATTTTGAAGAGACGTTACTTGAACGGTCGCATCTCTTGAGATGCGTGCCGTCTGCTGAAGAGACGCACTTTCTCCTTTAGAAACCCTTGATTTCTTCACTGTACCTCCTATTGTTCATTTATATTCAGACTGAAATCTCTCTCTTGCAAGTGCTCCCCGTCTCTCTTTTTGCCGTCGCTGCCATTTCCGACCGTCAGCCTTTACTCTGGTATAAACCCCTTTTCCTTTCTCTTGCTTCTATCTTATTTTTCCTTTCATCTGAGTTTCTGATTTCAACCTGGCAGACCGTAACTCTAGGAGACCATGCCAAACACCAAACAACCCCGTAGGATGTCACCTGAGAAATCTTCCTCTTTTAGTGAAGTAGAACCCCTTAGCATAGTCCCGGTGAGAGATTCTAGTTCGGAAGGGACGTTACCCGTGGCAAAGACTCAACCGCATCAAGGAGGAAGGGTCAGCCAAAGGTCAGAGGGTAGGGGGTACCCCATTGACCTCATGAGGTGTGAAACCACACACTTGGACTTGAATAGGCTTAGGCACACTTACCATATACCCGACAATGTGGATTTGCGGGTGCCTGGCAAGGGTGACACTCCCAGCCGTTCCCCTCAAGGGTATACTACCTTCCATATGGAGTGCTTCAAATGGGGGTCAGGCTCCTTATTTTGCCCGGGTTTTGTCCAGATTCCGGCTAGCCTTGGGCAGCTGAACCCAAATGGGTGGAGGGTCTTTTCTGGCCTCTTTGTTTTATGGAAGTGGTGTAACTTGGATGAACCCTCGGTAGAGGAGATAAAGCACCTTTACCAGCTGAAATGCAGCCCGAAAGATGCTGGGTGGTATTACCTCACCTCCAGTCTGAAGGGCAAGAAACCCATAATCGATCTTCCCACCTCTGGTGGCAACTGGAAGAGCACATTCTTCTTTGTTGGGGGAGATTGGGGGCATTCTGCACTTCTCTCAGAGGGGATCCCTCCGGTTCCACGGCATTTCTGCACTCCAGGTCGTTTATCTGTCTATCAAATTTTTATTTTGTTCATTCTACTCGTGTTTGTTCTCACCATTTTGCTCTGATTGTTCCTGCAGTATCCTGGGGTGCCTCTTTGAGGATTGGGGAAGAGCTCCGAGCGCACGTCAGCACAGCACTTGATAACGTGAGCTCGTGTAGGGAGCTGCTTACAACCCAAAATTTTGTTGAGTTCGGCCTAATGTCAGAGGAAGGGATGAGGGGGGTGCTTGACATGATGTAGAGGCGTGTAGGGACCTCCGGAAGTGCGAGCAGCTCGAAGAGGCCCCGAGCCGATACAGATGCTTCGCCTCCACCGATTCGAGCTTCCCCTCCGGCTCAGGAGGTAGAGCGGGCAGAAGAAGGTCCTCCTCGCAGGCGTCTGAGGACTGCGGCCTCGGCTCGGCCTCGACTAGAAAGCGTGCAGGAGCTGGGTCGGTCTAGCCATGCCGAACCCTATGTTCAGGATTTTACCGAGCAGATGAACGATAGATTCTTGGATGGGTTGGAGTCTTATGATGCTGATAAGCTAATCAGTGCTCTCCACCGCCTCTTTTCTCGCACTGTAGCTATTGCCACCAGATTCAAGACCAAGACTGAAGATTCTCAGAAGTAGCTTCGAGCAGAGATTCAGAGCTTGAAGCAGAGTCTTGAGCAGTTGAAAGAGGAGAACACGAAGCTTCAAGAGGAGAACTCCACCCTCGCGGAGAAGGCAGTGATGTCAGACTCTAGAGCTACCCAGTTCAAGAGGGAGTTGTCCCTTGTCCGGGAGGAGTTACTCGAGGCTCGAAAGGACTTGGACACCCAGAGATTCTCCTTTGAGAAGACCATGGAGGGGGAAACTTCTCGTCTCCAGGGGAAAGTGGATTTTCTGGAAACTAAACTTGTGACCGAGTACAATGAAGGGGTGGCTTTCAGCTACGACTGCCTCGTCTTTGCCTTGGGCAGGGAATATCCAGAGGTCGACCTATCTAAGGTGCAAGCGGGTGTTGCTGAGTACATGCGCATCCATGGCATCCCAGTCCAAGGGTCGGAATCTTCCCCATCCGAGGCCCCCACTGAACCCAAGGAAGTTGTTCCTCCCCCTACTAGTGATGCTCCTCCTACTGCTGCTGATGATGCTCCTCCTGCTGCTGCTGATGATGTCCCGCCCGTTACTACTGCTGATGCCCTTGCTAGCCATTATTCCCCAGCCGCTTGAACTCTTTCTCTCTTTTTTTTTTAACTTCCTGTATTTATAATCTTTTCAATGAATGAATAAAAAGTAAACATTGGGTAACTTGCTTCTGTTCCCGTATGCATATACTTGCATTTTATATTTATGTATGTGGTTGGCTCTGTGCACTTGCCAAGTGGAAATTTTATAAGTGTTGGGCTTTAACTTGCTTCCAAGCTATTACTGCTCGTGTCATCTCTTAACTTATGCATGGCAAAGCTGTGCCTGGAGTTCGGCTAAAAGCCTTCTACTTATCTTATGAGCTCGGCCTATTCGAGCCGGTGTTTAGCTTGTACTCGGTAGCTGTTCATTTTGTGAGCTCATTTGGCTCGAGCCCGACATTGGCTCATGTTTAACTTTTGCGTTTTCTCCTCGAGCTTTTCTTGCTCGAGCTAGCGGTTGGATCACGCTTGACGTCGTCCCGCCTCAAGTTAGGCTCTGGGACTTCTGGCATTCATGTTTTCTTTACGAGCTTATTCTGCTCCGTCCTGCGATTGGCAACGCTTAGCACCGTCCCGTCTTAAGTTAGGCTCTGGGACTTCTGGCATTCACATTGTCTTCGCGAGCTTCTTCTGCTCGGGCTTGCAATTGCCACGCTTGGCACCGTCCCGCCTTAAGCTAGGCTTTGGGACTTCTGGCCTTAGTGTTGTCTTTGCGAGCTTCTTCTGCTCGAGCCTGCAATTGGCCACGCTTGGCACCGTTCCGCCCTAAGCTAGGCTTTGGGACTTCTGGCCTTCGCGTTGTCTTCGCGAGCTTCTTCTGTTCCGTCTTAAGCTAGACTTTGGGACTTCTGGCCTTCGCGTTGTCTTCGTGAGCAAGGCTCTGGGACTTCTGGCATTCACATTGTCTTCGCGAGCTTCTTCTGCTCGGGCTTGCAATTGCCACGCTTGGCACCGTCCCGCCTTAAGCTAGGCTTTGGGATTTCTGGCCTTAGTGTTGTCTTTGCGAGCTTCTTCTGCTCGGGCCTGCAATTGGCCACGCTTGGCACCGTCCCACCTTAAGCAAGGCTTTGGGACTTCTGGCCTTCGCATTTTCTTCACGAGCTTCTTCTTCTCGGGCCTGCAATTGGCCACGCTTGGCACCGTCCCGCCTAAAACAAGGCTTTGGGACTTCGGGCCTTCGCATTGTCTTCGCAAGCTTCTTCTGCTCGGGCCCATAATTGGCCACGCTTGGCACCGTCCCACCTTAATCTAGGCTTTCGGACTTCGGGCCTTTGCGTTGTCTTTACGAGCTTCTTCTGCTCGGGCCTGCAATTGGCCACGCTTGGCACCGTCCCGCCTTAAGCTAAGCTTTGGGACTTCTGGCCTTCGCGTTGTCTTCGCAAGCTTCTTCTGCTCGGGCCTGAATTGGCCACGCTCGGCATCGTCCCGCCTAAAGCTAGGCTTTGGGACTTCTGGCCTTAGCGTTCTTCTTTGCGAGCTTCTTGGATTCAACTTAAATTAATATTACAAATGTTTTTCTTACTTTTACACACGTTCAAGTTTTTACACATCTCCATTTTGGGAAGGAATTTGACATTAATGCTTATAACACAAGGAAACTTACTAGAAGTATTTCACCAAGAGTTGTGCGTTCCATGGCCTCTTGGCTTCTCATCCATCCGGATGGGTTAGCCGGTATGCTCCTGGTCCGGCTATTTGAGTGACTCGATAAGGACCTTCCTAATTCAGCCCTAACACACCTTGCTTGGGGTCCTTCGTGTTCTGATTGACTTTTCTGAGTACCCAATCCTCCACTTGGAACCAGCAAATGTGCACATTCTGGTTGTAATAGCGAGCCACTTTCTCCTGGTAATCTGCGATCTTTCCAGCGACCTCTCCCTCTTTTCGTCTAGCAAATCTAAGCCTGCATACATCTGCTCGTTGTTTTGCTTCTCGTTGAAGTGCTCTGTTCGGTGCGTCCCCATTCCTACTTCAGCAGGAACAACTGCCTCATGCCAAAACGTCAAGGAGAATGGGGTCTCTCTTGTGGCTGTTTTTTATGTGGTTCTATAAGCCCACAAGACGCCAGGCTGCTCGTCCATCCAGGCTCCCTTCTGCTCGCCAAGTCTGGTCTTCATGAGACGTTTTATAGTCTTGTTTGTGACCTCAACTTGTCCATTGGCATGCGGGTATGAGGGAGAACAAAACTTCAACTCTATCCCAAGGTTTCGGCAGAAGTCTCTGAACTTGTTGTTGTCAAATTGTCTCCTATTGTCTGTGACCAATGCATGGGGAATCCCATACCTGTAAATCATATTTTTCCAAATGAAGTCAGTGGTCTTACTCTCTGTGATGCTGCTCAAGGCTCCCACTTCGATCCATTTGGTGAAATAATCGATTGCTACTATGGCGTGAGTAGCGGATGCCTTCCCCTTGGGCAATGGCCCGATCAAGTCGATCCCCAATTGAGCAAACGGCCACGGTGAATTCATCACCGTAAGGTTCTCTAGAGGCTGAGTCAGGTAATTGGCAAAACTTTGGCAGCTCTTGCAGCTTCTAGTCTTCTCTTGGGCATCTTGATGCATGCGGGGCCAAAAGTATCCCTGCCTCAAGGCCTTGAAAGCCAAAGTCCTCGCGCCTGAATGGTTCCCACAAATTCCTTCATGTATCTCTCGGAGGACATAATCAGCTTCCTCTTGGTCTAAACACCACAACAGTGGGAGTGTATATCCCTGCCTGTATAAAACCCCATCAATCAGAGTGTACCTGGCCACTTTACACTTCAGCTTCCTTGCTTGCTTCTTATCAGCAGGCAGCATTCCTTTCTTGAGGTAAGAGATGATTGGTTCCATCCAAGTGCTGCTCGCTGATAAACTCATCACCTCATCCTTCTGCTCGATGCTCGAGCAGGATTTGACTTCTAATGGGATGGACTTTGGTATCTTGGGGTCGGATGTGGCGGCCATGCGAGCTATGATGTCAGCTAAAAATTCTTCCCCCTCGAGATCTGCTCCACTTCGACTGCTCAAAAATTATTAATCAGCTGCCTTACCTTCCGAAGGTAAGCCTCCATCTTCTCGCCTTTATCTTGGAAGCTTTCGTTGAGGTGGTTTGCCACCAGCTGTGAGTCTGTCTGAAGCTTCACCTCTTCTGCCTTCACCACCAACGCTAGCTTCAACCCCGTGATCACAACTTCATATCCGGTCTGATTGTTGGTGCTTTCAAATTCTAGCTTCACAGCATACTGCATCTCTTCCCCTTCAGGACTGAGGAGCACAATTCCTGCTCCTGCTCCTTGATCCCCGCATGACCCATCGACCGTGACTGTTCATGTATTGGTTGAGGTTTGGGAGTCTGACGGGTGCTCGTCTTTCCTTTCTTCATTCCTCTCTGTGCATTCGACCACGAAGTCAGCCAAGGACTGAGCTTTTATGGCTGTTCGGGGTTGGTAGCAGATATTGAATTCGCTGAGCTCCACCGACCATTTTACCAACCTTCCAGAGGTCTCTGGCTTGTGCAGAGTCTGCCTCAGTGGTTGGTTTGTTAACACTGTCACCGAGTGTGCTTGGAAGTAAGGCCTCAGCTTTCTAGCTGCCGTCACCAGGGCCAATGCCCATTTCTCCATCAACGGAAATCGAGTTTCAGCTTCCAGCAAAGCTTTGCTCGTATAATAGACGGGGTACTGCACCCCTGATTCCTCCCTTACCAGAACAGAACTCGTTGCCCACTAGGACACAGTTAAATACAAAAACAATACCTCCCCTGCTTGAGGTATAGACGGTAACGGGGCTTTCAGTAAGTATTCTTTCAACTGTTGGAATGCCGTTTCACATTCTGACTTCCACTTTGTCTTCCTGCCTTTCTTCATTTCCTGGAAAAAGGCTCCGCATTTATCCGTGGCTCGAGATATGAACCTGTTGAGGGATGCCAATTTACCGGTTAGACTTTGTATCTCCTTGAGGGTACAGGGAGATTTCATTTCCACCACTGCTCTTATCTTTTCCGGATTGGCCTCGATCCCTCTATGACTGACCATGAAGCCTAAGAATTTTCCCGAGCCAACCCTAAAGGCATACTTCTCTGGGTTTAGTTTCATCCGATACTTCCTTAAGAGTGCAAAGGTCTCCTCTAAATGCCTTACATGCTCCTCCGCGTCTTTCGACTTGGTGATCATGTCGTCCACGTACACCTCCATCGTTCGACCAATCAATGGCTTGAAGACCTTGTTCACCAGCCTCTGGTATGTTGCCCCCGCATTCATCAGGCCGAAGGGCATGACCTTGTAGCAGTATAGTCTCTGATTAGTGATGAAGGCTGTGCACTCCTCATCTGATCGGTGCATGGGAATTTGGTTATAACCTGAGAATGCATCCATAAAAATAAGCAGGCGGGGAGCCCGTGCCCCGCCGTGGAGTCCACTAGTTGGTCTATCTTTGGCAACGGAAGCTATCTTTAGGGCAAGCTTTATTCACATCTGTGAAGTCCACGAACATTCTCCATTTCCCACTTGCCTTCTTTACCAGCACTATGTTCGAGATCCATTCGGGGTAGGAGACCTCCCTTATGAATCCTGCTTTCAGCAGCTTCTCCACCTCATAGTTGATGGCCTCATATCTCTCTTGGTTGACACATTTCCTCTTATGCCTCACCGACTTAGCATCTTTCCGTATCACTAGCCTGTAATACGCCACCTCTGGGTCGATCCCAAGCATATCCTCATGGGTCCAGGCGAATACATCAGCATGTGCTCGCAAACACTCCACCAGCTTTTACTTTAACTGCTCGCTAATTCCCGAGCCGATCCGGACTTTCTTCTCGGGGTCGTCTGCTCTCACCTTAACCTCCTTTAACTCCCCAGCTGGCTCCTGTCTTCCATTCCTCGACTCCCCCCTTGAGTCCAATGAGGTTATCTGCATGGTTTCCTTGGCTGCTACAGCGTAGCAACTCCTTGCTACCCTCTGGCTGCCTTTTACGACCTCCACAGCCTCATTCACTCGATACTTTAGGGCCAAGTAGTGGGTGGATAGCACGGACTGGTTGATTCTCATAAAAGGCCTCCCCAATATTGCTTAGTAGGGGCTGACTTCGTCCACCACCATGAAATCCAGCATCATGTTCTTTTCAAAAGGTCTCGAGCCTATGGTCACAACCAGTTTGATGATTCCCATAGGGATCAGCTTCCCTCCCCTGAATCCTTTCAAGGAAATGCTCGTATGCTCGAGGCTCGCACTTGCTATTCCCAAATCCTCAAGTGTGGACTTGAAGAGAATGTCCACCGAGCTTCCCAAGTCTACCAGTATTCGGTCAACTTCCTTATTAGCGATGTTTGCTTTCACGACCAAGGCATCCTCATGGGGGTACAACACCCCCTCCTTGTCTTCCTCCATCCACATAATGGGCACTTGCCGGACCTTGGCCTTTTTGGCAGCGGGGGTAGTAAATAGGACTTCCCTACCTGCAGCAGCGTATCTGCAGTAATTTTTCCGAGCTCTGTTCGAGCTCCCTGCCATAGAGGATCCTC
Source organism: Murraya koenigii (assembly GCA_025617385.1). NCBI lineage: Eukaryota > Viridiplantae > Streptophyta > Magnoliopsida > Sapindales > Rutaceae > Murraya > Murraya koenigii. Next base: position 19,018,898 of record CM046815.1, read on the forward strand.
TTGATATCACCCTTGTAGCTGGTGGCTCCAGCTCCATGTCGTAATCTCGGTCTTCCTCCTCGGGTTACTGCTCGACCACCGGATGTCCTCCTTCAATAAACTCGTCCAAATGTTGATTTCTAACTAGATTCTCCACCTGGTTCTTCAAATCTCGGCACTGTGACGTGGAGTGGCCGTGGTCACTATGGAAGCTGCAGAACCGTCCATTGTCTCGTTTGCCAGCCGACTTGGCCATCGGTGTTGGGGGGCTCAGCAGTCCTCGCTCCTCTGCCACTTGAAGTATCTCTTCGAGAGATATCTTCAACCTTGTGTATTGCCCGTAAGCGGGGCTCTGCTCCACCACCTGTATCGCCCGATCTCTTGGGAAGCTTCTTGGTGGGGGTGGCAATGGACGATCTGCTCTGTTGTGGTTCATCGCAAGTCTGCTTGGTGGTCGTCGTGACGCCTGTATTCCCTGTGTTCCCGGCCTGGAGACCTGCGGGGTGGCATGGGAATCATCCGCGGTGGGGGAGCTCTCTGGTAAGGGTTGTAGGGGGCAACCCGGTCCCTCATTGCTTTTGAAGTTAGCGCTCCTCGGGCAGAACCTCCTTTCTCCTTTCTCTTTATTCCACTACCCTGTTCACTTCTCAGTTTTGCAGCCTTTTCCTCTTCGATGACCATGCCATTTTCACCTGTTCATACGTATCTGAATTTAAACGGATCGAAGGGCTCCGCAAATTGTACCATTGTCTCCCCATCCTGATTTCGTCCTTCAGTCCTCTCAACGCTTGGGGATGATTAAATGCACCAAGATCTAGGACCGATCTGTGGTACCTCTTGACAAACTCCCGGAGGGGTTCTCCCTCCCTCTGTCTTATTTCTGACAGCTCCATCATATCATCTTCTGGGGTTACTATGCCCTGAAACTGCTCTGCAAATTCCCTACACATCTGTTCAAAGCTCAAGATGCTTCCCCGCGGTAGCCTGCGGTACCACTCTCTTGCCCTCGCCTCAAGAATGAGCGGGAAGGCCCTGCATCTCTAGGTTGCTGACATGTCGTGTACTCCTGTCATGTCGTTGAATTGCTCTATGTGCACCAACGGGTCACTCTTTCCTGAAAACTTCAAATCCGGGAAACAGAAGTCACGTGGGATCGTGACACCCATGATCTCCGTCGAGAGTGGGGACTCGTTGTCCAGCATTATCCTCCAACTTGGGTTTTTTTCGTTTCCCCGGAGGTCCTCCACAGCTTGTGCCAACCTACTCACTTCCCCCTCCAGCTCCTCCGCGCGGGAGGTTGGTACTGTATCCTGCAAGTGCTGACGGGATCCCCTTTCCTCCATGTTCGTCTCCTCCCTCACGACAACATTTGGTATTCTTAGTCTCTGGGCTTCGTCTCCCACGTGTTCCCTGACGGGGGCGTTCCCGCGGCTAGATTCAGGGACATCATTACATGCTTTCCTCTGTCCATCCCTGAGTTCTTGTAATATGGAGGTCAGAGTTTCCATTTGTTTCTTCATCCAATCCATTCTTTCCTGGATCTCTCTATTCTGAGCCTCATTGGCCACTTCCCTTAAGGTCACCGATTCCTCTGGACTCACTTCTCTTCTGCTGTTTCCTCTAATCATTGCGTTGTGTCTTCTGAATGTGTTGGGAAATCAGGCTTTTTGAACTGATCCCCACAGACAGCGCCAAAAAATGTTGATGTTGTTTTTCTACGTGCCCTCAAATACTGTTAAAACCTTCTACTCGCGGCAAGCTCGAGCTCGAGCAGGTCTGCTTTCCAATATCAATCCCTTTGTCTTTACCGAAACGGAAGTCTCCCGGACCTGTACTCATAGAAAACAAAGTCAAGGGTCGCCGGGTGTTGTTCCAGCGAAAACCCTCCGACGCTCAAGTTAATGATCGGGTTGTTCTTTTTGTATCCCTCTTCATTAGAAAGACCGGAAGAATGGAAGGGGTCTTTTTGCCCTCCCTTTCGTAGTAATAATCTCTTGGAAAAATCCAAGTGGAGAAGAGGAAAAGGAAAGAAAGAACTTGTGTAAAATTTTTCGGAACCCCCACAACCTACTCGTCCGTTTTCTTTTATTCTCCATTTTTCCTGCCCTTTCTCTCCGAGACCACCCGTTCCCGCGTCGGTGGTATCTGGGTCCCTCTGACAACCGGGATTGGCGTGATATTCTTTGGGGATGCGCGACTGTCTGGTGGGTATGGTTCACATGGTTAGATCATGATGTCGGGAGTGTGCACAAGGAATGATGACACTGTGGGGGTATGTGCCGGCCATCGGTAACAGTAACGACACTATGCTGCGTAGGGCATTGATTAGGCATCGAAAGCTATGCCGAGTCTCTGGAAGAACGGGTCGAACTGTCCCAAACCGGCTATATCTGGGTCCTGCATTTCCTCTATGCTACGATTAGCGTGATTAAGTTGTACTCGGAGGACTTGAAGACCTCGAGCAGGAAAGCGAGCTTGCCCAGCCTTTGAGCTCCTCGACCTTGGCCATCCTTGACGGCCGAGCCTTGAAGACCTCGAGCAGGCAATAAGGGCTCTGGGCTCGACCCATCCTGACTTTCCGACCTTGACCAGCTTTGACGCCTAGTAAGGCCGTGTTCGTGCCAGCGGTCGGGTCTTCTGCTCGGGATAGGTTGACCTCTTGCTCGCGCTGCTTGGACTCGAGGAGGGTTGCTCGATATTAACTAAACATTAATCAATGCAAAATCCAACAAAAATAAATAAATAAAAGCTATAGAGGACCAAAAGCAATCATCCCATGCACCCACAAATCCTGCAACCGTGAGGTTTCATTTTGTTCAGATCAACGAGATTTTTTTTTTTATAGGGTCAGAGCTCACAATCTTTTAATGATATTTCAACTGAAAACAGTAAATGAAGGGCTTGGGATTTAACATATATGAAGATGGAAAGGTCGAATAACAGAAGTAAAGAATGGGCTTGAGATTCAATCATTACTGTTCTCTTCAAATGGTCAGATCGTTACCTCCAGCGGTGAAGACAGTGACGAGATGCTTAAGTTCGGCGGTGAAGACGAACAGTCAATATCGCGATGTGAAGACGAACGGAGACGAAACCGACAACTACTCGCTTTCCTCCCTTGAGTTTTGCAGGTATTTTTCAGGTTCAGACCAAGTTCATTAGAGTGGAAGTGTACGGGGTGGGCCAGGGTTGAGCTGTCGTGAGTTTGAATTTTCACTTATTTTTTAAAATTTTAAATTATTGAATGAATTAATAATATTAAGTTGTTATAATAAATAATGAAATAAAAAAAGTAAATATTTTAAAATAAAATAATAAATAAAAAAATAAAGTAAATAAAAGTTTAGATATTTGAATTTTTATTAGTGAATTTGCTAATTCAAGAATTCTATTAATTAATTAACACTTAAAAAAATTTAGTATTATAATTTTAAATTTTTTGATTTATTATTAATATAAGAATTTAGGATTTTTTTTTTATATTTTTTAAATTTTAATTTACTATTTTAACTTATAAATTTAATTTTTTTTTAAATAGAGAACTTGAATTGGTCATTGTCCAAGCCCTCGTGTGGGAGGCTCGAGCCGAAGTCCTAGGTGATGGGTCAAATTGGTCCAACCCATATTTTTTTACTATTTTTACTTATAGTTAATATTTTATTTAGGGATAGTAATTTAAGTTGGACTAAGCTCAGAATCAGACAAACTTGAAAAATTCAGGATAAGTTCAATCTGTATTGGAATAAAATAAATCCAATATTCAATTATAATTTTATCGATTTAGATGTATCTGAATTTAGGTGAACTTTTAAATCCAGAACCCAAACATGGATATATTTATTTTAATATTATTTTTTAATTACTTTTAATATAAATAGAAAAAAAAAAAGAAAATCAGCCCATGTCCTAAATCTAATTCACACTTTGACAGCCACCCTATTCCATTCTTTTCCTTTCTCTTCAACTCTTCTCTTCATCAAATCATCGTCTTTAACTCCTATCTCTTAAACTCCTCTTTCTTTAAATCATCGCCACCTTCGTTGTTTTTAATGTTCATCGTCATCACCAAGCGCTACTTGTCTAGTTGTGTCATGCGTTTTGACAGTTGTCTGTCTACTTTCGCAATAGCGATCGCGGCTGTGACGTTCTGCTCGTTATCATTAGCAGTAGCCATTGTTCGTTGCTTCGCCGAATGTTAATCCTTGAAGTTTGTGAACATTGAATCCGTGAATCATGTGTTTGATTTGTAGACTTATGTTATAGATTTGTATTTGTGAATGTTATGTTACGTCATAGATTTGTATTCACGAATGTTTTATTGATTTAAATCATTGAAATTTAGAATTTGTATTTGTATTTGATTTTTCTTATTTTTTTAGTTAGATTAAGTGATATGGGTTTCAAACCCACAATCCGAAAAGTTGAATTTTTTTAAGTTGAACTCGGTCTGCACGCGGAGTAAAAAAATTTGGGTTTGAATCGAGTCTAATACGATATTTTAGCATCCAAGTCTGGAATCGAAATAGCTAAACTCAGACCAAGATCCAGATTTTGCCATTCTTAATTCCGTTTCGAACATGTTACATAATCGACGGCAATATCGAAATTGAACACGTTAATCTTAAAAAATTAACATTTGAGTTTTGGGTTTTGTTTGAAATTTTTTAATATTCAGTGGATAATACACTGAAGCATACTCTTACACGTAAGATATTAACAAAGAATCAAACAATGTTTATTTCTTTCTTCCACCGAAACTAAAGTAACTAAAGATCTTTAATGCTTTGATCAAGTTCTTTGGCATCAACCGAGAGACCATGAAAACAAAGCCAATGACTCCCATATCGGCGGTGAGCAATTCATGACTGTGAGGTAAGAGCGTATCAATCAGTGAGTTTTGCTGGTGACCGGCCAATTATCCCACTGTATTCGGGTTGCGAATGAGGTAATATCGAAATTGAACACCTTAATCTTAAAAAATTAACATTTGAGTTCTGTTTGAAATTTTTTAATATTCAGTGGATAATACACTGAAGCATACTTTTACACATAAGATATTAACAAAGAATCAAACAATGTTTATCTCTTTCTTCCACCAAAACTGAACATCCCTCAGTGCATGTTAGTTTTAATTTGCTTTGTTGATGAATTAAGAAAAATATGAAAATGGTTCTTCAAAATTAATTGAGAATGTAGCTGATACTTCTTATCTTTGTCATCGATTAACGATAGTTGTAGTTGATGGAATAATCCAAATGCAAGTTGGAAATCAATTGATGCTTATAGTTAGTATCCTGTTAAAACAAAATGCTTGAATCTTTTTGTGGATAATGTTTTGGTATTTCATATACCTTGGCTGAAAGAAAATGAAAATGGGTTAATTGACATTTAATGTTGGGTCAATGAATTTTTGCTTTAAAATTTGCATAAATGCCTTATTTCGATTGCATATCAGTTTGAATTTCCTCCATAACAGTGAAGCTGCATATAGGGCTTATTGCTAGACATCGAAATGCTAAAGTAATTGTTCCATAATGTGGGAAAAAATAGAAATTTTGTGATAGATCCAACTACAATGACATGATGAATTGATGATTGCCAATAACTTCTTGTTTCTGTTATAAATAGAATCTTAGTTATGTTAGACATAGTGCCTTTGCATTAAATTTCTACAAAATGTTGTTAGATTGAGTGTATAAATGTGAGCTACCATTGTTGTTGGCACTGATTTAGCAAGTGTATATTGTGGTATTTTGGACAGCATGAGAATGTTTAACAGTTACAGATATGGTTTTTGAATTTTTTTATGTTTGTGTTTAGATTATATTTATGAACTTTCACTATAAGTTACACACTAATACAATTTTTTTTTTTTTAATAAAGGATTAACCCAAGCCTAGAAAGATGGTAGATAATGAATCCAACAGAAGCTTTCACAAAAAGAGTGTTTATTGAGAAGTAGGAACATACCCCAAATAAATCACAAGGTGATTTTGTTACTAAATATAGTGTACTTTGAAGGAAATCAGTATTGTGTTAGCTCTTTGTAGTGCTCGTTGCTTGCCTTTGTATTCGACGGTAAGTTATATTGGATCATAAGATTAGAAATTGTAGTTTGCAATTTTCGATTTAGGCTTAAAAATGCAATTACTTAGAAAGACTATTAATGTATAAAGCAATAGATTCAGGTACATATTATATAAGGCTAATAAAATGTGTTTAAATTTGGAATCTACTGATATGTAAAGGTGTTTCAGCTTTGAATAATGAATAGGAAGTGGTGTTATTTGAATGACTGATGAAAGAGTTTGTAAATGGTTTGATACTGTTGAAGGAAGATGAAACTTTAGTTTGCATTTGTAAGGCTTTGTTGTTTGTTGAGCTTAATAATGACTAAAACATAGCCAGTAGACTATCATAGTAATATTGGCAGCAGTGGTTAAAATTTCAAAATTTATTTTTATTTTTTTACACTAATTTAGTTAAGGCATTTTGAAAATTAGAAAGGGCGATCTGGTAATTTCATGATGGTTATAGTATTTAGTGCCAAAACAAGTCTGAAACTATTAGCCAATAGTACACTAAAATAGAAGCGGTCACACGTGATTATTAATAAGCCAAGGGTAGTTTGGTCATTTCATCGGTCAACGAAGAGTCTAAGGATGGGTATACTAACGACAGAGAGTGAAAGTGGAGATAAACTCATACATTTTATCAAAGTGGAAGGATCCCAAACCTCGGGGGAGGAAACCAAAACTTACACTTCCTTTTTTATGTTTTGATATTTATATTTTTCATTTCAAGAAATCTTATTTTAGGAATATTAAAATATTAATAGGGTTAGAATTGCAACTGCATATTTGTGAAACTGTGTAAAATTGTTTAACTTTTTTTTTTAACTCTTTATCTAACCTTCTTATGATATGCCATAGAGGTAAATAAAAATAAATCTTTTTCTTTTTAGTCTTGTATAGGGGTGGGCGATTGATTGGGATTAACATATGAAATTTGAACAGATTGAAAGTTGTAATCTGATAAATTTTAATTTTGGTTAAAATTGAACTCAAACTAAAATTAAAACGCTCTTACTCAAGTTAGTTTCTCAACAGTGACATATCATTATTATAGAATATTACTTTATTACTTTTATTCATAACCATACACTTGTCATATAAAGAGTCCAAGGATGGGTATACTAACGACAGAGAGTGAAAGTGAAGATAAACTCATACATTTTATCAAAGTGGAAGGACCCCAAACCTCGGGGGAGGAAACCAAAAATTACACTTCCTTTTTTATGTTTTGATATTTATATTTTTCATTTCAAGAAATCTTATTTTAGGAATATTAAAATATTAATAGGGTTAGAATTGCAACTGCATATTTGTGAAACTGTGTAAAATTGTTTAGCTTTTTTTTAACTCTTTATCTAACCTTCTTATGATATGCCATAGAGGTAAATAAAAATAAATCTTTTTCTTTTTAGTCTTATATAGGGGTGGGCGATTGATTGGGATTAACATATGAAATTTGAACAGGTTGAAAGTTGTAATATGATCAATTTTAATTTTGGTTAAAATTGAACTCAAACTAAAATTAAAATGCTCTTACTCAAGTTAGTTCCTCAACAGTCAGTGGAAATAAGTTCTACAGACATATTATTATTATAGAATATTACTTTATTACATTTATTCATAACCATACACTTGTCACACTATTATTGGTTCTTCACCATTGCTTCCACTACGAGGGTCCACTACAGCTTCCGTTAATCTATGTCATTATTCGTGCTTGCAGGGTTTCTCTTGTGCACTTCTTCCTCCTTCCATTGTTCTAATACTTTGGCCATTTCTTCGTCTTCATCCGTGGGATCATTGGGTACATTCTTTGGTTGAGGCTAATTATTCCAATCATCATTCTATAACCATTACTCAACTTCATTATATTGATGTTGCCAATCTAGAAGATGAGGTTCTTCCCATGGAGGAATAGCATTTGTTCATCAATTTCTTACAAGCCAATCATGATATCTTTCCCTCATCTCGATCTCGTAGTGTTCATCTAAAATATTCTGACAATTTTTAATTTCTTCTCTATAATCGAGATCTGGAGTTGTGATGACATTAGGTGATCAAAGACTATGAGTGTTATGTTGAGGTTCTATCCCATACACTTCTACTAAAGCTTGTTTGGCATGAAGACATCCATTTCACATTAAGGAAGTACCATCATTATCATGGTTGTGTTCAACCATGCAGATGAAGAATGACTTATGATGATTCTAAATTATTAGCCTATATGGCTATATAATTGATTTTGATGATAACAAACTACATGTTCTATATAATTGATTTTTCATGATATCTCAAATTACTATGTTCACAATATAAGAGTTTTTATTTTCAAGGAAAACTAATCAAATTAAGTTATAGATTGAATTGAAAAAGTTTTTGAAAACTTTGAAATCCTGAAGATATAGTTTTTTGAATAGTTTTATAAACATTTGGGCTATAATATAGTTTCTAAAAGTTTAGGTCGAAAATATAAATTATAAAAAGTTTTCAAAGTAGCAATACTGTAGCAAGCGGCTAATCGGATTCAGAAAATGACAAACTGGTTTCAAGGCAGTAGCCCTCTGAAATGTAAATGGCTAACCGAATTTTATAAACGGCTAACCAGATAGTGATAAGCGGTAAGTCGATTTTACAGAATTCAAATTTTGACTCTAACGATAACTTCAAGCAGCAAGTCAGATAGTATAAACGGTAAGCCAATTATCACCAGAAAGTCAATAATAGCTAGTTTTCTTCTCCAACTATAAAAAGACTTATTCAAATCCAAATAAAAGTTGGACAACCATAATTATCATTAAGTATTCAAAAGCAATCAAAGCTTAAAATCTTATAATCCTTTTTATTTACATATTAAGCTTGTATGTTGTAATAAAAGACATTGTGTGAGTGAGATCTTTTATAATCTTCATTGTAAAATTAAAGTTGAGTTAATGTAAGTATTGGAAATACTTGGGTTGAGAAATTGAGAATAATCTCTTGTTGTAAAGGTCCACTGACATATTAGAAGTCAAGTATAAGCGTTGTTGAAGCCTTTGAGGCACGCTTAGTTAAATCCTCAAGCCCGGTGAGCTTGGAGGCGTGGATGTAAGCACAGTTGACCGAACCATATTAAAATCTTGTTTTTGCATTTCTTTTTCCCTTACTCTTTTATATGTATTGCACTTTAAATTTGAGTATTTCAAATTTATTTGCCTTATTAAGATTGCATTAAGTTTTAATTGCTTAAATTTTTAGAATCTCAATTTATCTCTCCTCTTAGGTTGCTTAGTTTATATTTCATTTGGTATCAGAGCAAAATGCTCTTATTCTTGACTTAACCGTCTGGAGTTAAAAATCTAAGACAACTCAAAATGACTCTACATTTTGGGAAGGACAATCTATCACGAGGTCACTATTCTTTGATGATAATTACTATCCCTATTGGAAAACTATAATAAGAATTTATCTACAGGCCTTAAACTATGAAATTTGGGAGTTGTAAATGATGGACCATTCGTACCTGTTACAAAAAATGAAAAAGAAGAAGATATCCCCAAATCATCTAGCCAATGGAGTGAGGAAGAGAAAATGAGGTGCTAAAAAATAAGAATAATGAACTTAGTAATGTTGTCTTAAAATTCACAAATTGGCAAAAGATGTTATATAATCTACATGGTTTACAAAAATGTGTGTTTGACAAGGGAGGTATTGGCTATGAGATAAATTTGAAACAAAAGTATTAAAAGAACTACTTTGTGACAAGTACCTCTATTAATAATCAAGTTGTGTGCCATTATTGCAATCAAAATTGTCATATGAAAAATAGATGTCCTGTTAAGAGAAATGCGTATTATGGAATAAAATGCATTTATGTCTCAAAAAGAACTATTACTAACACTCAAGGACCCAAAAATCTTTGGGTACCTAAGACTTGAGATTGCCTTCGCAGGAGTTAAAGAAGAATAATAATAAATGGTATTTGGACAGTGGATGTTCAAGACACATGAAAGAGAACTACTCTTGGTTCTCAAGCTTTATCAAGGTTAAAAACTGTGTAGATGTTTCCTTTAAAGACAATTCAAAAGGGAAGATTCTTAGAATTAGTAATGTCAGTAATGTGTCCTTTATCCTAATTTAGAATGTGTGTTTGGTTTAGAATTTGAAATATAACTTGATTAGTATTAGTCAATTATGTGATAAGGGTTATATAGTTATCTTTGATAAAATTAGATGTATTATAAATAATGGATATGATAGTAAAATTGTTTTTGTTGAGAATAGATGTGAAAATGTGTATACCATTGATATTGGATATGCATCTACAAATGAAAATGTTTTTCTGCATTACATGGTAATAGTTGGCTATGGCATAGAAGATTAGGACATACCAGCATGGATTTGATTGCAAAGATTTTCAAAAACGATTTAGTTAAAGGTCTTCATAAAATTGGATTTCAAAAAGATAAAATTTGCGAAGCATGCTAGTTTGTTAAACAAATCAAAACTTTTTTAAAAAATAAAAATTATATTTCAACTTCAAAACCATTCCAACTTCTTCATATTGACTTATTTGGACCTTCTAGGTATGATAATTTAATTGGTAAGTTTTATGCATTTGTAATTATTGATGATTTATTTAGATACACTTAGGTATTATTCTTAGCCAATCATCATTCCTTTGATGCTTTTAAAGTGCTTTGTAAAAAGGTTCAAAATGAAAAGGGTTATGGCATTGCATGTATTAGAAATGATCATGGAGGAGAATTTGAAAATCATGCATTTGATTATTTTTGCAATGAACATAGTATTAACATTAATTCTGCTTACATAGGACTCCACAACAAAATGGACTTATTGACATAAAGAATATGTCTATTCAAGAAATGGCTAGGACCATGTTGAATGAAAATAGTTTGTCTAAATATTTTTGTGTCAAAGCCATCAATACCGTTTGTTATATTTTAAATCGTGTATTGATAAGACCTAACCTTAATAAAACTCCCTATGAGCTTTGGAAAGATATAAAACTCAACATTGGTTATTTTAAAATTTTTGGATGTAAATGTTTTATTTTAAACACAAAAGATAATCTTAGTAAATTTGATCCAAAATCTGATGTTGGTATCTTTCTTGGACATTCAAACTCAAGCAAATATTATAGAGTCTATAATAAAATATCTTTAGTTGTGGAGGAATCTATGCATGTCACACTTGATGAATCTAACCCTTCCACTTCGAAGAAAGTTGTTGTTGATAACAATGTAGAACAAGAAGAATAATTAAAGATTAAATAAAATGACGCGCCATCTGAAAATCAAGAGGAGCGACAAAAAGAAGTAGGTGCAGAACAAAGTGAAGGTACTTTTCAAACACTAAAGGTATGTCTTTTGTCATCCAAAAGAATTAATTTTAAGAGATACTTCTAGAGGAATAACCACTAGAGCATCATTTTGAAACACATGTGAATATACCGCATTCATTTCTCAAATTGAACCAAAATACTTTTCAGATGCTGAAAACGATGAATCTTGGATTATAACAATACAAAAGCAGTTAAATCAATTTGAAAAAGATAATGTCTGAGAATTAGTTCTTAAACCAAAGCATCAATCTGTTATAGACACTAAATGGGTATTTAAGAACAAGATGGATGATACTGGTGTAGTTGTAAGAAATAACGATAAATTAGTGGCTCAAGGTTACAACCAAGAAGAATGAATTGATTTTGCTGAAACATTTGCACCTGTAGCTAGATTAGAGTCCATTAAGATGTTATTGGCATTTGCATATCATAAGAATTTTATTTTGTATCAAATGGATGTTAAAGTGCATTTTTAAATGGTTATATTATGGAGAAAGTTTATGTGAACAACCTTCTAGTTTTGAAAATGAGAAATTCCAAATCATGTTTATAAGTTAACAAAAGCTTTGTATGGCTTGAAACAAGCACTTAAGGTATGATATGATAGGCTTAAGAATTTTTTACAAGAAAATAGTTTTTCAATGGGTAAGGCGGACACAATTCTCTTTATTACGTATAGTAACAAAGATATACTTATAGTTCAAATTTATATTGTTGATATTATCTTTGGTTATACTAATGAGTTATTGTGTAAGAAATTTTCCTCATGTATGAGCAAAAAGTTTGAGATGAGCATAATGGAAGAGTTGAAGTACTTCATCGGATTACAAAGAACACAAAATGTGGAAGGAACTTTTATAAACTAAGCTAAATATGTAAGGGATCTATTCAAAAGGTTTGGTTATGAAAATAGAATGGCAAAAAGTACTCTAATGAGTACAACCATCAAGGTAGATAAGGATGAAAAAGGTAAAGAAGTTGATATCAGAACATCAATCATTGTTCTAATTAACTGCTAGTAGGCCTGATGTTGTGTTTAACATATACTTGTGTGCTACATTTCAATCTTGTCTTAAAGAGTCTCACTTACTTACTGTTAAACAATTTTTTCGGTACTTGATTAGCACCATTGATCTTGGTCTTTGTTATATTGGGGGAAAACATATAGATTTAACATGTTATTCGGATGCTAATTTTGTTGGCTATAAGGTTGATAAGAAAAGCACTAGTGGAACTTTTCACTTCCTATGATATTCTCTAATCTCTTGGTTTAGTAAGAAACAAAATTCAGTTGCTCTCTCTACTACTGAGGTAGAGTATGTTGCAGCTGAAAGTTGTTGTACATAAGCATTGTGGATGAAACAAACACTTAGAGACTATGATATTAAAATAGACCACATTCCTATTAGATGTGATAATACCAGTGCTATTAATTTATCAAAGAATTCCGTTCAGCATTCTGAGCAAGATCTGAATGCTTAGAGACTCTAATTGAACCAAACACTTAGAGACTCTAATTGAACCTATATGTCTAACTGAGCAAGATCTTTTTAGCATATGAGAATAGGATTCTCGATGCTTGCCAAGCAATTGGCACCTTTTACAAGGGTACAAAAATTTTGTTTCCTTAGAAAAATAAAATGATACTCTTCCTTCTGGTATTCTTTCAATATGTGGAATTTATGGATCTGAAAAAGTTTATTGTTTTGCTCATATTCATTGATTCATTGAGGAGGAAAGAGTAAATCTGTTTTATTTATAAGTCTGGAGTTGAATGGTTTTTTCTTTACCACTAATCATTCTAGTGATGGAAGGGTTGATATGTGTTGAGTCCTAGAGAATGTATATTTATAAAGGGTAAAATAATCATTTTACACTCCAAAGTCTCACTAACATCTCCACCTTTATGTATTTTAAGACCCTTGATATTTAATTGTCTATGTTTATGTGTATTTTTAATACTTTATGTATTTTAGGGGTATTTTAGTCATTTCTTAATAATAAAAGAAGTCGAACAGCAAAACGAACAACTTTTTTAAACTCAGAACAACTGAAAACTTTAGGAAAGACATAAACGGTAAAATCGTAATTTTAAGATTTTGGTGGGCCTGGTGACGTGGCGTTGACTGCTGACATGGTGTTAAGTGCTGACGTGTCTTTGACCGATTATGTGACATTGACGGATGATGTCGCTGAAGTCTATTGGATCAAAAAATGAGCTTACTATACATGCAATGCACTAGATCATATTGGTTGACTTTTACATCAATCGATGATGTGGCAGAATATTAGTGGACTAAAAATCACGCGTACCGTACATGCATATACATGGAATGACAGCCCTGGTGACGTGTTCCAACTAATCAGAGAGTTCCACGTGGCATAATCATGGGCGCCGAATTATTTTCATCCGATGGCCATGATTTACTTATTGTATTTATAAATAGGGGGCTCCCCCCCTAGTTTGACACCCCTGAATACATTTTTGGGCTCTATTTTCTGTAATTCCTTCTTTATCTTATATTTTTTTACATATTTTAATAAAATTTCCTTTTTACCCCTAGTTATAAAATGAGTAGCTAATTTATTTTCAAGCCTGGGTTAAAGGTGAAACCTCAACATAATCTATAGGCTTAATTTAGTAAGTTTATTTTTACTTTCTCTAATTTATTTAAATTGTTTTAACTTATCATATACAGATAGTAATAATCTTGTCTAGATATTGCACTGGTATACCGGCTCCCCAGTGCAAGATTATTACTATTTGGCACGGTGAGCGCTTTACTCTAGATTTATTAGAGAAAAACCTCCCTCTAATTTATGTGGTAGATCTTGGCTCATTGTTGGTATGAAATTCATTTAGGTTAATTAGTGGATAATCTTGCCACCTTGTCGACAGTTACACTATTATTACCTAGCACAACGTGTTCTTGATACCACATTTAACATAAGATTATTCTTCCTAGCGTAATAAGTGCTTGATGTTATATTTATTAGAGTCAGGTTTATGAGGAGTGGAAATACCCCCCTCATAAATTAATTGGAACTAAAAAAGAAATATTAAGCCTATGGTGAAATGTTGAATGTGAATCTTAATACCCAAGCACTTTATTACATTGATCATGTCCCAATTTATTCTCACCATTTTAATTTCAATTTTAGGATAGAATAATCTAGGAAATTTCACAAAAAAGTATAAATAACAAAGAATAATAATAATTCTACATAATTAAAATATGAGATCGATACTTGTCACTATTAATCTATACTTCAATAGATTTGTGCGCTTGCGAGTTCAATAAAATTTGCACAACAAGGTTTTGGTATCGTTGCCGGGGAGGGAAGTCATTTCAATTTGTAGAATTAATTTTCTTGTGTAAATATTTTTTTATATTTTTATTTACTTTTAATTTTATTTTTATATGGCTGGTTTAACTGCCTAGTAATTTATCTTCATTTTAGTTAATTTATTTTAACTTAATATATTTTCTTTTAATTTTTGTAATTTAATTTTCATTTTATTTTTCTTTGTAACTTTACATTGATCTTGTTAATCTATATGGCCGGTTTAACCGCCTAGTAATTTATTTTAATTTCAATTTATTTCAATTTTAGTTAATTTATTTTATTTCACTTTTTTTTTCTTATTGCACATTTGCACATTCATAGCACTTGAGTGTATTTTCATAACAAAGTTATAACAAGCGTGATAAGGTTAGTACCATAATTTCTCTTCTCTTTATTTTCAATTTTACTTTTGTATGTGTTCTTTGCATGCATGGTCGAATGTCACTATCACATAATTTCGAACCCATAAACCTCGAGTTAGAGAAAGCATGTCGCACACGTAAACACATTGCATCACAAGTGGAAATTGTGGATAAAATTGTGAATTTACAACAAAAACCACAAGCAACACAGGAGAGGCCATTTAAGGACTACTTTAGTCCTTTAGCTAATTTGAGCACATCATGCACAAGATACCCAAATGTAGCTGCTAGGAGTTTTGAGCTAAAACCTAGTGTGCTAAATTGTCTCCCATTATTCTATGGCCTAGAAAATGAAGATCCATACAATCATTTCAATGATTTTCATGCTATTTGTCAAACTTTTAAATATGAGAATTTTTCAGATGATGATGTTAAGCTTAGGTTGTTTCCATTTTCTCTAAAAGATAGAGCTAGTTCTTGGTTCAATACATTGTCTGCTAATAGTATTACATCATGGGAACAAATGGTTACTAAATTTTTAAATAAATATTTCCCAGTGCATAAAACCAATGCTATTCACAGGAAAATCTCACAGTTTACCCAAAAAAAAGACAAGCAATTTTTTGAAGCATAGGAGCGATTCAATGGGCTACTCTTAAAGTGTCCACATCATGCGTACGAGAAATGGCATCAATGCCAATACTTTTTGGAGGGACTATTGCCACATGTGCAGGAATGGCTAATGGCGACAAGTGGAGGAGAGTTGAAGTCGAAAAGTGCATTAGAGATTTAGGATTTCTTTCAGCGATGAGCAGATAATTCCCAACAGCGAAGCAGATCATTCAGGAACGTGAGAAAAATCAAAGGAGTGCATGAAGTTCATGTTGGTGAGTCAAGATCAGAAATCAAGGAAGTCAAAGAAATAGTTGAAAGTATTTCTCGTCAAATAGCATCTTTGACAGCTGCAAAATCAACAGAGCCACATGTCTATAATCAACTTAATCATGACTCATACTCAGATCAAGCCAATGCAAATGGTGTGATGGGAAAGCAGCCAAACTACAATCCTTACTCCAATACTTATAATCCTGGGTAGAGAGACTATCCTAACTTTTCATGGTCTCAAGGATTCCAATAGAACAAAGCAGCGGCTCCAGCTCCATCAATGCAACCAGTTCCTCAGGCTCTTCAAGTCTCTCAACAATCATTCAGACTATACAATCAGAACCAGAACTACTCGCAACCCAAACCATAGGAGGAAGCGTTCCAAAATTTTAAAAATTGGACTCACTTCACAATAGATCAAAAAAATCGCACCATTGATGAACTACGGAATGAGATAAGAGCAGGCTTCAATTCACAAGCCCAATCAATTTTAAACTTAGAAAGGATGGTAGGACAACTAGTTACTTCAGTTCAAAACTTAACAATGACCATTGAAAATGGTAAATTCCCAAGTCAACCAGTGCCAAATCCTAAAGGAGTACATGAAGTAAGTACTGATTCAGCCCAACAATATGAAGAGGTCAAAGCTGTGATGACCTTACGAAAAGGCAAAGAAGTTGACAACAAGATGGAGATGCTAGTGACAAAGACGAATCAAGTTGTGCCTGTAGATTTTGAGGATTCATCAAAGGAGAAAGAAGAAAGTTGTTCACGAGAATATGTCCCTAAAGCTCCATTCCCTCAGAGGTTAGCTAAAGGAGAAAAAGGAAATTCCACAGGTGAGATTGTGGAGATATTTAAACAGGTAAGTGTTAACATTCTCTTGCTTGATGCTATAAAGCAAGTGCCCTCTTTTGCCAAGTTTCTTAAAGACCTCTGCACTAAAAAAAGAAGAATTTATGTTCAAAAGAAGGCATTTTTAACCAAAAACATTATTTCTATACTCTAACAAAAAATTCTTCTAAAATTTAAAGGCCCAGGATCTCCTACTATCTCATGTAGTACTGGGAACCACATATTTGATAATGCTTTGTTGGAATTGGGAGCTAGTGTAAATATTTTTTCTTATTATGTATTTAAGAAATTTGGATTAGGAGAATTACACTCAACTCCAGTTGTATTACAACTTACAGATCGGTCTATGAAAATACCTCATGGTATTGTGGAGGACGTGCTTATCCAGGTCGACAAGTTTTATTTTCCTATTGATTTTTTTATGGCTTACTTGCATTTCTTAACTATGTAATAAAAAATCATTTCATTCATTTCACAATAAAAAAAATTTTTATTTGTGCCCATACTGCTAACAAGTTATTTGATCTTTTACAAGCTTATAGACTAGAGCCAGATCCTAAGACATCTTCATTGGATTGGTCAACTAATGATGGTAATAGCAACAGTAATAAGCATAATTAGATTTAACTCTCCATCTATAAATGTTTTCTTTCATTTTTTGTTTTAGCACTTAGGTGATGTCTTCTAAACCCTACTTTTTTTCCTTTAAAACATTGAGGACAATGTTTCATTTTGGTTGGGGGAGGGAATAGTTGATGATTGTGGAATGTTTTAATCTTAGAGAAGTTTTTCTAATTTTTGTTGTAGGAACTAACTTTGGCTTAATTTTTGAGTCGAAGTTGGCTGAATATGGAGTATAGTGACTCTAGAAATGTATCTTCTTAGTCTTGGAGTTAAAAGAAAAAAATTAAAAAATAAAAAAAAAATAAAAAAGGACATTTTAAGTGATCTTTTGACATTGGATAACATGATGACTTTCAAATTCTTATATTTGTATTATCTTTGACCTTGAGTTATGTTACATCATATTTGCTACTCTGCATGCTGATGTTGGTGACAAATGTGAATTAACGAGCTGACGAGTGAAATTGGTTAAGTTACTTGAAGGAATGTACATGTCCTAATAAATTCCAAGTGAGTTTTTGAGCCTATCATTTTTCTTAGTTTTTGAGCCTATCATTTTTCTTGGAGAGTAACCCTTTTTTGCCCATTTTTCATACAATTTACTATACTTGATCTCTATATTTTCCTTTGAGTCAAACATAAAAAAAAATTGTGTTGATCTAAAAGTCCATTGAGCTAGTAAAAATAGAAGACTATTTAGAGCCCTAAAAGATGATAGAAAGGCCATCTTTGACCCGTTTGAGCCTTTTTCAGCCATCTCTTTTGTAAAATATCCATTGTTAGCCCTTTTGAGCCTAGATATATAAAAAAAAATTATGTTTTCTTTGTTAACTCTCTACTCCAATTTAGAGTAGTACCCTACGTTTTATATGTTTCATCACCTACTCATGTTTGAGAAAATTTCTTACTCATGTTTGAGAAAATTTTAGATGATTATTTAAAAAAAATTGGTGCAATATATATATATATATATATATGAAAAAAAGATGTGCAATTGAAGAAAAAAAGAAAAAATAATAATAATAAAAATGAATTGCACCTTATAATTTTCAAAAGATCTTTATTTTATTTTCTCAAGCAATATTTTGTTTTTCCTACTGTCTCTTCTTTGTTAGCCATATTCTTAACCTACATTACATCCTAATAAAAGTCCTTCTTGATTTTAGGGAACTATAGTCTGAAGTAGAAGCTAGTAATATAGACTAAAATGATGTAGTGACACATATAAAAAAAAAAAGTTGGTTTAACTATCATTTCATTTTTTTGGTGTCATACTATATGTTAAGTTGTGGGCATTATTCTTTGTGAGAGTGAGTGATATTGCCAATCATTAATTTCTCTCAAGTTATCATTTTTAGAGTAACTTTTTTTCTTGGGTTTATTTTCTTATGAGAGTGTCACTCTAACTTGTGAGATTTTGGGGTTGACATATTACAATTGAAAGTGGCTTAATTAATATAGCTCTGATAATCGATCAGTTTGCACGTGTTTGCTTGACTGACTCATGTGGATGGTTGATGTGGGAGTGATATCTCTTTAGGCTGGAGATAATGCTTATACTTTTATTTGATTATTGTCATTAATCTAATTGAAGAAGTAAACGTAATTACCTTTAAAAAAATTGTTCAATTTTGTTATCGCTTAATTTGCTAGGGACTAGCAATAAGCTGGTTGGGAGGTGTGTTAAGTCCTAGAGAGTGTATATTTACAAAGAGTAAAATCATCATTTTACACCCCAAAATCTCACTAACATCTCCACCTTTATGTATTTTAAGTCCCTTGATATTTAATTGTTTATGTTTAAGTGTATTTTTAATACTTTATGTATTTTAGTTATATTTTAGTAATTTCTCAATAAACGAGAAGTCCGACAGCAAAACGAATAGCATTTTTGAACTCTGAACAGCTGAAAACCTTAGAAAAGACCTAAACAGCAACATCATAATTTTAAGATTTTGGTGGGCACTACTGACATGGCGTTGACTGTTGACATGGTGTTGACTGCTGACGTTTTGTTGACCATTGATGTGGCATTGACGGATGATGTGGCTGAAGTCTATTGGACCGAAAAATGAGCTTACAATACATGCAATGCACTAGATCATATTGGTTGACTTTTATATTGACCGACGTGGCAGAATATTAGTAGATCGAAAATTGCGCGTACCATACATGCATATACATGGAATGACAGCCTTGGTGACGTGTTCCAACTAATTAGAGAGTGCCACGTAGCGCAATCCTAGGCGTCCGAATTGTTTTCATCTGATGGCCATGATTTACTTGTTGTATCTATAAATAGGGGGCTCCCCCCTAATTTGACACCCCTAAATCCATTTTTGGGCTCTATTTTTTGCAATTCCTTCTTAATCTTGTATTTTCTATGTATTTTTGTAAAATTTCTATTTTACCCATAGTTATAAAATGAGTAGCTAATTTATTTTCAAGCTGGGTTAAAAGTGAAGCCTTAATATAATCTATAGGCTTAATTTGGTAAGTTTATTTTTACTTTCTCTAATTTGTTTAAATTGTTTTGACTTATCGTAGATATATAGTAATAATCTTGTTTAGATATTGCACTGGTATACCGACTCCCTAGTACAAGATTATTACTATTTGGTACGGTGAGCGCTTTAATCTAGATTTATTAGAGAAAACCATCCCTCTAATTTATGTGCTAGGTCTTGACTCATTGTTGTCATGAAATTCATCTAGGTTAATTAGTGGATAGTCTTGCCACCTTGTCAACAGTTACACTATTATTACCTGGCACAACGTGTTCTTGATACCACATTTAACATAAGATTATTCTTCCTGGCATAATAAGTGCTTGATGTTATATTTATTAGAGTTAGGTTTATGAGGAGTGGAAATACCCCCCTCATAAATTAATTGGAACTAAAAAAGAAATATTAAGCCTATGATGAAATGTTGAATGTGAATCCTAATACCCAAGCACTTTATTACATTGATCAAGTCCCAATTTATTCTCACCATTTTAATTTCAATTTTAAGATATAATAATCTAGGAAATTTCACAAAAAAAATAAATAATAAAGAATAATAATAATTCTACATAATTAAAATATGGAATCGACACTCGTCACCATTAATCTATACTTTAATAGATTCATCCGCTTGCGAGTTCAATAAAATTTTCACAACAGTATGGCTTATTGAGAATTTGTAGGTTTGGACTTTATAGGTTATGGAATGGTATACAGCAAGGGCTAACTCATTTAAATTCATTGTTAACCTATTTGTCTAGATTAACAATTTTATAGCTTCTGGAGTGTGGTTTTATGTAGGTCTAAAATAAAGTTTGTCTCTACTTGGTTAATAAAATGACCTTGGTTAAGCCCCACCTTTATTGCTGAAATCAAAGACTTCTTAAAAGATTGCCACCTTGAGTTAAGAATTGCTAAGGAATAAGTAATATTTTTTCCTGTAAGGACTAACGTTTGAGACCAATTCTGATTGCTCCTAGATGCAACCCATTATATTCTTCGCCCCCAAGGCCGTAGTCGGGTTGGCTGCCATAGTCGGTTCTAAATTCGTAGCGACCCGGGTTCGAGTCTTGGGGGTGGGGAGGGGGTAAAAACTCTTTGGGCTTGCCCACCCCCCTCTCCTTTTAGAAAAAAAAAAAACCCATTATATTCTTCATATCTATATCTCTTAATATCTTTAGAAGAAAGCACATGAAGGTATGTTTCTTTTGAAGTAGAAGAGATAGGTTGTACAATAATTTCAGAGGACTTATATGGAGACTTGAGCTTCGGTTGTCGGAAAGGTACGATAGATTTAATAGAAGCAGCAATAGTATTTATATGATAAAATTTATATGGATCTAGGGGATTTACATGGAAAGGCTGTTTTTATCTCTGGGGTTCTTATTGAGCTTTTAAATGAAAATTTATGATAGAATAATTACTAGTTAAGGAAGAAGAGACTTCTATACTAGAGGTATTTACTTGAGACTAAGTTATGTTGTAGTTATCCATCGTTCTGAACTACCCTAACAATGGATTTTAATATCCAAGAGAATATATAACAGAATTCTTTCTTGCTTGCGATAAGCTCAAAACACACAGATCTCCCTAGCTTTAACAAAAGGGCCCTACGCTTACTCAAAAGAATTCAGGCTATATATTTTTTAGCTAAAATAACTTGATCTCAAGGCTATACTTCTAAGATCTATAATATTTATGATGTGGAAGATCCGACTAAGCGGCAACTTTAGAGCATACACTATTACAAAATATATAGAAGACTTCTTTTAGGAGTAAAGGCTTTGATACTAAAAATACAAATAAAAACTATATAAGAGAATTTTATTATACAAAAGAAAGGGGCAAGGATCAATGATCCATTACAATATTGAGGACTCCTCTTTTATAGTCACCAAAGGAATCTTATTATTATAATAAAGATAAAAGATCATCATTTTATCATATTATTAGAGAATCTATTTTACACATCATCTTTACTTTAATTATTGTAGAATATTACTTTATTACATACATACATACATACATACATACATACACACACACACACACATATATATATATATGTGTGTGTGTGTGTGTGTGTGTGTGTGTATGTATGTGTGTGTGTATGTATGTATGTATGTATGTATATCACTCCTCTCTTCAGCATGCCTAAACCAAATTCCAAATCCTAACCACAAGACCCACAACAACAGCAACTACAACCCACAATCATTTGCCCATCCAGACACCAACCATTGTCTAACACGTGATGCTTGAAGCCCATACTTACCTCATGGCTCATTCACTCACACAACCACACTCCGCTGACGTAGACACTATCAGTTTCATCTCAACGCCTGTTCGCTTCCAATCTATCTGTCGTTGCTTCTAATCTGTTAAGCATACTCACTAGTCATTATTATTATTATTATCATTATTTTTTTGTTGTTGTTATTATTATTATATTATTATTACTATTATTATTATATTTATTCAATTTAGGATATTGTAATGTTATGAATAGAATTTGTTAAATCATAAGTGGGTGTCAAAATAGAATTCATTTTGGCTAAGGCACCCAAATCTGCTATATATTTGACATTATTAGAATCAGCCGAGAAGGAGATCACTGAAGATGGGCAGAAAAAATGTGTTTTTTACCAAGTCTCTATTGGAATATGAAAAGAAATAGACTTTTCTAGAAATTACTTAGTCTAGGCCGCCCATTACTATAATGCTTAAACTATAGCGAATGCATTTGTTGCCATTAATACATAAATAAAGATACCAATTAGTAATTTAGTAATGATTGAATTCCTTTTATGGTTCCACATTTTTTTAGTTAGGGTCTCAGTTGTTTAACATAAGTACATTTTTTTAGGTCACCAATTAATTTTGTTGTTCAACATAAGCCATTTGGTGATTTTTGAATTATAATGTTTCTGCTTTAAAATCATATTTGATTACTTGGAAGTTCATTTTAGAGAAGGACAGCTCATTTGATTGTAGATGCTTTGAATAAAAAGCTGTTCATATATTAAATTAGTGTAAAATGATTTGTTGTGTTATATGATTTAGGTTATTGAATGTCTTTTTTTTTTAATTTTCAAGCCATTATGTGATTTGTAAAATTTGAATTGTTTTACGACTTCTCGTTTCCATTAAGATATTATTATTTTTAAACTTTATTTGTCTAGTTATGTCTATGCTATAGATTGATTTAAGATCTCTGATGGTATGGATTTGTGATTTCATAATCATTTTGTTTTTTTAGTTGGAACTTTGGGCGGTTCTCAAACAAAGATAGCGAAAAAAATACTCACTATAGTCGAGACTAAGAGGAATGTATAAACCAATGCTTCCATAAATTCGATTGTGGTTTCCAATTATAGCTTCCATATATGTTTATTAGTTCTTGTGAATTATGGCCAATACCAAGTATATAAGCAGTGATTTCAAACCCAGAGGTTAATCGTACTCTGGCAACTTTGCGCAAGGCAGAGTTTGTTTTTTGGGGGTGATAGTGGAAAAGTTGACAAAATTCTAATTTTCTTTTGACTTCCTTTGATTTAGACAAGTCTGAAGCGTAGTGAACACAAAAGGCTTTTGTTTGTTTTGTTTGTATAAGAGATTTATACTATATTGAAATAAAATCGAAGGGGAATACATAAAGTTGAACATAGTGAAATAAGAAATTGAAAGATTTCTTTGTTTGGAAATTTCCCGAAAAGCTAATCATAAGTTCTTCTCTCCAGATTGTTCAAGAGTTTGTGACAACATCCAATCCACTGAATCTAATGAAGTTAATAATTTTTCATCAACGACTACTGAAGTCCAATTCGGTTCGAAGAGAAAGAGGCTATCGAGGATGACATCAAAACCACCTAAGCTAAGAAAAGTGGAAGCTCCAAGATCAAAGGTGTGGAAGGATTTCAGTAGATTTCAAAATATTACAATTTGTGCAAGGGAACTATTGTGGCCAAGAATATTCATGCAAAACTAATAATGTGACTAGCAGTTTGTCAAACTACTTAAAAAGGTGTTTTGAATATCACAACTATCTACAAAATAAGCATCTTTAACTCAAGAACCTACTAGTGCTAGGAATGAAGAGATTGGTCAAGTTGTAGTTAGCGGATTTAATCAGGAGGCTGTTAGAAGTGCAGTTATTAAAATGATTATTCTTGATGAGATGCCATTTTGGCATGTAGAGTTTTGAATTCAGATTTTTTTGCAGTGTTGCATGTCTTAGATTTGTTGACTCATCTCGTAGAACTATTACTAAAGATATTCTTCATATATTTTTGCTAAAAAGGCTATGTTGAAGAGTTTATTGTGTGACAAGCAAAAAATCTCTCTCACTACTGATATTTAGACTTCTATTATGACGCTTAGTTATATGGTGATAATAGCTCATTTTATTCACTAAGATTAGTAGTTATGCAGAAGGATCATTAGTTTTAAAACAGTTTCTAATCATAAGGGAGGATGATTGGTAAGCGGCTGAAAAAATGTTTGCTTAATTTAGGTGTAGATGATGCATTAGTGTTGGATGATAAATTTATGCATGTATATTGTTATGCACATATTATGAATCTTATTGTTAATGAGGGGTTGAGAAAATTATACAAAAATATTATTAATATTTGTAATGCTATGAAATATATGAGATCATCCACTACGAGCTTGAAAGCATTTCAAATTCGTGTGGAGCAAGAAACAATTTTGGGGCAAAATGGTCAATCTTCTAGAGAAAGTATGGTTTTAGATTCTCCTATTAGGTGGAATTCCACATATACCATATTGATGAGAACATTGAAGTTTAGATTGACATTTAGTTGAATGGAAAATAAGGATAAGCTTTATAATACTGATTTTAGTAAAGAAAAAAGTGAGAGAAAAATATAGGACCGCCAAGAAGCTATGATTGGGATAATGCTCGTTGAATAGTCAAGTTTTTTAGGATTTTTTATGATGACATTCTGGCTTTTTCTTATTCGTTGAGGGATGACATATAGTATTTACTATAATGAGATATGCAAAGGTTAAAAGGTTTTGAATATAATGGTAGAAAGCCTTGATGTGCACATTAGTATGATGGCAAGTAGCATGAATGACAAATTTGAGGAGTATTGGGAGGGGCCTTCGAAGATAAACAACTTGTTGAATGTTGTTTCTGTATTAGATCCACGGGAGAAAATGAATTTTGCTTTAAGACTTTATATGGCAAGGATAGAGTAAAATGTGTTGAAATGAAAAACATAGTGAAAGATGTGTTAAATAAGCTTTCTAAAGAATACAGTGCTCAACACTTAAAACTAAGTACTAGGGTAAATGCAAGTGCATTTCCAAGTGCAAGTACAGGTAGTAATGCTAGTAGTGAGTTGACTTCTATAGATGAAGAAGATGAAATATTTGGCACTAAAAATCACATAGAATTGTCAAATAAGTTAGACCTTTATTGATTGAGTTGGTTGAGTATTAAACACCTAATGCATTAGGTGCTGTGTTTGATATTTTGCTATGGTGGAAGGTTAATAGTTTGAATTAACTAATGTTGTCGCAAATAATAAGAGATGTGCTTGCCATTCGTGTATTTACTATTGAATCTGAGTCCTCCTTTAGCACATGAGTTCGTACTTTAGTTGAATATAGGAGTTTTGTGACTCCTGATATAGTGGAAGCATTGATACTTATGCAAAATTAGTTGTGATTTTCACTTTTCATGGGTGCAACAACAAACCTTCAAGCGTTAGTTGACGATAATGAGTTTATGGATGCTCTTCTAGAAGGTACAAATATTTATGATTACTTATTTATTTTTAAGACTTGTTTACTTTAAGAGTTATTTACTTTAAGTCTTTATGTTTCGTGTAGAGTTTCCTAAATCAACACAAGCGAACCATCCAAGTGGTCTAATATGAAGAATTTTAGTTGAAACAATAGGCATAAAACTATTTATATTGATTTAGATTAAAATAAGAATCAATTGCACAATTAAGGCATAGTCATAGTGTAAAAATGGTACTAGTAGTATTAAGAGTACTCATTGTTAAAGTATATTAAGTGATTCAACTAAATGTCAATTATTATTTTTTATCTTTTTGCAGCATGGACGGGTTTGCTTCTTCATTTTCTGTCTGTTGATGCTTGATTTAATTGGTGGTGTTAATTATTGCTAATTTAGAACCATTGTCTTCAGTGTTAATGGTGATAGGGATGGATTATTAATCTTGTTTCTCATGTGGAGATGTGTTGATGGAGATGTAAATAAATTTGATTTTTAAATATGTAATTAGTAGCTTGTTTTATATTTGATGGAGATGAAACTATTATACTTGACTACTTGTTTTATGTTTTATTATATTTAAAAAGACTTGTTGAAATGCCGTTAAGGATACTTGGTACTTGATATTTGTCATTAAGGATGTTTGGATATGAGATTTTGGAATTTGAGGTGGTTGTTGTAAAATATTTATGGATTGAATTATTCTAACTCAATTTTTTTAGATTGAATTATTTTAATTTAAATTAACACAAATCAAAATTTGTGTTGGTGTAAACAGTTATATAATCCCTAGTTTTAATGATAATAAACCACATGTTAAAAGGGGTAATTTGGTCAATTTATAATTCATTATGTCACAATTTCTTGAAAGGAAAAAATACTCAAGTGAAATCAAGCTCAAGGCAATTATGGACAACGACATAATCAAAGATGAACTATAATGGACACTAGCTTGAGTAATTCATTCTTTTATATTTATTGTAAAACTAGTATAATTTAGTGTATGCATGATTTAGCATATTAAAAGCTCAAGCCTTTTATGATTTTGATAAATAATCATTTTTATAAACAAAATTGATTTCTTAATTCAAAGCAAATAATTTTATCAATTTTGGTGTTTTTCAAAGTTATAAACTAAATAGAAAAGATATGAGTTTTGAAATCAATAAGTGTTAATTTTAAATTCTCAAAATATACCTATTTAAAAATATTTTAAAAGATCTGGGCCATAGTATAATTTTAGAAATATTTTTAAGATAAATGTTTAATTTTAGAAAATAGTTCTTCAAGAACAAAAAGATAATTGCTAACCGCTTCCCAGCAAGCGGCTAACCATTTATTGTGCAAGAGATGGCAGCTAGCTGGTTGCTTCTAACGTTTAACCTCCTGTGCCCAAAATTTTGAAATTCTCTTTAATGGTAACCTAAGAGGCTAACCGCCTCAAGCAAGCAGCTAATCGAAAATTTCTAAAAATGTCTATAACAGGTAGTTTGAGAGTTTAAATTATATAAACCTAAATCAAACTCGAACCTAATTAGTTTTTAATCTCTATTGAGCTAAAACTAGTCCATACAACTTATCTTAAGCTTTCATTTTGCTAATTTACATACATTGAGTTATTATTGAACTATTATTTGCATATTCACTCTTATATAGAGTGTTTGTTGTAATCTTTAAATTCATTATCAAAGTGTGTGTAATATACTACTTGTAAATGTTTATTGACACATTAGAAGTCAATTGTAAGATCTTGAAGCCTTATGAGGCTTGGATGAGAGTTTACTTGCAGGCTATTATAAGAAATGAGAAATTATTAGTGATGGTCCATTTTTATCCACTACTAAAAATGAAAATGGGGGAAGAAATTCGAAAACTTTCACGTTCATAAAGTGAATTTGAAAAGAAAAAGGTGTTTTTAAACTCCAAAGTTATGAATGCTCTGTTTTATGCTTTAACTAAGAAATAGATTTTTAGAGTCTCGGGTTGTTCTAATGTACCTGAAATATGGAGGAAACTAGAAGTTGTTTATGAAGGTATAAATCAAGTTAAAGAGTTTAAAATCAGTAAATGAAGAAAATTCAAAAACTTCATAAATCAAAAGAGAAGAAGTAAGCAATCACTTTCTACGAATGTAAGAATTCTGGCCGTATAAGATTGGAGTGCCCTCTCCTCTTAACAAACTTAAGAAAAAAGCCATGGTGGTAACTTGCGATGACAGTGATGAAGAGTCAAGTGATGAAGAACAATCGGAAAAGTGTCAAACTTGGCACTTATGGCAACGGTGCAGAAATCGTTCAATAAACTTGACGAGAGACTAAAGAAGAAAGGAAAAAGAAATAAATGGTATTTGTACAATGCATGCTCAAGGCACATGATTGGTGATTACTCTTGGTGTTTTAGCATTACCAAAATAAAAAAATAGAGGAGATGTATCATTTGGAGATAACTCAAAAGGAAATATTCTTGGAGTTGGAAATGTTGGTATAAACTCTTTAACTTCGATTGAAAATATAAATTTGATTAAAAAATAAAACATAACTTGCTTAGCATTAGTCAATTGTGTGACAAAGGATCTAAATTTATTTTTAATAAATTAAAATGTGTAATTGTGAATGCATGTGATAATAGAATTCTTTTTATTGGAAATAAATGCATAAATGTGTATACTATTAATATGGATTGTGCATGATCTTATGATGAATATTTTTCTATATTACATGATGATAGTTGGTTGTGACATAGAAGATTAGGACATGCAAGTGTGAACTTGATTTAAAAAAATTTTTAAAATTATTTAGTAAAAGGTCTTCCTACAATCGAGTTTTAAAAAGATAGAGTATGTGATGCATGTCAAATTGGTTCATACAAATTTGTTTGGACTATCTATATATGCAAGTCTAAATGGTAAATATCATGCATTTATCATTGTTGATGATTTTTAAAGATTTACTTGGGTGTTATTCTTGGCTAGTAAACATGATGATTTTAATGCTTTCAAAACTTTCTACAAAAGAGTTCAAGATGAAAAGGGAGATGCTATTTCTTGAATTAGAAGTAAACATGGTAGAGAATTTAAAAATCATGTATTTGAAAGTTTTTGTAATGGCTTTGTTATTAAAAATCAATTTTCATCACCTAGGACTCCACAAGAAAATAGATTTGTTGAGGGAAAGAATAGGACTATTTAGAAAATGACTAAGACTATGTTCAATGAAAACTCATTGCCAAAATACTTTTGGGTCGAAGCTATTAACACTGCATGTTATGTTTTAAATCATGTGTTAATTATGTCATCTTTCAACAAGGCCCCCTATAAACTTTGGAAAAATAGAAAGCCTAACATTGACTATTTCAAAGTCTTTGGATGAAAATGTTTTATTCTAAAAACAAAAGATATTATATATTAAGCATAAAGACCAAGATATACTTGTTCAAATATATATTAATGATATTATATTTAGTTCTACTAATGAGCCTTTATGCAAGGAATTTTCATCCTATATAAGTAAGAAATTTGAAATGAGTATGATAAGAGAGTTAAAGTACTTCCTTAGACTTTAAATCAAATAAAACAATGAAGGAATCTTCATTAATCAAGCTAAATATGTCAAAGATCTATTCAAAAGATTTGGCATGGATAGCTCAAGGACCAAGGAAACTCCAATAAGTATGACAATCAAGCTTGACAAAGATAAAAAAGTTAAAGATGCTGACATCAAAACGTATCGAGATATATTCGGATCTTTACTTTACTTAACTACTACTAGACCTGATATCATTTAGTGTATGTTTGTATGTAAGATTTGTTTGTGTGCAAAATTTTTGTCATATCCCAAAGAGTTTCATTTGCTTGCTATCAAAAGAATTTTTCAGTATTTGTATAGAACCGTTGATCTAGGTCTTTGGGATCTTAGAGGAACACATATAGATTTAATATGTTACTCGAATGCTGAATTTACCATTTATAACCTCGACAAAAAGAGTACTAGTGGAACATTACATTTTCTAAGACACTCATTTGTTTCATGGTTTAGTAAAAAATAAAACTGTGTTGCACTTTCAACTACTAAGGTTGAATACATTATTGAAGGTTGTTTTTGTGCTCAGGCCATTTGGATAAAACAAACACTTAGAGATTATGAGATTAATCTCGATCATATTCCTATTATGTATGATAACACAAGTGCAATAAATTTGTCAAAGAATTCTTTTCAACATTCTATGACAAAACACATTGAAATTAGACATAATTTCTTGCTAGATCATGTTCAAAAGAGGGATATTGCATTAAAATTTATTTTTACTAAAAAATAGCTTGCTGATATTTTTACGAAGCCTGTTTGTGAAGAACAATTTTCAAAGATTCGAAATGAGCCTGGAATGATGACATTTTCACATTAATATTTCACTGCATGATATTGAGACTACAAACTTGCTTGATTTTCAATCTTGAATAATTGTATGTTAAATACTTGATTTTAATTTGTTATATGCTTAAATTTACATCTTTGAATATATATCATCATGTCTCATGCATGAAAAATAGCTTTTGAAATGTTTCAGGATCACAAAATGGTCTTAAAATTGATAAAATATTTGCCAAAAAGTAAAATGGTGCAAAATTCAAGTGAACCAGCTAACCGTTTACTACAACCCGCTAGCCGCTTGTGAATTAGCTAGCTGCCTCAAAGCACAAGACTAACCACTTAGTCTATGAAAATGAAGCGGTTAACTGCTTTGAAATTCTAAAGTACAACCCAAGAGGGGGGTGAATTATGTATTTTAATAAGTGTACAAATTTTCGACAAAACACAATACCAATTTAATAAATTAAACGATTTGATAAATGTAAATTTAAGTAATAACTAAATGAAAAGGATAAGGTAAAGAGAAAAAAAACTAAAGAATTTTTACATAGTTTGGTAGATTCACTTATGTCCACGCCTCCAAGCTAACCACGCTTGATGATTTCACTATCAAGCCTCCCAAAGCTTCAACTTCTTACAATTGACTTTCAAGGTGTTAATAAACCTTTACAATGGTGTTGTACTCACACACACCTTTCCCAAGTGTTTCCCATACTTATAGTATTATAATTTTAATGGAAGATTAAAATATTACAACACAGCTCTCATATAGATATACAAATGATTGCTCAAATATAAGTAATATATAAATGAGTTTGAGTTGAGTTTATATAGTGCAGTTGTCAAATTAGTCATTATACACTTTTTTGGAAAAGAGTTGGTTAGCTGCCTGCGTTAGCTGGTTAGCCGCTTATATGACCGTTAGAGATAATTTAAAACATTTGCACCAAACCGGTAAGCCACTAACATGTAATCGACTAGCCACTAACTCTCTGGAATTTAAGAATTTAAAAAGCATCACATCTGGTTAGCTCTAAAATGTAATCGGTTAGCCTCTATGTTTCTAGAATGTGTATTTCAAATTTTGTGAATAATCATTTAACTACTTGAATAAGTCAGTTGACCACTAACTCTCTGAAATATGTAAATAAGAGTTTTTGTGCATCTGGTTAGCAGCTAACAAGAATTCGGCTAGTTGCTAACTCTCTGGAATTTATTCCCAACATTTCTGAATTTGAATTTTGACTCAAAATACTTTTTGAAATTATACTGGAGCGCAATATAATTTGATTTATTTTAAATAGATCATTTTTCGAGAGTTTGAAAACAAACTTAAGAGCTACAAGGAACCAACCATTTAATTTTAATCATTAATTATTAAAAATACTTGTTTTAATTAAATAATTTACTTTAAAACTTTAAACTTTGTTGTTTATAAAAAGAAATGATTTTTTTTATGATATAAAGGAAAATATCTAGAGCTTTTAAGTTACCGAAACACATACATTAAATTATTTACACACTGATACCTATTTATGAATATTCTTCGAGTGATCCTTTATCTATGGTTTGGCCTGACTCCTCTTACATATACTTTATCTTTCAAAACATACGTAAGCTAGTAAGGTATGAAGTGTCTAAATTACCCTTTTTGTACACATTATTTGTAATCATCAAAATCAAAGGTTGTATAGCCTTTTAAACCAACAATCTTCCATTTTTTTTATAATTACAAACACCATATCTTTTTACATTACTGCTACCCCTAAGTATGTGGACTACATGGCTAAAAAACAGTAATAAAAGTAAGTAAGAAAAAAAAAAAAAAGGCCTCCTGAGAAATATACTGGATAGTATCCTCTCTAAAATTCCAAAATACATGCATGCACATATATAGATTTTCTCCCATTTCATCATCAAAAGAAAACTTAAAACATGTAAATAAGAGTAAGGGTGCCAAAAAAAAAATTTGATAGCACGTCCCCTAAAACATAAGTGTAACTAAAAACATTTGGCTAAAAACTTGTCAATAAGCACTCCCAAATATCATTTCCACATACACACAGACTCCAATAACTGATCCAAACCATAACCATATACGTTAATACCAAAGATAATATTTCAACATATGCATGAATACATCCATAACACAAAAAAAAACTAGAAGCAATTTAAAAAAATCCATAACAATATGCATGAACACATCCATGACAATATGCATGAATACATCTATAACAAGAATCCATAAAAAGTAGAAAAATCTAAAAACAAAAATAATAGAAGTATATAAAAATGAATGTCAGTACAAAGAGCACAGAAGAGCGGTAGACTCAGAAATCATTGAGGAGGCTGAGGTGGCTGTGAAGAGGAGCCTGGAAAAAATCCAATACGAATGAAGAGAAGCTGTTGTCTATCCAAAATCTTCTCTAAGAACACTTTAATCGGTTCAAAATCATCAATTTCTTTAAAAAAATTGTAAACCGGAATTTGAGCAATCTTGGGCACTTTTGTAATTTCATAATGAAGGGCAGTAAACAACCAAGAAACGAAAGGAACCTTATGAAGTCATCTTTGAATTCATTACTACTCACTTCTCAAACCCAACTTTACAAAACGCTACTACAACTATTTTATGATAGGTTCAGTTATTCAATCCTATTATATCAATCTTAATAATCTAAAAAAATTATCTATTTGTAGCAAACTTTTGACTTGAGCCTATTTTAGAAAATGTATTAGTTCTTAGAGAACTAGTTTATCCAAACTTAGTGCGAGTGTTTTATTTAAATATGCTTTATTTCTTCAAACAGTACAAATAGGATTGTGACAAATGTTGCCAGGATTCCTATTGAGTTATGTGGAGGATTTAAACATGATACTTAGAACTAAGAATGAGGGGTTACATGTATATACATCTAGGCATACGATTGGTTATTCCTTGGTGTCATGTGGTTGATGTCGTCCAATACCCTTGGTATTTCATAGTTGATGTCGTTCAGAACATATATAGAAGATATGATTTATCGATAAAGTTTTGTAACTGCTCTTTTAAATCCCAAGCTTTACCTCTTCAAGTTTGAATCCTACATAGTGTTCTTCAACATGCAATTAGTCATAAAAAAAGACATGGTAATAAGGTTAGGCGTCTAGATGTTGCTTCACTAGAAAGCATACTTATGGGTAAAAAACTTAATGTGGGCTACATTATCCTTTATCACATGCTTAGTACCCCAGGTATAGCTACCTGATCTCTTCTTTTTGGTAGTATCATTGCCTGCTTAAGTATTTTTAGGTTTTTATAGCTGAACCATCTCATGATGAACCCAAGGAGTTAGGGATGAGGTTATTACTAGCTTAGGGTTTACATAGGTAGATAACCAATGGGTTAAGAATCAAAACCTTTTTAACAAGCCCACAGAGAAGGCTCCTTTCGATCATCGTATCTTTAATAATGTGCTTTCCTCCGACCAATTCCTTGACCTTAGTGCTTCTTTGTGGGCTCAAGCTCCACCTTGTCCTTTTGATGCTCTGCCTCGTACTTCTGATGATCCATCATCATCTTCAATCTTTATGAAGGATCTAATGCAGGAACTGTTGATTGAAGTGCTTTCCTTATCCAAATAGCAAGATGAGCTTTATAAATTGTGCTTATGGCTTATGTTATTGGATATTTTATTATATGCCTATGGAGTATAAATGAAGCGGAGTTTTTCCTTTTATTGGCAAATATTTTATGATAAAGGAGGAAAAGATTTTAACATGTATTTTAAAGTGTTTTGACATATTTGTTTTGGAATACGTTTGGTTCATTGGGTTATTGAAGTATTTTGGCATTTTGGTATTTTCTAAATTACTCAAGGGGAGTTTACAAATGTTGTACAATTATGTATGGGTAATTATGGATTATGTACTCAGGGGGAGCTTTTTGAAGTAGTTATAGTCTTTGAATAATGTATGTCATATATTTAGGGGAGTTGCAATTTCAAAATACATGAGATATTTGTCATTATAAAAAAGGGGGGAGATTGTTGGCCTAAACGATTATATGATCCTTAATTTTGATGATAACAAACCATATGTAAAAATGACAATTTAGGTCAATTTATATTTCATTCTCTCATAAATTCTTGAAAGGCAAAAATCATTCAAGTGAAATCAAGCTTAAGATAATCATGGATAGCGGCATAATTGAAGACGAACTATAAAGGGCACTAGCTTGAGTAATTCATTCTTCTATATTTATCGTAAAGCTAGTATAATTTAGTGTATGCATGATTTAGCATTTTAAAAGCTCAAGATATCTTTTATGATTTTGATAAATAATAATTTTTCATAAACCAAATTGATTTTATAATTCAAAGTAAATAATGTTATCAATTTTGGTGTTTTTCAAAGCTATGGACTAAAGTGAAAAATTTGAGTTTTGAAATCAACAAGTATTATTTTTAAATTCTAAAAATGGACCTATTTGAAAATATTTTAAAAGATCTGGCCATATATAATTTTAAAAAGATTTTTGGTTTAAAATTTTAATTTCAAAAAATAATTCTTCAAAAAAAAAAGATAGCAGCTAACCACTTCCAGGCAAGAGGTAGTGGCTAACCTCTGGTGCCCAAAATTTTAAAATCCTCTCTAATGGTAACTCAAGCGTTAACCACCTCAATCAAGCAGCTAACCGACAATTTTTCAAAATGACTATAACGGCTAGGTTAAAAGTTTAAATTATATAAACCCAAACTAAACTCAAATCTAAGTGATTTTTAATCTCCATTGAGCTAAAATTAGTCCATACAACTTACCTTGAGCATTCATTTTCTTAGTCTACATACATTGAGTTATTATTGAACTATTATTTGCATATTCACTCTTATAGAGTGAATTTGTTCTAATCTTTAAATTCACTATCAAATTCTTGTAAGTGTAAGTTCATTAGATCTAGAAAGTGTATATTTTATAAAAGTTTAAATTACTGTTTTCTCACTTAAAGTGTTATTTTATGAGTGCATAACTCATATTTTATCTTAATGTTTCCCCTTAGATGTAATTTTATGTAAATTATATTTAATTATATCTTAATTATTATATTTTGTTATTGTAGATATATTTTGGGAATAAAGAGAAATCAGAGCTGAAAATGAGAGACAAAGAAGATAGATGGATTACATTATTAGAGATGTGTAGAATTAAAAAAAAAAGTGTTCGATTAATAATACAACAATAAAAAAATGTATAATAAAATATAATTAAAATTTTTTTTGTTCCCTATTATTTGAATTACTCAAATTTGTAAATTCTCTATTTGGTAATCACTAACTAAATCTTTTTTGTCATTTATTTATTTAAATAGGCTTTATTAAATCATTCTTCTCACACACATACTATGACACATACTACTAGATTGTAAGTTAAAATTTTTACAATATTTTGTTTCCTTGATCTATTGGAGATAATTTATAAGGTAGTGGAAACTATATATATTCTTGCATTTAGTAATATGTGCTAGAATTATCAAATGTTAGGGTCATCTTAAAGTAAAACACGATGTCTTTAAATCTCATTCTTATTATTGAAATATTTTATTGTTGAGGAATTGATTTTATAGTCATTTTTTCATCATCATTTGGATTTATATATATTTTGGTTACTATTGATTGTGTTTCAAAATATATTAAAGCATTCATTATCGTCACAATGATCACAAAACTGTGACTTGCTTTTAGCTTCAACCTCTTAATTATGCTCTTCACTTCTTGTTCTCTTTTCCTTTTATAATTAAAGAGGGATAAGAGTGCTGGTCACCCTTATCCCTTTTTCTTCTTCTTTATTTTATTATTATATTATATATACATATAATTGAAAGTGGCTGGTGATGGCACAATTATTAAACTTTTCCTTTTTTACAACCCACGGTGATATTTTAGAGTCATTAGCCCAAAGCTAAATTATGACTAAAATTTATTATATTATATATACATATAGGGTCAGTAAAAGTTCAGGCCGGGTCTGGGTATGGCAAACTCGGGTATTCTAATACCCGACCCAGACTTATTCTAGGCCGGGTTTTTTCTGGGCTTTTTAAGCCCGGATTTTATATATAAAATTTAAATTTTTATATTTATAAATATATTTTTATTTATTTAATAAATCTTAAATTTATTTTAATAAAATTAAACATGAAATATGAACTTTAAATATTTATATTTTTAAATATATTGAATAAATGTATAAAAATGTAATTATTTAAAATAAAATATTTTTTATAATATTTTTTTTTATAAAATCCAGGTTCCGGGCCAAGTTCTGGATTTCTCAAGTGATACTCGGACACGGCCTTGACTGATCTTACCCAGCCTGTATCACCTGGGTCTGGGTCGAATCCGGGCCGGACGGGTATTTTTGCCATCCTACATATACCTGTTTATTTTATTACCAAAAATAGCGCCAAAATCTTGGCATGACTCAAAAATATTTGATTTACTCCCAAGTATAAGAGTGTTTATTATAATATAACTCGATGAGTTTAGGGTCAAAAAAATTTTAAATTCAATAGTCAAATATTATAAAAATTAATAATAGAAAAAAAGATTACGAGTCTAAAAAGTACTAAGACTACGAGATCCACTATTGGTCTTTAAATTATATTTATAACATTATCTCATATTTATATTTTGCTTTTCATTTACTAGTTAAATACTATGCCATTTAATTCTTAATTAATTATTCTTATGGATAAATATGGAAAAAAAGTACATGATGTGCCATAACAATATTAGGCTGTTGACATAATGTCAAATTATCATATACATCAAAGGAGGATCTAGATCTATAAATTAATATTATATAAAAATAACTAATAAATAAAATACAAATAATAAATATGTGAAAAATAAATATGCCCCCAAGGCCGTAGTCGGGTTGGCTGCCATAGTCGGTTCTAGATTCGTAGCAACCCAGGTTCGAGTCTTGGGGGTGGGGAGGGGGTAAAAACTCTTTGGGCTTGCCCACCCCCCCTTTAAAAAAAAAAGAAAAAAAATATACTTTAGCTTACTTGAGAAAACATCAATTCCATAATTAAATTTCAAGAGCTTCACCTTTCACCTTAGCTTAGAAAATTAGCAACTTATATTGAAAAGAAAAATAGATATTTTATTTAATAAATATCTGAAATATGTATTACAAGAAAATTTGAGAACACAAGAAAATGAAAAACAAATGAAGAAGAAAAAATAAAAAAGGAATAGCTCAATAACCACTTTCAATTATATGTATATATAATATAATAATAAAGAACATATGAAGATTTTAAAAAGTTTTGTAGCAGAATTTAAATAAAGCAGAAGGAGGTAAATGAATATTTATAGAAAAATTAAAAGAAAAATGAAATAGACAAAATAAATACCATTCCCGGTAATGACGGAAAAAACTTGACACGACTCAAAAGTGTTTTACTCCAAAGTATAAGAATGTCTAGTTATAATATAATCCAGTGAGTCCAGGGTCGATTCATAGGGAAATAATTTAATTTTTTTTTATTTTAATTTATCTAAAAATATAGAAATAAAGTTAAAATATATGTAACTTAATTTAAGTGAAACCATGAATTTAAATTAATTAGGGCTATGGATCCACTTTTAGTAGTTAATATAATTTAGTAAATTCTTTTTATCATATTTCTTTATTACCCAAAAGATTAATTGTATAAATTATCATTATTTTCCCATTAATTTTATTATGCATTAAGTACTTAGTGTGCTAAAATTCAATTTGTCTACAATAATACCATTTTATAATACTTTATACTAAGATATTAAAAATTTATTGTGCCAAACTCACTTGTTTGTCTACAATAAATCAAAATTTGAAAATATAAAATATGGATAAGATTAAATAAAAAATAAATTTAATTTATATAATTAAAATATAATTTGATTAAATCATATTTTCATACTAAGAGTTTCACATTACCCTAACTATTATTATTTAGCTAAGCATAATTGAAATAAAAATAATTATTAATATTAAATTATACATAATTAAAAATAAAAACAACTAAAATTAGAAATGAAACTAAATTTATTTATAAAATTAATTTACTATATATTACAAAGAAAAATGAGAAACAGAATTTGGGGAGAAAAAGAGAAGAAATGTGTGTGGAGATGTGTTACCCTCCTCTATATTTATAGCAAGTAGGAAGTTTCCTCAACCAGAGAGTTGCATTGGTATCAATCCATATCCCAATATGAGCATATGCCCGAAAGCGCTCACTTAGATAACGGGCCAAACAATGGAAACAGCTCGCTCGTACCTAAGAAATGCAGCAAATAAAGTGCTAAGGTGCGACAACACTTTTTTAAATGTGTCACACTTCTTAGTATAAAGCATTTGACGTAGTTGATGCGCCTTTCTTCTATAGCTTTTTCTACACCACACACTTAATTAAAACCTAATTAATCATAACCTTACATTTGTCCCATTAATCAAACATAAATAACTCACTAATCAAATGTAAACCTAACCTAATCCAATCAATCACACCTAATTATTTCACTAATAATTACCATAATTAATATGGTAAAAACTTATAATTTTATAATGACCACACTTAACATGATAAAAACTTAACATGGTAAAAATTTGTACTTTTACAACAAAAGTGGCATCCTCTTTAATGGTGACTTAACTTTTCAGACCTCTAGAATATAAATTTGACATATGTTTATCTGTTTGGAGCTTTGAACTGCGTGAAATTATTATTTTTATTTAATAAACACTAAAAATACATAATATCAAATATTTAAAACCATAAATAGAAATTCATAATTTATTATATAATTACAAATGTAAATCATAATATAAGCACAAAATATAATTTTTAACATTAAGGAACAAAAACAACTTACTATGAATTTCAAAATCAAAATATAATTTAGACTGAACTATTAGGATGCGTCTAAAAAATAGTGACTCTTTACACAATCATGCTAAACAGGCTAAAAAAATTTGTTGTTTCTGGATTTTTTTAAAAGGAAAATAAACAAACATACATATTTACAATTTACATCAACTATCCTCACCCTCCAACCTAATCTAAACATTATTCTTAACATTTCATAATTTAAAGACATGTATGCAAAAATGCGAAAAAGATAAAAGAAACATAAACATAAAAGAAGTAAGGAAGATTATACCTGAACTTACTGTAAAACTTAGAAGAAGATGAAAAAGAACAAGAAAACATTAACTATTTCAAAAACAGGTATATGTATATATAACAATTATTGAGCTTTTCCTTTTTTACAACCCATGGTTATATATTTTAGCAAAGTTTTAGCTTTATCTTTTAGTGAAAAAGGAAAAAGATTTAATCGAATTATGTTTATGTTCCAATTTTAGTCTGTGTATGTATTACAAACTTTCTTAAAATCTTTTAAATGCAAGTATGGATTCTAAACCTTGAAATGTTGGTAAAAGTTGGATAATACTTAGTTTGAGGTTAAATCAAGATGCTTATAGAGGAAATACTAAACAAGAAGGTACTTTAGGATATCACAAAATCTCCTTTTATGCTTAAGAAATTAACATAATACTTATGAGACTTTATTAAAAGAGAATAATATTTTTGTTCTAATGATTTATTAGAGATCCTAATTTTAAGCATTCTAAGCTAAGGTGAAAGGTGAAACTCTAATTATGGATTTAATATTCTCTCAAGTAAGTTAAAGTTAAGGTGAAGCTCTAGATCTTCCTTGGATGTACATAATATTTTGATATTATATCGACACCCCAATATTATTGTGACACATCATGTACTTTATTATCATATTTATCCATAAAAATAGTTAATTAAAAATTAAATGGCATAATATTTAACTAATAAATGAAATGAAAAATATAAATATGAAAGAATATTATTAACATAATTTCTTCCCAACTCACAACTCACATGAGTTTTAAAAACTTGACACAACAAGTCAAATCGGTTATAACCCTTCGTAGTGGTAAAGTTGTTAAAAAATATATTTTTGATCGTCACAAAAAATTAAATGACATAATATTTAACTAGTAAATAAAATACAAAATATAAATATGAGATAATATTATGCATATAATTTCTTTCTAACACACAACTCATGGGTTGTAAAAACTTAACACAATAAGTCAAATCATTTATAATATTTCACGGTGGTAAAGTTGTTGAAAAGCACATTCTCGATCCTCGTTGTAAACAGAATATGGGAATAAAGTAAATGATATGCCACAACAATAATGAGATGTCAACAAAATATCATATATATCCAATGAGGTTCTAGATCTACAAATTAATATGACATAAAAGTAACCAATAAATAAAATATAAATAATAAATATATGAAAAATAAATACACTTTAACTTACTTGAGAGAGAACATTAATTCCATAATTAAATTCTAAGAGCTTCACCTTTCACCTTATTTTAGAAAATCAGACACTCATAATAATTTAAATTATATTAATAATATTCTCTCAATTTGTTTAAGAGTGATAAGGAGTAGCAATTTTATGTGTAATTGCATATTTCTTCATTAAAGACTTAAATAATTTATTACAAAAGATTGTATGTTCACTTGATTCAAATGACCAAGATCTAAGCCAAGCGTTAAGCATCATCCCAAAAGTCCTAAAACCTTTAGAATGCCTACCCGGTTCACTAATTGGAGAAGAGTTAGTCGTCTCAAGCATATAAGAGAGAATATCCAAAATGTTAGATCATGCTAATGTTTTCATCTTTTTGCCAAGAGATTTTGCAACTCTGGATAAGCTAATTACATTTGTATCTTGGCCTATTTGAACATTCATAAAAAACCCATCAGTTTGTTAAATATTAATAATTTTTATGACAGCTTGTTAACATTTCTTTACCATGCAATTAAAAATCATAAGTCTGAGAAATATTTGTGAAAAAGAGATGTGTGATATATTATTTGTAAGTGTTTATTGATACTTTAAAAGTCAATTGTAAAATCTTGAAGTCTTGAAAGGTTTGGATAGTGAAATTCTCAAGTATAATTTGCTTAGAGACGTGGACGTAAGTGGATTTGCCGAACAATGTAAAAATTCATGTGTTTGTTTCATTTTCCCTTACGCCTTTTAAATTTATGCTTCGTTATATTTATTGTTATTCATATTTCTTAAAGCATTTATTTAGATTATATTGTGATTTTAGTAAAATTTTTTAATTACATAATTCACTCCCCCTCTTGGGTTGCACAGCTAGAATTTGAATTTAAATCCAAATTAACAACCCAAACCGATTCAAATTATGAACCAGAACGAAATCGAACCTAATTAAGCTCGGTTTGATTTGGTTTGAGTTTGCATTTTTAACCCAATTGGGTTCATTTCTCCAACATGATTGCATTGTAACCCAAATAATCCATACCGAAATCTAATTTTCACGCGTGTGGTCATATGGATCATATATTTATTGGGTGTATTTGTTTTTGAACACTAGATTTTTATTTAGTTCTAAGGATGTTCAGTTGCAAGAAATTAAAGTTGAAGATGAGAGATTTTCCATTTCCACTAAAATTTATTTTGTTCAATTATTAGTTGTATTTGCTTTAAGTCCAATTTAGTGGATAAATTATTGGATAATGGCTCAAAAAATGTAAAACCTATTATGATGGGCCTGGATAAGGCCCTTAAACAAGCCCGAGCTTTGTAATAATAAGTTAAAAAAAAACAATAAATAGTGATAATTAATTCCTTTAATTTATCTTTTCAACCCCCACGTTTTATCTAATTAATTTTTCAAATTATCCTAATAAAAAATTATTATTATTTTCTCTCTCAAGTATTATTTTCAACCCCACCATTTATCTTCATCACTTTTAAGTTTATTATCACCATTACCATTAAGTTAAAATTAGAAAATACAATATTTTTTTAATTAAAATAAAAATCAAATAATCAAATTAAGATTATAAAATAATTAGATCAACAAAAATCAAATCTAATAATTATAATAAAACTAATAAAAGTTAACTAGATACTACTTGAATTCAATTGATTGAACAATCTGAACATTAATATTTTGACTTTGGATCGTAAGTTATCATTTTGGAATATTTAGTTAACTTGATATTAGTTTTTTATAGTTATTAGATTATTTAATTTTTATTTTAATTTAAAACATTATGTTTTATAATTTTAACTTGGTGGTAATGGTGATGATGAAATTAGAAGTGTTAAAGATAAATGGTGGGGTTTCAGATAATACTTGAGAGAGAAAATAATAATAATTTTAATAAGGATAATTTAAAAAATTAATTAAGTAAATTGTAAAGTAGGAGTTGAAAAGATAAATTAAGGGAGAATTAATACAACACTTTCTTTGACTATCTTTAAGTTGGAAGATGATGATTTAATTTACTATTCATGTGTGCTGCTTCATCTAATATATGTAATAAATTTTCAGTTTATTTTGACATTTTGAATATATATATTTTTAAATTTATGATTTAAGTGTTTTTTAACTTATAACTTTATTAAAAAAATTATTGAAAATTAATACAAATTTATGCCCGATTTAAATTCGGTCCAAGTTCGGCCGGTTCAAATTTGAACAGACTTAAAGGGTATTTGGATATGTTATAAATTACAGAGACTTAGGCTTATGCTTGCAAAAATCTGACCCCAACCGGCATAGTGCAAGCCTAGTTATCAAGAGTTCATTGGAAAGCAAATTCTTTTCCAACCGCAATTTCTATTATTTAAGGAATTTGGTCTCCTTATAGACGAGCAAGGAAATTGGGATTTCTCAGGTCTGTTTTCCTATTTTACCCTCTTTTAATTTTTATTTTCCAATTTTATCCATAAATGAATCAAAATTAAAAAACCCGTAATTCTCTCGTATCACCACAGCCTTTCACTCAAAATTGGCGGATCCTCTCTCTCAACTTTCGGCGGCTTTTACCGGCGATAAAGAGCGCCGGTGACAGCTTTTGAGCATACAAAATCATTTCAAGCTTTAGCAGCATCTCATCATCTTCCTTAGGGCTTCCATCTCTTAGTCTCGGCGTAGATCTCAAACTTTCAACTTACACCTCTCAGTCTCAGCTTCGATCTCTGGGCTTAGAAAGGTAGAACGACTAGTGATTCTGTTAGCTTCGATTTCTCGGTCTTCGATCTCAGATTTTCAATTTTATTTTTTTAAATTTAAGAATTTCTTTTAATTTCTTCAGTTTTTATGCAAGTAAATTAGTTTCGACGGCTTTTTTTTTTAATGGTGATTTGGATTTCATTTTTTTCTCAATGGTGATGCTGGGTTTCATTTTTTTTTAAAGAAAATTGTTGCTAGTCTCTGTAGATTTGATTGAAGCTTTTTTGTTTTTTTTTTTTGTTTTTGGTAGAATGGTTGGTAAAATTTCGCTATCCACAGCTGTGATGGAGGAAGCCAACAATGACTTCTAATTTAACATTTCCTTTTATCCTGAATAAGTTTTTTTGATTACCTTATCTTGATCTTACTACACAATTTATTGTTCCCCGCTTAATTTGGTTGAAGTCACTTCGAAGTTTGATTCTGATAGGCATAGGCTCCAATTGGTTCAGCATTTAGGATTGAAATATAAAACGGGTCAAATATGAGGATGAAGGATAGAAAATTAGATGCCAATAAGTCCATGATCACCTGTAATCCTGACATTTTCTTACTAACCATATGAATGCAGGGACCTAACTTTTGTTACTGTATATGTGATGCATATAGATATAAATGTTTATCATAATATGATTACATATAGGCATACTATAGTTGTCTTTCTATGTCAACTAATATGATGGCGGTAGACGTTGTATATTTTTCAAACATATTTGGATATGAATATGATTGCACACTGTTCGTAGGAATATAAAATGAGAACATTCATCAAATATGCTTCATCTTGTATGTTATTGAAAATGGAATTGAGTGATGATATTTAGCTGACCTGTTTTCATTTATGCAGCAAGTATTATTCTTGATTTGCAGCTACTGATAAACATTTTGTATTATAAAACAAACTATGA
Organism: Murraya koenigii; assembly: GCA_025617385.1. Taxonomy (NCBI): domain Eukaryota; kingdom Viridiplantae; phylum Streptophyta; class Magnoliopsida; order Sapindales; family Rutaceae; genus Murraya; species Murraya koenigii. Next base: position 19,063,065 of record CM046815.1, read on the forward strand.
CAAAGCAACTCAATCGCTTAGCAGAGGATAGGCATTTGTATAATACGATTATAGTCGTTTACTGTATTATTTATGGTGCTTAATATTATGAAAATGGGTTGATGAATTCTTTTAATTTAGCATAAGAAGTATCTGTTTATCAGATTACTTACCATTCAAAGGCTGGTAAAACTAGCTGCAAAAAATTTTCATACAAGATAGGATTGTGTTTTCTTAATTTTAAAGTAGGAATTAATTGTTTCTGTAAAGTCTTAAATTATTTTGAGAAATTTATTTGCATAATACGATTATAGTCGTTTACTGTATTATTTATGGTGCTTAATATTATTAAAATGGGTTGATGAATTCTTTTAATTTAGCATAAGAAGTATCTGTTTATCAGATTACTTACCATTCAAAGGCTGGTAAAACTAGCTGCAAAAAATTTTCATACAAGATAGGATTGTGTTTTCTTGATTTTAAAGTAGGGATTAATTGTTTCTGTAAAGTCTTAAATTATTTTGAGAAATTTATTTGCATAATACGATTATAGTCGTTTACTGTATTATTTATGGTGCTTAATATTATTAAAATGGGTTGATGAATTCTTTTAATTTAGCATAAGAAGTATCTGTTTATCAGATTACTTACCATTCAAAGGCTGGTAAAACTAGCTGCAAAAAATTTTCATACAAGATAGGATTGTGTTTTCTTGATTTTAAAGTAGGAATTAATTGTTTCTGCAAAGTCTTAAATTATTTTGAGAAATGGAATATTGTTGTATGGATTCTTACATTGTACTGTTTCAGAAAATTCTAGTTGTTTTGTTATGTATTTCTTTGTTTTGAAAGATCAATAGACACATGTAGAGTTTCGTAGATATACCCAAGGAGCCCTACACAGTATTCGTTACATATTTTTGTAAACAATACTGTTAGCTAGCTACTTTCTCAGTCATTTGGGAGTGAAAATGTGTCAATTGTCGCTGAAGAAGATGTGGTATGTCTCTCCAATGCTGATGCAGCTGACCTGTTGAAAGCTGTGGTGAATACTGTGAAGCTTGTGGGGTTGCAGAAGTATTTATGAAGTTTGCGAGGACTGGATACAAGGAGAAGATATGGGATCATGCAGCTGGTGGTGTTATTATAGAAGAAACTTGAGGAGGGCCGCTGGACTTTTAAAAGGGCATATAGTTAGAAGGGCTTGATGGGGTTATAATTTCTGTGCTGGAGCCAAGTTACATGAAAAAAAAAAAATCATCTGGCTGTTGATGCCGGTTGGAACTCCTCAAGTCTACAGCCAAAGTTACTTCGTTATAGCATCAATAAGAAGAAAGCAGTATGCAATATGCATTACTAGATAGTGAAAAAAATTAGTAACAAATTATTTTCAAATTTTCATTTGTTTGCTTTTGGCATTCTTGTTAGTATAGTGTCTTCGTTCCTGAAGTCAGTCTGCTTAGGCTCAGAGATGAGTTTGTTCTATCAAGTATTATAGCAAAAACAAAACTCTTCTGTAAATTGATATTTATTTCATTACATTTTCTGAGACATTCGCAATTCTAGTTTGCAATCCATTGTTGGCTTGAAGCTCCATTAAATAAATAAAGGCAAGGTTGAAACTCAATCCGTTGTTTATTTTATAATTTTTGACAAAAGTATTGTTTGGGAAATTTGGTACAAATAGCTTATTTTATAATTTTTTATTTTGATTTCAGTTTTTAAAAGCAGGTGGAGTGTTTTTTTTATAAGCAGTTTATTGAATAAATTATTATATTTTTTAAAATATTCTATTATAATCTTAATATTTTAATAAAAAAAATAATTATATTTTACTTTTTTATAAATTTTAATAAATAAATCACTAGATGTTATATTATCATTACAATTAAATTATTGTCACAATTATTATATGTTCTCTCTAATATTAGTTTAATATGAATGTAATAAATATTATTTTTTATTTTATTTAGATTATGTTTAAGTATGATTTTTTTATCATATTTTGTGTAACAGTAATGCTCATTAGATTTTATTTAATTGAGGTTTTTTTTTTACTTTTTGTAATTTATATATTAAAAAAAGATACTTTTAAACAATTTATTAAACATACTATAAAAATAAAAGACAATTTAAATTTATATATATTTTAGTCATTATATAATAAAACAACATTTTCGTAATAAAATTTACCAAACGCATGTACTTTACTTTTCAACTTACAGTAACTGTAACAACACATTTTACCAAACATTAAACTACTTTTTTAATTAGTAGTTTATTTTATCCACACAGCAGAAATAACTTATTTAATTAGCCACAGCAATTTCAAACTGGCCCAAAGTTTAATTTTAAGAAGCATGATTATTATCAACAAAAAGTGTTTTATTTTTTTAGTAATATTATTGGTTATGTTTTATTATTTTATTTCAGCATTTGAAATTTAATATTTTTGTTGTAATATTATGGTTTATGTTCTTTTAGTAATATCATCAGTTATGTTTTAAAATAATATTAATGTTTCTTACCAAAAGAAAAAGAAGAAAAAAATAGTACTTTTGATAAAAGCACTTGGATAATAATTGGTAAAAGCATTTTTGATAATGATAGGCAAAAATTACTTTTGATAAAAACGTTATACATTGAGAATGAAACAGTAAACTGGAGGTTAGTTTTTTAATAATTAAACATATTTGTGATTTTTAAATTAATTTATTAATAAATATTAAAAATTCTAACACAAAAATTAAAATTGTATAGATAAAAAAATAATTTATTAATAAATATTAAAAATCTAACACAAAGAATAAAATTGTCTATAAAAAAAATATTAAATTCATTTCATCTATTAATTATATGCCAAACCGAATAAATAAAATTAAACTCTCCATCATTTTCTTTTCCATTCATTTCTCCTCTCTTGTTCTCCTTTTCTCCTCTCCTCTCTCCTCCTTTCTTGCAACTGAACATGGACTGGTTGTGGGATTAGCATAGTTTTCTCCATATTCACCCAAATCCCAATCATTTCTTCACAAACAGTCAATTCAACACACCCTTAGCCAGCCCAGACCGCAACCACAAACACGAATTAAATAACGTTCTCTCCAAGGCTCTTGCATTTACAGCAAATGTAACATTCGAGTTCTTTAATTCTTGAAGCTAGTTATGCTTATCTAATTACTTATTTATCTTTTATTTTGTGAATTTATTTTAATTATTATTGATTGAGATAAGGCATAATTTAAAAAAAAATGTATTTATCGTAAAATATTTTATTATTTTTATTTTGATTATCTTTATCATAATTATTTTTATAAAAATATGTGTTTATGTGAAACTTAAACTCTCATTTCTCCCTACAATTTAAAACTCTTAAATCTAATAAACGTATATAAACAAGAAACTTTAGGGTTTTCTTTTATTCACGTTTAATAAAAGTTTTAAGATATTTATTATCCTTTAATACATGCTCTCTAATACGATTTATTATGTTTGATAATGAATGCATGATTTGTTCTCTTCATCATGAATGATTAGATAGGCTTTATGAGACATAAGCAGTGTGATTTGATTACTGTTGTTCCTTTGTTTTTGAGTAAATTTCTGCATGAATATTTCCATAAAATTAAAATAGACATGCTAAGGTTTTCAATGATGTATTTTGTGTAAAGAGATTCTAAGTAACCAATTTGTTGTAAATTTTCGAAGTTGGAACAGTGGTGCTGGAAAATTCCGATTTTCAGCAGCATGACTGATTTCGTCAATTTTTCTGACTAGCCAAATGATCTCTTCAAATTATGTTCATTTTTCTCTTTAATCTTCATTATGTCTACTCCATGTTATTTCATAATTTTTGGCTGAGTATTAAAATTATTAAAAATCGTTATGTTGGACTGCTGCAATTCTGGAGACTATTTTCCAGAATTGCGATGGCTGATGATAAAATTTCTTTAGGCTGTTAAAAGGCTTTAAAATGACCTGTAAGAATTATATTCGTGTAATATTATGATTTATCTATAATTTAAAGTTTATTTGACTAATTTTCATTGAGTTAACATTAAGTTATGAATTTTTGATATGCAAAACTCAAACCTGGAAGTTTCTGGACAGGTTTGCTGGTCTCTTAATATAAATTCGTTTAAAATAGTTTCACATCTTAAAAAATTCTAGGAATTTGATATGCTGTTTCTGGAAGTTTCTACTGTTGTAAAATCAAGTGGACTGATTTCTATGAGATGTACTAAATATTCTACAAATTTTCTAATTCAGCGACCTCTAATTTTGTTACTGTTGGACAATATGGATATTTGCATGTAAAATTATTTTTGTAATATGTTTCTGAATTTTATTCAATTTTTGAATTTATATATGAAATGCTACACATGTTTATGATTTCCTTTCTATTTTTTACAATTTTTCGACATATGATTAGCTTAGTAAAAATCAGCTTATATAGGATGGTTATGTTTAGACTAGCTTTGACGGTTTGGTGCTTATGATTAGGCTTGATTATGTTGGATTTATATCAAGGTCAGAATGAGTGATGATATTTATAAGAATGTGTCTTAAAGTTTTTAGGAGGAGAGTGAGCTTGAGGTTGAGGCTATTGTTCTTTTGTATTACTTGAGGATCGAGGTAAGTAGATTCATGCATGGTATATATATTTTACTATTAAAGTTCTTTAATTCGAGGTATGTATTATGTTGAATGAAAAGTATATGAAACTTATTTTTTAGTCTATTAAAATATTTTGTTAAGTAAAGTCATTCTTTAAAATTATTTATAACAAAACTTTATTTATTAAAAACTTGTGTTTTAAATTGTTTTAAAAATGAAAAACTTTATTAAACCGTTTTAAGTCAAATACTTTGAAATAATTATCAATTATTTAAATGTAATTTATGGAAGCTTATAAATGACTAAAAGTTCAAGGATGATTTTAAATGCTTTGGCTCATTGTCTGTAGTGATGTTATGTTATGTTATGGAAGGTTAGCCAGATTTTGTGCACTACTATGTTAATGTTAATGATTCTTGCGGAGCACAGTATCCTGAATGATGTTATATGGTCAGGTCACCGAGTCTATAGGTGATACTATGTGGCATAAGCTAATTATGTTTTATGTGTTTAAAATAATTTAGTTATCTTTAAAGGATTTAAATGACTTTATGATGTTTTGATTTATTATATTACTAAATGATGATTTACAAAGGTAATTTCCCTTATTATTCTGTATATCTAAGAAACTTCATCAATTATATTTTAATAGTTTTTAGTATTGTGCATGAATTTACTTACTAAGTTGATGGCTCACCTCTCGTTACCAACATTTTTGCAGATAGAGTTAGATAATATGAGCTTATGGTCTTAGGAGGAAGAATAAGAGCTCGATTTCTTTTGGGGATTTAATGATCTATGGATATTTTAGTTTCTTTTGGGATGATATTTATTTAAGGATATGTTATTTCATTATTTACCTTCTTTTGGAGATTTAATACTTTTATTAGCGGAATTGGGGTGTTACATTTGTAGTATCAGAGCAAACCACGATAGGATTCTATAGGCTTTTAAGAACAGAATCTGGTAGAGTAAAATGGAAATATGATGTAGTTGAGGTCGTTCTCTTTAGGGATAATTACTCTAATTATTCTGGGTAGCAAGAAGAGTTGATTTTAGGTATGTCGGAAAAAATAAATGTGTGTTTCTTTTTTGATAAATTCAATGATTGCATTGTTTGACGATTTTACTTGTCTATTAAATGTTTGACGTTTTCTTAAAAATAGAAAAATGATTGACTTAATTGTGTATGAAGTTCTATGAAAAAATTGTTAAAGATGATTGTTCAAATGATTTTGATGTGTGTATGGTTCATGACCAATAGGAAAATGCCTCCCAAAAGTAAAAATAATGCTAACTTAGGCAAACACCAGATTTGTTAGGAAATTTATGGGTGAAGTAGGGTCACAACTAAAATAAAATTGGAAGAAAATAAGAACAAGCACGAACTAGGACACCGAAAATTACGTAGTTCGGCTTTTAGCCTACGTCCACGGGCGAAGATAGAAGGAAAATATTTTACTAGTAATATGAGAATTACAAGTATTGTAATATTTTGACTCACTTTTCAGAACCCTAATACACCCAATCTCTCACTTACTAATTTCACAAAAGTATAAAACTCTTTAAACTCTCATACATACCTTTTCTCTCAAAGAAATATTGAAGATGGAATGTTTGGAGAGGGAAATAAAGCCGTTATTAATAGACTTTATTTCCTCTCCTCATTATATTAAAATAATAATAATATATATTTTATTTTATTATTTATCCAAATTCAAAGTTTGAATTTAGAAATCAAACTTTGAAATATGACTTCTAGATCATGCATGTATGTATTTTGTTAACATTCTCCCACTTGAAGATTTGATTGAGAACCAATCAATCTTCACACTATCCTTTCTGCTTCGCCAATGACATGTTGCTTACGTCTCTATTAGGCCACAAGAGGATCTACTCTATATAAACTTGTTAGTAATGATTGGCTTAGTCATAACATCTGCTAAGTTCTTTTTGATATGGATTTTCTGTAAATCTACACTTCCATCTTCCACTACTTCTTGAATGAATTGATATTGAACTCCTATATGTTTTGTCCTGGAATGAAAGGCTGGATTCTTTGCAATGTGCAAAGCACTCTGACTATCACTAAACACATGAATTTTCTCTTATTTGTGCTCGAGCTCCTTAAGTAACCTTTGTATCAAAATAGCTTCCTTGCAGGCTTGTGTAGCTGCCATGTATTCTGTTTTTATTGTAGATAAAGCCACAACAGTCTGTAGTTTTGAAACCCAGCTTACAGCTCCTCTCGCAAGTGCAAACACATAGCCAGTAGTAGATTTTCTTTTATTAAGATCACCTGCGAAATCTGAATCCACGTAGCCTCTGACCGTAAATTCTGATCCTCCACAATATAATGCAACATCTGAGGTTCTTTTGATGCATCTTCGAATCCTCTTCACTGTTTGCCAATGTTCTCTACCAGGATTCGCCATGTATCGACTAACTGCTCCCATTGCTTGTGCAATGTCTGGTCTTGTACAAATCATTACGAACATCAAACTTCCTACTGCTGATGCATACGGTACTTGAGACATCTCATTCTTCTCTGCTTCATTGCTAGGACACATACTTGAGGATAACTTGAAATTAACAGGAAGTTGGGTAAAAATTGGCTTACAATTTTACCTGTTGAAGCGTCGCAAGATTTTCTTCAAATAATTCTTCTATGAAAGCCAAATCTTCCTTTTATTTCTGTCTCGGTGAATTTGCATCCCTAGAATCTTGTTTACTGGTCCTAAGTCCTTCATTTCAAACTCCTTAGCCAACTGTGCCTTTAATTCTTGGACTTGATCTTTGTTGGGGCATGCGACCAACATGTCCTCCACATACAACAGCAAAATGATAAAATCATTATCCTTAAATCTCTTGTAATAAGCACAATGAGTCTGTTGTATCCAAGGCTCATGATGAAGGAATCAAATCTCTTATACCAACACCTCGGCGCCTGTTTGAGATCGTATAGAGATTTATTCAATCTGTAAACTAAGTTCTTTTCTCCTGTTTTAGCAAAGCCTTTTGGTTGGAGCATATAAATCTCTTCTTCAAGTTCTTCATAAAGAAATGTAGTTTTCACATCTAATTGTTCTAGATGTAGGTCAAATGCAGCACATATTGCCAAGACTACTGTGACTGTCGTGAGTTGAACTACTGGAGAAAATATCTCATTGAAATTAATACTTTCTTTCTGAGCATATCCTTTTACCACTAATCTTGCACGATACTGTTCCACATGATTATTGCCATCACATTTAATCTTGTAGACCCATTTGTTTCCAATGGCTTTTCTTTCATGTGGTAGTGGCACAAGTTCCCATGTCTTATTCTTGTGTAGAGCTTCAATTTCTTCCTGCATTGATGCTATCCACAAAGTAACATCTGAGCTGTTTAAAGCATCATGGAAAGTTGATGGCTCTCCATCCTCTGTTAAAAGACAATATGCAACATTGATCTCTGTAACGTATTCTGAGTGCCAAGTTGGTGGTCGTCTCTTACGAGTTGACCGACAAACTTCCAGAGCCTCATACTCGACTAGTTCTTGTACCTCGTGCTCTGGTATTGCTTCAGAAGGCTTTGAATCTTCTTGATTATTTCTACATATACCGGTGTAGTCTCTAACTTTTCTTTCACAGTACCATCATTCTCCATTTTGTTATGGAGTGTATGCCGCTGTAAACTGCCTTTGAATACTTTCTTGCTTACAGTATGCAAGAAATGCACCGTTTGTATCATCTCCACCATTATCTGTTCTTAAGCACTTGATCCCGTTCCCGGATTCAAGTTCAACCCGCACTTTGAATTCCTTGAATACTGGAAATACATCTGACTTTTTCTTGATTGGATACACCTAAAATCTCCTAGATTAATCATCAATAAAGTAACGAAGTACTTTGCACCTCATTGGGATAAATCTGGTGATTCCTAAACATCAAAATGAACTAAGTCTAGAATGCATTTACTTCTAGCATGAGATCTGCTAAACTTTAATCTATACTGCTTACTTATAACACAATGCTTGCAAAATGGTAAACTTACCGATTTGAGTCCCAGAAGTAGCTTTCGCTCAGAAAGAATCTTCAAACCTTGTTCTGACATGTGGCCAAATCTTAGATGCCACATCATCGCTGACTCTTCTCCATTTGATGCGATACATGCATTAGCTTCATGTAGTGTTTCTCCTTAAAGCATGAATAGATTTGCACTGATCTTTTCTGCCTTTATTAATACAAGCGCTCCTCTGACAATTTTTATCATCCTATTTTCAATATGGGGTTTGCACCCAAGACTATCTAGTTGTCCCAAAAACAATAGATTTTCTTCAGGCCTTTGACATATCGTACCTCCTGAATTGTGCGAACTATACCATCATACATTTTTATTTTGACAGTACCAATACCGTCGATCTTAAAGGCATGGTCATCGTTCATGTACACAGATCCTCCTGAGATAGGTTTATATGTGTGGAACTATTCTCTCTGAGAGGTCATGTTCCATGTTGCTTCTGAGTCTATAAGCCAAACATTAGCTAACCGCTTTTTGCCTTCTGTAGCAGCTGCTGCCTTGCTATAGAGAATTTCACCATCATCCGAAGTATTAGCCACACAACCCTGAGCATTTGATGACTTACGTGCTTTACCCTCTTTACTCTTTTGATTGCTCCAACACTCTTTCTTCACATGCCCTTTCTTGCCATGATTTTGACTCCTACTCGGGCCACGTTCCATTGATCTCCCTCTCATTATTGATAGAGCTTCAGCTTGCTGCGAACTTGACAGTCTGTCTTCCTTACTTTTTCGCTTGCTCTCTTCGTTTTAGATGGAGGCTGCAATATCATCAAAAACTAGATTGTCCGTTAGGTTTTTATTCATCAGATTGATGATGAGTTGATCATACAAATTTGGTAGACTTTGAAGTAGAAGCTCTGCATGATCATTTTCCTCTATTTTGTGACCCAACGTTGTGAGTTGCGAAAATAGAGTCTTCAAGGTGTTGATATGGTCGATCATTGATGTAGATTCCACGATGCGAAGAGTATAGAGTCTTCCCTTTAAAAAGATCTTGTTGTGCAGCGACTTAGTCTCGTACAATTTTGTGAGAGTATCCCATATTTCCTTAACTGTTTTTTTCTTTGCCACACTGGATAACACCTTGTATGCAAGTGTTAAGTGTAGATCAACAATTATATTACCGTGTATCTCGTTCTACTTGACATTATCAGTTATCTCCATGGGGTCTTTCTCCAATTGCTGCCAAGCAATTATTTTTTCTCAGAATAGCTTTCATCTACATTTTTCACAATGAGAAATTATTCCTGTTGAACTTCTCAATTTCCATGGGGTCTTTCTTCACTTTTCACCACGAACTACCTTTGTTAGGATTGGCTCTCACTGTTTCACGTGAACAGTACTGTATATGTGAATAGTAACGGTATACGTAAGCAGTAAATATATGTGAACAGTAACCTCACATGAATAGTACCTAATTCCAAAAAATGCAACCAAGGCTCTGATACCACTGTTAGGAAATTTATAGGTGAAGTAGGGCTACAGCTAAAATGAAATTGGAAGAAAATAAGAATAAGCACAAACTAGGATACCAGAAATTACGTGGTTTGACTTTTAGCCTACGTCCACAGACGAAGACAGAAGGAAAATATTTTACTAGTAATATGAGAATTTGTGTATTGTAATATTTTAGCCCACTTCCCAGACCCCCAATACACTCAATCTCTCACTTACTAATTTCACAGAGTATAAAACTCTTTAAACTTTCACACATACTCTTTCTCTCTCAAAGAAATGTTGAAGATGGAATGCTTGGAGAGGGAAATAAAGCCTCTATTTATAGGCTTCATTTCCTCTCCTCATTATATTAAAATAATAATAATATATATTTTATTTTATTATTTTTCCAAATTCAAAGTTTGAATTTAGAATTCAAACTTTGAAATATGGTTTCTAGATCATGCATGTATGTATTTTGTTAACAAGATTGAGGGTGGAGTGACCTCTAGTATGGCTAATGTCGCACGTATTTTCTAGAGATGTTAGCGTTATTTGATTCTATTGTATCATGTGCTTTTGCTGGTCATGCGGATAGAAATACTGAGTCACTTGAGTGTTATCAATCTATAACAACTTCTGTGAGAGTTTTTTTTATTTTTTATTTCTTATTAATAAGACTATAACTCATAGTATATGAGACTCTAACATATATTTACAAATTCGACTGTTGCTGGGATTAATATATATTGATTTCATATTACCCTTACTTTTAACCCTCACAAATATTCGAGGGTCGTCTACTCCACTCACATTTAGTGAGGAGAAGACTACCTTCACCTAATTGTATAACAACTAAAGAAGGAATTAAACCCCCCCATAATGCTTTTATGGGGGTCGAACAGCTGCTCTCTAATGTTGCTCTACCACTCGACCACGGGCCGAGTGGATAACTCCTATGGGTGATAGAATGGTAGTGAATCAGGTTTACAAGTCTTTCCCAATTAGTTTTGGTGATAGAGAGTTCATTGTTGATCTATTGCTAACTCCGATGCAAGACTTTGATATTATTTTAGGGATGAATTTGTTAGCGACATATCATGCTAGTGTTGATTGTTTTTCTAAGGAAGTGTTGTTCAATATTCCTGGAGAGCCTGAGTTTCGGTTTCAAGGCAAATGAAATCGAAGCAGCGTGTTAATATCTATGCTAAAAAGTAAGAAGATGTTGACCAAAGAATCTGTGGACTTCCTAGCTTATCTGGTAGGTAATGACAGTGGTGAAGTTTCACTTGGTGACATTCGTCTAGTCCAGAAGATTTGCATGGGTTGCCTTATGATCGAGAAATTGAATTCTGCATAGATCAACATATCCACGCTTGAACATGTCTATATAATTTCCTTGTTTAGAAAAAAATGAAAGCAGTCTCATCTACCCTAATCACTTGAACATTGGAAAGCACCCTGATTTTTCATTTTTTATTTTCTTTATTTGAAAAAACAAACCTCTAGTTGGATCGTATCCAACGTCTGAACTGTCCTACTCCAATAGCTTGTCAACGATTGAACCATCAACTATGGCATTAGAAGCAATCATGTATGCAGGCATCTGAAGATGTAGGGTAAGTAAAAGTAAGAAAGCTTTTAAAGATGTAAAATATATTATATCTACAACCAAAACTTCTCTGCATCCTTCATTCCAAAAAGCATAGATAAGACTCAGGCCTCTCACTTTTTCATGCTTTTATAAGCCAAAAAAGATTGAAATACTAGTCAATATAACTTTGATTTTAATCTAAATTCACCTAAGGAAAGTCCAACCAATGAAAGTGATATAATACTAATGGTGGTTACAACAAAAATATGCACAACATTTTTCTCTTTTAATTTTTTTAATCCCTCTTCATTTTTCATGTCCAAAGCTCAAAGCTCACGATTTTGGGTTCACAACTTGATATTGAAAAAGAAACAATGATAAGGGAAATAGAGACCTTAAGAACATTCTGGACAATTTGAACACCAATTTTCTTATCAGAATTTGTGGTTTGCAATTTTTCCCGCTCCTTCGAGGCATATGGTAGTGCAACACCGCTATCTGGCAAGTACATCACAAATTAAGAAATGTGATGCATTGACGGATCAACACAACAAGATGCACTAAATGAAATTCTATAAATATAAAGCTCATCGAGCACACTTCCTTCTTTCTTTGCAGCATTGGGAGCATGCAAGGCATTAGTAATTTTAAGCTTCTTTCCACGCACTTCAGCTTAGAACAAAAAAACCTCCATCAGTACATGTTTTCACCAAAAGAGTCTGTGTTTCATATGATTAAGATGCTAAAACACTTGTAATGTCACTACACAATGCCAAAGAACCAAACCTTCAAAACAGCATCTGCCGGAAAGTTTTGCAAGCTAATCTTTCAACTTGTCCGAAGTGCTGGATTTAATAGTAGGTATTAAATGCTTGATAAACCTATTCACATCTTTCTTGAATGCCTACCAATTCACAAACCAACCAATGATAACAACATTATCCATTGTTGCTACCTATAATGATAAGTGAAGGTGAAGAAGTAAGCAAACCTGCTCTTGATGTGCGCTAGTGTGAAGAATTGGTAATTTTATAAGAACAATGCAGTTTTATCGTACAAATAATTAATATACGTCACCTTTTTGCCTGAGCCAATTGTTGATGCAGTTTTTCCCCTCATCGTTGCGTTGTGTATCTTGAACGTATTAGGAAATCAGGCTTTTTGTGCCGATCCCCACAGACGGCGCCAAAAGATGTTGATGCAGTTTTTCCTGCATGTCTTCAAAGAGTGCCTCGAATCTTCTGCTCGCAACTAGCTTGAGCTCGAGCAGGATTTTCTCCTTCGTCCTATTCCACTGTCTTTTGCAGAACGGAGATCTCCCGGACCTGTACTCACAGAAAATAGGGTCAGGGGCAGCCGGACGAGTTCCGGCGAAAACCCTCCGACGCTCAAGTCAGTAATCAGGTTATTCTTTTTGGTATCTCCTTTAGTCAGAGAAACCAGAAAGATAAAAAGGATATTTTTCGCCCTCCCTTTTGAATAAGTATGGTTTTTTCAAAGAATCAAGGTAAGTGGAGTAGGGATAGGAAGAACCTGTGTCAATTTTTGGAAACCCTGTGAATGAATTTTTCCTAACCCCTTTAACGTACCCGTTTAATTCCTTTTATACTCCATTTTTCCCACTCTTTCTCTCCAAGAGCATTCATTCCCGCATCAGTGGTGTTTGGGTCCCTCTGACAGCTGGGATTTGCGTAATATTCCCTGAGGATGCGCGGCTGTCTCCTTAACCCGGTTCACGTGGCCAGATCACCATGTCGGACATGTACGCTAGGAATGATGACACCGTGGGGGCATGTGCCGGCCATCGGCAACTGTACCACCACCCTCCTTTGTGGGGCCCTGTCTGACATAAAAAAGGTGTGTGGGATTCTGAGGGAACAGGTTGGGCTGCCCTGGGCCGGGCTTGCCCAGTTGTGCTCGGGGACTTAACCTCTGCGAGCAGGAAAGGAGAGCTCAGTTCTCGACCTTGACCAGCTTTGATTGGGTCGGACGACCTCGAGCAGACAAAAGAGCTCGGAGCTCGGGCGGCTTTGACTTCACCGACCTTGACCAGCTTTGACGTCTGATGAGATCGTCTTCGTGCCAGTGGTCGGGACTTTTGCTCGAGCTAAACTATTTTCGGGGTGTTTTATTCGAGCTGAAAGGGTCTCGAGGAGACCTGCCCGATATTACCCAAACACGAGTCCCCCAGTTTCTAGTCTTTTGAGTGAAATGAGATAAGACTGGAAACTTATTAATGATGCGCCGAATTCACGGCCTTTTACGCTTCCCCACGTTCTCCAGTTGTCTCCCACTTCCATCATTTCGCATTTAATGCGGGACATGTGGGCAGATCCCAGTCGTGCGTTTAAAATTCGAAGGGACGTTACCCGAAAGGTCGTGTCCCTCGAAACGCACGCTGCCAGTCGAAGAGACGCGCCCTCCTCTTTAAAAACCCCTAACTTCTTCACTGTTCCCTCTATTTGCTCACTTTCGTTCAAACTCAAAATTAATCTGTAAGTGCTTCTTCATCTTCCTCTTCCGAGTTAAGGCGATTTCCGGTGGTGTAAAACTCTTTCTGTATTCAGGTACACACCCTTTTTCCCTCTTTTCTCACCAGTTCCGTTCCTCCTTCTCGATTTCTGATTTTATCTGGGTTGATTGAATTCTAGTGAAAATGTCTGATAGAGCCCGTAGGATGTTGCCGGAGGATTCGTCCTCCTCTAGTGAAGCACAACCCCTTAGTATAATTACCGTGAGGGATTCTAGTTCAGAGGGGGAGTTACCAGCGGCAGAGGCCCAGCCGCGTCGAGGGGAAAGGGCCAGTCAAAGGTCTGAGAGTGGGGAATACCCCATTTACCAGATGAGATGTGAAACCACCCAGTTGGATTTAGATAGGCTTAGGCAAACTTACCACATACCCGAAAGTGTGGACTTAAGGTTGCCGGGCAGGTGAGATCCTAACCGTCCCCCAAGGCTACACGACCTTCCACTTGGAGTGTTTCAAATGGGGGGTCAGGCTAGCTCTCCAGCCTTACTTTGCCCGGGTTTTGTCCAGGTTCCGTCTGGCCCCGGGCCAATTGAACCCGAATGGGTGGAGAGTCCTTTCCGGACTCTTCGTTTTGTGGAAACGTTACGACTTGGGTGAACCCTCGGTAGGAGAAATCAGGCACCTTTACCAGTTGAAGTGCAACCCGAAGGATGCTGGTTGGTATTATCTTACCTCCAGACAGAAGCGTAAAAAGCCCATCACTGATCTCCCAACCTCTGGTGGCAACTGGAAGAGCAAATTCTTCTTCGTTGGGGGAGAATGGGGGCAAGCTGCACCTCTCAGCGAGGGGATCCCTCCAGTTCCTCGGCATTTTTGCATTCGTAAGTTTTTTGCCTCGTGAGTTTTTTTTTTTTTTTAATTTTTCTACTTGCATCTGTTCTCACCATTTTGCCTTGGTTGTCTCCACAACCTCATGGGGTGCTTCTTATTCAATTGGGGGACAGCTTCAAGCACACGTGCAGACCGCTCTTGGGAACGCGAGCTCGTGTAGGGAGCTGCTGACACCCCATAATTTTTTGGAATCTAACTTAATACCAAGTGAAGACATGTCCGGGGTTCGTGAGATGCTGCACCGACGCGTGGGGACAGCCGAAGTTGCAGGGACTTCAAAGAGAACTCGAGTAGAAAGGGATGCACCTCCTCCTCCTGCTCGGACTGCCCCATCTGCTTAGCAAGCAGGACGAGCAGAAGTAGGTCCCCCACGCAAACTAGTGAGGACCACGGCTCCAGCTCGCCCTCGAGCCGGTGATGTACAAGAGCAGGAGCAAACTGGTCTCGCGGAGCTTCTTCTGAGGATTTTTAATGAGCTGGACGATAGGTTCCTTGATGGGATGGACGCCTTTGACGCTGATGAGCTGCTCAGCGCTGCCCAGCGCCTCTATTTTCATGCCTCAGCAGCTGTGGCCAAGATCAAGGCCACAGCCCAAGAATCTCAGGAGGAACTCCAAGCGAAGATTCAGAGCTTAGAGCAGACCATCGGGGAGCTAAAGGAGGATAATACAAAACTTCAGGAGGAAAATGCCATCTTTGCAGAGAGGATAGCGGTGGCTGACTCTAAGGTTTCTCAATTTGAGAGGGAGCTGACCGACATCCGCAAGGAACTGGTTGAGGCTCGGAAGGATTTGGGAACCCAGAGAACTTCCTATGAGAAGACCCTGGAGGGGGAAACTTCTCGTCTCCAAAGGCAAATAGACGCCTTGAAGGTCCAGCTCGCAATCGAGTATAACAACGGGGCGGACTTCAGTTATGACTACCTCGTGTATGCCTTGGGCAAAGCACATCCTGAGTTCGACATATCTGAAATCCAGGAGGGTGTTGCCGAGTACATACGCATACACGACGGCCCCACCCAAGAGTCTGGAACTTCCTCTGCTGCTGCTGGAGATGTTCTTATTCCTACTGCAGATGCTCTTGCTGTTGCTGTTGGAGATGTTCCTCCTCCTCCAGCCGATGCTCCTCCTCCTCCTGCCGATGCTCCTCCTGCTGCTTCTACTACTGCTGCTGCTGCTCCTGATGCCCTGCTACTGACAATGTCCCTCCTACTATCTAAACTTAGGCTCCTTTTTTTTTTTTTTAAGTACATGTAATTATTCCAATAAAGAACATGCATTCGAGCAACTACTTGTATGTGCGAGCTTGAGCTTTACATTTATGAGATTTTCTTCGTGCACTTGTTAAGTGGAAATTTTATAAGTGTTGGGCTTTTCACTTGTTTTCTGCCGAAGTGTAATACTGTTTGTATCATCATTTTAACTCATGCGTAGTAAAGCTTTGCTTAGATTTGGGCTGAAAGCCTTACGTTTGTCTTGTGAACTCGGTTTACTTGGTTTAACATTTTGCTCATGGTCTGTGACCTTTATTTTGCGAGCTTGTTCTCCTCGAGCTCGATTATTGCTCGAGTTTAAATTATGTGTAATCTCTTCATGCTTTTCTTGCTTGAGCCAACAATTGGCTCTTGCTCGGCACCGTCCTGCTTAAATCTAAGGCTGTGGGACTTCTGGCCTTTACGTTCTTCTCGAACTTTTTCTGCTCGGGCCTGCAATTGACCCAAGCTTCTTCTTGAGCTTCTTCTGCTCGGGCCTGCAATTGACCCTCGCTAGGCACCGTCCCGCCTAAGACTTAGGCTTTGGGACTTCTGGCCGTAGCGTTCTTCGCGAGCTGTTGCTGCTCGGGCTTGCAATTGACCCAAGCTTGGCACCGTCCCGCCTAAGACTTAGACTTTGGGACTTCTGGCCATAGCGTTCTTCTTGAACTTCTGCTCGGGCCTGCAATTGACCCTCGCTAGGCACCGTCCGGCCTAAGACTTAGGCTTTAGGACTTCTGGCTGTAGCGTTCTTCGCGAGCTGTTGCTGCTCGGGCTTGCAATTGACCCAAGCTTGGCACCGTCCTGCCTAAGACTTAGACTTTGGGACTTCTGGCCATAGCGTTCTTCTTGAACTTCTGCTCGGGCCTACAATTGACCCTCGCTAGGCACCGTCCGGCCTAAGACTTAGGCTTTAGGACTTCTGGCTGTAGCGTTCTTCGCGAGCTGCTGCTGCTCGGGCCAGCAATTGACCCAAGCTTGGCACCGTCCCGCCTAAGACTTAGGCTTTGGGACTTCTGGCCGTAGCGTTCTTCGCGAGCTGTTGTTGCTCGGGCCTGCAATTGAGCCAAGTGTCTTCTGCTCGGGCCTGCAATTGACCCAAGTTTGGTACCTCCCGCCTAAGACTTAGGCTTTGGGACTTCTAGCCATAGCGTTCTTCTTGAACTTCAGCTCGGGCCTGCAATTGACCCAAGCTTCTTTTCGAGCTTCTTCTGCTCGAGCCTGCAATTGACCCAAGCGTCTTCTACTCGGGCCTGCAATTGACCAAAGCTTGGCACCGTCCCGCCTAAGACTTAGGCTTTGGGACTTCTGGCCGTAGCGTTCTTCGCGAGCTGCTACTGCTCGGGCCTGCAATTGACCCAAGCTTGGCACCGTCCAGCCTAAGACTTAGGCTTTGGGACTTACGGCCATGAAGTTCTTCTTGAACTTCTTCTGCTCGGGCCTGCAATTGACCCAAGCGTCCTCTCGCGTTTCTGGTCTTCAACTTGAGCTTACATTATAAATGTTTTTCTCTTTCTTATATACATTTATGTTTTTACACATCCGATTTTAGGAAGGAATCTTACATTAACACTCACAATACAAGGAGATGTACTGGAAATATTTCATCAGGAGTTGGCGTTCCATGGCCTCTTGACCTCTCGTCCGTCTGGATGAGCTAGCCGGTATGCTCCTGGTCCTGCTAATTGGGTGACTCGATAAGGGCCTTCCCAGTTTGGCCCCAGTACACCTTGCCTCGGGTCCTTCGTGTTCTAGTTGACTCTTCTGAGTACCCAATCACCCACCTGGAACCGGTGAATGTGCACGTTTCGGTTGTAATAACGAGCCACTCTCTGTTGATATTCTGAGATCTTAGCGGCAACCCTTTCTCTCTTCTCTTCCAGCAAGTCCAGACCTGCACACATTTGCTCGCTGTTTAGCTCCTCATTGAAGTGTTCCGTCCGATGCGTCCCCATTCCTATTTCAGCAGGAACCACTGCTTCGTGCCCAAACGCCAAGGAGAACGGGGTCTCTCCAGTGGCCGTTTTGTGTGTGGTTCTGTAAGCCCACAAGACACCAGGCAACTCAACCACCCAGGCTCCCTTTTGTTCGCCCAGTCTTATCTTCAGGAGGCGTTTTGTGGTTTTATTCGCAGCCTCTACTTGCCCATTGGCCTGTGGAAATCTCTGAATTTGCCGTTGTCAAACTGTCTCCCATTGTCTGTGACCAACGCATGAGGAATCCCATACCTGCAAATCACATTCTTCCAGATGAAGTCAGTGGTTTTACCTTTCATAATGCTGCTCAAGGGTGGCAGACGCTTTCCCCTTCGGTAGTGGCCCGATCAAATCAATTCCCCATTGAGAAAATGGCCATGACGAGCTCATCACCGTAAGGTTCTTCGGAGGCTGAGTTAGGTAGTTGGCAAAGCTCTGGCAACTTTTACAGCTTCTTGTCTTCTCCTGAGCATCTTGATGCATGCGGGGTCAAAAGTATCCTTTCCTCAAGGCCTTGAAAGCCAAGGACCTCGTGCCAGAATGATTTCCACAGATTCCCTCGTGTATCTCTTAGAGGACATAATCAGCCTCCTTCTGGTCTAAGCACCGCAGCAAGGGGAGAGTGTACCCCCGTCTATATAAGACCTCTTCGATGAGAGTGTACCTGGCTGCTTTGCACCTCAACTTCCTTACCTGCTTCTTATCAGCTGGCACCGTCACTTCCTTGAGGTAAGAAACAATCGGCTCCATCCAGGTGTTGCTCGTCGATAAGCTCATTACCTCGTCCTCCTGCTCGATGCTCGAGCAGGTCTTCATTTCCAAAGGTATAGACTTTGGTAACTTGGGATCCGATGCGGCTGCCATGCGAGCTATTAAATCAGCTCGATAATTCTTCCCCCTTGGGATTTGTTCCACCTCGATAGCTCAAAAACTTCCCATTAGCTGCTTCACCTTCCGAAGGTAGGCCTCCATCTTCTCCCCCTTTGCCTGAAAGCTCTCGTCGAGGTGATTCGTTACCAGCTGCGAGTCTATTCGAAGCTTTACCTCCTCTGCTTTTACTACCGAGGTGAGCTTCAATCCCGCTATTACAGCTTCGTACTCAGCCTGATTGTTGGTAACTTCGAACTCTAATTTCACAATGTATTGCATCTCTGCCCCTTCAGGACTTAGGAGCACAACTCCAACTCCTGCTCCCTAATTTCCACAAGATCCATCTACCGTGACTATCCATGTGTTGGTCGAGGCTTGGGAATCTGGTGGGGGCTCGCTATCCGTCCCCTCATCCCTTGCCTTGCACTCGACCACGAAGTCAGCTAAAGATTGTGCTTTTATGGCTGTTCGGGGATGGTAATTAATGTCAAACTCGCTTAGCTCCACTGACCATTTTACCAGCCTTCCAGAAGTCTCAGGCTTGTACAAAGTTTGCCTGAGAGGCTGGTTTATTAGAACTACTACCGAATGTGCCTGAAAATAAGGCCTCAATTTTCGTGCTGCTGTGACCAGGACCAGTGCCCACTTCTCCATTAGTGGATACCGGGTCTCAGCTTCTAGCAAAGCTCTGCTCGTGTAATAAACAAGGTACTGTACCCCTAACTCCTCCCTTACTAGGACTGAGATCGTTGCCCATTGGGACACAGCTAAGTATAGAAATAGTACCTCTCCTACTCGAGGTGTCGACAGTAACAGAGCTTTCAACAGATATTATTTCAGCTATTGGAACGCCACCTCGCATTCTGGCGTCCACTTTGTCTTCCTGCCTTTCTTCATTTCCTAAAAGAAGACTTGGCATTTATCTGTGGCTTGAGATACGAACCTGTTGAGGGATGCCAGTTTGCCAGTCAGACTTTGTATCTCCTTGAGGCTACGAGGGGACCTCATTTCCACCACTGCTCTTATTTTCTCTGGATTGGCCTCGATCCCCCTGTGACTCACCATGAAGCCTAAAATTTTCCCGAACCCACTCCAAAAGCACATTTCTCTAGGTTTAGCTTCATCCGGTACTTTCTTAAGAGTGCGAAGGTCTCCTCTAGATGCCTTACATGCTCTTCCACATCTTTGGACTTGGTGATCATGTCATCCACATATACCTCCATCGTTCGACCGATCAATGGCTTGAAGACCTTGTTCACTAGCCTCTGATACGTTGCCCCTGCATTCTTTATACCGAAAGGCATGACCTTGTAGCAGTACAGCCCCTGATTAGTGATGAAGGATATGCACTCCTTGTCTGATCGGTGCATGGGAATTTGGTTATATCACGAGAATGCATCTATAAAACTAAGCGACCCATAACCCGTAGTAGAATCCACCGGTTGGTCTATCTTTGGTAGTGGAAAGCTATCTTTTAGGCGAGGCCTTGTTCACATCTGTAAAGTCCACACACATTCTCCATTTCCACTTGCCTTCTTCACGGCACCACATTCGAGATCCATTCGAGGTAGGAGACCTCCTTATGAATCCAGCTTTCAGTGACTTTTCCACCTCGCGATTGATGGCTTCAGTATCTTTCTGGTTGACGCATCTCCTTCTACGCCTCATCGGCTTAGCATCTCTCCGTATTGCCAGCCTGTGGCACGCCACTTCAGGGTCGATCCCAGGGATATCCTCGTGCGTCCATGCGAACACATCTGCGTGTGCTCGCAGACACTCCACCAACCTTTCCTTCAACGGCTCGCTAAGGCCCGAGCCGATTCGAATTTTCTTCTCGGGGTCGTCTGCTCTCACCCCGACCTCCTCCAACTTCTCAGCCGGCTCTTGTCTTCCATTCCTTGATTCCCCCCTTGAGTCCAACGAGGTTATCTGCATGGTTTCTTTGGCCGCTACAGCGTAGCAACTCCTCGCCACCCTCTGGCTGCCTTTCACGACCCCTACAGCCCCATTTACTCGATACTTTAGGGCTAAGTAATGGGTGGATAGCACGCACTGGCTGATCCTCATAAATGGCCTCCCTAGAATTGCCTGGTATGGGCTGGCTTCATCTACCACCACGAAATCCAGCATCTTGTTCTTCTCAAAAGGACTCGAGCCCATGGTTACTGCCAGCTTGATGATTCCCAGAGGTATTAGATTTCCTCCCCTGAATCCTTTCAAGGAAGTGCTCGTCTGCTCGAGGCTCGCACCTGTTATTCGCAAATCCTGGAGTGTGGATTTGAAGAGAATATCCACCGAGCTTCCCGAGTCAACCAGTATTCGGTTAACTTCCTTGTTTGCTACGTTGGCTTTTACCACCAGGGCATCCTCGTGAGTGTACAACACCCCCTCCTTGTCTTCATCCGTCCACATAATTGGCACCTGCCAAACCTTGGCCTTTTTGGCAGCGAGGGCAGTGAACAGGACTTCTCGGCCTGCAGCGGCATATCTGCAGTAGTTTTTCCGAGCCCTATTCGAACTTCCTGCCATCGTGGGCCCTCCTGAGATTACCCTCGTGGACGGTAGTTCCATGTCTATTTCGTAAGTCCGGTCATCTTCCTCAGATTGGTGCTCAACCACCGGATGCCCTCCTTCAACAAACTCATCTAAGTACCGATTCCTAACCAGATCCTCCAGCTGGTTTTACAAATCACGGCACTGTGATGTAGAATGGCCGTGGTCACCATGGAAACAGCAGAACCGCCCCTTGTTTCGCTTGCCAGCTGACTTGGCCATCGGCGTTGGAGGGCTCAGCAGTCCTCGCTCCTCAGCCACTTGAAGTATCTCTTCGAGAGATACCTTCAACCTCGTATACTGCTCGTAAGCGGGGCTTTGCTCTACCACCTGTATCGCTCGATCCCTTGGGAAACTTCTTGGTGGAGGAGGCAATGGACGATCGGCTCTGTTGTGGTTCACCTCAGGTCTGCTTGACGGCTGATTGCGGGATGTGTGGCCGTCATGACACCGGTATTCTCTATGATCTCGGCCCGGTGACCTGCGAGATGGCAGGGGAACCATCCGCGGTGGGGGAGCTCTCCGGTAAGGGTTGTATTGGGCAACCCGGTCCCTTGCTGCTTTTGAAGCTTGTGTTCCTCAGGCAGGACCTCCTTTCTCCTTCCTCTTTGTTTAATTGCCCTACTCATTCCTCAGTTTTGCAACTTTTTCCTCTTCAATTACCATATCCAGTTTCACCTGCTCATACGCGTCCGAATATGAACAGATCGACGGACTCCGCAGATTATACCACGGTCTCCCCATCCGGATCCCATCCTTTAATCCTCTCAGAGCTTGGGGATGGTTAAACGCACTAAGATCTAGGACCAATCTATGGTATCTTTTGACAAACTCACGGAGGGATTCTCCCTCCCTCTGCCTTGCTTCTGACAGTTTCATCATGTCATCCTCAGGGGTCATTGCGCCCCGGAATTGCTCTGCGAACTCCCTACACATTTGTTCAAAGCTCAAGATGCTTCCCTGTGGGAGTCTGTGGTACCATTCTCTTGCTCTTCCCTCCATAGTGAGTGGGAAGGCCCGGCACCTCTGAGCTGCCGACAATCTTTGCACCCCTATCATGTCGTTGAACCGTTCTATGTGCACCAATGGATCACTTTTCCCTGAGAACTTCAGATCTGGGAAGCAGAAGTCACGTGGGATCGTGACACCCATGATCTCTGCGGAGAGTGGAGATTCGTTATCCAACATTATTCTCCAACTTGGGCTTTTTCCGTTTCCTCGGAGGTCCTCCACAACTTGTGCCAATCTGTGCACCTCCCCTTCCAGCTCTTCCGCGCGAGAGGTTGGGGCTGTGTCCTGTAAGTGCTGACGGGACCCCCTTTCCTCCATGTTTATTTCCTCCTTCACTGCAGCATTTGGTGCCCTAGGTCTTTGGGCTTCATCTCCCACATTTTCCCGAACGGGAGCATTCCCACGGCTGGACTCCGGGACATCATTACATGCTTTTCTCTGTCTCTCCCTGAGTTCTTGCAATAGGGAAGTCAGAGTCTCCATCTGTTTCTCTATCCGATCAATTCTTTCCTGGATCTCCCTATTCTGGGCCTCATTGGCCACTTCTCTCAAAGTTACTGATTCTTCTGGACTTACTCCTCTTCAGCTATTTCCCCTCATCGTTACGTTGTGTATCTTGAACGTATTAGGAAATCAAGCTTTTTGTGCCGATCCCCACAGACGGCGCCAAAAGATGTTGATGCAGTTTTTCCCGCGTGTCTTCAAAGAGTGCCTCGAACCTTCTGCTCGCAACTAGCTTGAGCTCGAGCAGGATTTTCTCCTTCGTCCTATTCCACTGTCTTTTCCAGAACAGAGATCTCCCGGACCTGTACTCACAGAAAATAGGGTCAGGGGCAGCCGGACGCGTTCCGGTGAAAACCCTCCGACGCTCAAGTCAGTAATCGGGTTATTCTTTTTGGTATCTCCCTTAGTCAAAGAGACCGGAAAGATGAAAGGGATATTTTTCGCCCTCCCTTTTGAATAAGTATGGTTTTTTCAAAGAATCAAGGTAAGGGGAGTAGGGATAGGAAGAACCTGTGTCAATTTTTGGAATCCTGTGAATGAATTTTTCCCAACCCCTTTAACGTACCCGTTTAATTCCTTTTATACTCCATTTTTCCAGCTCTTTCTCTCCAAGAGCATCCATTCCCGCATCGGTGGCTTCGGGTCCCTTCGGCGATCGGGATTGGAGTAATATTCCTTGGGGATGCGCGGCTGTCTCCTTAACCCGGTTCACATGGCCAAATTACCATGTCGGACATGTGCGCTAGGAATGATGACACCGTGGGGGCATGTGCCGGCCATCGGCAACTGTACCACCACCCTCCTTTGTGGGGCCCTGTCTGACATAAAAAAGGTGTGTGGGATTCTGAGGGAAAGGGTCGGGCTGCCCTGGGCCGGGTCTTGCCCAGTTGTGCTCGGGGAGTTAACCTCTGCGAGCAGGAAAGGAGAGCTCAGTTCTCGACCTTGACCAGCTTTGACTGGGTCGGACGACCTCGAGCAGACAAAAGAGCTCAGAGCTCGGGCAGCTCTGACTTCACCGACCTTGACCAGCTTTGACGTCTGATGAGATCGTCTTCATGCCAGTGGTCGGGACTTTTGCTCGAGCTAAACTATTTTCGGGGTGTTTTATTCGAGCTGAAAGGGCCTCGAGAAGACCTGCCCGATATTACCCAAACACCATCAATAAATCTTTTAGTGTCTTCAGTGGCTTAATGCCATAGTTTCTACTTCAAGTACAACAAACCTGATAGTAAGCTAATTCAACGAAATTAATCAATCTCCATTGAATTACACGCCAAAGAAAAGAATAAAAAGACTCACCGGGTGGGTATTGGTGGTATTAATCAACCTATAATTAATAAAATTGGCAATAAACAAATGAGAGAACTGGAAACAAATAAAGGATGTGATATTGGGAAAGTATGAAGGAAAGTGTACCGTTCTCCGGAGGTGAGACTAGAGCCAAACCGGATCATGGTTTTGTGATTTTCTTGTGCCAAGGATTTGATCAAAAAACAAATGTATCTCTCCTGCTCCGAGTTTGATGTAGAAACAAAGACATAAGACTTAAACAACCCCCTTTTTTCCTTTATTTATTTATTTTGGGAAAAATCTTCCTTTATTTTAACTTAGTGAGTTAGAGGCATTTAGGTCACTTAGAAAGTACAAACAAAAAGAATAGGGTCATTACAACATGAATAACTTACAATCCATCAAATTTATGTAAAAATTAGTAATATAAATAGACCAATACTTATAAATAAATCGGTTATAAGTTACTCGTAAAGTAACTTAGTAAAAGCCAAAAGAATATCCTCATAATAAGATGATTTGGAGGTTCATATTTCTACCTGCCAAGTACAGTGCCCTCAATTGTGTCAATTGTAGGGCTCACATTTGATCAGGGCAACACAATGGCTTAATTATGTTATTTTAGTGGGTCTGATTATATTGTAAACGCTCTATGGTGAAACACTCTTTCGTAACCACAAAAATAAATTTATAACGTGTTTTTTGTTATTTATCACTTTGCGTGTGTGATTGTGATGCACGTTCTATTTTAAAACTGCTCCAACATAACCATTGCCTATTTTGGTTTTTAATTTTTGTTTAAATCCTATTTTATTTTTTAATTTAATCCAAAAACTTTAAAAGGTTTAATTGCAATATTTATAAGGGCCGTTTTTTGGTTTTTCTTTTTCCACTTGTTGTTTTTTTCTCTAATTTAACAACCTAATTTCAATCAATTAAATTAACAAGTCCATTTATTTATTGAGTAACACTACGCTTACTCACTTTAGAAAATTTAATCAAAATACTTAATGATATGATATTTTGTACGTCGTTCGTTAACAGGTTATAAAAATAATAAGTTAAAAAATTAATAAAATCAAACAATAAATTCTCCTCCGCCTCCTCCTCCTCCTCCTCCTCATTATTATTATTATTTTAATATGTTTATCTTTTAATAATTCTTTTGATGAGCTCTTAGTGTATTTTTTCCTCTGTGTTTGTCCAATTTAATTTAATGCATGCTAATTGAAAACAACTAGTAATTAATAAATTAAACATATAATATTAATTATAAAATTACTTGAAAACATACAACAATTTGAAGAAAAAATATTTGTATTGAGATGTGAATGACTTTAAAAATATTTAATAGGGTAAAAAATACTATTATATAGCTATTTCTTTAAAAAGAAAAATAAATTATGATTATAGATGTTTTCTTTCTCTAGTAAAAAATAATAAAATATTAATAAAAGAGGGAGAAACTTACTTAACAATATTGAAAAATGAGAAACATGTCTTATTTGGAGAATCATAATAAAAATGTACCATTATCACATTTGCTGCCACGACAAAATTTTTTTTAATTAAAAGATATTTTACCTTTAAAAAAAATTAACAACATAATTAAACATTAATGTATGTTTTTTTTCCTTTTCTTATTTCATATGCCATTTTTTTTTTCCTTTTCTTGGCTTCCTCTACAACAACCTAGGAGCAACTTAGGTATTTTGTTTAATCTCTCTATGTATTTTCATAAAAATTATTTAAAAATAATTTGTGTCTAGGTAATAATCTATTTTCTGTAAGAGAATTGATAAGGAAAAAGGAATATTCATTTCTCTGTTATTTCAATAAATTTTTTTCTCAATATTTTCCGCCAATTTTCTTGAAATTCTTCTTGTTTATGGTATATTCATTTATTTTTTTGTGCATTTGAGACTCAAACCCTATTTGGTATGGTACATCTAATGGCCATAAGTACTTATTTAATCTCATAAGTACTTTTTAATTTTTTTTTTTTAGTGTTTGAATACTTTTTAGTAGAATTTTTAGGCTTCAATAAGCTAATTTACCTCTACTAACAAAAATCCAAAATTTGAACTTTTGGGTGTAGAGGTTGGAGAGCTTTCCCAATATACATATAATATCAAAAATATCCAAAGCACATTTCATTAATTACATAATACCCTCATTTATATATAAAACCACACAATAAAAATTGTTGCTACCATTTGATAAAATATATATAGCCGCTACTTCACTTTTTTTTTGATGAGATTGCCGCATTTTTAATTTACTTATATTATATACAAATCTATACACAACATAAGTTATTGCCGCCATTTGATAGAATATATTATTGATATGTTTTTAATTTTGAGCATTGAAGAAATGGTTGAACAAATTTTTTCTTATTAATCGATAGCTTGGATGTATTTTATTACAAGTTATATAATTATAAAACAAACTTTTTTATATATAATTTTTGGTAATTTAATTAATTACATAAAAAATAATTTTAGTTTTGTAGAACTAAACGGTCTAATGGTTAAAATATATTTTTTTCAATTGACATCAAATACCCAGTAGCTTTTGATAAACAATTCTACTGGTATAAACTTTACCCGTATAAACTCTATTCAATAAAATGTACAAAACATTGCCTGAGACTGGTGAGAGGGATTTTCGAACAATTATCTTCTTTAGGGTTTGTTGATTATGAAGATAATTGGGATTAGATATGTTGTTAATTAGTATTTTCAATTGAGTAAGGAATTTTAATATTTGTTAGTAGATATTAATATATTGCTAGAATTAGTAAATGTAGGTGTGATTGATTTTGATGATAATGACTTTACTGGATTGGTTTCGCCTCCAATTGATTAATTTTTCTCAAAAAGCACACAATTTATTATGTTTTTTCACGTTCTTCAAACATTATATATATTGAAAATAATTCAAGTAAGTCAGCAATTAGAAAAGTAATGCAGTAACTGTAAAGTAATATAGGGAATTAACAAGTGGAAATGAAGAATTGTAGAATTTAGCATACAAAATAAGTGATAACAACATAAAAAAATTTATAACAGAATGTAATGTGCATGTGTTAAGAACAGTAATAAGATAAGTAAAAGAATAACTAGGAAAACAATAAACCCAAGGCCTGTTAATAATAGTTTTCTTAAAACAGATTTATCACTTATTACTCTAGTGCTGTTAGGTATGTTTCATAGGATACAATGAGAACGAATTATTTTGAATTTTGATAACAGGCTTGGGTGATTTTGGGCTGACATTCGTGTACGCAGGATGCACACGACTTCAACCACAAATCGGGTTGTTAATTGCATCACCCCTGTGCATGCGCGCTTGGAGAGAGCCTTTATCTTTAAAATTCTTACTTATATATGAATGAGCTTCTATATATAAATACAAACCCATTAACTTATTTTTTCCATGTAGGATAAGCTTCTTTTCCTTTCAAATTTTCAACTTCAAGGGTACACTTTGAAAGTCAATTTCTCATTCACCTAAGTATCAATTTGAGTATATAAATATACCATCTCGAAGTATTCACGGAGTAGAATCCGAACATATCAGGATTTTTCACTTTTACTTAGTGGATCCTACTCAAAATTGCCTTCAAAATAGTATATTACAATGCTACTTTTTCCATCAAAATATATATATATATATATCATGATCCAATATGCACCTTATGTATCATAATCCATTATCATTGAAATGGAGATGGAGTTTGAGCATAGTGAGCATTCAATTGGAGTTACTGCTCATGAGGAAAGTGTTGATGCAGTTTTTCCCGCGTGTCTTCAATAGTGCCTCGAGCCTTCGGACAGTGCCTTCAAACAGTGTCTCGAGCCTTCTACTCGTGGATAGCTACAGTATCCAGAAATCTCAGCTCGCGGTTAGCTCGAGCTCGAGCTCGAGCAGGTCCACCTTCTTCTTCCTATTTTACTGTCTTCTTCAGAACGATGATCTCCTAGACCTGTACTTCACAGAAAACAGGGTCAAGGGTCGCCGGGCGTGTTCCTGCGAAAACCCTCCGACGCTCAAGTCAGTAATCGGGTTATTCTTTTTGGTATCTCCTTTTATGAAGGAGACCGGAAAGATGAAAGGGATATTTTTTTTGCCCTCCCTTTATGAATGAATATTGTGTTTTCAAAGAATCCAGATAAGTGGAATTAGAATAGGAAGAACACTGTATGAGTTTACTGGATTCTTTCTGAATTAGAATTTCCAACCTCTTTTGTGGATCAAAGTTGCCAACCCCTGTAACGTTCCCGTCGTTTCCTTTTATACTTCATTTTTCCGCTCTTTCCTTTCCTAGATTGTCCACTCCGCGTTGGTGGTATCCGGGTCCCCGACAGTAGGGATCGGCGTAATATTCCACAGGGATGCGTGGTTGTCTCCTTTACCGGTTCACGTGGCGGATCACCATGTCGGGCATGTGCGCTAGGAATGATGACACGTGGGGGCATGTGCCGACCATCGGCAATGATATCACCACCATTCCATGTGGGACCACGGTCGATCATTAAAAGGGTGCCGAGGATTCTAGAAAGCGGGTCGGGTTGCCACGGGCGAGTGCAGCATATCCTTCGTCTTGTAACCAGACAACCCAGTTGTGCTCGGGAGCTCACCGTCTGCGAGCAGGAAAGGAGTGCTCGGTCCTCGACCTTGACCGGCTTTGACCGGGGTGGACGACCTCGAGTATACATGAGCTCGGGGCTCGGGCGGCTCTCGGTTCCTCGACCTCGACAGCTCAAACTAGGGCAGATAGCCTTGAGCAGGCAAAGGAGTGCTCGGGGCTCGAGCGGCTCTGGATTCCTCGACCTGATCCAAGAGAGACGTTCTGGTGAGGTCGTCTTTGTGCAAGTAGTCGGGCCTTCTGCTCGAGCTTGGATGCCCTCAGGGTGTTTTATTCGAGCTGGAGGGGCCTCGAGAAGCCCTTGCCCGATATTACCCAAACACCAGTCCCCCAGTTTCTAGTCTTTTGAGTGAAACGAAATGAGACTGGAAACTCGTTAATGATGGGCCGAATTCGCGGCCTTTTACTCTTCCCCACGTTTCCCACTTTAATCATTTCGCATTTAAGGCGGGACACGTGGGTTGATCCCAGCCGTGCATTTGAAATTTGAAGGGACGTGACCTGAAAGGTCGTGTCCCTCGAAATGCACGCCGCCAGTTGAAGGGACGCGTCCTCCTCTTTAAAAACCCCCGGCTTCTCCATTGTTCCCTCTATTTGATTATTTTTCGTTCAAATTCAAACTTCATCTGCTCTCCACTGCTTACCGGTCTTCTTCTTTCTATCAAGGCGGTTTCCGGCCAACCACATTTCCTTTCGTGTTCAGGTACAACCCAATCTTCAGTTTCACCACTCTGTTTCTTCCCCTGCTGAACTCTATTAGTTAACACCCTCAAGAAGATGTCCAATCCCCAACAGGCCCGTAGGATGTCACCGGAGGATTCATCCTCTTCTAGTGAGGCACAGCCTCTTAGTATAATCCCCGTGAGGGATTCTAGTCCCGAGGGGGAATTACCCACGGCTGAGACCCAGCCTCATCAGAGGGCGAGGGCCAGTCAGAGGTCCGATCTTTGGGGAATACCCAATAGATCACTTAGGATGTGAAACCACCCAATTGGAGTTGAATAGACTTAGGGAAACTTATGACATACCCGATAGTGTAGTTCTAAGGTTGCCAGGCAGGGGTGAGATTCCCAGCCGTCCCCCCCAAGGGTATACGACCTTCTACTTGGAGTGTTTCAAATGGGGGGTTAGGCTGCCTCTCCAGCCTTATTTTGGTCGGGTTCTGTATGGGTTCCGTCTGGCCCCTGGGCAATTGAAACCGAATGGGTGGAGGGTCCTTTCCGGACTCTTTGTTTTGTGGAAACGCTGTGACTTGGGTGAGCCCTCGGTAGGGGAAATCAAACACCTCTGCCCAAAGGATGCTGGGTGGTATTACCTTACCTCCAGCTTGAAGGGTAAAAAGCCCATCACCGATCTCCCGACCTCTGGTGGCAACTGGAAGAGCAAATTCTTCTTCGTTGGGAGAGAGTGAGGCAGTGCACTCAGTAGCGAGGGGTCGCTCCAGATCTGCTGGCATTTCGCACTCCGTGTCATTTATCTGCCTTGTAGATTTTACTTTTAATTTTCCTGCTCGTGTCTGTTCTCATTACTTTGCTATGGTTGTATCTGCAGCTTCCTGGGGTGCTTCTTATCCGATTGGGGGCCAGCTTCGAGCACGTGTACAGACTGTTCTAACAAACGCGAGCTCGTACAGGGAGCTGTTGACGCCCCAGAACTTTTTGGAGTCCAATTTAGTACCAAGTGGAGAGATGAGCAGCAGGATGCGCGAGATGTTGCATAGGCGAGTGGGGACAGCTGAAGGTGCGAGCACCTCAAAAAGACCTCGAGCAGAGTCGAGTGCTCCTCCTCCTCCTACTCGAGCTACTTCTTCTGCTCGACAAACCGAGAGGGTAGAGGAGGGTCCTCCTCGCAGGAGACAAAGGACCGCTGCTCCAGCTCAACCTCGACCCGGCAGTGTGCAGGAGCAGAGTCAGCCTGACCATTCCGAGCCTTACCAGAGCGCTTTCAACGAGGAGCTGACCAGCAGATTCCTAGATGAGATAGAGTCCTGCACTCCTGATGAGCTGTTCCGTATCTTCCAGCGGCTTTCCTCCCGGGCTTTGGCATCTGCGACCAGGCTTAATAAGATAACTCAAGGTTCCCAGGATGAACTTCGAGCACAGGTTCAGAGCTTGGAGCAGGCTGTGAACGAGCTGAAGGAGGAAAATCAGAAGCTGCTGGACGAGAATATAAATTTTGCAGAGAAGACAACAGTGGCCGACTCCAAGGCCTCTGAGCTTGAGAGGGAGCTGGCTGACACCAAGAATGAATTGAAGCACGCTCGGAAGGATCTGGACACTCAGAAGTCTTCCTATGAGCAACTCATGGAAGGAGGAGCTGCTCGTCTTCAGGGGCAAATTGATACTCTGAAGGTCCAGCTCACTACTGAGTATAACATTGGGGCAGACTCCAGCTACGACTGCCTCATGTATGCTTTTGGCAAGGCATACCCCGAGGCCGACATGTCCAAGGTTGAAGGGTGTGTAGCCGAATACATGAGCAACCCTGAAGCTACTTCATCCGAGCCCCAAGGTGTTGTCAGAGAGCCGGCTCCCTCTCCTTCTAATGCCCCTCCTGCTGAAGCTCCTGCTGAAGCTCCTGCTGATGTCCTTCCTCCAACCCCTCCTGCAGATGCTTCTGCTGCTGCTGATGATGTTCCTGCTGCTGCATAACTTGGACTTCTTCTTTTTTTTTTTTTACTTTACATATGTAATTTTTTCAATGAAATAAAAAGATACTTGTTGAACAACTCTGTTGAATACTCGTGTGCTCATGCTCTTGTCTTTTATGTTGAATTGATTTCATATATGCTTGCTGAATAAAAAATTTTCTAAGTGTTGGACTTCCTATCTTCCTTTATGCCCAAGTGTAATGCTGATTGACATGTGCATGGTAGAGCTTCATTTAAACTAGACTAAAAGCCTTATGTTTATTTTACAAGTTCATTCAACTTGCTCGAGCCTACATTTGGCTCTTGCTTGACACCGTCCCGCCTAAAGCTTAAGCTTAGGGACTTTTGGCCTTAGCATTATTCACGATATCCTTCACTTGTGACCAACTTTAGCAGGCATTGTCCAGCCTAGGACTTAGGCTTTCGGACTTTTGGCCAAGGAGTTCTTCTGCTCGGGCCTGCAATTGACCCAAGCCTCTTCTGATGTTACTCCTGCTCAGTCCTTTAATTGACTTAAGCATGGCACTGTCCCGTTAGGACTTTTGGCCAAGGAGCTGCTTCTGCTCGGGCCTTTTAATTGACCCTTGCTAGGCACCATCTCGCCTAAATCTTAGGCTTTGGGACTTCTGGCAGTAGCGTTCTTCGCGAGCTGCTTCTGCTCGGGCCTTTTAATTGACCTTCACTAGGCACTGTCCCGCCTAAGTCTTAGGCTTTGGGACTTCTGGCCGTAGCGTTCTTCGCGAGCTGCTTCTGCTCGCGCCTTTTAATTGACCCTCGCTAGGAACCGTCCCTCCTAAGTCTTAGGCTTTGGGACTTCTGGCCGTAGCGTTCTTCGCGAGCTGCTTCTGCTCGAGCCTTTTAATTGACCCTCGCTAGGCACCGTCCCGCCTAAGTCTTAGGCTTTGGGACTTCGGCAGTAGCGTTCTCATGATGCTCGCTCGCGCCTTTTAATTGACCCTCGCTGGGCACCGTCCCGCCTAAGTCTTAGGCTTTGGGACTTCTGGCCATAGCCTTCTTCGCGAGCTGCTTCTGCTTGGGCCTTTTAATTGATCCTCGCTAGGCACCATCCCGCCTAAGTCTTAGGCTTTGGGACTTCTGGCCATAGCGTTCTTCGCGAGCTGCTTCTGCTCGGGCCTTTTGATTGACCCTTGCTAGGCACCGTCCCGCCTAAGTCTTAGGCTTTGGGACTTCTGGCCGTAGCTTTCTTCGCGAGCTGCTTCTGCTCGGTCCTTTTGATTGACCCTTGCTAGGCACCGTCCCTCCTAAGTCTTAGGCTTTGGGACTTCTGGCCGTAGCGTTCTTCGCGAGCTTGTTCTGCTCGGTCCTTTTGATTGACCCTTGCTAGGCACCATCCCGCCTAAGTCTTAGGCTTTGGGACTTCTGGCCGTAGCGTTCTTCGCGAGCTGCTTCTGCTCTGACCTTTTGATTGACCCTTGCTAGGCACCGTCCCGCCTAAGTCTTAGGCTTTGGGACTTCTGGCCAAGGAGCTCTTCTTGTTCTTCTGGTCTTCATTTTGAACTTACATTATGAATGCTTTTCTTATTCTTATATACATTTACATTTTTACATATCCCATTTCGGGAAGAAATCTTACATTAGCACTTTATAATACAAGGAGACTTACTGGAAATACTTCCTCAGGAGTTGTGCGTTCCACGGCCTCTTGACCTCTCGTCCGTCCGGATGAGTTAGCTGGTATGCTCCTGGTCCTGCTAATTGAGTGACTCAATAAGGGACTTCCCAATTGGGTCCTAGTACACCTTGCCTCGGGTCCTTAGTGCTCTGGTTGATTTTCCTCAGCACCCAATCACCCACCTGGAACCGGCTAATGTGTACATTTTGGTTGTAATAACGAGCCACTCTCTGTTGATACTCTGAGATCTTAGCAGATACCCTTTCCCGCTTTTCTTCCAGCAGGTCAAGACCTGCGCACATCTGCTCGTTGTTTTTCTCCTCGTTGAAGTGCTTTGT
The DNA here is from genome assembly GCA_025617385.1 of Murraya koenigii. Classification (NCBI taxonomy): domain Eukaryota; kingdom Viridiplantae; phylum Streptophyta; class Magnoliopsida; order Sapindales; family Rutaceae; genus Murraya; species Murraya koenigii. The sequence goes on from CM046815.1 coordinate 19,096,847, forward strand.
CCGGTGTGTCCCCATTCCTATCTCAGCTGGAACCACTGCTTCGTGCCCAAACGCCAAGGAGAATGGGGTCTCTCCAGTGGCCGTTTTGCGCGTGGTTCTATAAGCCCACAAGACACCAGGCAGCTCATCTACCCAGGCTCCTTTTTGCTCGCCCAATCTTGTCTTCAAGAGGCGTTTTATAGTTTTATTCGCGGCCTCTACTTGCCTATTGGCCTGCGTGTGTGAGGGAGAGCAAAACTTCATCTCTATTCCCTGGTTCTGGCAGAAGTCTCTGAACTTACCATTATCAAACTGCCTTCCATTATCGGTGACTAACGCATGAGGGATCCCATATCTGCTAATCACATTCTTCCAAATGAAGTCAGTGGTTTTACCTTCCGTGATGCTGCTTAAGGCTCCCACTTCGACCCATTTGGTGAAGTAATCAATCGCCACTATGGCATGGGTGGCGGATGCTTTCTCCTTCGGCAATGGCCAGATCAGATTAATCCCCCATTGAGCAAACGGCCATGGCGAATTCATCACCGTAAGATTCTCCAGAGGCTGAGTTAAGTAGTTGGCAAAGCTTTGGCAATTCTTGCAGCTTCTTGTCTTCTCTTGAGCATCTTAATGCATGCGTGGCCAGAAATATCCTTGCCTCAAGGCTTTGAAAGCCAAGGACCTCGCACCAGAATGATTTCCACAGACTCCCTCGTGTATCTCTCGGAGGACATAATCAGCCTCCTCTTGGTCTAAACACCATAGCAAGAGGAGAGTGTACCCTCGTCTATATAAGACTCCATCGATGAGAGTGTACCTGGCTGCTTTGCACCTCAACTTCCTTGCTTGCTTCTTATAGGCCGGCACTGTCCCTTCTTTGAGGTAAGAAATGATCGGCTCCATCCAGGTGCTGCTCGTCGATAGGCTCATCACTTCGTCCTCCTACTTGATGCTCGAGCAGGTTTTCATTTCCAAAGGGATAGACTTCGGAAACTTGGGGTCCGATGCGGCTGCCATGCGAGCTATCATATCTGCTCGAAAATTCTTCTCCCTAGGGATCTGCTCCACCTCGACAGCTCGGAAATTCCTCATTAACTGCCTTACCTTCTGAAGGTATGCGTCCATCTTCTCCCCCTTGGCTTGGAAGCTCTCGTCGAGGTGATTCGTTACCAACTACGAGTCTGTACGAAGCTTTATCTCCTCTGCTTTTACTACTGATGCAAGCTTCAGCCCCGCTATTACAGCTTCGTACTCGGCCTGATTGTTGGTGACTTCGAACTCTAATCTCACAGCGTATTGCATCTCTGCCCCTTCTGGACTTAGGAGCACAACTCTTGCTCCTGCTCTTTGACTTCCACGGGATCCATCTACTGTGACCACCCAGGCGTTGGTCGAGGCCTGGGAACCTGGTGTGGACTCGCTCTCCGTCTCCTCATCCCTTGCTGTGCACTCGACCACGAAGTCAGCTAAAGACTGTGCTTTTATGGCTGTTCGTGGCTGATAATTAATGTCGAACTCGCTCAGCTCCACTGACCATTTTACCAGCCTTCCAGAAGTTTCGGGCTTGCACAGCGTTTGCCTGAGTGGTTGGTTTGTTAGAACCATCACTGAATGTGCCTGAAAATAAGGTCTCATCTTTCGAGCCGCTGTGACCAGGGCCAGTGCCCACTTCTCCATTGGTGGATACCGGGTTTCTACTTCTATCAACGCTCTGCTCGTGTAATAAACAGGGTACTGTATCCCTGACTCCTCCCTTACCAGGACTGAGCTCATTGCCCATTGGGACACAGCTAAGTATAGAAACAGTACCTCTCCTGCTCGAGGTGTTGACAGTAATGGAGCTTTCAACAAATACTCTTTCAGCTGCTGGAATGCCGCCTCGCATTCAGGCGTCCACTTTGTCTTCCTTCCCTTCTTCATTTCCTGGAAGAAGACTCGGCATTTATCCGTGGCTCGAGATACGAACCTGTTGAGGGACGCCAGTTTGCCGGTCAGACTCTGTATCTCTTTGAGGCTGCGCGGGGACCTCATTTCTACCACTGCTCTTATCTTCTCCGGATTGGCCTCGATCCCCCTGTGACTCACCATGAAGCCTAAGAATTTTCCCGAGCCCACTCCAAACGCACATTTCTCTGGGTTTAGCTTCATTCAGTACTTTCTTAAGAGTGTGAAGGTCTCCTCTAGATGTTTTACATGCTCCTCCGCGTCTTTAGACTTGGTGATCATATCATCTACATATACCTCCATAGTCCGACCGATCAATGGCTTGAAGACCTTGTTTACTAACCTCTGATACGTCGCCCCTGCATTCTTTAGGCCGAAAGGCATGACCCTGTAGCAGCACAGCCCCTGATTGGTGATGAAGGCCGTACACTCCTCGTCTGGTCGGTGCATGGGAATTTGATTATATCCGGAGAATGCATCCATGAAACTAAGCAGCCCGTGCCCTGCCGTAGAGTCCACTAGTTGGTCTATCTTCGGTAGTGGAAAGCTATCTTTTGGGCAGGCCTTGTTCACGTCTGTGAAGTCAACACACATTCTCTATTTCCCGCTTGCTTTCTTCACCAGCACCACATTCGAGATCCATTCGGGGTAGGATACCTCCCGTATGAATCCCGCTTTGAGCAGCTTTTCAACCTCGCAGTTGATGGCTTCGTATCTCTCCTGGTTAACGCACCTCCTCTTCTGCCTCACTGGCTTCGCATCTCTTCGTATTGCCAGCCTGTGACACGCCATCTCTGGGTCGATACCAGGCATGTCCTCGTGCGTCCACGCGAACACATCTGCGTGTGCTCGCAGACATTCCACCAAGTCTTCCTTCAACGGCTCGCTAAGGCCCGAGCTTATTCGGACTTTCTTCTTGGGGTCTCCTGCCTAACCTCGACCTCTTCCAACTTCTCGGCCGGCTCTTGCCTTCCGTTCCTCGAGTCCCCCCTCGTGTCCAATGAGGTTATCTGCATAGTTTCTTTGGCAGCTACAGCATAACAGCTCCTCGCTACCCTTTGGCTGCCTTTTACGACTCCTATGGCCCCATTTACTCGATACTGCCTAGTGGATAGCACACACTAGCTGATCCTCATAAATGGCCTCCCTAGAATTGCTTGATATGGACTGGCTTCGTCTACTACCACGAAGTCTAGCATCATGTTCTTCTCAAAAGACTTCGAGCCCATGGTCACTGCCAACCTGATGATTCCAAGAGGTATTAGCTTCCCTCCTCCGAATCCCTTCAAGGAAGTGCTCGTCTGCTCGAGGCTCGCGCCTGTTATTCCTAAGTCCTCGAGCGTGGATTTGAAGAGAATATCCACCGAGCTCCCTTAGTCAACCAATATTCGGTCAACTTCCTTGTTTACTACATTAGCTTTTACCACCAGGGCATCTTCGTGGGGGTACAGCACCCCCTCCTCGTCTTTATCTGTCCACATGATTGGCACCTGCCGAACCTTGGCCTTCTTGGCAGAGGGAGCAGTGAACAAGACTTCTCTGCCGGCAGCGGCATATCTGCAGTAGTTTTTCCAGGCCCTGTTTGAACTTCCGGCCATCGTTGGCCCACCCGAAATTACTCTCTATTTCGTGAGCCCGGTCACCTTCCTCAGGCTGTCGTTCAACTACCGGGTGCCCTCCCTCTACAAACTCATCCAGGTACCGATTCCTAACCAAATCCTCCACCTGGTTTTTCAAATCACGGCACCGTGATGTGGTGTGGCCGTGATCTCCATGGAAACGGCAGAATTGCCCCCTGTTTCGTTTGCTAGCCGGTTTGGTCATCGGCGTCGGAGGGCTCAGTAGCCCTCGCTCCTCAGCCACTTGAAGTATTTCTTCAAGAGATACCTTCAGCCTCGTATACTGTTCGTAGGCTGGGCTTTGTTCCACCACTTGTATCGCCCTATCCCTTGGGAAACTTCTCGGTGGGGGTGGCAATGAATGATCAGTCCTGTTGTGGCTTATCTCAGGTCTGCTGGGTGGCTGATTTCGGGATGAGTGGCCATCATGACGCCTGTACTCTCTGTGATCACGGCCCGGAGACCTGCGAGGCGGCAGGGGGACCATCCGTGGTGGAGGAGCTCTCTGATATGGGTTGTACAAGGCAACCCGGTCCCTTGCCGCCTTTGGAGCTTGTGTCCCTCGGGGAGGAACCCCTCTCTCCTTCCTCCTTGCCCCATCAACCTGCTCACTCCCCAGTTTGGCAGCTTTTTCTTCCTCGATTACCATATCCAGCTTTACCTGTTCGTACGCGTCTGATTACGAATGGATCGAAGGACTCCGTAGATTGTACCATGGTCTCCCCATTCGGATCCCATCCTTCAATCCTCTCAGAGCTTGGGGATGGTTGAACGCACCAAGATCTAGAACTGATCTATGGTATCTCCTGACAAACACTCGGAGGGATTCCCCCTCTTTCTGTCTCACTTCCGACAGTTCCATCATGTCATCCTCTGGGGTTACTGCTCCCCAGAATTGCTCTGCGAACTCCCTGCACATCTGCTCAAAGCTCAAAATGCTTCCCCGTGGGTGTCTGCGGTACCATTCCCTCGCTCTTCCTTCCAAGGTGAGCGAGAAGGCCCGGCACCTCTGAGCTGCTGACAATCCTTGCACTCCCGTCATATCGTTGAACCGTTCTATGTGCACTAACGGATCACTTTTTCCTGAAAAATTCAGATCTGGGAAGCGGAAGTCACGTGGGATCGTGACACTCATGATCTCCGTCGAGAGTGGAGATTCGTTATCCAGCATTATTCGCCCGTTCCCCAGGAGGTCTTCCACAACTTGTGCTAACCTGCGCACCTCTCCCTCTAACTCTTCCGCGCGAGAGGTTGGGGTCATGTCCTGTAAGTCTCGACGGGACCCCTTTCCTCCATGTTCGTTTCTTCCTCATCGCAACATTCGGTACCCTAGGTCTTTGGGCTTCATCTCCTACATTTTCCCGAACGGGAGCATTTCCTCGGCTGGATTCCGGGACATCATTACATGCTTTCCTCTGTCCCTCCCTGAGTTCTTGCAATAGGGAGGTCAAAGTCTCCATCTGCTTCTCCATCCGATCCATTCTTTCTTGGATCTCCCTATTCTGGGCCTCATTGGCCACTTCTCTCAAAGTCACCGACTCTTCTGGACTTACTCCTCTTCTGCTGTTTCCCCTCATCGTAGCGTTGTGTCTTGAGTGTATTAGGAAATCAGGCTTTTTGTGCCGATCCCCACAGACGGCGCCAAAAGATGTTGATGCAGTTTTTCCCGCGTGTCTTCAGTAGTGCCTCGATCCTACGGACAGTGCCTTCAAACAGTGTCTCGAGCCTTCTACTCGCGGATAGCTACAGTATCCAGAAATCTCAGCTCGCGGTTAGCTCGAGCTCGAGCAGGTCCACCTTCTTCTTCTTGTTCTACTGTCTTCTTCAGAACGATGATCTCCCAGACCTGTACTTCACAGAAAACAGGGTCAAGGGTCGTCGGGCGTGTTCCGGCGAAAACCCTCCGACGCTCAAGTAAGTAATCGGGTTATTCTTTTTGGTATCTCCTTTTATGAAGGAGACCGGAAAGATGAAAGGGATATTTTTTTCGCCCTCCCTTTTTGAATGAATATTGTTTTTTCAAAGAATCCAGATAAGTGGAATTAGAATAGGAAGAACCTGTATGAGTTTACGGATTCTTTCTTAATTAGAATTTCCAACCTCTTTTGTGGATCAAAGTTGCCAACCCCTGTAACGTTCCCCGTTGTTTCCTTTTATACTTCATTTTTCTCGCTCTTTCCTTTCCCAGATTGTCCACTCCCGCGTTGGTGGTATCTGGGTCCCCCTGACAGCCGGGATCGGCATAATATTCCATGGGGATGCGTGGCTGTGTTCTTTACCCGGTTTACGTGGCCAGATCACCATGTCGGGCATGTGCGCTAAGAATGATGACACCGTGGGGGCATGTGCCGGCCATCGGCAACAGTATCACCACCATTCCATGTGGGACCCTGGTCAGTCATTAAAAGGGGTGCCAGGATTCTGAGAAAGCGGGTCGGGTTGCCTTGGGCTGGGTCTGGCATATCCTTCGTCTTGTAACCAGACAACCCAGTTGTGCTCGGGAGCTCACCGTCTGCGAGCAGGAAAGGAGTGCTCGGTCCTCGACCTTGACTGGCTTTGACCGGGGTGGACGACCTCGAGTATACATGAGCTCGGGGCTCGGGCGGCACTCGGTTCCTCGACCTCGACAACTCAGACTAGGGCAGATAGCCTTGAGCAGGCAAAGGAGTGCTCGGGGCTCGAGCGGCTCTGGATTCCTCGACCTGATCCAAGAGAGACGTTCTGGTGAGGTCGTCTTTGTGCAAGTAGTCGGGCCTTCTGCTCGAGCTTGGATGCCCTCGGGGTATTTTATTCGAGCTGGAGGGGCCTCGAGAAGCCCTTCACTTTAATTTTTTTATTTTTTCTGAAACTTATGTAGTATTATGTTATTTGGAGTTCGAGCATAGTGACCATTCTATTGGAGTTACTGCTTATGAGGAAAGTGTATCAAATTCTTCGATGGAAACCTTTGCTTTAATTTTTATTTTATTTTATTAAAACTTAAGTAGTATTATATTACTACAAAAACTAAGAAAAAACACACATATATATTAGTCTTGATCTAGTCTAGGATTTTAAAGTGTGGGAAAGTCTGAGAAAATTTTAAATTCGCGAGACTTTAAAAACTTAAAACTTAAAGTGCTTAAACTCTGCGAGTTTAAAACTTTTTTGTACTTTGAAATCTCAGATCAGATCATGACTAATATATATATATGTGTGTGTGTGTATAAACCAGAAAACTAAATAAATGCGGGAGAAACAATGGGAGAGGTTAAAGTTGGAATGATCTTTTATTCAATTGATGAGTTAGTTGAGTGTTACAGAATCTATGGAAACAAAATGGGCTTCCAAGTAATTACGAGGTCGTCTGTTAATGGAGATGATGATAGTTAAAATTCCTAACAATATTATGTTCTCGTATTGACAAGTCAAATTCTAATACTGGAGTAATGCGGCAACTGTTGCAATAGTTTTTTTAATTAATAATAATAATAAATTTTGTAATTTAATATAATATTATATAATATTTATTTTTATTTTTAATATAAATATAAAAATAAATTAATAATTTATTATTCTATAATATTATGTTATATTTTAATTTTTATTATATTAAAGATATAACTAAATAATGTATTATTTAAGTATATTATAATAATTAATACGTAAAATTGATTAAAATTTAATAAGTTAATACAACTAATAATAAATACTTAAATAATATGTAAAAATATAATAAATATTAAATAATTTAAATTAGTAATATTTTTTAAATGTATAATTTAAATTAATCACAAAAAAAGTTAATACAAGATAGTGCAAACCAAACATAATATAACTAAAAATTAATAATACTATAGTATAATATCAAATGTTGCACACATTATTATAATATATTGCTAATGCAATACGCATGATATAATACATCTGAATTAAAATAATATAATAAAGTGTGTTAAACACATCCTAAAGGTGAAAGAAAATAAGGTTTATTTTGCAACTTAAAATTTCTATGGATTGATGGTTTAAAGTGATTAAAAATCAATTATTATTTTTTTCTAATATAGTAGCACGCGGCCACACATGTTGCATAATTTAATATTTTTTAGCATGGAAGTTTCTTAATTTTGTCAATATTTTATCCTTATGGCAACAAATTTATAATTATTTGATGATAAGTTGACATTAATAACAATTATTTATCACTAGGATGCTCTTCTGTGTGTGTTTCTATATCTTGATATTTTATAAATAAATAATTTTTGAAACGAGGTAATTGTGTTCATCTGCTGTTTTGCAAGACGTTAATAAAGCACTTCTACTATATTTTTATTTTTTTTATTTTGTGTGGTTTACTAAGTTAGGTTTTGTAATGATAAAAGTATTAATATTGTTATCTATTGAATGCGGTTAGCTGATTTTTTATTTATCTGATTCAGTTACTGCTGTAGTTAAATAGTTTGTTCTAAAGGATAAACGGTGTTTGATTGGTTTAGGTACGAACACATTGTCATTTCAACTGTAACTATGTGGCTTGGTGACAATTTTGTTTCAACTGTAATGGTTTCTTTGTAAATTTTTTGTTTTAGTTATTATTACTTTAATTGTGAGAACTACATGCATGACTACTGTTTGGGTAGTACCGAGCAGGCCCCCTCAAGGTCAACCCAGCTCGAGTAGAAGATTCGATCGCTGGCACAAAGACGGCCTTACTAGGCTTCAAATCTAGTCAAGGTCGAGTGTCCTCTCTCGAGGTCAACCCAGCTCGAGCAGAAGACTTGACCGCTGGCACAAAGACGGCCGTACTAGGCATCAAAGCTGGTCAAGGTTCGGTGCCCCAAGGCTGGTCGAACCCCGAGCTCCTTCTTCTCCTCGAGATCTTCAAGCCCCGATCATGACCCAGTCACACCAGCAATGGTACGAAGAGAATGCAAGATTCAATCATGGCCGGTTTGAAACAGTTTAACCCCTCCTTTCGACAACTCAACGCGACGATTGATGCCTAGTCAATACCCCAAGTGGTATGGTGTCATCACTGTTACCGATGGCTGGCACACGCCCCCACATATCATCATTTCGTACGCGCATGCCCGACACTATCATTAGGCTGTGGGAACCCATACCCACCTGACATCTTGCATTCCCAGGGTGTGCCACAGTAATCCCGGTTGTCAAAGGGACCCAGACACCATGAAGGCGGGAACGGCTGCCCCCGAAGAAAAAGAGCGGGAAAACAGAAGGATAAGTATGAATCGAAGTGTAAGTTGCAGGAGTTCCTGGTTTGGAGGGATTCTTCTTCTTCTTCTTTTTTCTCCTATTGGTTTCTTTTAAGTTCTCTTTATTCTGGCCACTTTTTACCGAGAAATCATTTTATTTCTCCAGTCTCTCAAAAAAGAAGGATACAAAAAGAACAACTCGATTACTGACTTAAGCGTCGGACAGTTTTCACAGGAAAAACACCCGGCGACCCCTGACCTTGTTTTTTGTGAGCACAGGCCAAAGAAAATCGTTGCTCCGGTGGATAGAGGAATATTGAGATTGACAAGGATTCTTGCTCGAGCATACCGCGAGCAGAAGTTTATGACCCTACTCGAGAGCAAGCAGAAAACCGCATCAACATTTTGGCACCGTCTGTGGGGATCAGTCCAAAAAGCCTGACTTCCCAACACATTCAAAAAAAAAAAAAACACAACACAACAATGAGAGGAAATAGCAGGAGGGGAATAAGTCCAGAGGAGTCGGTGACTTTGAGGGAGGTGGCTAAAGAGACCCAAAATAGGGAAATCCAGGAGAGGATGGATCGGATGGAGAAACAAATGGAAACACTGACATCCATCCTGCAGGAACTCAGGGAGGGACAGAGGAAAGCATATAATGACATCCCTGAGTCCAGTCGCAGGAACGCCCCCGCCCGGGAGCATTTGGGAGACGAAGCCCAGAGACCGAAGACACCAAATGTCGCCGGGAGGGAGGAAACGAACCTAGAGGAAAGGGGGTCCAGTCATTACTTGTAGGATACGGAACCTACCTCCCGCACAGAGGAATTGGAGGGGGAAGTGCGCAGGTTGGCACAAGTTGTGGAAGACCTCCGGGGAAACGGGAAAGGCCCGAGTTGGAGGATAATGCTGGACAATGAGTCCCAGCTCTCAGCGAAGATCATGGGCGTCACAATCCCCCAGGATTTCTGCTTTTCGAACCTAAGGTTCTCAGGGAAGAGTGACCCGCTGGTGCACATTGAATGGTTCAACGACATGACAGGAGTATAGGGCCTGACGGCAGCCTAGCAATGCAGGGCCTTCTCACTTACTCTGGAAGGAAGGGCAAGAGAGTGGTACCGTAGGCTACCGCGGGGAAGCATTCTGAGTTTCAAAAAAATGTGCAGAGAATTTGCTGAGCAATTCCGAAGATGACATGATGGAATTGTCAGAGATAAAGCAGAGGGATGGGGAGTCCCTCAGGGAGTTTGTCAAAAGGTATCACCGGTCGGTTCTGGTTCTTGGGGCATTCAATCATCCCCAGGCGTTGAGGGGGCTAAAGGATAGGATTAGGATGGGATGGCCATGGTACAACTTACGGAGCCTTTCGATCCGCTCATATTCTGATGCGTACGAATAGATGAAGATGGACATGGTTATTGAGGAGGAAAAGGCCGCGAAATTAAGAAGCGAGCAGGACAGTGGAGTGAAAAGGAAAGAAAAAGGAGGTCCTGCTCGGGGAACATCGACTTCCAAGGTAATAAAGGAGCGGATTGCCCTCTATAACCCTTATCAGAGAGCTCTCCAGCCACGAGTGGTTCCCGCTCCACCTCACAGGTCTCCTGCTCGGGACCATAGGGAGTATCGGCAGCACGATGGCCGCCCGCCCCACAACCAACCACCAAGCCGACCTATGCCGAACAACAACAGAGCCGACACCCATTACTCCCTCCCCTGGAAACCTTCCCTCAGGATCGGGCCATACAAGTGGTTGAGCAAAGCTTCCCTCGGCAAGGGGTACTGTACCCCCACGAGGGTGCCTTGGTCGTGAAGGCAAATATTGCTAACAAGGAGATCAATCGAATACTGGTGGATTCGGGAAGCTCGGTGGACATTCTCTTTAAGTCCACGCTCGACGATTTAGGAATAGCGGATGTGAGCCTTGAGTAGACGAACACTTCCCTGAAAGGGTTTGGAGGAGGAAAACTGACCCCTCTGGTAATCATCAAATTGGCTGTGACTATGGGCTCAAGGCCTTTTAAAAGAATATGATGCTAGACTTCGTAGTGGTGGATGAGGTTAGCCCCTACCAAGCAATACTTGGGAGGCCCTTCATGAGGATCAGCCAATCAATATTATCCACCCTACTGAATAAATGGGGCTGTAGGAGTCGTCAATGGTAGTTAGAGGGTCGCAAGGAGCTGCTACGCTCTGGCAGTAAAGGAAACTATGCAGGTAACGTCGTTAGACTCAAGGGGGAGTCGAAGAATGGAAGACAGGAGCCCGCTGAGGAACTAGAGGAAATTAGAATAAGACCAGACAACCACGAGAAGAAGGTCCGGATTGGCCCGGGCATCAGCGAGCAGTTGAAGGAAAGTCTAGTCGAGTGTTTGCGAGCACACTCCAATATATTCACTTGGACACATGAGGATATACCCGGGATTGACCCAGAGGTGGCGTGCCACAGGCTGGCAATACGGAAGGACGCTAAGCTAGTGAGGCAGAAGAGGAGATACGTTAACCAAGAAAAGTATGAGGCCATGAACTGTGAGGTAGAGAAGTTACTGAAGGCGGGATTTGTAAGGGAAGTCTCCTACCCTGAATGGATCTCGAACGTGGTGTTGGTTAAGAAGGCAAGTGGGAAATAGAGAATGTGCGTGGACTTCATGGATGTGAATAACGCTTGTCTGAAAGATAGCTTCCCATTATTGAAGATAGACCAGCTGGTGGATTCCACGGTGAGACACTGACTGCTTAGCTTCATGGATGCCTTCTCGGGCTATAACCAAATTCCCATGCACTAGCCAGACGAGGAGTGCACAGCCTTTTTCACCAACCAAGGCCTGTTTTGTTACAAGGTCATGCCCTTCGGCCTAAAAAACGCGGGGTCAACCTACTAGAGACTGGTGAACAAGGTCTTTAAGCCGCTGATCGGCCACACGATGGAAGTTTACATGAACGATATGATCACTAAGTCAAAGGACACGGAGGAACATGTAAAGCATTTGGAAGAGACCTTCACACTCCTAAGGAAGTATTGGATGAAACTTAACCCAAAGAAATATGCCTTTAGAGTAGGTTTGAGAAAATTCCTTGGCTTCATTGTCAATCATAGAGGAATCGAAGCTAATCCAGAAAAGATAAGAGCAGTAGTGGAGATGAGGTCCTCGCGTACTCTAAAGGAGATACAAAGCCTTATAGAAAAATTGGCATCCCTAAACAGATTCATCTCCCGGGCAACGGACAAATTCTATGTCTTCTTCCAGGAAATGAGAAAAGGTAGAAAGATAAAGTGGACACCAGAATGCGAAGCGGCGTTCCAACAACTGAAGGAATACTTGCTGAAAGCCCAGCTACTGTCAACACCTCGAGGAGGGGAGGTTTTGTATTTATACTAGGCGGTGTCGCAATGGGCAACGAGCTCAGTCTTGGTTAAGGAAGAGTTAGAGGTACAATACCCTATCTATTACACGAGCAGAGCCGTATTGGGAGCAGAAACTCGATATCCACTAATGGAGAGATGGGCACTAGCCCTAGTAACGGCGGACCAAAAGTTGAGACCTTACTTCCAAGCACATACGGTGACAGTTTTGACAAACCAACCACTCAGGCAGATTCTGCACAAGCCAAAGACTTCCGGAAAGTTGATGAAATGGTCTGTGGAGCTTAGTGAGTTTGACATCAGCTACTAACCCCGAACAACAATACGGGCACAATCCTTAGCTGACTTCATGGTCGAATGCACCGAGAGAAATGAAGAAATGGTCATCGAGCATTCACCAGCCCCTCTGCCCCTAGCAATGCATGGATAGTCACGGTGGATGGGTCATGTAGAGATCAGGGAGCAGGAGCAAGAGATGTGCTTCTCAACCCTGAAGGGGTGGAAGTGCAATACACCGTAAAGCTGGAATTTGAGGCCACCAACAACCAGGCCGAGTACGAGGCTGTGATTGCAGGATTGAAGCTCGCCCTGGTAGTAAAGGCAAAAAAGGTAAAGCTTCGGATAGACTCTCAGCTGGTGGCAAATCACCTTAATGAAAGCTTCCAAGAAAAAGGCGAGAAGATGGAGGCCTACCTTCAAAAGGTGAAGCAGCTGATAAAGAAATTCCGAATGGTCGAAGTGGAGCAAATCGCGAGAGGGATGAACTTTTGAGCTGACATGATAGCACGAATGGCCGCTACATCCGACCTCAAAATGCCGAAGTCTGTTCCGTTGGAAATCAAAATCTGCTCGAGCATCGAGCAAGAGGACGAGGTGATGAGTTTATCATCGAGCAGCACTTGGATGGACCCAATTGTTTCTTATCTCAAGGAAGGGGTGTTGCTTGCCGATAAGAAGCAGGCAAGGAAGCTAAAGTGTAAAGAGGCTAGGTATACGCTGATTGGTAGGGTATTGTACAGGCGAGGATACACTCTCCCACTACTGCGCTATTTAGATCAAGAGGAAGCTGATTATGTCCTCTCGAAATACATGAAGGAATTTGCAGGAACCACTCTAGCTCAAGGTCTTTGGCTTTCAAGGCCTTAAGGCAGGGATACTTTTGGCCCCGTATGCATCAAGATGCATAAGAGAAGACAAAGAGCTGCAAGAATTGCCAAAGCTTTGCCAATTACATGGACCAGCCTCCTGAAAACCACAAGCAGATGTGTGCCAATTTGAACTTGCTGGAAGAAAAGAGGGAAAGGTCCGCGACAAGGATAGTGGAATACCATAAAGGGTGGCCCGCTATTACAACTGGAACGTACACATCCGCCAATTTCAAGTGGGAGATTAGGTGCTTAGAAGGGTGAATCAAAATACCAAGGATCCCAGGCAAGGGGTTTTGGGCCCGAACTAGGAAGGCCCTTACAGGGTCTCTCAAACAGTCGGACCGAAAGTGTACAGATTGACCTGCCCAGATGGACGAGAAGTCAAGAGGCCATGGAATGCATAGCATTTGATGAAGTATTTCCAGTAAGTTCCCTTGTATTACAATCACTGATATCCAGTTTCTCCAAAAATAGAGATGTGTAAAATCTTGAGCAAGAATAAAAGCAAGAAAAACGCTTCCAATGATTAATTCAATATGAGCAAGTTAAAGCTTATGAACACAAAGAAACGCAAAGGCCAGAAGTCTCTAAGCCTAACTTAAGGCGAGACGGTGCCAAGTGTGAGCCAACAGTAGGCTCGAGTAGAATAAGCTTGCGAAAAAATACAAAGGACAGAAGTCTCTAAGCCTAACTTAAGGCGAGATGGTACCAAGCGTGAGCCAACAGTAGGCTCAAGCAGAATAAGCTCTTGAAAAAATGCAAAGGCCAGAAGTCTCTAAGCCTAACTTAAGGCAAGACGGTGCCAAGCATGAGCCAACAGTAGGCTTGAGCAGAATAAGCTCGCGATGAAACTTAAAGGTCAGAAGTCTCAAAGCCTAGTTTAAGGCGAGGCGAGGCGATGCCAAGTGTGAGCCAAATATTGGTTCGAGCAGAACAAGCTCATAAAAGAAACAGAGGTCATAGGCCTAACTTAAGGCAAGATACTGTCACGCATAAGCTAGGAGAGGGCACAAGCAGAATTGACTCAGAGAAGAAAAACGAAGGCCCAAAATTTATTAAAGTTTACTTATCAAAGGCCTAGAGTTAATCTTATAGAAAAATGCAAGGCAAAAAATATGTATATAAACACAAGGGCAAATTAGCCATTGCATGTTCATCATTTATTTGTCAAAAAGTACAAGTACAAATACAAAAAAAGAAAAAGAAAAAGAAAAACTGGTTGTCGAGTGGCTTGAACATCTGGCTAATAGTAGGGGCTGGGTCCTCGGAGGATGGAGTACTTATCATGTAGCAGCAGTGAGGGAGATCTCGGCGATGGAGGAGGCAGCCTCTTCGGTCCTGCAAGGGCTCGAGTTAGGGGACTCTCGGCTCTTGGTTCGGGGCATCATGCTCAAGCATGTACGCATCAACGCCCGCCTTGAGCTTGGATATATCCATATCAAGATATTCCTTGCCCAGGACGGACACGAGGCATTCATAGCTGAAAGTCACCTTGTCATTGTATTCCGTCACGAGCCGGCCTTCCAAGGAGTCCACCTTCCTTTGAAGACAAGAAGTCTCTACCTCCAAGGTCCTCTCAAAGGAGAACCTCTGCACGTCCAAGTCCTTCCGAGCATTCAGCAGCCCGTCCCGGACCACAGACAACTCCTTCTCGAGCTGGAGTGCTTTGGACTCTGACAGGGCTGCCTTCTCCTCGAAAGTGGAGATCTCCGTGCGAAGCTTCGTTGCCTCCTCGTATTTCTGCTCAAGACTCTGTCTCAAGTTCTGATTTTCTGACCTGATCTTCCTCTGGGAGTCCAGAGTCTTGGTCTTGTAGGCGGTAGCAACAGCTGTAACACGGGAAGAGAGATGATGTAGCGTGCCAACCAAATCATCAGCACCAGAAGCCTCTAACCCCTCCAGGAACTTCCCCTCCAGTTGCCTAGTATAATCCTTGATGTAAGGCTCAGTGTTATTAGGCTGCTGCTGCTCCGGGATACGTCCTGCCCAAGATCGAGCTGGAACGGTGGTCCTGAGACCCCTTCGGGTAGCACCCTCTTCTGCTCGTTCAGTCCCCCGAGCAGAGGGTGTAGTCCTAATCGGTGAGGCGGCAGTGTTGGTTCGAGACCGCTTCGCTGGAGCAGAGGAGCTGCTCGGACGATCCGAGGTGCTCACGGGCCTCTTTAGCTGACAAAGAATACCGCTCATCTCCTCTTGAGGAACGAGGCCAAACTCAACAAGGTTGTGGATTAAGAGTAGCTCCCTGTACGAGCTCGCATTGTCGAGGGCAGTGTTGACACGCGATTGAAGCTCCTCCCCAATCCGATAAGAAACACTCCAAGATATTGTAACAACAACCAAGATAGAGTGGTGAGAAAATATGCGAGCAGATAAATCAAAGTAAAAATACATTGAATAACAGACGACCTGGGGTGCAAAAATGAGAAGGAATCGGAGAGACCCGTTTAGGGGCAGAAGCAGCTTACCGCCAATCTCCCCTAGCAAAGAAAAATTTGCCCTTCCAGTTACCACCAGAGGTGGGGAGATCGGTAATGGGTTTCTTACCTTTCAAACTGGAGTCGAGGTAGTACCAACCAGCATTCTTGGGGCTGCTTTTCAGTTAGTAGAGATGCTTTATCTCCTCTACTGATGGCTCGCCCAAGTTGTACCACCTCCACAACACATACAAACCAGACAAGACCCTCCACCCATTAGGGGTCAAATGCCCCAGGGCCAAGCGGAGTCTGGACAGAATCTGAACAAAATAAGGTTGAAGAGGCAACCTAACCCCCCACCTGAAACACTCCAAATAGAGGGTGACATACCCTTGGGGAGGACGGCTGGGCATGTCACCCTTACTGGGCACACGCAGGGCCACATTAGCCGGTATGTGGTACGTGTCCCTAAGCCGGTCCAGATCTAGGTGTGAAGTCTCACACCTCATAAAATCAATGGGGAACTATCTACCCACCGACCTTTGGCTAACCCTTTCCCCTTGTTGCGGCCAGGTGTCCTCTACAAGCACGACCCCCTCAGGGCTTGGGTCTCTCACTGTGACCATCCTATTTGGTTCGGAGTCACTCAAAGAAGATGATTCTTCAGACGACATCCGACGAGGTTTTGTATGTCTGACATATTTCCTATGGACATAATCTACCAAATGGGAACCAAAAACCCAAAAAATAGAGAACAAAACAGGAACAAGAGGAGGGAGAGAAGTTTATACCTGAGACAGATTTGACGACCGGAGATGGTAGCGGCGGCAAGGAAGAAAATGAGAAGCACTTGCAAGCAATTAATTCTGGTTTAAGCCAAGATTGACAATAGGAGTCACAGTAAAGAAATTGAGGGTTTTTTAAAGGGGGAAACACGTCTCGTCTACAGACGGCACGCCTCTCAAAGGACACGAGTGTTCAAGTAACCGCCTCTTCAAAATTCAAACGAACGGTCTGGATCCATCCACGTGTCTCGCATTAAATATGAAATGACAGAAAGGGTGGATAGCTCAGCGTGAGAAGATTAAAAGGCAGGGAAGCCGGCCCAAACCAGAAGTTTCCAGTCATGTCTTGCTTCACTCCAAAGACTAGAAACTAGGGGACTGGTGTTTAGGAAGTACCGAGTAGGCCCCCTCGAGGTCAACCCAGCTCGAGCAGAAGACTCGACCGCTGGCACAAAGACAGCCTTACTAGGCGTCAAAGCTGGTCAAGGTCGAGTGTCCTCTCTCGAGGTCAACCTAGCTCGAGCAGAAGACTTGACCGTTGGCACAAAGACAGCCGTACTAGGCGTCAAAGCTGGTCAAGTTTGGGTGCCCCAAGGTTGGTTTAACCCCGAACTCCTTCTTCTCCTCCTCGAGATCTTCAAGCCCTAGGCAGACCCAGTCACACCAGCAATGGCACGAAGAGAATGGAAGATTCAATCATGGCCGGTTTGAAACAGTTTGACCCCTCTTTCTGACAACTCAACGCGACGATCGATGCCTGGTCGATACCCCAAGTGGTATGGTGTCATCATTTTGTACGCGCATGCCCGACACTATTATTAGGCCGTGGGAACCTATACCTACCTGACATCCCGCATTCCCAGGGTATGCCTCAGTAATCCCGGTTTTCAGAGGGACCCAGACACCATTAACGCAGGAACGGCTGTCCCCAAAGAAAAACAGCGAGAAAATAGAAGGATAAGTATGAATCGAAGTGTAAGTTGTAGGGGTTCCGGGTTTGGAGGGATTCTTCTTCTTCTTTTTTTTTTTTTCTGTTGTTGGTTTCTTTTAAGTTCTCTCTATTCTGGCCACTTTTTACCGAGAAATCATTTTATTTCTCTGATCTCTCAAACAAAGAGGGATACAAAAAGAACAACCCGATTACTGACTTGAGCGTCGGAGGGTTTTCGCCGGAAAAATACCCAGCGACCCCTAACCTTATTTTTTGTGAGCATAGGCCCAAGAAAATCTTTGCTCCGGTGGATAAAGGATATTTCCAGTAGGATTTGGTCAGATTATGCTCAGTGGGGCCAAACTACGAGAATAATATATAACTCAACAGTCTCATCACATATTTGAATTGTTGTAAGTAGCTCTACCTAGACAGATGACATTGATCATATATAATTTAGGGTAAAGTCTTCGAGCTTTTTGTGTATTGAACATGTTGATGCGGTTTTGTAGTGCTCTCGAGTAGGGTCGTAGACTTTTGCTCACAGGATATTCGAGCAGGAATCCCTGCCAATCTCAAATTTCCTCTATTCCCCGAAACAATGATTTTCTTGGGCCTGTGCTCACAAAAATAAGGTCAGGGGTCGCCGGGTGTTTTTCCAGCGGAAACCCTTCGACGCTCAAGTCAGTAATCGGGTTATCATTTTTGTATCCCTCTTCATTCGAAAGGCTAGAGAAATAAAATGATTTTCTGTTCTTTTATACTTCTGTTTTCCCGCCATTCCTCTTCGAAGTCCGCTATTCCCACGTTAATGGTGTCTGGGTCCCTTTGACAACTAGGATTATTGTGGCACATCCTGGGAATGCAGGATGTCAGGTGAGCATGGGTTCCCGTTGCCTAATAATAGTGTCGGGCATGCGCGTATGAAATGATGACACTATGGGGGCGTATGCCGGCAATCGGTAACAGTGACGACACCATACTACATAGGATATCGGCCAGGCATTGGTCGTCACATTGAGTTGTTGGAAGGAAGGGTCAAACTGTTTCAAACCGGCTATGCTCGAATCTTGCATTCTCTTCACGCCATCGCTTGTGTGACTAGGTCGTTCCTGGGGTTTGAGGACCTCGAGTAGAAGAAGGAGCTCGGGTTCGACCAGCCTTAGGGCACTCGACCTTGACAATCTTTGAGGGGGCTTTGAAGACCTCGTGCAGAAAAAGGAGCTCGAGGCTCGACCAACCTTAGGGCACTCGACCTTGACCAGCTTTCACGCCTAGTAAGGCCGTCTTTGTGCCAGCGGTCAAGCCCTCCACTAGAACTGGGTTGACTTCGAAGGGGCCCTCCCGGTATTACCCAAACACCAGTCCCCCAGTTTCTAGTCTTGGGAATAAAGCGAGACAAGACTGGAAATTTCTTATTTAGGCCAGCTTCCCAACCTTTTATCTTCACACCAAAGACTAGAAACTGGAGGACTGGTGTTTGGGTAATACCAGGCGGGCCCCCTCGAAGTCAACCCAGCTCGAGTGGAGGGCTTGACCGTTGGCACAAAGACGGCCTTACTAGGTGTCAAAGCTGGTCAAGGTCGAGTGCCCCAAGGCTGGTTGAGCCCCAAGCTCCTTCTTCTGCTCGAGGTCTTCAAAGCCCCGTCAAAGCTGGTCAAGGTCGAGTGCCCTAAGGCTAGTCGAACCCCGAGCTCCTTCTTCTACTCGAGGTCCTCAAACCCCGGGCAAGACCCAGTCACACCAGTGATGGCGCGAAGAGAATGCAAGATTCTAGCATAGTCGGTTTGAAATAGTTTGACCCTTCCTTCCAAGAACTCAACGCAATGATCGGTGCTTGGTTGATATCCCACGCGGTATGGTGTCGTCACTGTTACCGATGGCTAACACACGCCCCTACAGTGTCATCATTTCGTACGCGCATGCCCGACACTATTATTAGGCCTCGGGAACCCATGCCCACTTGACATCCCGCATTCCCAAGATGTGCCACGGTAGTCTCGGTTGTTAAAGGGGCCCAGACACCATTAACACAAGAATGGCGGACTCCGAAGAGGAATTGCTGGAAAACAGAAGTATAAAAGAAAAATCGAAGTGAAGGTTAGGGGTTCCGGAATTTTGGAGATCTTTCTTCTTCTTCATTTTCCTTTCAATCTTTTGCAAGTTCTTTGAATTCTTACCACTTAAAGGCAGAAAATCATTTTATTTCTCTGGCCTATCGAATAAAGAGGGATACAAAAAGGATAACCCGATTACTGACTTGAGCGTCGGAGGGTTTTTGCGGGAAAAATACCCGGCGAACTCTGACCTTGTTTTTGTGAGCACAGGCCCAAGGAAATCGTTGTTCCGGGGAATAGAGGAAAACCGAGATTGGCAAGGATTCCTGCTCGAGTATCCTGCGAGCAGAAGTCTACGACCCTACTCGAGAGCACGCAGAAAACCGCATCAACAAAACATTTAAATAATTTAAAACATGTAATTTTCCTACATTAATACATAATAAGTTGTTTTTAATCCATTAGAATTTTCTTTCCATGACATATCAAGATGAACTTTCTTTGCCATTTTTTTTAATGGGCTTTGTTTTTGGTATTGAGTTGGCGAAATATAAAATTAACAAAAATCAATTATTGTGTAAAAAAAAGTAACTGGTGAAAAATAAACAAAATTGTGTGTAGGAAGATGAGAAAAATGGTTTTTGAGTTTCAGTTGATACCATTTTGAGCGAAGGCTATTCATTTATAGTTTGACTTCATTAATTGTCATTATTTTTCTTGATTGAAATAATCTATTTATTTGGATACTAATATTGCATTTATGTATTTGAATTGTAGCAATCACTGGGTGTTGGCTGCAATTGATGTGTAAGTCTCCATTGTGTATTATTTGGATTCAGCAATTGGAGAAAAGATTGATGTCAATTTGTTACAAATAATAAATTAGTTAAATTTCTATAGACTTATATTTTAATTTTTCATATAGCTTAGTTATGAAATTATAGTATGTTGATCTCTATATTCATTGTGTTTATTATCTTCAGAGGAGTTTGAATGTTTCATTCAACCAAGTTAAAAACAAAGTTAAACGTAAAATGTGTAACTGTCTAAGGGCTTGTTACATCTTTGTTTATTTGTAACTTATTATTTTTATGATTTCAGTAGTAGTAAAACTTATTTCATAAATGTACAGTGCCCCCAACAAATAGGTGGTTTTGAATGTGGGTACTTCATTATGAAGTACATGCAAGATATTTTGGGGATTGTTAACATATTGAAGGAAAATGTAAGTTTGAAATCTTATCTTTTGTTACTTAGTTATTTTCAACTAATAACATATTGTTTATGACATTATTTTCATTTCTTTATTTAAAGTTTAAGGGGATAATTCAGTAATCAGATAAAGATCTTATTAAGGTTCGAAAAGAATGGGTTGTCTAGGTGGGGAACTTAATCACTGAGTTAAGAAAATAGGTAAATATCAATTGTTTAATAAATAAATTATTTATCACCAAGGGCTTTATTAGAATTATGTTTAATGTTACGGTTTTGATTATTCTTTTACATTTAGGGAATTTTGCTCCTGTTCAAGTTACTTAGAGGTGGTTGGATATGGCTACTGTTAGTTTCTGCTTATTTATGCTACTTTTATTCAAGATCATTGCTAGCTACTGATATATGTTTTAACTTATACTTTTTTGTTGTTGTTTCCAGTTTTAAGATAAGTAAATTTGTGCATCTTTTAATTTTTATGATACTTGTGGGTGAATGTTTACCCAAATATGATTAATCACTTATTTGGTTATTGCTGATTATAATGGTATTTTAGACTTGTTGGATAATTCTATGTTTTTTGGATTGGATGATTATGATATTTTGTACTGTTGAAATAGAGTTTAAGTGGCATTCATAATATGCTTCAAATTGGATTTCTATATCACACATTTTAATTTATTTTATTTTATTAATTAAATATTGACATCAATTTAGTATCCTTGTAATACTAATGTTCTATAATTATAATTTGTTTAGTACAATTACATCAAAATTTCTTTGATACCATTGAATTAGAAATTCTTTGATATCATAGAATCCTAATTTTTTTTATACCATAGCATCATTATGAATGCAGTGTCTTAGAATCAAACTTTTTTTTAATACTATAGAATCATTATGTACATGATGTGTGAGCATCAAAATTATTTTAATGCTATAGAATCATTATGTACGTGATGTCTTAGATTCAAAATTTGTGTGATACTATTGTAACAAAAATTTACTTATACTAATATCTAATGTCAGTGTATCATTGGCATTGGCTATGCTAACACTAAAACTCAGTGTTAGTAAAACATGTTCACCTAAATAATATTAGTGACGACCATTTTTCTAGTAGTGGTGAAAACCAAAACACCAACCTATTATAGGCACTAAATGGGTTTATAAGAATAAAATAATGAATCTGGTGTGGTTGTAAGGAATAAAGATAGATTAGTGGCTCAAGGATACAACCAAGAAGAAGGAATCAGTTTTGATAAATCTTTTGCTCCCATAATTATAGTGGAATATATGATATTTTTAGCATTTGCATGTCATAATGATTTTATTTTATATCAAATAGAAGTTAAAAGTATATTTTTAAATAGCTACATTATGGAATAAGTCTATGTGAAACAATCTTCTGGTTTTTAAAATGAAGAAGGTAAAATAAAGATGGAGAAGGATGAAGAAGGTAAAGTGGTTGAGAATAATAATGCATCGATGTATGATTGGATCTTTATTTTACTTAATCGCTAGTAGATCCAATATTAGGTTTAGTGTATGTTTGTTTACAAGATTTCAATTATGTCCCAAGGAATCCCATTTTCTTGCCATTAAAAGAATTTTTAGTATTTGTGTAGAATAATTGATCTTGGCCTTTAGTATCCTGAGGGAAAGCATACAGATTTAACATGTTACTTAGATGACATATGATATCTCTATAAAATGAGAGCTATCGTGATGTAGTTGTAATAACATGACATATGATCTGTAATAACTGATCTTATGCATAATTATAGGTGACCACAAAAGCTTATGATTTGATGAGGGATGCTGCAGTATTTAGATCACAGTACTGTAGCAATAGGCTTGTAGAAAATGAAAAAATACTCTGCACACGAATAAAATCAAGCTTGAACTAGAGAGAATGCTGGAGGAATTGCTACAGCAATCTAGGTGTACAACAGACAGAAATTGTTTAGCCTATCAGGCATCAACAGAAAAATATTATTGCAGCCATCACTGCATTACCACTATCAAGTGCGGACAAAATTGTTGTAGAAACATACAAAATGCAATATGGTCTTAGGCTACTAATTGTTAACAAATGTCCTCATTTCTGTCCTAATTCCAAGATATAAAATGGCACATTTTACGGATACACGTCATCTTTTTCATCTTCATTATCTTCCACCATCATCCACGGTCGTTTTGTGGAAAATAAGGAAGGATACTCAAAGGTTAAAGCATTACACTTAACTTATTTTTGTATCTTAACTTTATTATTGTTTTTGCTTACTTTGGTTTCACTTTAATGATGTATTTGATGACATACTCTTGCGTTGTTATTTTTTTAAAGCTCATTATGAGTTAAACTAAAAAGTAGTTAGATTTTAAATAAAATTAATGGTTATTTGACTTATATATTTGTGTTACTTAGGACTTGCTATATCATTTTATCTTGATTTTATTTATTGCAAATCTCTATTTTGGTTAACCACCCATTTAGTAGATACAAGCCAAGAAAGACCCTAAAAAAAGTTTAACTTAGTGCAACAAGTCAAAACAATACATGGTTTACATTAGGTTTCCATGTTGAGTTTATTTTCATTTAAATAGGGTTATGTTTAATATAAGATTAGTGAAGAACTAGACATAAGGATTCACCTTATAGGATAAATGGAACTTAAAGCATTTAATGCTATATCTAAATGATGGCTTAGCAACTGGTCACTGTTAAGTAGCTTTTAGATATAAGATATCCAACAGGCGATAGCTGATGATACATGAGAGATTCTGTCCAGTGCTATAGTAGATATTGTAGCAACTGAACCTTAAGTAAAGAGTAGTCAATAACTATTAAGTGAGTTTAAAATCCAACTACCCATTTGTCATTGAGTATATCGTTATGGTTGATTTTAGTTTTTAAGATTGTTGTAGCTTGTCTCAATACATCAATCCCTGTGGAGATTATTTGAATACTTATCATTATATTACTTGTTGTGTCCACTTGCACGCTAACACCTATTGCACATTTTATAAAGCACAACAAAAGCATCAAAACAAGTTTTTGTTGCCATTACCGAGGATTGAGTGCATATTGTGAGTTGTGAAGTCAATATTGTTTGGTGCTATTTTTTGTTTTATTTTGACCTATTTACTGTGTTGATAGAGTTGCTCTAGCGCAAATTCAAACCATTAGAATTTCAGTTTGATCCAGAGAAAGAAAGGTCTGCAAGGAGACTAAAGAAAAAATATAGAGGGTTGAGACCAGTTGCTGAAATAGTAGATTTGACAAACATGGGAGACTTAAACCTACAAGGAAGAATATATCCAGCTAATGAACAGAGAGTCTAGGAAAGGCAGAACGCTCAAGGCTAGCCAAAAAATAATAATATCATCTACATAATTAATGGCATAGTGTAATTTTTAAGAAAATCCCATTCTATTGTGCTTCCTACAAGAACCTTGGCCAAGCCTTCAAGACATGTTAAGTGGCCAATCCGAGGCTCAAACCCTAATGGCCCATTGGATTCGATAGACCAGAGCATAAAATAGTGAGAAGTTAAGAGTTCTGCCATTAGATACTCCACAGCTTTCGCCCATAAAGACTCCACGATCGGAGCTGTCCATCATGAAGCATATTGTATTCAATTACCAGGGTCTTATATATGAAGAATTGAGCTAACACTATGAACTCTATTGTCATTTAGAAGCTAATTGCCCATGATGGCATGGCTCAAGATTTTAGGGTCTATGAACTTTAGGATCAAAGCCTTTCTACCCTATAGAGCATTATGGAAGATAATCCACATCTTCATCGAGCATCCATGGGACTCCGATCTATGGTGGATGATATTTGCACAATGATTATGAATGAGAGCACAAATTTTAAGTGTGTCGTGAGCTACAATTCTCATACTGATGAAGATGGTAGTTCTTACAAGAACCTTGCGAATAATGAGAGCATTAGTGAAGATAATCCACACCTTCATTGGGCATACATGGGACTCCGATCTATGGTGGATGATATTTGAACAATGATTGTGAATGAGAGCACAAATTTTAAGTGTGTCATGAGCTACAATTCTCATACTGATGAGGATGGTAGTTCTTACAAGTACCTTACGAATAATAACTACTTTTTGTCTGCACCTCAGGATACTAGGAGAATTAACCTTAGTCTCGATTTTAGTATTGCTAGTCAACATTCAAAGAAGAGTATTAAATTACTCGCTAACCACAAGTATCATAAAAAATACTATAGCTATTTGCAATAGTTATTTTTATTAAATTTCTTATTTTAGGCTATGCCTTAATATATTTCTATTGCCGTTGAATTTGTTTCTCTTACTTGGAGGTTTTGGTTTATGACCGCTCCACATGTATTTTTCATTATATATTCTAAAAGATATGGAAAGGTCTCGCTTAAGCCCCACTTATAAAGTGGTTTAAAATAAAAAAATATAGAAATATTGAATTAAAAATTTGGCATAAGAAAGTATTATATGTTATAATCCAACCTAAAACAATAACATGTATAATGAATGAATTTTCTTTTCTTTTTATTTTAAAAAAAGCATAATCAAAGCATGATTATCTAATCTGATTCAAGGAACAAATCAAAACAAAAATAATTGTTGAGCAAGAAGAAAATTTATAAAATTCCAAACGAGTTTCAGAACTAACAAGAATTAAAATTTCTTTGGCGTATAATTTCTTTGCACATTAAAGTAAATATTGATTAGAGATAAAATATAAATTAATTGTTAGTGTAATTTTTTTTCCCAATGTCACATGTATATAACACATACTACAAAAGAATAGGACCTCGAGTAGCTTAGAGAATATGTAAGATATAGTTAAAATCATGTTACATATAAACATGCAATAATTTAACATCTATACAACGTCGAACTATTTTGTAACTGACGTTAGGATCCCCTTGTTTTTCATTTAGTGATATAACCATTAGATTTAACCAAAGAGTTGGATAACGGCCTAGATGTGTTTGTATGGTTTTTAACATTGCTATCCCTCACTTTTTTCAAAAAATCAGAAAAGGCAAAGGTTTCTAAATGTTAACATATATGTCCAGATTGCTTCAAAATCTTTTACACTTAAATCCATCGACCTAATTTGACTATTAGAATGATTGCTCTTATACAGGCAACAATGTAGTCTAATGTAAAAATTAAAAAATGCATGGAAAATTAACACAAATTAAGGAAAACTTTTGATAACATAATATCTCTTCAATATACAATAAATTATTTGAATATGTCAATGAAAAATGAATACATAATAAAAATATATTAATAATAGTATATGACCAAAATGACCATGTATATGCCTAAATTAAATCTTTTCAATAATATTATTAATATGTCTCATAATTCTTAAATTATATATATGTAATTAAATATTTTTTATTTTAATATTAAAATCTTCATCTAAGGGGAAACCGAACTCCATCCCTCTTCTTTATTCCTAATTAGCAGTTTAGCACCCACGAACTTCATCCTCCATTTTGTTAATTTCTAGTTGTCATAAACTCGTACCTACTAAAATAATTTTAATTGAAACCATAATATTTTAGAAATAGATTTTTTACCATAGATTCTTTGGTCTACCTAGTGGTGTGATTTGAAAATATAATTTTTTTTAAATAGATGCTCTAAATATAAGATTTAATTTTAGGAATTTATAAACTTTTCATAATTTTCCCTAGAAATTCTTGAACTACACCTTTTCTAGGAATTTTTTTTTTAAAATTTAGACAAACGACTATTTTTGTGCAGATGAAAGATAGCATGGATAATTTGTCCTCCATCCATATATGTAATTTAATGAATGGGTATTTTTTAATATAAATTATTTAATTAAAAAGTGGTACAAAGTGTATTTTTACGGTTTAAATATGCCCAACTTCCAATTGTTTTTTTGTTGTAAGGGTAAAAATGACGATTCCTCATTCTATTACAATTCTAATAATGGTCAATAATATAAGCATAAAAAAATAGAATGAGCAGGATTTGAGTGTTAAAATTTAGAAATACTATTTGGTTAATTTAATTTTAACCAGCAACATGAATTGTAGCACAATTATATATATGTGTGTGTGTGTTATGTAAGAGAGATTGCAATATCTCTTTAGTAATTAACTTATTTTTAATTAAATGAAAATATATATCTATTTTAAAAGGACTTTTATGTGAAGAGTTGTATTAGTTATGAATAGATATATTTTTCATGAAAGGGTTGCGTCTTTTGTTCATAGATATATTTTGCTCAGGAATAAACACTTTATTTTCTATAAATACTAACTTTATGAAAGATTTTAGATACGTTTTGAAATACAATTTTTTTGCTAGATATTGTATTCAAGGTTTGTTATATCTTGGGGATAATTTGCCATTCAACCTTTATAGCAAACCAAGTGTGGTGAGGGCAAATGAAGCCTTAAAGGCAAGTGTTTGTTCACACCTCAAACCTTCCTATTTCATTGTTTTTTTACCTCCATATTCTTAAACACACTGTTGATGCAGTTTTCTGTGTGTTCTCGAGTAGGGTTGTAGACTTCTGCTCGCAGGATGCTCGAGCAGGAATCCCTGCCAATCTCGATTTTCCTCTATTCCCCGGAACAACGATTTCCCTGGGCCTGCGCTTACAAAAAAAAGGGTCAGGGGTCGTCGGGTGTTTTTTCGGCGAAAACCCTCCAACGCTCAAGTCAATAATCGGGTTATCCTTTTTGTATCCCTCTTTATTTGAGAGGCCAGAGAAATAAAATGATTTTCTGCCTTTAAGTGGCAAGAATTCAGAGAACTTGTAAAAGATTGAAAGGAAAAGGAAGAAGGAGAAAGATCCCCAAAATTTCGGAACCCCTAACCTTCACTTCGAATTTTCTTTTATACTTCTGTTTTCCCGCCATTTCTCTTCGGAGTTCGCCATTCCCACGTTAATGGTGTCTGGGTCCCTTTGACAGCCGGGATTACCGTGGCATATCCTCGGAATGCAGGATGTCAGGTGGGCATGGGTTCCCGTGGCCTAATAATAGTGTCGGGCATGCGCGTATGAAATAATGACACTGTGGGGGTATGTACCGGCCATCGGTAACAATGACAACACCATACCGCGTGGGATATCGGCCAAGCATCAATCGTTGTGTTGAGTTATTGGAAAGAAGGGTCAAACTGTTTCGAATTGGCTATGCTTGAATCTTGCATTCTCTCCGCACTGTCGCTGGTGTGACTGGGTTGGGTTTGGGGTTTGAGGACCTCGAATAGATGAATGAGCTCGGGGTTCGACCAGCCTTAGGGCACTCAACTTTGACCAGCTTTGATGGTGCTTTTAAGACCTCGAGCAGAAGAAGGAGCTTGGGGCTCAATCAGCCTTGGGGCATCTCGACCTTGACCAGCTTTGACGCCTAGTAAGACCATCTTTGTGCCAGTGGTTAAGCCCTCCGCCCGATATTACCCAAACACCAGTCCCCCAGTTTCTAGTCTTGGGAGTGAAGCGAGACAAGACTAGAAATTTCTTGTTTGGGCCGGCTTTCCAGCCTTTTTATCTTCCCATGCTGAGCTGTCCTCTGTTTCTATCATTTCATATTTAATGCGAGACGCGTGGATGGATCCGGACTGTTCGTTTGAATTTTGAAGAGGCAGTTATTTGAATAATCACGTCTCTTGAGAGGCGTGCCGTCTGTTGATGAGACGTTTTCCCCCTTTAAAAACCCTTAATTTCTTTACTGTGCCTCCTATTGTCAATCTTTGCTTAGACCAGAGTTAATTGCTTAGAAGTGCTTCTTATTTTCTTCCTTGCTGTAGTTGCCATCTCACGTCGTCAGATATATCTCAGGTATAAACCTTTCTTCCTCTTCTTGTTTTCGTTTTGTTCATTTTCTAGGTTTCTGGTTCTCATTTGGTAGGCTGTGTCCTTAGGAAACATGTCAGACCCACAACAACCTTGTAGGATGTCGTTTGAAGAATCATCTTCGTTGAGTGACACTGAACCAAATAGGGTGATCACAGTGAGAGACCCAAGCCCTGAGGGGGTCGTGGTTGTGGGGGAGACCCGGCCGTAACAAGAGGAAAGGGTTAGCCAAAGGTCAGAGGATGGGTGGCACCCCATTAATTTTATGAGGTGTGAGACTTCACACCCGAATCTGGACCGGCTTAGGGACACCAACCACATACCGGCTAGTGTGGATCTACATGTGCCCGGTAAGGGTGACATGCCCAGCCATCCTCCCCGAGGGTATGTCACCCCTTATTGGAATGTTTCAAGTGGGGGGCTAGGTTGCCTCTTTAAGCTTATTTCGTTCGGGTTCTGTCCGACTCTGCTTGGCCCCAGGGTAGTTGAACCCTAATGGGTGGAGGGTCTTGTCTAGTTTGTATGTATTGTGGAGGTGGTGCAACTTGGGTAAACCAATGGTAAAGGAGTTAAAGTATCTCTACCAACTGAAAAGCAGCCCCAAAGATGCTGGCTGGTACTACCTCGCCTCCAGTTTGAAAGGCAAGAAACCCATTACCAATCTCCCCACCTCTGGTGGCAATTAGAAGGGCAAATTTTTCTTTGCAAGGGAAGATTGGGGACAAGTCGCTTCTGCTTCTAAAGAGGTCCCTCCGATTCTCTCTCATTTTTGTAGTCCAGGTCGTCCGCTGTTCAATGTGTTTTTACTTTGATTTATCTGTTTGTATTTTTCTCACCATTCTGTTCTGATTGTTGTTACAGTATCTTCGAGTGCTTTTTATAGGATTGGGGAAGAGCTTCAAGCACGTGTTAACACTGCCCTTGACAACGCGAGCTCGTGCAGGGAGCTACTCTTAATCCAAAACCTTGTCGAGTTTGGCCTTGCCTCCTAAGAAGAGATGAGTGGTGTTCTTTCTCGGTGGAAGAGGCCTGTGAGCACTTCGGATCGTCCGAGTAGCTCCTCTGCTCCAGCGAAGCGGCCTTGAACCAACACTCCCACCTTGCCGATTAAGACTGCACCCCTTACTCGAGAGACTGAGCGAGCATCAAAGGGTGCAACCGAAGAGGTCCAAAGACCTATGTTTTAGTTCGATCTCGTCCAAGACGCGTGCAGGAGCAACAACGGCCTGACGTCGCCGACCCCTGCCTCAAGGACTTTGCCAGGAAAATAGAGGAGAGGTTCTTAGAGGGGATAGAGGCTTCTAGTGCTGATGACTTAGTTGGTACGCTCCATCGCCTCTCTTCCCACATCACGGCTGTTGCTACCCCCTTTAAGACTAAGACTCTGGACTCCCAGAGGAAGATCTGGGCAGAAAACCAGAGTTTGAGACAGAGTCTTGAGCTGAAGGACGAGGAGGCAATGAAGCTCCGTACGGAGATCTCCACCTTTGAGGAGAAGGCAACCATGTCAAAGACAAAAGTACTCCAGCTCAAGAAGGAGTTGTCTATGGTCCGGGACGAGCTGCTGAATGCTCGAAAGGATCTAGAAGTGTAGAGGTTCTCCTTTGAGAAGACTATGGATGCAGAGACTTCTCGCTTTCAGAGGAAGGTGGATTCCTTGGAGGGCTGGCTCGCGACAGAGTACAATGACAGGGTGACTTTCAGCTATGAATGCCTCGTGTCCATTCTAGGCAAGGAATACCCTGACGTGGATATATCCAAGCTCGAGGTGGGCGTACATGCTCGAGCATGATGCCACAAATGAAGAGCCGAGAGTCCCCCTAACTGAAGTCCCTGCAGGGACTGAAGAGACTACTCCTCCTGCTGCCGAGGTCTCCACCGCTGCTGCTGCCACAGAAGGTGCTCCACTCCCCAAGGACCCAACTCCAACTGCTAGCCCCAACACTCCAGCCACTTAAAGAATTTTTTTTTTGTACTTGTACTTTTTGACAAATAAATGAAGAACATTGACGATAATTTGTCCTTGTGTTTACATGTATGTTTTTACCTCGCACTATGAGATTAACTCCATGTACTTGCCAAGTAAAATTTAACAAATTTTGGGCTTTCGTTTTTCTTCTTAGATTTAATTCTGTTTGTGCCCCCTCGTAGCTTATGTGTGATAGTACCTTGCCTTAAGTTAGGCCTATAGATGTCTGTTTCTTTTGTGAGCTTGGTCTGCTCGAGTCAATATTTGACTCACACTTGGCACCGTCACGCCTTAAGTTAGGCTTAGAGATTTCTGGCCCTTGTGTTTCTTCATGAGCTTATTCTGCATTGGCTCACGCTTGGCACCGTCTAGCCTAAAATTTGGCTTAGAGACTTCTGGCCCTTACGTTTCTTCGCGAGCTTATTCTGCTCAAGCCTGCTACTGGCTCATGCTGGGCACCGTCTCGCCTTAAATTTGGCTTAGAGACTTCTGGCCTTTGTGTTTCTTCACAAGCTTATTCTGCTCAAGCCTGCTATTGGCTCACGCTTGGCACTGTCTCGCCTTAAATTTGGCTTAGAGACTTCTAGCCTTTGCGTTTCTTCGAGAGCTTATTCTGCTCGAGCTTGCTATTGGCTCACACTTGGCACCGTCTCGCCTTAAATTTGGCTTATTGACTTCTGGCTTTTGCGTTTCATTGCGAGCTTATTCTGCTCGAGCCTGCTATTGGCTCACGTTTGGCACCGTCTTGCCTTAAATTTGGCTTAGAGACTTCTGGCCTTTGCGTTTCTTTGCAAGCTTATTCTGCTCGAGCCTGCTATTGGCTCACGCTTGGCACTGTCTCGACTTAAATTTGGCTTAGAGACTTCAGTCCTTTGCATTTCTTCGCGTTCACAAGCTTTAACTTGCTCATATTGAATTAACACTGAAACCATTTTTCTTGCCTTTATTCATGCTCAAGATTTTACACATCTTTATTTTAAGAAAAACTGGATATTAATGATTGCAATACAAGGGAACTTATTGGAAATACTTCATCAAATGTTACGCGTTCCATGGCCTCTTGACTTCTCGTCCATCCGGGTAGGTCAATCTGTATGCTCCCGGTCCGGCTATTTGAGAGACTCTGTAAGGGCTTTTCTAGTTCGGGCAGAACACACCTTGCCTGGGGTCCTTAGTGCTCTGATTCACTCTTCTAAGCACCCAATCTCCCACATGAAATTGGCAGATGTGTTCATTCCAATTGTAATACCGAGCCACTCTCTGCTGGTATTGTGCTATTTTTATCGCGACCCTTTCCCTTTTTTCTTCTAGCAGGTCCAAGCCCGCACACATCTGCTCATCGTTTTGCCCTTCGTTGAAGTGCTCTTTTCGGTGTGTTCCCATCCCTATTTCAGCGGAGACAACTGCTTCATGTCCGAATGCCAAGGAGAAGGGGGTTTCCCCTGTAACGGTTTTATGCGTGGTTCTATAGGCCCACAAGACACCAGGAAATTCATCAACCTAAGCTCCCTTCTGCTCCCCGAGTCTGGTCTTCAGAAGGCGCTTTATAGTCTTGTTTGCAGCCTCTACTTGCCCGTTGGCCTGCGGATGTGATGGTGAGTAAAGCTTTAGCTCTATTCCCATGTTCCTGCAGAAGTCCCTGAACTTGTTGTTGTCAAATTGTCTCCCGTTATCTGTAACGAATGCGTGGGGAATCCTATATCTACAAATCATATTTTTCCAAATAAAGTCAGTGGTCTTGCTTTCTGTGATACTACTTAAGGCTTCCACCTCAACCCATTTGGTAAAGTAATCAATTACCACCATGGCGTGGGTTGCAGATGCTCTCCCCTTTGGTAACAGCCCGATCAAGTCGATCCCCCATTGGGCAAACGGCCAAGGAGAATTCATCATTGTGAGGTTCTCCGGTGGCTGGGCCATATAGTTTGGCAAAGCTTTGACAATTCATGCAGCTTTTAGTCTTCTCTTGTGCGTCCTGATGTATACGGGGCCAGAAGTATCCCTGCCTTAATGCCTTAAAGGCCAAAGACCTCGCGCCGGAGTGGTTCTCGCAGATCCCTTCATGTATTTCCTGGAGAACATAATCAGCTTCCTCTTAATCTAAACAGCGTAGCAGAGGGAAGGTGTATCCTCGCCTGTACAATACCCCCTCTATCAACATGTACCAGGCTACTTTACACTTCAGCTTCCTTGCCTGCTTCTTATCGGCAAGAAACACCCCTTTTTTGAGATAAGAAATAAGTGGATCCATCTAGGTGCTGCTCAATGATAAACTCATCACCTCGTCTTCCTGCTCGATGCTCGAGTAGGTTTTGGTTTCCAACGGAACAGACTTCGGTATTTTTGGGTCAGATATAGCGGCCATTTGTGCTATTATGTCAGCTCGAAAGTTCATCCCTCTCGCTATTTGTTCCACTTCAACCACTCTAAATTTCTTTATTACCTGCTTCACCTTCCGAAGGTAGGCCTCTATCTTTTTTGCTTTTTGCTTAGAAGATTTCATTGAGGTGATTTGCCACCAGCTGAGAGTCTGTTCGAAGCTTTACTTCTTCTGCCTTTACTACCAGGGCGAGCTTCAATCCTGCAATCACAACCTCATACTCGACCTGGTTGTTGGTGGCTTCAAATTCTAGCTTACGGCGTACTGCACCTCTACCCCTTCAGAACTGAGAAGCACAACCCCTGCTCCTGCTCCTTGATCCCCACATGATCCGTCTACCGTCACAACCCATGCGTTGCTCGTGGTGGAGAGAGCTATCTGCTGCTCGCTATCTGCTTCCTTATTCCTTTCTGTGCATTTGACCACAAAATCTGCTAGAGATTGCGCCCGTATTGTTGTTCGGGGTTGATAGCTGATATCAAATTCATTGAGCTTTACTGACCATTTCACCAATCTACCGGAAGTCTCTGGCTTGTGCAAAATCTGTCTAAGCGGCTAGTCGGTTAATACTACCATCGAATGCGCTTGGAAGTAGGGTCTCAACTTCCGAGCTACTGTTATTAGGGATTGGCCCATCTCTCCATCAACGGGTACCGAATTTATGCCCCCAATAAAGCTCTACTCGTGTAATACATGGGGTACTGCACCCCTGACTCTTCTCTTACCAGAACCGAGCTCGTTGCCCATTGCGACACAGCCAAATACAAATACAGAACCTCCCCTGCTTGAGGCGTTCACAGCAGCAGAGCTTTCAGTAAATATTCCTCCAACTGTTGGAACGCCGCCTCGCATTCTGGTGTCCACTTGGTTTTTCTCCCTTTTTTCATTTACTGAAAGAAGACGTGGCACTTATCTGTGGCTCAAGAGATGAACCTGTTGAGGGATGCCAATTTTCCTGTAAGGCTTTGTATCTCCTTGAGAGTACGCGGGGATCTCATCTCTACTACTACTCTTATCTTTTCTGGATTAGCTTCGATTCCTCTATGACTGGCCATGAAGCCCAATAATTTTCCTGAACCAACTCCAAAGTTACTTTGAACAATGTCTTCCATGTACCTTCCATTCGTAAGAATCTTGTTTCTACTAATTGTTTGTATAAGAATGGGCTTAACATTGTGCTTGAGAGCAACAATTATATTATTTCAAAGAATGGGACACTTGTGGGGAAAGGGTATTCTTGTGATGGTATGCATAAACTAAGCATTAATAACAATAATAGTAATGTAAATTCTATTTATATTGTTGAGTTTGTAATATTTGGCATGCTAGATTGGCACACTTGAATTTTAGAACTTTGAAATACATGTCTAATCATGGTTTAATTAATTGCAATGATATTAAGAACGATAAGTGTGAAATTGATAATTATTATGAAGAACATAATATAATTCATGAAAGAACAACCTTGTTTACTTCTCAACAAAATGGTATGGCTAAAAGAAAAAATATAATTTTACGGGTATGATAAATTCCATGATTCTATATGCAAAATTACCAAATAATTTGTGGTGGGAAGCATTACTCACTACATGTCATATTCATAATAGAATTACATCTTTGAAAACTCATGTGCCTCCTCATAAAATTTGGAAAGGAAGAAAACCAAAATTGATCTATTTAAGGGTGTGGAGTTGTTTAGCTTGTTGAAAATTCTAAGGCTTATAGATTGTTGAATTTAGATTTCAATACAATTGTGAAATCAAAAGATGTTGAATTTATTGAAAATTAATTTAGTCATGTTTTTACCATTAAATTAGAATGATCAACCATGTGATGATCCTCTTGGTATTTTCATTACTAATAATAAAAGGAAAGAGTCTATTACATCTTTTGAACTGAGGAGAAGCAAACATGAAAGAAAGAAAAAGTCTAGCACCGGATTTTTTTTCATCACAAGCATTACTTTTTTTACTTAAAGGGGATAGAAAGTATGCACTTAACAAAGTACCATTTTATTAAATATTGAAAAAGATCCAAAGACATTTAGTGAAGCTATGTCTTTTAGAGATTCCTCTTTTTGGAGAGAGGCGGAAAATGTTGAAATGGATTCAAATATGTTAAACCAAACATGGATCTTGTTTAATCTTAGTCTATGATCCAAACCAATTAGTAACAAATGGGTGTTTAGATGAAAATACAACAATAGTGGTTCTTTGCAAACTTTTAAGGCTAAATTAGTAGCCAAAGGTTTGATACATATACCTCGATAGCAAGATTAATATCTATTAGAGTGCTATCTGCGATTGTTTCTTTGAATAATTTGCATGTGCATCAAATGGCTGTGAAGACAACTTTTCTTAATAGTACTCTTGATGATGAAATCTATATGGACCAATCCGAGGGTTTTATTTTGCCTGGAAATGAGGAAAAGGTATGCAAGTTAGTTAAATTGCTTTATTGTTTAGGCACCAGAACAATAGCATGATATATTTGACTCGGTCATTTTATTTTATGATTTTAAGCATAATAATGCTAATAAATGTATGTACTTTAAATTTACAAATGATTTTTGAGTGATTATATGCTTATATGTTGATGACATGCTTATCTTTGAAATAAACATGCAAGGAGTGAATGATACAAAGAAATATCTAGCATCATAATTTAAGATAAAAGATCTTGGTGAAAAAGATACTATTTTAGGTATAAAAGTGAAGAAAAATAGTGGGGGTTACTTGTTTCATCAATCTCATTATATTAAAAAAATAGTTTTTAAATTCAATTACATGAAATTTAAAGAAGCTAATACCCCATATGATTCTAGTATTACATTGCTAGAGAATTCAAGCCAAGTAGTATCACAACTTGAATACGATATTGCAATTAGTAGCTTGATGTATGTTATGCATTATACAAGGCTAGATATAGCTTTTACGGTATGCAAAATATCTAGATTCACAAGTAACCCAAGTGTTGAACAGTGGAAAACACACTACTACAAAAATGACATTTACTGAAACCCAATTTACTGACACTTTGCAAAAAGTGTCAATAATTGTGTACACATGCACCATTTCTCACTTTTAATAATTAGGTATCAGAGATTATTGATACTAGTTTGTCATTAAATTAAATATCAACGATCACTCACACCAAAGTATCAAAGATAAAAAAAATTATTAAAACTCATTTTAGTTTCAACTTGAATCTGAGACTTCTAAAGTTTAAAAACTTAATGTTTGAAACATGGGCCATCAAATCCTGTAGAATTAAGTTACAAATAATATTTTAAAGATTTAAAAAACAAAAATATAATAACAAAAGCAACACATAACCTAAACTCTAACCCTCTTTCACCCTAAACTCCAACTCTCAATCACTATCTTGCCTTTCCCTCCTTCTTTATCTTTCAATTATCTTTTCTCAATCTTTTCTATTCTTTTTTGTTTATTTACAAATTGAATTCAATTAATTCAAATAGATAATGAAAATCTTACACTCTATTTCCATTTTCCATTTTTCTCCAAATTAAAAAATGAATCAAAACAGTAATTGCTTGTTACAAAATGGGCTTCTTACACAACAAAATGAAGCTATTTCATCAAAATGGGCATTGCTCTCTCTTTCTATAAATTAGGGTTTAAATCAGCTTTGCTACTTCAATTCTAGGCTTTTTTTTCATTCAATTCCTAAGCGCCCATTGACAAACTGAGTCATTCTTTTTTATTCTTCAAAATATGGAAAATGAGGTAAGAAGTGTAAAGACAAAAGCTAAGTAATCTTCCAATGGCAATGTTGGAATAAATTAAAAAAGAGAATAGATATCTGGTGGCAGAAATGAACAAGTCGAGATTCATAGATGATGATGTCATCGACAGAACTTGCATGCTTATTTCTTACAACAGTAACACTTTTCCAACTGTTAGTTATTAGTTCTTCTTTTTCTCTTTCTTTAAGCCTTCTATTTGATCTTTCTTAATTTCTTATTCTTTGTTGCATTGTTATGCCATTTCAATTATATGATCGAATTTTGTAATTTGCTTAATAACTATTAAGTAGTTTAATAATAAGATTTTACAAAATTTGTAACTATTCATTGGGAAACAAGACTATATGCTGACCATCTTTGACAATTTCAGTGTGAATGTGGTAGTCTTTTGAAGTACGGTTAACTTAAGGTTATGGCATACCACTGGTAATTTTCTTTTTCAATCTTTTATATTCATTTTTCTTTCATTTTTGCTCATTTATTTGATTTGTTCAAGTGACGAACAGTTCAATTTGAATTAATGAATTGCGTTTGCTTATTAACAGGTTAGGAGGATTACAATAGATTGAGACCCTTAAGTTATAGAGGTGCTAATGTGTTTATTCCTACGTTCTCACTGATTAGCAAGGGCAATATGAAAATTTCGCCAAGAAGGTTTTTAATTATTCATGGCTTCTTATTTAGACATATGATGTCTTGATACAACTTGTGTGGAGATAATGTTTATAGATGAATGTTTTTCTTAATTTTGTTTCAGTGGATTCTAGAGCTGAGGTATTATACGCCTGGTGTACAAATAATTCTTATTGGAACTAAGTTAGGTAAGATTTTTTTGTGGTCCCTATTTTTTTATTATGGTTATCATTTTAAAGCATTTGTAAGTAGTCTTGCTTTTGTGGATGTGGATTGGTTTGACTCCCTAACAACCAGACTTTTAGCATATATTTCTAGGATTGTAACCATATGGTGAAATATTGTAGATCATTTGAACTGTAAAGATGAGGAAAATGCATTGTTTGGGTAATGTTCGGCAAGTCACCTCGAGGCCAATCCAGCTCGAGTAAAACTCCTCGAAGTCAGTCCAATTAGAGTAGAAGACCCGACCGCTGGCACGAAGACAGCCTTACTAGGCGTCAAAGCTGGTCAAGATTGAGGAGTCCAAGACTGGTCGAGCCCGAGCTCATTCCTCTGCTCGAGATCTTCATAACCCCGTCAAAGCTGGTCAAGGTCGAGGAGTCTAAGACTAGTCGAGCCCGAGCTCATTCCTCTGCTCGAGATCTTCATAACCCTGTCAAAGTTGGTCAAGGTCGAGGAGCCTTGAAACCCGAGCTCATCCTTTTGCTCGAGGTCTTCGAACCCCGGGCACAGCCCAGTCACACCAGCAATGATGCAGAGAGAATGCAAGGTCCAGATACAGCCTGTTCGAGACAGTCCGACCCGTCTCTCCAGCGACTTAATGCGATGTTCGATGTCTGACCAATACCCCACGCGGCATGGTGCCGCAACAGTTACAGATGGCCGGAAAACGTCCCCACAGTGTCATCATTTCATGCGCACACACCCACCACCATGATCAGGCCTTAAGAACCCACGCCCACTCGACAGTTCCGCATTCCTAGGAAATGCCACAGTAATCCCGGCTGTCAGAGGGGCCCAGACACCATAGACACGGGAACGGCAGCCCCGAAGAAAAAGGGGCGGGAAAACAGAAGTATAAAAGGAAAACAGAAAGAGGGGCGCAAGGGAGACGAAAAGACCCCTTCTATTCCTCCTGTCTCTCTAACTAAGAGGGATACAAAAAGAACAACTCGACCACTGAATAAAGGAGGACTGAAATCGAAGAGCATTTCTACTCGAGCTCGAGCATATCGCGAGCAGGAGTTTTTGACACTATTTAAGGGCACGCAGAAAAACCCATCAACATCTTGGTGCCATTTGTGGAATTAGTTCAAAAATCCTGATTTCCCAACACATTCAGAAGACATAACACAACAATGAGAGGAAACAGTAGGAGGGGAGTAAGTCCAGAGGAGTCGGTGACTTTGAGGGAAGTGGCCAACGAGGCTCAAAATAGAGAAATCCAAGAGAGAATGGATCGGATGGAAAAACAAATGGAATCGTTAACATCCATCCTACAAGAACTCAGGGAAAGACAGAGGAAAGCAAGCCATGACATCCCTGAATCTAGCTGCGGGAACGTCCCCGCCCGAGAACATGTGGGAGATGAAGCCCAAAGACCGAAGACACTGAATACTGCCGGAAGGGAAGAAATGAACCTAGAAGAAAGGGTGTCACGTCAACACTTGCAAGACACGGCACCCACCTCCCGCGCAGAAGAATTGGAAGGGGAAGTACAGAGGTTGGCGCAGGTCGTGGAGGATCTCCGGAGAAACGGGAAAGGCCCAAGTTGGGGGATAATGCTAGACAACGAGTCTCCGCTCTCAATGGAGATCATGGGTGTAACAATCCACAGAGATTTTTTTTTCTCGGATCTAAGGTTTTCAGGAAAGAGTGACCTGCTGGTGCACATAGAACGGTTCAACGACATGACTAGAGTGCAAGGCTTGACGGCAGCCCAGCAGTGCAGGGCATTCCCACATACTCTCGTGGGAAGGGCGAGAGAGTGGTATCGCAGGCTACCACGAGGAAGCATTCTGAGCTTTAAGCAGATGTGCAGAGAATTTGCAGAGCAGTTTCGGGGAGCAATGAACCCCGAAGATGATATGATAGAGTTATCGAAAATAAGACAGAGGGAGGGAGAACCCCTCCGAGAATTTGTTAAAAGGTACCACAGGTCGGTTCTGGATCTTGAGGCATTCAACCACCCACAGGAGTTGAGGGGCCTGAGGACGGAATCAGGATGGGGAGGGCGTGGTACAATTTACGAAGCCCTTCGATCCGTTCATATTCTGATGCGTACCAGCAGGTGAAGATCGACATGGTTATCGAAGAAGAAAAGGCTGCAAAATTGAGAAGTGAACAGGGCAACGGAACGAAGAGGAAGGAAAATGGAGGTCCTGCTCGAGGAACGGTGACTTCCAAGGTGACAAGGGATAGGTTTGATCCCTATAATCCTTATCAGAGAGCTCCCCCACCACGGATGATTTCCGTGCCACCTCGCAAATCTCTGGGCTGAGACTACAGGGAGTACAGGCGGCACGACGACCATCCACCCCCACCGAGAAGCTTCCCAAGGGATCGGGCGATAAAGGTGGTAGAGCAGACCCCGCCTATGGGCAATACACAGAATTGAAGGTGTCCCTAGACGAGATACTCCAAGTGGCAAAAGAGCAAGGACTATTGAGCCCTCCAACACCAATGGCTAATACAGTTGGCAAACGGGATAGAGGACGGTTTTGCCGCTTCCATGGTGACCACAGCCACTCGAAATCACAATGCTGAGACTTAAAAAACCAGGTGGAAGACCTGGTTAGAAATCAGTATTTAGATGAGTTTATTAATGGGGGACATCCAGTGGTCGAGCAGCAGTTGGAGGAAGACAACCGAGCCTATAACATGGATCTAGAGCCACTGGCCACGAGGGTGATTTCGGGAGGACCCACAATGACAGGGAATTCAAACAGGGCTCAGAAAAATTATTGCAGATATGCCGCTGCTGGCCGAGAGGTCCTATTCACCACACCCGCTGCAAAAAAGGCCAAGGTACGGCAAGTACCCATCATGTGGACGGAGGAAGACGAGGAAGGAGTGTTATACCCCCATGAGGATGCCTTCATCGTGAAGGCAAATGGTACTAATAAGGAGGTCGATCGGATATTGGTGGATTCGCGAAGCTCGGTGGACATTCTCTTCAAGTCCACGCTCGAGGATTTGGGAATAGCAGGTGCGAGCCTTGAGCAAACGAACACCTCCCTGAAAGGGTTTAGAGGAGGAAAGCTGATCCCTCTAGGAATCATTAAATTAGCTATGACTATGGGCTCAAGGCCTTTTGAAAAGAATATGATGCTAGACTTCGTGGTGGTGGATGAAGTCAGCCCATACCAAGCAATACTGGGAAGGTCGTTCATGAGGATCAGCCAATCCATATTGTCCACCCACTACTTAGCCCTGAAATACCTAGTAAATGGGGCTGTAGGAGTCGTAAAGGGTAGCCAGAGGATCGCGAGGAGCTGTTACGCTGTGGCGGCAAAAGAAACCATGCAAATAATGTCACTAGACTTGAGGGTGGAGTCGAAGAATTGGAGACAAGATCCTGCTAAAGAATTAGAGGAAGTTAGAATACGGCCAGATGACCACGAGAAGAAGGTCCGGATCGGCTTGGGCATTAGCGAGGAGCTGAAGAAAAATCTGGCCGAGTGCCTGTGAGCACATGCCGATGTGTTCGCTTGGACACATGAGAACATGCCCGGGATTGACCCAGAGGTGGCGTGTCATAGGTTGGTAATATGGAAGGACGTTAAGCCAGTGAGGCAGAAGAGGAGGTGCGTTAACCAAGAAAGATACGAGGCCATAAACTACGAGGTAGAGAAGCTGCTGAAAGCGGGATTCATAAGGAAAGTCTCATACCCCGAATGGATCTCGAACGTGGTGCTAGTAAAGAAGGCAAGTGGGAAATGGAGAATGTGCTTGGATTTCACAGATGTGAATAAAGCTTGCCCAAAAGATAGCTTCCCATTGCCGAAGATAGACCAGCTGGTGGAATCCACGGCTGGACACGGACTGCTTAGCTTCATGGACGCCTTCTCGGGTTATAACCAGATTCTCATGCACCAACCAGACGAGGAGTGTACAGCCTTCATAACGTGGGGGCAACATACCAGAGATTGGTGAATAAAGTTTTCAAGCCATTGATAGGCTAAACGATGGAGGTGTATGTGGACGATATGATCACCAAGTCAAAAGACGCGGAGGAGCATGTAAGGTATTTAGAGGAAACCTTTGCACTCCTAAGGAAATATCAGATGAAGGTCAACCCGGAGAAGTGTGCCTTTGGAGTTAGTTCAGGAAAATTCTTGGGCTTCATGGTTAGTCACAGAGAAATCGAAGCCAACCTGGAAAAGAAAAATGCAGTAATGGAGATCAAGTCCTCGCGTACACTTAACGAAATACAAAGCCTGACCGGAAAACTGGCATCCCTCAACAGGTTTATCTCACAAGCCACAGATAAGTGCTGCATCTTCTTCCAGGAAATGAAAAAAGGGAGAAAGACAAAATGGACACCAGAATGCGAGGCGGCGTTCCAGCAGTTGAAGGAATATCTGCTAAAAGTTCCGTTGCTATCAACACCTCGAGCAGGGCAGGTTCTGTTTCTGTATTTATCAAAGTGGTGAATTACCTCGATTGGATATCTAATATGATGTTGGTGAAAAAAGCCAATAGTAAATGGAAGATATGTGTAGACTTTATAAACCTCAATAAGTCGCGCTCGAAGGATAACTTTCTACTACCAAAAATCGACCACCTAGTTGATTCCACAGCAGTGCACAACCTCCTTAGCTTTATAGGCGCGTTCTCAAGATATAAAAAAATTACCATGTACAAACCAAACGAGGAACAAACTGCTCTCATTACTAATAAGGGGCTTTATTATTACAAGATGATGCCTTTTGGCCTGAAGAATATAAAGCTTCATACTAGAGGCTAGTTAACGAGATCTTCAAGCCTCTAATAGGCAATGCAATGGAGGTGTATGTGGATTATATGATTGTTGATGCAGTTTTCTGCGTATTCTAGGATAGTGTCAAAACTCCTACTCGTAGGATGCCCGAGCAGGAATGCTTGTCAACCTAAATTCTCCTATATTCGCTATAACGATGATCTCCTCGGGTCTGAACTCACATAAAACAAAATCAAGGGTTGCCGGGTGTTTCTCTGGTAAAAATCCTCTGACGCTCAAGCCAGTAATTGGGTTATTCTTTTTGTATCCCTCTTTGTTAAAAAGACCGGAGGAATATAAAATGATCAAAAATGAAAATCCTTAAAAAATGGTCGAACCGTGAGAGAGAAGAAGAGGCTGAAAAATCTGGAACCTCGCAACTTACATGCCGATTTCCTTTTATTCTTTAGTTTTCCCATCCTTTTTCTCCGAGGTCATCCGCTCCCGCGTTAATGGTGTCTAGGCCCCTCTGACAGCTGAGATTACTGCGTCATATCCTGGGAATGCGGGATGCCAGGTGGGCATGGGTTCCCATGGCCTGATTATGGTGTCGGGCATGCGCGCATAAAATGATGACATTGTGGGGGCGTGTGCTGGTCATCGGTAACAATCACGACACCATACCGCATGGGGTATTGGTTAAGAATCAAACATTGCGTTGAGTCATTGGAGAGAGAAGGGTCAGATTGTTTCAAACTGGCTATACCTGAATCTTGCATCCACTTTGTGCCATCGCTAATCGGGATGGGTCATGCGTGGGGGTTCGAAGACCTCGAGCAGAAAAAGGAGCTCGGGGCTCGACCAGTCTTGAGGTCCTTGACCTTGACCAGCTTTGATGCTTAGTGAGGCTGTCTTTGTGCCAGCGGTCAAGTTTTCTGCTTGAGATGGGTTGACCTTAAGGTCTTTTACTCGAATTGGATTGGCCTCGGGGAGACCTGCTCAGTATTACCCAAACACCAATCCCCCAGTTTCTAGTCTTTGGAGTGAAGCGAGATAAAACCGAAAACTTCTTATCTGGGCCGGCTTCCCAGCCTTTTTATCTTCCCGTGCTGAGCTGTCTTCCGCTTCCATCATTTCATATTTAATGCAAGATACGTGGATGGATCCAGGCCGTGCATTTGAATTTTGAAGAGACGTTTCTTGAACAGTCGCATCTCTTGAGATGCGTGCTGTCTACTGAAGAGACGCGCTCTTTGATTTCTTTACTGTGCTTCCTATTGTCCATTTTTGCTCAAACCAAAATTAATCGCTTGCAAGTGCTTCTCATCTTCTTCCTTACCGTCGCTGCCATTTCTCGTCATCAACTCTTTCTCAAGTATAAACCTCTTCCCTCTTCTTGTTTATGTTCTGTTTTTCTTTTATTTCGAGTTTCTGATTTCCATCTGGTAGATTGTATCCATAGGAAACATATTAGACCCTCAACAACCCCGTAGAATGTTGTCCAAAGAATCATCCTCTTCGAGTGATGTTGAGCCCATTCGAATGGTCCCCGTGAGAGACTCAAGTCCTGAGGGAGTGTTGGTTGTGGTGAAGACCAGGTCGCAATAGGGGGAAAGGGTTAGCCAGAGGTCGGAGAGTGGGTAGTTCTCTATTGATCATATGTGGTGTGAAACTTCACACCC
Source organism: Murraya koenigii (assembly GCA_025617385.1). Lineage (NCBI taxonomy): Eukaryota > Viridiplantae > Streptophyta > Magnoliopsida > Sapindales > Rutaceae > Murraya > Murraya koenigii. The sequence goes on from CM046815.1 coordinate 19,140,709, forward strand.
GGACTTGGACCGGCTTAAGGAAACCTACCACATACAGGCTAATGTGGACTTGCATGTGTCCGGTAAGGGTGACATGCCCAGCCATCCTCCCCGGGGGTATGTCACTTTCTATATGGAGTGCTTTAGGTGGGGGGTTAGGTTGCTTCTTCAGCCTTATTTTGCCCGAATTCTGTCCAGACTCTGCTTGGCCTCGGGGAAGTTGAGCCCGAATGGGTGGAGGGTCTTGTCTGGTCTTTATTTATTGTGGAGGTGGTGCAATCTGGGTGAGCCCTCGGTAGAGGAGATAAAGCATCTCTACCAACTGAAAAGCAACCTAAAGGACGCTGGCTGGTACTACTTCGCCTTCAGTCTGAAATGCAAGAAACACATTACTGATCTCCCCGCTTCTGGTGGCAACTGGAAGGGCAAATTTTTCTTTGCCGGGGGAGATTGGAGGCAAGCTGCATCTGCCTCCGAGGGGGTCCCTCCGATTCCTCGTCATTTTTACACTCCAAGTCATCTACTGTTTAACAAATTCTTACTTTAGTTTTTCTGCTCGCATCTTTTCTCACCATTTTGTTCTGGTTGTTGTTGCAGTATCTTGAAGTGCTTTTTACATAATTAGAGAAGAGCTTCAAGAGCGTGTCAACACTGCTCTCGACAACGAGAGCTCGTGCAAGGAGCTACTTACAATTCAGAATCTTGTTAAGTTTAGCCTGGTCCCTCAAGACTAGATGAGTGGTGTGCTTTCTTTGTTGAAGAGGCCTGTGAGTACCTCGGGCCGCCCGAGTAGCTCCTCTGCTCCAGCAAAAAGGCCTTGAACCGACACTCCTACTTCACCGGTTCGAGCTGCACGCCCTGTTGGGGAGACAGAGCGAGCAACAGAGGGTGCGACCCTCAGAGGTCCGAGGACTGCGTGCAGGAGCAGGAGCTGCCCGACATCGCCGATCCCTACCTTAAGAACTTCGCCAAATAGATGGAGGATAAGTTCTTGGAGGGGATAGAGGCTTCTGGCGCTGATGACTTAGTCGACGCATTCCACCGCCTCTTTTCTCGCATTGTGGCTGTAGCTACCGCCTTCAAGGCCAAGACTCTAGATTCTCAGAGGAAGATCAGAGCAGAAAATCATAATTTGAGACAGAGTCTTGAGCAGAAGGACGAGGAGGCAACGAAGCTTCGCACAGAGATCTCCACCCTCGAGGAGAAAGCGGCAATGTCAGATTCTAAAGCCTTCCAGCTCGAGAAGGAGCTGTCTCTTGTCCAGGACGAGCTACTGAATGCTCGAAAGGACTTGGAAGTACAGAGGTTCTCCTTTAAGAAGGCCATGGAGGCAGAAACTTCTCGCCTTCAGAGAAGGGTAGAGTCTTTGGAGGGCCGACTTACAACAGAATAAAATGACGGGGTGACTTTCAGCTATGACTGCCTCGTGTCTGTCTTGACCAAGGAGTATCCTGAAGTGGACATATCAAAGCTCGAGGCAGGCGTTGCGGCATACATTTGTATATATGTATTTTTTGCCTTGCATTTTCCTTTGAGATTTACTCCAGGCCTTTACTAAATAAGCTTTAACAAATGTTGGGCCCTTGTTCTTCTTGTCTGAGTCATTTCTGTTCGTGTCCTCTCTTGGCTTATGCGTGACAGAGTCTTGCCTTAGGTTAGGCTTATAGACCTCTGTTTCTTTTGCGAGCTCGGTCTGCTCGAGCCGATATTCGGCTTATGCTTGGCCCTTGAGCTTTTTTGTGAGCTCATTCTGCTCGAGCCTGCTTTTGGCTCACGCTTGGCACTGTCTCGCCTTAAATTTTGGCTTAGAGACTTCTGGCCTTTGCGTTTTCTTTACGAGCTTATCCCGCTTGAGCCTGCAATTGGCTCACGCTTGGCACCGTCTCGCCTTAAGCTAGGCTTAGAGACTTCTGGCCTTTGCGTTTTCTTCGCGAGCTTATCCTGCTCGAGCCTGCAATTAGCTCACGCTTGGCATCGTCTCGCCTTAAATTTGGCTTTGAGACTTCTGGCCTTTGCGTTTTCTTCACGAGCTTACTAGCTTTCACTTGCTTATATTGAATTAATATTGGAAGAATTTTTCTTGCTTTTATTCATGTTCAAGACTTTATACATCGTTATTTTGGGAGGAACTGGATATTAATGCTTGCAATACAAGGGAACTTACTAGAAATACTTTATCAGATACTGGCTGTTCCATGGCCTTTTGACCTCTCGTCCATTGGGGTAGGTCAATCTGTACGCTCCCGAACCGGCTATTTAAGAGACCCTATAGGGACCTTCCCAGTTCGGTTCTAACACACCTTGCTTGAGATCCTTCGTGTTCTGATTGACTCTTCTAAGTACCCAATCTCCCACCTGAAATCAGCAAATGTGTACATTCTTGTTGTAATAGCGGGTCACTCTCTGTTGGTACTCTGCTATCTTTGCAGTGGCCCTTTCCCTTTTCTCTTCTAGCAAGTCCAAACCTGCACACATCTGCTCATAGTTTTGCTCTTCGTTGAAGTGCTCTGTTCGGTGTGTTCCCATCCCTATTTTAGTGGGGACGACTGCTTCATGCCCAAATGCTAAGGAGAATGGAGTCTCCCCTGTGGCAATTTTGTGCATGGTTCTGTAAGCCACAAGACACCAGGTAGCTCGTCAGCCCAAGCTCCCTTCTGTTCACCAAGTTTAGTCTTCAGGAGGCGCTTTATAGTCTTGTTTGCAGCCTCCACTTGCTCGTTGGCCTATGGGTGTGAGGGTGAGCAAAACTTGAGCTCTATTCCCATGTTGCAGTAGAAGTCCCTAAACTTGTGATTGTCAAACTGCCTCCCGCTGTCTGTAACCAACGCGTGGGGAATTCCGTACCTGCAAATCGCATTTTTCCAAATGAAGTCAGTGATTTTACTCTATGTAATACTACTCAGGGATCCCACCTCAACCCATTTGGTGAAATAATCAATTGCCACCACGGCGTGAGTTGCGGATGCTCTCCCCTTTGGTAATGGCCTCATTAAGTCGATTCCCCACTAAGCAAATGGCTAAGGTGAGTTCATCACTGTGAGGTTCTCGAAGGTTGGGTCATGTAGTTGGCAAAGCTTTGGCAACTCTTGCAGCTCTTGGTCTTCTCTTGTGCATCCTGATGCATGCGGGGCCAAAAGTATCCCTTCCTGGAGGACATAATCAGCTTCCTCTTGATCTAGACAGCGTAGTAAAGGGAGGATGTATCCGCGCCTGTACAATACCCCCCCAATCAGTGTATACCTGGCCACTTTACACTTCAGCTTCCTTGCCTGCTTCTTATTGGCAGGCAACACTCCTTCCTTGAGGTAAGAAACAATTAGTTCCATCCAAGTGCTGCTCGACAATAAACTCATCACCTCGTCTTCCTACTCAATGCTCGAGCAGGTCTTGATTTCTAACAGCATAGACTTTGGTATTTTGGGATCGAATGTAGCAGCCATTCATGCTATCATATTAGCTTGAAAGTTCTTCCCTCTCTCGATCTGCTCTACCTCGACTACTCAAAAATTCTTGATTAGCTGCTTCACCTTCCGAAGGTAGGCCTCTATCTTTCTGCCTTTCGCTTGGAAGCTTTCTTTGAGGTGATTCACCACCAGCGGAGAGTCTGTTCGAAGCTTTACCTCTTCTGCCTTTACTACCAAGGTGAGCCTCAATCCTGCAATCACAGCCTCGTACTCGACCTGGTTATTGGTGACCTCAAACTCCAGCCTCACAGCATATTGCACCTCTACCCCTTCAGGACTAAGAAGCACAACTCCTGCCCTGCTCTCTGATCTCCACACGACCCATCCACCGTGACCGTCCATGCGTTGGTCAGGACAGAGGGGTCTGGTGGGTGCTCGCTATCCATCTCCTCACTCTCCTTTCTGTGCATTCGACTATGAAGTCAACTAAGGACTAAGCTTTTATTGCTGTTCGGGCTGATGTCGAATTCACTGAGCTCTACCGACCATTTTACCAACCTTCTGGAGGTCTCTGGCTTGTGTAGAGTCTGCCTAAGCGGTTGGTTCATCAAAACCGTCAGCGAATGCGCCTGGAAGTAAGGTCTCAGTTTTTGGGCCGCTGTCACGAGGGCCAGTGCTCATTTCTTCGTTGGTGGATATCGAGTTTCTGCTCCCAACAAGGCTCTGCTCGTGTAATAGACAGGGTACTGCACCCCTGAATCTTCTCTCACTAGGACTTAGCTTGTTGCTCGTTGCAACACAGCTAGATACAAATATAGAATCTCCCCTGGTCGAGGTGTTGACAATAACGGGCCTTTAGCAAATATTCTTTCAACTGTTGGAACGTCGCCTTGCATTCCGGTGTCCATTTTGTCTTTCTCCCTTTTTTTATTTCCTGGAAGAAGACGCAGCACTTATCTGTGGCTCGGGAAATAAAACTATTGAGTGATGCCAGTTTTTCTATTAGGCTTTGTATCTCTTTAAGAGTACGCGGGGATCTCATCTCCACTACCGCTCTTATCTTTTCTAGATTGGCTTCGATTCCTCTATGACTGACCATAAAGCCCAAGAATTTTCCTGAACCAACTTCAAAAGCACATTTTTCTGGATTAAGTTCCATCCGATATTTTCTTAGGAGCGCGAAGGTTTCTTCCATATGCTTTACATGTTCCCCCGCGTCCTTTGACTTAGCGATCATGTCATCCACGTAAACCTCTATTGTGCAGCCGATCAGCGGCTTGAAGACCTTGTTCACCAGTCTCTGGTAGGTTGCCCCCGTATTTTTTAGGCCCAAGGGCATGACCTTGTAGCAAAACAGGCATTGGTTAGTGATGAAGGCCGTGCATTCTTCGTCTAGCCGATGCATGGGAATTTGGTTATAGCTTGAGAAGGCGTCCATGAAGCTAAGCAGTCCGTGTCCCGCCGTGGAATCCACCAGCTGGCCTATCTTCGGCAATGGGAAGCTATCTTTCGGACAAGCTTTATTCACATCCGTGAAGTCCACGTACATTCTCTATTTCCTACTTGCCTTCTTTACCAACACCACGTTTGAGATCCATTTGGGGTAGGAGACTTCCTTTATGAACCCGCCTTCAGCAACTTCTCCACCTCGCAGTTCATGGCCTCATACCTTTCTTGATTGATGTACCTCCTCTTCTGTCTCACTGGCTTAGCGTCCTTCCGTATCGCCAACCTGGGACATGCCAGCTCCAGGTCGATCCCAGGCATATCTTCGTGCGACCAAGCAAATACATCAGAATGTGCTCGCAAACCCGCTAATGCCCGAGCCAATCTGGACCTTCTTCTCGTGGTCGTCTAGTCTTATTCTAATTTCCTCCAGTTCCTCTGCGGGCTCATGCCTTCTATTCTTTGACTCCGTCCTTGAGTCTAATGACGTTATCTGTATAGTTTCTTTCGCTACCACAGTGTAGCAGCTCCTTATGACCCTCTGGCTGCCCTTGACGACTCCTACAGCCCTATTTACTCGGTATTTCAGGGCTAAATAGTGGGTGGATAATACTGATTGGCTGATTCTCATGAAATGCCCCCGTAATATTGCTTGGTAGGGGCTGGCTTCATCCGCCACCACAAAGTCAAGCATCATATTCTTTTCAAAAGGCCTCGAGCCCATAGTCACAGCTAATTTTATAATTCCCAGAGGGATCAGCTTTCCTCCCCCGAACCCTTTCAGGGAAGTATTCGTCTGCTCGAGGCTCGCACCTGCTATTCCCAAATTGTCGAGTGTGGACTTGAAGAGAATGTCCACTGAGCTTCCCGAATCCACCAATATTCGATCGACCTTCCTATTAGCAACATTTGCCTTCACGACTAAGGCATCCTCATGGGGGTATAGCACCCCTTCCTCATCCTCCTCCGTCTATATGATTTTTTTTAAAGCAGGTGCGGTGAACAAGACCTCCCGGCCAGCAACGGCGTACCTCCAATAATTTTTTAGGCCCTGTTCGAATTTCCTGCCATCGTGGGTCCTCCTGAGATCACCCTTGTAGCTGGTGGCTCCAGGTCCAAGTTGTAGGCTCGGTCATCTTCCTCCGACTGTTGCTCGACCACTGGATGTCCCCATTCAATAAACTCATCTAAGTACCGGTTTCTAACCAGATCTTCTACCTGGTTCTTCAAGTCCCAGCATTGTAATGTTGAGTGGCTGTGGTCACTATGGCAGCGGTAAAACTGTCCTCTATCTCTTCTGCCAGCCGGTTTGGCCATTGGTGTTGGAGGGCTCAACAATCCTCATTCCTCTGCCACTTGGAATATCTCTTCAAGTGACAGCTTCAATGTCGTGTATTGCCTATAGATGGGGCTCTGCTTAACCACCTGTATCGCCCAATCCCTTGGGAAGCTTCTCGAAGGAGGTGGCAACGGACGGCCAGCTCTGTTGTCCTTCAGCACAGGTTGGCTCGATGGTTGGTTTCAGGACGGGTGGTCGTCATATTGCCTGTACTCCCTATGGTCCCGGCCTAGAGACCTGTGAGGTGGGGCAGGAATCATTCATGGCTGGGGAGCTCTCTGATATGGGTTATAGGGGGCAACCCGTTCCCTTATTACCCTGGAAGTTGATGCTCCTCCAGCAGCACGCCCTTTTTCTTTCCTTTTTGCTCCACTGCCCTGCTCACTTCTTAGCTTCGCAGCCTTTTCTTCTTCGATAATCATTTCCATCTTCACCTGCTCGTATGCATCAAAGTACGAACGAATCGAAGGACTTCGTAAATTGTACCATGGCCTCCCCATCTTGATTCCGTCTTTCAGCCCCCTCAACGCCTGGGGATGATTGGATGCCCTAAGATCCAGAACCGACCGGTGATACCTTTTGACAAACTCCTGGAGTGATTCCCCCTCCCTCTGCTTTATCTCAAATAACTCCATCATATCATCCTCGGGAGCCACCGCACCCCGGAACTACTCCATAAATTCTCTGCACATCTGTTCAAAGCTCATAACGCTTCCCTGTGGTAGCCTGCGGTACCATTCTCTCGGTCTTCCCTCCAGAGTAAGTGGGAAGGCCCTGCACCGCTGGGCTGCCGTCAGGCCCTGTACTTCTGTTATGTTGTTGACCCGTTCTATGTGTACCAACAGGTCGCTCTTCCCTGAGAACCTTAAATCTGGGAAGTAGAAATCCCAGGGAATTGTGACACCCATGATCTCTGCTGAGAGCGAGGATTCATTGTCTAGTATTATCCTCCAACCGGGGCCTTTCCCGTTTCCCCGTAGGCCCTCCACAACCTGCATTAACCGGCGTACTTCCCCCTCCAATTCCTCTGTGCGGGAGGCCAGTGCCGTGTCCTGTAAATGCTGACGAGATCCCCTTTCCTCTAGGTTTGTTTCTTCCCTCCTGGCAACATTCAGTGTCTTCGCCCTTTAGGCTTCATCCCCCACCTGTTCCAGGGCGGGGGCATTCCCACGGCTGGACTCAGGGACATCGTGGCTTGCTTTCCTCTGTCCTTCCCTAAGTTCTTGCAAGATGGATGTTAATGTTTCCATTTGTTTCTCCATCCGATCCATCCTCTCCTGGATTTCCCTATTTTGGGCCTCATTGGCCACCTCCCTCAAAGTCACCAACTCCTTCGGATTCACTCCTCTCCTGCTATTTCCCCTCATAATTGCGGTAGTGTTTTCTTGAATGTGTTGGGAAGTCAGGCTTTTTGGACTGATCCCCACAGACGACGCCAAGATGTTGATGCAGTTTTCTGTGTGTTCTGGGATAGTGTCAAAACTCCTGCTCGCAGAATGCTTGTCAACCTCAATTCTCCTTTATTCACCGGAACAATGATCTCCTCGAGCCTGAACTCACAAGAACAATGTCAAGGGTCGCCAGGTGTTTTTCCAGCGAAAACCCTCCGACGCTCAAATCAGTAATTGGGTTATTCTTTTTGTATCCCTCTTTGTTAGAGAAACCGGAGGAATCAAAAGTGATAAAAAATGAGAATCCTTAAAAAATGGCCGAACCGTGAGAGAGAAGAAGAGGTTGAAAAATCTGGAACCCCGCAACTTACACGCCGGTTTCCTTTTATTCTTCAGTTTTCCCTCCCTTTTTCTCCGAGGTCATCCTCTCCCATGTTAATGGTGTCTGGGCCCCTCTGACAGCCGAGATTACTGCGCCATATCCTGGGAATGTGGGATGCCAGGTGGGCATGGGTTCCCATGGCCTAATTATGGTGTAGGGCATACACGCACGAAATGATGACACTGTGGGGGCGTGTGCCCGTCATCGGTATTAGTCACGACACCATACCATGTAGGGGACTGGTTAAGCATCGATCGTCGCGTTGAGTCGCTGAAGAGAGAGGGGTCAGATTGTTTCAAACCGGCTATACCTGAATCTTGCATCCACTTTGTGCCATTGCTAATCGAGATGGCTCATGCTTGGGGGTTTGAAGACCTCGAGCAGAAGAAGGAGCTCGGGGCTCGACCAGTCTTGAGGTCCTCAACCTTTACCAGCCTTAATGTTTAGTGAGGCCGTCTTTGTGCCAGCGGTCAAGTCTTCTGCTCGAGATGGGTTGACCTCGAGGCCCTTTACTCGAGCTGGATTAGCCTCGAGGAGACCTGCTCGGTATTACCCAAACAATGATTATAAAGTCCAAGTATTCAACACCTGGAGGAGACCTTCTAGCTTTTGAGAAATTAGCAGATGAAACTGAATCTAGAAAAATGTATATTCTTGAGAATGCTGGCAAATTCTTGGGATTCATGGTGAGCTGTAGAAGAATAGAAGCTAATCTCAAAAAGATTTATTCTATTTTAGAAATGAGGTCGCCTTGCACATTAACAGAGATATAAAGTTTAACAGTTAAACTAGCAGCCCTAAATAGATTTATCTCGAAGGCAACAGATAAAGCTATACGTTTTTCAAGTTCATGAAGAAAAGGAAAAAGACTAAGTGGACACTAGAATGTGAAGATGCTTTCCAACAACTAAAAGTTTATCTAAGCAGAGCACTTTTGTTGTAAACTCCAAAAAAAAGATATACATTATACATTTATTTGGCAATCTCTAAATGGGATATAAGCTTTGTGCTAGTGAGGGAGAAAGAAAAAGTGCAACACACTGTTTATACACTAGCAACGTCCTTATCGATGCAAAAACATATATCCATAATTAAAAAATAAGCATTGGTGTTAGTAATCGTTGTTAAAAAATGCGACTTTACTTTCAAGCCTACCCGATCGTGCTTTTGATAGACTAATCATTCTGCCAAACCTTGCATAAACAAGAAGTCTAAAGACGCCTAGTAAAATGGTCAGTGGAATTAAGTGAGTATGATATTAGCTACAAACTCTAAATGGCGATAAAGCACCAGCATTAGCAGACTTCATAGCATAATGTACAGAGGAACACCATGAAGTACTTCAAATTAATAGAGATGATGAGCTAAAAACACCATCAGAAAGTTCAGATAAGAACTGGCTAGGATTGGTAGAAGAATTTTTGAGTAATTACGGAGCAGAAGCAAAAATAATGCTGTATAGTTTGAAAGGTGAGGAGTTTTCTTAGGCTTTAAAACTTGAGTTTAAAGCAACGAACTCTGGAAAAAGATAAGGTAAAAATAAAAATAGATTCCCAACTCATAATAGACAATCTGACTGAGAGCTTCTTAGCCAAAAGAGAAAAGATTGAAGCATACCTTAACAAAATGAAGCAAATGGCCACCAGATTTTAGTAGATTATAATTGGGAAAATCTCGAGTGATGAGAACTACTAGTTAGATATGCTCACCAAGTTAGTGGCCACAACAAATCCCAAAATTTCAAAACACATTCCCTTATAAATTGAGATTGCATCGAGCATTGAAGAGGAACCCATGGTAATGGATATAGATAAAAGGGAAAGCTAGATGGACCCGATCATTTTGTATACATGAGATGGGAAGTTTCTAGATAAGCTGCTACATATACACTGATAAATGGAGTGCTACACCAGTGAGAATACACATTACCATTCCTCTGATGCTTGTATGACTATAAAGTAGATTATGTGTTGAGAGATTCACAGGAAATTTATGGTAACCATACAGGTGCAAAATCTATGGCTTTTAAAGCGATGAGACAAGTATATTTCTGGTCCACCATGCACGAAGATGCAAAAGAGATAGCGAAAAGATGCAAAGTTTGCCAAAGTTTTGTGAATTTTTCTTACAACAATAAAAAAAACTCACCATAATGTCCTCGCTATTACCCTTCACATAATGGGGGCTCGATTTGATAGGCCCACTACTAAGGGGAAGAGGAGGAGCTGCTCACGTGATAATGGCAATTAACTACTTTACTAAGTGGATAGAAGTGAAACCATTAAGCAGCATCACTGAAAAGAAAACAATCGATTTTATATGGAGAAACGTCATTTGTAGATATAGAATCCCACATGCTTTTATTACAGATAATGAAAAGCATTTTGATAATCAAATGTTTAAGGAGTTTCGCAAGGGAATGGAAATCGAGCTAAAATTCTGCAAGCCTGCTCACTCGTAAGTCGATGGTTATATAGAGGCAGCCAACAAAGCTATAAAGAAGATTATGAAGTCTCGCCTCGACGAGAAGAAATGGACTTTGGTTAATGACTTGTGAGAAGCTTTCTAGGCATATAGAACCACCATAAGGTCTTAACTGAGGAAACCCCATTCTTTTTGGCCTTTAGACATAAAGTGGTGATACTAGCAGAAATTAGGGTGAGCACGGATAAGACTAGATACTTCAACGATGAGTAGAATAACGAGCATATATGCTTGAATCTGGACTTGTTGACAAAAAAAAAGAGTCCTCATAAGAATGAGTGATTGCTTACCAACAAAAAATCTCTCGTTACTATAATAAAAATGTATGTGCTCACTAGTTGAAGAGCAGGGATAGGGTATTGAAAAAGATTAAGCATAGCACGAGGGATCTAAACCAAGGAGCATTTGGACTTAAATGGGAGGGACCCTATAAGATTCTTCGGGTAGCTAGGCTAGGCGCCTACAAACTTAGTTACCCAGATGGGAGAAAAGTTAAAAGGCCATGGAATGTAGAACACCTGAAGAAGTATTTCCAAAAAACATCTTCATATAATAAGTTTGGTTGCCTCTTTGGCATGACAATAACTGCTCTGTTATCTGTTGGTTTATAAACTAAGTTCCTAATAAAATAAATGCAAATAAATAAAGTATCAATTAATTTCCTAGTAAAGTACTTATATATATAACGCAAATTAAGTTTTAAGTCTTAAAAATTCCTCGAGGTAAGACCAAAAATATAAACTTGCCAAACCTGCTCAATTATGAATAAACAAGCAAAATGATAAAAATTCTAAATTTTTCCAAGTCAATTTAAGCTCAAAGTTCATTAAAGAAAGACACGAATTAACTAAAACTCACCATAAACAAGCAAATGCCTGTACAAGCAAAAAATTTATAGTAAACTAAAAAACTCACAAAAAATAAACCAAAATACTGGATTTTAAAGTTTGCCAAGTCAAAATAAAAGTTTTAAGAGCAAGCACATATCTAAGGAAATATCCTTATTACAAACATAAAGTCAAACAATACTCTCACTTATCTTGCTTATTTTTCATGTACTCCTTGATAGCTCCCTCCAGATCATTCATATTCACCTTGGAATGGCTTCTCCTAAAAACAACCGTAATGCAATCATAACAATACTCAATGCCCGAATTGTAGCTGCCATCAGCCTTCTTCTCTAAGGCCTCAATCTGATTAGTAAGCTTGTTGATCATCTCTTGAAACTGAAAATCTGAGTCCTCACCTGCTGCTCAGAAATGAGTACTTGATTGGTAAGATAGAGCCTCAGGTTCTGTAATTCCCCCTCAAACGTTGCTGTATCAACCTTTATCTAGTTCTTAGCATCCTCGAACCTCTTTCTCCAAGTCTTGATGTTAGCCTTCATCTTACTATCATATTTCGAAATGCGCTCTTTGTAATGTGTTGTCATACAGCCTAGTTGAAAATATATGAACTACATAATATTCATCAAATCAGCTAAGGTGTGACCTTCCATATCTTCTACGTCTTTTCTTTTGACCACTTTAGTAGCCTCAACAAAAGTAGGCAGTAACTATTCTGCCCCTGCTGGTTGACTAAAATGAAAGGAGCTATCTACGATAGATGATAAATGAGGAATAGTAACCTTTGGAATGACAACACCAGAATCCTTATGGGGTGAAGACCTTGGGGCAATCATAGAGGAGGTAACAAAGCTCTTTGTAAGAGGAGAGGAATCATCCAAACCTTGAGTTTCATAACGGGTTCTCTTCCTAGTCGAAAGTGACAGAGCCTTTTTCCCTGATTCCATTTCTGAAGCTGAGAAGTAACATGGAGATAAAATACATATAAGGGAAAAGTAGAGCAAGCCAGGAGATAAAAGGCATATAAAGACAAAACAAAGCAGATCAGGAGATAAAGTGCATATTAAGACAAAACAAAGCAGCCTAGGAGATAAAGTGCTTATTATGACAAATCAGAGCAGACAAGGAGATAAAATGCATATCAGGACAAAGTAAACTAGACCAGAAGATAGAGTACATATAATATGAAAGCATAACAGACCTAAAAGTAGTAAGTTAGTAAAAGGTTCCCTGATACGAATCCCACCAAGAACTAATGAGACCTTAATCAAATTAGGCTCCAAGATCGTTTTTAATTTCATGAATTGAATGGAACCACGACCTGTTGCTTAATAAAGCAATGTGAGAATGCCACAATCAGCTATAGATGGTCTGATTGATAAGTCAAGGGTTAAACATCACAGAAAATTTGATAAGTTCAAAGAGTTCGTTTAAGAACTAAAGAGAATTATACTCTCAAGTAAATTGCATGAAAAATCTTCTTATTCCTCTCTTATTGAATGCGAATATATAAAGGTTACAAGAAATCTCAGCCATAATTGTCCTAGATATTTCCTGCCATAAATCCTAATCTAAAATCAGAAATAAATCCTAATCCAATTGAAATAAGGAAATAATACTAAGTAAATCATAATCTAATCTAATAAAAAGAAAATAATCCTAAATAAATCGGGATCTTAATCTAATAATAATGAAAGTCTCTTAAATGACTAGATAAATCGAAAATAGCTGATTTGTTGCCTCTTTTAAAAATTGGAAACACTATCTAAAAAGATAGTGGCTATCTTTCATCCTTAATGCGCCGATTTCATGGATTTGATTGCCCATAAAATTCAAGAGCTTGAATCACGAATTTATTAGTCCGAATATCTTGTAAGATTTCTTTAATAGACCTCCATAATTGGATTGATCCCATGTTGTTTGAATCATCCCATTAAGTGCTTCTTTAAATTTCTTTGTACAAGCTCTTGTGACGAGTCTTATAGGAACTTGTATAGGATTTAAATATGCATTATTCCACATGCTTGTGCCATCATTATCCATAATCTCATCATTCCCCTCCTCTTGTAGAGGATTTTTTTCTCAAATCTTCACCTACATTGAAAGGACTTAAATTAGAAACATTAAATATAGCACTTACATTGTACTCACCAGGCAAATCCAACTTGTATGCATTGTCATTGATTCGGTCCAAGACTTGGAAAGGTCCATTCCCTCGAGGTAACAACTTAGATTTCCTTTGTTCCAAAAATTATTCCTTGTGCATATATAACCACACCCAATCGCCAGGTTCAAATACTAGCTTGTGTCGCCCTTTGTTGGCTTATTTAGTATATTACTCAGTTCTTCGCTCGATGTTGAGCTTCACCGTTTCATGTATCTGCTTAACAATTTCATCTTTTTTCTTTCTATCTTGCTTGTAATGAATGACGTATGGAAACATCTCCATGAATTCCACCGAACGAGCATGCCTTTTGTTTAGCGTATGCTGGCCCTTAAGGTATTTTAAAGATTCATGGTTAATGTACATTATAAACTTCTTAGGCCATAGGTAGTGATGCCATGTTTCTAATGTTAGAAATAGCGCATATAGCTCTTTATCGTAAGTAGGATAGTCTAAGAATGCTCCACTTAATTTCTCACTGAAATAAGCAATTGGTCGTCTCTCTTGCATAAGAACAGCATATATGCCAATACCTGAAACATCACATTCAATTTCAAATGTTTTGTTAAAGTTAGTCAAGGATAATAAAGGGACGTTAGTTAGCTTTTCTTTGATCATTTGGAATGCCTTCTCTTGTTCTTTTCCCTACTTGAATTCAATGTTTTTCTTGATTACTTCAATAAGCGGTGCGGTCAATGTACTAAATTCTTTCACAAATCATCGATAGAAGCTAGCAAGTCTGTAGAAACTTCTTACGTTACTTACACTTGTAGAACTTGGCCATTCTTAGATTGCACGTACCTTATCGTCATTAACCTATATACCCTGTGTACTTACAACAAATCCTAGAAACACAAGTTTATTGGTGCAAAAAGTACATTTCTACAAATTAGCAAATAACTTTTCTTTCCTAACCACATTAGAAATAGATTTCAAATTTGCTGCATGATCATCCAAGTTTTTGTTATATATGGGAATATCATCAAAATAAACAACAACAAACTTGCCAATAAAAGCGCATAAAATATGATTCATAAGTCTCATAAAAGTACTCGGAGCATTAGTCAAACCAAAAGGCATAACTATCCATTCATACAAACCATATTTTGTTTTAAAGGCAATTTTCCACTCATCTCGTTTTTCATTCTAATCTGATCATATCCACTTTTTAGATCAATTTTAGAAAATACACAAGAACAATGCAATTCGTCAAGTATATCATCCAGCCTAGGAATGGGATATTGATACTTTATCGTTATGTTGTTGATGGCTTGACAGTAAACATACATCCTCTATGTCCCATCTTTCTTAGGAACTAGCAAAACCAAAACTGCACATATACTCATGCTTTCTCTCACATTCCCTTTTTCCATCAACTCATTAACTTACCTTTGAAGCTCCTTTGTTCCGTCTGAGTTACTCCTATAGGCTGGTCGGTTTGGAATCGTTGCATCAGGGATGAAATTAATTTGATGCTCAATTTCTCAGATTTGAGGTAATCCATGTAGTGTTTCCTCGAGAAAGACATCCTCATAATCCTACAAAAGAGAAACACTAGAATTAGGCAAGATAAGGTTATGCTCGTTAGTGTTTAAAAATGCCTCTTTGTGCAGAAGTACAATCATTGGATGATTTGAAAACAATGCTCTTTTTATCTCACTTACTCTTTAATAAAAATTCTTTTTTGTCTCTCTCTTATTTTCTCCTAATTGCCTCAATTTTTTTCTTTTTCTTTCTCCTTTTGCTTAGGGTTGCACAGGTGTTACCCCTCCTCTTGAGTTGATGCTCAATCTTGATGGCCTTGTAGACCATCTTCTCAATCTCCATATAATGTTGCAACTCAACCATATTTACAATCTCTCGGTTAAGGCCATTCAAGAATTGTCCCATGGTAGCTTCTCTATCTTCCTCCACATTTGCTCTAATCATGACAACCTTTATTTCTTTGTAGTAATCCTCCAGGCATTGGTTACCTTATTAAGACTTTATAGTTTTTGGTATAAGCCTCGATAGTAGTGGCTAGGTACAAATCGCCTTCTCATTAATGTCTTCATTTCATTCCACGTTTTAACAGGACGTTCTGTATTCCATCTCTTAGTTATAGTATAATTTTACATTTTTTGCCTCAGAATAGTTATCGCAATCAAATACAAACTCCATCTTCTTCTCCCATTCAAGGTATGCTTAAGGATCAGATTTTCCTTGAAAAGATGAAATTTTCATCTTTATGCCACTCACATCATCATCTCGATGCCTAGCTCTTCTATGATTATCTACAGAATCCTCCTCTTTACCATACTCATCCCTATAATAGTCATCAACCTCTTCTCTAGCTAGAACTCTCTCCCTTCTATGTTCTTGAGGAACGCGTTGTGGTTGCCCTGCACGTGCATTCTATATTTGATCCGAACGCTCATGTATGTGCTCTAATTCAGCCCTTATCAGTTGTCTTATCTCCTCCATCAAGGCTTGAATTTGAAAATTTTGAATAGTTGGTTATTAATCCTCTGCATTTTCGCTTTGTTTTACGTCGTGAGACATAGTTGAAATATGTAAAAAGAGATTATAAATAATGTAGAAAGGACCTCACTTTACTCTCTTACATGTTTCACTCAAAAGAATGATTCACTCAATTCCACTCATGTTTCACTCAAATTTATTGGCTTTTACCCTCTAATACGCTCATACTCTCTTAACCTTTTTTCAATCGTAATAATTTTCTTTTGTTTCTTATAAAACTAATCAAACCAATATCAAGATTCTAGCAACAATTCATAAAGAATATACCAAAAATATTCGGGTTTCAAGGGTGAGAACACAACGAACACGTATTATTAGGTTTTGAAAGCACAAAATAATACTATTTTGGGTAAAAATTTTCACACAATGAAAAATCATATTTGGATTCTATAAGACACCAATAATGGAAATTGAAAGTTTTTTTTTACTATTTTTTTTAAATACTGAATAACTAAAAATTGAAGGAATTTAGGGTAAGGAATTGGTAAAATTTACGAATTTAAAGAAATAAATCAAAAGGATGCTAAGTTCACACGGCACTGTTTATGCGATACTGTTCATGGGGTATTGTTCATGATTTTTTTTTTAATTCAAATATACAAGACATGAAATCGAAATAAGGATAGGTAAAAACCTGATTAGAACCTTCGCTCTCATACCAATTGATACGAACCCCGCTAAGAACTTATGAGACCTTAATCAAATTAGGCTCCAAGATCGTTTCTAATTTCAGGAATTGAATGGAACCGCGACTCATTGTTTAATGAAGCAAGAACCTTGGTACGTGAAGGCGCCACAATCAGCTATGGATGGTGTGATTGATAAGTCAAGGGTTGAACGTCGTGAAAAATTTGATAAGTTCAAAGAGTTCATTTAAGAACTAAAGAGAATTATACTCTCAAGTAAATTAAATGAAAAAATTTTTATTCCTCTCTTATTGAATTCGAATATATATATGTGGCAAGAAATCTCGGCTATAATTGTCCTAAATATTTTCTGCCATAAATTCTAATAAAATATCATAAACAAATGTTAATCCAAAATCAATAAGGAAATAATCCTAAATAAATTACAATACAATCTAATAAAAAAGTGAATCCTAAATAAATCAAGATCTTATTCTAATAACAAGGAAAGTATCTTAAATGACTAGATAAAATGAAAAATAGCTTATTTGTTGCCTCTTTTAAAAAATGGAAACACTATCTAAAAATATAGTGGCATATCTTTCATCCTTAATGCACCGATTTCATGGATTTGATTGCTCATAAAATTCAAGAGCTTGAATTATGCATTTATTGATCTGAATTTCTTGTGAGATTCCTTCAATAAGCCTCTATGAATTGGATTGATCCCAAGTTGTTTGAATCATCCCATTAAGTGCTTCTTTGAATTTCTTTGCATGAGCTCTTATGACGGGTCCGACGAGAACTTGCATAGGATCTAAATATGAGAAGAGGATACTTTGAGAAGTGAAAATCAAGCAGGAGTCCACTAAACTTGAAGGGGATAATAAGTTCTTGCAAGTAGTTGTTGTACAAATTTTATTGAACTCGTAAGGGTACAAATCTATTGTAGTATAAATTAATGATGACAAGTGTCAATCTCATGAAGAAGTGGATTTCAATTGTGTATAGTTACTATTATGATTATTATTATTTAATGTGCTTGTAGTGAAAGTTTTAGTTTATTTTATCGTAAGATTTAAAATAAAATGGTATGAAGAAATTGGGAATTAATCAATGCAATAAAGTACTTGAGTTTTAGGATTCACACTCAACATTTCACCATGGGCTTAATATTCTTTTTTAGGTTCAATTAATTTATGAGGGGGTATTTCCACTCTTAATAAACATAACTATAATATATATGATATCATTGTGCCAGGAAAAATAATCTTATGTTATCAAAAACACGTTGTGCTAGGTAATAATAATCTAACTATCGACAAGATTGAAAGACTGTCCACTAATTAACCTAGATAAATTTTCTATCAACATTGAGTCAAAATGATCTATAACACTAAGTCAAAATGATCTATAGAAATTAGAGGGAAGTTCTTCTTTAATAAATCTGGCGTAAAGGGCTCACCATGTCAAATAGTAACAATCTTGCACTAAGAAGCCAGTATACCAGTGCAAAAATTTGGACAAGATTATTACTATCTGTCAAAATAATTTAAATAAATAAACTTATCAAATTAAGCTCATGGATCATGTTGAGGCTTCACCTTTAACCCAATCTTGAAAATAAATTAGCTACTCATTTTATAACTAGGAGCTAAATAGAAATTTTATTAAAATACATAGAAAATACAAGATAGAGAAGAAATTACAGAAAATGGAGCTCAAAAATTGATTCAAGGATGTCAAATTAGCGGGGGGTAGCCCCTTATTTATAGATAAAATGAGTAAACTATGACCATCAAATGAAAATAATTCGGATGCTCAGGATTTTGCCATGTGACCATAAGTCACCAGGGCTGTCATTCTAGGTATATGCATGTACAATATGCGCATTTTTCTGTCCACTTATATGTCGCCAGGTAATCGGTCAACGTAAAAGTCAGCATTTATGATTTAGTACATTGCATGTATTGTAAGCTCAATTTTCGGTCCAATAGGCTTCAGTCATGTCATCCGTTAATGCGATATCAGCAGTCAACGCCTCGTCAGTGGAGCCTACCAAAATCTTAAAATTTTCGGCTATTCTAAGTTAAAAAATTATGTCTGTTTTGCTGTTTAAATTCTCGTTTATTATGAAATGACCAAAATACTTCTGAAACACATAAAATATTAAAAAATACAAACAAACATATATAATCAAAGTTCAAGGAACTTACAATACATAAAAGTATAGATGTTAGTGAGACTTGAAGTGTAAAATAATGATTTTACCTTTTATAAATATACACTCTCTAGCACTCAACATACACCCCAACCAGCTTATTACTAGTCCCTAGTTAATTAAGCGATAACAAAATTCAAAAACACAATGACTTTTTTTAAAGGCAATTATGTTTACTTCTTCAATTAGATTAATGACAATAATCAAATAAAATTATAAGCATTATCTCCAGCCTAACGATATATCACTCCCACATCAACCATCCACATGAGTCAGTTAAGTAAACACATGAAAACTGATCGATTATCAAAGTTACATTAACTGAGTTACTTTCAAGAGTGACATGTCAAACCCTAAAATTTCACAGGTCAGAGTGACACTCTCAAAAGAAAATAAACCCAATAAAAACAACCACTCGAAAAATGATAACTTGAGAGAAATTAATAGAAGACAATATCACACACTCTCACTAAGAATAATTCCCACAACTTAGAAAATAATATTATCTCAAATCAAATGAAATGTAGGTCAAACCAATTTATTCATTATTATATATCACTACATCATTTCAACCCATATTACTAGCTTCATTTCAGCGCATATTACTAACTTCTACTTCAGACTATAGTTCCCTAAAATTAAGGACTTTTATTATGATGTAACATAGGTTACGGACATAACTAAAAAAGAAGGGATAATTGAAAAAATAAAATATTGTTTGAGAAAAAAATAGAGATCATTTGGAAATTGCAAGGTGCAATTCAGTTATTTTTTTTACTATTTTGTTCTTTTTTATTCGCACATCATTGTTCTCTTTTCTTTCTTTTCTTTTAATTTTTTTTTGTATATATAGATATATTTTATATATATTGCACCATTTTTTAATAAAATAATCATGTAAAGTTTTTTCAAACATGAGTAGGTGATAGAACATATAAAGTATAGGGTAGTACTCTAAATTAGAGTGGAATAGGATGATAAGTTAACAAAGAAAATATAATTTTTTTTAACTAAGCTAAAAATGATTAACTATGGATATTTCACAAAAGGGATGGCTGAAAAAGGCTCAAACGCATCAAAAATGGCATTTCTATCATCTTCTAAGGTTCTTAATAGTTTTATATATTTATTAGTTCGATGGACTTTTAAATATAGCAACATAATTTTTTTTAAATGGTTAACTTAAAGAAAAATATAAAGATCATGTATATTATATTGCCAAGCTGTATGAAGAATGGGCAAAAATGGTTACTCACTAAGAAAAATGATAAGCTCAAAAAGGGTAACTCAACCAATTTTACTCGTCACCTCGCTCAATTCACATTTGTCACCAACATCAGCATGCAGAGTAGTAAACAGGTGCAACATAACTCAAAACCAAAATAATACAAATACTAGAATTTGAAAGTAACCATGTCATCCAATGTCAAAAGTTCAAACAAAATGCCTTATTATTATTATTTTTTTTTTGCGTGACATTTTACCCTAAAAATATTCTAAACATGAAAAATATGCATTTAGAAAGGTAGAAATTATATAGAAAACTAAGAATTTAGAAGGATTACACATGAACTAACTACAAAAGCTTAAGAAAAAGGTCAGAAAAATAATTTTTTTTTAACTCAAGGACTAAGAAGATGCATTTTTAGAGTCACAAATTTAACCAAAGTTAGTTTCTACAATAAAAATCAGTAAAAACTTCACCAGGGTTAAGGCATTCCATAGTTATTAACTATTCCCTCTCCCCAACCAGAACAAGACATTGTCCTCAATGTCTTAAAGGAGAGAAGTAAGGTCATCACCTGGGTACACAAAATGAAAGAAAATGTTTATAGATGAAGAGTTAGATCTAATTTGAGCTTCTTATTACTGCGGTTAGCATCATCAGTCAACCAATCCAATGAAGAGGTCCTAGGATTTAGCTCTGGTTTATAAGCTTGTAAAAGATCAAGTAACTCGTTTGCAGTAGGAGCACAAATAAAAATTTTTTTTTTTATAGTGAAAGGAATGAAATGATTCTTTATTGCATTGTTAAGAAATACAAGTAAGTCATTATAAAAGTTATTAACTTTTAACAAACCAATGAGTTTTTTTTTTAATGTTCAGATTGGCCCACGATGTAAATATAAATAATACTTCTAAAGTTGTAAGATCGCCTGGCAAGGAAATGAAAGCTTCGGAATGTTATAGCATTTTAGATAGTCTTTCTTGCATGGTTGAGGCAACTAGCTCCTCTCCATTTGGTGGGCTGGACATGTTACAAGAGGTTTTAGCGCTATTGGAATTATGCTTAACACTTGGCTTCCTTTATTGTAAGCAGCTTCTGCAATAACCTTTGGTAGCCCTCTATCACCTTCTCTATATACCAAGTGTATTTTTCTCTCTATTATGACTTGACCACGATTGATGGATGCATCAACGAACTCTTTATGGTTTCCATGGTCAAACCCAGAAACCACACAAATGATCTTAAATTATCTACTCGAAGTTATTGCCATTGAGACAATCCTCAAAAAATAACTTATGAATGTTTAACAAAATAAGCCCATATTTAAAGATCTTGGTAACAAACATAATGATACACGGCTGTAAACAAAGTGGTACGTTCATCAAATAACGCGTGAAGTTTATGGCTTAAAAGTCAAAAGTAAACAGTAAACTACATGAAAAAATAAAACAATAATACAAATGATAAAATAATAGTACATGAAAAGGATATATATTGATAGTTGTGATTATGGCTCACATCTTCCTCTGGTTTTACGTCTAGAAATACCTTGAACGCCCTCTATGGGTTGATGATAGGCTTCCTATCTATTTTTCTTATAAACTGGCAAATAGGGTTGTTTATAGTCAAATTCTCGAGACTATATCGTGCATGTTCTTCATGGAATAATGACTAAAACTAGAAAATTGTTCTATGTACGTATCTACTGGGATGTGTTTCAAGAGATAAAAGGATATTATCCAATGGATCTTTATTCAAGCCATCCCTAATAAATTGAATCTTATCTTCCCTGTTATCAGACACCAATTCTAAGGTACAGGAATTTTTATTGCATGCCATTTTGGCACGCTTATGACAAGTAACTGGAAGTCGTCAAGCTCTTCATTTTCTTGAGTAGTTTTCTTTACTACAACCATGCATATATGCAATAAATTTGAGAGGCAACCCACCTTCCAATCGTAATTTATCTTCAATCAACCAACGAATGTCAGCAGGGATACTATTCCTCATAAGTAATCGCATGCGTTCGAATCGAGCTTCGTAGATTATAAAGAGAGCATTCTGAGGAAGTGAAGGAAATCATTTATGAAGCTTTGTCAAAATATCAATTATTATGGGAAACTTAAGTAACCAACTTTGATTGTCACGGAGTATCATTATCCGCCACTTAACTAGGATAACAAATTAAAGCATACTCAAATAAAATCTATGAAATCAAGTAATACGTGAAAGCGAGCAAAAGAAAATAAAAACACATAATGTAAAAAAATGAGTATAGTCAAACACTTACTCACAATCATTCTCTTATTGAATTTACCTTAAGTTCTAATTGGAGTTCATAGATACCTCATTCGATCTCCTTGAATTGTCTTTCTAGGTCTTTAGAGTGAGATACTAATATTGGTGGTCATAAAAACACTAATATTTACCTTAAGTTTGTACAAGAGGATCTATCTGATTGAGGTACTCATGATAAGTAATAAAAGAAAATACAACTTGTAATCAAATACACTTTAGTATAAAATAAATAATTCCAATCAAAAGAATAGTACAATAAAATGAAAAGAAATAGAAAATTCTTAGTTCAAATTTGGTGGGTCACTCAAATCGATTTTGGTGTCTTTTTCATGTGGTTGGTGTTGATGTGGTTTTCTGGTCGCTCCCAAATAGTGATGTTGCCTCCTGGTCGCTGGTTGCTCAAGCAGGATTTTTTATTGGTTCCTACGTTTTTCCGTTCACTAAAGCGGTGGTCTCCTCCGATCTGTATCCAAAGAAAATGTATCAAGGGCGTCGGGTGTTTTTCTAGACGGCTATGGGTTGTTGAGGCATAACCTGGGGGTGCGGCATGTTAGACGGTTATGGGTTACCGTGATCAAATGATTATACCTTGTAGGTTTGTGTAAAATGATGATACTGTGGAGGCATGCGCCGGTCATCGGTAACAGCAATGAAACCCTACGGCGTGGGGGTGCTGTCAGTTATTGATCATCGTGAAAAGTTGTCAGGGTGCGGGGCTGCCATGCTCAGGTTTGCTCTGCTCGAGCTCTGGTCTCTTCCTGTTCATAGTGTTGTTCATAACACAACTAGAACTCATTCGGTAGTTGAGGATCTTTGTGACCCTATTCGAGCAGGATGGGAATATCTGAACCCGACTAGCTTTAGAACACTTGACCTCGACCAGCTTTGACACCGAGCAGGGGTGTCTTAGTGCTAGCGATCAGGTCTTCTATTCTGGCTGGAGTGTCCTCGAGCGGGCCTGTTCAGCCTTCCCCAAACAGTTGGTACTCTAGATATGGCTTTAATATTTGACCATTAACTTTGAAAATTGCACAATTCTTTGGATCCTTAATTTCAAATACTCTATGTGGAAAAACAATGTGAACAATAAATGGACTAGACCATCGAGAGTGTAACTTATCTGGGGATAAGTGCACATGATAATTGAATAAAAGCACTTTCTAACCTAGTGTAAAAAATTTTCTCATGATTTGCTTGTCATGAAAGACTTTCATTCGCTTTTTGTATTCTTTAGCTTTTTCATCATTGTATACCTGCTTAAATTCTCTCAACTGTAATCTTTTTTTCGAACTATAGCAAGGGTAAATGATATTTTTATTTCATTGTTTGTCGTCATGGGAAGATGAGGTGATTTCTTGCAATATACTTTATTCTCCCAAGTATGTATACTCTAAGGTGTTAGGTGATGGTTTGAGCTCAAGCTTTGGTAATGATTCTGATGGGATGAGATTTTCCCTAGATGGTGTCAATTGCTCTTCTTTTCATTTATCAGTATCCATGAATGATGATGAATCAAGTGAGGCATTAATCTGGTCAAAAACTAAACCAAAATGAGTTAACCATTCTTATAAAGGGGTCTTCACTAAGGTTAGAAAAAAGATTATGATCAATTAATTCTTCAATAAAATTCATATCAACAATTTCATTGTTTCCATCATGAGGTTGTTTGGCAATGTTAAAGATGTTAAGCTCCATAGTCATATTATCAAAGGACAATTGCATACTTCTAGTTCTACATTGAATGTGGTCATCGGCAGTTGTCAAGAAAAGTTGGCCTAGAATAATGGGGATGTGCTTCTTCAAATCATGTACTAGTTGAGTTTCAATCACAATAAAATCAATAGATAAAATTTGTCTACCTAGATAAGCACGTCCTCCACAATACCATGAAGTATTTTCATAGACCAATCTGCAAGTTAAAACACAATTGGAGTTGGGTGTAATTCTCCCAATCTAAGTTTTATAAATACAGAGTAAGGTAAAATATTTACACTAGCTCCTAAGTCCGACAAAGCATTTTCAAATGTGTGGTTCCTAATGCTACATAAGATAGTAAAGGATCCTGGGTCTTTAATGAAGATGAGTTCTCAGAATCTATAAGCACAGCTTGAATCATCTTTGTCACCGGCATTTCCACTTTATTATCAACTTTTTGTCTTTTCTTAAAGTCATCACAAATTTGACTTCTCCATACTGCTGAGATGAGCTAGTACTTACTTCATGTACTCCATTAGGATTTGGCACTGGTTGGCGGGGGAATTTTCCTTTCTCAACGGTCACTATTAAGTTTTAAACTGAAGAAGCAAGTTGACCTACCATCTTTTAAAAGTTTGAAATAGACTGGGCTTGTGAATTGAAACATGCTCTCATCTCATTCTGCAGCTCATAAATAGTGTAATTTTGTTGTTCTATTGCAAAGTAAGTCTTATTTTTGAGATTTTGGAATGCTTCCTCCTATAGTCTGGGTTGAGAGTAGTTTTGGTTTTGATTGTATGATTTGAATGGTGGCTGAGAGACTTAAGGAGCCTGAGAAACTAGTTGTATTAATGGAGCTAGAGCTGCTGTTTTGTTCTATTGGAATCCTCGACACCATAAAAAGTTGAAATGGTTTCTCTACCCATAATTATAAGTATTAGAGTAAGGATTGTAGTTGGGCTACTTTCCCATTACACCTATGGCATTGGCTTGGTCTGGGAATAAATCTTGGTCATACTAATTAAAGACATGCGGCTATGTTGATTTTCCAGCCGTTAAAGATGTTATTTAGTGAGAAATTGCTTCAACCATTTCTTTAACTTCCTTGATTTTCAATCTTAACTCGCCAACATGAACTTTATTCACTCCTTTGATTTTTTTCACATTCCTGATTGATTGGCTTCGCTATTGGGAATTATTTACTTGTCACTGAAAATTCCAAAACTCTGATGCACTTTTTGACATAAACTCTCCTCCAATTATTGCTATTAGTCATTCTTACACATGTGGCAATAGTTCCTCTAAAAAATATTGGCATTGGTGCCATTTCTCGTACCTATTATGTGGACACTTCAAGAGTAGTCCATTGAATAGCTCCCATACTTAAAAAAATTGATCGTCTTCTCTCTGGATAAACTCTGAGATTTTTCTACGAATAGCATTGGTTTTGTGCACTGGTAAGTATTTATTTAAAAATTTAGTAACCATTTGTTCCCATGATGTAATATTATTAGCAGGCAATATATTGAACCAAGAATAAGCTCCATCTTTTAAAGAAAATGAAAACAATCTAAACTTAACATCTTCATCTAAAAAATTCTCATATTTAAAAGTTTGACAAACAGCATGAAAATCATTCAAATGATTGCATAGGTCTTCATTTTCTGGGCCAAAGAATGATGGAGATAATTTAGCGCACTATGTTTTAACTCGAAACTGCAAGCAACTACATTTGGGTATCTTATGTATAATGCACTTAAATTAGCTAAGGGACTGAAGTAGTCCTTAAATGGCCTCTCTTGGGGTGCTTGTGGTTGTTATTGCGAATCCATTTGAATTTTATCTATAATTTTCACTTGTGATGCAACGTGTTTACGTGTGATCGTGACCTTCGACTATGCATGAAAATAACACATACAAAAACAAAACTAAAAATGAAGAGAAGAGAAATTACGATACTAACTTTATTATGCTTTTACAATTTTGCTATGAAAACACACTTAAGTGCTAAAAAAAATACAAAAATAAGAAAAAGACACGTGAAATAAAATAAACTAACTGAAAATAAATCAATCAAAATTAAAATAAATTAATAGGCGGTTAAATCGGCCATATAAATTAACAAAAGTAACTTAAAATAAGTCAACTAAAATTAAGATGAATTAATAGGCGGTTAAATTGGCCATATAAATTAACAAAAGTAACTTAAAATAAATTAATTGAAATTAAGATGAATTAATAGGCGATGAAACTAACCACATAGATTAACAAGATCAACGAAAAATTACAAAAAAAAAATAAAATAAAAATTAAATTACAAAAATTAAAGAGAATTACAAGAAAACAAATATACAAAATTTATTTACAAAATAAAGAAAATTAACTCTACGAATTAAAATGACTTACCTCCCATAGCGAGCGCCTACAAACTTATTGTTTAAATTTTATTGAACTCGTAAGTGCACAAATCTACTGTAGTGTAGATCAATAGTGGTGAGTGTCGATCCCACAAGGAAGTGAATTTCAATTGTGTAGAGTTACTATTATTATTATTATTACTATGATATCAAGTGCTCATTATGCCAGGAAAAATAATTTTATGTTAAATATGGTATCAAGAACACATTGTGCCAGGTAATAATAATCTAACTGTCGACAAGGTGGCTAGACTGTCCACTAATTAACCTACATGAATTTTCTATCAACACTGAGTCAAGAAGATCTATAGAAATTAGAGGAAATTTTTTTCTAATAAATCTAGTGTAAAGTGCTTATCGTACCAAATAGTAATAATCTTTCACTAAGGAGCCGGTATACCAGTGTAAAGTCTAGACAAGATTATTACTATCTGTCAATGATAAGTCAAAATAATTTAAATAAATTTGAGAAAGTGAACATAAACTTACCAAATTAAGCACATGGATCATGTTGAGACTTCACCTTCAACCCAAGTTTGAAAACAAACTAGCAACTCATTTTATAAGTAGGGACAAAATGATAATTTTATTAAAATAAGTAAAAAATACAAGATAGAGAAAGAATTACAGAAAATAGATTAATGGATGTCAAATTAGAACCTTATTTATAGATAAAACGAGTAAATCATGGCCATCGGATGAAATTAATTCGGATACTCAGGATTACGTCATGTGGCACTCTCAGATTGGATGGAACACATCAAAGGCTGTCAATCCATGTATATGCATGTATGGTATGCACGTTTTTCAGTCCACTAATATGTCACCACATCATCGGTCAATGTAAAAGTCAACATCTATCATTTAGTGCATTGCATGTATTGTAAGCTCAATTTTTAGTTCAATAGTCTTTTTCCACATCTTCGGTCAATGCCACGTCAGTAGTCAGCGGTCAGCGTCACGTCAGTAGGGCCCACTAAAATTTTAAAATTATAATTTTGTCCTTTATGTCATTCCTAACATTTTTAATTGTTCTGAGTTAAAAAATGCTATCCGTTTTGCTATCTAACTTCTCGTTTATTATAAAATGACCAAAATATCCTTAAAATACATAAAATACTCAAAAATACAAGCAAACATATATAATCAAAGTTCAAAGAACTTACAATACATAAAAATAGAGATTTTAGTGAGACTTGAAGTGTAAAATGATGAACCCTCTAAAAATAAACACTCTCTAGCACTCTCAGTTTAAATTCAATCAAGTAAATCGTCCTCAATAGAATAGTCAACACCCCAAAACTCTGCAAAATGAGAAAAAACAACATGAACAAGTAAAGGTCAGTAAACAAGAAGAGAAAGGAAAAGAAATATCATAGTTACCCACCTGGTGTACAAAAATAAGAGGAGATAGAGACATTCCCTTAAATCGTTGGAGCTACTTGGCCTTAGAAATCCCTAGCAAAGAAAAATTTGGCTCCCCAAGACCATGTTTGCTCTATAAAACATATAAGCTTGCAAGAATTCTCCACCCATTAGGAATTAATTGACCAGGGGATAAGTATACAGACAAAATAAGGTTGAAGAAGGAGCTTAACCCAGCCTTAAAACTTTCCAAGAACTAGGTAACATAATCGTTAGAAAGGTGGTTTGGCTTATCACCAAGTTTAGGCAATTTAAGATCTACCATTGCTAGTATTTTGTATATTTCCTTCAAGCTATTCAAGTCCTCATAAGTTGTCCAACAAATCGTAGAATCAATTGGGTAGGATTCGACTTAGGACTATCCCTTTTATCTTCATCTTCTCCTTGGGCCTCACTTAAGGTTTGTTCTATGTCATCTATGGCATTCCTTTCCCCACTATCCCCAACATGACTATTTATTCCCAAAGAAATTCTAATGACTTCTTCACCAGCCATTGTTTCTAAAGGTACAGTTAGGTCAAAGATTGGGTTCGTAAGTATATTAGGAAAGGACTCCCATTCATCCTCATCAATAAGTTCACATATTTTCTCCTTGCCTTTTGACATCCTACCAGACCCCAAATTTAGAAGAAAACCAAATTCTAAAAACCTAGAAGCCAAACCCTAAAATCACCCAATACAAACCCCAAAAAACCAAAACACAAAGAATGAGAGAAAGAGGGATACCTGACAAGAAATAAAGAGTGATGTGTGAATAGAAGATTCTCAGAGGATCGTTCACCCAAGAAAAGAGTAAAGAGAAAGTAGAAAACTAGAAGAATTAAAAGAATTAATGAGACAATTAAATAAGCAATAAGGATTATAGTAGCTAAAGAGGCGTGTTTAGGGAAAACAACACATCGGCTTTTACAATTCAAATATGTGGACCAGTACATGCCACGTCAGTAGCTAACTAAAAGAAAAACTCAAATTTCACACCAGGAGGATATTTCTTATATGGGGTGTGTTAGCAAAATTTCACTCACACTATTACTATAGCGAGCAGGCCGGTGAGTGCTATTGGCAGAAGAGGAGAATTTTGCTTATAGTTTATGGTTTTGATAGTTACACTCTCAATATTAGAAACTAAGGACTGACGTTTAGCTATAATAATAGGACTACCAGAATCAAGCCTTCATTGGAGCCTGATTCTGCTCACCTCGCCTTATATAGTAGCCTGATAAATAATGGAAAAATAGGACTTGGCAAAGAGCCAATTAAAAAAGACCTAATTCAGCCACTCTCTACTTCACCCTAAAATCTAGAGATTATGTATTAGCCGCGAAATCTACAGTTATACAATTTCAGGGATAAAGCAAGTGGAAGGATATCTAATAAATATATTACCCAAAAAATGTGGGGGAACATAATCCCAAAAATCCACTTATCCGAAATTTAGTGGAAGGGAATTTGAACTCTTAAAAAAAATATAAGAAGGGATAAGACGGGGAAACAATTTTTTAATATATCATAGATTGTGAAATTTGAAAGAGAGGATATGGATAATACATTCAAATTTGGCGTCAAGCCTTATCAATATACAAGTTTCCTCATATTAAAAGGAGTATTTTTGTCATTCTTCTTTTCTTTTACTTTTCAAAATTCAATTGCTTTTCCTTAGTTTGTTTACTGATATACAAAATTTATACATATGGTTATCCTGTGAATTCCTTGATATTAACTTGAGCGTCGGATGGTCAACACTGAAAAAACTTCCAGCACCCCTAACCATTTTTCTAGTCACTGGTGTTCACTGAGGTTGAATCGTGCTTGCCAGAATTTGGTTCCTGGTCGCTAATTTCTATATAAAACATAGAAGGAAGACAGGAAATCGTCTCCACACGAAAAAAAATTTAAATGCTAGCATTGAAATCTGGTAGGTAATGTTAAGTCCTAGAGAGTGTATATTTCTAAAAGGTAAAATCATCATTTTACACTTCAAGTCTCACTAACATCTCTATTTTTATATATTTTAAGTCCATTGATATTTCAAAATAAATGAGAAGTTGGAAAGTAAAACGGACAACATTTTTGAACTCAGAGCAACTGAAAACCTAGGAATGACATAAAGGGTAAAATCATAATTTTAAGATTTTGGCTGCCCCGCTAACGTGGCGTTAACTGATGACGTAGCGTTGACCACTGACATGTCATTGACTGTTGATGCGTTGTTGACTGATGATGTGGCATTGATGAATAACGTGGTAAAAGTCTATTGGAGTGAAAAATAAGCTTACAATACATATAATATACTGAATTATATTTGTTAACTTTTACGTTGATCGATAACGTGGTAGCATATACTGAAAAATGTGAGTACCGTACATGTACGCATATACATGAATGATAGCCTTAGTGACGTGTTCCATCCAATCTGAGAGTTCCACGTGGCACAATCTTAGGATTCCGAATTGTTTTCATCCAATAGCCATGATTTACTCGTTATATTTATAAATAGAGGGCTCCGCCCCCTAATTTGACACCCCTGAATCCATTTTTGAGCTCCATTTTCTGTAATTCCTTCTTCATCTTGTACTTTCTATGTATTTTAATAAAATTCTCATTTTACCTTTAGTTATAAAATGAGTAGCTAATTTATTTTTAAGCTTGGGTTAAAGGTGAAGCCTTTACATGATCTATAGGCTTCATTTGGTAAGTCTATTTTCACTTTCTCTAATTTATTTAAATTATTTTGACTTATTGTATATAGATAGTAATAATATTGTCTAGATATTGCACTGGTATACCGGCTCCCGAATGCAAGATTATTACTATTTTGGCATGGTGAGTATTATACACTGGATTTATTAGAGAAAAACCTCCCTCTAATTTCTATAGTAGGTCTTGACTCAGTGTTGACAGAAAATTCATCTAGGTTAATATGTGATGGTCTTGCTACATTATCGAAAGTTGGATTATTATTACTTGGCACAATATATTCTTGATACTATATTTAACATAAGATTATTTTTTTCCTGGCACAATGAGCACTTGACACCATATTTATTAGAGTTACGCTTATGAGGAGTAGAAATATCCCCCATAAATTAATTGGAACTAAAAAAGAACACCCCCCATAAATTAATTGAAAATACCCCTTATAAATTAAATTCATAGTGAAATGTTGAGTGTGAATCCTTAAACCTAAACACTTTATTGCATTATTTAATTCCTAATTTATTCCTGCTATTTTAATTTAAATCTTAAGATAAAATAAACTAGAACTTTCCCAATAAGCCCTAAAATAAAGAATAACAACAATTCTACAAAATTAAAATCCACCTGCTCATGGGATTGACACTTATCATCATTAATCTATACTTCAATAGATTCGTGAGCTTGCGAGTTCAATAAAATTTGTACAATAAGTTTTTAGCGCCGTTGCCGAGGAGGTAAGTCATTTTAATTCATAGAGTTAATTTTCTTTATTGTGTAAATATCTTTTTGTATTTTTGTTTTCTTATAATTTTTTTGTATAGCTAGTTTAACCGTCTATAATTCATCTTCATTTCAGTTAATTTATTTTAAGTTAATTTTATTTTCTTCTAATTTTTATAATTTATTTTTTATTTTATTTTTCTTTGTAATTTTTCATTGATCTTGTTAATCTATATGGCTTGTTTAACCGCTTATTAATTCATATTCATATTAGTTGATTTATTTGAAGTTAGTTTTATTAATTTATATGGCTAATTTAACCACCTATTAATTTATTTTAATTTCAGTTAATTTATTTTATTTCATGTTTCTTTTTCTCTTTTTCTACATTCATAGTACTTTAGTGTTTTTTCATAGCAATATTGTAACAGCATGATAAGGTTAGTACTATAATGTCTCATCTCTTTATTTTCAGTTTTGTTTTTGTACGTGTTCTTTGCATGCAAGGTCGAATGTCACTATCACATAATTTAGAACCCATAAACCTTGAGCTAGAAAAAATACATCGCACACGTAAACACATTGCATCACAAGTTGAAATTGTGGATAAAATTGAAATGGATTTGCAACAACAACCACAAGCACCCCAGGAGAGGCCATTTAAAAACTACTTTAGTCCTTTAGCTAATTTGAGCACATCATGCATAAGATACCCAAATGTAGTTGCAAGGATTTTTAAGTTAAAACCTAGTCTGCTAAATTGTCCCCCATCATTTTATGGCCTAGAAAATGAAGAGTCATACAATCATTTGAATGATTTTCATGCTGTTTATCAAACTTTTAAATATGAGAATCTTTCAGATGAATATGTTAAACTTAGATTGTTTCTATTTCTTTAAAAGATAGAGATCGTTCTTAGTTCAATACATTGCCTACTAATAGTATTATATCATGGGAACAAATGGCTAATAAATTTTTAAATAAATACTTCCCAATGCATAAAACCAATGCTATTCACAGGAAAATCTCAGAGTTTACCCAAAGAGAAGACAAGAAATTTTTCAAAGTATGGGAGAGATTCAATGGGCTACTCTTGAAGTGTCCACATCATAGGTACGAGAAATGGCACTAATGCCAATACTTTTTGGAGGGACTATTGCCACATGTGCAAGAATGGCTAATGACGACAAGTGGAGGAGAGTTTATGTCAAAAAGTGCATCAAAGATTTGGGATTTCTTCCAACAATAAGCAGATAATTCCCAATAGCGAAGCTGATCATTCAGGGATGTGAAAAGAATCAAAAGAGTGAATAAAGTTCATGTTGGTGAGTCAAGATTAGAAATCAAGGAAGTTAAAGAAATAGTAGAAGGTCTTTCTCGCCAAATAGCATCATTAACGGCTACAAAATCAGTAGAGCCACATGTATTTAATTAGTATTACCAAGATTCATACCCAGACAAAGCCAATGCAATTGGTGTGATAGGAAAGCAGCCAAACTACAATCCTTACTCCAATACTTATAATCATAGGTGGAGAGACCATCCTAACTTTTCATGGTCTCAAGGATTCCAACAGAATAGAACAGCATCTCCAGCTCTATTAATGCAACCAGTTCCTCAGGCTTCTCAAGTCTCTCAACAATTATTCAGACCATACATTCAAAACCAGAATTACTCTTAACCTAGAAGATGGGAGGAAGCATTCCAAAATCTCAAAAATTGGACTCACTCCGCAATGGAACAACAAAATCGTACCATTAATGAACTGTAGAATGAGATAAGAATTGGCTTCAATTCACAAGCTCAGTCGATTTTAAACTTAGAAAAGATGGTAGGTTAGCTTAGTTTTTAAATTCAAAACTTAACAATGATCATTGAGAATGGAAAATTCCCAAGCCAGCTTGTGCCAATCCTAAGGGAGTACATGAAGTAAATGCCAGCTCATCCCAGCAGTACAGAGAGGTCAAAGTTGTGATAACCTTACAAAAAAGGCAAAGAAGTTGATAATAATGTGGTGATTCCAACAGCAAAGAGAAAGAAGGAAAGCTTTCTACAAGATTACATCACCAAAGTTCCATTCTCTCAGAGTTAGCTAAAGTAAATAAGACAAATTCAACTGATAAGATTATGGAGATCTTTAAGCAGGTAAGTGTTAACATGCCCTTGCTTAATGCTATAAAGCAAGTGCCCTCTTATGCAAAGTTTCTTAAAGATTTTTTTACTAAAAAGAAAAAAATCCATTTTTAAAAGAAGATTTTTTAAACTCAAAACATTACTTCCATACTTCAATAAAAAATTCATCTAAAATTTAAAGACCCGGATCCCTTACTATCTTATGTAGTATTGGGAACCATACATTTGAGAATGCTTTGTTGGACTTAGAAGCTCGTGTAAATCTTTTATCGTACTCTGTATTTATAAAACTTGGATTAGGAGAATTACACCTAATTCCTGTTGTGTTACAACTTGCAAATCGGTCAATGAAAATACTTTGTGGTATTGTGAAGGATGTGATTATCCAGGTTGACAAGTTTTATTTTCTTATTGATTTTATTGTGATTGATACTCAACCAATGCATGATTCGAAGAAGTACATCCCCATTATTCTAGGCCTACCTTTCTTGACAATTGTCAATGTCCATTTTCAGTACAGAACTGGAAATATGCAGTTGTCCTTTGGCAATATGACTATGCAGCTTACTATCTTCAACATTGCCAAACAACCTCATGATAGAGACAATGAAATTGTTGATATGAATTTTATTGAAAAATCAATTGATCATAATCTTTCTTCTAATCTAAGTGACAACTATTTACAAAATTGGGTAACTCACTTTGGTTTGGTTTTTAACCAGATTAATGCTTCACTCAATTTACCATCATTCATGCATACTAATAAATGGAAGTTAAAAAAAGAGCAATTGGCACCATATGAGGAAAATATCATCCCATCAGAATCATTACCAAAGCTCGAGCTTAAACTATCACCCAACACTTTGGAGTATATATCCTTAGGAGAAGCAAGTAAATTGTAAGAAATCACCTCATCATCCTGTGACGATAAACAATAAAATGAAAGTATCATTCACCATTGCCATAGTTCAAAAAGAAGCTGGCAAAATTTAAGGAGATTTGTAGTGATAAAAAGCTAAAGATTACAAAAAGCAAATGAAAGTCTTTCATGACAAGAAAATGAGAAAATTTTCTACACTATGTCAAAAAGTGTTTTTATTCAATTATCACGTGCACCTATTCCCAGGTAAGCTACACTCTTGATGGTTTGGCCCGTTTATTGTCCACATTACTTTTCTACATGGAGTAATTGAAATTAAAGAAAGAATGGTGTCACTTTCAAAGTTAATGGTCAAAGATTAAAGCCAACCACATGAAGAAGACACCAAAATCGATTTGGGTGACCCACCAAATTTAAACTGAGACTTTTTCATTTCTTTTCAGTGATTTAATTTCTTTTTTATCATTTCGTTTTACTATTATTTTGATTGAAATTATTTATTTTCTGCTAAAGTGTACTTATTACCAGTTATATTTTTTTAGAACCCATAAACCTCGATCTAGAGAAAGCATGTCTCACACGTAAACACATTGCATCACAAGTGGAAATTGTGGATAAAATTGAAATATATTTACAACAACAACCACAAGCACCGCAGGAGAAGCCATTTAAGGACTACTTTAGTCCCTTAGCTAATTCGAGCATATCATGCATAAGATACCAAAATGTAGCTGTTAGGAGTTTTGAGATAAAACCTAGTGTGCTAAATTTTCTCCCATTATTCTATGGCCTAGAAAATGAAGATCCATACTCCCTTTGGCAGCATCCACTAATTCGGATGCCAGTGACAAAGACAAATTAAGTTGCGCCTGTAGATTTTGAGGATTCATTAAAGGAGAAGAAAGAAAGTTATTCACGAGAATATGTCTCTAAATCTCCATTTCCTCAGAGGTTAGCTAAAGCAAAAAAGGGAAATTCCACAAGTGAGATTATGGAGATATTTAAATAGGTAAGTGTTAACATTTCCTTGCTTGATGCTATAAAGTACGTGCCCTCTTATGCTAAGTTTCTTAAAGACCTCTACACTAAAAAAAGAAGCGTTCATGTTCAAAAGAAGGCATTTTTAACCAAAAACATTAGTTTTATACTTCAACAAAAAATTCCTCCAAAATTTAAAGACCAAGGATCTCTTACTATCTCATGTAGTACTGGAAACCACACATTTGAGAATGCTTTGTTAGACTTGGGAGCTAGTGTAAATCTTTTGCCTTATTCTGTATTTATGAAACTTAGATTAGGAGAATTACATCCAACTCTAGTTGTGTTACAACTTACAAATCGGTTTATGAAAATACCTCATGGTATTATGGAGGACGTGCTTATCCAGGTCGACAAATTTTATTTTCCTGTTGATTTTATTGTAATTGATACTCAACCAATGTAGGATTCGAAGAAGCATATCCCTATTATTCTAGGCCCACCTTTCTTGGCAACTACTGATGCTCACATTCAAAGCAAGACCGAAAATATGAAGTTGTCCTTTGGCAATATGACTATGGAGCTTAATATCTTCAACATTGCCAAACAACTTCATGATGAGAATGATGAAATAGTTAATATGAATTTTATTGAATAATTAGTTGATCATAATCTTTCTTCTAACCTTAGTGACAACCCTTTACAAGAATGGTTAAATCACTTTGGTATAGTTTTTGACCAGATTAATGCCTCACTCGATTCATCATCATTCATGGATACTAATAACTGAAAGTTAAAAGAAGAGCAATTGGCACCATTTGGAGAAAATATCATCTCATCATAATCATTAACAAAACTCGAGCTTAAATCATCACCCAACACTTTGAAGTATACATCATTGGGAGAAGAAAACACATTGTAAGAAATCACCTCATCATTCCTTGACAATAAACAACTAAATGAAAGCATCGTTTACCCTGCCATAGTTAAAAAAGGAGGTTCCAACTGGCAGAATTTGAGGATATTTACAGCGATGAAAAGGCTAAATATTACAAAAAGAGAATAAAAGTCTTTCATGACAAGCATATCAAGAGAAAATCTTTTACACCAAGTCAGAAAGTGCTTTTATTCAATTATCATGTACATCTATCCCCAGGTAAGTTACAATCTCGATGGTCTGAACCCTTTATTGTTCATACTGTTTTTTCACATGGAGCAATTGAAATTAAGTATCTAATGAACGGTGTCATTTTCAAAATGAATGGTCAAAGATTAAAGTTATATCTAGAGTACTAACCATATGACAAAGACACCAAAATCAATTTGAGTGAGTCACCAGATTTGAATTGATATCTTTCTATTTCTTTTCGGTGATTTAATTTCTTTTTATCATTTTATTTACTATTCTTTTGCTTGAAATTATTTATTTTCTGTTAAAGTATGTTTGATTACCAGTCACTAGGGATGGCTTGAATAAAGATTCATTGGATAATATCCTTTTGTCTTTTGAAACGCATCCCAGTGGATATGTATAGAGAGCAATTCTCCAGTTATGGCCATTATTCCAGAAAGAACATGCAAGATATAGTCTTGAGAATCTGACTATAAACGACTCTGTTTGCTAGTTTATAAGAAAACTGGATGGGAAGCCTATCCTCGACCTATAGAGGGTGTTCAAGCCGTTTTTAGACGTAAAACCAGAGGAAGATGTGAGCCACAACCACAACTACTAGTACATATCCTTTTTATTTACTGTTCCTTTATCATTTGCATTATTTTTTTATCTTTTCCTGTTATTCACTTTTTGCTTTTAACTTTAAAGCCATGAACTTTACGAGTCATTTGAAAAATGCACCACTTCCTTTATAATTGTGAGTTATTATGATTGTTACCAAGATCTTTAAATATGAGCTTATTTTGTTAAACATTCATAAGTTGTTATTTTTTTTATGATTGTCTCAATAGCAGCACCATCAAGTAGACAATTTAAGAACATTTGTGTGGTTTCTAGGCTTCCCTATGGAAAGTATAAAGAGTTTGCTGAGGTAGCCATAGATCTTGGTCGAGCCTTAGCAGAGAGAAAAATACACTTAGTATATGGAGGAGGTGATCAAGGGTTATTAAAGCTTATTGCAGAAGCTGCCTACAATAAAGGAAGCCAGGTGCTAGACATCATTTAGAAAGCCTTAAAACCTTTTGTAAGCATGCCCGGCCCACTAATTGGAAATGAGTTAGTTGTCTCCACCATGCAAGAAAGACTATCTGAAATGCTACAACATGCTAAAGCTTTCATTTTCTTGCCAGGAGATCTTACAACTTTATAAGCATTATTTACATTTTCATCTTGGGCCAATCTGAACATTGATAAAAAAACCCATCAGTTTGCTAAATGTTAATAACTTTTTTGATGGCTTACTTGCATTTCTTAACCATGCAAAAAAAAAAATCAATTCATTCCTTTCACAATAAAAATCTTTTTATTTGTGCCTCTACTACTAACGAGTTATTTGATCTTTTACAAGCTTATAGACCAGAGCCAAATCCTCGGACCTCTTCATTGGATTGGTCTACTAATGATGGTAGCAGCAGTAGTAAGAAGTATAAATTAGATTTAAATCTCCATCTATAAATGTTTTCTTTCATTTTGTGTTGCAGTACTCAGGATTTCCTTTAAAACATTGAGGACAATGTTTCATTCTGGTTGGGGGGAGGGAATAGTTAATGATTGTGGAATGTCTTAATCGTGGAGAAGTTTTTACTAATTTTTGTTGTAGGAACTAACTTTGGCTTAATTTTTGAGTCGAAGATGGCTGAATATGGAGTGTAATGACTCTAGAAACGCATATTCTTGGTCTTGGAATTAAAAAAATAATAATAAAAAAATAAAAAAAGGCATTTATGTGATCTTTTGACATTGGATGACATGATGACTTTCAAATTCGTGTAATTGTGTTATCTTTGACCTTGAGTTATGTTACATCATATTTGCTACTCTGCATGCTGATGTTAGTGACAAATATGAATTGAGTAAAATTGCTTAAGTTACTTGAAGAAATGCACATGTCCTAATAAATTCTGAGTTTTTGAGCCTATCATTTTTCTTGGAGAGTAACGCTTTTTGCTCAATTTTCATACAATTTATTATACATGATCTCTATATTTTCCTTTGAGTCAAACATTAAAAAAAAAAAATTGTGTTGCTACATCTAAAAGTCCATTGAGCTAGTAAAATACAAGACTATTTAGAGCCCTAAAAGATGATGGAAAGACCACCTTTGACCCGTTTGAGCCTATTCCAGCCATCCCTTTTGTAAAATATCCATAGTTAGCCCTTTTGAGCCTAGATAAAAAAAATATATGTTTTCTTTGTTAACTCATCGTACTGCTCTACTCTAATTTAGAATAGTACCCTACGTTTTATGTGTTCCATCACATACTTATGTTTGAGAAAATTTTAGATGATTATTTTAAAAAAAATTGTGCAATATATATATATGAAAAAGAAAAAAAATGTGCAATTGAAAAAAAGGAAAAAAATAATAATAACAAATGAATTGCACCTTATAATTTTCAAAATATCTCTATTTTATTTTCTCAAGCATTACGTTGCTTTTCCTATTCTCCCTTCTTTATTAGCCATATTCTTAACCTACATTGCATCCTAATAAAAGTCATTCTTGATTTTAGGGAACTATAGTCTGAAGTAGAAGCTAGTAATATGGACTAAAATGATGTAGTGACACACACACACACAAACACACACATATACATATATATATATATATATATAAAGAGTTGGTTTGACTATCATTTCATTTTATTGAGTGTCATACTATATGCTAAGTTGTGGGCATTATTCTTGGTGATAGTGTGTGATATTGCCATTTATTAATTTCTCTCAAGTTATCGTTTTTAGAATGATTGTTTTTCTTGAGTTTATTTTCTTCTGAGAGTGTCACTCTAACCTGTGAGATTTTGGGGTTGACATGTCACACTTAAAAGTGTCTTAATTAATGTAACTCAGGTAATCAATCAATTTGCATGTGTTTGCTTGACTGACTCACATGGATGGTTGATATGAGAGTGATATCTCTTCAGGTTGGAGATAATGCTTATACTTTTATTTGATTATTGTCATTAATCTAATTGAGGAAGTAAACATAATTGCCTTTAAAAAAAAAAATTGGTTGAATTTTGTTATCGCTTAATTTGCTAGGGACTAGCAATAAGCTGGTTAGGGGTGTGTTGAATCCTAGAGAGTGTATATTTATAAAGAGTAAAATCATCATTTTACACCCCAAAGTCTCCCTAACATATCCACCTTTATGTATTTTAAGTGCCTTGATATTTCATTGTCTATTTTTATGTGTTTTTTTAATACTTTATGTATTTTAGAGATATTTTAGTTATTTATCAATAAACGAGAATTCGGACAACAAAACGTACAACATTTTTTAACTTAGAACAACTGAAAATCTTAGGAAAGACATAAAAAACAAAATCATAATTTTAAGATTTTGGTAGGTCCTGCTGACGTGGCATTGACTGCTGATGTGTCGTTGACCGATGATGTGGCATTGACGGATGATGTGGCAAAAGTATATTGGACCAAAAAATGAGCTTACAATACATGCAATGCATTAGATCATATTTGTTGACTTTTACATTGACTGATGATGTGGCAGAATATTAGTGGACCGAAAATCACGCGTACAGTACATGCATATTCACGGAATGACAGCCCTGGTGATGTGTTCCAACTAATCAGAGAGTGCCACGTGGTGCAATCCTGGGTGTCCGGATTATTTTCATTCGATGGCTATGATTTACTTGTTGTATCTATAAATAGAGGGCTTCCTTCTCCCTAATTTGACAACCACGAATCTATTTTTGGGCTCTATTTTCTGAAATTCCTTCTCTAACTTATATTTTTTACGTATTTTATTAAATTTCCATTTTAACCCTAGTTATAAAATGAGTAGCAAATTTATTTTCAAGCTTGGGGTAAAGGTGAAGCCTCAACATAATCTATAGGCTTAATTTGGTAAGTTTATTTTTACTTTCTCTAATTTATTTAAAATATTTTGACTTATCGTAGACAGATAGTAATAATATTGTCTAGATATTGCACTGGTATACCGGCTCTCTAGTGTATGAATATTACTATTTGGCACGGAGAGTGCTTTACACTATATTTATTAGAGAAAAACCTCCCTATAATTTATGTGGTAGGTCTTGACTTATTGTTGACATGAAATTCATCTAGGTTAATTAGTGGATAGTATTGGCAACTTATCGATAGTTACACTATTATTACTTAGCACAATGTATTCTTTATACCACATTTAACATAAAATTCATCATTGGTCAATGGCACATCATCAGTCAACACCACGTCACCAGTCAACGCCATGTCAACAGTCAACGCCATGTCTTTTCTAAGGTTTTCAGCTGTTCTGAGTTAAAAAAATGTTATCTGTTTTGCTGTCCGACTTCTTGTTTATTGAGAAATGACATAAATACTCATAAAATACATAAAGTATTAAAAATACACATAGACATAGACAATCAAATATCAAGGGATTTAAAAGACATAAAGGTGGAGATGTTAGTGAGACTTTGGGCAGTAAAATGATGATTTTACCCTTTATAAATATACACTCTCTAGGACTCTACACACCCCCCAACTAGCTTATTGCTAGTCCCTAGCAAATTAAGCGATAACAAAATTTTTTAAAGGCAATTATGTTTACTTCTTCAATTAGATTAATGATAATAATCAAATAAAAGTATAAGCATTATTTCCAGCCTAAAGAGATATCACTCCCACATCAACCATCTATATGAGTGAGTCAAGCAAACACATGTAAACTGATTGATTATCAGAGCTACATTAATTAAACCACTTTCAAGTGTGACATGTCAACCCCAAAATCTCACAGGTTAGAGTGACACTCTTAGAAAAAAATAAACTTAGGAAAAGTAGTCACTCTAAAAATGATAAATTGAGAGAAATTAATGAATGACAATATTACACACTCTAACCAAGAATAATGCGCACAGCTTAGCATATAGTATGACACCAGATAATTGAAATGATAGTCAAACCAACTCTTTTTTTTTTTATGTGCCACTATATCATTTTAGTCCATATTACTAGCTTCTATTTCTGACTATAGGTCCCCAAAATCAAGGACTTTTATTAGGATGTAATGTAGGTTAAGAATATGGCTAACAAAGAAGGGACAATAGGAAAAACAAAGTATTGTTTGAGAAAATAAAATAGAGATATTTTGAAAACTATAAGGTGCAATTCATTTATTATTATTATTTTTTCAATTGCACTTTTTTTCTTTTTCACACACACACACACACACACACATATATATATATATTTTAAATAATCATCTAAAATTTTCTCAAATATGAGTAGGTGATGGAACACATAAAACGTAGGGTACTACTCTAAATTGGAGTAGAGCAGGACAATAAGTTAACAAATAAAACATATGTATATATATATATATTTAACTACGCTCAAAAGAGCTAACTATGGATATTTTACAAAAGGGATGGTTGAAAAAGGCTTAAACGGGTCAAAGATGGCCTTTCCATCATCTTTTGGGGCTCTAAATAGACTTCTATTTTTACTAGTTCAATGGAATTTTAGATGTAGCAACAAATTTTTTTTTTTTTATGTTTGACTAAAAGGAAAATATAGAGATCATGTATAGTAAATTGTATTAAAAATGGGCAAAAAGGGTTACTCTCCAAGAAAAATGGTAGGCTCTAAAACTCACTTGAAATTTATTAGGACATGTGCATTCCTTTAAGTAACTTAACCAATTTTACTCGTCAGCTCATTCAATTCACATTTGTCACCAACATCAGCATGCAGAGTAGCAAATATGATGTAACATAACTCAAGGTCAAAGGTAATACAAATATAAGAATTTGAAAGTCATCATGTCATAAAATGTCAAAAGATCACATAAAATGCCCTTTTTTAATTTTTTTTATTATTATTTTTTTTGTTTTAACTCCAAGACTAAGAAGATGCGTTTCTAGAGTCACTACACTCCATATTCAGCCATCTTTGACTCAAAAATTAAGCCAAAGTTAGTTCCTACACGAAAATTAGTAAAAATTTCTCCAAGATTAAGACATTTCACAATTATCAACTATTCCCTCCCCCCAACCAGAATGAAACATTGTCCTCAATGCTTTAAAGGAAAGAAATAGAGTTTAGAAGACATCACCTGAGTACTGCAACAAAAAATGAAACAAAACATTTATAGATAGAGAGTTAAATCTAATTTATGGTTCTTACTGCTGCTGCTACCATTATCAGTCGACCAATCTAATGATGAGGTTCTAGGATATGTCTCTGGTCTATAAGCTTGTAAAAGATCAAGTAACTCGTTAGCAGTAGGGGTACAAATAAAAAGTTTATTTTATTGTGAAAAGAATGAAATGATTTTTTATTGCATGGTTAAGAAATGCAAGTAACCCATCAAAAAAGTTATTAACATTTAGCAAACCGATGGGTTTTTTATGAATGTTCATATTAGCCCAATATGCAAATGTAAATAATGATTCTAAAGTTGTAAGATTTCTTGGCAAGAAAATGAAAACTTCAGCATGTTGTAGCATTTCAGATAGTCTTTCTTGCATGGTGGAGACAACTAACTCGTCTCCAATTAGTGGACTAGACATGCTTACATGAGGTTTTAAGGCTTTCAGAATGATGCTTAGCACCTGGCTTCCTCTATTCTAGGCAGCTTCTATAATAAGCTTTGATAACCCTCGATCACCTTCTCCATATACTAAGTGTATTTTTCTCTCTGCTAGGACTCGACCAAGATCTATGGCTGCCTCAACAAACCTTTTATACTTTCCATAGTGAAGCCTAGAAACCATACAAGTGTTCTTAAATTATCTACTTGAAGGTGCTACCATTAAGACAATCATAAAAAAAAACAACTTGTGATTGTTTAACAAAATAAGCTCATATTTAAAGATCTTGGTAACAACCATAATAATACACAATTGTAAAGGAAGTGGTGCATTTTTCAAATGAC
Organism: Murraya koenigii; assembly: GCA_025617385.1. Classification (NCBI taxonomy): domain Eukaryota; kingdom Viridiplantae; phylum Streptophyta; class Magnoliopsida; order Sapindales; family Rutaceae; genus Murraya; species Murraya koenigii. The sequence continues at coordinate 19,184,062 of CM046815.1, forward strand.
GCGTAAAGTTCGTGGCTTTAAAGTCAAAAGCACAAAGTGAACAACAGCAAAAGATAACACAATAATACAAATGATAAAAGAATAGTAAATAAAAATGATATGTACTGGTAGTTGTGATTATAGCTCACATCTTCCTCTGGTTTTATGTTCAGAAATGGCTTGAACGCCCTCTATGGGTCGATGATAGGCTTTCCATCCAGTTTTCTTATAAACTGGCAAACATGGTCGCTTATAGTCAGATTTCTGAGACTATATCTTGCATGTTCTTTCTAGAATAATGGCCATAACTGGAGAATTGCTCTCTGTACATATCCATTGGGATGCGTTTCAAGAAATTAAAGGATATTATCCAATGACTCTTTATTCAAGCCATCCCTAATGAATTGAATCTTGTCTTCCCTGTTATCAGACACAATTCCTAAAGTACACTTCTCTTTATTGCATTCTATTTTAGCACACTTATGACAAGTAATTGGAAGCCTTCGAGCTCTTTATTTTCTTGAGTAGTTTCCTTTACCACAACCAGGTATATATGAAATAAATTTAGGGGTAACTCACCTGCCAATCGTGCTTTAGCTTCAATTAACCATCAGATGTCAGAAGGGATTTTATTTCTCATAAGTAAACGCATGCGTTCGGACTGAGCTTTCTAGATTATAAGGAGAGCATTATGAGTAAGTGAAGGAAATCGTTTGTGAAGCTTTGCCAAAATTGTGTTTTTATCCATTTTGTCTCCTCAGAATATCAGTTATTATGAGAAACTGAAGTAACTGACTTTAATTGTCACGGAGTACCGTTATCCGCCACTTAACTGGGGTAACAAATTAAAACATAATTAAATAAAATAAGGCCTGCAAAATCAAGTAACACGTGAAAGCAAACAAAATAAAAACACACAACCAAAAGAAAAAAATGCGTATAAGCAAACAACTACTTACAAACGTCCTCTTATTGAATTTACCTGAAGTTCCAACTAGATTTTATAGATACCACCTTCGATTTCCTTAAGTTGTCTTTCTAAATCTTCAAAGTGGGATATTAATGCTGGTGGTCGAAGGTCCCAAAAAGGATGTGATTGAAAAACTTAGAGCAAGTCGTTTAGATGGCACTTCACATAGAGAAGCCGCTTAAGTTGGACAAAGAGGATCCGATGTAAAAGATTTTCTCATGATATGCTAGTTATGAAAGACTTTCATTCTATTTCTGTAATCTTAGCCTTTTCATCACTACAAATATCTTCAAATTCTGCCAGTTCGAACCTCCTTTTTGAACTATGGCAGGGGTAAATGATACTTTCATTTAATTGTTTATTATCAAGGAATGATAAGGTGATTTCTTACAATGTGTTTTCTTCTCCCACAGATGTATACTCTAGAGTGTTGGGTGACGGTTTAAACTCGAGTTTTGTTAATGATTTTGATGGGATGAGATTTTTCCCAGATGGTGCCAATTGCTCTTTTTTTTAACTTCCAATTATTAGTATCCATGAATGGTGATGAATCGAGTGAGGCATTAATCTAGTCAAAAACCATACCAAAGTGAGTTAACCATTCTTGTAAAGGGTCATCATTAAGGTTAGAAGAAAGATTATTATCAACTATTTCTTCAATAAAATTCATATCAACAATTTTATTGTTCCTATCATGAGGTTGTTTAGCAATGTTAAAGATATTAAGCTCCATAGTCATATTGCCAAAGGACAACTTCATATTTATAGTTCTGCATTGAATATGAGCATCAGCAGTTGCCAAGAAAGGTCGGCCTAGAATAATAGGGATGTGCTTCTTCGAATCCTGCATTGGTTGAGTATAAATTGCAATAAAATCAATAGGAAAATAAAACTTGTCGACATGGATAAGCACATCCTTAACAATACCACGACGTATTTTTATAAACCGATCTGCAAGTTGTAACACATTTGGAGTTGGGTGTAATTCTCTTAATTCGAGTTTCATAAATATAGAATAAGGCAAAAGATTTACACTAGCTCCCAAGTCCAACAAAGCATTCTCAAATGTGTGGTTCCCAATACTACATGAGATAGTAGGAGATCCTGGGTCTTTAAATTTTAGAGAAATTTTTTGTTAGAGTATAGAACTAATGTTCTCAGTTAAAAATGAATTTTTTTTGAACATGAATGCTTCTTTTTTTAGTGCAGAGGTCTTTAAGAAACTTAGCATACGCGGGCACTTGCTTTATAGCATCAAGCAATGGAAAGTTAACACTTACTGTTTAAATATCTCCAGAATCTCACCTATGGAATTCCTTTTTTTTTTTGCTTTAGCTAACCTCTGAGTCAATGGAGCTTTAGGGACATATTCTCGTGAACAACTTTCTTCTTTCTCCTTTGATGAATCCTTAAAATCTATAGGCACAGCTTGATTTGTCTTTGTTACTGGCATCTCCACTTTGTTGTCAGCTTCTTTGCCTTTTCGTAAGGTTATCACAGCTTTGACCTCTTTATATTGCTAGGCTGAGTTAGAACTCACTTCATGTACTCCTTTAGGATTTGGCACTGGCTAACTTAGGAATTTTCCTTTTTCAACTATCATTGTTAAGTTTTGAACTGAAGAAGCTAGCTAACCTACCAACCTTTCTAAGTTTGAAATCGACTAGGCTTGTGAATTGAAGCCTGCTCTCATTTCATTCCGCAATTCATCAATGGTGTGATTTTGTTGATCTATTGCATAGTGAGTCCAATTTTTAAAATTTTGGAACGCTTCCTCCCATGGTTTAGGTTGCGAGTAGTTTTGGTTCTGATTGTATGGTCTGAATGATTATTAAGAGACTTAAGAAGCCTGAGGAGCTAGTTGCATTGATGGAGCTGGAGCTGTTGCTCTGTTCTGTTGGAATCCTTGAGACCATGAAAAGTTAGGATGGTCTCTCCACCCAGGATTATAAGTATTGGAATAAGGATTGTAGTTTGGCTATTTTCCCATCACACCAATTGCATTGGCTTGATCTGGGTATAAGTCATGATCAAGTTGATTATAGGCATGTGGCTCTGTTGATTTTACAGCTGTCAAAGACGCTATTTGGTGAGAAAGACCTTCAACTATTTCTTTGACTTCATTGATTTCTGATCTTGACTCACCAACATGAACTTCATTCACTCCTTTGGTTTTTCTCACGTTTCTGAATTATCTGCTTCACTGTTTTTAATTATCTGCTTGTCGCTGAAAGAAATCCAAATCTTTGATGCACTTTTCGACATCAACTCTCCTCCACTTGTCGCCATTAGCCATTCCTGATCATGTGGCAATAGTCCCTCCAAAAAGTAATGGCATTGATGCCATTTCTCGTACTTGTGATGTGGGCACTTCAAGGCTAGCCCATTAAATCGCCCCCATGCTTCAAAAAATTGCTCGTCTCCTTTTTAGGTAAACTCTGAGATTTCCCTGCGAATAGCATTAGTTTTATGCACTGGAAGTATTTATTTAAAAATTTAGTAACCATTTGTTACCATGATGTAATACTATTAGCAGGCAATGTATTGAACTAAGAACGAGCTCTATTTTTTAAAGAAAATGGAAACAACCTAAGCTTAACATCATCATTTGAAAAATTCTCATATTTAAAAGTTTGAAAAATAGCATGAAAATCATTCAAATGATTGTATGGATCTTCATTTTCTAAGCCATAGATTGATGGGAGACAATTTAGCACACTAGGTTTTAGCTCAAAACTCCTAGCAGCTACATTTGGGTATCTTACGCATGATGTGCTCAAATTAGCTAAGGGACTAAAATAGTCCTTAAGTGGCCTTTCCTGCAGTGCTTGTAGTTATTGTTGTAAATCCATTTAAATTTTATCCACAATTTCCATTTAAATTTTATCCACAACGTGCTTTCTCTAGCAAGAGGTTTATGGGTTCTAAATTATGTGATAGTGACCTTCGACCATACATGCAAAGAACACGTACAAAAGCAAATTGAAAATAAAGAGAAGAGAAATTATGGTACTAACTTTATCACACTTGTTACAACTTTATTATGAAAATACACTTAAGTACTATGAATGTGCAATAAGAAAAAAAAGTGAAATAAAATAAATTAACTAAAATTGAAATTAAATGAAATTAAAATAAATTACTAGGCAGTTAAACCGGCCATATAGATTAACAAGATCAATGTAAATGAAAATTAATGGTGACAAGTGTACAAATTTTATTGAACTCGCAAGCACACGAATCTATTGAAGTATAGATTAATGGTGACGAGTGTCGATTCCACGAGGAAATAGATTTTAGTTATATAGAATTATTATTATTCTTTATTATTTATGTTTTTTTGTGAAATTTCCTAGTTTATTCTATCCTAAAATTGAAATTAAAATGGTGAGAATAAATTGGGACTTGATCAATGTAATAAAGTGCTTGGGTCTTTGGACTAACACTCAACATTTCACTATGGGCTTAATATTCCTTTTTTAGGCCCAATTAATTTAAGAGAGGGTTATTTCCACTCCTCATAAACCTAACTCTAATAAATATGACATCAAGCGCTCATTGTGCCAGGAAGAATAATCTTATGATAAATGCGGTGTTAAGAATATGTTGTGTCAGGTAATAATAATGTAACTATTAACAAGGTGACAAGACTTTTCACTAATTAATCTAGATAATTTTATATCAACAATGAGTCAAGACCTACAACATAAATTAGAGAGAGGCTTTTCTCTAATAAATCTAATGTAAAGCGCTCACCGTGCCAAATAGTAATAATCTTGCACTAGGGAACCGGTATACCAATGCATTATCTAGACAAGATTATTACTATCTGTCTACGATAAGTCAAAACAATTTAAATAAATTAAAGATAGTAAAAATAAACTTACGAAATTAAGCTCATAGATTATGTTAAGGCTTCACCTTTAACCTAAGCTTGAAAATAAATTAGCTACTCATTTTATAACTAGGGGTAAAATAGAAATTTTATTAAAATACATAGAAAATACAAAATGAAGAAGGAATTACAGAAAATAGAGCTCAAAAATGGATTCAGGGGTTTCAAATTATGGGGGGAGCCCCTTATTTATAGATACAACAAGTAAATCATGGCCATCAGATGAAAATAATTCGGACGCCCAGGATTGCGCCATGTGGCACTCTCTGATTAGTTGGAACACGCCACAGGGCTGTCACTACGTGTATATGCATGTACGGTTCGCGCGATTTTCGGTCCACTAATATTCTGTCACGTCATCAGTCAATGTAAAAGTCAACAAATATGATCCAGTGCATTGCATGTATTGCAAGCTCATTTTTTTTGGTCCAATAGACTTCTGCCACATCATCCTCCAATGCCACATCATTGGTCAACGACACGTCAACAGTCAACACCATGTCAGCAGTCAACGCAACGTCAGCGAGGCCCACTAAAATCTTACAATTATGATTTTTCCCTTTATGTTTTTCCTAAGCCTTTCAGCTATTCTGAGTTCAAAAAATGCTGTCCGTTTTGCTGTCCGACTTCTCATTTATTGAGAAATGACTAAAATATCCCTAAAATACATAAAGTATTAAAAATACACATAAACATAGAAAATTAAATATCAAAGGATTTAAAATACATAAAGGTGGAGATGTTCGTGAGACTTTGGAGTGTAAAATGATAATTTTACCCCTTATAAATATACACTCTCTGGGACTCAATAAACCCCCCAACCAGCTTATTGCTAGTCCCTAACAAATTAAGCCATAACAAAATTCAACCATTTTTTTTAAAGGCAATTATGTTTACTTCTTCAATTAGATTAATGACAATAATCAAATAAAAGTATAAGCATTATGTCCAGCCTAAAGAGATATCACTCTCACATCAACCATCCGCATGAGTGAGTCAAGCAAATACATGCAAACTGGTCGATTATCAGAGCTACATTAATTAAGCCACTTTCAAGTGTGACATGTCAACCCCAAGATCTCACAAGTTAGAGTGACACTCTAAGAAGAAAATAAACCTAGGAAAAACAGTCACTCTAAAAATGATAACTTGAGATAAATTAATGAATGGTAATTTTACACACTCTCACCAAGAATAATGCCCACAACTTAGCATATAGTATGACACCAAATAAAATGAAATGATAGTCAAACCAACTCTTTTTTTTATATATATATGTGTCACTACATCATTTTAGTCCTTATTACTAGCTTATATTTCAGACTATAGGTCCCTAAAATCAAGAAGGACTTTTATTAGGATATAATGTACATTAAGAATATGGCTAACAAATAAGGGACAATAGGAAAAATAAAGTATTGTTTGAGAAAATAAAATAGAGATCTTTTGAAATTTATAAGGTGCAATTCATTTATTATTATTATTATTTTCTATTTTTTCAATTGCACTTTTCTTTTCTTTTTCATATATATATATATATATATTGCACAATTTTTTTAAAATAATCATCTAAAATTTTCTTAAACATGAGTAGGTGATAGAACACATAAAATGTAAGGTACTACTACAAATTGGAGTAGAGCAGGACAATGAGTTAGAAAGCATATATATATTTTTTAACTAGGCTCAAAAGAGCTAACTATAGATATTTTATAAAAATGATGGCTGAAGAAAGCTCAAATGGGTCAAAGATAGCATTTCCATCATATTTTAGGGCTCTAAATAGTATTCTATTTTTACTAGCTCGATGGACTTTTAGATGTAGCAACACAATTTTTTTTTGTTTGACTCAAATGAAGATATAGAGATCATGTATAGTAAATTGTATGAAAAATGGGAGAAAAGGGTGGAGACAGCTAACTCCTCTCCAATTAGTGGGCCGGGCATGCTTACAAGAGATTTTAAGGCTTTTGGAAAGATGCCTAGCACTTGGCTTCCTCTATTGTAGGCTGCAATAAGCTTTAATAACCCTTGATCACCTCCTTCATATACTAAGTGTATTTTTCTCTCAGCCAGGACTCAACCAAGATCTATGGCTGCCTCAACAAACTCTTTATACTTTTCATAGTAAACTCAAAAACTACACAAATGGTCTTAAATTGTCTACTTGAAGGTGTTGCCATTGAGACAATCATAAAAAAAAACAACTTATGAATGTTTAACAAAATAAGCTCATGTTTAAAGATCTTGGTAACAACCATAATGATACACAGCTGTAAAAGAAGTGGTGCATTTTCCAAATAACGCGTAAAGTTCTTGGCTTTAAAGTCAAAGCAAAAAGTGAACAACAGAAAAAGATAACACAATAATACAAATGATAAAAGAACAGTAAATAAAAAGGATATGTACTGGTAGTTGTGATTGTGGCTCACATTTTCCTCTGGTTTTACGTCTAGAAACAGATTGAACGCCCTCTATGGATTGAGGATAGGCTTTCCATCCAGTTTTCTTATAAAATGGCAAATAGGGTCATTTATAGTAAGATTCCTAAGACTATATTTGGGATTTCTTTTAGTTACGAGCAGATAATTCCCAACAGCGAAGCAGATCATTCAGAAACGTGAGAGAAATCAAAGAAGTGAATGAAGTTCATGTTGGTGAGTCAAGATCATAAATCAAGGAAGTCAAATAAATACTTGAAGGTCTTTCTTACCAAATATCATCTTTGACAGTTACAAAATCAACAGAGCCATATACCTAGAATCAACTAGATTATGACTCATACCCAGATCAAGCCAATGTAATTAGTGTGATGGGAAAGCAGTCAAACTACAATCCTTACTCCAATACTTATAATCCTGAGTGGAGAAACTGTCCTAACTTTTCATGGTCTCAAGGATTCCAACAGAACAGAGTAGCAGATCCAGCTCCATCAATGTAACCAGTTCCTCAGGCTCCTCAAGTCTCTCAACAATCATTCAGACCATACAATCAAAACCAGAACTACTCGCAACCCAAACCATGGGTGGAAGCATTCCAAAATTTTAAAAATTAGACTCACTTTGTAATAGATCAACAAAATCACACCATTGATGAAATGCGAAATAAGATGAGAGCAGGCTTCAATTCACAAGCCCAGTCGATTTTAAACTTAGAAAGGATGATAGGCCAGCTAGCTTCTTTAGCTTAAAACTTAATAATGATCGTTGAAAAGGGCAAATTCCCAAGTCAGCCAGTGCCAAATCCTAAAGGAGTACATGAAGTATGTACTGACTCAGCCCAGTAATATGAAGAGGTCAAAGCTATGATGACCTTACGAAAAAGCAAAGAAGTTGACAATAAGGTAGAGATGCTAGTGACAAAAATGAATCAAGTTGTGCCTATAGATTTTGTGGATTCATCAAAGGAGAAAGAAGAAAGTTGTTCACAAGAATATGTCCCTAAAGCTCTATTCCCTCATGATTCGAAGAAGCACATCCCTATTATTCTAGGCCGACCTTTCTTGGCAACTGCTGATGCTCACATTCAATGTATGACTGGAAATATGAAGTTGTCCTTTGGCAAAATGACTATAGAGCTTAATATCTTCAACATTGCCAAATAGCCTCATTATGGGAATAATGAAATTGTTGATATGAATTTTAATGAAGAATTAGTTAATCATAATCTTTCTTCTAACCTTAGTGTCGACCCTTTACAAGAATGATTAACTCACTTTGGTATGGTTTTTGACCAGATTAATGCCTCACTCGATTCATCACCATTCATGGATGCTAATAACTGGAAGTGAAAAGTAGAGTAATTGGCACCATCTAGGGAAAATCTCATCCCATCAAAATCATTAACAAAACTCTAGCTTAGACCATTACCTAACACTTTAGAGTATACATCCGTGGGAGAAGAAAACACATTGCAAAAAATCACCTCATCATTCCTTGACAATAAACAACTAAATGAAAGTATCATTTACCTCTGCCATAGTTCAAAAAAGAGGTTCCAACTGGCAGAATTTGAGGATATTTGCAGGGATGAAAAGGCTAAATATTACAAAAAGAGAATGAAAGTCTTTCATGACAAGCCTATCATGAGAAAATCTTTTACACCAAGTCATAAAGTACTTTTATTCAATTATCACGTGCACCTATCCCCAAGTAAGTTACACTCTTGATGGTCTAAACCCTTTATTGTTCATACTATTTTTCCACATGGAGAAATTGAAATTAAGGATCCAATGAACGGTGTCATTTTCAAAGTTAATGGTCAAAGATTAAAACCATATCTAGAGAACCAACCACATGACGAAGACACCGAAATCAATTTAAGTGACCCACCAGATTTGAATTGAGATCTTTCCATTTCTTTTCGATGATTTAATTTCTTTTTATCATTTTATTTTACAATTTTTTTGTTTGAAATTATTTATTTTATGTTAAAGTGTGTTTGATTAACCAGTCATATTTTCTTTCATTACTTATCATGAATACCTCAATCAGATAGATCCTTTTCGTCCAACTTAAGCGACCTCTACATGTGAAGCGTCATCTAAGTTTTTCAATCACATCCTGTTTGGGATCTTCGACCACCAGCATTAGTATCGCAAATCTATTGCATATATGCCTGGTTGTAGTAAAGGAAACTACTCAAGAAAACGAAGAGCTGGACGGCTTCCAGTTGCTTGTCATAAGTGCCAAAATGGAATGCAATAAAAATAAGTGTACTTTAGGAATGGTGTTTGATAACATGGAAGATAAGATTCAGTTCATTAGGGATGGCTTGAATAAAGAGTCATCGGATAATATCCTTTTGTCTCTTGAACGCATCCTAGTGGATACGTGTAGAGAGCAATTCTCTAGTTATGGCCATTATTCTAGAAAGAACAACCTCGTTTTCCAGTTTATAAGAAAACTGGATGGGAAGCCTATCCTAGACCTATAGAGGGCGTTCAACCCGTTTCTGGACGTAAAACCAGAGAAAGATATGAGCCACAATCACAACTACTAGTACATATCCTTTTTATTTACTGTTCTTTTATCATTTGCATTATTGTGTTATCTTTTCCAGTTGTTCACTTTTTGCTTTTGACTTTAAAGCCACGAACTTTACGCGTCATTTGAAAAATGCACCACTTCCTTTACAGTTGTCTATCATTACGGTTGTTACCAAGATCTTTAAATATGAGCTTATTTTGTTAAACATTCACAAGTTATTTTTTTTATGATTGTCTCAATGGCAGCACCTTCAAGTAGACAATTTAAGAATATTTGTGTAGTTTCTGGGTTTCACTATAGAAAGTATAAAAAGTTTGTTGACGCAGCCATAGATCTTGATCGAGTCCTGGCATAAAGAAAAATACACTTAGTAAATGGAGGAGGTGATAGAGGGTTATCAAAGCTTATTGCAGAAGCTGCCTACAATAGAGGAAACCAAGTGCTAGGCATCATTCCAAAAGCCTTAAAACCTCTTGTAAGCATGCCCGGCCCACTAATTGAAGAAGAGTTAGTTGTCTCCACCAAGCAAGAAAGACTATCTGAAATGCTACAACATGCTGAAACTTTTATTTTCTTGACAGAAGATCTTGCAACTTTAGAGGCATTATTTACATTTGCATCTTGGGCCAATCTGAACATTCATAAAAAACCCATCGGTTTGCTAAATGTTAATAACTTTTTTGATGGGTTACTTGCATTTCTTAACCATGCAATAAAAAATCATTTCATTCCTTTCACAACAAAAAAAATTTTAATTTTTACCCCTACTGCTAACGAGTTACTTGATCTTTTACAAGCTTATAGACTAGAGCAAGATCCTAGGACCTCTTCATTAGATTGGCCGACTGATGATGGTAGCTGCAGCAATAAGAAGTATAAATTAGATTTAACTCTCCATCTATAAATGTTTTCTTTCATTTTGTGTTGAAGCACTCAGGTGATTTCTTCTTAACCCTACTTATTTCCTTTAAAACATTGAGGGCAATGTTTCATTATGGTTGGGGGAGGGAATAGTTGATGATTGTGGAATGTTTTAATCTTGGAGAAATTTTTACTAATTTTTGTTGTAGGAACTAACTTTGGCTTAATTTTTGAGTCAAAGATAGCTGAATATGGAGTGTAGTGACTCTAGAAATGCATCTTCTTAGTCTTGGAGTTAAAACAAAATAATAATAATAATAATAATAATAATAAAAGGGTATTTTATGTGATCTTTTGACATTAGATGACATGATGACTTTCAAATTCTTGTATTTGTATTATCTTTGACCTTGAGTTATGTTACATTATATTTGCTACTCTACATGCTGATGTTGGTGAAAAATATGAATTAAATGAGCTGACGAGTAAAATTGGTTAAATTACTTGAAGGAATGCATATGCCCTAATAAATTGCAAGTGAGTTTTTAAGCCTATCATTTTTCTTAGAGAGTAACCTTTCTTGACAATTTTTCATACAATTTACTATACTTGATCTCTATATTTTCCTTTGAGTCAAACATTTAAAAAAAATTGTGTTGCTACATCTAAAAGTCCATTTAGCTAGTAAAAATAGAAGACTATTTAGAGCCCTAAAAGATGATGGAAAGGCCATCTTTGACTCGTTTGAGCCTTTTTTTAGACATCTCTTTTGTAAAATATCCATAGTTAGCCCTTTTAAGCCTAGATAAAAAAAAAATTATGTTTTCTTTGTTAACTCTCTACTCCAATTTAGAGTAGTACCATACATTTTATGTGTTCCATCACCTACTCATGTTTGAGAAAATTTTAGATGATTATTTTAAAAAAAAATTGGTGCAATATATATATATGAAAAAGAAAAAAAAAGATTTGTAGTTGAAAAAAAGAAATAATAATAATAATAATATATGAATTGCATCTTATAATTTTCAAAAGATCTCTATTTTATTTTTTTAAACAGTACTTTGTTTTTCTTACTGTCCCTTCCTTGTTAGCCATATTCTTAAGTTACATTACATCCTAATAAAAGTCCTTCTTAATTTTAGGGAACTATAGTCTGAAGTAGAAGCTAGTAATATGGACTAAAATGATGTAGTGACACATATAAAAAAAACAGAGTTGGTTTGACTATCATTTCATTTTATTTAGTGTCATACTATATGCTAAGCTATGGCCATTATTCTTGTAAGAGTGTGTGTTATTGTCATTCATTAATTTCTCTCAAGTTATCATTTTTAGAGTGACTGTTTTTCTTGGGTTTATTTTCTTCTGAGAGTGTCACTTTAACCTGTGAGATTTTGGAGTTGACATGTCACACTTAAAAGTGGCTTAATTAATGTACCTATGATAATCGATCATTTTGCATGTGTTTGCTTGACTAACTCATGTCGATGGTTGATGTAGGAATGATATCTCTTTAGGCTGGAGATAATCCTTATACTTTTATTTGATTATTGTCATTAATCTAATTGAAGAAGCAAACATGATTACCTTTTAAAAAAATGGGTAAATTTTGTTATCGCTTAATTTGCTAGGGACTAGTAATAAGCTGGCTGGGGAGTGTGTTGAGTTCTTGAGCGTGTATATTTATAAAGGGTAAAATCATCATTTTACACCTCAAAAGTCTCACTAACATCTCCACCTTTATGCATTTTAAGTCCCTTGATATTTAATTGTCTATGTTTATGTATATTTTTAATACTTTATGTATTTTATGGGTATTTTAGTCATTTATCAATAAACGAGAAGTCAGACAGCAAAACGGACAGTATTTTTGAACTCAGAGCAGCTGAATACCTTATGAAAGACATAAAGGGTAAAATCATAATTTTAAGATTTTAGTGGGCCTTATTGATGTGGCGTTAACTGCTAACGTGGCGTTGACTGCTGATGTGGCATTGACTACTAATGTGTCGTTGAGCGATGATGTGGCATTGACGACTGATGTGGCAGAAGTCTATTAGACCGAAAAATGAGCTTGCAATACATGCAATGCACTGGATTATATTGGTTGAATTTTACATTGACCAATGACGTGGCAGAATATTAGTGGACCGAAAATGGTGAGTATCGTGTATCCATATACACAGAATGATAGCCCTGGTGACGTATTCCAACTAATCAGAGAGTGCTTATATCTATAAATAGGGGGCTCCCCACCCTCTAATTTGACACCCCTGAATCTATTTTTGGCTGTATTTTCTGTAATTCCTTATCTAGCTTGTATTCTCTATGTATTTTAATAAAATTCTCAATTTACCCTTAGTTATAAAATGAGTAGCGAATTTATTTTCAAGCTTGGGTTAAAGGTGAAGCCTCAACATAATCTATGGGCTTAATTTGATAAGTTTATTTTTACTTTTGTTTGGGTAATACCGAGTAGGCCCCTCGGGGTCAACCTAGCCCGAGCAGAAGACCTGTTCGCTAGCACAAAGACACCCCTACTCGTTGTCAAACTAATCGAGGTCAAGTGTTATAAGGCTGGTCGAATCCTCATCTCCTCATCCTACTCGGGCAAAAGAGATCCTCGACCACCGAGCAGGATCTGCTCATGTTACGGGAAACACCATGGACAGAGGGAAGTCAGAGCTCGAGCAGAGCAGACCTAAGCATGACGGCCCCTCCCTTTCGACAACTTAACACGACGATCGATGACGAGTAGACACCCCACGCGATAGAGTGTCATCACTGTTACCAATGGCCGGCACATGTCCCTACAGTGTAATCATTTCATACCGCATTCACGGCACCATCATTAGGCTACGGGAACCCATACCCACCTAGCATCTCGCATTCCCAGGGTGTGCTGTGGTAACCCCGGCTGTCAGAGGGACCCATATACCTTTAATATAGGGACGGCTGTCCTAGACGAAAAATGGCGGGAAAACAGAAGGAGAAATATTAGCCGAAGTGTAAGTTGAGGGGGATCTTTGGCCTCTGATTCTTCTTCTCCTTTTTCTTCCCCTTGTCCCCAGAAATCTTTTAGATTCTTTTTTCTTTTATCTGAAAATCACCTTATTTTTCCGGTCCTTCGAACAAAGAGGGATACAAAACGAATCACTCGATTACTAACTTGAGCGTCGGAGGCTTTTTGCCAGAAAAATACTCGGCAACCTCTGACATTGTTTTTGTGAGCACAGGCGAGAGGAAACTGTTACTCCAGTGAATGGGAAAGAAGGGAGATTAGCGAGAAATCCTACTCGAGCATTAGGCGAGCAGAAGTTTACAGCCTCATTTGGGAGTGAACAGAAAACCACATCTACATTTTTGGCGCCGTCTGTGGGGATCAGTTCAAAAAGTCTGACTTCTCAATACGTTAAAAAAAAATACAACACAAGAATGAGGGGAAATAGCAGGAGAGGAATAAGCCCAGAGGAGTCGGTGACTTTGAGAGAGGTGGCCAATGAGGCCCAAAATAGGGAAATCCAGGAGAGGATGGATCGGATGGAGAGACAAATGGAGACACTGACATCCATCCTGCAGGAGCTCAGGGAGGGACAGAGGAAAGCAAGCAATGACGTCCCTGAGTCTAACTACGGGAATGCCCCCGCCCGGGAGCATGTGGGAGATGAAGCCCAGAGACCGAAAGCACCAAATGTTACCAGGAGGGAGGAGACGAACCCGAAGGAAAGAGAATCTCGTCAACACTTGCTAGATACGTCACTTACCTCTGGCGCAGAGGAATTGGACGGGGAAGTGCGCAGGTTGGCGTAGGTTGTCGAGGGCCTCCGAGGAAATGGAAAAGGCCCCAGTTGGAGGATAATGCTGGACAATGAGTCCCCACTTTCAATGGAGATCATGGGCGTCACAATCCCCCGTGATTTTTGCTTCCCAGATTTGAGGTTCTCAGGGAAAAGCAACCCGTTAGTGCACATAGAACGGTTCAACGACATGACCGAAGTACAAGGCCTGATGGCAGCCCAGCGATGCAGGGCCTTCCCACTTACTTTGGAAGCAAGGGCGAGAGAATGGTAACGCAAACTACCACTGGGAAGCATTCTGAGCTTCAAAGATGACATGATGGAACTAGAAAAGATTAAACAGAGGGATTGGGAGTCCTTCCGAGAGTTTATCAAAAGGTACCACTGGTCGATCCTGGATCTTGGGGCATTTAATCATCTCCAGGTGCTGAAGGGGCTAAAGGATGGGATCAGGATGGGGAGGCCGTGGTACAACTTGCGGAGCCCTTTTATCCGTTCATATTCCAATGTGTACGAACAGGTAAAGATGGACATGGTTATTGAGGAGGAAAAGGCCATAAAACTGAAGAGTGAGCAGGGCAGTGGAGTAAAAAGGAAAGAAAAATGAGGGCCTGCTTGGGGAATACTGACGTCCAGAGTAATGAAAGAATGGGTTGCTCTCTATAACTCCTATCATAGGGCTCCTCAACCACAGGTAGCTCCAGCTCCACCTCACGGGTCCCCCAACTGAAACTACAGGAAATATCAGCTGTACGGCGGCAACCCGTCCCCCAACCCACCTACAATCCAGCCCATGCCCAACAACAGTAGAGTTGACTGCCCATTACCCCCCCAACAACAGTACAGGTGGTTGAACAAAGCCTCGCCTACAGACAGTACACACCGTTGAAAGTATCGCTCGAGGAAATACTCCAAGTGGCGGACGGACGAGGGCTGCTGAGCCCCTCGACACCAATGTCTAAACCAGTCGGCAGAAGAGATAGGGGGCTATTTTGCCGCTTCTACGGTGACCACGGCCACTCAACATCGCAGTGTCGGGATTTGAAGAACTAGGTGGAAGACTTGGTTAGAAACCGGTATTTGGGTGAGTTTATTGAAAGGGGCCACCCGGTAGTCGAGCAGCAGCCAGAGGAAAATAACCGAGCCTACAGTATGGACCTCGATCCACCAGCCACGAGGGTAATCGCAGGAGGACCCATGATGGCAGGAAATTTGAACAGGGCCCTAAAGAACTATTACAGATACACTTCTGCTGGCTGAGAGGTTCTGCTCGCTGTGCTAGCTACAAAAAAAGGCTAAGGTATAGCAAGTGCCCATCATGTGGACTAAGGAGGACGAAGAGGGGGTGCTGTACCCCCACGATGATGCCTTGGTTGTAAAGGCAAATATTGCCAATAAGGAGATCAACCGAATACTGGTGGATTTAGGAAGTTCGGTGGACATCCTCTTCAAGTACACACTCAATGATTTAGGAATATCAGATGTAAGCCTCGAGCAGACGAGCACTGCCCTGAAAGGGTTTGGGAGAGAAAGGTTGACCCCTCTGGGAATCATTAAACTAGCTGTGACAATGGGTTCGAAGCCTTTTGAAAAGAACATGATGCTAGATTTCGTAGTGGTGGATGAAGTCAGCCCCTACCAGGTGATACTGGGAAGGCCCTTCATGAGGATCAGCCAATCGGTATTATTCACCCACTACTTAACCTTGAAGTATCGAGTGAATGGGGCAGTAGGAGTCGTCAAGGGCAATCAGAGGGTGGCGAGGAGCTGCTACGCTGTGGCAGTAAAGGAAACTATGCAGGTAACATCGTTGGACTCAAGGGGGGAGTCAAAGAATGAAAGACAGGAGACCGCTGAGGAACTAGGAAATCAGAATAAGACCAGACGACCATGAGAAGAGAGTTCGGATCGGCTCGGGCATTAACGGGCCGTTGAAGGAAAATTTGGTTGAGTGTTTGGGAGCACACTCTGACGTGTTCACTTGGACACATGAGGATATGCCCGGGATCGACTCAGAAGTGGCATGCCACAGGCTGCCAATACGGAAGGACGCGAAGTCGGTAAGGCAGAAGAGGAGGTGTATCAACCAGGAAAGGTATGAGGCCATGAACTGCTAGGTAGAGAAGCTATTGAAGTCTCTTACCCTGAATGGATGTCGAATGTGGTGTTGGTAAAAAAGGCAAGTGAAAAATTGAGAATGTGTGTGGACTTCAGAGATGTGAATAAAGCTTGTCCGAAAGACAGATTCCCATTGCCGAAGATAGACCAACTGGTGGATTCCACAGCCAGACACGGACTGCTCAGCTTCATGGATGCCTTCTCTGGCTATAACCAAATTCCCATGTATCGGCCGGATGAGGAATGCACGGCCTTCATCACCAACCAAGGTTTGTTTTGCTACAAGGTCATGCCTAACCTACCAGAGGCTGGTGAATAAGAATTTCAAGCCACTGATCGACCGCACGATGGAAGTTTATGTGGATGATATGATCACTAAGTCCAAGAACGCAGAGGAACATGTAAAGCATTTGGAGGAAACCTTCGCGCTCCTAAGGAAATATCAGATGAAACTCAATCCAGAGAAGTGTGCCTTCAGAGTTGGTTCGGGAAAATTCTTGTGCTTCATGGTCAGTTTTAGAGGAATCGAAGCCAATCCAGAAAAGATAAGAGCGATAGTAGAGATGAGATCCCCGCGTACTCTCAAGGAGATACAAAGCCTTACTAAAAAACTAGCATCCCTCAACAGATTCATCTCCCGAGCAACAGACAAATGCCATGTCTTCTTCTACAAAATGAGAAAAGGCAGAAAGACGAAGTGGACACCAGAATGCTAATTGCCATTCCAACAGCTGAAGGGATATTTGCTGAAATCCCTGCTGCTGTCAACACCGCGAGCAAAAGAGGTTCTGTATTTGTACTTGGCGATGTCGCAGCGGGCAACAAGCTCGGTTTTGGTAAGGGAAGAGTCGGGGGTGCAGTATCCCGTATACTACACGAGCAGAGCTTTATTGAGAGCATAAACTCGATATCTGCTAACGGAGATATGGGCGCTGGCCCTAGTAACGGTAGCTCAAAATTTGAGACCTTACTTCCAAGCACACTCGGTAACGGTTTTGACAAACCAGCCGCTCAGGCAGATTTTGCACAAACCGGAGACTTCCGGCAGGTTGGTGAAATGGTCAATAGAACTCAGTGAGTTTGACATCAGCTACCAACCCCGAACAACAATACGGGGACAGTCTTTAGTTGACTTCGTGGTCAAATGTACGAAGAGGAATGAAGAAATGGGCAGCGAAAACCCAGCAAGTCCCTCTGCCTCGAGCAATGCATGGACAATCACAGTGGACAGGTCATACGGGGGCTAGGGAGCAGGAGCAAGGGTTGAGCTTATCAGTCCTGAGAGGGAGGAGATGCAATACGCCGTGAAGCTGGAATTTGAGGCCACCAATAACCAGGCCAAATACGAGGCTGTAATTGTCGGATTGAAGCTCGCCCTGATAGTAAAAGCAGAATAGGTAAAGCTTCAGATAGACTCTTAGCTAGTGGCAAATCATCTCAACTAAATCTTCCAAGCAAAAGGCGAGAAGATGGAAGACCACCTTCGAAAAGTGAGGTAGCTGATAAAGAAATTCTGAATGGTTAAAGTGGAACAGATCGCGAGAGGGAAGAACTTTCGAGCTGACATGATAGCACGAATGGCTGCTATGTCCGACCCCAAAATACCGAAGTCTGTCCTGTTAGAAATCAGAACCTGCTCGAGTATCGAGCAGGATGACGAGGTGATGAGCTTAACATCGAGCAGTACCTGGATGGACTGAATTGTTTCTTATCTCAAGGAAGGGGTGTTGCCTACTAATAAGAAGCAGGCAAGGAAGCTAAAGTGTCAAGCGACCAGGTACACGCTGATTGACGGGGTATTGTACAGGTGAGGATACACTCTCCCACTGCTGCACTGTTTAGATCAAGAGGAAGCTGATTATGTCCTCCGGGAAATACATGAAGGGATTTGCGGGAACCACTCTGGCACAAGGTCTTTGGCTTTCAAGGCCTTAAGGTAGGGGTACTTCTGGCCCCGTATACACCAAGACGCGCAAGAGAAGACCAAGAGCTGCAAGAATTGTCAAAGTTTTGCCAATTCCATGGCCCAGCCTCCCGAAAACCTCACAGTGATGAACTCACCTTGGCCGTTTGCTCAATGGGGGATCGACTTAATCGAACCACTACCAAAAGGGAGAGCGTCTGCAACACATGCCATGGTGGCAATTGATTATTTCACCAAATGGGTCGAAGTGAAAGCCTTGAGCAGTATCACAGAAAGCAAAACCACTGAATTCATTTGGAAAAATGTGATTTTCGGGTATGGTATTCCCCACGCACTAGTTACAGACAATGGGAGGCAGTTTGACAACCACAAGTTCAGGGACTTTTACGGGAACATGGGGATAAAGCTAAAGTTCTGCTCGCCATCACACCCACAGGCTAATGGGCAGGTGGAACCTACGAACAAGACCATAAAACACCTCCTAAAGACCAGACTCGGTGAGCAGAAGGGAGCTTGGGTTGATGAGCTACCTGGCATCTTGTTGGCCTATAGAACCACATACAAAACTGCCACGGGGGAAACTCCTTTTTCCTTGGCATTTGGGCATGAAGTAGTGATCCCAGCTGAAATAAGGATGATTACACATCGAACGGAACACTTCAACGAGGAGCAAAACAATGAGCAGATGTGTGCCAATTTGGACTTGCTGGAAGAGAAGAGGGAAAGGTCCGCGACAAAGATAGTGGAATACCAGCAAAGGGTGGCCTGCTATTACAACTGGAATGTAAACATCCGCTGATTTAAGGTAGGAGATTGGGTGCTTAGAAGGGTGAATCAGAACATAAAGGACCCCAAGCAAGGGGTGTTCGGCCCGAACTGGGAAGGCCCGTAAAAGGTCTCCCAAATGGCCGATCTGGGAGCATACGGGTTGACCCAGATGGATGGGAAGTTAAGAGGCCATGGAATGCACAGCATTTAATAAAGTATTTCCAGTAAGTCTCTTTGTAACCTGAGCCATGATACTTGGTTTTATTTAGCCTTTTCTTAAACATAAGGAGTGTAAGACCTTGTACATGAATAAATTTGAAGACAAGCACTTCCAATAATAAGTCAACATAATCAAGTTAGGAGTTTATAGAAACGCAAAGACCATAAATCTCTAAGCCTAACTTAAGGCTAGACGGTGCCAAGCGTGAGCCAAAAGCAGGCTCGAGCAAAATAAGCTCGCGAAGAAACGCAAAGGCCAGAAGTTTCTAAGCCTAACTTAAGGCTAGACGGTACCAAGCGTGAGCCAAAAGTAGGCTCGAGCAGAATAAGCTCGCGAGGAAACGCAAAGGCCAGAAGTTTCTAAGCCTAACTTAAGGCGAGACGGCACCTAGTTTGAGCCAAAAGTAGGCTCGAACAAAATAAGCTCGCGAGGAAACGCAAAGGCTAGAAGTCTCTAAGCCTAACTTTAGGCGAGACGGTGCCAAGCGTAAGCCAAAAGCAGGCTCGAGCAGAATAAGCTCGTGAGGAAACGCAAAGGCCAGAAGTCTTTAAGCCTAACTTAAAGTGAGACAGTGGCAAGCGTGAGGCAAAAGCTGGCTCGAGCAGAATAAGCTCACAAGGAAACGCAAAGGCCAAAAGTCTCTAAGCCTAACTTAAGGCGAGACGGTGCCAAGCGTGAGCCAAAATCAGGCTCGAGCAGAATAAGCTCGCGAAGAAATGCAAAGGCCAAAGGTCTCTAAGTCGAGACGGTGCCATACGTGAGCTAAAATCAGGCTCGAGCAGAATAAGCTCTCGAAGAAACGTAAAGGCCAGAAGTCTCTAAGCCTAACTTAAGGCAAGACAATGCCAAGCGTAAGCCAAAAGCAGGCTCAAGCAGAATAAGCTTGCAAAGAAACGCGAAGGCCAGAAGTCTCTAAGCGTAACTTAAGGCAAGATGGTGCCAAGTGCGAGCTAAAAGCAGGCTCAAGCAGAACAAGCTCGAAAAGAAGTGCAAAAGCTAGAAGTCTCTAAGCCTAACTTAAGGCGAGACGGTGCCAAGCGCGAGTCAAAACTAGGCTCAAGCAAAATAAGCTTGAAAAAAAGTGCAAAAGCTAGAAGTCTTTAAGCCTAACATAAGGCGAGACGGTACCAAGCGCGAGCCAAAAGCAGGCTCGAGTAGAACAAGCTCGCAAAAGAAGCGCAAAAGCCAGAAGACTCTAAGCCAAACTTAAGGCGAGACGCTGCCAAGCATAAGCCGAAAGAGGGTTTGAGCAGAATGGACTCGAAGAAGAAAAGCAAGGGCCTAAAATATGTTAAAGGTTGCTTAACAAAGGCCTGGAGTTAATCTCGTAGAAAATTGCAAGACATACAAACACAAGGACAAATTAGAAAATGCATATTCTTCATTTATTCATCACAATAGTACAAGTAAAAAAAAAAAATTCAAGTGGCTAGAGCAGTGGGGCTAGCAATGGGAGCTGGGTCCTCAGAGAAGGGAGCACCTTCCGTGACGGCATCAGCAGCAGAGGAGATTCAACGGTTGGAGGAGCAGCCTCTCCCGACCTTGTAGGGTTTTGAGTTGGGGGGAATCTTGGCTCTTGATTCAGGGCATCATGCTCGAGCATGTACACGTCTACGCCTGCCTCGAGCTTGGATATATCTAGGTCAGGATACTCCTTGCCCAGGACGGACATGAGGCATTCATAGCTGAAGGTCACCCCGTTGTTGTATTCTATCACGAGCCGACCTTCCAGGGAGTCCATCTTCCTCTGAAGACGAGAAGTCTCCGCTTCTATGGTTTTCTCAAAGGAGAACCTCTGCACATCAAGGTCCTTTCGGGCATTCAGCAGCTCGTCCCGAACCACAGACAACTCCTTCTCGAGCTGGAGTGCTTTGGACTCGGACAGGGCGGCCTTCTCCTCAAAGATGGAGATCTCCGTACGAAGCTTCGCTGCCTCCTCATCCTTCTGCTCAAGACTCTATCTCAAACTCTGATTTTTGACCCTGATCTTCCTCTCAGAGTCCAGAGTCTTGGTCTTAATGGCAGTAGGAACAGCCGTAACACGGGAAGAGAGGCGATGAAGCGTGCCAACCAAATTATTAGCACTGGAAGCCCCTAACTCCTCCAAGAACATCTCCTCCATTTTCCTAGCAAAATCCTTGACGTTGGGCTCGGCGACGTCAGGCTGCTGCTGCTCCTGGGAACGTCCTGCTCGAGACCGAGCTGTAACGGCGGTCCTCGGGCCCCTTCGGGTCGCCCTTTCTGTTGCTTGCTCAGTCTCTCGAGCAGGAGGTGTGATGCTGATCGGCGACGAAGTGGAGTTGACTCGAGACCACTTGGGATGAGCAGAGGAGCTGCTCAGACGATTCAGGGAGCTCACGGGCCTCTTCAGCCGAGAAAGAATACCATTCATTTCCTCTTGATTGGTGAGGCCAAACTCGACAAGGTTATGAATTGTGAGTAGCTCCCTACACGAGCTCGAATTGTCAAAGGCGGTGTTGACGCCCAATTGAAACTCTTCCCCAACCCGATAGGAAGCACTCCAAGATACTGTAATAACAGCAAGGAAAGAGTGGTGAGAAAAAATGTGAGCAGGTAAATTAAAGTAAAAATAAGAGGGAATCAGAGGGACCCCCTCAGAGGCAGAAGCTACTTGCCCCCAATCTCCCCCGGCAAAGAAAAATTTACCCTTCTAGTTGCCACCAGAGCTGGGAGGTCTGTGATGGGTTTCTTGCCCTTCAAACTGGAGGTGAGATAATACCAGCCAGCGTCCTTGGGGCTGCTCTTCAGTTAGTAAAGATGCTTTATCTCCTCTACCCAGGGCTCACCAAGATTACACCACCTCCATAACACATATAAATCGGACAAGACCCTCCACCCACTGGGTTGAACTACCCCGGAGCCAAGCGAAGTCTGGACAGGACCTGGACAAAGTAGGGTTGAAGAGGCAACCTAACCCCCCACTTGAAACAATTCAAATAGAGGGTGACATACCCGCGGGGAGGACGGCTAGGCATGCCAACTTTACTGAGCACACGCAGGTCCACGCTGGCCGGTATATGGTACGTGTCCTTGAGCTAGTCTAAATCTGGGTGTGAAGTCTCACACCTCATAAAGTCAATGGGAAACCACCCAGCCTTTGACCTTTGACCAACCCTCTCCTCTTGTTGCGGCCGGGTCTCCCTTACAACCTCGACCCTCTCAGAGCTTAGGTCTCTCACCATAACCATCCTATTTGACCTGGAGTCACTCGAAGAAGATGATTATTCAGACGACATCCGACGAGGTTGTTGTATGTCTAACATATTTCCTATGGACACAATCTACCAAATGGGAACTAGAAACCCAAAAAATGAAGAAGAAAACTAGAAAGAGAAGAATGAGGAAAGTTCATACCTGATAAAAGACCGAACGGCGACAAACAACAGTGGCGGAAGGAAAGAGAATAAGAAATGTTTGTAGATGAGTGATTTTGATGTTAGCCGAAAATGGAAACGAGAGGCACGATGAAGAAATTGAGGGTTTTTAAAGGGGAAAGTAAGTCTTGTCAACAGACGGCACGCTACTCAAGAGACATGACTATTTAAGTAACCACCTCTTCAAAATTCAAAGGAACAGCCCGGATCCACCCACGCGTCCCGTATTAAATATGAGGTGACAGAAGGGGGGACAGCTCAACAAGTGAAGATGAAAAGGCGGGGAAGTAGGCCCAAGCAAGAAGTTTCCAGTCATGTCTCGCTTCACTCCAAAGACTAGAAACTAGGGGACTGGTGTTTGGGTAATACCGAATAGGCCCCTCGGGTCAACCCAGCTCGAGCAGAAGACCTGTTCTCTAGCACGAAGACACCCCTGCTCGGTGTCAAAGCTAGTCAAGGTCAAGTGTTCTAATGCTGGTCGAATCCTCATCTTCTCATCCTGCTCGGGCAAAAGAGATCCCAGACCACTGAGCAGGATCGGGTCATGTTACGGGAAACACCATGGACAGAGGGAAGCCAGAGCTCGAGCAGAGCAGACCTAAGCATGACGGTCCCTCCCTTCTGACAACTTAGCACGACGACCGATGACGGGCAGACACCCCACGCCCCCACAGTATCATCATTTCATACGCGCATGCACGGCACCTTCATTAGGCTATAGGAACCCAAACCTACCTGGCATCCTGCATTCCCAGGGTGTGCCGCGGTAACGCCGGCTGTCAGAGGGACTTAGACACCATTAATATGGGGACAGCTGTCCAGGAAGAAAAATGGCGAGAAAATAAAAGAATAAATATCAGCCGAAGTGTAAGTTAAGGGGGTTCTTCGGCCTCTAATTCTTCTTCTCTTTTTTCTTTCCCTTGTCCCCAGAAATATTTTAGATTATTTTTACTTTTATCTGAAAATCACCTCATTTTTTCGGTCCTTCGAACAAAGAGGGATACAAAAAGAATCACCCGATTACTGACTTGAGCGTCGGAGTGTTTTCACCGAAAAAACACCCGACGACCTCTGACATTATTTTTGTGAGCACAGGTCGGAGGAAATCGCTGCTCGAGTGAGCGGGGAAGAATGGAGATTAGCAAGAAATCCTACTCGAGCATTAGGCGAGCAGAAGTTTACAGCCTCATTTAGGAGTGAACAAAAAAGCACATCAACAACTTTCTCTAATTTATTTAAATTATTTTGACTTATCGTAGACAGATAGTAGTAATCTTTTCTAGATATTGCACTGGTATACTGTCTCTCTAGTGCAAAATTATTACTATTTGGCACTGTGAGGGCTTTACTCTAGATTTATTAGAGAAAAACCTCCCTCTAATTTATGTGGTAGGTCTTAACTCATTATTGACATTATATTCATCTAGGTTAATTAGTGGATAGTCTTGCCACCTTGTTGACAGTTATACTATTATTACCTGGCACAACGTGTTCTTGATACCACATTTAACATAAGATTATTCTTCCTGGAACAATGAGCGTTTGATGTCATATTTATTAGAGTTATGCTTATGAAGAGTGGAAATACCCCCCTCATAAATTAATTGGAACTGAAAAAGAAGTATTAAGCCCATGGTGAAATATTGAGTGTGAATCCTAAGACCCAAGTACTTTATTATATTGATCAAGTCCCAATTTATACTCACCATTTTAATTTCAATTTTAGGATACAATAATCTAGGGAATTTCACAAACAAAGATTAAAGCAACATAAGAAAGCAGCACAAGAACATAGAGAGTTGGACTTAACAATAAGTCCTTTGGACTATAAATCTTTAATTTCATTCCTACAATGTTGTTCCAGATCCATATTCATTTAGATTGGACGAGCTTTAGTAGGAATTTTTTTTTCATCAAAAGAATTTTCATATGGCACAAATATTACTTTCTATCCCAGAAGGCAGTTGGTAAATTAGCATATATCTCTCTTTCAATGAGAGCTTTGAAATCAGAAATCTTTTGTTTTATAAAACCATTTTGAAGTTGGTTTTCAATTCTTTATAAATTTGAATCTATTTTCAAACAAATCAAATCGTTTTGTTTTGTTTTAAGAAGGATATTGATGTGGTTTTGGAAAACAGAACATGCTTTAACAATGTTCAAATTTCTTATTTTAGGTTTTTTAATGAAAGGGAAAAAAGTTTTTTATTCTTTTCTTTAAAAGATATACTATCATAATTGACAGTATAAGGAGTAATAAGATTTATGAATGGTGTTCCTAAAATGACAACATGATGTATATCATTTTCAGCAAGAATGAGGTTTTGAATTCAAAACCACCATTATAAACAGAGGCATCAACTTTGGATTTGACTTTAAAGTTTTGAATTGTTTGCCAGAGAAGGTCTTTTATTTATTTTCTCGTGAAAAGGTTTTGGGACAATATCTTTTTTAATGCAATTTAAATCAGCACCAGTGTTAAAAAAGGCAATGGTGTCAATTTCAAAATCTTTGGAAAAGATTAAAGTAATTTTAATCAAATACTTTCTAGTGGTGATTTTTTTATAGAACAAATAGAAAGTCTTCAAGCACATACTCAATGTTTTCAAGACTTTATTCATTTTTATCACCATCATCAGATTCTGGTTCCTTATCAGAATCTTCTTAGGATTGTCTTTATAAAAGAAGTTAAATTGTCTCAGAATCATTCTTCTGCTTTTCTTTCAACTCTTTTATTTTAGCTTTAATATCATTGATTTCTTTGTGAAGATCCTGGATATTGGAAGTTGACTTCTTTGTCTTCTTATTATCTAAGATTTCAGTAAGATCATATGTGTTCTTTTTAAGAACATGGGCTTTAGAAGTTTGAGCTTTATCTTTTACTTCTAAGGATGTTGGAAGTCTATCAAGATACTCTCTTTAGAGAGTTGGATCAGAGATGTGTTTGACTAATTGAAGAAAAGTTTCTTGGACTTTAGTCAACACATTGACTTTCTTTAAATAAGCTTCAGTACTAGTAGAGCTACTATATTCTGATTCAGAATCAGAGCTTACTAGTTCATTTACTTAGGGAGGCTCATTATCTCCTATCATAGAAGACTCAGAGTCAGAAGACTCAATTAGCAAAGGAGCTAATTTTGCTGGTACTTGCTCATCGAGGTCAAGCTCATGTAGCTTTCTGCTTATACGATAATATTGTTCAGTATGGCCTTTTTTACCACATTTGAAGCAAGTGACTTCTTTGTAATTGAAATATTTGGGTTTAGTATCCTTTCTTTTAGAGAAAATTTTCTTCTTATAAGGCTTTGAGGGCTTCTTATAACAAATTTCTCTAGAATCTTTGAAGGTTTTTTTAGCTCTCTTAGATTTGTAATTTTTTTATAAGGTCTGGAAGAACACTTACCATTACAGTCTTTAGAGGTAGAGGCTTTAAAGGGATCATAATTGAATTGCTTACAAAAGACGCCCAATTCTTGCTTAGATCTCCTAAGCTCCCATTTTAGTCTTTCTGAAGTTTTAAATCTTGACATATCTGTAAACCTTCCTTATTGACAAAACTGACAAGTTCACCAAAGGTGAGGTTGTCATAAAGAATATGGTTATCATATAAGGCTTTAATAGAATTTATGACCTTTTCACCCAAGAGAGTTAGTAACCCTGCAAGGAACTTTTCTTTCCAAGTGACATGATTTGCATCATCTCTTAGAAAGAGTCTGGTGAAGAAGGTAGATTTATAATCTCGGAATTCACTGAGTTTCTTACATTCCAAGTTATGTAATAACTCAGCATTTTTATTTCTTAGGTGAAAATGATCACCTATGAAATAGAGAAAAATTGCTAAAATCAGGGTAGCTACAACATCTTGAATTGGATTATTTAATTCATCATAGATGGGGGCTCCATTCTCATCCATTTGAATAGCATTTAATATGTCATATTTTTGCTGTTTGGTGAAAAGATGATTCCACCAACCTTTAAGTTGACCAGTAAACCTAGCTATAAAGATTTCTGTAATAATTTTGTCAGAAGTCCCTGATTGGGTTTTTTAGACATTGGCTGCCATGATCATCAATTGCAACAAGCCAAGAATGTTATACTCAGACATTCCATCTATGTTCTATTTATAGACAGAAGTTGCACTAAATCGAGACTGGTTTAATGCACTTGATCTGTTGTCTATAGCCAAATCTGATGGAGATCTGACTGTGGGAAGAGCTAATTCCCAATAGATTTTATTTTTTTTAGGAAGAGGTTTTTCTTTGAATGCTTATATGTCAGAAGAGATAATAGAAGACTGTTCATCATTTATACACCAAACTTGCTAGATTGGGCACTATCTGGAGCAATTTGAACTTTATTTGAGGAAGAAGAAACTTTTATCCTATCAAGTTATTCACGAATAGCTTTAGCAAAATCTGATTTAGATTCTTGAATAAGCTTTTGACTCTGTTTAAAACCTGCAATGGTTTAAAAATAGGTTCTTTGAGCTTTTTCTCATTGTTGACTTTAAAGAATTAAATGGAATAGGAGAAACAGTTATGGTTGGCTTCTGGAATTGATTTTCCAGTCTAGTCAACTACTTCCCTATTGTATTTAGATTAGCATTACAGAAATTATTCTGTTGAATGATGCTATCTAAATCAGTCTCTGGATCCTTAGGCTTATGTTTTTTATGTGGTGAAGCTTTAATTTGGATAAGAGGTTCACCATGGTCAAGGTTATACTCCTAAGAGGTGGATGTTCTACTTCAATAGTCCTATCACTATCAGAAAGAATCTATTAAGGAGTTTTCTTCCTGACAACAATAGGATTTGATTATTTAAATGGATAATCAATATGACTATCAGAAGCATACATCTCAAACCAATCAAAGAAGAGAATATGAACTTTATGTAAATTCACAAATTCATAATAGATTTGTTGAATTTCTTTTCTTTGGTTTAGAAAATGTTTGAAAAACCAAAGACTTTTTTCTTTATTTTTATTAGAATAGAAATCATTATGAAGAAGATTTTTATCAATTTCAAAATCCTTTATAATCACATTTAACCTATTCTCAGTGATAGCAAAGAATGAAGGAGAAATAGAAGGAGAAGATTCTTCATCTTTATGTTCCTCATCCTGTTATCTGCTAGTGTAAATGGAATGTGGTACACTAGTGGTATAGTCAGCAAAATGAATGGATGAATTAGGAATATCCGAAGTGGAAAACCTAGGTTGACTCTTTACAGGTTGAAAAATGAGATTTATAATAGAAGGTATCTTTGAAAATCTCCTTTCAACCAAAGGAATACTGGTACTTGAATCCTTATCAGAGAATTTGGAAGATATAGATCTCCTAAATGACAATTTTACTTTGCCATCTGAATACTCAGTCACATTTTGAAACTCTGTATTAGGCTCAAGTTGTTTAGGAATCACTGGTTTAGTGGCTCCTTCCAGTATCCATTCCTCTAGAAGATTGACGCCTTTCCATTGGATGGGCTTTAGAATGACAGTGTTGGCTTTAGAAAAGTCAATCTACAAGAGAAGAGTTTCATCTCTTTTTGACTGATATTTATTCTGTATGTTAAATGCAGAATGAATGACTTTATATGAAATTTTAAAAATCAATAAAATAGGAATTGATCCTTCAACCATGTGATAATTATGGGTTTTGATTTGAAGAATCATGCTCTTTAAAATATTTTTATCTTTAAGTGAAACTGTTATATTGGATAACAACTGAATGAAATGGGTCCTTTACAGAGGCTTGATTCAATGCTACTGAACGAGGAATCATCAAAGGACAAAAATCTTCCATCTCAGAGGACTGCTAGGATTGAAGTATCCAATCCTTCTTTAGTTAAAGGCTTTATTCCAACTTGGATTAAACCAATGTGGAGATAATTAAAATTTTTTTTTAACTTCTTTAAAGATTGTTATGAAAACAATTGAATTATTTCAAATGGCTTTGAAAATATTATGTCATGCTTTTCAATTTTAATGACATAATCATTGTTTAGAAAATCAAGCTTTTTAGTTTTATAAATCATGTCTTTAGAAATCTTTGGTAGTTCCCAACAATCGATAACTTGAATTCTTCTGAATTCACAACATGCTTTGAATCACTAGTCTTCCCGGAGAAAGAGCTAGAAAAAGATGATACTCTACAAAGTAGGGAATCCATTGGGGCTAAGTGTGAGGCAACCATCCTACATCACCTAAGTGTGGGGGCAATGGTCGGTTGATTAAGCCTTGGCAGCCCTCACCTCTAGAGAGATCTTTTGGGGTGAGTTAGGCCTAAGCCTACGATTGAGGATGACATGGGCCTAAGATTGGAATTAGAGCCAAACACTGGGTATGAATAGGGGACAAGTATGTAATTCCTCGTTTAAAAGGCCAGGGAAAGGGCTAAGTGTGAGGCAGCCATCCCATATAGCCTAAGTGTGAGGGCAATGGCCGGTTGATAAAGCCTTGGCAGCCTTCACCTCTAGAGAGCTCTTTATATATATATATATATAAAGATAAAATGATGTGCAATTGAAAAAAAAAGTAAAAAAAAAAAGAAAAGAAAAAAGAAAAAATAAAAAATAAGTGAACTGCACCTTATAATTTCCAAAAGATCTCTATCTTTTTTTCAAACAATATTCAGTTTTTCCTATTATCCCTTCTTTATTAGGCATGTCCTTAACCTACGTTACATCATAATAAAAGTCCTCATTTTCAAGAGTGACACACTCTAAAGTAGAAGCTAGTAATATGGGCCGAAATGATGTAGTGATAGATAAAAATGAAAAAATTAGTTTGACTAGCATTTCATTTAACTTGGTATCATATTATTTTCTAAGTTATGGGCATTATTCTTGGAGAAAATGTGTGATATTGTCATTCTTTAATTTCTCTTAAGTTATCAATTTTAGAGTGATATTGAGTTTATTTTCTTTTGAGTGTGTCACTCTGACCTGTAAGATTTTGGGGTTGGCATATCACTCTTGAAAATGACTTAATTGATGTAGCTTTGATAATCGATCAATTTGCTTGTATTTATTTTACTGACTCATGTGGATGGTTGATGTGGGAGTGATATCTCTTTAGACTAGAGATAATGGTTATACTTTTATTTGATTATTGTCATTAATCCAATTGAAGAAGTAAACATAATTGTCTTAAAAAAAATCATTGTGTGTTTAAATTTTGTTATCGTTTAACTTACTAGGGCCTAGCAATAAGCTAGTTGGAGAGTGTGTTGAGTCCAAGAAAGTGTATATTTCTAAAGGGTAAAATCATTATTTTACACTCCAAGTCTCACTAACATCTCTATTTTTCTGTATGTTCCATCCAAGATGACAGTGTCATGTGGCACAATCCTAGGCGTCTGAATTGTTTTCATTCGATAGCTATGATTTACTCGTTATATCTATAAATAGGGGCTCTCCCCCCTTAATTTGGCATTCCTGAATCCATTTTTGAGCTCCATTTTCTATAATTCCTTCTCCATTTTTTATTTTCTATGTATTTTGATAAAATTCTCATTTTACTCTTAGTTATAAAATGAGTAGCTAATTTATTTCCAAGCTTGGGTTAAAGGTGAAACCTCAAAATTATTTATGGGCTTAATTTGGTAAGTTTATTTTCACTTTTTATAATTTATTTAAATTATTTTGACTTATCAGAGATAAATAGTAATAATCTTATCTAGATATTACATTAATATACCAGCTTCCTAGTACAAGATTATTACTATTTGGTACGGTGAGCACTTTACACTAGATTTATTTGAAAAAAATCTCCCTCTAATTTTTGTAGTAGGTCTTGATTCAATACTAATAGAAAATTCATCTAGGTTAATTAGTGGATAGTCTTGCCACCATGTCGACAGTTGGATTATTATTACCTGGCACAATGTGTTCTTGATACCGCATTTAACATAAGATTTTTTTTCCTAGCACAATGAGCACTTGACACCATATTTATTAGAGTTATGCTTATGAGGAGTGAAAATACCCTCCTCATAAATTAATTGGAACTAAAAAGAAATATTAAGTTTATGGTGAAATGTTGAGTATGAATCCTGAGACCAAAGCATTTTATTACAGTATTTAATTCCCAATTTATTCTCGCCATTTTAATTTAAATATTAAGATAAAATAAACTAGAACTTTTACAACAGGCCCATAAAATAAAGAATAACAATAACTCTACACAATTAAAATCCACTTCCTCGTGAGATCGACCCTCGTCACTATTAATCTATACTTCAATAGATTCACATGCGAGATCAATGAAATTTGTACAACAGGTAGCCCACACACCAACATGACTAGATTTTTGGATCAACAATTAACTTACCTTTTAAAGCATATATTCATTTCAATTTTCTCTGTCTTCGTTTTGCCATTTTATTAGACTCAACATACCAAAAACTTCATAAAAGATTTGGAAAATATATAACGACAAGTATTGCTACAGAAATGAGACAAACTCTAGTGAAAGTTCTAAAACACCTATTGAAAGAATTTGAGGTAGCTTGTCAAAAGCTCTTCTGAGATGAATTTTCGGCAATGAGCATAATGCTTTTGTGATAATCATAATGAGGTTTTTGTGACATTGTCCTTGTGAGAGGACCGAGGATTCAGTTTGTTGATAATAAAGACAAAGATAAAAATTGATAAAAAGATTAATGATGTTTATGGGTATTGTTGTTACAAATCCTCATGATAGTACTAAACCCATCCATTAGGCCTGCTTAGAGGATTTAAGCCTTGTTGCATACACTAAATGCAATCGTGATTAACTGTAGAAGTGGTATCGTTAGAATTTAATTTATTTTTTTATTTACTTTTAATGGAAGAAATTGTAGTGGCATTTGAATTCACTAGTAATTCAAATAACTGCATTGATAAAACTATTTATATCAACCATCTCAAAATACTATGGTACTTGAGATTGAAATTTTCTTAGAAAATTATTTATGAAGCCAAGACAAGCCCTTCAAAGAACTAACAACATTAAATTTGGTTACAAGGGCAAAGAGTCTAGAATTAGTAAAAATTCGACGCCAATTATTCCAAATACAACATAAATTCAACGTACCATACATTCTTTATCTCGGCCCTTATGTTGCAACAAAATAATAGTCGAATAGTTTAGTTTAAAACCATCATGTGGGTTATGTTGATTAGTCATTTATCGTTCTCAAATTTTTCATGCATGCATTGATCCCTACTGAGCGGAGCAAACTATATTCGTCATGCATTATTTGATTGGTTAGCTAGTGATTTTGGTTTAAATCTTAGGGAAAGTAAAGGATTGAAAATAAATTTATATTTTACCCACCCTTACTTTTTGGTCGATAACACTATCAGCGAATATTTGTAAATTCTTTGCATGCAGACACTAAAAATATTTTCTAAGTAATTGACCTTAGCCCATTCTTATGAAGAAAGGCCCGTAGACATTTTCTTATTAAGATTTAACTATAGGCATATTTGTGTAATTGTGCCCATAACAATTCCCATAGAATGTTTGCCCGTGAGCATTTTAGATAAAGTTTTTGTTTGTCTATAGGTTCATTCTATAGAATATTTATTTGTCCACATGGACATTTTGTAAATTAATTAAAGTGCATATATTACAATCCTCCCCACTTATAAAAATTTCATCCTCGAAATTTACACATTCAATGAGAACAATTAGGGTTATTGAGTTTGCATTAAATCCTTATATTTCCAAGTAGCATCTTCTTTGGTGTGATTTATCCACAATATTTTTACTAAATGAATGATTTTAGAACAAAAGACTTATTGCTTTTCCTCTATAATTTCTACTATCTCCTCTTCGTAAGTTAAGTTTTGCTTCAACTGAATTGGTTGCTTCAATAACACATGATTTGAAACATACATGTACTTTCTGAGCATTGACACATGAAACACATTGTGAATTCTAAACAACTCGAGTGGTAGAGCCAATATATAAGCCAACAGACCAGTACGCTCGACAATTTCATACGGTGCAATGTAGCATGGGCTTAGTTTTTCACACTTTCAAAATTGAAATATCCCTTTCCAAGGAGATATCTGTATGAAAAACTACATGATCTAAGTTTAAATTTAAATTCCTTATAGCTCCTTTGTATGTTCAGTATCACTTTTAGTCTATCCCAAATCAGTTGCATTTTCTCATTCATATCCTGAACAAATTTCAGACTAATTTAT
Organism: Murraya koenigii; assembly: GCA_025617385.1. Lineage (NCBI taxonomy): Eukaryota > Viridiplantae > Streptophyta > Magnoliopsida > Sapindales > Rutaceae > Murraya > Murraya koenigii. The sequence goes on from CM046815.1 coordinate 19,217,176, forward strand.
CTCCACTCACCAATCACATCCCAACATACTAGAGGTCTGCATTTTTTACCAAATAAAGCCTCATACAGTGCCATCTCAATACTAGTTTGATAATTGTTATGAACAAACTCCATCAAAGGTAAATACATGTTTCAATTACCTGTAAACTCCATGACACACATTCGCAACATATTGACCAAGATTTCAATAGTACGCTCTGACTGACCATCAGTCAGTGAATGGAAACTGTACTAAAGTTTAACTTCGTGCCTAAACCATTTTGTGAACTCGTCCAGAACTTAGAAGTAAACCTAGTATTTCTATCTAACACAATCGACACAAGTACTCCAGGAAGGCGAACTATTTTAGTAAATGAACGGATTTTGTAAGTCGATTAACAACCACCTAAACATTATCATACCTACTTTAGGGGCATGGAAGTTCAATAATAAAAATCATGGTAACATGCTCCCACTTCTACTCGGGAATAGAAAGCAATTAAGAATACCCTGCAGGTCTTTGACGTTCGACTTTATCCTACTAACAAACTAAACTCTGTTGTCTCTCTATTTATGCCCTGTTACTAGTAATAATTTCACAACGTGTAGTACATCATCGTACAATTCAGATGCATTGCATAAATTGAAAAAAAAAAGAACTTATGCCATGATCTCAATTTTCAAACCCTCAATATTTGGTACACAGAATCTATTACTCACGATTAGGACTCCATTATCTTTTACCTTTAAATCATTTTTGAAACTTTTATGCACAATCTCTTTTAACTTTATCAATTGTAGATCATGACCTTGCATCTACTGAACTTTGTCAATCAAAGTCGGCCTAACCCAAAAATTTTCAATCAAAGCTTCACAATTCACAGCTTTCGACTCTACTCCTATATACATGAATCAACGAAGGTATATTTGCCACCCACAAATGAACATTAGAACTGAAGAATTTGCTACTAAATGCTTCACATATCATTTTCATTTTACTGGAATGATAATCTATGGTTTAGGCATAGTTCTTAATCAACTCAATCCATCTTTTCGGCCATCAAATTTTTGAAAAGGATAAACATATACTTGAGACTTTTGTGATCAATAAAAATCTAACATGTTATCCCATATAAACAATGCATCTAAGTTTAAGTGCAAACACCACTGCTGCTAGTTCAAATCATGTGTTAAGTTGTTAAAGTTATCTAAATGAATAAGAACTAGTTTTTTTTGTTTTCATTAGCACACAATCTAATCAATGTCTAAACTCATCATGTCATCACTATATAACACAACTTTTTTATTATCAGATAAAAGTTTGAGAACTATTTATGAAATAAGAGGTATCTTGAGTTCTTAGAATTTTTTTTTTTTTGCGATCATAATCTCACTGGAATTAACATTCTTCTTGATTAACTGTGTCAAATGAGTGACTATCTTAGAAAATTCCTTCACAAATCTGCAGTAGTAATCAGCTAAACTAAGAAAAGACTCTTGTAGCATTCATAAGTAGTTCCCATCTCAACAATTGTTTCAATCTTTTAAGGATTAATATTAATGCCTTCAGCTAATATCACATGATTTAGAAATATCACTTTGACTAACCAAAACTCACACTTCCTGATTTGACATAAAGTTGTTTCTATTTGAAAATTTATAGAGTAGTATGTAAATGCTCAGCATGTTCCTTCTCACTTCAAGTATATACTAAAATGTCATTAATGCAAACAATTACAAATTAATCCAAGTAAGGGTGAAATATCTTATTCATGAAATCTTGACTAATTTCGTTGGAACATTAGTCAAGATTTTTACCTAAAATTCAGCAAAATCTCCCCTATAAATATAACTTGCCAATATACAAATTTACAAATTAAACACTCCCAAAATAATTCCTAATCCAGCAACTCCGGTAACACAACTCCTCAATCACCATAACAATATATTGCCCAATTATCCAATATCAAGAATACAATAAATTAATCTTAATCACAATAAAACTTTTTCAATCCCAAATTTTAAAATAAAATCATTTTTAACTCCTAACACCATTCCATGACCATAACTTAAATATCTATTATTGTTGGGTCAAATGTTGTACCTGCAACACTCCTGTGGCGGGAAAAATATAATAAAAGCGGAATGAATATAAAATTCAGTGATCTCAGTGAGTAGATAGTAGTTTTTTAAAAAATAACATCATTTCAAAATAACTATATCGTTCAATAAATAATTTTTATCCATTAATCATAAAGGGGTATAATAATTCATACAAAATTTAGTTCATGCAATGCTGTAAAAATTCAAGATATCATATCACATATAAAATGAATTAACATAATCATGTCATATGTGTTAGCCTAAAGGACTATATATATTGTAATTTTAATGATAACAAACATGTGTCTTAGGTAATTTGGTTAATATTGTATTTCAAATTTTTCACTGGTTCTTAAAGGATAATATTTATATAAGAAAAAGTGAAATCAATCTCAAGACACTCAACGGATAGCGGCTTATTCAAGAATAAAATTTAGGTCAACGAAATTAGTAATTTGATAAATTCTTGTAAAGTTGGTATGATTTCACGTATGCAAGGTTTAGCATTTGAAAACCTCAAAATATTTATTATATAATAAATTATTTTTCATAAACTAAATATTTCATATTTATAAGACAAGTATTTTGTGGATTTGAGTATTTTTCAAATTTTAGATTAAATTGAAAAAGTTTTGATAACTTTAAATTTAATTAGCATTAGGTTAAAATTCTAGAAATATTTTTTTAAAAAAAAACTTATAAAATTTTGAGCCATAGCATAATTTTAGAATGATTTAGGCCATATCATAATTTCAAAAAATTTTAGGAATAACGAGTATTTTTTAGAAATTCTGAAAATTGACCTATTTCAAAAATATTATGACCTTTTGGGTTATAGTATAATTATAAAAAATTTTAGGTCAAATTGTAATTCTTGAAATAGTATTACTATAGCATAATTCAAATACAACAGTAACTTCACTGTAGCAAGTAGCTAGCTGATTAAATTAAACAGCAAACCGCTTCCCTGTAGGTTTTGTGCAATAATAGTTATATTTTGAGTCCAAAGTATATAAACTCGAATCTAACTCATTTTTAAGAATTAAGACAATAAAAAATAAGATCATACAACATATTTTGAGCTTCCGTTTCGCAAATCATTACCTATCAAATATATATTGTGCTATCATTTGTGTATCAACTCTAAAAGAGAGTATTTGTTGTAATTTTTGAATTTGTTGTAAAACTTGTGAGTATATAAGTGTAAGAAACACTTGTATGAAGAGATTGGGAAATAATCTCTTTGTGTAAATGTTTATTGACACCTTAGAAGTCAATTGTAAGAATTTGAATTCTTGGAAGGTTTAGATAGTAAAATCCTCAAGCTCGGTGAGCTTAGAGGAGTATAAGTAGGCAAAGATTACCGAACCAAATAAAAATCATCGTGTTTGATCTCTCTTTCCTTACTCTTTTATTTTGAACATTGTTAAATTTATTATTTTTTTATTCCATTAAGGCATTAGACTTAATTGTTGTGTGGTTTGATTAGCTTAAGTTTTAAAATTTCAATTCACCCCCCCTCTTGAGTTGCATAACGTGTATTTCAATATGATACTGCACGGAAACTTAAATAATTTTGAAGGCGAGAACTAATAAAACCAAAACATACAACACTGCACAAAATTCACTAATCATACCTTATTATAATCTAGAATGACATAATCGTATCATATCATAATATTGACCTTTGAAACTATCATTAGACAAGTGCCGAAGAAAAATAATCTCATCATACTCAGACTTCCCACAGGCAGTGCAATGATGCCCTATCCAGGCAACATCATGTTCGGAGCTATACAAATAAATAGGGATGTACAATCTTATATCTCATACCCAGATCTCTACAGACGCTACAATGATGCGCTATCTGGGCAACATCATGTCCGGACCATATGTTATATCTCATCATATCTCATACTCATATCTCTACGAACAGTGCAATGATACACTATCTGGGCAACATCATGTTCGGACAACACGAGTTATATCTTATCATATCTTATCATATCTGTTATATCTCACAAAAGTGCCCAAGTACATGGCCTAAAACCTCTATATGTACTCAAACAGGCCACAAAAGCCTCAAATCTCATATCTGTTGTATGACTGTTATCATCATATTGCACGCATATGCCACCAAAAGATAAAAATGCCCAAACACATGGTCCAAAACCTCTATATGTGTTCAAACAGACCCCAAAAACCTTATATCTTATATCATCTCTATATCACTGTATCTAGAGAGAATAGGTACTTGCCTCATGATTTCCACAGCTTATACACACATTTACATATATATTATAATCATATTTTGAATCATGTATTCATTTTTAATCATTGCATCCCTTATTCTTAAATTATTATCATGCTCAATCAAGGTTAATAACACAATACATAAGTGCATAACATGCAACTCCATAAATTCACACAATTTGAGCAATTTAAAATAATAATTTCACAAATCATACAATATTACCACAATTCACTATGAAAATAAATTTTATGTATTCTACTTATAGTAATGACACTTAACTTCAGTATCGTCAACGTCCATAGTTTAAATCTCATTCGCGGTCCCCTAAAATCAATTTCATAGAATAATCAAATTTTGTAAATTGCGATACAATAATGATAGAATCGCAAACTGTTTTGTACAAATTAATATGTACAAACTGATATAATATAAATAGATTGGTAAAACAATTATAATAATTATTTTTCAAAATTTTATAGGTCTATGATAGTTTTACATTAATAAATCTCCTCCTGCCACATCAGTTTGTACACACTTTGTACAAAGTGAGTTTGTACAAACTGATTGTGACTCTATCATTACTCATTGCGATATATTATAAATTATATGCAATATAACCCGTAATAATATTTTATCCCTAATGAACAATTCTCTGTATTCATGAATTACTAAAATACCTCTATACCTAAAAATTCCCAAAATATCTTTCAAATCATTAAATTATCGAAATTTCCTAAAAATCATAAATTATTCTCAATTTCAAAATTATAAATGTACCCTCAAAATATAAAATTACCAATTTATCTCTATAGTGCAAATTTACCAAATTGTCCTGAAAACTTAAATTATTAAAATTACCCTAAAAATTTATATTTACCAAACTACCCGCATTTCAAATTACAAAAATATCTCTAAAGATAAATTTTATAAAATTACCCTCAGGATATGAAATTACCGAAATGCTCCTATGATCAATAGAGACCCAAATTCACCTGATGGCGATGGGAAAGTTCGGACTAAATACTAATGACCGAGCTGAGTTCAACGGTACCCGTGGTGACCTCCCATATACGTTCGCAAAGCCGGATCAGGCTCTCAAATCCGTAGATCCTCTATCATCCGATCAACGCCAAAACAGTTTCTCCAATGGCTATGGTTGGTCGGAAATGGTAGAAGACAAGGTGTGGAAAAAATCCCAACCAGTGCCACGACCAAAATCAGACGAGATCGATGACTGTATAGACAGGTTTTACTGCAACCTTTCACGCCTCAAACAGCAGCCTTACAGTCGAATTTCAACGACATGAATATGGGGAAAACAACCAACGACTCAAGAGCTTCGATTTGATACCTTGTTCGTCCTATGGGGTGATCGGAAATAGGAGATCCGACCAGGTTGAGTCGTAAATTTTAGAGCTCGATGGCCGGTGCTCTGGTAAGTTTTCGATGATGAGAATTGCGGGGATTTAACAACCATACAGAAAGCTTCGATTGGGCACCTTACTCGGCTAGAGATGTGACCGGAGATGAGAGATATAGCCGATCAGAGTTTTCGAGGCACGGGTCAATGGTAGATTATCATTTTACCCAATTTTTAGTAAAAAAAACTATTATTAAGTTGTCTCTAACATAAAATAGTATTATGAACATAATAATGTATACTTCGTGCTCTCATCTTCAATTCATATAAGTGTATAGAACAATAAAGTGATTATGGAAATTTTTACAACATAAATAATTGGATGAGCACTTTGTTCACAAATGGGTGAACGCATCGTTAACGACATAAAAAAAAAGAAAATTTTGAAGAAATATTTTGGTTATAATAGTTTCAAGGTTATGAGACTTGAAACGTGTAGTCCGTGCATGTCCACTAGGCTCTCTTGGCCATAAAACTAACTATTTGGTGCACATGAATTTAGCAATTGATAAACTTGAAATCATTACCGGCTATGACTAACATGATCACTCCGAAGCATATTATTGGTAAAAAGTAAAAGGAAGTCTTCAATGTGAAGAATTATTTGTGAATATTTGTTCCTGAGTTTGGTCCATTGTTCTGTGAGATGAAATAAAAAATAATAATAATAAGAATAAGAATAAAGAAGTATGATGAATAAGGAAGATGAAGAATAAAAAACAAAAAAAAAGAAATTAAGAAATAAGGACGGAGGATGGAAAATAGTCTTGAATGAGAAATGAGAAATATGATTTTTCTTTGTATTTGACACAACTATTATATGTTATGAACTAACCTAAAACAATAACATGTACAAGGAATGAATTTTCTTTCTTTTTATTTTCAAAAAAACATGACCAATGCATGTTTATCTATCTAATTTAAGGACCACAAAGGAAAACAAACATAATCGTTGGGCAAAAAGAAATTTGTTAGTTAATTAAAATATAATTCCAAATGAGTGTATAGAACAATAAAGTGATTAACTAAAATTTAATTATTTAAAATTAATATATAAGTGTATGGAACAATAAAATGATTATGGAAAAGAAGAAAATCTTTATGAAATATTGTGGTTATAATAGTTTCAAGTCTATGAGACTTAAAATGTGTAGTCCGCGCATCTCCATTAGGCTTTCTTGGCCACAAAACTAACTAATTGGTGCACATGAATTTAGCAATTAATAAACTTGAAATCATTACCGGCTATGACTAACATGATCACTTCGAAGCATTATTGGTAAACAGTAAAAGGAAGTCTTCAATGTGAAGAATCATTGGTTAATATTTGTTCCTGAGTTTAGTCCATTGTCCTCTGAGATGAAATAAAAAATAATAATAATAAGAATAAGAATAAGAATAAAGAAGTACGATAAATAAGGAAGATGAAGAACAAGAAAAAAAGAAATTAAGAAATAAGGAAGACGAAGGATGGAAAATAGTCTTGAATGAGAAATAAGAAATGAGAAATATAATTTTTAGTTGTATTAGACTCAACTACTATATGCTATGATCCAACCTAAAACAATAACATGTACAAGGAATGAATTTTCTTTCTTTTTATTTTTAAAAAAGCATGACCAATGCATGATTATCTATCTAATTTAAGGACCACAAAGGAAAACAAACATAATCGTTGGGCAAAAAGAAATTTGTTAGTTAATTAAAATATAATTCCAAATGAGTCTCAAAACAGCCAAGAATCTTTTGTGAGAATGCAAAGCTCTTAAGAAAAATATTTTAGCTGTTGATCCTGGAACTAAATATATTGGCCTTGCATTAGCGAACTTCGAGGAACATCATGTGGAAAGGACACCTTGGGCGTATAATTTCTTTTCGCATAACAGTAAAATGTTAATTGGAGATAAAATTTAAATTAACTAGTAGTGTAACTGCTAGTCTATGACACTTAAAACGTGTAGTCCACGCATGTCCACTAGGCTCTCTTCACAATAAAACTAACTATTTGGTGCACATGAATTTAGCAATTGATAGACTTGAAATCAATACCGGCTATGACTAACATGATCACTCCGAAGCATTTTTGGGAAACAGTAAAAGGAAGTCTTCAATGTGATGAATTATTTGTGAATATTTGTTCCTGAGTTTGGTCCATTGTTCTGTGAGATGAAATAAAAAATAATAATAAGAAGAATAAGAATAAAGAAGTACGATGAATAAGGAAGATGAAGAAAAAAAAAAGAAATTAAGAAAGATGGAACACGGAGGATGGAAAATAGTCTTGAATGAGAAATGAGAAATGAGAAATATGATTTTTATTTGTATTTGACACAACTATTATATGTTATGATCCAACCTAAAACAATAACATGTACAAGGAATGAATTTTCTTTCTTCTTATTTTTAAAAAAGCATGACTAATGAATGATTATCTATCTAATTTAAAGACCAGAAATGAAAACAAACATAATCGTTGGGAAAAAAGAAATTTGTTAGTTAATTAAAATATAATTGAAAATGAGTGTATAGAAAAATAAACTGATTAACTAAAATTTAATTATTTAAAATTAATATTTAAGTGTATCGAACAATAAAGTGATTATGGAAATTTTTATGGCGTAGATAATTGGATGAGCACTTTGTTGACAAGTGGGTGAACGCATCGTTAACGAGATAAAAAAAAAATCTTGAAGAAATATTGTGGTTACAATAGTTTCAAGCCTATGAGACTTGAAACGTGTAGTCTGCGCATGTCCGCTAGGCTCTCTTGGCCACAAAACTAACTAATTGGTGCACATGAATTTAGCAATTGATAAACTTGAAATCATTACCGGCTATGACTAACATGATCACTCCGAAGCATTATTGGTAAACAATAAAAGGTTTTCTTCAATGTGAAGAATCATTTATGAATATTTGTTCCTGAGTTTGGTCCATTGTCCTCTGAGATGAAATAAAAAATAATAAGAATAAGAATAAGAATAAAGAAGTACGATGAATAATGAAGATGAAGAACAAGAAAAAACGAAATTAAGAAATAAGGAAGACGGAGGATAAAAAAAAGTCTTGAATGAGAAATATGATTGTTATTTGTATTTGACTTAACTATTATATGTTAAGATCCAACCTAAAGCAATAACATGAAAAAGGAATGAATTTTCTTTCTTTTTAATTTTAAAACAGCATGACCAATGCATGATTATCTATCGAATTTAAGGACCACAAATGAAACAAATATAATCGTTGGGAAACAGAAATTTGTTAGTTAATTAAAATATAATTCTGAATGAGTCTCAAAACAGCCAAGAATCTTTTGAGAGAATGCAAAGCTCTTAAGAAAAATATTTTAGCTGTTCATCCTGGATCTAAATATATTGGCCTTGCATTAGCGAACTTCGAGTAACATCATGTGGAAATGACACCTTGGGGGTATAATTTCTTTTCACATAACAGTAAAATGTTAATTGGAGATAAAATTTAAATTAACTGCTAGTCTATGACACTTGAAACGTGTAGTCGACGCATGTCCACTAGGCTCTCTTGGCAATAAAACTAACTATTTGGTGCACATCAATTTAGCAATTGATAAACTTGAAATCAATACCAGCTATGACTAACAAGGAATGAATTTTCTTTCTTTTTATTTTTATAAAAGCATGACCATTGCACGATTATCTATCTAATTTAAGGACCACAAAAGAAAACAAACACAATCGTTAGCAAAAATAAATTTGTTAGTTAATTAAAATATAATTCCGAATGAGTCTCAAAACAACCAAGAATCTTTTGAGAGAATGCAAATTTCTTAAGAAAAATATTTTAGCTGTTCATCCTGGATCTAAATATATTGGCCTTGCATTAGCAAACTTCGAGTAACATCATGTGGAAATGACACCTTGGGGGTATAATTTCTTTTCGTATAATAGTAAAATGTTAATTGGAGATAAAATTTAAATTAACCGCTAGTCTATGACACTTGAAACGTGTAGTCAACGCATGCCCACTAGGCTCTCTTGGCAATAAAACTAACTATTTGGTGCACATGAATTTAGCAATTGATAAACTTGAAATCAATACCGGCTATGACTAACAAGGAATCAATTTTCTTTCTTTTTATTTTTGAAAAAGCATGACCAATGCATGATTATCTATCCAATTAAGGACCACAAATGAAAACAAACATAATCGTTAGGCCAAAAGAAATTTGGTAGTTAATTAAATATAATTCCAAATGACTCTCAAAACAGGCAAGAATCTTTTGAGAGAATGCAAAGCTCTTAAGAAAAATATTTTAGCTGTTCATCCTAGATCTAAATATATTGGCAATTTAAGGACCACAAATGAAAACAAACATAATCGTTGGCCAAAAATAAATTTTTTAGTTAATTAAAAGATAATTCCGAATGAGTCTCAAAACAACGAAGAATCTTTTGAGAGAATGCAAAGCTCTTAAGAAAAATATTTTAGCTATTCATCCTGGATCTAAATATATTGGCCTTGCATTAGCAAACTTCGAGGAACATCATGTGGAAATGACACCTTGGGCGTATAATTTCTTTTCGCATAACAGTAAAATATTAATTGGAGATAAAATTTAAATTAACTGCTAGTCTATGATACTTGAAACGTGTAGTCAACGCATGTCCACTAGGCTCTCTTGGCAATAAAACTAACTATTTGGTGCACATGAATTTAGCAATTGATAAACTTGAAATCAATACCAGCTATGACTAACAAGGAATGAATTTTCTTTCTTTTTATTTTTATAAAAGCATGACCATTGCATGATTATCTATCTAATTTAAGGACCACAAACGAAAACAAACATAATCGTTGGCAAAAATAAATTTGTTAGTTAATTAAAATATAATTCCGAATGAGTCTCAATACAACAAAGAATCTTTTGAGAGAATGCAAAGCTCTTAAGAAAAATATTTTAACTGTTCATCCTGGATCTAAATATATTGGCCTTGCATTAGCAAACTTCGAGTAACATCATGTGGAAATGACACCTTGGGGGTATAATTTATTTTCATATAATAGTAAAATGTTAATTGGAGATAAAATTTAAATTAACTGCTAGTCTATGACACTTGAAACGTGTAGACAACGCATGTCCACTAGGCTCTCTTGGCAATAAAACTAACTATTTGGTGCACATGAATTTAGCAATTGATAAACTTGAAATCAATACCGGCTATGACTAACAAAGAATGAATTTTCTTTCTTTTTATTTTTAAAAATGGAAGACCAATGCATGATTATCTATCTAATTTAAAGACCAAAAATGAAAACAAACATAATCGTTGGGCAAAAAAAAATTTCTTAGTTAATTAAAATATAATTCCAAATGAGTCTCAAAACAACCAAGAATCTTTTGAGAGAATGCAAAGCTCTTAAGAAAAATATTTTAGCTGTTCATCCTGGATCTAAATATATTGGCCTTGCATTAGCAAACTTCGAGTAACATCATGTTGAAATGACACCTTGGGGGTATAATTTCTTTTCGTATAATATTAAAATGTTAAATGGAGATAAAATTTAAATTAACTGCTAGTCTATGACACTTGAAACGTGTAGTCAACGCATGTCCACTAGGCTCTCTTGGCAATAAAACTAACTATTTGGTGCACATGAATTTAGCAATTGATAAACTTGAAATCAATACCGGCTATGACTAACAAGGAATGAATTTTCTTTCTTTTTATTTTTAAAAAAGCATGACCAATGCATGATTATCTATCCAATTAAGGACCACAAATGAAAACAAACATAATCGTTAGGCAAAAAGAAATTTGTTAGTTAATTAAAATATAATTCCAAATGACTCTCAAAACAGGCAAGAATCATTTGAGAGAATGCAAAGCTCTTAAGAAAAATATTTTAGCTGTTCATCCTGGATCTAAATATATTGGCCTTGCATTAGCAAACTTCGAGTAACATCATGTTGAAATGACACCTTGGGGGTATAATTTCTTTTCGTATAATAGTAAAATCTTAATTGGAGATAAAATTTAAATTAACTGCTAGTCTATGACACTTGAAACGTGTAGTCAACGCATGTCCACTAGGCTCTCTTGGCAATAAAACTAACTATTTGGTGCACATGAATTTAGCAATTGATAAACATGAAATCAATACCAGCTATGACTAACAAAGAATGAATTTTCTTTCTTTTTATTTTTAAAAATGGAAGACCAATGCATGAATATCTATCTAATTTAAGGACCAAAAATGAATACAAACAGAATCGTTGGGCAAAAAAAAATTTCTTAGTTAATTAAAATATAATTCCAAAGGAGTCTCAAAACAGCCAAGAATCTTTTGAGAGAATGCAAAGCTCTTACGAAAAATATTTTAGCTGTTCATCGTGGATCTAAATATATTGGCAATTTAAGGACCACAAATGAAAACAAACATAATCGTTGGACAAAAAGAAATTTGTTAGTTAATTAAAATATAATTCCGAATGAGTCTCAATACAACCTAAAGCAATAACATGAAAAAGGAATGAATTTTCTTTCTTTTTAATTTTAAAACAGCATGACCAATGCATGATTATCTATCGAATTTAAGGACCACAAATGAAACAAATATAATCGTTGGGAAACAGAAATTTGTTAGTTAATTAAAATATAATTCCGAATGAGTTTCAAAACAACCAAGAATCTTTTGAGAGAATGCAAAGCTCTTAAGAAAAATATTTTAGCTGTTCATCCTGGATCTAAATATATTCGCCTTGCATTAGCAAACTTCGAGTAACATCATGTGGAAATGACACCTTGGGGGTATAATTTCTTTTCGTATAATAGTAAAATGTTAATTGGAGATAAAATTTAAATTAACTGCTAGTCTATGACACTTGAAACGTGTAGTCAACGCATATCCACTAGGCTCTCTTGGCAATAAAACTAACTATTTGGTGCACATGAATTTAGCAATTGATAAACTTGAAATCAATACCAGCTATGACTAACAAGGAATGAATTTTCTTTCTTTTTATTTTTATAAAAGCATGACCATTGCATGATTATCTATCTAATTTAAGGACCACAAACGAAAACAAACATAATCGTTGGCAAAAATAAATTTGTTAGTTAATTAAAATATAATTCCAAATGAGTCTCAAAACAGCCAAGAATCTTTTGAGAGAATGCAAAGCTCTTAAGAAAAATATTTTAGCTATTCATCCTGGATCTAAATATATTCGCCTTGCATTAGCAAACTTCGAGTAACATCATGTGGAAATGACACCTTGGCGGTATAATTTCTTTTCGTATAATAGTAAAATGTTAATTGGAGATAAAATTTAAATTAACTGCTAGTCTATGACACTTGAAACGTGTAGTCAACGCATGCCCACTAGGCTCTCTTGGCAATAAAACTAACTATTTGGTGCACATGAATTTAGCAATTGATAAACTTGAAATCAATACCGGCTATGACTAACAAGGAATCAATTTTCTTTCTTTTTATTTTTGAAAAAGCATGACCAATGCATGATTATCTATCCAATTAAGGACCACAAATGAAAACAAACATAATCGTTAGGCAAAAAGAAATTTGGTAGTTAATTAAAATATAATTCCAAATGACTCTCAAAACAGGCAAGAATCTTTTGAGAGAATGCAAAGCTCTTAAGAAAAATATTTTAGCTGTTCATCCTAGATCTAAATATATTGGCAATTTAAGGACCACAAATGAAAACAAACATAATCGTTGGCCAAAAAGAAATTTGTTAGTTAATTAAAATATAATTCCGAATGAGTCTCAAAACAGCCAAGAATCTTTTGAGAGAATGCAAAGCTCTTAAGAAAAATATTTTAGCTGTTCATCCTGGATCTAAATATATTGGCCTTGCATTAGCAAACTTCGAGTAACATCATGTGGAAATGACACCTTGGGGGTATAATTTCTTTTCGTATAATAGTAAAATGTTAATTGGAGATAAAATTTAAATTAACTGTTAGTCTATGACACTTGAAACGTGTAGTCAACGCATGTCCACCAGGCTCTCTTGGCAATAAAACTAACTATTTAGTGCACATGAATTTAGCAATTGATAAACTTGAAATCAATACCGGCCATGACTAACAAAGAATGAATTTTCTTTCTTTTTATTTTTATAAAATCATGACCATTGCTTGATTATCTATCTAATTTAAGGACCATAAATGAAAAGAAACATAATCGTTGGCAATAATAAATTTGTTATTTAATTAAAATATAATTCCGAATGAGTCTCAAAACAACCAAGAATCTTTTGAGAGAATGCAAATCTCTTAAGAAAAATATTTTAGCTGTTCATCCTGGATCTAAATATATTCGCCTTGCATTAGCAAACTTCGAGTAACATCATGTGGAAATGACACCTTGGGGGTATAATTTCTTTTCGTATAATAGTAAAATGTTAATTGGAGATAAAATTTAAATTAACTGCTAGTCTATGACACTTGAAACGTGTAGTCAACGCATGCCCACTAGGCTCTCTTGGCAATAAAACTAACTATTTGGTGCACATGAATTTAGCAATTGATAATCTTGAAATCAATACCGGCTATGACTAACAAGGAATCAATTTTCTTTCTTTTTATTTTTGAAAAAGCATGACCAATGCATGATTATCTATCCAATTAAGGACCACAAATGAAAACAAACATAATCGTTAGGCAAAAAGAAATTTGGTAGTTAATTAAAATATAATTCCAAATGACTCTCAAAACAGGCAAGAATCTTTTGAGAGAATGCAAAGCTCTTAAGAAAAATATTTTAGCTGTTCATCCTAGATCTAAATATATTGGCCTTGCATTAGCAAACTTCGAGGAACATCATGTGGAAATGACACCTTGGGGTATAATTTCTTTTCGTATAATAGTAAAATGTTAATTGGAGATAAAATTTAAATTAACTGCTAGTCTATGATACTTGAAACGTGTAGTCAACGCATGTCCACTAGGCTCTCTTGGCAATAAAACTAACTATTTGGTGCACATGAATTTAGCAATTGATAAACTTGAAATCAATACCAGCTATGACTAACAAGGAATGAATTTTCTTTCTTTTTATTTTTATAAAAGCATGACCATTGCATGATTATCTATCTAATTTAAGGACCACAAACGAAAACAAACATAATCGTTAGGCAAAAAGAAATTTGGTAGTTAATTAAAATATAATTCCAAATGACTCTCAAAACAGGCAAGAATCTTTTCAGAGAATGCAAAGCTCTTAAGAAAAATATTTTAGTTGTTCATCCTAGATCTAAATATATTGGCAATTTAAGGACCACAAATGAAAACAAACATAATCGTTGGCCAAAAAGAAATTTGTTAGTTAATTAAAATATAATTCCGAATGAGTCTCAAAGCAACCAAGAATCTTTTGAGAGAATGCAAAGCTCTTAAGAAAAATATTGTAGCTATTCATCCTGGATCTAAATATATTGGCCTTGCATTAGCAAACTTCGAGGAACAACATGTGGAAATGACACCTTGGGCGTATAATTTCTTTTCGCATAACAGTAAAATGTTAATTGGAGATAAAATTTAAATTAACTGCTAGTCTATGATACTTGAAACGTGTAGTCAACGCATGTCCACTAGGCTCTCTTGGCAATAAAACTAACTATTTGGTGCACATGAATTTAGCAATTGATAAACTTGAAATCAATACCAGCTATGACTAACAAGGAATGAATTTTCTTTCTTTTTATTTTTATAAAAGCATGACCATTGCATGATTATCTATCTAATTTAAGGACCACAAACGAAAACAAACATAATCGTTGGCAAAAATAAATTTGTTAGTTAATTAAAATATAATTCCGAATGAGTCTCAATACAACCAAGAATCTTTTGAGAGAATGCAAAGCTCTTAAGAAAAATATTTTACCTATTCATCCTGGATCTAAATATATTCGCCTTGCATTAGCAAACTTCGAGTAACATCATGTGGAAATGACACATTGGGGGTATAATTTCTTTTCGTATAATAGTAAAATGTTAATTGGAGATAAAATTTAAATTAACTGCTAGTCTATGACACTTGAAACGTGTAGTCAACGCATGTCCACTAGGCTCTCTTGGTCATAAAACTAACTATTTGGTGCACATGAATTTAGCAATTGATAAACTTGAAATCAATACCAGCTATGACTAACAAGGAATGAATTTTCTTTCTTTTTATTTTTATAAAAGCATGACCATTGCATGATTATCTATCTAATTTAAGGACCACAAACGAAAACAAACATAATCGTTGGCAAAAATAAATTTGTTTGTTAATTAAAATATAATTCCAAATGAGTCTCACAACAGCCAAGAATCTTTTAAGAGAATGCAAAGCTCTTAAGAAAAATATTTTAGCTATTCATCCTGGATCTAAATATATTCGCCTTGCATTAGCAAACTTCGAGTAACATCATGTGGAAATGACACCTTGGGGGTATAATTTCTTTTCGTATAATAGTAAAATCTTAATTGGAGATAAAATTTAAATTAACTGCTAGTCTATGACACTTGAAACGTGTAGTCAACGCATGTCCACTAGGCTCTCTTGGCAATAAAACTAACTATTTGGTGCACATGAATTTAGCAATTGATAAACTTGAAATCAATACCGGCTATGACTAACAAGGAATCAATTTTCTTTTTCTTTTTTTATTTTTAAAAAAGCATGACCAATGCATGATTATGTATCCAATTAAGGACCACAAATGAAAACAAACATAATAGTTAGGCAAAAAGAAATTTGTTAGTTAATTAAAATATAATTCCAAATGACTCTCAAAACAGGCAAGAATCTTTTGAGCGAATGCAAAGCTCTTAAGAAAAATATTTTAGTTGTTCATCCTAGATCTAAATATATTGGCAATTTAAGGACCACAAATGAAAACAAACATAATCGTTGGCCAAAAAGAAATTTGTTAGTTAATTAAAATATAATTCCGAATGAGTCTCAAAGCAACCAAGAATCTTTTGAGAGAATGCAAAGCTCTTAAGAAAAATATTGTAGCTATTCATCCCGGATCTAAATATATTGGCCTTGCATTAGCAAACTTCGAGGAACATCATGTGGAAATAACATCATTGGCGTATAATTTCTTTTCGCATAACAGTAAAATGTTAATTGGAGATAAAATTTAAATTAACTCGCTAGTCTATGATACTTGAAGCGTGTAGTCAACGCATGTCCACTAGGCTCTCTTGGCAATAAAACTAACTATTTGGTGCACATGAATTTAGCAATTGATAAACTTGAAATCAATACCAGCTATGACTAACAAGGAATGAATTTTCTTTCTTTTTATTTTTATAAAAGCATGACCATTGCATGATTATCTATCTAATTTAAGGACCACAAACGAAAACAAACATAATCGTTGGCAAAAATAAATTTGTTAGTTAATTAAAATATAATTCCGAATGAGTCTCAAAACAACCAAGAATCTTTTGAGAGAATGCAAAGCTCTTAAGAAAAATATTTTAGCTGTTCATCCACGGATCTAAATATATTGGCCTTGCATTAGCAAACTTGAGTAACATCATGTGGAAATGACACCTTGGGGGTATAATTTCTTTTCAGTATAATAGTAAAATGTTAATTGGAGATAAAATTTAAATTAACTGCTAGTCTATGACACTTGAAACGTGTAGTCAACGCATGTCCACTAGGCTCTCTTGGCAATAAAACTAACTATTTGGTGCACATGAATTTAGCAATTGATAAACTTGAAATCAATACCAGCTATGACTAACAAGGAATGAATTTTCTTTCTTCTTATTTTTGAAAAAGCATGACCAATGCATGATTA
This sequence comes from Murraya koenigii, assembly GCA_025617385.1. Taxonomy (NCBI): domain Eukaryota; kingdom Viridiplantae; phylum Streptophyta; class Magnoliopsida; order Sapindales; family Rutaceae; genus Murraya; species Murraya koenigii. The sequence goes on from CM046815.1 coordinate 19,234,743, forward strand.
TCTATCCAATTAAGGACCACAAATGAAAACAAACATAATCGTTAGGCAATAAGAAATTTGGTAGTTAATTAAAATATAATTCCAAATGACTCTCAAAACAGGCAAGAATCTTTTGAGAGAATGCAAAACTCTTCAGAAAAATATTTTAGCTGTTCATCCTAGATCTAAATATATTGGCAATTTAAGGACCACAAATGAAAACAAACATAATCGTTGGCCAAAAAAAAATTTGTTAGTTAATTAAAAGATAATTCCGAATGAGTCTCAAAACAACCAAGAATCTTTTGAGAGAATGCAAAGCTCTTAAGAAAAATATTGTAGCTATTCATCCTGGATCTAAATATATTGGCCTTGCATTAGCAAACTTCGAGGAACATCATGTGGAAATGACACCTTGGGCGTATAATTTCTTTTCGCATAACAGTAAAATGTTAATTGGAGATAAATTTTAAATTAACTGCTAGTCTATGATACTTGAAACGTGTAGTCAACGCATGTCCACTAGGCTCTCTTGGCAATAAAACTAACTATTTGGTGCACATGAATTTAGCAATTGATAAACTTGAAATCAATACCAGCTATGACTAACAAGGAATGAATTTTCTTTCTTTTTATTTTTATAAAAGCATGACCATTGCATGATTATCTATCTAATTTAAGGACCACAAACGAAAGCAAACATAATCGTTGGCAAAAATAAATTTGTTAGTTTATTAAAATATAATTCCGAATGAGTCTCAAAACAACCAAGAATCTTTTGAGAGAATGCAAAGCTCTTAAGAAAAATATTTTAGCTGTTCATCCTAGATCTAAATATATTGGCAATTTAAGGACCACAAATGAAAACAAACATAATCGTTGGGCAAAAAAAAATTTCTTAGTTAATTAAAATATAATTCCAAATAAGTCTCAAAACAACCAAGAATCTTTTGAGAGAATGCAAAGCTCTTAAGAAAAATATTTTAGCTGTTCATCCTGGATCTAAATATATTGGCCTTGCATTAGCAAACTTCGAGTAACATCTTGTTGAAATGACAACTTGGGGTATAATTTCTTTTCGTATAACATTAAAATGTTAATAGGAGATAAAATTTAAATTAACTGCTTGTCTATGACACTTGAAACGTGTAGTCAACGCATGTCCACTAGGCTCTCTTGGCAATAAAACTAACTATTTGGTGCACATGAATTTAGCAATTGATAAACTTGAAATCAATACCGGCTATGACTAACAAGGAATGAATTTTCTTCCTTTTTATTTTTAAAAACGCATGACCAATGCATGATTATCTACCCAATTAAGGACCACAAATGAAAACAAACATAATCGTTAGGCAAAAAGAAATTTGTTAGTTAATTAAAATATAATTCCAAATGACTCTCAAAACAGGCAAGAATCTTTTGAGAGAATGCAAAGCTCTTAAGAAAAATATTTTAGCTGTTCATCCTAGATCTAAATATATTGGCAATTTAAGGACCACAAATGAAAACAAACATAATCGTTGGCCGAAAAGAAATTTGTTAGTTAATTAAAATATAATTCCGAATGAGTCTCAAAACAACCAAGAATCTTTTGAGAGAATGCAAAGCTCTTAAGAAAAATATTTTAACTATTCATCCTGGATCTAAATATATTGGCCTTGCATTAGCAAACTTCGAGGAACATCATGTGGAAATGACACCTTGGGCGTATAATTTGTTTTCGCATAACAGTAAAATGTTAATTGGAGATAAAATTTAAATTAACTGCTAGTCTATGATACTTGAAACGTGTAGTCAACGCATGTCCACTAGGCTCTCTTGGCAATAAAACTAACTATTTGGTGCACATGAATTTAGCAATTGATAAACTTGAAATCAATACCAGCTATGACTAACAAGGAATGAATTTTCTTTCTCTTTATTTTTATAAAAGCATGACCATTGCATGACTATCTATCTAATTTAAGGACCACAAACGAAAACAAACATAATCGTTGGCAAAAATAAATTTGTTAGTTAATTAAAATATAATTCCGAATGAGTCTCAAAACAACCAAGAATCTTTTGAGAGAATGCGAAGCTCTTAAGAAAAATATTTTAGCTGTTCATCCTGGATCTAAATATATTGGCCTTGCATTAGCAAACTTCGAGTAACATCATGTGGAAATGACACCTTGGGGGTATAATTTCTTTTCGTATAATAGTAAAATGTTAATTGGAGATAAAATTTAAATTAATCGCTAGTCTATGACACTTGAAACGTGTAGTCAACGCATGTCCACTAGGCTCTCTTGGCAATAAAACTAACTATTTGGTGCACATGAATTTAGCAATTGATAAACTTGAAATCAATACCGTCTATGACTAACAAGGAATCAATTTTCTTTCGTTTTATTTTTAAAAAAGCATGACCAATGCATGATTATCTATCCAATTAAGGACCACAAATGAAAACAAACATAATCGTTAGGCAAAAAGAAATTTGGTAGTTAATTAAAATATAATTCCAAATGACTCTCAAAACAGGCAAGAATCTTTTGAGAGAATGCAAAGCTCTTAAGAAAAATATTTTAGCTATTCATGTGGAAATGACACCATGGGCGTATAATTTCTTTTCGCAGAACAGTAAAATGTTAATTGGAGATAAAATTTAAATTAACTGCTAGTCTATGATACTTGAAACGCGTAGTCAACGCATGTCCACTAGGCTCTCTTGGCAATAAAACTAACTATTTGGTGCACATGAATTTAGCAATTGATAAACTTGAAATCAATACCGGCTATGACTAACAAGGAATGAATTTTCTTTCTTTTTATGTTTGTAAAAGCATGACCATTGCTTGATTTTCTATCTAATTTAAGGACCACAAACGAAAACAAACATAATCGTTGGCAAAAATAAATTTGTTAGTTAATTAAAATATAATTCCGAATGAGTCTCAAAACAACTAAGAATCTTTTGAGAGAATGCAAAGCTCTTAAGAAAAATATTTTAGCTGTTCATCCTGGATCTAAATATATTGGCCTTGCATTAGCAAACTTCGAGTAACATCATGTGGAAATGACACCTTGGGGTGTAATTTCTTTTCGTATAATAGTAAAATGTTAATTGGAGATAAAATTTAAATTAACTGCTAGTCTATGACACTTGAAACGTGTAGTCAACGCATGTCCACTAGGCTCTCTTGGCAATAAAACTAACTATTTGGTGCACATGAATTTAGCAATTGATAAACTTGAAATCAATACCGGCTATGACTAACAAAGAATGAATTTTCTTTCTTTTTATTTTTAAAAATGGAAGACCAATGCATGATTATCTATCTAATTTAAGGACCACAAATGAAAACAAACACAATCGTTGGGCAAAAAGAAATTTGTTAGTTAATTAAAATATAATTCCGAATGAGTCTCAAAACAACCAAGAATCTTTTGAGAGAATGCAAAGCTCTTAAGAAAAATATTTTAGCTGTTCATCCTGGATCTAAATATATTGGCCTTGCATTAGCAAACTTCGAGTAACATCATGTGGAAATGACACCTTGGGGTGTAATTTCTTTTCAGTATAATAGTAAAATGTTAATTGGAGATAAAATTTAAATTAACTCGCTAGTCTATGACACTTGAAACGTGTAGTCAACGCATGTCCACTAGGCTCTCTTGGCAATAAAACTAACTATTTGGTGCACATGAATTTAGCAATTGATAAACTTGAAATCAATACCGGCTATGACTAACAAAGAATGAATTTTCTTTCTTTTTATTTTTAAGAATGGAAGACCAATGCATGATTATCTATCTAATTTAAGGACCAAAAATGAAAACAAACATAATCGTTGGGCAAAAAAAAATTTCTTAGTTAATTAAAATATAATTCCAAATGAGTCTCAAAACAACCAAGAATCTTTTGAGAGAATGCAAAGCTCTTAAGAAAAATATTTTAGCTGTTCATCCTGGATCTAAATATATTGGCCTTGCATTAGCAAACTTCGAGTAACATCTTGTTGAAATGACAACTTGGGGGTATAATTTCTTTTCGTATAACATTAAAATGTTAATTGGAGATAAAATTTAAATTAACTGCTAGTCTATGACACTTGAAACGTGTAGTCAACGCATGTCCACTAGGCTCTCTTGGCAATAAAACTAACTATTTGGTGCACATGAATTTAGCAATTGATAAACTTGAAATCAATACCGGCTATGACTAACAAGGAATGAATTTTCTTCCTTTTTATTTTTAAAAACGCATGACCAATGCATGATTATCTATCCAATTAAGGACCACAAATGAAAACAAACATAATCGTTAGGCAATAAGAAATTTGTTAGTTAATTAAAATATAATTCCAAATGACTCTCAAAACAGGCAAGAATCTTTTGAGAGAATGCAAAGCTCTTAAGAAAAATATTTTAGCTGTTCATCCTAGATCTAAATATATTGGCAATTTAAGGACCACAAATGAAAACAAACATAATCGTTGGCCGAAAAGAAATTTGTTAGTTAATTAAAATATAATTCCGAATGAGTCTCAAAACAACCAAGAATCTTTTGAGAGAATGCAAAGCTCTTAAGAAAAATATTGTAGCTATTCATCCTGGATCTAAATATATTGGCCTTGCATTAGCAAACTTCGAGGAACATCATGTGGAAATGACACCTTGGGCGTATAATATCTTTTCGCATAACAGTAAAATGTTAATTGGAGATAAATTTTAAATTAACTGCTAGTCTATGATACTTGAAACGTGTAGTCAACGCATGTCCACTAGGCTCTCTTGGCAATAAAACTAACTATTTGGTGCACATGAATTTAGCAATTGATAAACTTGAAATCAATACCAGCTATGACTAACAAGGAATGAATTTTCTTTCTCTTTATTTTTATAAAAGCATGACCATTGCATGACTATCTATCTAATTTAAGGACCACAAACGAAAACAAACATAATCGTTGGCAAAAATAAATTTGTTAGTTAATTAAAATATAATTCCGAATGAGTCTCAAAACAACCAAGAATCTTTTGAGAGAATGCGAAGCTCTTAAGAAAAATATTTTAGCTGTTCATCCTGGATCTAAATATATTGGCCTTGCATTAGCAAACTTCGAGTAACATCATGTGGAAATGACACCTTGGGGGTATAATTTCTTTTCGTATAATAGTAAAATGTTAATTGGAGATAAAATTTAAATTAACTGCTAGTCTATGACACTTGAAACGTGTAGTCAACGCATGTCCACTAGGCTCTCTTGGCAATAAAACTAACTATTTGGTGCACATGAATTTAGCAATTGATAAACTTGAAATCAATACCGTCTATGACTAACAAGGAATCAATTTTCTTTCGTTTTATTTTTAAAAAAGCATGACCAATGCATGATTATCTATCCAATTAAGGACCACAAATGAAAACAAACATAATCGTTAGGCAAAAAGAAATTTGGTAGTTAATTAAAATATAATTCCAAATGACTCTCAAAACAGGCAAGAATCTTTTGAGAGAATGCAAAGCTCTTAAGAAAAATATTTTAGCTATTCATGTGGAAATGACACCATGGGCTTATAATTTCTTTTCGCAGAACAGTAAAATGTTAATTGGAGAGAAAATTTAAATTAACTGCTAGTCTATGATACTTGAAACGCGTAGTCAACGCATGTCCACTAGGCTCTCTTGGCAATAAAACTAACTATTTGGTGCACATGAATTTAGCAATTGATAAACTTGAAATCAATACCAGCTATGACTAACAAGGAATGAATTTTCTTTCTTCTTATTTTTGAAAAAGCATGACCAATGCATGATTATCTATCCAATTAAGGACCACAAATGAAAACAAACATAATCGTTAGGCAATAAGAAATTTGGTAGTTAATTAAAATATAATTCTAAATGACTCTCAAAACAGGCAAGAATCTTTTGAGAGAATGCAAAGCTCTTCAGAAAAATATTTTAGCTGTTCATCCTAGATCTAAATATATTGGCAATTTAAGGACCACAAATGAAAACAAACATAATCGTTGGCCAAAAAGAAATTTGTTAGTTAATTAAAAGATAATTCCGAATGAGTCTCAAAACAACCAAGAATTTTTGAGAGAATGCAAAGCTCTTAAGAAAAATATTGTAGCTATTCATCCTGGATCTAAATATATTGGCCTTGCATTAGCAAACTTCGAGGAACATCATGTGGAAATGACACCTTGGGCGTATAATATCTTTTCGCATAACAGTAAAATGTTAATTGGAGATAAATTTTAAATTAACTGCTAGTCTATGATACTTGAAACGTGTAGTCAACGCATGTCCACTAGGCTCTCTTGGCAATAAAACTAACTATTTGGTGCACATGAATTTAGCAATTGATAAACTTGAAATCAATACCAGCTATGACTAACAAGGAATGAATTTTCTTTCTTTTTATTTTTATAAAAGCATGACCATTGCATGATTATCTATCTAATTTAAGGACCACAAACGAAAGCAAACATAATCGTTGGCAAAAATAAATTTGTTAGTTTATTAAAATATAATTCCGAATGAGTCTCAAAACAACCAAGAATCTTTTGAGAGAATGCGAAGCTCTTAAGAAAAATATTTTAGCTGTTCATCCTGGATCTAAATATATTGGGCTTGCATTAGCAAACTTCGAGTAACATCATGTGGAAATGACACCTTGGGGGTATAATTTCTTTTCGTATAATAGTAAAATGTTAATTGGAGATAAAATTTAAATTAACTGCTAGTCTATGACACTTGAAACGTGTAGTCAACGCATGTCCACTAGGCTCTCTTGGCAATAAAACTAACTATTTGGTGCACATGAATTTAGCAATTGATATACTTGAAATCAATACCGGCTATGACTAACAAGGAATGAATTTTCTTTCTTTTTATTTTTAAAAGTGCATGACCAATGCATGATTATTTATCTAATTTAAGGACCACAAATGAAAACAAACACAATCGTTGGGCAAAAAGAAATTTGTTAGTTAATTAAAATATAATTCCGAATGAGTCTTAATCCACCCAAGAATCTTTTGAGAGAATGCAAAGCTCTTAAGAAAAATATTTTAGCTGTTCATCCTGGATCTAAATATATTGGCCTTGCATTAGCAAACTTCGAGTAACATCATGTGGAAATGACACCTTGGGGGTGTAATTTCTTTTCGTATAATAGTAAAATGTTAATTGGAGATAAAATTTAAATTAACTGCTAGTCTATGACACTTGAAACGTGTAGTCAACGCATGTCCACTAGGCTCTCTTGGCAATAAAACTAACTATTTGGTGCACATGAATTTAGCAATTGATAAACTTGAAATCAATACCGGCTATGACTAACAAAGAATGAATTTTCTTTCTTTTTATTTTTAAGAATGGAAGACCAATGCATGATTATCTATCTAATTTAAGGACCAAAAATGAAAACAAACATAATCGTTGGGCAAAAAAAAATTTCTTAGTTAATTAAAATATAATTCCAAATGAGTCTCAAAACAACCAAGAATCTTTTGAGAGAATGCAAAGCTCTTAAGAAAAATATTTTAGCTGTTCATCCTGGATCTAAATATATTGGCCTTGCATTAGCAAACTTCGAGTAACATCTTGTTGAAATGACAACTTGGGTGTATAATTTCTTTTCGTATAACATTAAAATGTTAATTGGAGATAAAATTTAAATTAACTGCTAGTCTATGACACTTGAAACGTGTAGTCAACGCATGTCCACTAGGCTCTCTTGGCAATAAAACTAACTATTTGGTGCACATGAATTTAGCAATTGATAAACTTGAAATCAATACCGGCTATGACTAACAAGGAATGAATTTTCTTCCTTTTTATTTTTAAAAACGCATGACCAATGCATGATTATCTATCCAATTAAGGACCACAAATGAAAACAAACATAATCGTTAGGCAAAAAGAAATTTGTTAGTTAATTAAAATATAATTCCAAATGACTCTCAAAACAGGCAAGAATCTTTTGAGAGAATGCAAAGCTCTTAAGAAAAATATTTTAGCTGTTCATCATGGATCTAAATATATTGGCCTTGCATTAGCAAACTTCGAGTAACATCATGTGGAAATGACACCTTGGGGGTATAATTTCTTTTTGTATAATAGTAAAATGTTAATTGGAGATAAAATTTAAATTAACTGCTAGTCTATGACACTTGAAACGTGTAGTCAACGCATGTCCACTAGGCTCTCTTGGCAATAAAACTAACTATTTGGTGCACATGAATTTAGCAATTGATAAACTCGAAATCAATACCAGCTATGACTAACAAGGAATGAATTTTCTTTCTCTTTATTTTTATAAAAGCTTGACCATTGCATGACTATCTATCTAATTTAAGGACCACAAACGAAAACAAACATAATGGTTGCCAAAAATAATTTTGTTAGTTAATTAAAATATAATTCCGAATGAGTCTCAAAACAACCAAGAATCTTTTGAGAGAATGCAAAGCTCTTAAGAAAAATATTTTAGCTGTTCATCCTGGATCTAAATATATTGACCTTGCATTAGCAAACTTCGAGTAACATCATGTGGAAATGACACCTTGGGGGTATAATTTCTTTTCGTATAATAGTAAAATGTTAATTGGAGATAAAATTTAAATTAAGTGCTAGTCTATGACACTTGAAACGTGTAGTCAACGCATGTCCACTAGGCTCTCTTGGCAATAAAACTAACTATTTGGTGCACATGAATTTAGCAATTGATAAACTTGAAATCAATACCGGCTATGACTAACAAGGAATCAATTTTCTTTCTATTTATTTTTAAAAAAGCATGACCAATGCATGATTATCTATCCAATTAAGGACCACAAATGAAAACAAACATAATCGTTAGGCAAAAAGAAATTTGGTAGTTAATTAAAATATAATTCCAAATGACTCTCAAAACAGGCAAGAATCTTTTGAGAGAATGCAAAGCTCTTAAGAAAAATATTTTAGCTATTCATGTGGAAATGACGCCATGGGCGTATAATTTCTTTTCGCAGAACAGTAAAATGTTAATTGGAGATAAAATTTAAATTAACTGCTAGTCTATGATACTTGAAACACGTAGTCAACGCATGTCCACTAGGCTCTCTTGGCAATAAAACTAACTATTTGGTGCACATGAATTTAGCAATTGATAAACTTGAAATCAATACCGGCTATGACTAACAAGGAATCAATTTTCTTTCTTTTTATTTTTAAAAAAGCATGACCAATGCATGATTATCTATCCAATTAAGGACCACAAATGAAAACAAACATAATCGTTAGGCAAAAAGAAATTTGGTAGTTAATTAAAATATAATTCCAAATGACTCTCAAAACAGGCAAGAATCTTTTGAGAGAATGCAAAGCTCTTAAGAAAAATATTTTAGCTATTCATCCTGGATCTAAATATATTGGCCTTGCATTAGCAAACTTCGAGGAACATCATGTGGAAATGACACCTTGGGCGTATAATTTCTTTTCGCATAATAGTAAAATGTTTATTGGAGATAAAATTTAAATTAACTACTAGTCTATGATACTTGAAACGTGTAGTCAACGCATGTCCACTAGCTCTCTTGGCAATAAAACTAACTATTTGGTGCACATGAATTTAGCAATTGATAAACTTGAAATCAATACCTGCCATGACTAACAAGGAATGAATTTTCTTTCTTTTTATTTTTATAAAAGCATGACCATTGCATGATTATCTATCTAATTTAAGGACCACAAACGAAAACAAACATAATCGTTGGCAAAAATAAATTTGTTAGTTAATTAAAATATAATTCCGAATGAGTCTCAAAACAACCAAGAATCTTTTAAGAGAATGCAAAGCTCTTAAGAAAAATATTTTAGCTGTTCATCCTGGATCTAAATATATTGGCCTTGCATTAGCGAACTTCGAGGAACATCATGTGGAAATGACACCTTGGGCGTATAATTTCTTTTCGCATAACAGTAAAATGTAAAATAGAGATAAAATTTAAGTTAACTGCTGGTGTAACTGCTAGTCTATGACTCTTGAAACGTGTAGTCCGCGCATGCCTACTAGTCTCTCTTGGGCACAAAACTAACTAATTGGTGCACATGAATTTAGGAATTTATAAACTTGTAATCATTACCGGCTATGATTAACATGATCACTCCAAAGCATTTTTGGTAAACAGTAAAAGTAAATCTTCAATGTGAAAAATCATTTGTGAATAGTTGTTCCTGAGTTTGGTTCATTGTCCTGTGAGATGAATAAGGAAGATGAGGAACAAAAAAAAAGAAATCAAGAAATAAGGAAGGCGGATGATGTAAATTAGTGTTGAATGAGAAATGTCAAATGAGAAATATGATTTTGATTTGTATTTGACATAACTATTATATGTTATGATCCAACATAAAACAATAACATGTACAAGGAATGAATTTTTTTTTATTTTTAAAAAGCATGACTAATGCATGATTATCTATCTAATTTAAGGACCACAAATGAAAACAAACATAATCGTTGGGCAAAAACAAATTTGTTAGTTAATTAAAATATAATTCCAAATGAGTGTATAGAAAAATAAAGTGATTAACAAAAATTTAATTATTTAAAATTAATATATAAGTGTATAGAACAATAAAGTGATTATGGAAATTTTTACGGCGTAGATAATTGGTTGAGCACTTTGTTGACAAGTGGGTAAACGCATCATTAACAAGATAAAAAAAAAAAAATCTTGAAGAAATATTGTGGTTATAATAATTTCAAGTCTATGAGACTTGGAACGTGTAGTCCGCGCATGTCCACTAGGTTCTCTTGGCCTCAAAACTAACTAATTGGTGCACATGAATTTAGCAATTGATAAACTTGAAATCATTACCGGCTATGACTAACATGATCACTCCGAAGCATTATTAGTAAACAGTAAAAGGATGTCTTCAATGTGAAAAATCATTTGTGAATATTTGTTCCTGAGTTTGGTCGATTGTCCTCTAAGATGAAAAATAAATAAATAAATAATAATAATAAGAAGAAGAATAAAGAAGTACGATGAATAAGGAAGATGAAGAACAAGAAAAAAAAAGAAATTAAGAAATAAGGAAGACGGAGGATAGAATAAAGTCTTGAATGAGAAATAAGAAATGAGAAATATGATTTTTATTTATATTTGACACAACTATTATATGTTATGATCCAACCTAAAACAATAACATGTACAAGGAATGAATTTTCTTTCTTTTTATTTTTAAAAAAGCATGATCAATGCATGATTATCTATCTAATTTAAGGACCACGAATGAAAACAAACATAATCGTTGGGCAAAAAGAAATTTGTTAGTTAATTAAAATATAATTCCGAATGAGTCTCAAAACAGCCAAGAATCTTTTCAGAGAATGCAAAGCTGTTAAGAAAAATATTTTCGCTGTTCATCCTCGATCTAAATATATTGGCCTTGCATTAGCGAAATTTGAGGAACGAAATGACACCTTGGGCGTATAATTTCTTTTCGCATAACAGTAAAATGTTAATTGGAGATAAAATTTAAATTAACTGCTAGTCTATGAGACTTGAAACGTGTAGTCCGCGCATGTCCACTAGTCTCTCTTGGCCACAAAACTAACTAATTGGTGCACATGAATTTAGCAAACAGCCAAGAATCTTTTGAGTGAATGCAAAGCTCTTAAGAAAAATATTTTAGCTATTCATCCTGGATCTAAATATATTGGCCTTTCATTAGCGAACTTCGAGGAACATCAAGTGGAAATGACACCTTAGGCGTATAATTTCTTTTCGCATAACAGAAAAATGTTAATTGGAGATAAAATTTAAATTAACTGCTAGTCTAGGCACTTGAAACGTGTAGTCCACGCATGTTCACTAGGCTCTCTTGGCAATAAAACTAACTATTTGGTGCACATGAATTTAGCAATTGATAAACTTGAAATCAATACCGGCTATGACTAACAAGGAATCAATTTTCTTTCTTTTTATTTTTAAAAAAGCATGACCAAGGCATGATTATCTATCTAATTGAAGGACCACAAATGAAAACAAACATAATTGTTGGGCAAAAAGAAATTTGTTATTTAATTAAAATATAATTTCGAATGAGTCTAAAAATAGCCAAGAATCTTTTGAGAGAATGCAAAGCTCTTAAGAAAAAATATTTTAGCTGTTCATCATTGATCTAAATATATTGGCCTTGCATTAGCGAACTTCGAGGAATATCATGTAGAAATGACACCTTGGGCGTATAATTTCTTTTCGCATAACAGTAAAATGTTAATTGGAGATAAAATTTAAATTAACTGCTAGTCTATGAGACTTGAAACGTGTAGTCCGCGCATGTCCACTAGTCTCTCTTGGCCACAAAACTAACTAATTGGTGCACATGAATTTAGCAAACAGCCAAGAATCTTTTGAGTGAATGCAAAGCTCTTAAGAAAAATATTTTAGCTATTCATCCTGGATCTAAATATATTCGCCTTGCATTAGCAAACTTCGAGTAACATCATGTGGAAATGACACCTTGGGGGTATAATTTCTTTTCGTATAATAGTAAAATGTTAATTGGAGATAAAATTTAAATTAACTGCTAGTCTATGACACTTGAAACGTGTAGTCAACGCATGTCCACTAGGCTCTCTTGGCAATAAAACTAACTATTTGGTGCACATGAATTTAGCAATTGATAAACTTGAAATCAATACCAGCTATGACTAACAAGGAATGAATTTTCTTTCTTTTTATTTTTATAAAAGCATGACCATTGCATGATTATCTATCTAATTTAAGGACCACAAACGAAAACAAACATAATCGTTGGCAAAAATAAATTTGTTAGTTAATTAAAATATAATTCCGAATGAGTCTCAAAACAACCAAGAATCTTTTGAGAGAATGCAAAGCTCTTAAGAAAAATATTTTAGCTGTTCATCCTGGATCTAAATATATTGGCCTTACATTAGCGAACTTCGAGGAACATCATGTGGAAATGACACCTTGGGCGTATAATTTCTTTTTGCATAAAAGTAAAATGTTAATTGGAGATAAAATTTAAATTAACTGCTAGTCTATGAGACTTGAAACGTGTAGTCCGCGCATGTCCACTAGTCTCTCTTGGGCACAAAACTAACTAATTGGTGCACAAGAATTTAGCAATTGATAAACTTGAAATCAATACCGGCTATGCCTAACAAGGAATGAATTTTCTTTCTTTTTATTTTTAAAAAAGCATGACCAATCCATGATTATCTATCTAATCGAAGGACCACAAATGAAAACAAACATAATCCTTCGGCAAAAAGAAATTTGTTAATTAATTAAAATATAATTCCAAATGAGTGTATAGAACAATAAAGTGATTAACTAAAATTTAATTATTTAAAATTAATATATAAGTGTATAGAACAATCAAGTGATTATGGAAATTTTTACGGCGTAGATAATTGGATGAGCACTTTGTTGACAAGTGGGTGTACCCATCGTTAACGAGATAAAAAAAAAAAAAAGAAAATCTTGGAGAAATATTGTGGTTATAAAAGTTTCAAGTCTATGAGACTTGGAACGTGTAGTTCGCGCATGTCCACTAGGCTTTCTTCGCAACCAGGCTTTCTTCGCAATAAAACTAACTAGTGTATCGTTAGTTTTTTTTAATGTCGTAGGCATATAACACCTACTATAAAAGAAGAACTCGAGCAGCTCGAAGAATATGTAAGTTTATGACATTATAAATATGAATATGTAGTAAAAATCATATTAGACGTAAATATGCAAAAATTTAACATCTTTATAAGGTTCGACTATTTTTTAACCGACGTGAGGTACCCTTGTTTTTCATTTAGTGATATAACCAGTAACCAAAGAATTGCATAACAGCCTAGAGGTGTTTGCATAGTTATTAACATTGCCATCTCTAATGTTTGTTGAAAAATAAGAAAAGGCAAAGGTTTTCTAAATGTTAACATACATGTCCAGATTGCTCAAAATCTTTTACACTTAAATCCATCGACTTAATTTGACTATTAGAATGAGTGCCGTTGTGTGGGCAACAATATAATGTCATGTAAAAATTCAAAATTGCTTGCAAAATTAACATGATTTAATATAAAAAAAATTATAACATAATATATATTCAATATAGAATAAATTATTTGAATATGTCAATTAAAAATGAATATGTAATAAAAATATACCAGTTTGTCAGTAATAATAACATATGACCAAAATGACCATGTATATGCCTAAATCAAATTTTTCAATAATATTATTAATGAACATGTCTTGTAATTCTTAAATTATATGTAATTATTTTTTTATTTAATATTAATATCTTCATCTAAATGGAAATCGAACTTCATCCCTCTTTTTTCTTTATTCCTAATGAGCAATTTAACCATCTCACAATACTATAGTAAATGAGATTGAAATATTTTTAGAAAATTATTTATGAATCCAGAATTAACAAAAATTACAACACTAGTTATTCTAAATACAACGTTACTTAAATGACTAGTTTATCTTAGCCATTCTGTTGCAACAAAACAATTGGCAAATAGTTTAGTTTAAAACAATCGTGTGGTTAAAACGACTACTCGTTTATCGTCCTCAATGTTTTCATACATGAATTGATCCCTACTGAGCAGGCCAAATTATGTTTGTCATGCATTATTGCTTTAATTAATTCTTAGAGAAATTAGAGAAAATTAAGGTATAATATGAATGAAGGATGCCCTAAAGCAAGGGCCTTATTTGTCGGCTTTACTTGGCAAAGAGATTGTTACCGTCAATGTTGATCTAATTGTTGCTGTGAAATTTACCTTAACAAAAAATAAAAAAATTTAAAATGAATCGTATTTCTCATTTCTCAATCAATACTATTTTCCATCCTTCGTCTTCTTTATTTCTTAGCATTTATATATAACGTTATAAAAAATCTTAGGCAATTCTTTGGGATAGATTAATGGTCTTCCATTTATCACTTTGTAAGGACAATTGGTATTCACAAGCAAACTTCTTCCCATAGTCGAAACAGACAATTCCAAGAGTATGATTTCACAAAAGAGTAGGATAATATATACTGTAAATATTATGTTAAATCATTTTATTATTCTACACACTCATACACTAATTTTAAATAATTAAGTTTTAATTGAGTACATTTGAATTCACCAAATGGCTTTCAAAGTCCTTCCTTCATTACCTTGTTAAAATTTAAAATTTTATATTATACTTTACAAATCCATCTTAATACCCAATGTACCCTTGCAACTAATCCATGATTTTCTGCAACATTTTTCTTCTCTTCTTCTTCCATCTCTCCACTTTACCTGTTAATACCCAAAAGCCAAAATCTTCAACTTATTGAGTGGAATTAATTTTTTCATCCATTGTCGTCCTTAAATCACTATAGAAGCAAAGGGTATTGGAAGCATTAACGCACAGACATTTACTTATACAACATTCTGGGTTCACCTTCGCAATCTGCCTAGCATGTGTATGAATGTAGACGCCGTTGAGGAGCTTGGAGCTGTTATTGGGAAATCTGAAGAAGTGGAGGCAGATGATAATGGTGAATGTATTGGGAAGTATGCGAGAGCCAGAATTTCAGTTGATATAACTAAACCGCTGAAAAAGATTATCTTCTTGGAGCAGGAGGGGCAGGAAAATATTCCAATACCAGTTCTATATGAAAGGTTACCAGTTTTTTGTTATTGTTGTGGCAAAATTGGGCATCAATTCAGAGAATGTGTGAAGTATAAAGGACAGCTCAAGGAGGATCTTGCCTTTGGTTCTTAAATGAAAGCGATCACATTCTCAGATCGTTTCAAGCAACATAGGAATCAGGAAAGATGGAATCAACACAAAGACAGAAAAGAAGGGGATTCGGTGAGTCAAGAACTGCACAAACAGCCACAAAAACCGTAGATGCAAGACAACTTGCATGCGGAAAATAGGGCATAGTCAACCCAAGGAAAAACGGGTGGGTACACAAAGCAAATAGAAGTTGAACACGTAGCTGAAGAAGTCATTGAAAAAGTAAACATAGAAGGGGGAAAGTTGAGACAACAGCTTGATTGCAGCCAAAGTCAGATGCCCATAGCTGGACACGCTGACAGTTTTGGGGCAGGGGAAAAAAGCGGGAGAAAAAAGGGAGGAAATAGGAGGGGAAAACCAAAATAAAAATTTGAGGATTTTAGCGGTAACATGACTCAAAATATCCATGTAAGTTCGGATGAAGAAGTTGTGGATAATGGACCGGGAAAAACCCTGAGAAAGCCCAAGATCAGAAAATGGAAACTCCAAGCTAGGAACCACAATGAAAATGAAGGAAATAAAATTGGGCCAGTCGAACTACACCTGATCTCATCGTAACAAAAAAACATGTTTAAAACATCGTAGAGCTGCTTTCTTCAGTCTAGCGGAGCTCAAGCCCATGCACAAAAAAGCTGAAGGCAGGAAGCCCCCAAAAGGACATTAGTACAGTAAGTTACTTTCCACTGCAACAAAACTTTAACTGAGCTGGGAGGCAGCAAATATGGAGGAAATGGAAATTCTGGGTTCAATCAGCAGAGAATTATCGGTGGAGGCTGGTAGCCAGCCCCGCCGACAGCCATGAAAATCCTTACCTGGAACGTTCGGGGTTTGGGGAATCCCCGAACGTTGCGTGCTTTGAAGAAAATTCTCCAAGTACACAGGCCACAAATAGTTTTCTTGTGTGAAACAAAGCAATTGTCTGGGCAGATGAATAATGTTAGGATAAAACTGAAGTTCGATAATTGTTTTTTGACCAGTAGAAATGGATTGGGAGAGGGGTTGGCAATGCTATGGAATTCGAATGTGGACGTAAATATTGCTTCATTTAGTTCTCACCACATAGATGCAGAAGTTTGCAATGAAAAGGGGAAGAGGTGGAGATGTACTAGAGTTTATGGCAATCCAGAAGCAAGTCAAAAGAGGCATACGTGGACTTTATTGAGGCGGCTGGTAGGTTTATCAGTTTCACCCTGGCTTTGTTGTGGTGATTTCAATGAAGTTTTGCTCTTAGCCGAAAAGAGGGGAGGTAATGATAGGGATGTTAGAATGGTAAATGATTTTAGGGCAGCTGTACAAGATAGTGGGTTAGTTATATGGAATTTTCAGGGATACTATTTACTTGGTCTAACAAGAGAAAGGGCCAGCAACATATAGAAGAGCGGTTGGACAGATGTTTTTGCTGTACTTTTTTCATGATCTTGTGGCTGTTCATTTAGAGTCCTGGACTTCAGACCATAGCCCAATAATGATAGAAGTTGTAGATAGAGATAGTGAGCTGAGCAATACAAGGAGGAGATTCGGAAGAATTTATTATAAAGACTTCTGGAGTCCTTACGAGGCTTGTAAAGAGATTATTGAAGAGGAGTGGAGTAGAAATGGGGGATGGACGAATGAGAACCCTGTTCAGTGTTTTCAACGAATAGCCAAAAAGTCTATGATGCAATTAAAAGGTGGAGTAGTAAAGAGTTTGAGGGGAAAAGGAAGAAGATGAATAGCTTGGTGAGCAAGCTTGAAGTGTTGAGGCAAAATGCAAACCAGGTGGAAAATGGTATGGAGATAAAATCAGTTAAGAAGCAGATTGATAATATGCTGATTGAGGAGGAGATTTAATGGAAGCAACGATCTCGAGCTAATTGGCTTAAAGAGGGTGATAAGAATACCAAATTCTTTCATTCTAAAGCGTCATCAAGAAAGCGGAAGAATGGGGAATCAATGATGAAAATGGAAATTGGATGGATGATGATGAGGATGTGGAGAAGGAGTTTTGTTCTTATTTTGAAAAAATGTTCACTACTACCAAGCCCACCCAGGATCACATGGATGCTGCTTTTGCTGGTCTAAAGTCTAAAGTTTCAAGGGAGATGAATGAAGAGCTGGAACAACACTTCACAGAGGAAGAAATTTCAACAGCCCTTGCACAAATGTGTCCTACAAAAGCTCCTGGCCCTGATGGTCTTCCTGCAGTTTTTTTTCAGAAACATTGGAAGCTGGTCAGCAAAGGTCTTCTTTCCACTTGTCTCCATGTGCTTAATGAGAAAGGTACCCTAGCCCCTCTAAATCACACCTACATTGCCTTAATCCCCAAAATTGAGAAGCCTAAGGAAGTTTATGATTTTAGGCCTATAAGTTTGTGCAATGTCATATATAGAATTGTGGCAAAAATAATAGCTAATAGGCTTAAACTCATTCTTCATAAAATTATATCTCCTACACAAAGTGCATTCATTCCCAATCGGTTAATTACTGACAATGTTATCATTGGTTATGAATGTCTTCACAAAATTAGGCAGAGTAAATGTAAGAAAAAAAGGATGGTTGCTCTGAAACTAGATATAACTAAAGCCTATGATAGGGTAGAGTGGAGTTTTGTTGAGGCAACAATGCTAAAATTAGGTTTTCCTCATAATTGGGTAGACTTGATAATGAGATGTATCACCTCAACATCATTCTCAGTACTTATCAATGGGGTGCCCAAGGGGTTGATCAATCCTCAAAGAGGGCTACGACAAGGCTGCCCCTTATCTCCTTATCTATTCATTATTTGAGAGCAGATGTGGCAGATTGTCAACATTTGAAAGCAATATTTGAATGTTACACCCAGGCATCAGGGCAGCTTTTTAATCTTGATAAATCATCAATGTTCTTTAATGGAAACACTAAAGCTGAGCACGTGGCTGCAATTAAAGGGATCTTTAATCTCAATGTTGTTTCTAAGCATGAGAAATATCTGGGGTTACCATCTATGGTGGGCAGGAATAAAAAAAGCTTCTTAAACGATGTTAAGTTGAGGATTCTCAATAAAATATGCAGCTAGCAGTATAGGTTTTTCTCAAGTGGGGAGAAGGAAATTATTATTAAGGCTATAGCTCAAGCGGTACCCTGTTATGCAATGAGTGTGTTTAGAATTTCGAATGGACTGTGTGATGATATACAGAAGGCCATAGCAAAGTTTTGGTGGGGATCCAAGGACGACAAAAGATGTATTCATTGGGCTTAATGGGAAAAAATGTGCAAAGCAAAGACAAGGGGAGGCATGGGGTTCAGAGATTTGGTTTGTTTTAATCAGGCTTTGGTTGCAAAGCAGGCATGGAGGATATTGCAGTTCCCTAATTCACTTGTATCCAAAGTTTTGCAATCAAGATATTCCAGACAAACTGATTTCTTGCATGCAAAACTGGTATCAAATCCTTTCTACATATGGAGAAGTATTTTTAGGGGAAAATAGGTTGTTCATAAGGGTTGCAGATAGAGAATTGGCAGGGGCAACAATTTTCAAATTTATAGCAGCAACTGGATTCCAAGAGAAGAAACTTTCAGACCTATATCAGCTCCATCTTTGCCAACTGATAGCTTTGTTGCTGGGCTGATTGGGGCTGATAACAAATGGAATGTAGCAAAGATTTATCAGAGTTTCAGCAAGGAAGATGCTGATTTGATTGTAAGTATTCTCCTTCCAAAAGAGCCTAGAGAAGATCAACTATTTTGGCATTATGATAAGCAAGGAATTTATTTAGTGAAAAGTGGATACCAGATAGCCCAAAAAATTAGGTTCCTATATCCCCTTAGTGGTTCATGTACTGCAGCAGAGGTGTGGAATGTTCTATGGACTCTCACTCTACCAGCTAAGGTAAGGAGTTTTATGTGGAGGGCTATTCAGGATTTGCTTCCTATAGCAGAAAATCAATGGCATAAGAAGATTATTCCCGATCCTATATGTCAAGGGTGCAAAAGACAGGCTGAATGCATCTCGCATGCTTTATTAACATGTAAGGTAGTCAGGAAAATCTGGAAATTGGTCCCTTTTGCTGGAAAAATCTTCAACTTGATGGAGAAACCAATGAGGAGTATTATGCAAGACATGCCAGAGAGTTTGAAGAGAGCAGAAATGGAGCTTCTAATTGCATTGTACTGGGCTGCTTCGAATGCCAGAAACTTATTTATCTTTGAAGCAAAACAGGTAGATCCCTTGATTACTTTAGCCAAGGCAGAAGCTATCATTGAATCTTATAGGAGGTTCAAGATGCCAAGCTCAAACCATTGAGAGAATGAGAAAGAAACAAGTCAGTCAAACTGGTGCCCCCCACCAAGGGGACTTGTAAAGATAAATGTGAATGCAGCAACTAATGCAGAGAGGCAGGTTGCTTGGCTAGGAGTGGTGGTGAGAGATTGTAAAGGAAATTTTGCAGCAGCTGCAGTGAAGAAGGTCAAATTCTTTGGGGATGTACTGCAAGCTGAAACAGCATATTTGAATATTACTTCGTTATAAAAAATGCTACAAAAATTTAAAGGTAGTGTAATGATAATTTTTTAATTTAAATTTAGCCCCCTACTTTACCTTTACGTCATATTCATTGGGAAAATGAAAATCAAATTTTCACACAATAATTATAAATAGAATCAAATTTCCACTCTTACTAAATAATATAACATGTTTTTATTTTTTTTATTTTTTGCCTTTTTTTATTGTTCTTTCTCTTTCTTCAATTTTTGTGCTTTATGGATTAATTTGTTTGGCACACTTTTTGCATTATACTATATTAGTTGTATTGCATTACGTGCATTGCATTAGGGTATTTGCATTGCAATATTATGTTTTGTGCAACATAGATTGTATTATATAAAATAATTTATTATTTTAAAATTAAATTAATGCAATTTAAATTTATTAGTATTTTAGGGTTTTATTATTAATTTTTGAAATTAATATATAAAAAATTTATAATATAAAAATAATTTAATAATATACTATAATTAAATAATAAAATACTACAATACTATGCTATAATATTAATAATATTATATTATAATCTAATTTATTTCTATATATTAGTTATTGCAATATAGTGCAATCGTATTATAATGTCGTAAAATTTAATAATATATTGTAAAAATATAATACTATATACTTACATAATGTAATATAAATTATATTATATTATAAAAAAATATCATATTAAATTATAAATTAATTTTTATTAAATAATAAATGATAAAATAAAATTAAAATTCTTTTTACACACATAAAGTAAATAATTAAATGATTATATGTAATGAAATAAAATATTGTATAATTATTTATTTATTAAATTTTATGTGTGTTACTATCGTATATTATTAATTAAATTAAAATTAAAATATAAATATAAATTTAAATTTATTAATAAATAAAAGTTATATGATTATAATTAAAATATAAACGGTTTTTTAATACAATATAGCTTATGTGAATTTATTTTATACACCTTTTATTGCATTAGCCACCTTTTAAATGTAGTGCAATGCAACTAAAAATTTTTGCCAAAAATGAGTTAGTATAATAACAATGTTTTAATACAATTGCAATCCCGTGTAATGCAAGTTGCCAAATGTACCATAAATTATAATGTGACGCAAAATAAAAGTAATGGAAAACTTATATCCTTCTCAAAGAGAATATTATTAATAATAAAAAAAACTAATATAACTTTTATATTTAAATCCCACATAACTTAAATTTATCAAAATAGCCAACTCAAGTTATTTTTACATATTACACGAGTTGAAATAAATACAAAACTCCAAATTCCAAAAAGAAAAATTGAGCTAAACTAATATAACTAAAATATATGTATATTTATTATAATATTAAGCTAAACTAATTTTTTAGTAAAAAAAGTTTTTTATAATGATTTTTAATAAATGTTAATTTAAATGGTAAAGTTTTTGAAGTAATATTTTTTTTTTGTAATATTCATATGGGGGCAAAAAAGAAATTTTTGAATTTCAATAAGGATAAAAAAATCAGTTCAAAAAATGAGATTTTTATTCCATATTCTCATTTTCAGTGGAACCTATATAATTGATTCTTACTATGGATTGTATTTTAAAAAATAAACATGAATGTAACTAATAAACATACACACCATTAGTTCAATTCCGTCGATATTCTTTTTTATTTAAATACAATTCTTATTTTTCAAAAAAAAAAAATCCAATTCCAAAGAGCAAAGTTTGCAATAAAGTCGACATATTAATTTTGCAATAAAATTTTTCTCATATTAAGAGAACTATTCTTCTCATTCTTCTTTTCTTTTTCTTTTTCAAAATCCACTTTCTTATCCTTAGTTCGTTTACTCGCATAAAAAATTTATACGCTTAGTTATAAGGGTGGCAGAATCGAGCTTAATTTCAAAATAAATCAGTTTGATTTTTTTCATTTAAAAAATATGAGTATTTAAATATGACACCAAACTGAATAATTCGCTTCGATTTTCGATTCAAATTTTTAAAATCCGAATCGAACCGAAATCAGTGGCAGTTTTGTAATTTTAAAATAATTTATATACACACAATAAGAAGCTATTGCTGTCGAATAATGGAACCCTAATTTCTATAACGCAGATCTGCTTTGCTACCGCCACTTCTTTCTAGTTTTGGTACTGTTACTGCTCCAATTTGGTTTGGCCGTCGCTACTGCTACCACTTCCTGTTGGCTTCGCCGCCGCTGGTGCCACTTCTTTTTGGCTTCAAGATTTATCAGCCACCACTGCCGAGGCATGTGGTGGTGTTACACACTCAATTGTTTGCTTAATGAAAGTAAATAATTTAAGCACACATTACTAACTCTTCGATGGGGTTATTACCTCCCACTACTTATATTGAGTGAATAAATTTTGTTCAATGCCATTTATTCATGACAAAGGATCTTTAAATACAAGTGCATTACAACTGCCATGAGCAAAACTAGAAACAAATAAATAGAAAAATCAGCAAAGCAGCTAACAACGTTGTTTGGGTAATATCGGGCAGGTCTCCTCGAGGCTCTTCTAGCTCGAATGAAATACCCTGAGGTCAATCTAGCTCGAGCAGAAGTCCCGACCACTGGTACGAAGACGATCTAACTAGACGTCAAAGCTGGTCAAGGTCGAGGAAGTTAGAGCCGTCTGAGCTTGGAGCTCTCTTGCCTGCTCGAGGTCATCAGGCCCAGTGAAGGTTGGACAAGGACGAGGAGCTCGAAGGCTGATCAAGACCCGAGCTCTCCTCCCTGCTCGCTATAGTCAAGTCCTCGAGCACAACCGGGCCATACAGGTCATAAGACAAATGGAACGTAAGATCCGGCTCAGGGCAGTCCGACCTGTTTCCTCAGAATCCCGCACACCTTTCGATGTCTGATCAGGGCCCCACATGGTATGGTGGCGGTACTGTTGCCGATGGTCGGCACATGCCGCCACAGTGTCATCATTCCTTGCGCGCATGCCCGACATGATGATCTGGCCATGTGAACCGGGTTAAGGAGACAGCCGCACATCCCTAGAGAATATTACTCCAATCCCGGCTGTCAGAGGGATCCAGACACCACAGACGCAGGAATGGATGATCTCGAAGAGAAAAGGCGGGAAAAATAGAGAATAAAAGGAAACATACGGCAAGTTGCAGGGGTTTTGAAAATTCACGCAGGTTCTTTCGATTCTTACTTCCCTTTACATTGATTCTCCGAAAATTCCATTATTCAGAAAGGAAGGCAAAAATTTCCCTTTTCATTCTTCCGGTCTCTCTAACTAAGAGAGATACAAAAAGAACAACCCGATTACTAACTTGAGCGTCGGAGGGTTTTCGCCGGAACAACACCCGACAACCCCTGACCCTGTTTTCTGTGAGTACAGGCCCGGGAGAATCTCACCTCAGTGAAGAGAGAGACACTGGAATTGGAAGACAGTCCTGCTCGAGCTCAAGCTAGACGCGAGCACAAGATTCTTGACACTGTTTGAAGGGACGTGGGAAAACTACATCAACATTTTTTGGCGCCGTTTGTGGGATCAGTTCAAAAAGCCTAATTTCCCAACACGTTCAGGACACACAACTCAACGATGAGAGGAAACAGTCGAAGAGGTGTGAGTCTAGAGGAATCGGTGACTTTGAGAGAAGTGGCCAATGAGGCTCAGAATAGGGAGATCCAAGAAAGAATGGATCGGATGGAGAAACAAATGGAGACTCTGACCTCCATACTACAAGAACTCAGGGATGGTCAGAGGAAAGCATGTACCGCAAGCTCCCGCGGGGAAGCATCCTGAGCTTCGAACAGATGTATAGGGAGTTTGCAGAGCAATTTCGGAGCGCAGTCACCCCCGAAGATGATATGATGGAGCTGTTTGAAGTAAGACAGAGGGAAAGAGAATCCCTCCAGGAGTTCGTCAAGAGATACCATAGATCGGTCCTAGATCTTGGCGCGTTTAATCATCCCTAAGTGTTGAGAGGACTGAAGGATGGGATCCGGATAGGAAGGCCATGGTATAATCTGCGAAGCCCTTCGATCCGTTCATATTCGAACGCGTATGAACAGGTAAAAATGGATATGGTAATTGTAGAGGAAAAGGCTGCAAAGCTGAGAAGTGAACAGGGCAATGGAGCAAAGAGGAAGGAGAAAGGAGGTCCTGCCCGAGGAGCGCAGGCTTGAAAGGCAACAAGGGACCGGGTTGCCCCATACAACCCTTACCAGAGAGCTCCCCCACCGCGGATGGTTCCCCTGTCACCTCGCAGGTTTCCAGGTCGGGATCACAGGGAGTACAGGCGTCACGACGGCCACACATCCCGCAACCAACCACCAAGCAGACCTGAGATGAACCACAACAGAGCAGACCGTCCGTTGCCACCCCCACCATGAAGTTTCCCAAGGGATCGGGTGATACAGATGGTGGAGCAGAGCCCCGCTTACGGGCAATACACGAGGTTGAAGGTATCTCTTGAAGAGATACTTCAAGTGGCTGAAGAGCGAGGACTGCTGAGCCCTCCAACGCCAATGGCTAAGTCAGCTAGCAAACGGGACAAGGGGTGGTTCTGCCGTTTCCATGGTGACCACAGCCATTCCACATCACAGTGCCGTGATTTGAAGAACCAGGTTGAGGATCTGGTTAGGAATCGGTACTTGGATGAGTTTATTGAAGGAGGACATCCGTTGGTTGAGCAGCAACCTGAGGAAGATAATCGAGCTTATGAAATAGACTTGGAACCGCCGGCCACGAGGGTGATCTC
Organism: Murraya koenigii; assembly: GCA_025617385.1. Classification (NCBI taxonomy): domain Eukaryota; kingdom Viridiplantae; phylum Streptophyta; class Magnoliopsida; order Sapindales; family Rutaceae; genus Murraya; species Murraya koenigii. Next base: position 19,259,754 of record CM046815.1, read on the forward strand.
AGGAGGGCCCATGATGGCAGGAAGTTCAAACGGAGCTCGGAAGAACTATTGCAGATATGCCGCTGCCGGCCGAGAGGTCCTGTTCACTGCCCCCGCTGCCAAAAAGGCCAAGGTACGGCAGGTGCCTATTATGTGGACGAAGGAAGACGAGGAGGGGGTGCTGTACCCCCACAAGGATGCCCTGGTTGTGAAAGCGAACATAGCTAACAAGGAAGTTGACCGAATACTAGTAGACTCAGGAAGCTCTGCGGATATTCTCTTCAAATCCATACTCGAGGATTTGGGAATAACAGGTGAGAGCCTCGAGCAGACGAGCACTTCCTTGAAAGGATTTGGGGGAGGGAAGCTGATACCTCTGGGAATCATCAAGTTGGCAGTAACCATGGGCTCGAGGCCTTTAAAAAAAAACATGATGTTGGACTTTGTGGTGGTAGATGAAGCCAGCCCATACCAGGCGATACTGGGGAGGCCGTTCATGAGGATCAACCAGTGCGTGCTATCCACCCACTACTTGGCCCTAAAGTATTGAGTGAATGGAGCTGTAGGGTCGTGAAAGGCAGCCAGAAGGTGGCGAGGAGTTGCTACGCTGTAGCAGCCAAAGAAACTATGCAGATAACCTCGCTGGACTCGAGGGGGGAATCCAGGAATGGAAGGCAGAAGCCGGCAGAGGAGCTAGAGGAGGTCGAGGTGAGAGCAGACGACCCTGAGAAGAAAATTCGAATCCGCTCGGGCATTAGCGAGCAGTTGAAAGGAAAGCTGGTGGAGTGCCTGCGAGCACACGCGGATGTGTTCGCATGGACGCATGAGGATATGCCTGGGATTGACCTAGAAGTGGCGTGTCACAGGTTGGCCATACGGAGAGATGCTAAGCCAGTGAGGCATAAAAGGAGATGCGTCAACCAAGAGAGATATAAGGCCATAAACTGTGAGGTGGAGAAGCTAGTGAAAGCGGGATTCATAAGGGAGGTCACCTACCCCGAATGGATGTCGAATGTGGTGCTGGTGAAGAAGGCAAGTGGGAAATGGAGAATGTGCTTGGACTTCACAGATGTGAACAAGGCTTGCCCTAAAGATAGCTTCCCGCTGCCAAAGATAGACCAACTGGTGGATTCTACGGCAGGGCACGGGCTGCTTAGTTTTATGGATGCATTCTCAAGATATAACCAGATTCCCATGCACAGGTCAAATGAGGAATGCACATCCTTCATCAACAATCAGGGACTGTACTGCTACAAAGTCATGCCCTTGGCTCGAAGAATCGCGAGGGCAACATGTCGGAGGTCGGTGAACAAGGTCTTCGAGCCATTGATCGGTCGAGCGATGGAGGTATATGTGGATGACATGATCACCAAGTCTAAAGGCGTGGAGGAGCATGTAAGGCATTTAGAGGAGACCTTTGCACTTTTAAGAAAGTCTGGGATGAAGCTAAACCCGGAGAAATATGCCTTTGGGGTTGGTTCGGGAAAATTCTTGAGCTTCATGGTCGGTCCGCGGAGGGATCGAGGCCAATCCAGGAAAAGATAAGAGCGTTGGTGGAAATGAGGTCCCCAGTAGCCTCGAGGAGATACAAAGTCTTACTGAGAACTGGCATCCCTCAGCGGGTTCGTATCTCGAGCCACGGATAAATACTGAGTCTTCTTCCGGGAAATGAAGAAAGGTAGGAAGACAAAGTGGACACAGAATCTGAGCGGCGTTCCAGCAGTTGAAAGAATACTTGCTGAAGCTCCATTCTGTCTACACCTGAGCAGGGGAAGTATTGTTTCTGTATTTGGCTGTGTCCCAATGGGCAACGAGCTCAGTTCTGGTAAGGGAAGACTCAGGGGTGCAATACCCTATTTATTACACGAGCAGAGCTTTGCTAGAAGCTGAGACTCGATATCCACTGATGGAGAAATGGGCACTGGCCCTGGTCACAGCAGCCCGAAAGCTGAGGCCTTATTTTCAGGCACATTCAGTAGTGGTTCTAACAAACCAGCCACTCAGGCAGACTCTGCACAGGCCAGAGACCTCCGGAAGGTTGGTGAAACGGTAGGTGGAGCTCAGTGAATTCGACATCGACTACCGACCTCGAGCAGCTATAAAAGCTCGAGTCCTTGGTCGACTTCGTGCTCGAGTGCACTGCAGAGGATGAGGAGAAGGAGAGCGAGCCCCAACCAGATTCCCAAACCTCGACCAACACATAGATAGTCACAGTAGATGGATCTTGTGGAAATCAGGGAGGCGAGGCGGGAGTTGTGCTCCTCAGGTCCGAAGAGGCGGAGATGCAATCTGTTGTGAAATTAGAATTCGAGTTACCAACAATCGAGCTGAGTATGAGGCCGTAATAGCTGGATTGAAGCTCGCCTCGGTAGTAAAAGTAGAAGAGGTAAAGCTTCAAACAGACTCACAGCCGGTGACAAACCACCTCGACGAAAGCTTCCAGGTGAAGGGGGAGAAGATGGAAGTCTACCTACAGAAGGTGAAGTAGCTGATGGGGAGTTTCCGAGCTGTCGAGGTGGAACAGATCTCAAGGGGAAAGAATTTTCGAGCTGATATGATAGCTCACATGGTAGCTGCATCCGACCCCAAAAAAACGAAGTCTATCCCTTTGGAAATCAAGACCTGCTCGAGCATCAAGCAGGGGGATGAGGTGATGAGCTTATCGACGAGCAACACCTGGATGAAGCCAATCCTTTCTTATAGTGGCTAGGTACCCTTTGATCGATGGAGTTCTGTATAGACGGGGATACACCCTCCCCTTGCTGCGATGCTTAAACCAGGAGGAGGCTGATTATGTCCTCCAAGAGATACATAAAGGAATTTGTGGGAATCATTCGGGCGCGAGGTCCTTGGCTTTCAAGGCCTTGAGGCAAGGATACTTTGGCCCATGAGCATCAAGATGCTCGGGAGAACACCGAGGCTGCAAGAGTTGCGGAGTTTTGCCAACTACCTAACTCGGCCTCCGGAGAACCTTACGGTGATGAACTCACCATGGCCGTTTGCTCAATGGGGAAAGCGTCTGCCACCCATGCCATAGTCGCAATCGATTATTACACCAAATGGGTCGAAGTGGGAGCATTGAGCAGCATCACGGAAGGTAAAACCACTGACTTCATCTGGAAAAATATAATTTGCAGGTATGGAATTCCTCATGCATTGGTCACAGGTAATGGGAGACAGTTTGATAACGGCAAGTTCAGGGACTTCTGCCAAAATCTGGGGATAGAGCTGAAGTTTTGCTCTCCCTCACACTCGCAAGCCAATGGACAAGTGGAAGCCACGAACAAGACCATAAAACGTCTCCTGAAGACCAGACTGGGCAAGCAAAAGGAAGCCTGGGTGGACGAGCTGCCTGGTGTCCTGTGGGCATATAGAACCTCACACAAAACGGCCACTGCAGAAACCCCATTCCTTTGGCGTTTGGACACGAAGCAGTTGTTCCCGCTGAAATAGGAATGGGAACGCACCGAACGGAACACTTCAATGAGGAGTAAAACAACGAGCAGTGTGTGCAGGTCTGGACTTGCTGGAAGAGAAGAGAGAAAGGTTCGCTGCTAAGATCGCAGAATATCAACAGAGAGTGGCTCGTTATTACAACCGAAATGTGCACATTCGCCGGTTCCAAGTGGGTGAAAGGGTACTCAGAAGAGTCAACCAGAACACGAAGGACTCGAGGCAAGGTGTGTTAGGGCCGAATTGGGAAGGTCCGTATCGAGTCACTCAAATAGCTGGACCAGGAGCATACCGGCTAGCCCATCCGGATGGACGAGAGGTCAAGAGGCCGTGGAATGCACAACTCTTGATAAAATACTTCCAGTAAGTTTCCTTGTGTTGTAAGCGTTAATGTAAAATTCCTTCCCAAAATGGGGGGGTGTAAAAACTCAAATGTATGTAACAGTAAGAAAAACAATTGTAATATAAATTCAAGTTGAAGCCAAGAAGCTAATGAAGAACGCTAAGGCTGGAAGTCCCAAAGCCTAAGCCATAGGCGGGACGAGTGCCTCTGAGAGCCAATTGTAGGCCGAGCGGAAGAAGCTCGTGAAGAGCAGCGAGGCCGGAGTCCCAAGCCTAAGTCTTAGGCGGGACGGTCTGAAGAGGCCAATTGCGAGGCTTGAGCGGAGGCTCGTGAGACAACGCTAAGGCCGGAAGTCCCAAGCCTAAGCCTTGGGCGGGACGGTTGTCAGCGAGGCCAGTGCGGTAGAGCGGAAGAAGCTCGTGAAGAGCTAAGGCCGGAAGTCCCGAAGCCTAAGTCTAAGGCGAGGCAGTGCAGGGGTGTCGATTGCGGGCTGAGCGGAAGAAGCTCATGAAGACAACGCTAAGGCCGGAAGACCCAAGCCTAAGCCTTTGGGCGGGACGAGTGCCTAGCGAGGCCAGTGCTGGGCAGGAAGAATAAGCTCATGAAGACGCTAAGGCCGGAGTCCCAAGCCTAAGTCTTAGGCGAGAAGGTCTTGGCGTGGCCGATTCGAGGCCGGCGGAAGAAGCTCATGAAGAATGCTAAAGCCAAAAGTCCCAAAGCCTAAGTCTTAGGCGGGACGGTGCCTAGCGATAACAATTGAAGGCTTGAGATGAGGCTCACGAAGACCATGCTAAGCCCAGAGGTCCCAAAGTCTAAACCTAAGGCGGGACGGTGCCTAGCGAGGCCAATTGCAGGCCGAGCAGAAGAAGCTCAAAAAGAATTCTAAGGCCAGAAGTCCCAAAGCCTAAGTCTTAGGTAGGACGGTGCCAAGCGATGCCAATACCAGGCCTGAGCAGAGGCTAATGAAGACCATGCTAAGGCCAGAAGTCCCAAAGTCTAAACCTAAGGCGAGGCAGTTGCAAAGTGAGGCCAATTGCGAGGCCAGCGGCGAGCTCATGAAGACAACGCTAAGGCAAAAGTTCCAAGCCTAAGGCCTGGGCGGGACTGGTCCTAGCGAGGCCAGTGCGAGGCCGGCGGAAGCTCATGAAGACAACGCTAAGTCCGAGGTCCCAAGCCTAACTATTAGGCGGGACGGTTGCCTAGCGAAGCCAATTGCGGTAGAAGAAGAAGCTCATGAAGACAACGCTAAGGCCGGAAGACCCAAAGCCTAAGCCTTAGGCGGGGACGGGTTCTAGCGAGGCCAGTGCAGGTAGAGCATAATAAGCTCATGAAGAGCAGCTAAGGCCGAAGTCCCAAGCCTAAGTCTTAGCGAGGCAGTTGCCTAGCGAGGCCAATTGCAGATCAAGCGGAAGAAGCTCATGAAGAGCAGCTAAGGCCGGAAGTCCCAAGCCTAAGTCTAAGGCGAGGCAGTGCAGGGGTGTCGATTGCGAGGCTGGCGGAAGAAGCTCATGAAGACAACGCTAAGGCCGGAAGACCCAAGCCTAAGCCTTTGGGCGGGATGGTGCCTAGCGAGGCCAGTGCGGTAGGAAGAATAAGCTCGTGAAGAGCGCTAAGGCCGGAAGTCCCAAGCCTAAGTCTTAGGCGAGAAGATCTTGGCGTGGCCGATTGCGAGGCCGGCGGAAGAAGCTCATGAAGAATGCTAAAGCCAAAGTCCCAAGCCTAAGTCTTAGGCGGGACGATTGCTAGCAATAACAATTGAAGGCTGAGATGAGGCTCACGAAGACCATACTAAGCCAGGAGGTCCCAAAGTCTAAACCTAAGGCGGGACTGGTTGCCTAGCGAGGCCAGTTGCGGTAGGCGGAAGAAACTCAAAAGAATTCTAAGGCCAGAAGTCCCAAAGCCTAAGTCTTAGGTAGGACGGTGCCAAGCGATGCCAATACCAGGCCTGAGCAGAGGCTAATGAAGACCATGCTAAGGCCAGAAGTCCCAAAGTCTAAACCTAAGGCGAGACGGTGCAAAGTGAGGCCAATTGCAGGCCCGAGCAGAAGCTCATGAAGACAACGCTAAGGCAAAAAGTCCCAAAGCCTAAGGCCTAGGCGGGACGGTCCCTAGCGAGGCCAATTGCAGGCCCGAGCAGAAGCTCATGAAGACAACGCTAAGTCGAGGAGTCCCAAGCCTAACTATTAGGCGGGACGAGTGCTAGCGAAGCCAATTGCGGTAGGAAGAAGAAGCTCATGAAGACAACGCTAAGGCCGGAAGACCCAAGCCTAAGCCTTAGGCGGGACGGGTTCTAGCGAGGCCAATTGCGGTCAGGCGGAAGAAACTCAAAGAATTCTAAGGCCGAAGTCCCAAGCCTAAGTCTTGGGTGGGGCGGTGCCAAGCGATGCTAATACTGGAGCTGAGCGGAGGCTAATGAAGACCATGCTAAGGCCGGAAGTCCCAAAGTCTAAACCTAAGGCGAGGCAGTTGCAAAGTGAGGCCGATTGCGAGGCCGGCAGGAAGCTCATGAAGACAACGCTAAGGCAAAAAGTCCCAAAGCCTAAGGCCTAGGCGGGACGGTCCCTAGCGAGGCCAATTGCAAGCCCGAGCAGAAGCTCATGAAGACAACGCTAAGTCCAGAAGTCCCAAAGCCTAACTATTAGGCGGGACGGTGCCTAGCGAAGCCAATTGCAGGCCGAGAAGAAGAAGCTCATGAAGACAACGCTAAGGCCAGAAGACCCAAAGCCTAAGCCTTAGGCGGGACAGTTCCTAGCGAGGCCAATTGCAGGCCGAGCATAATAAGCTCATGAAGAACGCTAAGGCCGGAAGTCCCAAGCCTAAGCCTTAGGCGAGATGGTCTGGGCGTGGCCGATTGCGGGCCGGCGGAAGAAGCTCGTGAAGAATGCTAAGGCCAGAAGTCCCAAAGCCTAAGTCTTAGGCGGGACGGTGCCTAGCGATGCCAATTGTAGGCCCGAGCAGAGGCTAATGAAGACCACGCTAAGGCCAGAAGTCCCAAAGTCTAAACCTAAGGCGGGACGGTTGCCTAGCACTGACCAGTGCGAGCCTAGCGGAAGAAGCTCAAAAGAGCGCTAAAGCCGGATGTCCCAAAGCCTAAGTCTTAGGTGTGGCAGTGCAAGCAATGCCAATTGCGGGCCGGCGGAGGCTAATGAAGACCACGCTGAGGCCGGAAGTCCCAAGTCTAAACCTAAGGCGGGACGGTGCAAGCGAGGCCAGTTGCGGTAGGCGGAAGAAACTCATGAATACGCTAAGGCCGGAGGTCCCAAGCCCTAAGTCTTAAGCGGGACGGTTGCTAGGGAGGCCAGTCTAGGTCAGAGCGGAAGAAACTATGAAGCAGCTAAGGCGGTGGTCCCAAGCGTAAGTCTTAGGCGAGGGCAGTCGGGCGTGGCCAGTCTGAGGCCGGCGGAAGAAGCTCCACGAAGAATGCTAAGGCCGAGAGTCCCAAGCCTAAGTCTTAGGCAGGACGGTTGCCAGGCGTGGCTAGTGCGGTAGAGCGGAAGAAGCTCATGAAGATAGCGCTAAGGCCGGAAGACCCAAAACCTAAGATTTAGGCGGGACCGGTTGCCTAAAAGGCCAGTGCGGTAGAGGCGGAAGAAGCTCATCAAGAGCAGCTAGCATCATAAGTCCAGAAGCCTAAGTCTTAGGCGGGACGAGTGCTAGCGAGGCCAGTGCGGTAGGCGGAAGAAGCTCAAAGAACTCAAGGCCGGAAGTCCCAAGCCTAAGTCTTAGGTAGGGCCGGTTGCTGAGCGATGCCAATTCAGGGCTGAGTAGAGGCTAACGAAGACCAGCTAAGGCCGAGAGTCCCCAAAGTCTAAACATAAGGCGGGACGAGTGTAAGCGAGGCCAATTGCGGGCCCGGCGGAAGCTCATGAAGACAACGCTAAAGCAAAAGTCCCAAATCCTAAGGCTTAGGCGGGACGGTCCTAGCGAGGCCAGTTGCGAGGCCAGGCGGAAGCTCGTAGAGACAACGCTAAGTCTAGAAGTCCCAAGCCTAACTCTTGGGCGGGACGATTGCCTAGCGAGGCCAAATCTGGTAGGAAGAAGAAGCTCATGAAGACAACGCTAAGGCCGGAAGACCCAAGCCTAAGCCTTGGGCGGAGACGGTGTCTAGTGAGGCCAGTGCGGTCGAGGCGGAATAAGGTCATGAAGAGCTAAGGCCGGAGAGTCCCAAGCCTAAGTCTTAAGCGAGGCGGTCTTAGGCGTGGCCAGTCTGAGGCCGGCGGAAGAAGCTCGTGAAGAATGCTAAGGCCGGAAGTTCAAAGCCTAACTCTTAGGCGGGGACGGTTCTAGCGATGCCAATTGCAGGCCCGAGCAGAGGCTAATGAAGACCACGCTAAGGCCAGAAGTCCCAAAGTCTAAACCTAAGGCGGGACGGTGCCTCATGTGACCAGTGCGAGGCCTAGCAAGAAGCTAAAATAAAATGCTGAAGGCCGGATGTCCGAAGCCTAAGTCTTAGGTGTGGCGGTTGCCAGCGATGCCAGTGCGAGGCCGGCGAGGCTAATGAAGACCACGCTAAGGCGGAAGTCCCAGAGTCTAAACCTGAGGCGGGACGGTGCAAAGTGAGGCCAGTGCGGTAGAGCAAAGAAGCTCATGAATAACGCTAAGGCCGGAAGTCCTAAAGCCTAAGTCTTAAGCGGGACGGTTGCCTAGCGAGAGCCAGTGCGGTAGGCGGAAGAAGCTCATGAAGGCTGCTAAGAGGCGAAGTCCCAAGCCTAAGTCTTGGGCTCGGCGGTGCCTAGCGATGCCAGTGCGAGGCCGGCGGAAGCTCGTGAAGACAACGCTAAGTTCGAGAGTCCCAAGCCTAACTCTTGGGCGGGTAGGTTGCTAGCGAGGCCAATTGCAAGCCGGCGGAAGAAGCTCATGAAGACAATGCTAAGGACAGAAGGCCCAAGCCTAAGTCTTAGGCGGGATAGTGGCAGCGAGGCCAGTTGCGGGGCCGAGCGGAAGCTCATGAAGACAACGCTAAGGCAAAAGTCCCAAAGCCTAAGCACTTAGGGCGGGATGGTCCTAGCGAGGGCCAATCGCGAGGCTGGCGGAAGCTCGTGAGAGACAACGCTAAGTCCGGAAGTACAAAGTCTAACTCTTGGGGTTTGGACGGTTGCCTAGCGAGGCCAGTTGCGGGCAGGCGGAAGAAACTCATGAGAGACAGCTAAGGCGAGAAGGCCCAGAGTCTAAGTCTTAGGCGGGACGGTGTGCAGCGAGGCTAATTGCGAGGCCGGCGGAAGGTCATGAAGGCAGCGCTAGGCCGGAAGTCCTAAAGCCTAAGTCTTGGGTGGAGCAGTTGCCTAGCGAGGCCGGTTCGCGGTGGCGGAAGAAGCTCGATAAGAGCAGCTAAGGAGCAGATTCCCAAGCCTAAGTCTTATCGCGGGACGGTTGCAAGCGTGTGATCAGTGAGTAGAGCAAAGATGCTCATGAAGACAACGCTAAGGCCAGAAGAACCAAAGCCTATGCCTTAGGCGAGGCAGTTGCCTAGCGAATTCAATTGCGGTAGAGCGGAAGCTCGTGAAGACAACGATAAGGCAAAAGACCCAAGCCCTAAACCTTAAGCGGGACGAGTCCCTAGTGAGGCGGTGCAGGGCTGAGCGGAAGCTCATGAAGACAACACTAAGTCCAGAAATCCGATGCCTAACTCTTGGGCGGGGACGGTTGCCTAGCGAGGCCAATTGCGGGCAGAGCGGAAGAAACTCATGAAGACAACGCTAAGGCCGATGGGCCCGATGCACTAAGCCTTAGGCGGGACCGGTGCCTAGCGAGGCCAATTGCGAGGCCAGCGGAAGAAGCTCATGAAGAGCAGCTAAAGCCGGAAGTTCAAAGCCCTAAGTCTTAAGCGGGACGGTGCCCAGTGAGGACCGATTGTAGGCGAGAAGAAGAAGTTCATGAAGACAACGCAAAGGACGGAAGGCCATGAAGCCTAAGCCTTGGTGGGGACGGTGCCTAGCGATGTCAATTGCAGGCCCGAGCAGAAGCTCATGAAGACAACTCTAAGTCCAGAAGTCCCAAGCCTAACTCTTGGGCGGGACGGTTGCTAGCGAGGCGGGTGTAGGCAGGCGGAAGAAGCTCATGAAGACAACGCTAAGGCCAATAGGCCCAATGCCTAAGCCTTAGGCGGGACGGTGCCTAGCGATGTCAATTGCAGGCCGAGCAGAAGAAGCTCATGAAGACAACGCTAAGGCCAGAAGGCCCAAAGTCTAAGTCTTAGGCGGGACGGTGGCAAGCGAGGCTAATTGCAGGCCCGAGCAGAAGCTCATGAAGACGACGCTAAGGCCAGAAGTTACAAAGCCTAAGCCTTAGGTGGAACGGTGCCTAGCGAGGCCAGTTGCAGGCTGAGCAGAAGAAGCTCAATAAGAACGCTAAGGAACGAATTCCCAAAGCCTAAGTCTTATGCGGGACGGTGCCAAGCGTGGCCCAATGCAGGCCGAGCAAAAGATGCTCATGAAGACAACGCTAAGGCCAGAAGAACCAAAGCCTATGCCTTAGGCGAGACGGTGCCTAGCGAATTCAATTGCAGGCCGAGCAGAAGCTCATGAAGACAACGATAAGGCAAAAAGAACCAAAGCCTAAACCTTAAGCGGGACAGTCCCTAGTGAGGCGAATTGCAGGCCCGAGCAGAAGCTCATGAAGACAACACTAAGTCCAGAAATCCCAATGCCTAACTCTTAGGCGGGACGGTGCCTAGCGAGGCCAATTGCAGGCCGAGCAGAAGAAGCTCATGAAGACAACGCTAAGGCCAATAAGCCCAATGCCTAAGCCTTAGGCGGGACGGTGCCTAGCGAGGCCAATTGCAGGCCGAGCAGAAGAAGCTCATGAAGAACGCTAAAGCCAGAAGTTCCAAAGCCTAAGTCTTAAGCGGGACGGTGCCCAGCGAGGCCAATTGTAGGCCGAGCAGAAGAAGTTCATGAAGACAACGCAAAGGACAGAAGACGCAAAGCCTAAGCCTTAGGCGGGACGGTGCCTAGCGATGTCAATTGCAGGCCCGAGCAGAAGCTCATGAAGACAACTCTAAGTCCAGAAGTCCCAAAGCCTAACTCTTAGGCGGGACGGTGCCTAGCGAGGCGAATTGTAGGCCGAGCAGAAGAAGCTCATGAAGACAACGCTAAGGCCAGAAGGCCCAAAGCCTAAGTCTTAGGCGGGACGGTGGCAAGCGAGGCTAATTGCGAGGCCGGCGAGGAAGGTCATGAAGGCAGCCTAAGGCCGGAAGTCCATAAGCCTAAGCACTTGGGTGGAGCGGTTGCCTAGCGAGGCCAGTTGCGGGCCAGAGCGGAAGAAGCTCATGAAGAGCAGCTAAAGCCGAAGTTCCAAGCCCTAAGTCTTAAGCGGGGACGGTGCCTAGCGAGGCCAATTGTAGGCCGAGCGGAAGAAGTTCATGAAGACAACGCAAAGGCGACGAGGCCTGAAGCCTAAGCCTTAGGGCGGGACGGTGCCTAGCGATGTCAATTGCGAGGCCCGGCGGAAGCTCATGAAGAGCAACTCTAAGTCCGGAAGTCCCAAGCCTAACTCTTAGGCGGGACGGTTGCCTAGCGAGGCGAGTGTAGGTCAGGCGGAAGAAGCTCATGAAGACAACGCTAAGGCCGGAATGCCTGAGACTAAGTCTTAGGCGGGATGGTGGCAAGCGATGTCAGTGCGAGGCCAGCGAGAAGCTCATGAAGACAACGCTAAGGTAAAAGTCCCAAGCCTAAGCTCTTGGGCGGGACGGTCCTAGCGAGGCCAGTGCGAGGCCGGCGAAGCTCATGAAGAAGCGCTAAGTCCGAGAGTCCCGAGCCTAACTCTTGAGGCTGGGACGGTGCCTAGCGAGGCCGATTGCGGTCAGGCGGAAGAACTCGTGAGAGACAACGCTAAGGCCGGAAGGCCCAGAGTCTAAGTCTTAGGCGGGACGGTGTGCAGCGAGGCTAATTGCGGGCCGGCGGAAGCTCATGAGAGGCAGCTAAGGCCGTGAAGTCCTGAAAGCCTAAGCCTTGGGTGGAGCAGTTGCCTAGCGAGGCCGGTTCTTGGTGAGCGGAAGAAGCTCGATAAAGCAGCTAAGGAGCAGATTCCCAAAGCCTAAGTCTTATCGCGGAGACGGTGCCAAGCGTGGTGATCGTGAGCAGAGCAAAAGATGCTCATGAGGGACAACGCTAAGGCCAGAAGAACCAAAGCCTATGCCTTAGGCGAGGCAGGTGCCTAGCGAATTCAATTGCGGTAGGCGGAAGCTCATGAAGACAACGATAAGGCAAAAAGACCCAAAGCCTAAACCTTAAGCGGGACGGGTCCACTAGTGAGGCGGTGCGAGGCTCGGCGGAAGCTCATGAAGACAACACTAAGTCCGAGAAATCCCGATGCCTAACTCTTGGGCGGGGACGGTGCCTAGCGAGGGCCAGTGCGGGCCGAGCGGAAGAAACTCATGAAGACAACGCTAAGGCCAATAAGCTCGATGCACTAAGCACTTAGGCGGAGACGGTGCCTAGCGAGGGCCAGTGCGGTGCAGGCGGAAGAAGCTCATGAAGACAGCTAAAGCCGGAAGTTCAAAGCCTAAGTCTTAAGCGGGACGGTGCCAGTGAGGGCAATTGTAGGCCGAGCGAGAAGAAGTTCATGAAGACAACGCAAAGGACGGAAAGGCCTTGAAAGCCTAAGCCTTAGGCGGGACCGGTGCCTAGCGATGTCAATGCTGACGGCGAGAGCTCATGAAGACAACTACAAGTCCGAAGTCCCAAGCCTAACTCTTGGGCGGGGACGGTTGCCTAGCGAGGCGGGTGTAGGCCGAGCGGAAGAACTCATTAAGACAACGCTAAGGCCAATGGGCCCGATGCTAAGCACTTAGGCGGGGCGGTGCCTAGCGAGGCCAGTGCGAGGCCGGCGGAAGAAGCTCATGAACAACGCTAAAGCCGGAAGTTCCAAGCCTAAGTCTTAAGCGGGGACGGTGCCAGTGAGGCCAATTGTGGTAGAGCGAGAAGAGATTCATGAAGACAGCATGAAGGACGAGAAGGCCTAAAGCCTAAGCCTTAGGCGGGACCGGTGCCTAGCGATGTCAGTGCGGTAGAGCAGGAAGAGCTCATGAGAGACAGCGCTAAGGCGAGAGGCCCAGAGTCTAAGTCTTAGGCGGGACGGTGGCAGCGAGGCTAATTGCGGGCCGGCGGAAGCTCATGAAGGCAGCCTAAGGCCGGAAGTTACAAAGCCTAAGCACTTGGGTGGAGCAGTTGCCTAGCGAGGCCGAGTTCATGGTGGCGGAAGAAGCTCGATAAGAGCAGCTAAGGGCAATTCCCAAAGCCTAAGTCTTATCGTGGAGACGATTGCCAGCGTGGCCAGTGCGGTAGAGCAAAGATGCTCATGAAGACAACGCTAAGGCAGGAAGAACCAAAGCCTATGCCTTAGGCGAGGCAGTTGCCTAAGCGAATTCAATTGCAGGTAGAGCGGAAGCTCATGAAGACAACGATAAGGCAAAAGACCCAAGCCCTAAACTTTAAGCGGGACGGGTCCATAGTGAGGCGGTGCGGGGCCGGCGGAAGCTCGTGAAGACAACACTAAGTCCAGAAATCCCAATGCCTAACTCTTGGGCGGGGCCCGGTGCCTAGCGAGGCCGATTGCGGGCCAGGCGGGAAAACTCATGAGACAACGCTAAGGCCAGATAAGCCCGATGCCTAAGCCTTAGGCGGGGACGGTGCCTATGCGAGGCCAGTGCGGTACGAAGCGGAAGAAACTCATGAAGACGCTAAAGCCGGAAGTTCCAAGCCTAAGTCTTAAGGCGGAGACGGTGCCAGCGAGGCCAATTGTAGGCAGGCGGAAGAAGATCATGAAGACAAGCATAAGGGCAGGAAGCCTGAGCTAAGCCTTAGGCGGGGCGGTGCCTAGCGATGTCAGTGCGAGCGGCGAAGCTCGTGAAGACAACTCTAAGTCGAAGTCCCAGCCTAACTCTTGGGGCGGGACGATGCCTAGCGGCGGTGTAGGCCAGGCGGAAAACTCATGAACAGCGCTAAAGCGGAAGTTCCAGCCTAAGTCTTAGCGGGACGATTGCCAGTGAGGCCAATTGTAGTAGAGCGGAAGAGATCGTGAAGACAGCATGAAAGGACGGAAGGCCTGAAGCTAAGCCTTGGCGAGACGGTGCCTAGCGATGTCGATTGCGGTAGGCGGAAGAAGCTCATGAGACAACAGCTAAGGCCAGAATGCCCAAGCTAAGTCTTGGGCGGGATGGTGTGCGCGAGGCCAGTTGCGGGCCGGCGGAAGCTTATGAAGACAACCTAAGGTAAAAGTCCCAAGCCTAAGCACTTAGGCGGGACCGGTCCCTAGCGAGACCAGTGCGGGGCAGGCGAAGCTCGTGAAAAGCGCTAAGTCGAAGTCCCAAGCCTAACTCTTGGGCGGGACGGTTGCCTAGCGAGGCAGTGAGGCCAGAGCATAAGAAGCTCATGAAGACAGCGCTAAGGCGAGAATGCCCAAAGCCTAAGTCTTAGGCGGGATGGTGTGGCGAGGCCAGTGCTGAGGCCGAGCGGAAGCTCGTGAAGACAACAGCTAAGGTAAAAGCCCCAAGCCTAAGCACTTAGGCGGAGACGGTCCCTAGCGAGGCTAATTGCGAGGCCAGGCGGAAGGTCATGAAGAAGCAGCTAAGTCGGAAGTCCCAGAGCCTAACTCTTGGGCGGGACGGTTGCCTAGCGAGGCAGTGCGAGACCAGAGCATAAGAGCTCATAAAGACAACTAAGGCAGGAATGCCCAAAGCCTAAGTCTTAGGCGGGATGGTGGCAGAGAGGCCAGTGCGAGGCCGGCGGGAAGCTCGTGAAGACAACAGCTAAGGTAAAAAGCCCCAAGCCTAAGCACTTGGGCGGAGACGGTCCCTAGCGAGGCTGAGTGCGAGGCCAGGCGGAAGCTCGTGAAGAAAGCGCTAAGTCGAGAGTCCCAGCCTAACTCTTGGGCGGGACGGTGCCTAGCGAGGACAATTGCGGTAGAGGCAGGAAGAAGCTCATGAAGACAACGCTAAGGCCGGGAAGGCCCAGAGTCTAAGTCTTAGGCGTGGCGGCGGCCGAGACAAGTGCGGGCCGGCGGAAGCTCGTGAAGAGCGGCCAGCTGGGACGAGAAGTCCTGAAAGCCTAAGCACTTAGGGTGGGGCCGGTTGCTAGCGAGGCCAGTTGCGAGCCTAGCGGAAGAAGCTCAATAAGAGCAGCTAAGGGCGGAAGTCCCAAGCCTAAGACTTATCTTGGAGACGGTGTCGGCGTGGCCAGTGCGAGGCGGAGCAGAAAGAAGCTCGTGAGAGACAGCTAAGGCCGGAAGACCCAAAGCCTAAGCCTTGGGCGTGATGGTCGCTAGCGGAGAGTCCCAGTGCAGGCCCGGCGGAGCTCGTCGCGATTGAGGCCCCAGGCAAAGAAGTCCCAAGCCTGGGCACTTAGAAGCGGGACCCGGTCCCACCCCAGGCCAAATAATCTGGGGCGAGCGGGAAGATCGCTGGGGAGCTAGCAGAATCCAGAGAAATCAGTACACTAACTCTTTGGGCGGAGACGGTGCGAGGGTGCCTGGTGGAGCCAGCGCGGTAAGCGAGAAGAAGAAGCTCGTGAAGGCAGCTGGGCCCAAGACGAGGAGGTTCCAGAAGGCACAGAGTCTTACAGGCCCGGGGCGAGTGCATGGCGAGCCCGATTGCTAGACCGAGGAGGAGGTTAAGCCCATGAAGACAACCTTGCAAAGGGCGGAGAGGCAGCGAAGCCCTAAGACTTAAGGCGGGATGGTGGCCTAGCCCGAGGCCAGTGCGGTAGCCCGGCGGAAGAGAGCGATGAAGAATGCTAAGGCGGGCTTGAAGCCCTAAGTTTGAGCGAAAGAGCGGTGCTGAAAGCGAGGCCCAGTGCGAGGCCGGCGGAAAAACTCGAAGGCAGCTAAGGCGGAGAAAGCACAAGTCTTAAGTGGCCAGTGTGTGAGGCCAGTGCGAGGCCACAGCGGCTCGTGAAGGCAGCTAAGGCAGGAAGTCCTGAAACCCTAAGCAAGTGGAGACCGGTGCCTAGCGAGGAGCCAATTCTGGTCAGCGGAAGAAGCTCGATAAAACTAAGAGACGAGGAAGTCCTGACTAGAGTCTTGCTCTTGGAGACGGTCTTGAAGCTAGTAGCCAGTGCGAGGCCGAGCGAAGAAGCTCATGAGGGTGCTTGGCCCAAGGCGGAAGACCCCGAAGCCCTAAGCACTTGGCGGGAAGGTGCCTAAGCGAGGCCAGTGCTGCGGGCCGGCGGAAGAAACTCATGAGCAGCCCAGGCCCGAGGAAGTCCCAAGCTTCAAGCTTGCGTTGGGACGGTGCCCTAAGCGAGGCCCAGTGCGGTAGGCGGGCTGATAGAGCACGCCAAGGACGAAGTCCCAGAATCCTAAGTCTTGGGGAGGCAGGGTCTTGAGGAGCATGGCCAGTGCGAGGCCAGCGTAAGAAGTGACAGAAGATGCTAAGCCGCTGGGAGTCAGGCACAGGTGGCGGGACGGTGATGGCAGTCCCAGTGCAGGCGGCGAGCTTCGTGAAGACAACGCTAAGCACAAGTGCCCGAAAGCCCTAGCAACAGGCGGGAGGCGAGGCAGTGATTATGGTAGAAAGCGGGAAAACTCGTGAAGAGCAGTGGGCGAGAAGTCCCAAGCCTAAGTTTTAGGCTAGGCAGTCATAGGCGTGAATGAGGGCCGGAAGCTCGTGAGCTAGGGCTGAAGTCTGACTTAAGTCTTGGGCAGGTGATTGCTAGCGAGGCCAGTGCGGTTTGTCGGAAAAAGCTCATGGGAACAACTCTAAGGCCCAGCGGGAGAGACCCAGCTAAGCACTTGGGTGGGGCCAGAGTCAGATCCACAAGTCTTAGGGAGGCGGTCTTAGAGGCGTCCAGCCGGTCTCTGAGGCTGAGCCCAGCGATAAGGTAAGTGACAAGAGATGCTGACCGCCCAGAAGTCCAGGGCACAGGTCGTGGCATGGGGGTCAGTGATTCTAAGCGGTCTGATGGGCAGACTGGAAACTCTCCGTGAGACAGCGGCCAGGCTGGGGGTGCTGAGGCCTGGCGTGCGGGAGACGATTATGGTACAGTAGGCGGACGTGCGGGGAGACGTGAGGCCCGAGGTCCCAGGCCTAGGATTTTAGGGCTGGGTGGTCTCAGGCGGTAGTGATCTGAGGCCAGAGGAGAAGGAGCTCATGAGAAGAGCAGCTAGGGCCGCAGTCTGAGCAGAAGTCGTGGGACAGGGCACGGGGCCACTCGCCCGAGACCAGTGGGGGCGCGTGTCTGGGGAAAAAGCTCATGAGAGACAACCCAACGCCGAGGCGGAGGACCCCAGAGCTCTAAGCGCCGCAGGGTGGGGCCAGTGCCCCAGCGGGGCCAGTTGCACGACGGCCGGAGAAACTCAATGGAGAGGCTAGAGGCGGAGAAGACCCAGATCTAGAAGTGTTGGGCGGGAGCGTGTGTCGTGCATTGACGGTGCGGGCCGGCGGAAGAAGCTAATGAAGAATGCTAAGCCGAAGTCCCAGAGCCCTGGGTCTTAGGCGGGACGGTGTCAGCAGGGCCAGTGCTGGTAGGAAAATAAGCTCATGAAGACAAGCGTTAAGGCGGAAGACCCAGCGAAGCACTAGGTGGGACGGTGCTAAGCGAGGACCAGTGCTGGACCGTCGTGAAGAAGCTCGTGAAGCAGCCAAGGCCATAGAGTCCGAAGCCCTAAGTCTTGGGCGAGGCGGTCTGGCGTGGCCGGTGCTGAGGCCGGCGGAAGAAGCTCATGAAGAATGCTAAGGCCGGAAGTCCCAAGACTAAGTCTTAAGCGGGACGGTTCAAGCGAGGGCCAGTGCTGGTAGGCAGAAAACTCGTAGAAGACAGCTAAGGCGGAGACCCGAAGCACAAGCACTTGGGCGGGACCAGTTGCCTAAGCGAGGCCAGTGCTGAGTGAGGCGGAAGAAGCTCATGATGACGCTAAGGCTAGAACTCCTAAGCCTAAGTCTTGGGGAGCAGGTCTAGGCGTGGCCAGTGCGGGCCGAACAGGAAGAAGCTCATGAGAGAATCTAGGGGCCAGAAGTGCAAACCTCAAGACTTAGGCGGGACGATTGCCTAGCGATGACAGTTGCGGGCCGAGGCGAGCTTTGAAGACAGAGCTAAGCTAGGGGTCCGAAGCTAACTCTTGGGTGGGACGGTTGCCAGCGATGCCAATGTCTGGTGAGGCGGGAAGAAGCTCATGAAATGACAAGCTAAGCCCGAAGTCCCGAAGCCTAAGTCTTATCTGTGGAGACGGTCTTGGGCGTGGTGGTGCAGATCAGTGGAGAAGCTCATGGAGAGAGCGCTGAGGCCGGAGACCCAAGCTAAGCACTTGGGCGGAGACAGTTGCCTAGCGAGAGCCAGATTCTTGGTAGAGCGGGAAGAAGCTTCGTGAAGAGCAGCTCAGGCCGGAGGTCTGAGCCTAAGTGCTTAAGTGGAGCAGGTTGCAATGAGACCAATTCGCGGGCCTAGCGGAAGAAGCTCATGAAGAGGCTGAGGCAGGATGTCTGAGACTAAGTCTTAGGCGAGGCGGTCTTGCGTGGTGATTCTGGGCCGGCGGAAGAAGCTCGTGAAGAATGCTGAGGTTAGAAGTCCCAAAGCCCTAAGTTTTATCGCGGGAAGGTAGCCAGTGCGTGGATTCGAGGCCCGGCGGAAGAAGCTCAAAGAGACAGCCCAAGGCTAGAGACCAGAAGGCCAAGTGAGGCGATCTGGGTTCTAGTAAGAGCCGATTCTGAGCGAGAGGAAGAAGCTCGTGAAGAGCACTAAGGCGGAGTCCCAAGCCTAAGTCTTGGGCGGGACGGTTGCTAGCGAAGACCAGTGCTGGTGAGCGGGAAGAAGATCATGATGAAGCAGCTAAGGCCGGAGGTCCCAGAGCCTAAGTCTTAGGCGGAGTTTGTGCAAGCGAGGCCAAATCTTGGTAGAAGCGGAAGAAGCTCATGAGAGACAACGCTTAGGTGGGGCGGTTGCTAGCAGAGAGCCAATTGTGGTAGGCGGAAGAAGCTCATGAAGAATGCTAAGGCGGAAGTCCCAAAGCCTAAGCACTTAGGCGGGACGGTGACTTCTGAGGACAATTGCGGTAGGCGAGGAAGAAGATCATGAAGAGCGCTAAGGCGAGAGTCCCAAGCCTAAGTCTTGGGAGGGACGGTCTGAGAGCATAGTGATGCATGCACAGGCGGAAGAAGCTCATGAAGAATGCTAAGGCCGGAAGTCCCGAACCCTAAGTCCTTGGCGGGACGGTCCCAGGGAGGCCAGTGCGGTAGAGCAAAGAAGCTCATGAAGACAAGCTAAGGCTAGAAGTCCCAGATCCTAAGCATTAGGCGGGACGATTGCCTAAGCGGAGACGAGTCTGGTAGGCAGGAAGAAGCTCGTGAAGACAACACTAAAGTCAGAAGGCCCATAGCCTAATTCTTAGGAGGGACGGTGGCAAGCGAGACCAATTGCGAGGCCGGCGGAAGCTCATAAAGATGGCGTTAAGCTAGAAGTCCCAAGCCTAACTCTTGGGCGGGATGGTGCCTAGCGAGGCCAATGACGGTAGAGCGGAAGAAGCTAATGAAGAGCAGCTAAGGCGAGTCCCAAGCCTAAGTCTTGGGCATGGCGGTTGCCTAGCGAGGCCAGTCTGGTGAGCGGAAGAAGGTCATTAAAACGCTAAGGCGAGAGTCCCAAGCCTAAGTCTTTGGGCGGGACGGTGGAAAGAGAGGCCAGTGCGGGTTCGGCGGGCGATGATGACAGCTAA
This sequence comes from Murraya koenigii, assembly GCA_025617385.1. NCBI lineage: Eukaryota > Viridiplantae > Streptophyta > Magnoliopsida > Sapindales > Rutaceae > Murraya > Murraya koenigii. The sequence continues at coordinate 19,279,168 of CM046815.1, forward strand.
GGCAAAGCGTCCGATGCTAAGCCTTAGGCGGCCGGTGCCTAGCGAGGCCAGTGCGGGCTGAGCGGAAGCTCATGAAGACAACGCTAAGTCCGGAAGTCCCAAGCCTAACTCTTGGTTGGGACGGTGCAAGCGAGGCCGATTACTGGTAGAGCACAGAAACTCATGAAGACAACGCTAAGGCCGGATGTCCCAAGCCTAAGCATTAGGCGGGACGAGTGCCTAGCGAGGCCAATTCAAGTAGGCGGAAGAAGCTCATGATGAGCAGCTAAGGCCGGAGTAGCAGAAGTCTAAGTCGTGGGCGGGACGGTTGCCAAGCGAGGCCAGTCTGAGGCCGGCGGAGGATCGTGAAGACAACGCTAAGGCCGGAAATCCCAAGCCAAAGCCTTAGATGGGACGATTGCCTAGCGAGGCCAATTCTGGCCAGAGTAGAAGAAGCTCGTGAAGAAGGCTAAGGCCGGAGGTCCCAAGCCTAAGTCTTGGGCGGGACGGTGCTAGCGAGGCCAGTGCGGTAGGCGAGAAACTCATGAAGACAGCTAAGGTCGGAAGACCCAGAACTAAGCCTAGGTGGAGCAGTTGCTAGAGAGGGTCATTTCTAGGTAGAGCGGAAGAAGCTCGATAAAGCAGCTAAGGCCATAGAGTCCCAAGCCTAAGCCTTAGGAGAGGCGGTCTTGGGCGTGGCCGATTCGGGGCAGGAAGAAGAAGCTAATGAAGAATGCTAAGCTAGAAGTCCCAAGCCTAAGTCTTAAGCGGGACGGTGCCAAGCCAGGATAATTGCAAGCCGAGCAGAAGAAGCTCATGAGAGACAGCCTAAGGCGGAAGACCCAAGCCTAAGCACTTGGGCGGGACGATGCCTAGCGAGGCCAATCACGGTAGAGGCGGAAGAAGCTCGTGAATAGCGCTAAGGCTAAAAGTCCCAAGCCTAAGTCTTAAAGCGGGACGGTCTAAGCCGAGACCGATTGTGGTAGAGCGGAAGAAGCTCTTGAGGCAGCTAAGCTCGGAAGTCCCAAGTCTAATTTTTATGAGGGACGGTTGCCAGCGAGGCCGATTGCGAGGCCGGCGGAGGCTCGTGAAGATAATGCTAAGGCCGGAAGTCCCAAGCATAAGCACTTGGGCGGGGACGGTGACTTACGAGGACAATTGCGGTAGAGGCGGAAGAAGATCATGAAGAGCGCTATGGCCGAAGTCCCAAGCCTAAGTCTTGGGAGGGACGGTCTTAGAGCATGGCCGATTCTGAGCCAGGCGGAAGAAGCTCGTGAAGAATGCTAAGGCGGAAGTCCCAAACCCTAAGTCCTTGGTGGGACGGTCGATGTGAGGCCAATTGCAGGCCCAGCGGAAGAAGCTCGTGAAGACAACGCTAGGTTAGAAGTCCCAGATCCTAAGCATTAGGCGGGACGGTTGCCTAGCGAGGGCCAGTGCTGGTAGGCGGAAGAAGCTCATGAAGAGCCTAAGGCCGAGTAGCAAAGCCTAAGTCTTGGGAGGCGGTCTTGAGGTGGCCGATTCTGAGGCCGAGGCGGAAGAAGCTCATGAGAGACAGCTAAGGCCGGAAGACCCAAGCCTATGCACTTGGGTGGGATGGTGCCTAAGCGAGGCCAATTTTAGGCCAGAGCAGGAAGAAGCTCGATAAGAGCAGCTAGAGACGAGGTGCCAAAGCCTAAATCTTAGGCGAGGGCGGTCTTGGCGTGGCCGATGCTGAGGCAGGAAGAAGAGGCTAATGAAGAATGCTAAGCCCGGAGTCCCAAGCCTAAGTCTTAAGCGGGACGGTTGCCAAGCGAGGCCAGTTGCGGTAGAGCGGAAGAAACTCATGAAGACAACACTAAGGCTAGAGACCCAAGCCTAAGCCTTAGGCGGGACGAAACCTAGCAAGGCCAATCACGGGCAGAGCATAAGAAGCTCATGAAGAGCAGCTAAGGCCGGAAGTCCCAAGCCTAAGTCTTGGGCGAGGCGGTCTGCGGCGTGGCCAGTCTGAGGCAGGCGGAAGAAGCTCATGAAGAGCAGCTAAGCGGAAGTTCCAAGCCTAAATCTTAGATGAGTGCAGTGCCGAGCGAGGCCGGTGCAGGTAGGCGGAAGAAACTCATGAAGGCAGTAGCTAAGCCCGGAAGTCCCAAGCTAAGCCTTGGGTGGGACGATTGCCTAGCCGAGGCCAGTGCAGGTAGGCGGAGTAACTCGTGAAGAAGCTAAGGTCGGAAGTACAGAAGCCTAAGTCGTGGGCGGGACGGTGTCATCATGAGGCCAATTCTGAGGCGAGGCGGAGGATCGTTAAGACAATGCTAAGGCCGGAAGATCAGGAGCCTAAGCACTTGGGCGGGACGATGCTAGCGAGGCCGATTCTGGTAGAGCGGAAGAAGCTCGTGAAGAGCAGCTAAGGCCGGAAGTCCTGAAGCCTAAGTCTTGGGCGGGACGGTGCTGGCGAGGCCGATTCTGAGTAGGAGTAGAAGAAGCTCGTGAAGACAATGCCAAGCCCGGAAGTCCCAAGCCTAAGCTCAAGCCTTAGGCAGGACGGTGCTCTAGCCGAGGCCGATTGCAGGCCAGGCGAAGTGGCGATGAAGAACGCTAAAGTCAGAAGTACCAAAGCCTAAGTCGTAGGAGGGACGGTGTCAAGCGAGGCCAATTCTGAGGCCGAGGCGGAGGATCGTGAAGACAACGCTAAGGCCGGAAGACTAGCGAGGCCGGTTGCGGTAGGCGGAAGAAGCTCGTGAGAGACAGCCTAGGGCGGAAGACCCAAGCCTAAGCCTTGGGCGGGGCGATGCTAGCGAGGCCAATCACGAGCCAAGCGGAAGAAGCTCATGAAGAGCAGCTAAGGCGGAAGTCCCAAGCCTAAGTCTTAGGCGGGGACGGTTCAAGCGAGGCCAGTGCGGTAGGCGGAAGAAACTTCGTGAAGTCAGCGCTAAGGCGGAAGTCCCAAGCCTAAGTCTTAGGCGAGGCCGGTCTCGGCGTGGCCAGTCTTGGCAGGCGGAAGAAGCTCATGAAGAGCAGCTAAGCGAAGTCCCAAGCCAAAATCTTGGGCAGTGCAGTGCCAGCGAGGCCAGTGCGGTAGAGCGGAAGAAGCTAATGAAGAATGCAAAGCCGGAAGTCCAGAGCCTAAGTCTTGGGCGAGGCAGTTCTAGCGAGGTCGAGTGCGGTAGGCCGGAAGAAGCTCATGAAGACAACGCTAAGGTCGGAAGACCCAAGCTTGAGCACTTAGGCGGCACGGTACTAGCGAGGCCGATTGCGGTAGGCGGAAGAAGCTCATGAAGAGCAGCTAAGGCGGAGGACCCAAGTCCTAAGTCTTAGGCGGGGACGGTTCCAGCGAGGCCAGTTGCGGTAGGCGGAGAAGCTTCGTGAAGTCAGCGCTAAGGCCGGAAGTCCCAAGCCTAAGTCTTAGGCGAGGCGGTCTGGCGTGGCCAGTCTTGGCGAGGCGGAAGAAGCTCATGAAGAGCAGCTAAGCCGAAGTACAAGCCTAAATCTTAGGCATGCGGTTGCAAGCGGAGGTCGATTGCGAGTCAGGCGGAAGAAGCTCATGAAGAATGCAAAGCCGAAGTCCGAAGCCTAAGTCTTGGGCGGGACGGTGCTAGCGAGGACCAGTGCGGTAGGCGGAAGAAGCTCATGAAGACAGCGCTAAGGTCGGAAGAGCCAAAGCAGAGCACTTAGGCGGCCGGTGCCTAGCGAGGCCGGTTGCTGGTAGAGCGAGAAGAAGCTCATGAAGAGCAGCTAAGGCCGGAGGTCCCAAGCCTAAGTCTTGGGCGGGACGGTTCCAGCGAGGCCAATTGCAGGTCGGTAGAAGAAACTCGTGAAGTCAGCGCTAAGGCCGAAGTCCCAAGCCTAAGTTTTAGGCGAGGCAGTGCGGCGTGGCCAGTCTTGGCGGAGGCGGAAGAAGCTCATGAAGAGCAGCTAAGCCGGAAGTACAAGCCTAAATCTTAGGCATGTCGGTTGCCAGCCGGAGGTCCAGTGCAGGTAGAGCAAAAGAAGCTCATGAAGAATGCAAAGCCCGAGAGTCCGAGCCTGAAGTCTTGGGCGGGACGGTGTAGCGAGACGATTGCGGTAGGCGGAAGAAGCTCATGAGGACAACTAAGGTCGGAAGAGCCAAAGCCGAGCATTAGGCGGCACGGTGCCTAGCGAGGCCGGTTCGCGGTAGAAGCGGGAAGAAGCTCGTGAAGAGCAGTGAGGCCGGAGGTCCCAAGCCTAAGTCTTAGGCGGGGACGGTTCAGCGAGGCCGATTGCGGAGACGGCGGAAGAAGCTCGTAGAAGTCAGCTAAGGCGGAGGTCCAGCCAGAAGTCTTGGGCGAGGGCGGTCTAGAGTGTGGCCGGTCGCGGCAGGCGGAAGAAGCTCATGAAGCAGCTAAGCTAGAAGTCCCAAGCCCTCAGTCTTGAGGCAGTGCAGTTGCAGCGGAGTCGGTCATTGCGGTAGGCGAGAAGAAGCTCATTAAGAATGCAAAGCCCGGAGTCCAGAGCCTAAGTCTTAGGGCGGGGACGGTTGCCCAGCGAGACCAGATTGCGGTCAGAGCGGAAGAAGCTCATGAAGACAAGCTCAAGGTCGGAAGAGCCGAGCTCGAGCACTTAGGCGGCACGGTTGCATCATGAGGCCGATTCGCGGTAGAAGCGGAAAAACTCATGAAGAGCGCTAAGGCCGGAGGTCCCAAAGCCTAAGTCTTGGGCGGGACGGTTCAGCGAGGCCAGTTGCGGTAGGCGGAAGAAACTCAGTGAGAGTTAGCATAAGGCCGAGAATTCCCGAAGCTAAGCACTTGGGCGGAGCAGTGCCTAGCGAGGCCAATTCTGGCCAAGGCGAGAATAAGATCATGGAGAGCTAAGGCCATGAAGTCCCAGACTAAGTCTTCACAGCGAGGCAGTCTGCGCGTGTCGATTCTGAGGCCGGAGTAGAAGAAGCTCATGAAGGCAGCCCAAGCGGAGTCCCAAGCCTAAGTCTTGGGCAGTGCGGTTGCTAAGCGAGGGCCAGTGCGAGGCTGAGCAGGAAGAAGCTGTAGAGACAACGCTAAGGCTAGAGTCCCAAGCCTAAGCGCCCGAGGCGGACATGATTACTGGCGAGGACCAGTGCGGTAGAGCAGGAAGAAGCTCGTGAAAGAGCAGCTAAGGTCAGGAAGTACCAAGTCCGAGCACTTGGGTGGCACGGTGCCTAAGCGAGGCCAATTCTGAGGCCGGCGGAGGATCGTGAAGACAACGCTAGGGCCGTAAATCCCAAGCCAAAGCCTTGGGTGGGACGGTTGCTAGCGAGGCTGATTCTGCGGCTAGGCATAGGAAGCTCATGAAGCAGCTAAGGCCATGAGAGTCCCAGACTAAGTCTTGGGCGAGGCAGTCTTGGGCGTGTCCAGTCTGAGCGAGGCGGAAGAAGCTCATGAAGGCAAGCTGGAAGTCCCAAGCCTAAGTCTTGGGCAGTGCAGGTGCTTCATGAGGCCAGTTCGGTAGAGCAGGAAAAGCTCATGAGAGACAAGCGCTAAGGCAGAGGTCCCGAAACTAAGCGCTTGGGCGGGGCCGGTTGCTAGCGAGAGACCAGTGCGGTAGGCGAGCAAAGAAGCTCGTGAAGAGCACTAAGGTCGAGTAGCACAAGCACGGGCACTTAGGCGGACTACGGTGCCTAGCGAGATGGTGCAGGGCCCGGCAGGAGGATCATGAGAGACAGCCTTCAAGGCCATAAATCCCAAGCCAAAGCACTTGGGTGGGACGGTCTTGCGCGAGGGCCAGTGCGGGCGAGGCATAGGAAGCTCTCGTGAAGAGCTAGGGCGGAAGTCCCAAGCCTAAGTCTTAGGGCGGGACGGTCTGCAGTGTGGGAGGCTGAGGCCAGGCGGAAGAAGCTCATGAAGAATGCTAAGCCCGAGAGTCCCAAGCCTGAAGTCTTAAAGCGGGACGGTTGCTAGCGAGGCCGATTGCAAGCCAATAGAATAAGCTCATGGAGAACACTAAGGCCATGAAGTCCCAAGACTAAGTCTTAGGCGAGGGCGGTCTTAGGCAGTGGTCTGAGGCCGAGGCGGAAGAAGCTCATGAAGAGCAGCTAAGCGGAAGTCCCAAGCCTAAGTCTTGGGCAGTGCAGATTGCAGCGAGGCCAGTGCATTCAGAGCAGGAAGAAGCTCATAAAGACAACGCTAAGGCCGGAGTCCAAGCATAAGCCTTGGGCGGGGCCGGTGCCTAGCGAGGCCAGTGCGGTAGAAGCGGAAGAAGCTCATGAAGAGCTAGCTAGTAGAGTCCCAAGCCTAAATCTTAGGCAGTGCAGTGCCAGGCGGAGGTCGATTGCGAGTAAGCGGAAGAAGCTCATTAAGAATGCAAAGCCGGAAGTCCGAGCCTAAGTCTTAGGCGGGGACGGTGCTCAGCGACACCAATTGCGGTAGAAGCGGAAGAAGCTTATGAAGACAACGCTAAGGTCGGAAGAGCAAGCTCGAGCACTTAGGCGGCGCGGTGCTATCGCGAGGCCGATTGCGGTAGAGCGGAAGAAGCTTCATGAAGAGCAGCTAAGGCCGGAGGTCCCAAAGCCTAAGTCTTAGGCGGGACGGTTCAGCGAGGCAGTGCGGTAGGCGGAAGAAACTTCATAAAGTTAACGCTAAGGCCGGAAGTCCCAAGCCTAAGCCTTGGGCGGAGCAGTTGCCTAGCGAGGCCAGATTGCTGGCCGAGCGAGAATAAGATCGTGGAGAGCATGAAGGCCATAGAGTCCCAGACTAAGTCTTGGGCGAGGCGGTCTTAGGCGTGTCAGTCTGAGGCGAGGCGGAAGAAGCTCATGAAGGCAGCTAAGCCGAGAGTCCCAAGCCTGAAGTCTTGGGCAGTGCGGTTGCTAAGCGAGGGCCAATTACTGGTACGAGCAGGAAGAAACTCGTGAAGACAGCCTAAGGCTAGAAGTCCCAAGCTAAGCCTTAGGCGGGAGACGGATTACTAGCGAGGCCAGTGCGGTAGGCGGGAAGAAGCTCGTGAAGAGCAGCTAAGGTAGAAGTCCCAAGCCCTAAATCTTAGGCAGTGCAGTTGCCAGGCGGAGTCGATTGCGGTAGGCGAGAAGAAGCTCATTAAGAATGCAAAGCCGGAAGTCCGAGCCTAAGTCTTAGGCGGAGACGGTGCTAACGACACCGATTGCGGTAGAAGCGGAAGAAGCTTATGAAGACAACGCTAAGGTCGGAAGAGCCAAGCTGAGCACTTAGGCGACACGGTGCTATCGCGAGGCCGATTGCTGGTAGGCGGAAGAAGCTCAGTGAAGAGCAGCTAAGGCCGGAGGTCCCGAAGCCTAAGTCTTAGGCGGGGCCGGTTCAGCGAGGCCAGTGTGAGGCAGGCGGAGAAACTCGTAAAGTTAGCGCTAAGGCCGGAAGTCCCAAGCCTAAGCCTTAGGCGGAGCAGTGCCTAAGCGAGGCCAGTTGCTGGCCGGCGAGAATAAGATCATGGAGAGCAGCTAAGGCCATAAGTCCCAGACTAAGTCTTACGGCGAGGCGGTCTTGGGCGTGTCCAGTCTGAGGCGAGGCGGAAGAAGCTCATGAAGAGCAGCTAAGCCGGAAGTCCCAAGCCTAAGTCTTGGGCAGTGCGGTGCTAAGCGAGGGCCAGTGCAGGTCGAGCAGGAAGAAGCTCATGAGAGACAACGCTAAGGCTAGAAGTCCCAAGCCTAAGCCTTGGGCGGGACGGTTGCTAGCGAGGCCAGTCTGGTAGGCGGGAAGAAGCTCGTGAAGAGCTAAGGTCGGAAGTACAAAGTCACGGGCACTTGGGTGGCACGGTGCCTAGCGAGGCCAGTGCGGGGCCGGCGGAGGATCGTGAAGACAACGCTAAGGCCATAAATCCCAAGCCAAAGCCTTGGGTGGGACGGTTGCTAGCGAGGGCCAGTGCGAGGCAGAGCATAGGAAACTCGTGAAGAGCAGCTAAGGCCATAGAGTCCCAGACTAAGTCTTGGGCGAGGGCGGTCTTGGGCGTGTCAGTCTGAGGCGAGGCGGAAGAAGCTCATGAAGAGCAGCTAAGCCGGAAGTCCCAAGCCTAAGTCTTGGGCAGTGCGGTGCTTAAGCGAGGCCAGTGCGGGCCGAGCAGGAAGAAGCTCATGAAGACAACGCTAAGGCCGGAAGTCCCAAGCCTAAGCCTTAGGCGGGGACGGTGCCTAGCGAGGCCAGTGCGGTAGAGCAAAGAAGCTCGTGAACAACGCTAAGGTCAGAAGTACCAAAGCCTGAGCCTTAGGCGGCACGGTGCCTAGCGAGGCCAATTGCAGGCCCGAGCAGAGGATCATGAAGACAACGCTAAGGCCATAAATCCCAAAGCCAAAGCCTTAGGTGGGACAGTGCCTAGCGAGGCCAATTGCAGGCCGAGCATAGGAAACTCATAAAGAACGCTAAGGCCAGAAGTCCCAAAGCCTAAGTCTTAGGCGGGACGGTGCAGAGTGTGGCGAACTGCAGGCCCGAGCAGAAGAAGCTCATGAAGAATGCTAAGCCCAGAAGTCCCAAAGCCTAAGTCTTAAGCGGGACGGTGCCTAGCGAGGCCAATTGCAAGCCGAGCCGAATAAGCTCATGGAGAACGCTAAGGCCATAAGTCCCAAAGACTAAGTCTTAGGCGAGACGGTGCCGAGCGTGGCCAATTACAGGCCAGAGCAGAAGAAGCTCATGAAGAACGCTAAGCCAGAAGTCCCAAAGCCTAAGTCTTAGACGGTACGGTGCCAAGCGAGGCCAATTGCATTCCGAACAGAAGAAGCTCATAAAGACAACGCTAAGGCCAGAAGTCCCAAAGCCTAAGCCTTAGGCAGGACCGGTTGCCTAGCGAGGCCAGTGCTGGTAGAGCGGAAGAAGCTCATGAAGAACGCTAAGGTCAGAAGTACCAAAACCTAAGTCGTAAGCAGGACGGTGCCAAGCGAGGCCAATTACAGGCCCAAGCAGAGGATCATGATGACAACGCTAAGGCCAGAAATCCCAAAGCCAAAGCCTTAGGTGGGACAGTGCCTAGCGAGGCCAATTGCAAGTCGAGCATAGGAAGCTCATGAAGAACGCTAAGGCCAGAAGTCCCAAAGCCTAAGTCTTAGGCGGGACGGTGCAGAGTGTGGCCAACTGCAGGCCCGAGCAGAAGAAGCTCATGAAGAACACTAAGGCCAAAAGTCCAAAGCGTAAGTCTTAGGCGGGACAGTGCAAAGCGAGGCCAATTGCAGTCCGTGCAGAAGAAGCTCATGAAGACATCGCTAAGGCCAGAAGTCCCAAAGCCTAACCCTTAGGCGGGACGGTGCCTAGCGAGGCCAATTGCAGGCTGAGCAGAAGAAGCTCATGAAGACAACGTAGAGGCCAGAAGTCCCAAAGCCTAAGTCTTAGGCTGGACAGTGCCGAGCGTGGCCAATTACAGGCTCGAGCAGAAGAAGCTCGTGAAGAACGCTAAGGCTGGAAGTCCCAAAGCCTAAGCCTTAGGCGGGACGGTGCTGAGCTTAGCCAAATTGCAGGCCGAGCAGCGGAAGTTCATGATGATAACATAGAGGCCAGAAGTCTCAAAGCCTAATCTTTAGGTGGGACGGTGCCGAGCGAGAGCCAATTGTAGGCTCGAACAAGAAGAGCGTGAGGAGATTAGATTACATTGAATTTAAACATGAACCAAAAGTGGGCTCGAAGCAAATGAGCTCGCAATATAAAAAGCCACAAAGCATGAGCCGATCGTCGGTCTAGAAAGACCGAGCTCACGAAACAAGCCGAAGGCTTCTAGCTTAACTCAAGGCAAATCTTTTCCAAGCATAAGTCTTAAGAATCATGCATGCAGTAATACACTTGGGCATAAAACAAAATAAAAAGTTCAAGACTTACAAAATTCTCACTTAGCAAGTATATGGAGTCAATCCCACACACAAGACACAAAAATATACACACGAGTACAAGAATGAGTTGTTCAATCTTTGCCTTTTTATTTCATTGAAATGATTACAAGTATAGGGAATAATAAAATAATATATATATATATATATATAATAAAGAAGAGAAGGAAAAATATAGTTCAGGCAACAGGGGCGTCATCGGCAGCAGCAGCAGGAGCATCTCCAGCAGTAGGAGCGTCAGCAGCAGGGGGAGGAACAACTTCCCCAGGTTCAGTCTGTGGCTCGGAAGGGGAAGCTTCAGACTCTTGGGTGGGGGCGTCGTGAATGCGCATGTACTCGGCAACACCCGCTTGGACCTTAGACAGGTCGACCTCAGAATGTACCTTGCCCAAGGCATACACGAGGCAGTCATAGCTGAAGTCCACCCCATTGTGGTACTCGGTTGTGAGTTGGACCTTCAAAGCATCTATCTACCCTTGGAGAAGAGAAGTTTCCCCTTCCATGGTCCTCTCGAAGGAGGATCTCTAGGTGTCCAAATCCTTCCGAGTCTCGATCAACTCTTCACGGATGATAGTCAGCTCCCTCTAGAACTGGGAACCTTAGAGTCAGACACCACTGTCCTCTCTGCAAAGGTTGCGTTCTCTTCTTAAAGCCTTATCTCCTCTTTCAACTGCTCGACAGTCTGCTCCAAGCTCCGAATCTCTGCTCGAATTTCCTCCTAAGAGTCTTGGGTCTTGGCCTTGAGCCTGGTCACAGCAACTGAAGTTCGGGAGGAGAGGCGCTGAAGAGCACTAAATAGCTCGTCAACATCATAGGACTCCAGCCCATCCAAGAATTTGTCATCCATCTCCAGACCCTGCTCTGGAACACTTTTGGGTTGAGGGCGAGCTGAGGCCGCAGTCCTCTGACGCCTGCTAGGAGGTCCTTCTTCTGCTCGTGCTACCTGTTGAGCAGAAGGGGGAGCTCGAGCAGGTGGAGGTGGAGCATCTGTTTCAGCTCGTGGCCTCTTCGAAGTGCTCGCACCTCCGGCAATCCCTACACGCCTATGCATCATCTCGCGCATTCCCCTCATATCTTCTCCTCGCACTAGACCAAACTCCAAGAAATTTTAGGGTGTAAACAGCTCCCTGCACGAGCTCGCGTTGTCAAGTGCAGTCTTCACGTGTGCTCGAAGCTCTTCCCCAATTCTGAAAGAAGCACCCCAAGAAACTGCAAAAACAGCCAAGGTAAAATAATGAGAACAGATACGAGTAGAAGAACTAAAATGAGAATTCACCGGATAGATAAACAACCTGGAGTGCAAAAATGCCGTGGAACCGGTAGGATGCCCTCGGTGAAAGGTGCAGCGTGCCCCCATTCCCCCCCAACGAAGAAGAATTTGCTCTTCCAGTTGCCACCAGAAGTTGGGAGGTCAGTGATGGGTTTTTTACGCTTCAGCCTGGAGGTAAGGTAGTACCAACCAGCATCCTTCGGGCTGCACTTCAACTGATACAGGTGTTTTATTTCACCTACCGAGGGTTCACCCAAATTGCACCATTTCCACAACACAAAGAGTCCGGAAAGGACCCTCCACCCATTCGGGTTCAACTACCCTGGGGCCAGACCAAATCTAGACAAAACCCAGAAAAAATAAGGCTGGAGAGGCAGCCTGACCCCCCATTTGAAGCATTCTAGATGGAAGGTCGTATACCCTTGAGGGGGACGGCTGGGGATATCACCCCTGCCTAACAACCTTAAATCTACATTATCGGGTATATGGTAGGTACGCCTAAAACTATCCAAATCTAACTGGGTGGTTTCACATCTCATTTGATCAATGGGGTATCCCCTACCCTCTAACCTTTGGCTGGCCCTTTCCCCCTGATGCTTCTGGGCTTCCGCCGCGGGCAATGCCTCTTCTGAACTAGAATCCCTCACAGGAATTATACTAAGAGGCTCTACTTCACTAGAAGAGGAAGATTCCTTAGGGGACATTCTACGGGCTTGCTGGGTACCAGACATTTTTCCTAGAATATAATCTACCCAAATAGAATCAGAGACCTGGAAGAAGGAAGAACGGAACCGGTAAGAAAAGAAGGAAGAAGGGTTTGTACCTGAACACAGAGAAAGGTTTACACGACCGGAAATCGCCTTGACACGGAAGAGGAAGACGAAGAAACACTTGCAAGAAAATCTCAGGTTTGAGTAAAAATGAGCAATAGGAAGTACAGTAAGGAAGTCAAGGGTTTTTAAAAGAGGAAAGGGAAAAGGCGCATCTCTTCAACGGACGGCACGTAGATCAAGCGGCGCGACCTTTCGAGTAGCGTCCCTTCAAAATTTGAATGCACGGTCAGAATCCATCTATGTGTCCCGTATTAAATGCGAAATAACGGAAGTGGAAGACAGTTGGAGAACGTGGAGGAGTGTAAAAGGCCGGGAAGTCGGCCATCACTAATAAGTTTCAAGTATTATCTCGTTTCACTCAAAAGACTAGAAACTAGGGGACTGGTGTTTGGGTAATATCAGGCAGGTCTCCTCGAGGCCCTTCCAGCTCGAATGAAATACCCCGAGGTCAATCCAGCTCGAGCAGAAGTCCGGACCACTGGCACGAAGACGATCTAACTAGACGTCAAAGCTGGTCAAGGTCAAGGAAGTTAGAGCCGTCTGAGCTTCGAGCTCTCTTGCCTACTCGAGGTCATCAGGCCCAGTGAAGGCTGGACAAGGACGAGGAGCTCAAAGGCTGATCGAGACCCAAGCTCTCCTCCTTGCTCGCTATAGTCAAGTCCTCGAGCACAACCGGGCCATGCAGGTCATAAGATAAATGGAACGTAAGATCCGGCTCAGGGCAGTCTAACCCGTTTCCTCAAAATCTCGCACACCTTTCGATGTCTGATCAGCACCCCACATGGTATGGTGGCGGTACTAGTTGCCGATGGTCAGCACATGCCCCCACGGTGTCATCATTCCTTGCGTGCATACCGGACATGATGATCTAGCCATGTGAATCGGGTTAAGGAGACAGCTGCGCATCCCTAAGGAATATTACACCAATCTCGGCTGTCAGAGGGACCTAGACACCACTGACGCGGGAATGGATGATCTCAGAGAGAAAAGGCGGGAAAAATAGAGAATAAAAGGAAACAGACGGGCAAGTTGCAGCGGTTCTGAAAATTTACGCAGGTTCTTCCGATTCTTACTTCCCTTTACATTAATTCTCTGAAAATTCCATTATTCAGAAAGGAAGGCAAAAATTTCCCTTTTCATTCTTTCAGTCTCTCTAACTAAGAGGGATACAAAAAGAACAACCCGATTACTGACTTGAGCGTCGGAGGGTTTTCTGTGAGTACAGGCCCGGGAGAATCTCACCTCGGTGAAGATAGAGAACCTGGAATTGGAAGACAGTCCTGCTCGAGCTCAAACTAAATGCGAGCAGAAGATTCTTGACACTGTTTGAAGGGACGCGGGAAAACTGCATCAACAAACGTGGCTACTCTACTAACAACCTTTGACTTGACTTAAACTAAATTAAATGAACTGACTTATATTTTGACTAATTCAAATGAAAATAAATTAGATTGTAACAGCTACTATCCTCTTAAGAATGTCCTTGTCCTCAAGGTTAAAGTTTGGATAATGCTCCTGAATCAATTCATGGGATTCCCATGTAGCTTCTGTTGGAGACAAACCCTTCCAATGAACTAAAACTTCCTTTCTGCCATTTTGAACTCACTGGTCTAGTAACGCTTGTGGAGTTGGAACTAACTCCTCATCTTGATTCAAGTCAGGAAAATCTTTAAGTACTTCAAACACTTCCCTAATACTTGCTTTAAGCATAAAATCATGAAATACTGAATGTAACTTGGATGACGTTGGAAGCTTAAGCCGATATGCTACCTTTCCAATCCTTTCCAGAATCTGATATCAGCCATAAAATCGAGCTGAAAGCTTAAATTTTTTCTTCCAACAAGAGACATCTGTCTGTAAGGTTACAGCTTTAAATATACCAGTCCCCCAGATTAAATTCTTTATCTCTATGTTTTGAGTCATAGACTTTTTTTGTTCTGTCCTGAGCAAGTTGGATATATTCTTGTACTATCTTAATAACTTTATCTCTTTGCAACAATTCTTTTTCCACTGCATCCACCGGAGTTGTACCAAGAATGTAACTTAGCAATCTAGGAGGGCTTCTACCATAAACAACTTCAAAATAAGTCCTTTTTATTGTTGAATGCCAACTGGTATTGTAACAGTATTCAACCCATAGAAGCCAATGGATCCAATCTTTGGGCTTTGAATTTGTGAAGCATCTTAAGTACATTTCTAAAGTTCTGTTCATAATTCACTTTGCCCATCAATTTGAGGATGATAATTGGAACTAAAATTTAAAGAAGTCCCATTTAGCCGAAACAACTCCATCTAAAATACACTAGTAAATGTTAGATCCCTGTCACATACGATTGTCTTTGGAAGACCATAAAGCTTAAAACCATTTTCAAAGAACAATTTGGCTACTCCCACAGTAGTATAAGGATGAGTTAGAGGAATAAAGTGAGCATATTTAGATAGCCTTTCAACAACTACAAAGATTGTTGTCTTACTATTGGATGTTGGCAGCCCTTCAACGAAGTCCATAGAAATATCTTCCCAAACTTGTTGTTAAATTGGAAGGGAATGTAACAACCCGGTAGGAGCCATGTGCTCTGTTTTGTGCTACTGGAAAATGTCGCATTTGTGTATAAATGCTTTAATCTGCTTCCTCATGTTCTTCCAATAAAAATTTGCCTTGATATGTTGTAAGTTTTTCACAAAGCCTTCATGAGTGCTTCCATGAAATTCTTTGATAATGGCTGTCACAAGTTCAGAGTCTTCCAATAAACAAATATGATCGTTAAATAATATAGTTCCATTATTCAATTTCCATAGCCCCAGTGCTTCCCCTTGCTAAATTTTTTTTGCAAGGCTTGTAATACTGGGTTAACCGCAATCTCTTCTTTAATCATCTCAAGCCATCGTGGTAGCATTTAGGAAATAAAAATTATAGCACCTTGTGGTTGTCCGTGACTTCGAGAAAGAGCATCAGCCACGACATTATCTCTAATCTTCTTGTACTCCACTTTAAAGTCATATCCCATGAATTTGTATAGCCATTTCTCTTGAGCTGCAGTTGTGATTTTTGGGACCACAGATGTTTAAAACTCTATAATCAGTCTTGAAGATGAATTGTTTGCCCAACAAGTATGGCCTCCATTTTTGTATTGCCAAAGTTAATGCAAGTATTTCCTTCTCATATGTAGAAAGAAGAAGATGTTTCCCTCGAAGTGCTTGGCTGAAATACGCTATAGGTTTTGCCCGTAATAGAACTGCACCAATGCTAAGCCCAGAAGCATCACATTCAACTATAAAAGCTTTTGAAAAGTCAGGAAGAGATAATACTTAGGCTTGTATCATGGCTATCTTGAGCTTTTGAAAAGCCTCCTCTGAAGCTGAACTCCATTTAAAAGAATCTTTCTTCAATATATTGGTAAGTGGAGCAGTAATTTTTCCATAGTGTTTTATGAATTTTTAGTAGTAACCTGTGAGTCCAAGAAACCCACGTAAAGCTTTACAAGTATTTGGCTGTGGCCACAACATCATTGCTTCAATTTTACTGGGGTCAAAAGCAACCCCTTACTTTGAAATAATATGTCCCAGATACTGCACTTCTTCCTTCCTAAATAGACATTTTTCAAGCTTCACACTCAACTTGTTAGCTTTTAGGATGTCAAAACAATTCTCAAATGCTCCATATGAGTATCCCAATCTTTACTATAAATGAGTATATTATCAAAAAATACAAGAAAAAATACATCATCCATAAGTGCTTGGAAGGTGGATGGAGCATTGGTAAGCCCAAATGGCATTACCAAAAATTTATAATGGCCTTCATGTATTCGAAATGCAGTTTTCTCAACATCATCTAGATGCATTCTGACTTAATGGTAGCCTGAACATAAATCTAATTTTGGTAAAAATTAAGCTTCTACTAATTCATTTAAAAGTTCATTGATCACAGGAATTGGGAATTTGTCTTTAACTGTAATTTGATTCAATGCCTGATAGTCGATGCACATCCTCCATAAACCATCATGTCTTTTAACCAACAAGACAAGAGAGGAATAAGGACTAGTCCTGGTACGAATAACACAGCAGCCAACAAATCTTTGATAATTTTCTAGATCTCATTTTTTTGAAAATAGGGATACCTATACGGCCTCACTGCAACTAGCCCTTTTCTTGGTAAAAGTGGAATTCAATGATCAAGGATTCATCGAGGAGGGAGGCCAATAAACTCATTCAAAACTTCTTGGTACCGTTGTAAAACGTGTTGAACTTGTGCTTGAGTAAGGTCATTTTCATCCTTCATATGACTCCCTTGCATAATATAGATGACAACCCCTTTTTGTCTCCTTGTGATTTTTGTTACTGGAACACTATCACTAACCCTTTGTAATGAACCCGTGAGCCAACGTAAAACTACTTCTTTGCCTCTCCAAGAAAACTTCATCTGTAGCGTTTCAAAGTCCCATTCGATAGGCCATAAGGATCTTAGCCGTTGAGTTCCCAGCACAATGTCATGTTGATGCAGTTTTTCCCACGCACCTTCAAATAGTGCCTCGAACCTTCTACACGCGATAAACTCGAGCTCGAGCAGGATTGTCTCTTTCATCCTATTCCGCTGTCTTTTCCAGAACAGAGATCTCCCGAACGTGCGCTCACAGAAAATAGGGTCAAGGGTACCGGGCGTGTTCCGGCGAAAACCCTCCGACGCTCAAATCAGTAATCGGGTTGTTCTTTTTGGTATCTCCCTTAGTGAAAGAGACCGGAAAGATGAAAGGGATATTTTTCGCCCTCCCTTTGAATGAATATGGTGTTTTCAGAGGATTAATGTAAGGGAAGTCAGAATAAGAAGAACCTGTATAAGCTTTTGTAACCCTTGTGAATCAATTTTTTCAACCGATGTAACGTACCCGTTCGTTTCCTTTTATACTCCATTTTTCCTGCTCTTACTCTCCCGACCGTCCATTCTCGCGCTTGAGGTGTCCGGGTCCCTCGGCAGTAGGGATTGGCGTAATATTCCACAGGGATGCGTGGTTGTCTCCTTAACCCGGTTCACGTGGCCAGATCACCATGTTGGGCATGTGCACTAGGAATAATGACACCGTGGGGGCATGTGCCGGCCATCGGCAATAGTATCACCACCATACCATGTGGGGCCTTGATCAGACATTAAAAGGTATGCCAGGATTCTGAGAAAACGGGTCGGGCTGCCCTGGGCCGGGTCTTACATTCCATTCGTCCCATGACTGACGCAATCCAGTTGTGCTCGGGGACTTACCTTCTGCGAGCAGGAAAAGAGTGCTCGGTTCTCGGCCTTGACCAGCTTTGACCGGGAGAGACGACCTCGAGCAGGCAAGAGAACTCGGAGCTCGGATGGCTCTGAATTCCTCGACCTTGACCAGCTTTGACGTCTAGTGAGATCGTCTTCGTGCTAGTGGTCAGGACTTCTGCTCGAGCTGGGTTGACCTCGAGGTATTTTATTCGAGTTGAAAAGGCCTCGAGAAGACTGCCTGATATTACCCAAACACCGGTCCCCGGTTTCTAGTCTTTTGAGTGAAGCGAGATAAGGCTGAAACTCATTAATGATGGACCGGATTCGTGGCCTTTTACGCTTCCCACGTTTCCGGTTGTCTCCCACTTCGATCATTTCGCATTTGAGGCGAGGCACGTCGGGTTGATCCGATCGTGCGTCTTACGCTCGGGCTTGCAATTGACCCGAGATTGGCACCGTCCTGCCTAAGACTTAGGCTTTGGGACTTCTGGCCAAGGAGCTCTTCTTAAACTTCTGCTCGGGCCTACAATTGACCCAAGATTCTTCTTGTGATACTCCTGCTCGGGCCTGCAATTGACCCAAGCTTGGCACCGTCCTGCCTAAGACTTAGGCTTTGGGACTTCGGCCGAGAGCTCTTCTTGAACTACGCTCGGGCTGCAATTGACCTGAGCTTGGGACCATCCCGCCTAAGACTTAGGCTTTGGGACTTCTGGCCAAGGAGCTCTTCTTGAACTTCTGCTCGGGCCTGCAATTGACCCAAGCTTGGTACCTTCCTGTCTAAGACTTAGGCTTTGGGACTTCTAGCCAAGGAGCTCTTCTAGAACTTCTGCTCGGGCCTGCAATTGACCCAAGCTCCTTCTTGTGTTACTCCTACTCGGGCCTGCAATTGACCCAAGCTTGACATCGTCCCGCCTAAGACTTAGGCTTTGGGACTTCTGGCCAAGGAGCTCTTCTTGAACTTCTGCTCGGGCCTGCAATTGACCCTCGCTAGGCACCGTCCCGCCTAAGACTTAGGCTTTGGGCCTTCTGGCCATAGCGTTCTTCGCGAGCTTCTTCTGCTCGGGCATGCAATTGACCCAAGCGTCTTCTTGTGTTACTCCTACTCAGGCCTGCAATTGACCCAAGCTTGGCACCGTCCCGCCTAAGGCTTAGGCTCTGGGACTTCGGCCAGGAGTTCTTCTCGAAATTCTTACGCTCGGGCTGCAATTGACCTGAGCTTCTTCTGTGTTACTCCCGCTCGGGCCTACAATTGACCTGAGCTCGGCACCGTCCCGCCTAAGACTTAGGCTTTGGGACTTTAGCCAAAGAGTTCTTCTTGAGCTTCACTCGGGCTGCAATTGACCCAAGCTTCTTCGTGTTACTCCTTCTCGGGCCTGCAATTGACCTAAGCTCGACACCGTCCGCCTAAGACTTAGGCTTTGGGACTTCGGCCAAGAGTTCTTCTTGAGCTTACGCTCGGGCTGCTGATTGACCCGAGCTTCTACGGTGTTACTCACGCTCGGGCTGCAATTGACCTGAGCTTGGCACAGTCTCGCCTAAGACTTAGGCTTTGGGACTTCGGCCGAGGAGTTCTTCTTGAGCTTCGCTCGGGCCTGCAATTGACCCAAGCTTCTTACGGTGATACTCCTGCTCGGACCTGAAATTGACCCAAGCTTGGCACCGTCCCGCCTAACACTTAGGCTTTAGGACTCTGGCCAAGGAGTTCTTCTTGAAATTCTACTCCTGCTCGGGCCTACAATTGACCCAAGTGTGGCACCGTCCCGCCTAAGACTTAGGCTTTGGGACTTCTGGCCAGGGAGTTTTTCTTGAACTTCTGCTCCTGCTTGGGCCTGCAATTGACCCAAGCTTCTTATGGTGTTACTCCTGCTCGGGCCTGCAATTGACCCAAGCTTGGCACTGTCCCGCCTAAGACTTAGGCTTTGGGACTTATGGCCGTGGAGTTCTTCTTGAGCTTCTACTCGGGCCTGCAATTGACCCAAGCTTGTTCTGGTGATACTCCTGCTCGGGCCTGCAATAGACCCAAGCTTGGCACCGTCCCACCTAAGACTTAGGCTTTGGGACTTCTGGCCGAGGAGTTCTTCTTGAGCTTCTGCTCAGGCCTGCAATTGACCCAAGCTTCTTCTTGTACTTCTGGTCTTCATCTTGAACTTACATTATGAATGTCTTTCTTATTCTTATATACATTTATACTTTTACATATCCTATTTTGGGTAGGAATCTTACATTAACACTTTACAATACAAGGAAACTTACTGGAAGTATTTGATCAAGAGTTGTGCTCCTGCTTCTGCTCCTTGATTTCCCCCTTGAGTCCAGCGAGGTTATCTGCATAGTTTCTTTGGCAGCTACAGCGTAGTAGCTCCTCGCCACCCTTTGGCTGCCCTTCACGACCCCTACGGCCCCATTTACTCGATACTTTAGGGCCAAGTAGTGGGTGGATAACACGCATTGGCTGATCCTCATAAACGGCCTCCCTAAAATTGCACAGTGCAGGCTGGCTTCATCTACCACCACGAAATCCAGCATCATGTTCTTCTCGAAAGGCTTCGAGCCCATAGTTCTTGCTAGCTTGATGATTCCAGTGGTATTAGCTTTCCTCCCGAATCCTTTCAAGGAAGTGCTCAAATGCGCTCGAGGCTCGCACTGTTATTCCTAAATTCTCGAGTGTGGATTTGAAGAGAATATCCACTGAGCTCCCAAGTCAACCGATGATTCGATCAACTTCCTTGCTTGCTACATTGGCTTTTACCACCGGGGCATCCTCGTGAGGGTACAGGCACCCCTCCTCGTCTTTATCCAGTCCACATGATTGGCACTGCCGAACCTTGGCCTTCTGGCGGTGGAGGCGATGAATAAGACTTCTCGGTAGGCGTGGCGTACTGCGATAGTTTTCCGAGCCCTATTGGAACTTCCACGCCATCGTGGGCCCTCTTGAGATTACCCTTGCGGACGGTGGTTCTATGTCTATTTCGTAGGCCGAGCCATCTTCTTGATGGCTCTGCTCAACCACCGGATGCCCTCCTTCAACAAACTCATCCAGGTACCAATTCCTAACCAGATCCTCCACCTGGTTTTTCAAATCACGGCACTGTGATGTGGAGTGGCCGTGGTCACCATGGAAATGGCAGAACCGCCGCCTGCTCCACTTGCTAGCTGGCTTGGCCATCGGCGTTGGAGGGCTCAGCAGTCCTCGCTCCTCAGCCACTTAAAGTATCTCTTCAAGAGATACCTTCAACCTCGTATACTGTTCGTAAGCAGGGCTCTGTTCCACCACTTGTATCGCCCTATCCCTTGGGAAGCTTCTCGGTGGGGGTGGCAATGAACGATCAGCCCTGTTGTGGCTCATCTCAGGTCTGCTTGGTGGCTGGTTGCGGGATGTGTGGTCGTTGTGACGCCTATACTCTCTATGATCCCGGCCCGGAGACCTGCGAGATGGCAGGGGGACCATCCGCGGTGGGGGAGCTCTCTGATAAGGGTTGTACAGGGCAACCCGGTCCTTCTTGCCTTTGGAGCTTGTGCCCTCGAGGCGGGACCCCTTTCTCCTTCGTCTTTGCTCCGTTGACTCGCTTCATTCCTCGGTTTGGCGGCTTTTCTTCTTGATTACCATATCCGGTTTTACACGCTCATACGCATCCAGAATACTGAGCGGATCGAAGGACTCCATAGATTATACCATGGTCTCCCTATCCGGATCCCATCCTTCAATCCTCTCAGAGCTTGGGGATGGTTAAACGCACCAAGATCTAGAACCGATCTATGGTATCTTTTGACAAACTCCCAGAGAGATTCTCCCTCCTTCTGGCTTACTTCTGATTGCTCCATCATGTCATCCTCAGGGGTCACTGCGCCCCCGGAATTGCTCTGCGAACTCCCTGCACATCTGTTCAAAGCTCAAGATGCTTCCCCGTGGGAGTCTGCGGTACCATTCTCTCGCTCTTCCCTCTAAGGTGAGTGGGAAGGCCCGGCACATCTGAGCTTCTGACAATCCTTGCACCCCTATCATGTTGTTAAACCATTCTATGTGCACTAATGGATCACTTTTCCCTGAGAACTTCAGATCTGGGAAGCGGAAGTCACATGGGATCGTGACACCCATGATCTCCGTCGAGAGTGGAGATTCGTTATCCAGCATTATTCGCCAGCTTGGGCTCTTTCCGTTCCCCCGGAGGTCTTCCACAACTTGTGCCAACCTGCGCACCTCTCCCTCCAACTCTTCCGCGCGAGAGGTCGGGGCTGTGTCCTGTAAGTGCTGACGGGACCCCCTTTCCTCCATGTTTGTTTCTTCCCTCACTGCAACATTTGGTGCCCTAGGTCTTTGGGCTTCATCTCCCACATTTTCCCGAACAAGAGCATTCCTACGGCTGGACTCCGAGACATCATTACATGCTTTTCTCTGTCCCTCCCTGAGTTCTTGCAATAGGGAAGTCAGAGTCTCCATCTGTTTCTCCATCCGATCCATTCTTTCCTGGATCTCCCTATTCTGGGCCTCATTGGCCACTTCTCTCAAAGTTACTGATTCTTCTAGACTTACTCCTCTTCGGCTGTTTCCCCTCATCGTTGCGTTGTGTGTCTTGAATGTATTAGGAAATCAGGCTTTTTGTGCAGATTCCCACAGACGGCGCCAAAAGATGTTGATGTAGTTTTTCCCGCGCGCCTTCAAACAGTGCCTTGAACATTCTGCTCGCGATAAACTTGAGCTCGAGCAGGATTGTCTCTTTCGTCCTATTCCGCTGTCTTTTCCAGAACAGAGATCTCCCGAACCTGCGCTCACAGAAAATTGGGTCAAGGGTAGTTGGGCGTGTTCCGGCGAAAACCCTCCAAAGCCCAAGTCAGTAATCGGGTTGTTCTTTTTGGTATCTCCCTTAGTGAAAGAGACGGGAAAGATGAAAGGGATATTTTTCGCCCTCCCTTTGAATGAATATGGTGTTTTCAGAGGATCAATGTAAGGGAAATCAGAATAAGAAGAACCTGTATAAGCTTTTGTAACCCTTGTGAATCAATTTTTTCAACCCTTGTAACGTACCCGTTCGTTTCCTTTTATACTCCATTTTTCCTGTTCTTACTCTCCCGCGCTTGAGGTGTGCGGGTCCCTCCGATGGCGGGATTGGCATAATATTCCACAGGGCTCGTGGCTGTCTCCTTAACCCGGTTCAGCGTGGCGGATCACCATGTCGGGCATGTGCGCTAGGAATGATGACACAGTAGGGGCATGTCTCGACCATCGGCAATAGTATCACCACCATACCATGTGGGGCCACTGATCGGACATTAAAGGTGTGCGGGATTACGAGAAAGCGGGTCGGGCTGCCTCAGGCGGGTCTTACATTCCATTCGTCCCATGATCGGTGCAACCCGGTTGTGCTCGGGGACTTACCTACTGCGGCGGGGAAAAGAGTGCTCGGTTCTCGACCTTGACCGGCTTTGGCCGGGAGAGGCGACCTCGAGCGAGCAAGAGAGCTCGGAGCTCGGATGGCTCCGAATTCCTCGACCTTGACCGGCTTTGGCGTCTAGTGAGATCGTCTTGGCGCCGATGGTCGGGACTTCGCTCGAGTGGGTTGACCTCGAGGTATTTTATTCGAGTGAAAGGGCCTCGAGAAGACCTGCCCGATATTACCCAAACATGTCATATCCTTCAAAAGGCAAAATAAAAAAAATCCATTGAAAAAAATAGCTTTTGCAATTTTAAAGGCACGTTCACTTCCCTGGGCTTACTAATCTTTCACCTGAAGCTACCATTACATTCATTCTACCATAGGTAGTGGATTGAAGATTTGCACATTGAGCCATTTCTGAATTGATGAAGTTGTACGTACTGCCAGAGTCAACCATAGTTATTACAAAATGCCCTTTAAGCCCTCTCTAGATTTTATTGTTGTTGATGATTAAAAACCAGCCATGGCATGGAATGAAATTTCAGGTTCATTAGTTGCCTCTTCAACTTCCATCACCACGTCTCCATCTGCTTCCTCCCAGCAAGCTTCTATATTAAATAGTTTTTTACAGACATGTCCTAGACTAAATTTGTCATTACAGTGAAAGCATAATCCCTTTCGTCTTCTTTCTGCTAATTCCTCAGATGTCATCTTTTTTACTGTAATCGAAACTGCTTGACCACGAGTCTGAAACTTTGCTTGATTTAAGGGTTGTGAGAACTGGGTAGTAGGTTTTTGTTTATTTGCATTTCAAGCTTTAAATAATCTTGCTAACACAATGGCCATGTTTAAAGAGGTTGGCCTATTAGCTTGCACGTCAATTCGAATGCTATCTTGAAGCCTAGTTAAAAAATAACTCACCTTCCTATCTTGTGATAAATGCCCCACTTTAGCCAGCAATTTTTCAAATTGGCCCTCACATTCCACCACTGTACCAGCTTGCCTTAGCTTAATTAGTTCACTAAAATGGTCCTCGAATTGGTTGGGGCCAAAAAGAGAGAATATCCCATTCTCAAAATCCTCCCAAGTGATATAAAGCATTTCTTGCTCCAGCATCTGAAACCATAGCTGAGCATCACCCTCCAGAAAGAATGAAGCCAATGTTACCTTGTCTGATTCTGCAATGTCATAGAGAGAAAAATATTTTTCTGCTCTACTCACCCAAGTGGTAGGGTCATCCTTTCCGTCATAACGAGGAAAATCAAGCTTAAAAGTCTTTAGAATGATGTTGCTCAACGAAATTTGAGTTTTGAGTTGAGTTCTCTCCCATTTAGTAAGTGTTTTTGCTAGAAACTTGTTGACTTAATTTCTCTAATCTCTCGGTGATATAGATAAAAGATCCTTTTGGCCAGCAACAACTTCCACTATGTTTTTTTTTTTCTAATTTCTCAACTCTCTCCTATAGCTCCATGCCTGGCTCTGATACCAAGAATGTTACACACTCAATTGTTTGCTTAATGAAAGTAATAATTCAAGCACACATTATTAACTCTTCAAGAGGTTATTACCTCCCACTTCTCATATTCGGTGAATAAATTTTGTTCAATGCCCTTGATTCATGATAAAGGATCTTCAAATAGAAGTGCATTACAACTACCGTGAGCAAAACTAGGAACAAATAAATAGAAAAATCAGTAAAGCAGTTAACAATGTGGTTACTCTACTAACAACCTTTGACTTGACTTAAATTAATGAAATGAACTGACTTATATTTTGAATAATTCAAATGGAAATAAATTAAATTGTAACAGATGGTGGTGAGAGCAGATGCTGAGGGAGCTGGGTTTGTTTTGATTAAAGAATAAATAAATCTCAGCACAAGGCGAACCGAACTGAATTATCGATTTTGGATCAATTTTTATTTTCTTTAAACACCGAAAGATTTTTTTAATTTTAGATCCGAACCGGACTAAAATAAAAATTTATTTCGAAACTGAACCGAACCAATCCGATGCCCATCCTTACTTGGTTATCCTGTGAAACCATTGATACTGCCTTGAGTGTCGGAGGAGCAACGTCAGAAAAGTTTCTAGCACCCCAAACCCTTTTTTTGGTTGCACGTGTTCACTGAGGTTGGATCGTGCTCACCAGAATTTAGTTCCTGGTTGCCAATTTCTGCACATAACATAGGAGAAAGGCAGGAAACCATCTCTACACTAAAACAAATTTAAATACTGGCATTGGAATCTAGTAGGTAGCCCACAAATCGACACGACCAGATTTTAGCGAGAACAATCAACTTATCTTTCAAAACATTTATTCATTTCAATTTTCTTTGTCTTCGTTTTTCCAATTTATTAGGCTCAGCATACCAAAAACTTCATGAAAGATTTTGATAAATATATGACGACAAGCTATTGCTACAGAAACGAGACAAACTCTAGTGAAAGTTCTAAAAAATGCATTGAAAGAATTTGAGGTAGCTTGTCAAAAGCCCTTCTTAGATGAATTTTTGACAATGAGCATAACGGCACAATGCTTTTGTAATAATCACATAGAGAGGTTTTTTTGACATTGTCCTTGTGAGAGGACGGAGAATTCAGTTTGGTGATAATAAAGATGAATACAAAAATTGATAAAAAGATTAATGATATTTATGGGTATCGTCGTTACAAATCCTAATGAGAGTACTAAATCCATCCATTGGGTCTACTTAGGAGATTTAAGACTTGTTGCATCTAAATGCAACTGTGATTACCTGTAGAAGTGGTATAGTTAGAATTTAATTTATTTTGTTCTTTACTTTAATGAAAGAACTTTGTACTAGCATTTGAATTCAATAGTAATTCAAATAATTGCATTGATAAAACTATTTATATTAACCATCTCAAAATATTGAAATTTTCTTAGAAAAATATTTATGAAGCCAAAACAAGCCCTTCAAAGAACTACAAGATTAAATTTGGTTACAAGGGCAATGAATTTGGAATTAGCAAAAAATTCGACGCCAGTTATTCTAAATACAACATAACTTCAATGTACCGTGCATTCTTCATCTTGGCCCTTGTGTTGCAACAAAACAATTGTCGAATGGTTTAGTTTAAAACCATCATGTGGGTTACATCGATTAGTCGTTTATCGTCCTCAAATTTTTCATGCATCCATTGATCCCTACTGCGCAGAGCAAACTATATTTGTCATGCACTATTTCTTTATTCAGTCCTCAGAGAAATTTGCAAAAATTAAGGCATAATCTGGATGGAGGAAACCCTATGGCTAAAGCATGGGCCATATTTATCGGCTTTTCTTGGTAAAGAGATTGTTGCCATGAATGTTGCTCTAATTGTTGCTGTGAAATTTACCATAGCCAAAATAAATAAATAAATACAAATAAAAATCATATTTCTCATTTCTCATTCAATACTATTTCCCATCCTTCGTCTTCCTTATTTTTTAATTTCTATTTTTTTTTGTTCTTCATCGTACTTCTTTATTCTCATTCTTCTTAATATTTTTTTAATTTCATCTCACAAAAAATGAACCAAACTCAGAAACAAATAATCACAAATAATTCTTCAAGACTTCCTTTTACTGTTTACCAATAATGCTTCGGAGTGATCATGTTAGTCATATCCGGTAATGATTTCAAGTTTATCAATTGCTAAATTCATATGCACCAAATAATTAGTTTTATGGCCAAGAGAGCCTAGTGGAGATGTGCGGACTACACGTTTCAAGTCGCATAGACTTGTGACTATTATAACCACAATATTTCTTCAATATTTTCTTTTTTTTTTTTTTTAAATCCAACATTTACAACTTATTATCTCCTTAACAATGCGTTCATCCATTTGTCAACAAAGTGCTCATCCAATTATTAGCATTTATATATAACATTATGCAATTCTTTGGGATAGATTAATGGTCTTCAATTTATCACTTCGTAAAGTCAGTTGGCATGCACAAGCAAACATCTTCCCATAGTCCCATAGTCGAAACAGACACATTTCCAAGAGTTACTATTTCTCAGAAGAGTAGGATTATTTATGCCGTAAAAATTCCCATGATCACTTTATTGTTCTATACACTCATATATTAATTTTAAATAATTAAGTTTTAGTTGATCACTTTATTATTCTATACACTCATATGCTAATTTATATATTAATTTTAAATAATTAAATTTTAGTTGAGTACATTTGAATCCACCAAATTAGTTTCAAAATTCCTTGAGTCATTAAACCCTTATTAAAATTTAAAATTTTATATTATACTTTACAAATACATCTTAATACCAATCTACCCATGAAACTAATCCATTTTCTGCACCTTTTTTCTTCTCTTCTTCTTCTTCCATCTCTCCAACCCTTAACTTGTTCATAACCAAAAGCCAAATCCTTCAAATTTTTAAGTGGAATTAATTTTTTCGTCTATTGTTATCATTAAACCCTATAAAACATATATAATATCATGGAAAAATAAAGTAATAGTAAAATTATAGTTGTAATCAATAATCAATTAAACAACTAAATTCAAGCGCAAAATATTTATCAATGGCACGAATTTCTCTTTCTTATATATTTCGAATTCAATGAAATAAATTTTATTGTTTGAATCTAGGATAGCTTGAATAGTGAGATAGTTTTTGCCAAATCCAATATTCAACAATGATTAATTTGATCTGTTTACAACCAGAGGAGTTGAAGAAAAATTAATAAATATGAAATAGATTTTTTTGTTTTAGTATACATTAAACAAATTTGGAGATGAATTGAAGACCAGAGCACGAAGTATACATTATTATGTCCATAATAGTATTTTATGTTAGAGACAATGTAATAATAATTTTCTTTTACTAAAAACTGGGCCAAATGAGAATTATGGTTCAAATAATACTTCGCTTAGATTTATTTTGTACATTATTTATAATTTTAAAAATTCAAATTTTATGTAATATGTGAAATACAATCTAAGCAACCCAAAGGGGGAGTGAATTGGAATTTTAAAACTCTAAGCAAACCACACAATAATTAATTATAATGTCTTAATAGAATCAAAAACAATAAATTTAATAATGCTTAAAATAAAAGAGTAAGGGAAGAGAGATCAAACACAAGGATTTTTACATGGTTCGGCATTCCCCGCCTATGTCCACGCCTCTAAGTACACCAGGCTTGAGGATTTCACTATCCAAGCCTTCCAAGGCTTCAAGTTCTTACAATTGATTTTCAACGTGTCAATAAGCCTTTACACTAAAAGATTATTCCCAATCTCTTAACCCAAGTATATCCCAACACTTACAATCACTCAACTATGATTTTACAATAAGGACTACAAAAGATTTCCTTATACACACAATATGTGTTTACAATTGAAAACCCAAAGTGTGTTTCAATAAAATGATTACAAGTTTAAGCTAAAAAATGATTGTATACTCAGTAGCAAGCTCATATATATTTCTCGAGACATATATTGTTTGAATCTAATTGAGACTTTTTATAGTAGGAGTTGAAAACTAGCCGGTATAGACTTTTTGAGTCTTAACGGTTCGCCGTTAACTTGTTATCGAATTGCCATTTTGACTTGAATAAGTTACCGTTGAGCTATAATTCAAATAATCGGTTCACTGTTTCCTGTTGTCGGTTCGCCGTTAACTTATCGACTACCCGTTTTTCCTGTTGTCAAATCGTAGTTAATTTTCAACAAAATATTTTGCTCTCTAGACACTATCAGATCATCATTAATTTGTTGTAGGTTAGCGGTTATGCTATAATGTCAAATAGTTTCGCTATAGTGGTAGATAGTTTCGCTATAGTCCAACGTTCTTAACGTTACAGTTTTGACCCAAACTTTCAAAAACTATATTATAACCCAAAACTTTATGAAATCATTCTAAAAGATCCATTTTCGGGATTTCAAAGTTTTCAAAACTTTTTCAATTTAATCCATAAACTTGAAAATAACTAACTTAATAAAATTATTATTTTCTTTAAATATAAAACCTTCATATTATGAAAATAGTTATTTATTTTAAAATATCATGAAAAATAACTTGAGCTTTTAAATGCTTAAACATACATACACTTAATTATACTAGTTTATAAGAAATATAACATTAAAGATCATCTAAGCTAATATATGCATTTTCTATTTTATCCATGACATGTAGTTTGTTATCATCAAAATCAAATACTATATGACCATATAGGTTAACAATATGATATTAGAAATTTATTTTGAGAATTCAAAGAAATTATATAATATTAACTTATAATAAATTGCCTTTAATGGTTACTCGTATGATGAGAATTTTTTTAATAAAATTTCTTATTAAAATTAAAGTATTTAAAATAATTTTAAGAATGCAAGCATTGAGTGACCCAGACACTTAAATTATTGAGGGCTTAGATTAAAAAGTTTTAATTTAATCTGGTATAGTTAATTGTTTTTTTTACTGCTCACTTAAACACATTGAAAGTCTCAAAAACTTAAAATCTATTATTTTCTTTTAAATTTTTAAAACATTGTAGCAATAAATTATTTATTTTAAATATCGAAACTCTTGTGGTCATATTTGTGACAGTCTTATTTTTATAAGTAATCTCGACAAAATATTTAAAAAATAAAATTTTATGGTTATTGAGATTTGAACTAAATCTTCAAAATCATTAAATAGCACTCTTACCACAAAAACTACAGTATTTTGTCGTATAAAAATTGTGCTTAAATTCTTTTTATTTAACGTTTTGAAAAGGAGTTTGGGGCACATTTAATTGAAGAGGCTAAAGCAACTCTTGGATCTTACATGAGTACGCCCATATTATGCAAGTAGCCCCACTCTTCGAAAAATCGTTTCCAAAAAAAAAAAAAACAGTTACCAAAGTTTTTTCCCATATACTTATCACAAAAGCATATTTTGATTAAGCATTTATTCAAGCAGCAGATTTTGATTAAGCATTTATTCAAGCAGGCACACCGTTATGGTCTTTATTCGTTGAAGCAACCAACCGTCCATTACTTGACTGATTTGAGATCTAAAAAATAAAAATGAAACATCAGAAAGTAACACATGTAAATTTTCCAATTCATGTACTACCAGAAAAAAATAATGATCTTAGTATTCGAAGCCACAAGCTGGAACACATGACAAGCCTGCAAAAGCGGAACAAATTATTGAGAAACCTGCTTCATTTCGAAATTTCCTTTAAAAGCATATTCGAAAGGAGGAAAAAGAGAAATTGACGAAAGCGATCGTGGCTCGAAAGAATTCATCCACCGGCAATTAACACCAAATCAAATATACCTAATTGGGCAAGAATTTAACTTCTTGTGAGCCCAAAGTGGCATATTAATTGAGTTATTAATGCCTAAGGCGTCGCATAATAGTTTTTAAGCAATTTTATTTGATTGGTTAGTTAGCTGGTCGTTTGATTTAAATCTTAGGGAAAGCAAAGGATTGAAAAATAAATTTATATTTTACCCACCCCTTACCTTTTAGGCGATAATGCTATAAATTTCAAGTTTTTATCTCAAAAAATTATCTCAAATGATTGTTATTTATCCGTTGGATGGTGAGATAATATAATTAATTTACTTAGACCTTATAAATAATTATCAACTACTCAATAAATAACACATCACATACCATATCACTTAGGATGACAATTGGGATAAAAAAATTTAGCTCTACTTCATTACTCATTAATAGATTTTATCTCTAGCTAGAATCATAAGAGATTTAAAAAGTATACACACTTGACACACAGAACATACTTTAAAATCTAGTCAAAATGCAGTTATGATATAATATACACATCAATGCTAAAAAATAAAAATAAAAATATAGTTAATTTACGCCTTTTTAAACTACTGGTGGAATTTTTAAAATACATCCTAAAGTAATGTATGGTGACAAGTTATCATAATATGGATGCAATTTTTTGCTCAACGAACAATAATTATTAAGGTTAATGTGGCGAGGTTTTCCGATCACATGACTTCTTCAGGTTAACTAAGTTGTAAAAGAAACAATTGTCAAAAGGTGTTGGGATTGTCGGCAATAAATCTTCGATGCCCAAGTTAGCCCTTTGTATTTAAATTCTAGATAGAGAGAGAGAGAGAGTTTAAGGAAAGGAGACAACCCTTTTGTGCTCATTTTATATCTTATCTCCAAATGTGGTAAGCCCAAGGCCCTAGACTTCATATAGACAACTTGAAGTTTTAAGGCAGAGGAATTATCATGGCATGTGGTATTGCTACCTTGATAGGTGCCTGACCTATCAATGTGTCAATACTTGTTCATATTAAGTATTCTTTAGACACGTGTTCGGGTCTTTTGCTCTTGACCTTTAGAGGACTTGGACTTGACGTTTTGTCTCTAATTTTATTACTTCATTGAGAGGATTGGATTAATAAGTGAATATTTGTAAAGTCTTTGCCTGCAGACACTAAGAATATTTTCCAAGTAATTGACCTTAGTCCATTTTTATAGAGAAAGGCCCTTAGAAATTTTTTTAACAAGATTTAGTTATAGGCATATTTGTATAATTGTGCCTGTTGATGCAGTTTTTCCCGCGTGCCTCAACAGTGCTTCGAACCTTCAAACGATGATGGCAAGAGCTCGAGCGGGAATGTCCGAAACTTACGCTCGCTGATTCAAATAGTGCCTCGATCCTTACGCTCGCTGACGAGCTCGAGCGGGATTGCCCCTCGTCTTGTTCCACTGTCTTCTTGAGCGGTGATCTCTCGGACTGTACTCACGAAAACCGGGTCGGGGTCGCAGGCGTGTCCGGCGAAACCTCCGACGCTCAAGTCGATGATCGGGTTTTCTTTTGGTATCTCCCTTAGTGAGGAGGCCGGAAAGATGAAAGGGTATTATTCGCCCCCTTTTTGGATAAGTATGGTGTTTTTCGAGAGAATCAAATGAGAGAGATTTGAAAAGGAAGAACACTGTATCAAGTTACAGGTCGTTTTTGAATGAAAATTGCCAATCTTTCTTTCGGGTTCAATTCTTCCAACCCTTTGTGAATTAGAAATGCCAACCTTTGAGAATCAAATTCTTCAACCCTCATAACGTTCTCCTTCGTTTCCTTTTATACTCCATTTTTCCGCTCTTTTCCTTTCCAGCTGTCCACTCCACGCTAATGGTATCCGGGTCCCTCGGCAGTAGGGTTTGGCGGAATATTCCCTAGGGATGAGCGGCTGTCCCATTAACCCGATTCACGTGGCCAGATCACCATGTCGGGCAAGTGCGCAGGGAATGATGACGCCTTGGAGGCACGTGCCGGCCGCCGACAACAGTATCACCACTCCACCATGTGGGATCCTTGTCAGACATCAAAAGGTGTGCCAGGATTCTGGGAAAACGGGTCGGTTGCCCTGGGTCGGGTCTTGCCCAGCTGTGCTCGTGGAACTCTGCGAGCAGGAGAGATGTGCTCGGCTCTCGACCTTGACCAGCCTTGACCTGAGGGACGACCTCGAGCAGGCAAGGAGTGCTTAGCTCTCGACCTTGACCAGCTTTGACCTGAGGGGCGACCTCGAGCAGGCAAGGAGTGTTTTGCTCTCGACCTTGACCAGCTTTGACCTGATACGCTGCTCGGGCTAGGCTGTCCTCGGGGTGTCTTGCTCGAGCTGGAAGGGCTTCGAGGGGCCTGTCTGATATTTACCCAAACAGTGCCCATAGAACAACCCATAGAATGTTTGCCCCTGTGCATTTTAGATAAAGTTTTTGTTTGCCTGTAGGCTTATTCTATAGAATTCTTGTTTGTTCACATGTGCATTCCGAAAAATATTTATTGGCCCATAAGCTCATTCCTTAGAATATATATTTGCCCATAGGCTCATTTTGTAAAACGTTTGTTTGCCCATAAGTACATTTCATAGAATGTTCATTGGCTCGTAGGATCATTCCGTAGAATGTATGTTTGCCTATAGCCTTTTTATGTAATATAATTTCTATATTCCTAGGTCATTTACTCATTCTTGTAAAGAATAGACCTAGTAATATATAAAGTATATTACATAAAGTGCTACGGGCAAACAGTACATTACATAAAGTGCTACAGGCAAACATTACATTACATAAAGATGCTACGGGCAAACATATGTTCTCCGGAATGATCATATGTGCCAATGAACAGTCTATGAAATGGACTTACGGGTAAACAAGCGTTTTTGTAGAATCATGCACTAAGGCATTTAGTCAATTCTTACCTTCAGGCAATTTACATAGAACACTTTCTACATATCTAGGCAATTCTTGCGGAGAATGGACTTGCTTCATTTCAAGCAAAATATTTTTTTTGGGCCTATTTTTTTTTTGTAGGCTTTTGGGTTTTTTATAATTTGGTGCAGTATACAGAAATATCGAATTAAAAATTTGACACAACTATTATATGTTATGATCCAACCTAAATCAGTAACATGTACCATGAATGGATTTTCTTTCTTTTTATTTTTAAAAAAGCATGACCAATGCATGATTATCTATCTAATTTAAGGACCACAAATGAAAACAAACATAATCGTTGAGCAAAAAGAAATTTGCTAGTTAATTAAAATATAATTCCAAATGAGTCTCAAATCAGCCAAGAATCTTTTGAGAGAACGTAAAGCTCTTAAGAAAAATATTTTAACTATTGATCCTAGATCTAAATATATTGGCCTTGCATTAGCGAACTTGGAGGAACATCATGTGGAAATGACACATTTGGCTTATAATTCTTTTCACATAATAGTAAAATATTAATTGAAGATAAAATTTAAATTAATTGCTAGTGTAACGTTATTTTTTTTAATGTCGCAGGCATATAACACCTACTACAAAAGAAGAACTTGAGCAGCTCGAAGAATATGTAAGTTTATGCCATTATAAATATGAATATGTAGTAAAAGTCATATTAGACATAAATATGCAAAAGTTTAACATCTATATAAGGTTCGAGTATTTTTTTTAACCGACGTGAGGTACCCTTGTTTTTCATTTAGTGATATAACCAGTAACCAAAGAATTGCATAACAGCCTAGAGGTGTTTGCATGGTTATTAACATTGCCATCTCTAATGTTTGTTGAAAAATCAGAAAAGGCGAAGGTTTCTAAATGTTAACATACATGTCCAGATTGCTCAAAATCTTTTACACTTAAATCCATCGACTTATTTTGACTATTAGAATGAGTGCCGTTGTATGGGCAACAATATAATGTCATGTAAAAATTCAAAATTGCTTGTAAAATTAACATGATTTAATATAAAAAATTATAACATAATATATATTTAATATAGAATAAATTATTTGAATATGTCAATTAAAAGTGAATATGTAATAAAAATATACCAGTTTGTCAATAATAATAACATATGACCAAAATGACCATGTATATGCCTAAATCAAATTTTTCAATAATATTATTAATGAACATGTCTTGTAATTCTTAAATTATATGTAATTATTATTTTTATTTAATATTAATATCTTCATCTAAATGGAAACCGGACTTCATCCCTCTTTTTTCTTTATTCCTAATTAGCAATTTAACCATCTCACAATACTATAGTAAATGAGATTGAAATATTTTTAGAAAATTATTTATGATGCCAAGACAAGTCTTTCACAAAATTAGATTTGGTCACAAGGGCAAATGAATTCAGAATTAACAAAAATTACAACACCAGTTATTTTAAATACAACGTAACTTAAATGACTAGTTTATCTTGGCCATTCTATTGCAACAAAACAATCGGCAAATAGTTTAGTTTAAAACAATCGTGTGGTTAAAATGACTACTCGTTTATCGTCCTCGATGTTTTCATGCCTGCATTGATCCCTACTGAGCAGAGCAAACTATGTTTGTCATGCATTATTGCTTTAATTAATTCTTAGAGAAATTAGAGAAAATTAAGGCATAATATGGATGAAGGAAGCCCTAAAGCAAGGGCCTTATTTGTTGGTTTTACTTGGCAAAGAGATTGTTACTGTCAATGTTGATCTAATTATTGCTGTGAAATTTACCTTAAAAATGAATCGTATTTCTCATTTCTCAATCAATACTATTTTCCATCCTTCGTCTTCTTTATTTCTTAGCATTTATATATAACGTTATAAAAAATCTTAGGCAATAAAATCTTAGGCAATTCTTTGGGATAGATTAATGGTCTTGTTGATGCAGTTTTTCCCAAGTGCCTCAACAGTGCTTCGAACCTTCTAACAGTACCTCCAAACAGCTCAAGCAGGAATGTCTGAACCTTCTGCTCGCAGTTCCAAACAGTACCTCGATCCTTCTGCTCGCGATAAGCTCGAGCAGGATTGCGTCCTTTTTCCTGTTCCGCTGTCTTCTTCAGAACAGTGATTCCCCGGACCTGCACTCACAGAAAACCGGGTCAGGGGTCGCCGGGCTTGTCCCGGCGAAAACCCTCCGACGCTCAAGTCAGTAATCGGGTTTCTCTTTTTTGGTATCTCCCTTAGTGAGGGAGACCGGAAAAAATGAAAGGGTATTATTTCGCCCCTTTTTGGATAAGTATGGTGTTTTTCGGAGAATCAAATGAGAGAGACTTGAAAAGGAAGAACACAGTATCAAGTTACTGGATACTTTTTGAATGAAAATTGCCAATCTCTCTTTCAGGTTCAATCCTTCCAACCCTTTTGTGAATTAGAAATGCCAACCCTTTTGACGTTCCCCTTTGTTTCCTTTTATACTCCATTTTTCCGCTCTTTTCCTTTCCAGTTGTCCACTCCCACGCTAGTAGTATCTCAGTTCCCTCGGCGGTAGGGTTTGGCGGAATATTCCCTAGGGATGAGCGGCTGTCCCCTTAACCCGATTCAC
This sequence comes from Murraya koenigii, assembly GCA_025617385.1. Classification (NCBI taxonomy): domain Eukaryota; kingdom Viridiplantae; phylum Streptophyta; class Magnoliopsida; order Sapindales; family Rutaceae; genus Murraya; species Murraya koenigii. The sequence continues at coordinate 19,314,426 of CM046815.1, forward strand.
GTGGCGAGATCACCATGTCGGGCAAGTGCGAAGGGAATGATGACACCTTGGAGGCACGTGCCGGCCACCGGCAACAGTATCACCACTCCACCATGTGGGACCACGGTCGGACATCAAAGGTGTGCGGGATTCGCGAAAAGCGGGTCGGTTGCCACAGGTCGGGTCTTGCCAGTGCGCTCGTCGATCCTGCGGCGGGAGAGATGTGCTCGGCTCTCGACCTTGACCGAGTTTGACACGAGGGGCGACCTCGGCGAGCGAGGAGGGCTTAGCTGCTCTCGAACTTGACCAGCTTTGACCTGAGGGACGACCTCGAGCAGGCAAGGAGTGCTCAACTCTCGACCTTGACCGGCTTTGACTCGAGGGACGACTCGGGCAGGTCGTCCCGGGGTGCCTTGCTCGAGCTGGAAGGGCTTGAAGGGCCTGTCGATATTTACCAATACACTGGAAGGTCTTGAGGGCCTGTTTGATATTTACCCAAACACCAGTCCCCCAATTTCTAGTCTTTCGAGTGAAGCGAGACAAGACTGGAAGCTCAGTAATGATGGGCCTAACACGCGGCCTTTTACGCTTCCCCACGCTTTCCAGTTGTCTCCCACCTCAGTTAATTCACCTTTAAGGTGGGACGCGTGGGTTGATCCTAGCCGTGCATTTGAAATTTGAAAGGTCGTGACCTAAAAGGTCATGTCCCTCGAAACGCGTGCCGCCAGTGGAAGGGACGCGTTCACCTCTTTAAAAATCCCCAACTTCTTCACTGTTCCCTCTATTTGCTTGCTTTTCGTTCAAACTCACAATTGATCTGCTGTCCGCCGCTTACTGTTCTTCTTCTTCCTGTCAAGGTGATTTCCAGCCAACCACACTTCCTTTCGTTGTTCAGGTACAAACCATTCTTCCGTTTTGTTGATGCAGTTTTTCCCACGTGCCTCAACATTTTGGCGCCGTCTGTGGGGATCGGCACAAAAAGCCTGATTTCCTAATACATTGAAGACACACAACACAACGATGAGGGGAAACAGCCGAAGAGGAGTAAGTCCGGAAGAATCGGTGACTTTGAGAGAAGTGGCCAATGAGGCCTAGAATAGGGAGATCCAGGAAAGAATGGATCGAATGGAAAAATAGATCGAAACTATGACCTCCCTGTTACAAGAATTCAGGGAAGGACAGAGAAAAGCATGTAATGATGTCCCGGAGTCCAGTAGGGAATGCTAATGTCCGGGAAAATGCGTGAGATGAAGCCCAAGACCTCGGGCACTCAGAATGTTGCGATGAGAGAAGAAACAAACATGGAGGAAAGGGGTCTCGTCAACATTTGCGAGGAGGCACCTGACCTCTCGTGCGGAGGAGTTGGAGGGAGAGGTACGCGAGGTTGGCACAAGTTGTGGAAGATCTTGGGAGGCAAGAAAGAGTCCAAGTGGCGAATAATCTTTGGACAAAGAATCTCCTCTCTCCTCGGAGATCATGGGTGTCATTGTCCCACGCGACTTTCGCTTCCCGGATCTGAAATATTCGGGAAAGAGTGATCCATTAGTACATATAGAGCGGTTCAACGACATGACAGGGGTGCAAGGTGCATCGGCGACCGCAGGTGCGGGGCCTTCCAGCTCACTCTTGAGGGAAGGGCGAGAGAATGGTACTGCGAGACTCCCGTGGGAAGCATTTTGAGTTTTGAACAAATGTGCGGGGAGTTCGCGAGAACAATTTCGAGCAGCGGTGACCCCGAGGATGACATGATGGAGTTGTCGAAGTGAGGCGAGAAAGAAGGAGAGTCCCTCGGGAGTTTATCAAAAGATACCATAGATCGGTCCTAGATCTTGGTGCGTTCAACCATCCCAAGCTCTAAGAGGATTAAAGAGGGTGTTCGGATGGGGAGACCATGGTATAACTGCTGGAGTCCTTCGATCCGTTCGTATTCGGACGGCGTCTGAATAAGTAAAGCTGGACATGGTAATTGAAGAAGAAAAGGCTGCTAAGCCGAGGAATGAACAAGTCAATGGAGCAAGAAGGAAGGAGAAGGGGTCCTGCCGGGGACCACAGGCTCCAAGGCGTGAGAGGCCAAGGCAGCCTTGTACAACCCGTGTCGGAGAGTTCCCCACTGCGGATGGTCCCCGACCACCTCACGGGTCTCGGGTCGGGATCACGGAGAATATAGGCGTCATGATGGCCACATACCCGTAACCTGACCACCAAGTAGACTGAAGTGAGCCACAGCGGGGTGATCGTGCATTGCCACCCCAGCGAAGCTTCCCGAGGGATAGGGCAATACAAGTAGTGGAGCAGGCCACGCTTACAGACAGATATCTGAAGTTGAAGGTATCTCTTGAAGAGATACTTCAAGTGGGCGAGAGCGTGGTCGCTAAGCCCTCAGCGCTGGATGACCACGCTAGCTAGCGAGGCGGAGCGAGGCGGTTCTGCCGTTTCCATGGAGACCACGGTCACACCGCATCACGAGTCTTAGTGATTTGAAAAACCGGTAGAAGATTTAGTTAGAAATCGATACTGGATGAGTTTATAGAAGGAGGGCACCGGTGGTTGAACAACGACTGAGGAAGGTGACCGAGGCCTACTGAAATGAATCACGGAGCCACCATCCACGAGAGTGATTTCGGGTGGGCCAACGATGGCAGGAAGTTCTAATAGGGCCTGGAAAAACTATTGCGAGATATCTTGCATTGCCGTAGAAATCTGTTCACTTGCTCCTGCGACCAAGAAGGCCAAGGTTGGCGGTGCCAATCATGTGGACGAGATGAAGATGAGGAGGGGTCTTGTACCCCACGAAGATGCCACAGTGGTAAAAGCCAATGTAGCGAATAAGGAAGTTGACCGAATCTTGGTTGATTCGGGAGCTCGGTAGATATTCTTTTCAAATCCACACTCGAGGATTTAGGAATAGCGGTAGCGAGCCTTGAGCATCTGAACACTTCCTTAAAGGGGTTCGGGAGGAAAGCTAATGCCTCAGGAATCATCAAGTTGGCGAGTAACCATGGGCTCGAAGCCTTTCGAGAAGAACATGATCTTTGGATTTCGTGGTGGTAGATGAAACCGACCCATACCGAGGCGATTCTTGGGAGGCCATTTATGAGGATCGACCAATGCGTGGTGTCCACCCATTACCTAGCCCTAAAATATCGAGTAAATGGGGCTATAGGGGTCGTGAAAGGCGACCAAAGGGTGGCGAGGCTGCTATCTTGTAGCCGCCAAAGAAACTATCTGATTACCTCGCTAGACACGAGGGGAATCGAGGAGCGAAGGCAAGAGCCGGTGAGAAGTTGGAGGAGCTCGAGGTGAGAGCGAGATGACCCAGGAAGAAAGTCCGAGATCGGCTCGGGCCTTAGCGAGCCGTTGAAGGAAAAGTTGGTGGAATGTCTGCGAGCACCGCGAGATGTGTTCGCATGGACGCATGATGATATGCGGGATCGACCCGAGTGGGCGTGTCACGGTGGCGATGCGGAGAGATGCTAAGCCGGTAAAGCAGAAGAGGAGGTGCGTGAACCAGGAGAGATACGAAGCCATCAATTGCGAGGTTGAAAAGCTGCTGAAAGCGGGATTCATACGGGAGGTGTCCTACCCCGAATGGATCTCGAATGTGGTGCTGGTGAAGAAAGCAAATGGGAAATGGAGAATGTGTGTTGATTTCACAGATTTGAACAAGGCCTGCCCGAAAGATAGCTTTCCACTACCAAAGATAGACCAACTGGTGGACTCTACGGCAGGGCACGGGTTGCTTAGCTTCATGGATGCATTCTCAGGATATAACCAAATTCCCATGCACCAATCAGACGAGGGTGTACGACTTTCATCACCGATCGAGTATGTCTTGCTACAAGGTCATGCCTTCGGCCTAAAGAATGCGAGGCGGCGTATCGGAGGCTAGTGAATAAGGTTTTAAGCCATTGATCGGTCCGGACTATGGAGGTATATGTAGATGACATGATCACCAAGTCTAGAGACGCGGAGGAGCATGTAAAGCATCTAGAGGAGACCTTCGCACTCTTAAGGAAGTACCGAATGAAGTTAAACCCCGAAAAATGTGCTTTTGGAGTGAGTTCGGGAAAATTCTTAGGCTTCATGGTGAGTCACAGGGGGATCGAGGCCAATCCGGAGAAGATCGGAGGCGGTGATAGAAATGAGGTCCCTCGTAGCCTCGAGGAGATCTGAGTCGGCCGGCGAGCTAGCGTCCCTCAGCGGGTTCGTATCTCGAGCCACGGATAAATGCAGAGTCTTCTTCCGGGAAATGAAGAAGGCGGGGAAGACGAAATGGACTCCGAATGCGAGGAGGCGTTCCAGCGCTGAAAGAGTATTTGCTAAAAGCTCCGTTTCTTGTCAACACCTCGAGCGGGAGAGTCATTGTTTCTACACTTGGTCGTATCCCAATGGGCAACGAGCTCAGTTCTGGTAAGGGAGGAGTCAGGAGTGCGATGCCACTGTTTATTACACGAGCAGAGCATTGCTAGAAGCAGAAACCCGATTACTGACTTGAGCGTCGGAGGGTTTTCGCCGGGACACGCCCGGCTACCACGACTTCGGTTTTACGTGAGTGCGGTCCGGGAATCAGCGTTACGAAGAAGGCAGTGAGCGGGACAAAGGAGGCAATCCTGCTCGAGCTTATCGCGGCGGAAGGATCGAGGTACTTGTTTGGAACTGCGAGCAGAAGGTTCAGACATTCCTGCTCGAGCTGTTTGGAGGTACTGTTAGAAGGTTCGAAGCACTGTTGAGGCACGTGGGAAAAACTGCATCAACACGTTTCCTGCCACTACTCTATTTCTTCTCCTGCTCCCCCTTTGGTTCATACCCTTAAGAAAATGTCAAATCCTTCAAAACCCCGTAGGATGTTGCCGGAGGACTCTTCCTCTTCTAGTGAGGCACTGACCCATAGCATAATCCCGTGAGGGATTCTAGTCTGGAGGGTGAGTTACACGTGGGTGAGACCCAGCCAGCGACGAAGGACGAGGGCCGGTCGAAGGTCCGAACATGGGCAATACCCGATTGACCTCCGAGGTGTGAAACCACCCCTCCGATTTAGATAGACTTAGGCGGACTTACAACATACACGATGGTGTGGTTTTAAGGTTCTGGGCAGAGTGAAATTCAGTCGTCCCCAGGTATACTGACCTTCACTTGGAGTGCTTGAATGGGGGTTAGGTGCCTCTCCGACCTTATTTTGGCAGGGTTCATGCGGGTTCCATCGGCCTCGGGCAATTGAACCCGAATGGGTGGAGAGTCCTTTCAGGACTCTTCGTTTTGTGGAAACAGCTGTGACCTGGACGAGCCCTCTGTAGGGAAATCGAGACACCTCTACCGGTGAAGTGTAGCCCGAAGGATCTTTGGTTGGTATTACCTTACCTCCGGCTGAAGGGTAGAAGCCGATCACCGATCTCCAGACCTCCGGTGGCAGCTGGAAGAGCAAATTCTTCTTCGTTGGGGAGAGTGGGGCACTGCTGCACTCGTGGCGAGGGTCCCTCCGATCCATGGAACTTTTGCACTCAGGTCATTTATCTGTCTTGTGGATTTTACTTTTAGCTTTCCTGCTCATGTCTGTTTTCATTGTATTGCTTTGGTTGTTTTTTGCAGTCTCCTGGGGTGCTTCTCATTCAATTGGGGGTCAGCTTCAAGCACGTGTGCAGACTGCTCTTTCAAACGTGAGCTCGTGCAGGGAGCTGTTGACACCTCGGAGCTTTTTGGAGTCCAATTTAGTACCAAGTGAAGAAATGAGCAGCAGGATGCGTGAAATGTTGCATCGACGTGTGTGGACGGCCGAAGGTGCGAGCACCTCAAAGAGACCTCGGCGGTCGGGTGCTCCGCCCCGCCTGCTCGAGCCGCATCTTCTTCACGACCAGCCGAGAGGCGGAAGAAGGTCCTCCTCGCAGGAGACAAAGGACTGCTGACCCAACTCGTCCTTCAACTCGCCATGTGCAGGAACAGCGTCAGCCTGATCGTTTCGAGCCTTACCAGAGGGCTTTTAATGAAGAGCTGACCAACAGGTTCCTGGATGAGATAGAGTCCTGCACTCCTCAAGCGCTGTTCAGTATCTTCCAGCGGCTCTCCTCCCGAGCTTTGGCATCTGCGACCAGGCTTAATGAGGTAACTCTAAGATCCGAGGAGGAACTTCGAGCAAAGGTTCAGAGCTTGGAGCAGGCTGCGAACGAGCTGGAGGAGGAAAATCAGAAGCTGCTGGACGAGAATATAAATCTTGCAGAGAAGACAGCAGTGGCCGACTCCAAGGTCTCCGGGCTTGAGAGGGAGTTGTATGAGACCAAGAACGAGCTGAAGCATGCTCGGAAGGATCTGGACACTCAGAAGTCTTGCTACGAGCAGCTCATGGAGGGAGAGGCTGCTCGTCTTCAAGAGCAAATTGACACTCTGAAGGTCCAGCTCGCTACTGAGTACAACACTGGGGCAGACTCCAGCTACGATTGCCTTATGTATGCTTTTGGCAAGGCATACCCGGAAGCCGACATGTCCAAGGTGGAAGGGTATGTAGCTGAATACATGAGCAATCCTGAAGCTACTCGCTCCAAGCCCCAAGGTGTTGCCAGAGAGCCGGCTCCCTCTTCTTCCAATGCCCCTCCTGCTGAAGCTCCTACTGACGTCCTTCCTGTTGCTCCTCCTGCAAGTGCTGGTCATCCACCTGCCGCTCCTAAAGACGCTCCTGCTGTTGATGCTGCTCTTCCCCCTGCTGCTGCTGAATGACTTGGACTCTTCGTTCTTCTTTTTTTTTTTTTTTTTTACATATGTAATCATTTCAAATGAAATAAAAAGTTACATGTTTGAACAACTCTATTGAATGCTCGTGTGCACATGCCCTTGCCTTATAAATTAACTTTTAATATGCTTGCCAAGCAAAAATTTTCTAAGTGTTGGACATCCTATTTTCATTTATGCCCAAGTGTAATGCTGCTTAACCATGCATGGTAGAATTTTGCTCTGACTTAGGCTAAAGAGGCCTTATGTCTATTTTGCGAGCTCATTTTACTTGCTCGAGCCTGCATTTGACTCTTGCTAGACAACGTCCCGCCTAAAGCTTAGGCCTAGGGACTTTTGGACAAGGGGTTCCTATTGAACTCCTGCTCGGGCCTGCAATTGACCCGAGCTTCTTCTTATATTACTCCTGCTCTGGTCTTCAAATAACCCGAGCTTGGCACCGTCCCGCTTAATGAGTTAGGCTTTGGGACTTCATGCCAAGGAGTTCTTCTTCTGCTCGAGCCTTTTAATCGACCCGAGGTCTTCTGATAACACTCCTTCTCTGGTTTTCAAATAACCCGAGCTTGGCACCGTCCTGCCTAATGAGTTAGGCTTTGGGACTTCATGCCTAGGATTTCTTCTTCTGCTCGAGCCTGCAATTGACCCGAGCTTCTTCTTATATTACTCCTGCTCTGGTTTTCAAATAACCCGAGCTTGGCACCGTCCCGCCTAATGAGTTAGGCTTTGGGACTTCATGCCGAGGAGTTCTTCTTCTGCTCGAGCCTTTTAATGGACCCGAGCTTCTGATGATACTCCTGCTCTGGTTTTCAAATAACCCGAGCTTGGCACCGTCCCGCCTAATGAGTTAGGCTTTGGGACTTCATGCCTAGGAGTTCTTCTTGCTTCTGGTCTTCATTTTGAACTTACATTATGAATGCTATTCTTATTCTTACACAGATTTGCACTTTTACATATCCCATCTTGGGGAGAGATATTACATTAGCATTTTACAATACAAGAAGACCTACTGAAAATACTTCCTCAGGAGTTGTGCGTTCCACGGCCTCTTGACCTCTCGTCCATCTGGATGAGAGAGCCGGTATGCTCCTGGTCCTGCTAGTTGAGTGACTCGATAGGGACCTTCCCAGTTTGGTCCTAGTACACCCTGCCTTGGGTCCTTCGTGCTCTGGTTGACTTTCCTCATCACCCAATCACCCACTTGGAACCGGCGAATGTGTACCTTTTGGTTGTAATAACGAGCCATTCTTTGTTGATATTCTGAGATCTTGGCAGCTATCCTTTCTCTTTTTTCTTCTAGCAAGTCCAGGCCTGCACACATCTGCTCGTTGTTTTGCTCCTCGTTGAAGTGCTCTGTCCGGTGTGTCCCCATTCCTATTTCAGCGGGAACCACTGCTTCGTGCCCAAATGCCAAGGAGAATGGGGTCTCTCCAGTGGCCGTTTTGTGTGTGGTTCTGTAGGCCCACAAGACACCAGGCAGCTCATCCACCCAGGCCCCTTTTTGCTCGCCCAGTCTTGTCTTCAAGAGGCGTTTTATAGTTTTATTCGCGGCCTCTACTTGCCCATTGGCCTGTGGATGTGAGGGAGAGCAAAACTTCAGCTCTATCCCAGGTTACGACGAAGTCTACGAACTTGCCATTATCAAGCGCCTCCCATTATCGGTGACTAATGCATGAGGAATCCCGTACACGCAAATCACATTCTTCAAATGAAATCGGTGGTTTTACCTTACGTGATCTTGCTCGAGGCTCCCACTCGACCCGTTTGGTGAAATAATCAATCGCGACTATGGCATGGGTGGCGGATGCTCTCCCTTCGGTGGTGGCCCAATCAAATCTATTCCCCACTGAGCAAATGGCCATGGCGAATTCATCGCCGTAAGGTTCTCCGAAGGCTGAGTCAGGTGGTTAGCAAAGCTCTGGCAGCTCTTGCAGCTTCTCGTCTTCTCCTGAGCATCTTGGTGCATGCGAGGCCAAAAATACCCTTGCCTCAAGGCCTTGAAAGCCAAGGACCTCGAACCAGAATGATTTCCACAGACTCCCTCGTGTATCTCTCGGAGGACGTAATCGGCCTCCTCTTGGTCTAAACACCGCAGCAAGGGGAGAGTGTATCCCGTCTATATAAGACCCCATCGATGAGGTGTACACGGCTACTTTGCACCTCAATTTCCTTGCCTGTTTCTTATCGGTGACCTTGTCCCTCCTTGAGGTAAGAAATGATCGGCTGCATCCAGGTGTTGCTCGTTGTTAGGTTCATCACCTCGTCCTCCCGCTCGATACTCGAGCAGGTTTTAACTTCCAGAGGGATAGACTTTGGAAACTTGGGGTCCGAGGTGGCTGCCATGCGAGCTATCATATCTGCTCAAAAATTCTTCCCCCTCGGGATCTGTTCCACCTCGACAGCTCGGAAATTCCCCATTAGCTGCCTTACCTTCTGAAGGTAAGCGTCCATCTTCTCCCCCTTTGCCTGAAAGCTCTCGTCGAGGTGGTTTGTTACCAACTGTGAGTCTGTTCGAAGCTTTATTTCCTCTGCTTTTACTACCGAGGCGAGCTTCAAGCCCGCTATTACAGCTTCATACTCGGCCTGATTGTTGGTGACTTCGAACTCTAATCTCACAGCGTATTGCATCTCCACCCTCTCTGGACTATTGAGCACCACCCCTGCTCCTGCTCCCTGACTTCCACAGGATCCATCTACTGTGACTACCCGTGTTTTGGTTGAAGCCTGGGAGCTTGATGAGGGTTCGCTCTCCGTCTCTTTATCCCTCGCCGTGCACTCGACCACGAAGTCGGCTAAAGGCTGTGCTTTTATGGCTGCTCGGGGTTGGTAATTAAGGTCGAACTCAGCTTAACTCCATGACCATTTAACCTAACCTTCGGAGGTCTCGGGTTTGTGTAGAGTTTGCACGAGAGGTTGGTTAGTCGATACCACCAGCTGAATGTGCTTGAAAATAAGGCCTCGACTTTCGGACGCAGTGACCGAGGCTAGTGCCCACTACTCCATGGTTGGATACTGGGTTTACGCTTCAGCAATGCTCTGCTCGTGTAATAAGCAGTCTTGCACTCCGACTCCTCCACTTACGAGGCCGAGCTCGTTGCCCATTGGGATACTGACCAAGTATAGAAGCAGATACCTCTCCTGCTCGAGGTGTTGGTGATGTGAGACTTTTAGCAAATACTCTTTCAATTTCTTTGGAGCGCCTCCTCGCATTCGAGAATCCATTTCGTCTTCCGCCCTTCTTCATTTCACGGAAGAAGACTCGGCATTATCAGTGGCTCGAGATACGAACACTGTTGAGGGGCGCTAGCTTGCGGTCGGACTACTGTATCTCCTTGAGGCTACTGAGGGACCTCATTTCTATCACTGCTCACGATCTTCTCAGGATTGGCCTCGATCCCCTGTGACTCGCCATGAAGCCTAAGAATTTTCCGAACTCACTCCAAAGCACATTTTCGGGGTTTAACTTCATTCGGTACTTCCTTAGGAGTCGCGAAGGTCTCCTCTAGATGCTTTACATGCTCCTCGCGTCTCTAGACTTGGTGATCATGTCATCTACATATACCTCCATAGTCAGACCGATCAATGGCTTGAAAACCTTATTCACTAGCCTACGATACGTCGCCCTGCATTCTTTAGGTAGAAAGGCATGACCTTATGCGATCTGACCTACGATTGGTGATGAAAGCTGTACACTCCTCGTCGATTGGTGCATGGAATTTGGTTATATCCACGAGAATGCATCCATGAAGCTAAGTAACCCGTGCCTACTAGTAGAGTCCACCGGTTGGTCTATCTTTGGTAGTGGAAAGCTATCTTTCGGGCGAGGCCTTGTTCAAATCTGTGAAATCAACACACATTCTCCATTTCTCATTTGCTTTCTTCACCGGCACCACATTCGAGATCCATTCGGGGTGGGACACCTCCGTATGAATCCAGCTTTCAGTGACTTTTCAACCTCGCAATTGATGGCTTCGTATCTCTCACGGTTCACGCACCTCCTCTTACGCTTTCACGAACAGCATCTCTCCGTCTTGCCCGACTGTGACACGCCACTACGGGTCGATCCGGGCATATCATCATGCGTCCATGCGAACACATCTGCGTGTGCTCGCGGACATTCCACTAACTTTTCCTTCAGCGGCTCGCTAAGGCCGAGCCGATTCGGACTTTCTTCTCGGGGTCATCTGCTCTCACCTCGAGCTCCTCCAACTTCTCTCTGGCTCTTGCCTTGGTTCCTCGATTCCCCCTCGTGTCTAGCGAGGTGTCTGCATAGTTTCTTTGGCGGCTCTGACATGCAGACTCCTCGCCACCCTTTGGCTGCCTTTCACGACCCCTATAGCCCCATTTACTCGATATTTTAGGGCTAGGTAATGGGTGGACACCACGCATTGGCTGATCCTCATAAATGGCCTCCCAAGAATCGCTTGGTATGGGCTGGGTTTCATCTACCACCACGAAATCCGGCATCATGTTCTTCTCGAAAGGCTTCGAGCCCATGGTTACTGCCAACTTGATGATTCCTAGAGGCATTAGCTTTCCTCCCCCGAACCCCTTTAAGGAAGTGTTCGTATGCTCAAGGCTCGCGCCTGCTATTCCTAAATCCTCGAGTGTGGATTTGAAAAGAATATCTACCGAGCTCCCCGAATCAACCAGTATTCGGTCAACTTCCTTATTCGCTACATTGGCTTTTACCACCAGGGCATCTTCGTGGGGGTACAGCACCCCCTCCTCATCTTCATCTATCCACATGATTGGCACCTGCCGAACCTTGGCCTTCTTGGCGCGGAGGCGATGAGCAGGACTTCTCGGCCGTGGCGGCATAGCTGCAATAGTTTTTCCAGGCCCTATTAGAACTTCCGGCCATTGTTGGCCCACCCGAAATCACTCTCGTGGATGGTGGCTCCGTATCTATTTCGTAGGCCTGGTCACCTTCCTCAGGCTGTTGTTCAACTACCGGGTGCCCTCCTTCTACAAACTCATCCAGGTATCGATTTCTAACTAAATCTTCTACCTGGTTTTTCAAATCACGGCACTGTGATGTGGTGTGACCGTGGTCTCCATGGAAGCAGCGAGCGCCCTGCTCTCACTTCGCTGGTGGCGTGGTCATCGGTGTTGGAGGGCTTAGTAGTCCACGTTCCTCAGCCACTTGAAGTATCTCTTCAAGAGATACCTTCAACTTCGTATACTGTCTGTAAGCAGGGCTCTGTTCCACTACTTGTATTGCCCTATCCCTCGGGAAGCTTCTTGGTGGGGGTGGCAATGCACGATCACCCCTGTTGTGGCTCACTTCAGGTCTACTTGGTGGCTGGTTGCGGGGTATGTGGCCATCATGACGCCTGTATTCTCTGTGATCCCGACCTGGAGACCTGTGAGGTGGTTGGGGGACCATCCGCGGTGGGGGAACTCTCTGATACGGGTTGTACAGAGGCTGCCCGGTCTCTCGCTGCCTTTGGAGCCTGTGTCCCTCGGGCAGGACCCCCTTTCTCCTTCCTTCTTGCTCCATTGACTTGTTCATTCCTCAGTTTGGCAGCCTTTTCTTCTTCAATTACCATGTCCAGTTTTACTTGTTCGTACGCGTCCGAATACGAACGGATCGAAGGACTCCGCAGGTTATACCATGGTCTCCCCATCCGAACACCCTCTTTTAATCCTCTTAGAGCTTGGGGATGGTTGAACGCACCAAGATCTAGGACCGATCTATGGTATCTTTTGATAAACTCCCGGAGGGACTCTCCTTCTTTCTGCCTCACTTCGGACAGCTCCATCATGTCATCCTCAGGGGTCACCGCGCCCCGAAATTGTTCTGCGAACTCCCTGCACATTTGTTCAAAACTCAAAATGCTTCCCCGTGGGAGTCTGCGGTACCATTCTCTCGCCCTTCCCTCAAGAGTGGCGGGAAGGCCACTGCACCTCTGTCTGGCTGCGGACCTTGCACCCCTGTCATGTCGTTGAACCGCTCTATATGTACTAATGGATCACTCTTTCCCGAATATTTCAGATCCGGGAAGCGAAAGTCGCGTGGGACAGTGACACCCATGATCTCCAGGAGAGAGGAGATTCGTTGTCCGGCGTTATTCGCCGACTTGGACTCTTTCGGTTCCCAGAAGATCTTCCACAACTTGTGCCAACTGCGTACCTCTCCCTCCAACTCCTCCACTTACGAGAGGTTGGGGCATCTCCTGCAAATGTTGGCGAGACCCCTTTCCTCCATGTTTGTTTCTTCTCTCACTGCAACATTCGATTGCCAGAGGTCTTTGGGCTTCATCTCCCGCATTTTCCGGACATGAGCATTCCCTCAGCTGGACTCGGGACATCATTACATGCTTTTCTCTGTCCTTCCACGAATTCTTGTAACGGGAGGTCATAGTTTCGATCTGTTTTTCCATCAGATCCATTCTTTCCTGGATCTCCCTATTACGGGCCTCATTGGCCACTTCTCTCAAAGTCACCGATTCTTGGGACTTACTCCTCTTGATTGTTTCCCTCATCGTTGTGTTGTGTGTCTTCAATGTATTAGGAAATCAGGCTTTTGTGCCGATCCCACAGACGGCGCCAAAATGTTGATGCGATTTTCCACGTGCCTCAGCGAGTGCTTGAACCTTCTAGCAGTACCTCCAAGCAGCTCGGCGAGGAATGTCCGAACCTTACGCTCGCGAGTTCCAAGCAATACCTCGATCCTTACGCTCACGATAAGCTCGGCGGGGATTGCCTCCTTTGTCCCGTTCATTGTCTTCTTGAGCGGTGATTCCCCGGACTGCACTCACGAGACCGGGTCGGGGTCGTCGGGCGTGTCCGTGAAAACCCTCCGACGCTCAAGTCGATGTCGGGTTTCTCTTTTTGGTATCTCCTTAGTGAGGGAGGCCGGAAAAAATGAAAGGGGTATTATTTCGCCCCCTTTTTGGATAAATATGGTGTTTTTCGGAGAATCAAATGAGAGAGATTTGAAAAGGAAGAACACTGTATCAAGTTCTGAGATACTTTTGAATGAAAATTGCCAATCTCTCTTTCGGGTTCAATCCTTCCAACCCTTTTGTGAATTAGAAATGCCAACCCTTTGACGTTCCCTTTGTTTCCTTTTATACTCCATTTTCCCGCTCTTTTCCTTTCCAGTCTGTCCACTCCCACGCTAGTAGTATCTGAGTCCCTCGGCGGTAGGGTTTGGCGGAATATTCCCTAGGGATGAGCGGCTGTCCCTTAACCCGATTCACGTGGCGGATCACCATGTCGGGCAAGTGCGAAGGGAATGATGACACCTTGGAGGCACGTGCCGGCCACCGGCAACAGTATCACCACTCCACCATGTGGGACCCTGGTCAGACATCAAAAGGTGTGCCAGGATTCTGAGAAAACGGGTCGGTTGCCCTGGGTCGGGTCTTGCCAGCTGCGCTCGTCGATCCCTGCGAGCAGGAGAGATGTGCTCGGCTCTCGACCTTGACCAGCTTTGACCTGAGGGACGACCTCGAGCAGGCAAGGAGGGCTCAGCTCTCGACCTTGACCAGCTTTGACCTGAGGGACGACCTCGAGCAGGCAAGGAGTGCTCAGCTCTCGACCTTGACCAGCTTTGACCTGAGGGACGACCTCGAGCAGGCTGTCCCCGGGGTGTCTTGCTCGAGCTGGAAGGGCTTCGAAGGGCCTGTCTGATATTTACCCAATACACCTGGAAGGGCTTCGAGGGGCCTGTCTGATATTTACCCAAACAGGTCTTCCATTTATCACTTTGTAAGGACAGTTGGTATTCACAAACAAACATCTTCCCATAGTCGAAACAGACAATTCCAAGAGTATGATTTCACAAAAGAGTAGGATAATATATGCTGTAAAAAATATGTTAGATCATTTTATTATTCTACACACTCATACACTAATTTTAAATAATTAATTAAGTATTAATTGAGTACATTTGAATTCACCAAATGGCTTTCAAAGTCCTTCCCTCATTACCTTGTTAAAATTTAAAATTTTATATTATACTTTACAAATCCATCTTAATACCCAATATACCCTTGAAACTAATCCATGATTTTCTGCAACATTTTTCTTCTCTTCTTCTTCCATCTCTCCACTTTACCTATTAATACCCAAAAGCCAAAATCTTCAACTTATTAAGTGGAATTAAATTTTTTCATCCATTGTCGTCCTTAAATCGCTATAAAACATATTAAAAATCATAGAAAAATAAAGATTATAAAATTATAGTTGTAATCAATAATCAACTAAACAACTAAATTCAAGCGCACAATATCTATCAAAGGCATGAATTTTCTCTTTCTTATATAGTTCAAATTCAGTGAAATAGATTTTATTGGTTGACTCTAGAATAGCTTGACTACTGAGATAGTTTTGACTAAATCCAATATTTAACGACTCAGTTTGATCAGTTTTCATCCACAGGAGCTGAAAAAAATTAATACATATGAAATAGATTTTTTTAGTATACATTAAACAAATATAGAGATGATTTGAAGATGAGAGCACGAATATACATTATTAAGTCCATAATAGTATTTTAGGTTAGAGACAATTTAATAAAATTATCTTTTGCTAAAAACTTGGTCAAATGAGAATCTACAGTGGGTTCAAATAACCATTCATTAGGTTTTATTTTGTATATTATTTATAAGGAAGATTGTCAATTTCACCCTACTGTAATCAATACCTACGGTTTATCTCCTTATTATTTTTATAATAGCCAATGGCCCATTTAACAGTATGAGTTTATAATATTACCCTCATTTTCAAATACACTTCATATTTATTATAAATATTATAAATGATATGAATGAAAATTAAAATAAAAAAATTAACTATTAAAAACAAGAAATATATGCTTTGATGTGAAAAAATTAATAATAAAATATTTTTCTTGTACTATTTTAATTTTATAAACATTTCTTATAATAAATATATAATAAAATTATTATAATATGATAAAAAATTATTATAAGAAAACTTGAATGATAAAAAAACAATTATTATAAAATAAATAATAAATTTTTTCTTGTACTTTTTATATTTAATTTTAAAATATTGTAAAATATTTATTATAAGAAAATGTATATAAAATAAAAATATAAGAAAAATATTTTATAATTAATTATTTTCACATCAAAATATTTATTTCTTTTTTTAATAGTTAATTTTTTATTTTAAATTTTATTCATATGATTTATTTTATTTATAATAAATATGAATAAAAGTCTATTTAAAAATAAGGTTAATATTATAAAATTATGTTGTCAATGAGATTATTGACTATTATAAAAAAAATAAGAGAGTAAATGGTATATATTGATTACAATAAGGGAGAAATTGAAAATCTTTAATCTCTCTTATTTATAACTTTAAAAGAAAATCATTACATAAACTATTCAAACTTTTATGTAATATGATAATAGAAATAAAAGTTTCAAGATTTAAAGAAACTATATAATATTAACTTATAATAAATTATTTTTATTAGTTTGCATCATAAGTATTTTATAATAAAATTTTCCATTAAAATTAAAGTATTCAAAATAATTTTAAGAATACAAGCAATGACATACCAAAACCATAAATTATTGGGGCTTACATAAAAAAAAAAAAAAAGAATTTGGGGAAGTTAATTTTTTTTCTATTTACTAAAATAAATTGAAAGTTTTAAAATTTATTGCTACAATTTTTTTAAAAAAATAAATTGAAAGTTTTAAAATTTAACTTCTATTATTTTTTAAAAATTTTAAAAAATTGTAGCAATAAATTATTTTCTTTAAATGTTGGAGTGCTTGTGACTAGGTTAGTGAAAGTATCATTATTGTAAGTAATCTCCACAAATATCTAAAAAAATAAAATTATATAGTTATTGAGATTTGAACAAAGTCTCCAAAAACCTAAACCCTAACGTTATATAGTTATTAGAGATTATTTGAAGAAGAAAGCTCCAAGTGTACATTATTAAGTCCGCCCCTAAGGCCGTAGTCGAGTTGGCTGCCATAGTCGGTTCTAGATTCGTAGCGACCCGGGTTCGAGTCTTGGGGGTGGGGAGGGGGTAAAAACTCTTTGGGCTTGCCCACCCCCCTCTCCTTTGAAAAAAAAAAAAAAAGTGTACATTATTAAGTCCATAATAGTATTTTAGGTTAGAGACAATTTAATAATAAAATATTTTTACTAAAAACTTGGTCAAATGGAAATCACAGTGGGTTCAAATAATAATTCATTCGGTTTTATATTTTATGTTATTTATAATTTTTTTAAAATAATTCTTATATAAACTATTTAAACTTTTATGAAATATGATAATACAAATAAAAGTTTCAGGATTCAAAGAAATTATAGAATATTAAGTTCTTATAAATTGTCTTTAATAGTTACTAGCATGATGAATATTTTTTAACAAATTTTTTTATTAAATTAAAGTATTTAAAATAATTTTAAGTATGCAATTTGTGGCTGCAGACCAAGACACTTAAATTATTGGGTGTTTAGATAAAAAAATTTAATTTAATTAGGGGTGGTTAATTTTTTTAACTTTCACTTAAGCACACCTAAAGTTCAAAAACTTAAATTCAATTATTTTCTTTCAAATTTAAAAAAATTATAGTAATAACTTATTTATTTTAAATGTTGGAGCTCTTATGGCTACATTTATGAAAGTATCATTTTTGTAAGAACCCTTCACAAAATATGTAAAAAAATAAAATTATATAGTTATTAGAATTTGAACAATGTCTCCAAAACCATAAACCCTAAAATTATAAAGTTATTAGAGAAAATTTGAAGATGAGGGATACATTATTAAGTCCACAATAGTATTTTTAGGTTAGAGACAATTTAATAATAAATTATTTTTACTAAAACTTGGTCAAATGAGAATCACGGTGGGTTCAAATAATCATTCATTAAATTATTTATAATTTAAAAAAAATCCTTACGTTAACCTATTTATATTTTTATATAATATTATAATAGAAATAAACGTTTCAGTATTTAAAGAAATAATATAATATTAACTTGTAAATATTATCTTTAATAGTTATTCACATGATGAGTATTTTCGTAATAAATTATTTTATAAAGGCTTAGATAAAATTTTTTAATTTAATTTCGGGTAGTTCATTTTTTTGATTGTTTACTTATTAAACATATTAAAACTCTCAAACAACTTAAATTCTATTATTTTTTAAAAAATTTAAAAAATTATAGCAATAAATTATTTATTTTAATGTTGAAGTTCTTGTGGCTACATTTGTGAAAGTATCATTTTTGTTAGTAATCTCCATAAAATATCTAAAAAAAAAAATTATATAATTATTGACATTTAGACCAAGTCTTCAAAATCACTGCATACTACTCTTATCACCTCAAATTCCTTTTATTTAATTCTTTCAAAAGGAATTTGGGGCACATTTAAGAGAAGAGTCTGTAGTCATTTTTGGATCTTAGCTTGATACGCCACATATATGCAAGTAGCCCCAATCTTCACAAAATGAGATTGCACTCATTCATATCATAATCGTGCCCATAAAAGTAAAAAAAAAAAGAAAAAAAAGTTAAAAGTATTTTTTTTCTTTATATGCTTATTGTAACTAATAGATTTTGAATAAGTAAACTTTTATGATCTTTATTAATTGAGAAAATGACATCTACACTCTTTAAGATTTGAAAAAAATAATCATTAATATTCTCAAATTTTGAAAAAATAGATCTTAGTATTTCTTTATAAAAATTTGAAGTGTTGGTGATTATTTCTTCAAATTTTGGGAGTATAAATAATATTTTTTCTTAGTCGTTAAAGCAACAAATTTTCCATTACTTGACTGATTTGAGATCTAAGAAACAAAATGAAGCATCAAAAAGAGAACATGTAAATTTTCCAATTCATGTACCACCAAAATAAATAAATAAATAAAGTAATGATCTTAGTATCTGAAGGCACAAACTGGAGCACATAAGAAGCAACCAAAAGCAAAACAAATCAACAAATTATTGAGAGAACAGCTTCATTTCCAATTTTCCTTTAAAAGCATCTCAAATACGAAGGAAAAAGGGCAATTGACGAATGACATCACGGCTCAAGAGAACTCATCCACCGACAATTAATGCCAAATCAAATATACCTAATTGGGCAAGAATTTTACTTCTTTTGAGATAGCATAGCAGTGACATATTAATTGAGTTATTAATGGCCCAAGGCATTCTGCACTGATTTTCAAACAATTTTATTAAAATTTAAAAGAATTATTAAACCGTATTTTAATACAATATAGCTTAAACCCTTCCATTCTCCCCCCGCGAACTTATTTTATACACCTTTTATTGCAATAGTCACCTTTTAAATGTAGTGTAATGTAACAAAAAAATTTTAGCCAAACATGAGTTGGTATAACAACAATGTTTTAATACAATTATAATACAGTGTAATGCAAGTTACCAAATGTACTATAAGTTATAATGTGACGCAAAATAAAAGTGATGAAAACTTATATCCTTCTCACAGAGAATATTAATAATAATAAAAAAACTAATATAACTAGAGTTTTAATAACTTTAATATTTAAATCCCAAATAACTTAAATTGATCAAAATAGCCAACTCAAGTTATTTTTACATATTATAAAACTCCAAATTCCAAAATGAAAAGTTGAGCTAAACTAATATAACTAAAATATATGTATATTTATTATAATATTAAGCCAAACTAAATTTTTAGTTAAAAAAAAGTTTGTTATAATGAATTTTAATAAATTTTAATTCAAATGATAAAATTATTGATGTAATTGAATTTTTGTAATATTCATATGGGGGCAAAAAAGAAGTTTTTTAATTTCAATAAGGATAAAAAAAATTAGTTTAGAAAATGGAATTTTCATTCCACATTCTCATTTTCAGTGGGTCCTATAAAATTGATTCTTATTATGGATTGTATTTTTAAAAATAAACATAAATGTAACTAATAAACATACACCATTAGTTTAATTCCATCGATGTTCTTTTTTATTTAAATACAAATCTTATTTTTCAAAAAAAATAAAAATATAATTTCAAAGGGCAAAGTTAAAAATAAAGTCGGCATATTAATTTTGCAACAAAACAACAAATCTACCATTTACTTCTGGCTAATACTAATGGCAATCATATTCTAGCAACATTTTATGGAAGGGGTGTACATACATTATAATTGGGATGTAGAGAATATTTTTCCTTCTAAAAAAAAAAGGGAAAATAAGATAACTAATTTTTTCCACATCAACTGTAACTTTTAACCTGCACTACCTCAATTCTAAACTGATCCTTAAATGTATGTTTTCCAAACAAATAATAAATAAATATAATGTGTCATAAGAATTTGGATTATTAAATCACCAAAACCATAACAGCACCCAGTGAAAGCTGATACAAGCCTCCATTACCGCTGTGTTTTCTTCTGAAGGCTTGTATCAGCTGGAACTTTCTTGCATATATTCTTGGAAAGACAAGTTGAGCCACCTTAAGAGCCTTGATTTCAAAGTCTTGCTAACGTCTCACTACACAAAAAGAAAGAATTAATATGTGCTTAGTTAAAAAATTAGCATAAGCTTAAAGGTTTTAAATAACTAGTTACCTTGTAGCCTCCACCAAGACTGTTCTTATGTTCTTCAACGGAAAAACAATTTCTGGCATAAGCATATCTACATCGTCACCTGATATAAAATATAAATGTAGATCAAATTACTCTCACCTCAATTCCCAATCCTGGAATTTCACTCGTTTCCCTTTCAAATTTCCATTATTTGATTAAAAGGGGAAAATAGATACAAACCTTTTGCCAGGAGTTGAGGCTTGGATCCCTCAAGCAGCCTGCTAACAACTGACCCATCAACCTCAGCACTATAAGCAATCGCGTTCACTAGCATCTGCAGATGCAGGCTCAACCAATCAGAAGGCTTTCAAACACTAGACATTTTGTTACCAATATTCTCTACTATGATTCACTCTTGGGATACATAAAGATAATGCTCATGCTCCATAACACAAGTCACGCATGCATTTGTGAAGTGCGTCGCTTTTCACTTTTCAATAAGGAATAATTTTAGCAGCCCTCTGCCTTTAGACAGATAGACAACAAGAGGTTTTAGAAATATCACATACATAATTAAAAAAAGAAGAAAGAAAACCTCAAGAGCATATTGGATAGCTTGAACACCGATCTTCTGACCATGGTTAGCAGTTTGCAATTTATCCAACTCCTTGAAGCCATAAAAAAGTGACATGAAACTAACTGCAAATGCGTCAGAATATATATAATATATGAGTGTTATGCATCAATCAGAAAAGATAGACCAACAAAAGCTAAAAACCTAAGAGGTTTACCAACTCCTTCTTCCTTTGCAGCCTTGACAGCATTTATGGCATTAGCAACTCTATCCTTCTTTTCACGCACCTCAGCTTTATTAGTTCCACCGACCTTACAACGACAGCAATCCTTTCATTTCAAATTAAAATACTTCCTTACCTAACATCTCTAATTCAACAATCTTTCATCTCAACAAGCCAAATTTCATTTATAGCATTATGCAACAACAAAATAAGATGCAGTCACATTTTCTAAATACAATTTCTTTAACCAAACAAGCAAACTGATTCATCTTTACACATTCCTATTAGAAAGGTATATATACTTCTACCAAAATCCGGTTCCAAACTGCACATATATTATAATGTCTAATTGATTGTTTGTTACTGTTTTTCTTCTCTTTTTACCTTTTTAGATTATCATAGTATTTGTATGGTATCAGTCTATTTTATACTTCAATTATAATCATATGAGGATGGGAATGTAATTTGAATCCAAAGAAGTAGTCAATTAATTAAATCATTTTATCCAAAATAACCTGATCATTGATCCTCTGTATAAATGACTTTATTCAACTTTTTTAATGGCAGATAATAGAAAATGCAAATTTCTTGTCTGGCCAACCAGGATTTAGAGTTTAGACCTGGTCATGACTCAGCCCAAATGGATCGTGCCAATAGGTCATGTTAAACTGAGAACTTTCTTTCTATGCACTGCCCAGTTCAGTTTCAAAGCACTTGAAGAACTAATTTACAATTCCAAATAACCAAACCTTTATAACAGCAGCGAGATTCGAGTGCTTTTTAGAGTTCTCTTCAGGGAAATCTTGTAAATTTTCCATTGTGAATCTCCACTGCAACAACTGCGACAGACATATTTAAGAAAAGAAAATTAACAAAAGGGTGAGCAAGTTGTCCACAAAATGTCAGAACAGCCCAAAGAAGCACAAAAAGATCCATACAGTATAAACTAAAAAGCACAGTCGTTTCAAATTATAAACACAATTGAAAATTCTGATAGCTTGTTTGAAAATCATGTGAAATGGTCACAACACGGACCTTTTCATGTCTTATGCAAGCCTTACAAAGAAGGATGACCGTCTGATCATTTGATACCATAACCTACAATGATAAAAAAGGGCTAAGAAATATTGTTTGAACAAAACCTCGTCTATCTTGTCAATATACACCAAGAAATGAAAATTAATATATTACATGGAAAAAATGTACCAGAAGAAAGGATTTAAGACCACCAGAAACAAGGATGAGAAGAACCTTCTCATGATGTGCTCTACTTAGGTAAAATAATTTTTTTTTTCACGCCAAAGAAACTTATATATCAGTCACTGATATCTAATATCTCTCACCTTCTGAGCATGGCCAAGAGATAAGAAATCAAAATATTTTCCTGTCATGACCTAAAAGGGAAAGAAAGGAACACATTGTTTGTAAAATCACATCATAATAATGCAAACCAAGGTGGGGAATTCATCAACTGAACCTACCTTCCCATATGTGAATTTGGCAATGTCCCGAAGGCTAGCCTTCCTAGCTTCTCCAAATCCAGGAGGTTTGATGACACAAGCCTTCAAGCAATTCAGAACCCACAAAAAATGAGAAGATATATGAAACTTCGCTTTGTAAAATTAAATGAATAATTGAATGATAGAAGATTCTTCAAGTAGGCCATCTCTTGACAACAAAACACTTTTAAGAACAAGTTCACCTTGGCTGCTGTAGCCACCCCGTTTAAGACAAGAGTTGCTAGGAGATCATTTTCAATATCTTCAGCAACAATCAGTATGTCTGTTCCTTTATGTCTTGCAACTGGTCCTATCTCTTTCAATAAGTTAAAGAAGGTGCAGTTCGAAACCTTTTTCTCAAGGATCATAATATAAGGATCTCGTAAAACCTAGTAAAAATGAAATCACTAGTTGATTAAGAACAAGGCTGATTAACAATCATATCTTCAAGGTAAGAACTAAGCAATTTCAATTACTTCATTATCAATATATCTACCCTTTATAGAACCACAAATTTCTCATAAAATGTCAATTAATTTATTGATATCTCAAAATGCTTACACATTCTTTTGTCTTATGATTGGTGATGAAGTAAGGTGATAAATAGCCCCTGTCTAGGGTCATTCCCCAATACAACTGAAGTTCAATATTGGGTGGTGTTTTCCGATCCTGCAATAGTAGTTACGAAGAAGAAAATAAACATAAAACACTAGAGGAAACAAAATGGAAGGGTCCGAAACATAACAACAGAATCAGAAGCGCAGCAGATAAGAAAAACGTAAAGACGATGAAAAATTCAAGAAGCAACTTACAGCTAAAACATGAAGATTGTTTCCCCACCCTTTCTCAAAAGCCTTGGCGATGAGCTCACCAATCACTCTGTCACCATCTGCTGCAGCTGTTCCAAACTTCAATTTAAAACCCCCAAAAAAAAAAAAAAAGTGGTCAAAATTAAATAAATTTCATTGAATTATCATTAAAGTGAGCAAGAGTCTAAAGTGAGAAGGTGAACCAGGGATATCTGTTCGAATGTTGTGATGGGTTGTGCTGTGCTGTATAAGTTTCCTACAAGTGCATCAATTGCCATTCTAGCCCCTTGTCTTTGATCCGGCAATTCCGCATCCTTGCACATATGAACTTCTCCATCAATCAGGGCTTCGATGAGATCCCTTTTAACTTTAGAATTGGTGCCTGCAGACAAATAGAAAGATGTAAATTAAATTTGATCAGATGATGAGTATCCATTAATTAACTCCATCCCATTTACAACAAATCCAATTTCTTAATTAAGAAAATTCAGAAGATGTTTCACAATCAAAAAATCTTTTAGTGACTTCCGCCGCGGTATACTGTCTGCTCCTAGTAAAATAAACCTGACACGGAATTAAATTCAACGAAATTAATTAATTGAACAGAATAAGCCAAGCCAGAATTAGTTATTATTATTTAAAACAGGAAAGAAAACACTAATAAATGAATGAATGAATGAGATAAGTGGATGGAAAACAAAATAAACAAAATGAAAAAATGGTAAACTATGAAGGAAAAGTGTACCTGACTTTGGAGGCGAGCCGCCACATGGTTTGTGATTTTGTTATTTTGTACGGGAAATCTTAGTTAATAACCATAAAAATTTTTTCTGATTTAAAAAAAAAAGCTCTTGAATTTACTTCATTCAAAAATAACTAAAAAAAATTAAAATAATCAAAACACTTTTCTTATAAAAATATCGATAAGATTCAGAAAAATTATAAAAATATAAAATAGATAAAAATATTATAAAAATTAATGAATTAAATAAATAAATAGTAGTACATATTAAAACTATAATAGAATAAATAAGACTTCTTAAAATAAAAATTTTTGAAATATTAACTAAATTATAAAAAAATCAATAATTTTATAAGTACAAAGATAATTAAAAGAATTAATTAGACATAAAGAAAAAATACAATTTAGAAATATAAATAAATGATCATTTGATGAGAGAATAAGAACAACTGTCATACCAGAAATATTAAGAAGAGAAGAAGAATATCAAAGACAATTAGAAGAAATAATAAAAAGATTAAAAGAAAAAACACCAACGAACAAATCAAAAGAAAAAATTAATACAAAACAAAAAAGAATAAAAATTGATGAATACAAAGATTCAAGTAAAAGTGAATAATAGATAATTTGGAAGAAAAGTTTGATAGATTATCGTTAGAAGATTTAGACTTAGAAACATTAAGATTTAATGTAAATATGAATTAGAAACATTAAGATTTAATGTAAATATGAATGTTAAAGCACCACCTACTGAACCAAGTATAAAAACAGAAGCCCCTTATACTAATACAAGACTAAGATCACAACATCAGATATTGGCATAAGAAAAACCTTATTATAAAATGTATCCAAAAGAATATATACCAGAATACAGAACTGAAAATAAACTCATTAAACTTATGGGAAGTAAATTAGACATAGAGTGTAGAAAAGACTCTAGTAAAATACTAACAAGCTGGTCAAATGATATGAAAATGATATTTATGTTTAATAAAACAAATGATGATTGGAATACAAAAAATACAGAAAAGAAATTTGATATGTGGATTGATTTATTAATAATGAGTTTCATTGGTAATGTACAAAATTGGTGGGATGGAATAATTGAAGAAACAAAAACTTTAATTAAATTAGCAACTAAACAGAAATTTAGAAAAGGAATAAGTGAAGGACTAGATAAATTTACAAATTATATAAGAAATGAATTTTTAGGAGAAAATTGGGAAGATTTCAAGCAACAAGAAATACAAAAAAAAAATTATTAGCAAGACAACATTTGATGAATCTTCAAATATGTAATTTATGCAACATAAAAAATTATACATGTGAATTTCAAAAATATTATTATAAACAAATTTATAGTAATGATGATCAAACAATTTATTATGATATGTATATAAATAAATTACCATCACCATGGAATACATATTTTATGCAAGAATGGAATTCATATAGATTAACAGAATCAGAAAAATTAATAACAAATACTTTAGGATCTAGAATAGAATTTGTCATAAGAAAATTAAAAAATATATGTATAGAAAGAGAATTATATAAAAAGACAAAAAATGCAATAATAATTTGTTGTGACCAAGTAGATGTACCTAACCAATGGAGATGTAAACCATATTACAAAAAACACAAAAAACGTAAGCATGAGAATAAAAGTAAATATAAAAATAAAAGAAGATACAAAAAACATTACAGAAAATATTGGAAAAACAAGAAATTTAAAAGAAAACCTTATAAAAGATACTATACAAGAAAACATAATAAAGAAATGACACATAAGCCTTGAATGTAAACAGAAAAAAATTAGGATAGCTGAAATAGAATATTATGAAATAAAACTATATTTAAAATTATTATCTGATAATGAAACCATAACTTTTAATATTGAAATATATGAAAGCTATAGTGATACGGAATCTATAAGTACAAGTTTTTTAGAAAGTTTAGAATCAGATGAATCAGAATCAGAATTCTGAGATAGAAAACATAGAAAATTTAGAAATAGAAAAAGAAATAGAACAACAAGAAAATATAGATGGATATCAACTAATTGTACAATTAAATCAGAAAAAATTAAAGGAAATTTCTAGAATATCTTTAAATTTAAGAAATCCAGATAATACTATTTTAAAAAATATATAACAATTCTTTAAAAGAAAAAATATAGTCATTCATGAATATCGAGAACAAAAAAAAGTTATAGATATAACACAAAGTAGGGGAAATGTTAAATTAAATTTATTAAACTCTAGAGGTATAGAAGCTACTTTAAATAAAATTAAAAGTGATAAAATTAGAGATAAAATAAAATAGCTATACTTAGCTGGAATACAAATATTAGTAAAATCATTATTTAGGGAATCAATAAATTCACCTATAATACTTAGTTTACATGAGCAAAGATTAATAAACCCTGCATTAGCACATTTAGGAACCATAGAAGAAAATTTATGTTATAAAAAATTTTTATTTACACGTTACCCTAGATACTGTATCCATATAAAATATAAAAATATAAATGATACTTTAAGTTTACATTTTGAATTAAAAAGAAAAGATATAATGAAACTTGAAAATAAAATTATGACATTCTATTATTCTACTTTATATTCTTTCTATAATAGTAATTACGGAGAAATATATAGTAGCAAACCATACATAGAGATAGAAAAAGAATTTCAAGATTTAGGATAAAGTATAGAACCAATATTACAAATCCCTAATT
The DNA here is from genome assembly GCA_025617385.1 of Murraya koenigii. Classification (NCBI taxonomy): domain Eukaryota; kingdom Viridiplantae; phylum Streptophyta; class Magnoliopsida; order Sapindales; family Rutaceae; genus Murraya; species Murraya koenigii. The sequence goes on from CM046815.1 coordinate 19,341,240, forward strand.
TGTCAATAAACATATAACTTAGATATAAAGGATGATAAACCTGAATTAGAGGAAAATATTAAGAACTAAATATTACCAATTCAATTTAGTAATAAACAACTTATTAAAGGAATTAAAAATAAAGGAAAACAACCAGATTATAGTGTATATAAAGAAATAATAATACTTGATAACACATCTAATGGAAGTTTAGTAATAATAGGAAAATATTTTAATGGAATAGAATTTATAGAAGGTCCAAAAATATTAATAGATGTAGGTTCAAATAATAATCACTTAAATATATTAAAAAATAAAGGATTAACAGAACATATTACAGCTAATGAATATAAATATAAATATTTCAATGGAAGTATAAGAATCTGTACAAAAGAAGTAACTGTGCCAACATATATAGGAAAGTTACTATTTAGAATACCATGTTTCATAGATTCAGAATTCGCTCAAAATGAAATATATGATATCATATTATGAATGAGTTTCTTAAAACATATAAATTATAATATTACTTCTGAAGGAATATATATAAAAATAGATAATGAAACAATAGAATTTTGTCCTAAAATAGCAATGTGGAAAAATGAATAAATGAATACTATAAAGTTCCCTTTAGGTACTTATATAGAATTAACTTTTCCTGAAACTAATATAACTACATGTGCAATAATAGATATAGTAAGTGAAATTACACTAGGTAAATCATTTTTACTAAAAGAATGGAATAAATTCTCAGGTTTGGGAATAAAACTTATAGGAATAATAAATACTCAAGCACCTTTATTATATTATAAATCACAAGTTCCAATTATTCTTGGAAATAAAATAATTATATTAAAACATATTATTCAATATAATACCTTAAAATAAGATTTACTCATAGAAAATGATTTTCTTAGTCAATTTCAAAGTCACTAACAAACGTTATACAATATCAATCTTAAAACTCCTTGTGGACATATTCTTAGACTACCTCTTATTTTAAACCATATCGAGTCGCAGTTAAACGTGGTGATTATACTTATAAGATATTTTTTTATAAACAACAATTACAAAATAATTTGATATCTATAGATGAAATTAAGAAACAATTACAAGAAGTATATCATGAAAACCCTTTAGCCTTATGAAACCCTAAAAATTTAAGAGATAAAATAGAATTGATAGAACCAGTAACCATTAGAGGAAGACCAATGGTATATACCTAAGAAGATATAACAGAATTTAAAATACAACTAAAAGAATTATTAGGATTAAATTTAATAAGACAAAGCGTTAGTCCTCATTCAAGTCCAGCCTTTATAGTAATGAAACATAGTGAACAAGTTAGAGGAAAAGCTAGAATGGTCATAAATTATAAAGAATTAAATAAATATACTAAACTTGATGGATATTTCTTACCAAAGAAAGAAGTATTAATTAATTTAGTAAAAGAAAATACATATTATTCTAAATTCGATTGTAAATCAGGATTTTGGCAAATAAAAATAGAAGAAGATAGTATAAAATATACAACCTTTAGTACACCTTAAGGACATTACGAATGGTTAGTCATGCCATTTGGATTAAAAAATGCACCACAAATATATCAAAGAAGAATGGATGATTTGCTAAGAAACAAAACATATTTAATAATTTATGTAGATGATATTCTAAATAAGTTCAAAAACATATAAAGAACATATTGAACATTTAAAAGACTTTGCACAAACGTGTAAAGAAAAAGGAATAGTATTAAGTGATAAAAAAGCTAAATTATGTCAAAATGAAATAGAATTTTTAGGAATGATATTGAATAATATAGACATAAAGTTACAATCCTATATAAGTGAAAAAATAAAACATTTTCCTGATAAATTAGAAAACAAAAAGAAAATACAAAAATTTTTAGGATGTTTAAATTATGTAGAAGGATTTATAAATAATTTAGCTAAGAAAAGAAATCCATTACAAAAGTTATTAAAGAAAAATAATCTTCAAGGATGGAAAGAAGAACACACAGAAACAGTTAAACAACTAAAAGAAGAATGTAAAAATTTACCTAAACTAAGATTACCAGAACCAACAGATAATTTTACAAACAGATGCAAGTGACTTATATTGGACAGCGATATTAAAAACTGATTTAAATGAAATATGTAGATACACAAGTGGAACACTAAATTCAGCAGAACAAAATTGTACAACACATGAAAAAGAATTATTAGCAATATTAAAAGGAATTAAAAAATTCTCATTATTTTTAATCGCTAAAGAATTTACGGTAGAAATTGATAATACTCAGGTTAAATCATTAATATTTAATAAATTACCAAATGAACCACAATATCGAAGGATTCATAGATGGCAAGTATTTTTATCTTTATATACTTTTAAAGTTAATTATATTAAAGGTTCTGATAATTATCTTGCAGATTTTTTATCGAGGAATATAGAATTTGCTGAAGAATCATAAACAATGGAGGAAGAAATCTCCAAAATAAATGATGAAATAAATCGGCTGAAAGCTGATACTATAGAAGTCTTGGACGCCATAGATTGTCTAAGGGATATATTTGAAACACATAATGATGGAGTAAACAGGCTAATATCCTCTTGGAATAGTCTGATCAGTAAACTCCAAATAAATCCAATAAATGCTGGAAGCAACAGTGGACCCGTTCTACATGATTTTATTAGTGATCCAATAAATCAGGATTCTCTCAGGGATCCAATAAACCAGGACTTTACCAGAGGCCCAATAAAACAGGATCCAATCAGCGATCCAATAGTCCAAAAAAATAAAACCATAACCATCTGTGCAACAGGTGAAGAAAATAAAAGAACTGTCAGCATAAACTCTTTTGAATCATAAGATGATAATCTCCCTTTAAATCCAAAAGAAGAAGATTATAAATAGGTAACCACCTGGATATATTCTATTTGTTCCTATAAAAATACCATCCATAAATCACTAGGGAAGAATGTCTATTCCAGAATGATAGCAATAAAAGATGCAGATCCAATCCTTGTTGGGAAAATAGCAAGGTATGGATTTCTTGAAATGATATACCCTGATATAAACTTAAAGGAGCTAGCCAGTTTTGATGAACTCCTTGTAAAAGAAGTCTCTAAGTTTATTAAAAAGAGAAAAATATATCTCAAATTTTACACCGTAAGTCCTGAATATAACAATAACATAGAATACCAGGCCTTCTACATGATTACAATAAGCCATGTTACCAGAAATTTCTAACTTGAAATGGGAACAGAATATACAGTAGCCCCACAATTCAATAAAGCATAGATAAGAACCAGAAGAGCTCGATGAATAAAATCTATCTGGAGCATAGCTAAAGACCTGTACAATAGAAAATACAGGACAATAATAAAGTTCAATAATTACATTCTCTTGACAGCAGAAGGTGGAGAGTCACCATCAGAGATACTGTTGGAATTCATACACAAGATAACAACTATAAGATTTTCATCAAGTACAGCCACATTACAACAAGCATGCCGGTAGATAGAGATAAAGTAAGGAAAAGAAGTCTTGTCGCTTGTGTCGGCAGAAATAAATAATGTAAAGTTTACTTCATAAATTTGTTATTTGTAATAATTAGAAAAAACTTTTTTGACTTTGTAAGGCCACCACATAAAGTTGTTGGCCATTTACTCAGCCCATTTGTATATGTTGGGCTTTAGTTGTGTTTATCCTTTCTCCTACCATACACCTGTAAAGGAGGAAGATAAGGAGTCAACATCTTTTTTCTCATCCATACATCTGTAAAGAGGAATAGATGACAATCAATCATGTAATCTCTATATAAACAAGAGAAATAAATTAGATCGGCAGATCGAACAATTATCAAACAATCTTCCTTACAATCTTCATCTAATCTCTCAGATCAATCTCAATGCAAAAATAAAAATCTTTTCTCCAATCTCAACCAGAAAAACATATCATCCTAATAAACCAAATAACCCATAAGAAAGAAAGAGGAAACCTATATCTGTTATTGGATATAAGGAAATTCCAAGACACTATAGGATATAGTAAAGCCGTAAGACTATTCGGTTTTCTCGTGTTAGCTAGCGGTGAAGGCGTGTTGAGGGAGTTAAGGACGAGGTCATTCAGGCAGAAGGTTACTACGTTGGTGTATAGGAAAATCCTTTTATATAATAAAGGATAGAGGTAATTATTCCAAATTCTTATCTTTTGGTAGTAAAGGTTTATAAAGATGTTAATGTTTGACGGGAAGAGATGGAGATCTTGGATATATAGCAATAATATAGAGAAATTTCATGAAACCTTATGTAGAGATGCTTGAATAAACAAAATAATTTGGATAAATGATAGAAAAAATTTTTATATAATCATAGAACCTTAATAATAGGATTTAATTGTGGAACATGGAAATATAAAGCATTCATGTTTTTCTAAAAGAGAATTAGTACCAAAAGAAACTTTATTAGCAATAAAAAATATAGGACTACCTAAAGAATTAGAAAGAAAAATAATAAATCAAGTTGAAATAGATAATTTGCAAAAAGAAATATATATGTTAGAAATAAATCAAGAAATCTATATATTAGAAACCAATATACAACTAGAAGGACAAGTACACATATAGGAAAGAGCAAGTAGTGATGATGAAGAATAAAACAACTTTTACCACCAATAGAGATTTAAAATCCTTTATAAATCCATAATTCCTCTTGTATTATGAATAGAAAGTTTCTTTCTGTATACATAGAATTGCTTTGTAAATACCTATGAATAATTTCTTTTGTACTTGTGCAAATCATGTACTCTGTCTTTGAATAATAATATTTCTTTCATTTTAATTAATTTCTTCCATTGAACAAATAAATTTTATTGACTAGATTTTCTCGATTAACTAGATTAGTCTTCGGACCCCCCCAGGAAAATGGTATCAGAGTCAATATTATCAATAGTATTAATAAAAATTATAAGAAAAATAAGAAAAACCAGAATTTGGAAATATAAGAAGTCTAATTAGAAAATATACAATAAATAAATTTATCCATAAGAAATTGACCCAATAACCAATATAGTAGATGCGATGTATACTTTAAAAATAGAAGATAAAGATGAAATAAGAAAGTTGGTTAAAGAAATAAAAGAAAGTAAGAATAATATAAGAAATATTGAACTAGATTTAATGCAAGATCAAAGAGAAAGATTTAATATAAACACAAAAGATGATGAGATAATATTAAATAAGAGAATGAAATTTATAGATGAGTTAATTAAATTTTTAATATATTGGTTTAAAACAGAAACATTATGAATAATAACCAAGATCCAGAATTTGAAGCCTGGAATAGGATTAGAATAATATGTCATATTATAAGAAGAATGATTTTTAGTTGGGAAAATAAAATTAACCTTTATATAGAAAATTTAAATCAAGAAATTGTAAGCTTAGAACAAGAAAAAAGGATTTTAATAAATATTGGACAAGAAAATTATGAAGAATTAGAATTTATGGACTTTTATGATCTGGAACAAAAAATATATTTTTATAAAGAGATAGTAAAAATATTAGAAAGAATAGGACGAAGATGTAGAAATGATGGAAGAATAAATAATGCATAAAAATTATAAGACTCCAAGGACTACAAAAGAAATTTACCATAAAAATAAAAGACAAAATCGATAGCATTTTTGAAAATAAAACAAACATGATAAGAGTTTTCGTCCATTCAGCCAACAATTGGCTAAGTATGATAAAGAAAAGTTAAAAAGACTAAAAACAAAAGTCTCTCAAATTATATGGCTAAAATTGACAATTTCCCATTTTGTAACGCAGAAGAACAAAGGAATTGGATTGATCAAAACATAATAGAGACTGATGACACTTAAAAAGCAGTTTTATTTGGTTATGTGGATTTTGTGGGCTCCTTATGGTGGGATTGCGTCAGTTAGAAAGTACGTATTAAATGATTTTTCTAGTCGGAGTCGGAGTCTTTCACTTATGGAAAATAGTATTTAAATTTGTTAAGGTTTTAAATTTGTTATACCCTAACGAAATTTATCAAATTTTTAGCGCTATTGCCAAGGCCTAGCATCTAATCGTTTATCATCACATTGTTTTATTTTATTTTACTTTTTTTTTTCTCTTTATTTTTTTAATTTATTTTATTTCAATTAGTTTATTTTATATTTTGTATTTAGACTTTCATGAGTATAGAGGACATTTGACTAAAACTTGAATAGCTTAGAACAAACTCATCACATCTAGAACTTGATTTCGCCATCCACATTCCACTTTCAAAGACAAAGCCAAGTAGTCAACCAATGGCTTAGAGCAATAAGCAAACACTTAAAGAGTTTGAGGCTCCTAAATTGGACCAACAACTACTATGCATTCAAAATCCGAATCTTCAAGTAAACTTCGAACTCAAATCTGGTATGATTTATCTTTTGCCTACTTTTCATGGTCTTACAGGAGAGGAGCCTAATAAGCACCTGAAGGAGTTCTACATAGTATGCTCTATAATGAAACAAACCAGAGTCTTTGAAGAGCAAGTTAAGCTAATGGCCTTTCCTTTCACTTTGGTAGATTCAGTTAAAAAATGGCTTTACTATCTTCTTTTCGGTACTGTCACCACATAAAATGAGATGCATCAGCTATTTTTGGGGAAATACTTCTATCATTAAAAGTCGGTAGCATTCAAAAGAAAATTTGAGGAATTTGGAAAATACAATAGAGAGTCACTCTACCACTATTGGGAATGATTTAAAAAGCTATGTGCTAGCTGCCCCCAATATCAAATAAGTGATTAACTCCTTATTCATTATTTTTATGAGTGTTTAATGTCTATGAAAAAGAATATGATTGATTCCACTAGTGGAGAAGCACTCATGGATAAGACATCAGAGCAACCCGAAATCTCATTGCTAACATGGTTGCTAATTCTCAACAGTTTAACACTATAAACAATCCACTGCCATCACCTAAGCGAGTTAATGAGGTAAGTACTTCTTTCATAAGACAATAAGCTTCAAATCTTACTTCTTTGGTGCAACAACTGGCCCTGGGACAACAGGTGAGATCGTACGGCGTATGTTCTATGATCGGGCATGTGATTGATATGTGCCATATTCTCTAAGATAGTTCACACAAACATGCCAATACAATTAGTATTTTCTTAGGCCAACCAAGACAAAGATATGATCCCTACTCTAATTTTTACAATAAAGGGTGGAAAGATCATCCTAATCCTAAGTATGGAAACCAACAACAAGGCATTCATAACATGGAACCATCTCAATCACCGGACTACCTCCAATAGTGGGTGTAACAACCTTACCAAGTTCAAACACTCCCACCTCCTCTGAATCAAGATACTTCTCTAGAAGATCTTGTAAAGATGAAACAGGTAAAAATTTCTTAATATATAAGAGTGAAGTTGAAAATTAACTTAAATAAGTAACTGATAAATGAGGTGAATATGTTTCAAGCATGTTCAATGCTTATTGTGAGAATCGTGGTACCACTCATGAAATGACACCTACTTATTCACCTGAATTAATTGATATAATTCAAAAAAATTGAAAATTGAAAAACCTATTAAATTATGTGGTAATAAGTTTTAGAGCATTGTCAACTTTGTGTGGGGATACTATATTGTTAGCTTACTACATTCATAGTAGAATATCCTATAAGAAAACATGAATGACACCCTATGAGTTATGAAGAGGCTATAAGTCTATTTTATCACAAATCAAAGTGTGGGGGTGCCTAGCAAAGGTTTCTAAACTTGATCCCAAAAAAAGTAGGTTAGAACCTTAAATTGCTGACTATTTATTTATAAGGTATGCATAGAATAATGTTGCTTACAAATTCTTAGTACTTAAAAATGAAGGACATTCATTTAAGGCGGATACTATAATCAAGTCCAAGAATGCTGAATTCTTTGAATCTATTTTCTTACAAAACTAATATTAGTTATATACCCCAAAAAATGTCAATTAGTGAGTCTCTTGAGAGTTTAGATATTCAACACTGGAGAAGTGAAAGAATGGGAATGATCACTAGTTTTGGTAGAAACTTCTATGTTTTTTTTTCTTACTGAGAATGATCCTTAAACTTTTAAAGAAGCTATAACTTCTTAAGATGCACCTCTATAGAGAGAGGCAATCAACAGTGCATTATATTATATTATGAGCAATCATGTATAAAAATTAGTTGATTTGTATCACGATATGAAAATGGATTTTTAAAGAAAAATGAAATTAAATAGATAAATTGATAAATATAAGACAAAATTAGTTATCAAATGATTCTAATAAAAGAAAGACATAAATTATTTTGATACTTATGCTTCTGTGACGTGGATCACATCCATTAGAGTTTGATTAGTTGTAATTCATAACTTCCATGTTTATTAGATGAATGTCAAAACTGCTTATCTAGAAGTAGACCTAGATGTGGAAATATACAAGAGTTAACCAGAGGGTTGTGTAGTTCCATGTATTGAGCAAAACGGCATGCAAATTGGTTAAGTCATTATATGGTTTAAAAGAAGCACCAAAACTATGGCATGATAAGTTTGATAGCATGATAAGTTTGATAAAGTAATAAAAGGATGCTTGCTTCTAACTTTTATTTAAATAATATAGGAGAAGCAGATGTTGTATTAGGTAACAAAATAACTAAGACTAGTGATGATCTCATGTTGTCATAGGAATACTATATTGAGCATGTTTGGGTATTATGATGAGAAACTAGACACTACATCGTATGTTGCAAGTACTTACCTTAAGAAAAATCTAGATATTGTTTTGATAAATTGAAATATTGCAAAATCATTAATAGTCTGAAATACTTAATGAATAGTATAAGCTTAATGTTGCATATACTGTAGGTGGATTGAGTAGTTATACTCAAAATTCTTGTAAGGATTATTTAACTATCATAGACAAACTTGTAAAATATTTGAGAGGTACAATTGATTCTAAACTTAACTATAGTAACTTTGCATGTGTGCTAGAAGGATATAGCGATGTGAGTGTGATTTCAGGATAAGATGAACTCAAATCCACTAATGGTTATTTTTTTCTCTTTAATAAAGGAGTTTTGTCTAGGAAATCTTCCAAACAAAAAATTGAGGCTGAGTGGTTTTAGATTTTTCCATTGTCATTTATCCTTTTATTCTTGTGTGTTATTGCTATGGGCAATGAGATAAGATTTATAATAGAGAAGTAGATAAATTCATCTTAGATATAATATTTTAGAGTAACTATTAGAATCTAGGATTATGAAACTAGATTGTAATGTTAGAGTTAATTTTGACCAATTTTCTAACTAAAATTCTAAACGTGAGATTATTACATCTTAGGGGATGAGACTTCTATCTAAAACAAAAGACAAGAGTGTTGGTAAGCTTTCCTATGTGATTGGAGATCCCATAAAGTATGTTCATAACAAGTCACCTGTTGTCTTTTGACACTATTGATCTATTTATTTAAGTCTTTCCTATGGCGATATAATTACTTAGTACAGTGAACTTCTAGTCCTTGTCTTGCATAAAAGGATTATTGGTTCATAGAAACTATAAATTTCATCAAGTTCTTATGAGATATGGTTAGTTGTTCAATGGTTGGTTCACAACCCAAAAGGGACTAGCTCATATGCATTAAACTCTATAGACTATAATGAAGTGGAAAGAAATTGAATATTTTGAAACATGTAGGGGATTGTTAGAGATTTGAGTTCATATTTCAAAATATATATATCTCAATTGCTTAGACAAGAGAACGCAAGTTGATTTATTTATAGAAACCAAACATAGTGTGGTAACAAGCCACTAAGATCAGACCCATGCATATGAAACCGGGCCTAAGAGAAGAAGAGCTCGTTCTGGGAATCTATTAACTAGGTGCTTGAACAAAATAACTCACGCGCAAGAGGGAACCCCGCCCCCCAAAGGGGTGATATATACGTGCTCGGACTTGGCCTCTTTTTATGGTTTTGTCCTTTTTTATTTTTTATTTATTTTAATTCATATTATATTGAGAATTCAATTTCTAGTTGAATTGTGATTTATTTACAATCCTTGTATAATTATAATTCAGAATAAAGAGAAAAAGTGGCTAGGGCCTGTATCTATAAAAGAAGTCGGTTATATTACACAATTTTCATTTGAAAATTGCTCTCTGTTTTGCATTTTCCTTCATTATTGTACATTCTACTGCTCTAAACTATTATGCTGAAGTGAAACATCACAATAGTATTCATTGTATCCTATAGATCAAATGCATTTGTTCGTGCTTCTTACACCGACATATCGAATCTTGAGGTATGGAATTTGGCCTTAAGAATAGTGCCATCATGAAGTCCACATTGTTCTTGTTTTTGTTCAAATTTCCGCTCTTATATCCAATAATCTTATAACCAAATTTAAGAGTTTAATGATTGCTTTAAATAAATTATGCAAATCTATTACTTCTTATATTTATTACTATTGATCTTCCATAGATTTATGCTAACAGAGAGTTATTACAAAATTTGTAATAATTAATACAAATTGAGCTTGCATCTAAAATTTTTTTATATTATACTAGACATCTAAATATTCAAACTTGTTTTGAACAAAATTGGATAATAATTCAATTTATAATAATATTTTTGAAATGAATGATATGGGAAAAACTAGAAGCTACTCGAGCTATAGATCGAGCACATTTCTAATGGTATCTTTATTCATTAATTAAATTATACTGAGAAGATTTTTAAATGTTTTAATAAAACAACGCTTACCAATTGAGTACCTCAATGGTACTTCAATCTTTTAATGCTAAAAAAGATCATTTTCACTAAAAAGAGGATGATGAATAGATATTGGATCCTTAAATACTATATTTGAATGTCATTAGTGCTTTGATGTATTTAGCCAAATGTACTAGATCGAGCATTCTCAGCAAAACCTACTGGTTAGGTTTAGTTTTGACCCAACTTGATGACATTGAAATAATGTTAAGCTTATTTTTTGCTATGTTCATAGAACTATTGCTTTCAGTTTATTTTATTCTAATGAACTTACAAAAAATATGTTAGTTATGCTGATGCAAGTTATTTATTTGTTCCTCATGAATCTTGTTTACAAACATGATAGTTTTTACTTGCAATCATACAATAATTTCTTAAAATATGAGAAGTGGACTCCTATAGCTACATCCTCAAATCGCTCTGAAATCCTTGCACTACTTGAACCAAATTGATAATGTGTATGGTTGCGGTTTGTCATTTATCACATTCAGAGCAACTGTAAATTAACTTTAAATACAAACGTTCCAACAATAACATATAAAGATAATGTTGTTTGCATTGTTCAACCCAAAGGAGGATATAATAAAGGAGACAGAACAAAGTACATTTTGCTAATGGTCTTCTTAACTCAAGAGCTTCGACAAGATAAGAAGATTGATATCAAGCAGATATGCTCCACAAATAATTTTACAAATATACCTACTAAAGCTCTAACCACTTCAACAATTGAGAAAATGGTATATGGCATTAGTATGAGCCATTTAAATAAATTATGAAGTTAATCATCAAGAAAGCACTATTAAGGGAGCACTCATTAGGGGATGTCCATTAGGGGAGAGCAATCTTGCAAAGAAAGTACTTTTACAACAAAACTAAAAATATGTGTAGTGTACTCTTTTTTTTTTCTTTGATCAAGTTTTTTCACTAGATTTTTATTACTAATTATTTTTAACGAGATAGTTTTGAAGCACGTCTAACATCACTATATGTTGTAATAAATGTATTTCTTTTGCTTGGTTTATCTAATTGAATTTTTCCTTAACAAAAGTTAAGTACAATTATCACGAATGAGGAATGCTACACATCCCAAATTTTTTATCCCAAATAATCATTCTAATAATGTGGCATTTATTAATTGGTTGGTAAGATAATATAATTAATTCACTTTAATTTTACCAATCAATTGATAAATGCCAAATCATTTGAGAAGGTTATTTAGGATAAAAATTTGGGATATGTAGCATTATTGATCACTAAGAGAAAGCATTATGGCTTGGCAACGGGCGGGTTGGGCAAGCCCTAGCCCAACCTGCTGACTAAAATGAAGGGTCCTACCCTAAAAAGCTTGACCCTTTGAACTTAAGGTTAGGCTTGAGCTTTATCTAAGTTCAACCATATTCCTTTTTTACTTTATTAGATTTTTTTTTTAAGAATAGGACTCCATTCTTGATTCTTTTTATCACATGACATCATCATAATTCTCTTCATCCTCACGAACATTCTTATGTCAATTCGATCTTGGTGTATTAAATGTAATTCTTTGAAACAACCCGCCCCATCCGAGGTGACCTATCGTGAGCAACTGAACTCAAACATTAAAAATCATCTCATTAATGAGAATTCTACCGAAATTTTGGCAAAACATATAGCATTCCCAAACTTGCAATTGTAACACAAGCACTCCCAAATAATTTATTGTGCATCAAACTACATCAACCAGTCTCATTCAGTAACATATTTAATAGTGCACATGTTTTTTAATTCTTATATTACATCCCTAGTATAATTCCAGAATAGGATGACTATATAAACTAAGCAAAAAAATAATTATTCTATATCCTCAGACACTCTCACGTGGCCAAAATGACTCCAAATATGTACAGATGCTGGGTCAATTGTTGTACCTGTAATCTCCTGGGGGAGGGGGGGGGGAATATAATAAAATAGAATGAGTATAAAACTCAATGAGTGGATAGTAGCTTTTGAAACATAAAATACTTACAAAAATAAATGTATCGCTTGTGTAAATACTTTTATCAATTAATTATTTTAATGTAAAAATTTCTTTCATTTTAATCATATTCTGAACATAAATATAATTGATACTGCCACAAAATCAAGAAAAAATCTCACAAAATCAAGAAGGAGCTCGGGGCTCGACCAGCCTTGGGGCACTTGACCTCGATCAGCTTTGACGCCTAGTAAGGCCGTCTTTGTGCCAGCGGTCAAGCCCTCCACTCGAGTTGGGTTGACTTCGAAGGGGCCCGCCTAGTATTACCCAAACACCAGTCCCCCAGTTTTTAGTCTTTGGAGTCAAGTGAGACAAGACTGTAAATTCCTTGTTTGGGCCGGCTTCCTAGCCTTTTTACCTTCCCACGCTGAGCTGTCCTCCCTTTCTGTCATTTCATATTTAATGCGAGACGCGTGGATGGATCCAGGCTGTTCATTTGAATTTTGAAGAGGCGGTTATTTGAATAGTCGCGTCTCTTGAGAGGCGTGCCGTCTATTGACGAGACGTTTTCCCCCTTTAAAAACCCTTAATTTCTTTACTGTGCCTCCTATGGTCAATCTTTGCTTAGACCAGAGTTAATTGCTTATAAGTGCTTCTCATTTTCTTCCTTGCCATCAATACCATCTCCCGTCGTCAGATCTATCTCAGGTATAAATCTTTCTTCCTCTTTTTATTTTCATTTTGTTCATTTTCTGGGTTTCTGGTTCCCATTTGGTAGGTTGTGTCGTTAGGAAACATGTCAGAACCATAGCAACCTTGTAGGATGTCGTCTGAAGAATCATCTTCTTCGAGTGACACCGAACCAAATAGGGTGATCACAGTGAGAGACCCAAGCCCTGAGGGGGTCGTAGTTGAGGGGGAGACCCGGCCGCAACAAGGGGAAAGGGTTAGCCAAAGGTTAGAGGGTGGGTGATACCCCATTGATTTTATGAGGTGTGAGACTTCACTCCCGAATCTGGACGGGCTTAGGGACATATACCACATACCGGCTAGTGTGGATCTGCATGTGCCCAACAAGGGTGAAATGCCCAACCGTCCTCCCCGAGGGTATGTCACCCTCTATTTGGAATGTTTCAAGTGGGGGCTAGGTTGCCCCTTCAACCTTATTTCGTTCGGGTTCTATCCAGACTCCGTTTGGCCCCGGGGCAGTTGAACCCTAATGGGTGGAGAGTCTTGTCTGGTTTGTATGTATTGTGGAGGTGGTGCAACTTGGGTGAACCATCGGTAGAGGAGATAAAACATCTCTACCAACTGAAAAGCAGCCCCAAGGATGCTGGTTGGTACTATCTCGCTTCCAGTTTGAAAGGCAAGAAACCCATCACTGATCTCCCCACCTCTGGTGGCAATTGGAAGGGTAAATTTTTCTTTCCTAGGGGAGATTGGGGTCGAGCCACTTCTGCTTCTGAAGGGGTCCCTCTGATTCCCTCTCATTTTTGCACTCTAGGTCGTCCGCTGTTCAATGTGTTTTTACTTTGATTTATCTGTTTGCATTTTTCTCACCATTCTGTTATGATTGTTGTTGCAGTATCTTGGAGTGCTTCTTATAGGATTGGGGAAGAGCTTCAAGCGCGCATTAACACCACCCTTGACAACGTGAGCTCGTGCAGGGAGCTACTCTCAATCCAAAACCTTGTCGAGTTTGGCCTTGCCTCCCAAGAAGAGATAAGTGGTGTTCTTTCCTTGTTGAAGAGGCCCGTGAGCACTTTGGACCGTCCGAGCAGCTCCTCTTCTCCAGCGAAGTGGCCTCGAACCGACGCTCCCACCTCACCGATTAGGACTGCACCCCCTGCTTAAGAGACTGAGCGAGCAGCAGAGGGTGCAACCCGAAGAGGTTCGAGGACCGCCGTTTCAGCTCGATCTTGAGCAAGACGCGTATAAGAGCAGCAACGGCCTGACATTGCCTCTCTTCCTGCGTCACGGCTATTGCTACCGCCTTCAAGACCAAGACTCTAGACTCCTAGAGGAAGATCAAGGCAGAAAACCAGAGTTTGAGACAGAGTCTTGAGCGAAAGGACGAGGAAGCAGCAAAGCTTCGTACGGAGATCTCTACCTTCGAGGAGAAGGTAGCCATGTCAGAGTCCAAAGCACTCCAGCTCGAGAAGGAGTTGTCTATGGTCCGGGACGAGCTGCTGAATGCTCGAAAGGATCTAGACGTGTAGAGGTTCTCTTTTGAGAAGACCATGGAGGCAGAGACTTCTCGCCTTCAGAGAAAGGCAGATTTCTTGGAGGGCCGACTCGCGATAGAGTACAACGTCTGGGTGACTTTAAGCTATGAATGCCTCGTGTCCGTCCTGGGCAAGGAATACCCGGACGTGGATATATCCAAGCTCGAGGCGGGCATTGATGCGTACATACTGGAGCATGATGGCACAAACCAAGAGCCGAGAGTCCCCTCAACTGAGGCCCCTGCAAGGACTGAAGAGACTGCTCCTCCTACAGTCAAGGTCTCCACCGCTGCTGCTGTCACGAAAGGTGCTCCACTCCCCGAGGACCTAGATGCAACTGCTAGCCCTAACGCCCCAGCCACTTGAAATTTTTTTTTGATACTTGTACTTTTTGATAAATAAATGAAGAACATTGATGATAATTTGTCCTTGTGTTTACATATATGTTTTCGCCTTGCACTATGAGATTAACTCCATGTACATGCCAAGTAAATTTTAATAAATTTTGGGCTTTCGTTTTTCTTCTCAGAGTTAATTCTGTTTGTGCCCCCTCCTGGCTTATGTGTGATAGTGCCTTGCCTTAAGTTAGGCCTATAGATCTCTGTTACTTTTGTGAGCTTGGTCTGCTCGAGCTGATATTTGACTCACACTTGGCACCGTCTCGCCTTAAGTTAGGTTTAGAGACTTCTGGCCCTTGCTTTTCTTCGCGAGTTTATTCTACTCGGTCTTGCTATTGGCTCACGCTTGGCACCGTCTCGCCTTAAATTTAACTTAGAGACTTCTGGCCTTTACGTTTCTTTGCGAGCTTATTCTGCTCGAGCCTGCTATTGGCTCACGCTTGGCACCGTCTCGCCTTAAATTTGGCTTAGAGACTTCTGGCCTTTGTGTTTCTTCGCGAGATTATTCTGCTCGAGCCTGCTATTGGCTCACGCTTGGCACCGTCTCGCCTTAAATTTGGCATAGAGACTTCTGGCCTTTGCGTTTCTTCGCGAGATTATTCTGCTCGAGCCTACTATTGGCTTACGCTTGGCACCGTCTCGCATTAAATTTGGCATAGAGACTTCTGGCCCTTGCGTTTCTTTGGGAGCTTATTCTGTTTGAGCCTACTATTGGCTCACGCTTGGCACCGTCTCGCCTTAAATTTGGCTTAGAGACTTCTGGCATTTGCGTTTCTTCGCGAGGTTATTATGCTCGAGCTTGCTATTGGCTCACGCTTGGCACCGTCTCGCCTTAAATTTGGCTTAGAGACTTCTGGCCCTTGCGTTTCTTTGCAAGCTTATTCTGCTCGAGCCTTCTATTGGCTCACAGTTGGCACTGTCTCGCCTTAAATTTGCCTTAGAGACTTCTGGCCATTGCGTTTCTTCACGAGCTTATTCTGCTCGAGCCTGCTATTGGCTCACTATTGGCACCGTCTCGCCTTAAATTTGGCTTAGAGGCTACTGGCCCTTGCGTTTCTTCGCGAGATTATTCTGCTCGAGCCTACTATTGGCTTATGCTTGGCACTGTCTCGCCTTAAATTTGGCATAGAGACTTCGGCCCTTGCGTTTCTTCGGGAGCTTATTCTGTTTAAGCCTGCTATTAGCTCACGCTTGGCACCGTCTCGCCTTAAATTTGGCATAGAGACTTCTGGCATTTGCGTTTCTTCGCGAGGTTATTATGCTCGAGCCTGCTATTGGCTCACGCTTGGCACCGTCTCGCCTTAAATTTGGCATAGAGACTTCTGGCCCTTGCGTTTCTTCGGGAGCTTATTCTGTTTGAGCCTGCTATTAGCTCACGCTTGGCACCGTCTCACCTTAAATTTGGCTTAGAGACTTCTGGCATTTGCGTTTCTTCGCGAGGTTATTATGCTCGAGCCTGCTATTGGCTCACGCTTGGCACCGTCTCGCCTTAAATTTGCCTTAGAGACTTCTGGCCCTTGCGTTTCTTCGCGAGCTTATTCTGCTCGAGCCTTCTATTGGCTCACGGTTGGCACTGTCTCGCCTTAAATTTGCCTTAGAGACTTCTGGCCATTGCGTTTCCTCGCGAGCTTATTCTACTCGAGGCTGCTATTGGCTCACTCTTGGCACCGTCTCGCCTTAAATTTGGCTTAGAGGCTTCTGGCCTTTGTGTTTCTTCGCGAGCATATTCTGCTCGAGCCTGCTATTGGCTTACGCTTGGCACTGTCTTGCCTTAAATTTGGCTTAGAGACTTCTGGCTTTTGCGTTTCTTCGCGAGCATATTCTGCTCGAGCCTACTATTGGCTCACGCTTGGCACCTCTCGCCTTAAATTTGGCTTAGAGGCTTCTCGCCTTTGTGTATCTTCGCGAGCTTATTCTGCTTGGGCTGCTTATTGGCTCACGCTTGTCACCGTCTCGCCTCAAATTTGGCTTAGAGGCTTCTGGCCTTTGCGTTTCTTCGCGAGCTTATTCTGCTCGAGCCTTCTATTGGCTCACGCTTGGCACCATCTCGCCTTAAATTTTGCTTAGAGGCTTCTGGCCCTTGCTTTTCTTCGTGAGCTTATTCTGCTCGAGCCTGCTATTGGCTCACGCTTGGCACCGTCTCGCCTTAAATTTGGCTTAGATACTTCTGGTCTTTGTGTTTCTTCGTGAGCTTATTCTGCTTGAGCCTGCTATTGGCTCACGCTTGGCACTGTCTCACCTTAAATTTGGCTTAGAGGCTTCTGGCATTTGCGTTTCTTCGCGTTAATAAGCTTTAACTTGCTCATATTGAATTAACACTGGAGCATTTTTCTTGCCTTTATTCATGCTCAAGATTTTACACATCTCCATTTTGGGAAAAATTGGATATCAATGATTGCAATACAAGGGAACTTACTAGAAATACTTCATCAAATGCTGCGAGTTCTATGGCCTCTTGACTTCTCGTCCATCCGGGTAGGTCAATCTGTATGCTCTCGGTCTGGCTGTTTGAAATACTCTATAAGGGCCTTCCCAGTTCGGGCCCAACACACCTTGCCTGGGGTCCTTAGTGTTCTGATTCACTCTTCTAAGCACTAAATCTCCCACCTGAAATCGGCGGATGTGTACATTCTGATTATAATATCGAGCCACTCTCTACTAGTATTTTGCTATTTTTACCGCAGCCCTTTCCTTTTTTTCTTCCAGCAGGTCCAAGCCTGCACACATCTGCTCATCATTTTTCCAATGAGAAGGGAGTTTCCCCTGTAGCGGTTTTATGCGTAGTTCTATAGGTCCACAAGACACCAGGTAGTTCGTCAACCGAAGCTCCCTTCTGCTCCCCGAGTCTGGTCTTCAGGAGGCACTTTATAGTCTTGTTTGCAGCCTCTACTTGCCCGTTGGCCTGCGGGTGTGATGGTGAGCAAAACTTTAACTCTATTCCCATGTTTTTGCAGAAGTCTCTTAACTTGTTGTTGTCAAATTATCTCCTGTTATCCGTAACCAATGCGTGGGGAATCCCATACCTGCAAATCACATTTTTCCAAATGAAGTCAGTGGTCTTACTTTCTGTGATACTACTCAAGGCTTCCACATCAACCCATTTGGTGAAGTAATCAATTGCCACCACGGCGTGGGTTGAGGATGCTCTCCCCTTTGGTAACAGCCCGATCAAGTCGATCCCCCATTGGGCAAACGGCCAAGGAGAATTCATCACTGTGAGGTTCTCGAGTGGCTGGGCTATATAGTTGGCAAAGCTTTGACAATTCTTGCAGCGGGGTCAGAAGTATCCCTGCCTTAAGGCCTTGAAAGCCAAAGACCTTGCGCCGGAGTGGTTCCTGCAGATCCCTTCATGTATTTCTCGGAGAACATAATTAGCTTCCTCTTGATCTAAACAGTGTAGTAGAGGGAGGGTGTATCCTCGCCTGTACAATACCACATCTATCAACGTGTACCGGGCTACTTTACACTTCAGCTTCCTTGCCTGCTTCTTATAGGCAGGCAACACCCCTTATTTGAGATAAGAAATAATTGGATCCATCCAGGTGCTGCTCGATGATAAACTCATCACCTCGTCTTCCTGCTCGATGCTCGAGCAGGTTTTGGTTTCCAATGGAACAGACCTCGGCATTTTGAGGTTGGATGTAGCGGCTATTCGTGTTATCATGTTAGCTCGAAAGTTCATCCCTCTCGCTATTTGTTCTACTTCGACCACTCAAAATTTCTTTATCAGTTGCTTCACCTTCCGAAGGTAGGCCTTCATCTTTTCTCCTTTTTCTTGGAAGCTTTCGTTTAGGTGATTTGCCACCAGCTGAGAGTCTGTTCGAAGTTTTACTTCTTCTACCTTTACTACCAGGACGAGCTTCAATCCTGCAATCACAGCCTCGTACTCGGCCTGGTTGTTGGTGGCTTCAAATTCCAGCTTTACGGCGTACTGCACCTCTACCCTTTCAGGACTGAAAAGCACAACCCCCGCTCCTGCTTTTTGATCCCTACATGATCCGTCCACCGTGACCACCCACGCCTTACTCGTGGTGGAGAGACCTATCTGCTGCTCGCTGTCTACTTCCCCATTTCTTTCTGTGCATTCGACCACGAAATCTACTAGGGATTGCGCTCGTATTATCGTTCGGGGTTGAATAGCTGATATCGAATTCACTGAGCTCTACTGACCATTTCACTAATCTATCGGAAGTCTCCGGCTTATGCAGAATCTGTCTAAGCGGCTGGTAGGTTAATATTACCACCGAATGCACTTGGAAGTAGGGTTTCAACTTCTGGGCCGCTGTTATTAGGGATAGCGTCCATCTCTCCATTAACGGGTACCGAATTTCTGCCCCCAATAAAGCTCTACTCGTGTAATACATGGAGTACTGCACCCTTGACTCTTCTCTTACCAGAACCGAGCTCGTTGCCCATTGCGACATAGCCAAATACAAATACAGAACCTCCCCTGCTCGAGGTGTTGACAGCAGCGGGGCTTTCAGTAAATATTCCTTCAACTGTCGGAACGCTGTCTCGCATTATGGTGTCCACTTGGTTTTTCTCCCTTTTTTCATTTCCTGAAAGAAGACACGGCACTTATCTGTGGCTCGAGAGATGAACCTGTTGAGGGATGCCAATTTTCCTATAAGGCTTTGTATCTCATTTGAGTGTACGCGAGGATCTCATTTCTACTACTGCTATTATCTTTTCTGGATTGGCTTCGATTCCTCTATGACTGACCATGAAGCCCAAGAATTTTTTCGAACCAACTCCAAAGGCACATTTCTCTGGATTAAGTTTCATCCGATGCTTCCTTAGGAGCACGAAGGTCTCTTCCAAATGCCTCACATGTTCCTCTGCGTTCTTTGACTTGGTGATCATATCATCCACGTAAACTTCCATTGTGCGGCCGATCAGCGGCTTGGAGACCTTGTTCACTAGTCTCTGGTAGGTTGCCCCTGCGTTTTTTAGGCAGAAGGGCATGACCTTGTAATAAAATAGGCCTTGGTTTGTGATAAAGGCCGTGCATTCTTCATCCGGATGGTACATAGGAATCTGGTTGTAGCCCAAGAAGCCATCCATGAAGCTGAGCAGGCCATGCCCCGCAGTGGAATCCACCAGCTGGTCTATTTTCGGTGAAAGGAAGCTATCTTTCGTGCAAGCTTTATTCACGTCCGTGAAGTCCACACACATTCTCCATTTCCCATTTGCCTTCTTAACCAACACTACGTTCGAGATCCATTCAGGGTAGAAGACTTCCCTTATGAATCCTGCTTTCAATAGCTTCTCCACCTCGCAGTTCATGGCCTAATATCTTTCTTGGTTGACGCATCTCCTCTTCTGCCTTATCGGCTTAGCTTTTTTTCGTATCGTCAGCCTGTGGCATGCCACCTTCAGGTCAATCCCAGGCATATCCTCGTGTGTCTAAGCGAATACATCAGAGTGTGCTCGCAAACACTCGACCGGGCTTTCTTTCAACTGCCCGCTAATGCCCGAACCAATCCGGACCCTCTTCTCATGGTCGTCCAGTCTTATTCTAATTTCCTCCAATTCCTCGGCAGGCTCCTGTCTTCCAGTCTTTGATTCCCCTTTTGAGTCTAGTGATGTTATCTGCATATTTTCCTTTGCTGCCACAGCGTAGCAGTTCCTCACCGCCCTCTGGTTGTCCTTTACAACTCCTACTGCCCCATTCACTCGGTACTTCAAGGCTAAGTAATGGGTGGACAATACTGACTGATCCTTATGAAGGGTCTCCCCAATATTGGTTGGTAGGGGCCGACTTCATCTACCACCACGAAGTCCAACATCATGTTCTTTTCAAAAGGCCTCGAGCCCATTGTCACAGCCAGTCTGATAATCCCCAGAGGGGTCAATCTTCTTCCTCCAAACCCTTTCAGGGAAGTGGTTGTCTGCTCGAGGCTTACATCCGTTATTCCTAAATCATCGAGTGTGGACTTGAAGAGAATGTCCACCGAACTTCCTGAATCCACCAATATTGGGTAGATTTCCTTATTGGCAACGTTTGCCTTCACAACTAAGGCATCCTCGTAGGGGTATAGCACTCCCTCCTCGTCCTCCTCAGTCCACATGATGGGCACTTGTCGCACCTTAGCCTTTTTTATGGCTGGCATGGCGAGCATGACCTCTTGGCCAGCAGAGGCGTATCTACAATAATTCTTTCGAGCCCTGCTCGAGTTTCCCGCCATCGTGGGTCCTTCTACGATCACCCTCGTGGCTGGTGGCTCAAGGTCCATACCGCTGGCTCGGCTATCTTCCTCCAGTTGCTACTCGATTACCGAGTGGCCCCCTTCAATAAATTTGTCTAAATACCGGTTCCTAACTAACTCCTCCACCTGGTTCTTTAAATCTTGGCACTGTGATGTTGAGTGGCCATGGTCACCGTAGAAGCGGCAGAATCGCCCTCTCTCCCTTTTGCTGGCTGGTTTAGACATTGGTACTGGGGGACTCAACAATCCTCGTTCCTCTGCCATTTATAATATTTCCTCAAGCAACACCTTCAATAGCGTATACTGTCCGTCGGAGGGGCTTTGTTCAACCATCTGTACTGCCCTATCCCGAGGGAAGCTTCCCGGAGGTGGGCAAAATGGGCTGTCAGCTCTGTTGTTGTTTGGTATAGGTCGGCTTGGTGGTTGATTACGGGACGGGTGGCCATATGGTTGTCGGTATTCCCTACGGTCCCGACCGGGGGATATGCGAAGTGGAGCGGGAGCCATTTGTGGTTGGGGAGCTCTCTAATAGGGGTTATAGGGAACAACTCGTTCCCTTATTACTCTAGAAGTCGATGTTCCCCGGGCATGACCTCATTTTTCTTTCCTCTTCGCTCCACTGCCTGTTCACTTCTTAGTTTCACGGCCTTTTCCTCCTCAATGACCATATCCATCTTCACCTGTTCGTACGCATCGGAATATGAACGGATCGAAGGGCTTCACAAGTTGTACTACGGCCTTCCCATCCTAATCCCATCCTTTAGCCCCCTCAGTGCTTAGGGGTGATTAAATGCCCTAAGATCCAGAACCGACCGGTGATATCTTTTAACAAACTCCCGGAGGGATTCCCCTTCCCTCTGCTTTATCTTTGTCATCCTCGGGGGTCCACAAATTCTCTGCACATCTGTTCAAAGCTCAAGATGCTTCCACGTGGTAGCTTGCGGTACCATTCTCTCGCCCTTCCCTTCAGAGTAAGTGGGAAGGCCCTGCATCGCTGGGATGCCGTCAGGCTTTGTACTCCGGTTATGTCATTGAACCGTTCTATGTGCACCAATGGGTCACTTTTCCCTGAGAACCTTAAATCTGAGAAACGGAAATCCCGGGGGATTGTGACACTCATGATCTCCGCTGAGAGCGGGGACTCATTGTCCAGCATTATCCTCAAACTCGAGCCTTTCCCGTTTCCCCGGAGGTCCTCCATAACCTGCGCCAACCTACGCACTTCCATCTCCAATTCCTCCGCGTGAGAGGTAGGTGCCATATCTTGCAAGTGTTGATGGGATCCCCTTTCCTCCAGGTTCGTCTCCTCCCTTTTGGCGACATTTGGTGTCTTCGGTCTCTGGGCTTTATCTCCCACGTGCTCCCGGGCAGGGCGTTCCCGCGGCTGGACTTAGGGATGTCATTGCATGCTTTCCTCTGTCCCTCCTTGAGTTCCTGCAGGATGGATGTTAACGCTTCCATCTGTTTCTCCATCCGATCTATTCTCTCCTGGATTTCCTTATTTTGGGCCTCATTGGCCACCTCCCTCAAAGTCACCGACTCTTTTGGACTTATTCCTCTCTTGCTATTTCCTCTCATTGTTGCGTTGTGTTTCTTGAGTGTGTTGGGAAGTCGGGCTTTTTGGACTGATCCCCACAGACGGTCCTAAGATGTTGATGCGGTTTTCTGTGTGCTCTCTCGAGTAGGGTCGTAGACTTCTGCTTGCAAGATGCTCGAGCAGGAATCCCTGTCAATCTCGATTTTCCTCTATTCCCCGGAACAGCGATTTCCCTGGGCCTATGCTCACAAAAATAAGTCAGGGGTCGTCGGATGTTTTTTCGGTGAAAACCCTCCGACGCTTAAGTCAGTAATCGGGTTATCTTTTTTGTATCCCTCTTTATTCGAGAGGCCAGAGAAATAAAATGATTTTCTGCCTTTAAGTGGCAAGAATTCAGAGAACTTGTAAAAGATTGAAAGGAAAAGGAAGAAGAAGAAAGATCTCCCAAATTCCGGAACCCCTAACCTTCACTTCGATTTTTCTTTTATACTTCTATTTTCCCGCCATTCCTCTTCGGAGTCGCCATCCCGCGTTAATGGTGTCTGGGTCCCCCTGACAGCCGGGATTACCGTGGCAATCCTAGGAATGCGGGATGTCAGGTTGGCATGGGTTCCCGTGGCCTAATAATAGTGTCGGGCATGTGCGTACGAAATGATGACACTGTGGGGGCGTGTGCCGACCATTGGTAACAGTGACGACACCATACCACGTGGGATATCGGCCAAGCATTGATCTTGGCGTTGAGTTGTTGGAAGGAAGGGTCAAACTGTTTTGAATCAGGCTATGCTCGAATCTTGCATTCTCTCCGCGCCGTCGCTGGTGTGACTGGGTCATGCCCAGGGTTTGAGGACCTCGAGTAGAAGAAGGAGCTCGGGGTTTGACCAGCCTTAGGGCACTCGACCTTGACCAGCTTTGACGGGGCTTTGAAGACCTCGAGTAGAAAAATGAGCTCAGGGCTCGACCAGCCTTGGGGCACTCGACCTCGACCAGCTTTGACGCCTAGTAAGGCCGTCTTTGTGCCAGCGGCCAAGCCCTCCACTCGAGCTGGGTTGACTTCGAGGGGCCCACCTTGTATTACCCTAACACATATATATGAAAATGTTTAACATCTATATAAGGTTCGACTATTTTTTAACCGACCTGGGTAACCCCTTGTTTTTCATTTAGGGATATAACCAGTAACCAAAGAATTGCATAATAGCCTAGAGGTGTTTGCATGGTTATTAACATTGCCATCTCCAATGTTTGTTGAAAAATCAGAAAAGGCAAAGGTTTCTAAATGATTACATGTCCAGATTGCTCAAAATCTTTTACACTTAAATCCATCGACCTAATTTGACTATTAGAATGAGTGCCGTTGTATGGGCAACAATATAGAGTCATGTAAAAATTCAAAATTGCTTGCAAAATTAACATGATTTACTATAAAAAAATTATAAAATAATATCTATTCAATATAGAAAAATTATTTGAATATGCCAATTAAAAATGAATATATAATAGAAATATACCAATTTGTCAATAATAATAACATATGACCAAAATGACCATGTATTTGCCTAAATCAAAATTTTCAATAATATTATTAATGAACATGTCTCGTAATTCTTAAATTATATGTAATTATTTTTTTATTTAATATTAATATCTTCATCTAAATGAAACCGAACTTCATCCCTCTTTTTTCTTTATTCCTAATTAGCAATTTTAGTGTCCATGAACTTCATCCTCCCTTTTCTTAATTTCTTCTTGTCATAAAATCAAACATACTAAAATAATTTTAATTGAGCCATCATATTTCAGAAATAGATTTTTTCCATCAACAATAATCCTACCATAGATTCTTTGGTGTAAGTAGTGGTGTGATTTGAGAATATAATTATTGTTTTCATAGATGCTCCAAATATATAGATTTATAGCTCTTAGACTTTTATTATTTATAAACATGTCATTCACGTTCCCTAGAAATTCTTGAACTACACCTTTTCTAAGCATTTTTTTGTCTTTATACGAACGGCTATTTTTGTGCAAGATGAAAGATAACATGGATAAAGAATTTGATGACGGAGATTACGGAGATTTATCCTTTGTCCACAATAATAATTTAATGACCGTTAATTTTTTTAGTATAAATTATTTAATTAAAAGGTAGTACAAAAAGTGTTTTTATAATTTAGATATCCCTACACTCCAATTTTTTTTTTTTTTGTAAGGGTAAAAATGACGATTCCACATTCTGTTAAAATTTTCATAATGATCAATAATGGTCAATGATATAAGCATAAAAATTAAAATTAGCAGGACTTGAGTGTTAAAATTTAGAAATACTATTTGATTAATTTAATTTAAGAAACAACATGAATTGATGCACACCTATATATATGTGTATATGTATGTATGTTATGCACGTATGTATGTACCTACCTATTTGTATATTTAGTTTTTAGTTCGTAGAAAAGGTGTAACCTATAATTTTTATAAAGAAATAAATTTTTATTTCTTACATTTCTTTTCCACTATATTTCAAAAAAAAAAGTAGTTACAAAGAATATATTAAGCAAATGAATATATAAATTGTATTTTTTTAACGACTTTTTTATGCAGATAAATGATTATAATGCTGGTGGTTTGATAATTGGCGACCCGATAGTTGGGGATTATAATGAGATTACAAACGAAGGCTTGACAATGGTTAGTCTTAAAAATATATTTAATTTAATTAACTCATATTTTAAAGCATATATCCATTTCAATTTTCTTTTACTTTGATTTTCCATTTTATTAGGCCACGCAAACCAAAAAATTCATGAATGATTTTGATCAATATATGACAACAAACTATTGCTACCAAAACGAGACAAACTCTACTGCAAGTTCTGAAAATACACTGAAAGAATTTGAGGTAGCTTGTCAAAAGCACTTCTTGGATGAATTTTCGGCAATGAGCATAATGGCACAATGCTTTTGTGATAATCATAGTGAGGTTTTTTATGACGTTGTTCTTGTGAGAGGACAAAGGATTCAGTTTGGTGACAATGAAAATGAAGCCAAAAATTGATAAAGAGATTAATGATGTTTGTGGGTATCGTCGCTACAAATTGTCACGAGACTAAACTCGTCCACTGCCCTGTTTAAAGGCTTATTACATATGCTAAATGCAACAGTGATTTAAGTTATTTTGTTCTTTATTTTTAATTGAAAAACTTTGTAGTGACATTTGAATTCACTCGTAATTCAATTAATTGCACCGATAAAACTATTATTTTAACCATCTCACAATACTATAGTACATGAGATTGAAATATTTTTAGAAAATTATTTAAGATGCCAAGACAAGTCCTTCAAAGAACTAATAAAATTAAATTTGGTCACAAGGGCAAATGAATCCAGAATTAACAAAAATTACTACACCAATTATTCTAAATACAACGTAACTTATTTTCAACTACCTTAGAAACCTTTTATGCGTGAAATTTCACCAAATAGACCTGATAAAAACTTGTAAATCACATCTTATATGGGATCTATGACCACCAACATTAGTGTCCTATGTTGAGTATCTAGAAAGACAAATCAGGCAAATAAAAGATGATATATATGACATACAGTTGGGACTTGAGGTTAATGTAATAAAAGGACGAAGATAAGTCTTTTTTTTTTTTTTTTACATTGTGTGTTTTCATTTTATTATTTTGTTTACCTTCATGTTTGATTTTATTTTTTAGAGTTAATTCTCTTCATTTTGTTTTTTTTGTGTTCCTTTCCCGTATAAATAGCGGATAATGGTACTATGTAATTTCTTAAGTCGATATTTGTGGGAATGGTTCCTAATAATCGTGAAGATAAAATTAAGTTTGTTAAACTTGGCCAGAGTAAAGAATCATTAAATGATATCTTATAATTACTGAAACCCTATTTGTAAAACTTTCAGTCTGTCATAATTACTGAAACCCTAAAAACCAAATATGAAAGGAAAAACAATAAAAACTGCATGAGCATTTTTGTTATTTATCTAAGAAAAATTAAATTAGATTGAAAATATGAAATTTAATTTGAGTAAAACTATGTAATTAAATTGGTTAGGGTTATGGATCCACTCTTAACAATATACATAATTTAATAAATTCTTTTTATCAAATTTTTTTATTGCTCAAAAGATTAATTGTATAAATTATTATTATTTTTCCATTAATTTTATTATGAATTAAGTACTTACTGTGTCAAAATTTAACTTGTCTACAATAAGTTAAAATATCATTTTTACCATACTTTATACTAAGATATTAAGAATTTATTATGCCAAACTCTATTGTTTATCTACAACAAATCAAAATTATCAAATATAAAATATGGATAATATTAATTAGAAAATAACTTAATTTATATAATTAAAAATAGAATTTACTAAAATCGTATTTTCTACTAAGAGCTTCACCTTACCATAACTATTATTATTTAGCCTAGCATAATCGAAATAAAAATAATTATTAATATAAAATTATACATAAAAATAGAAATAACTAAAATTAAAAATAAAAATAAAATTATTTATTAACTTACTAAATATTACAAAGAGAGATGAGAAGAAGAAATTGGGAGGAAGAAGTGAAGAAAGAGGTGTAGAGTGGTTTGTTCCCCCTCCTCTCTATTTATGTTAATTTATGAGTAATTCACACCACACACATAAACAAAGCTAATTAAATCATGGCCTTACATTTTTTCTACTAACCAAATATAAACCTAACTTAATCCATTCAAGTATATTCATTCACAATTACCACATCTAATATGGTAGAAACTTATAATTTTATAATTACCGTACTTAACATAGTAAAAACTTATAATTTTATAATAAAAGTCATGGATCCTCTTCGATAATGGCTTAAATTTTTGAACTATTGGTATCTATCCGTTCATTTATTAGAAGCTTTAAATTGCTTGAAATTATTATTTTTACCTAATAAACACACAAAAATACACAAAATCAAATATTCAAAAACATAATTAGAATTTCACAATATATTACATAATTATACATATAAATTATAATAAAAACACAAACTAACATTTTTATTTCTTAAAAAACATACAAATTTTAATATTAATCACACCCTTCAACCAGCTTATTACTAGTACCTAGCAACAAAAGCACTTTATTAAATTAAAATTTTCAAAACTTACATGTAAGTAAAAAGTTGTTCATCTGACCTCTAAACTACCAAATATATAAATTCTCTCAAAATTAATTTATTTTATCTTTTTTCCATTCACTCATTATCCAAGATATCAACAAACCTTTATTTGTGCTAAAGAAATTAACATAATATTATGATCTTTATTAAAAGAGAACAATAATTTTGTTCTAATGCTTTATCAGAGATAATATCTTTATTAAGCAATAGACTTTTCACACAATATTATATCTTCAATCAATGTAGTGAGCTCTGGGTTAATGACTCCTAAACCAATTGGTCTTAGGGTACTAAGTTTTGAAATATCGCTACAGACTTAATTACTCAAAATTTCAGATAAATAAACAAACACTATATAAGCAACCCACGTAGCTAACTTTGAGCCAATGACTCCTAGACTAGTAGGCCTTAGGACATTAAGTGTTAAAGCAACCATACAGACTTAATTGCTCGGGTTTCAAATACAGTAAAATTAAACACATTTTTCCTTTCTTTTTTTTCTTTTTTTTTTTTATAGAATGTATGCACTTTCCGTAACCTTAGAAATTATCTCTAATAGATCAATAGAAAAAAAATATTGAAAAAAAATTTAACTTACAATCCACTAGCATGTGTAACGGCTTGAACGTCCTCTATGAGTCGAGGATATGCTTCCCATCCAGTATTCTTATAAACTAGCAAACATGATTTTTTTTTAGCTAGATTTTTAAGAATAAACTATGCACTTTCTTTTTTAAATAGTATCCAATACTGGTAAATTGTACGTTGTACATATCCAATTCAAAGTCTTAACAAATCGTAAGATATATTCTAAAGATTCTTCACTCATATCATCTTTAACCAATTTAATTTTATCTTTATAAGTATCAGAAACCATTCCAAAATATTTACAATGTGGATTCTTGCAATGACGTCTTACATAATTATGGCATTGAGAACCAAGTCGTTTAGTTCTTCTCTTTTTAAGGTATGTGCTTTTACTAAAACTAGGCATGTAAGATATAAATGGATTAGAAAACTCATTTGCTAATAGGACATTTGCTTCAATTAACCAACGATTTCAGAAGGAATGCGATAGATCATTAAGAAACGTAGTCATTTACAACGAGTTTTATAAATTTTCCTAAGAATATTAAGAGGAAGAGAAGGAAAATGCTCATGAAGTTTTTGTTGTATTTCTTTAATGTTTAGTTTTTGGGGTTTCAATAATTGTGGGAAACTAGAAATTATCGACTTAAGAAATTACGGAGTACTGTTATCTGCCATTTATATGGGAAAGTAAATCAAAATAACATAAATAAAGAGAATTAAATCTGCAAAATAAAAAAAAAGTGAAAGCAAACAAAATAACAAGAAGAAAATACACTAAAAAATAATAATAAATAAAATAAAACTTGCGTCTGTCCTTTTATTGCATTAATCTCAAGTTTCAACTGAACGTCATAAATACTACCCTCCATTTCTCAGAGTTGTCTTTCAAGATTTTCAACATATGACTCAAATTATGGTGATTATCGTTCCCAAATTGGATGTGATGTACAACTTTATATCAAACCTCATTTTTGGGAATACATTGTTGAAAATTTTGATTAGGGCAATATTTGAACAAGTAAGGATCATCCCAATAAAATTTCTTTACCTCAACCAAAAATTTCTTCTTATCTTAAGTGTTCCATTGTAAAGGCATTCCACTTGTAACAAGAAAATTAACATTATTAGCATACTATGGCAATGAATTAACAAAAAATAAAAATTCATCCCGAAAAGAATAATTGATGGTTGTTATGTCAGTGCAGATTTTAAATGTGAGTCTTGATAAATGATCAGCAACGAAATTTTTTGGCACCCTTTTTTGTCTTTAATGGTGAGGTCAAATTCCTGGTTTGGCATCCTGTTTAGTCAACAAATATCTTACAGCAGCGTGATTAGTAAAAATAATAGATTTACAATCAAACAAATATAAACAAAATTTGTTTAATGCAAATACCACATAAGTAATTCTTTTCCAATTGTAGAATAATCCATTTAAGCACTATTTGAAGTTTTACTTGCGTAATAAATCGCATAAGGCTTACCATCCCTTATTTGTCCTAAAGTAGCAGGAACAACAAAATCACTTGCATCACACATTAATTCAAAAGGTAAATACCAATCAGGAGATTGCATAATAGTTGCAGATTTAAAAGAAAAATTATTTTTTTAAAGGATTTTTAGCAATCATCAGTCCATTGCATCTTTTGATTAAAGGGTACAAAGTGGTTTAAATATAGTACTAATTTTTTTATAAACCTCCTATAAAATCTTGCATATCCTAAAAAAGATCACACATCTCTAACTGTTTTTTGTTGTGACAAATTATATATAACTTCTACTTTTGCTTTGTCAACTTCAATTCTTTTAACATTTACAACATGACCCAAAACAATTCCAAGTAACTATGTAATGCCATTTTTTCCAATTAAACACAAGTTCTTTTTTAATATATCTTTTAAAGATTTTTTTCCAAATTATCAAGGCAATCATCAAAAGAATTCCCAAACATGTCAAATCATTCACAAAAAATGCTTAGAATACATATTTGAAATGTTGCTGGGGCATTATAAAGTATAAAATGCATTTTTTTAAATGTAAATGTTCTAAAGGCACATGTAAATGTGGTCTTTTCCTGATCCTTGAATACTATAGGAATTTGATAATAGCGTGAGTAGGCATCTAAAAACAGTAGTAAGGATGTTCAGCTACTCTTTATAAGATTTAGTCAAGAAATGGCAAGGGAAAATGATATTTTTTAGTGGCTTCATTTAATTTTTTATAATCAATATACATGCACCAACTAAATGTAATTCCTGTTGAAATTAACTCACCTTTTTCATTTTTGACAACAGTAATTCCAGATTTTTTAGCCACTATTTGGTTAGAACTTACCAATTTACTATTAGAGATAGGGTAGATAGTCCCCACATCAAGCAATTTAATGAATGAATGAATTGTATCTTCTAGATTTTTCCATGGTGGTGGAACATATGATACATAAGGCTGAGAGTTTGAAAATTTTGTAGAGGTGGTGCTTGTGATGATTGTGCATTATTATTATTTCTCTAATTGAAATTTGGATGATTTTTCCAACAAGGATTATAAGTCTGTGAACATGGGTTTGACTTATTAAAAGTGTTAATGGCATTTACTTGATCATTGAGACATGCTTTAAGTGCAGATAGAGTGGGACAATCTTGAGTGAAATGGTCATTAGAAGTATAAATATTACATGAAATTTCTTGAATATATTTTACTTGACCACTCTTTTTATGTTATAAGGCTTCAACCTTTCTGACTAGGGATGCAAATTTTGCTTGTAAATCATAATCTTCCGTAAGGTTATGAATTCCTCTACTAGATGGAGATGATTGTGGTTTATTTGAAAGTTCAAAGTTCCAACAGTATCCCAATGTTGTGTTGGTTTAGAATCATTTTGCAGAATAAATAACAGGATCGTTTTCTCATACAATATATAGAATTACTATAATCTAGAAATCGTAACTTTATTTTTTCATTGAGTAATTAAGGCTCCCAAGTCACGATCTATCACTACCTCTCCTACTGGATCACGATCTATCACTAATGATCTTCGAGGTTATGAATCAACTTTGATATGCACTAAACGTAAAAGCAACTAGCAAGAAAATATTTTTCTCTTAAAGTCAGAGAGAAAAATTCTCTTTTCTCTAATCTATATATTATGACTTTTCTTATTTTTTTTTGTGGAGAAACAAGCATTTTTGTATTATATAGGTGGAAACCCTATATTCCTTATTTATCTCTCTTTTTTTTTAAATTCTTTTAAATCAAATAATGATTTAAATTAAAATAAGATAAAAAACAAAAGTGGCATTAGGCTTATTCTAGTTATAGGGGCCCACCTTATAAAATAACATAAGACTCCTTACACACAAGCATATTAAATAGAGAGCCTCCCACCAAGTAATATATTTATGCTTTTAACCCAAATAACTAGCTATCTTTCTTATTAATCCAGTAATAGTGCAGTCAGTTAAACGAACTAACCTGAGAACATATGGGTATATAATAGTGGTTATAAAAATTAGGCATGTAATTAAAATAGGCCGATTATTTCCTTCCAAATCTACTTTATTATAAAATTGGAATTGGCCTCTATAATTATATGCTATCTAGGATAGTATTCTCGAAAAATAATTTGACCCATGCCACATTGATTACTTTACTAAACAATCCTTTGTATCACATTTCTAAGTAAATTGATATCTAAACTGTCTAATCAATTTAATTACATTTTGTCCCTCGACACTTTATGGCTTCCTCTAACGATCATTTTCAACATACTAATTATGCTGACACACTCTGGCCAAAGAATTCTATAATCAAGTACTGAAAACTTATCAAGAGATGTGTTGTATAAATTCTATACTGTTAATCTATAATCTCATTGCTCATAATTACTCCTACCAGGATATCGGGTTGAAATACTAGCTAAAGACCTAAGAGGGGGTGAATTAGGATCCTAAAACTTATTGCTAAATTAATTATAAATACACTTTAATTAACACTACTAAATATAAAAGATAAATCTTAAGTGCAGTAAAAGATAAATAGTAAGGGATAAAGAGATGCAAACACATTATTTTTATGTGGTTTGGCCAACCTTGCCTACGTCCATGCCTCCAAGCTCATCGTGCTTGACGATTTCACTAAGCGTACCTCCAAGGCTTCAACAATGCTTACACTTGACTTCTAAGGTGTCAATGGACCTTTACAACAAGAGATTATCACCAATTTCTTAACCTAAGTGCATCCCAACATTTTTAATCTTTCAACTTTGTGTTTACAAGTATAGGTTACAAATAAACTTCTTTTACACAATATATATGATTACAAGACTAACATTCAGTGTGTGAACAAAAGTGATTATTACTATAATTTTAGCTTGGATTGCTCTTGAATACTCAGTAATAGATGTAGTTGTCCAACCTTGATTTAGATTTGAATGAGTCATTTTATAGTTGGAGCTGAAAACTAGCTGTTATAGACTTTTTGAGTCTTAACAGTTCACCGTTAACTTGTTGTTGGATTGCCTTTTTTATTTGAATACGTTACCGTTGGGCTGTATTTCAAATAGTCAGTTAGCTGTTTGCAATTATCAATTACCCTTTAACTTATTAGTTATTCCTTTTTAAGTTGTCGGATCGTCGTTAATATTCATCCAATTATATTGATCTCTAAACCTTATCAGTGACCTACTAACTTTGTTATCGGTTAGCTGTTAACAAATCAATTAGCCGTTTTTAAGTTGTCGGATCACCGTTAATATTCATCAGATTATGTTGCTCTTTGAACCTTGTCGGCGATCTGCTAACTTTATTGTCGGTTATCCGTTGATATTTAACATGATGTATTACTCTCTGGACCTTATTGACGACCTACTAACTTTGTTGTTGGTAAGTCGTTTTGCTACAGTGCCAAATAGTTTTACTATAGTGACAACTTTATGAAATTTATAGTTTTTCTCAAATTCTTCTAAAACTATTTTAAAGCCCAAAACATGATATACATTTTCAAATAAGTCCATTTCAGAATTTTAAACAATTACTAGGTAATTTCAAGGTCTTTAAATCTCTTTCAATTTATTCCAAAAACTTAAAATACAACCAATTAAAAAAATTCTTCAAATTTAATCAATTCAAAACATATTATTACCATCAAAATCATAATTATGAAAATCTATATCCTAACAATCTCCCCTTTTTTTATGTTAACAAACCCTCAAGAAATGGTTTAAAACATTTGAAAGTTTTGTACTCCCCTAAATATGTGCTCCTCCTAAATAAATCATTTGTTTTAAAAAATTATTTAAAGCCATATGTTTTAAAAAAATACAAAAACATAAGTGCAATCACATAATCACATTTTCTTTCATATTTCACCTCGTTCATAATAAAAAAAAAAAAAACTTAAGGCATAGAAAAATTTTGGAAACCTGCGAAGAACACTCCCAAAAGTTTTAAAAACATTTCAACGCTAATACACATTCATCCTAAGATAAAAACTCATCAAAATCAACTCATCCATCCATAAAGAAAAGAGCATTTAAAGAAAATATAACTCGTCAAATCAACTCATACATTAAACATGAATGCAAACTAAAATAAAAGCAAATAAAATCCAATATCAAAATCATTCATAACATAAATAAATATATAATAGGAATGTAGGAAACAATGTGATGTAATTTATGTGCGAAATACAAAAAGACATAAGAAAAACCAAGGAGGTGGCTAAGAGGATGACTCGGATGGAGAAACTCCAATAATGGAAAGGACGCACCGCAGCCGCCTCTAAAACTCAAACTGCTGAATTTGAAGCGTCTCGAACTGAGACTGGAGCTGATGCTGCTGAGCTATAAACTGTTGCTGCTACTCAAAAATAGTGTCAATGCGACCCATAAGCTGCTGCAATAAACTGTTTGAAGCTAGAGGCTAGTCCTCAACATGTCCCTCATGCACAGGCTTCTTCTGCTCCTCCTTTTGAACCTGTCTTACTCCAACTCTCCAAAGGGCACGAGGACGAGCTCCTAAGTGAAAATCGGAAAGATGATCAACAAGATAGATGTCGTTAAGGAATCCTCAATGCTTTGGAGCAACAAGAGTATCTTCATTCTAAGAAGAGGAGATCTTCAGCCATCAATCTCCCCGCCTCTAGAAGCCAATCATGGAAATAAGCTCACATTCTAATTTCTTAATCTTGATATAGACAAGCACTGTGAGAGGAATGCAAAAGCAACGAAGAATTCGGGTTATGATTCTCCCATAAGGAATAGATCGATTACTAACAGTCAGTGAAGTCACTATATGACAGGTAATAATGTAGCCAAGGTTAACCTCCCTAACCCGGAGAAGAGAATCTAACAATCCCACATCAAGACGGGTTACCTAATTGCTATAACTCTGCCATGGGATGACCATTTGCTGTAAAATACTATGAATAATCCTAACTTGGAAGAGTAGGAGTTGGGACATAAAAGATAGAGTGCAAACATCGTCAAAAAGATCACAACATCTACATATGTTCTTAACGGCATTTATATGACGAAATCTATCAAATTCTAATTCATTCCGAGCAGTATATAGGTCTAAACCATCAGGAAAAATTCTCAAAATATCACATAAATCAGTATTAGTAAACTCAATATGCACCCCCCAACCTAATAAAATGGAAAAATAAAGAAAAAGAAAATTGAAATAGATATATGCTTTAAAAGATGACTTAATTAATTTAAATATATATACTTTTAAACTAAGTGACTAAACTGGTCAAGCCTTTGCCTATCACATCCTCGTACTCACTAACTATTAGCTCGCCAATGATCAAACCACCAATGTCAAAATTATTTATCCTCATATGTAAGTCAACAAAAAAATTGCATTTTATAAATATAATTGCTTAATTCTTCAACTATTTTTTATTTGGGCAATTGTGAAAAAGAAATGTAAGAAATAAAAATTCATTTCCATGCATAAATTTCAAAAAACTAACTTTTCATAAAAATTTGAGATCTATTAATCAATTACAATAATTAAATAAACATGAACTATATATATATATTGTAAACTTGCATAAAGCTCATACATTGTTTTTTTATCGGTTTGAGATATATGCTTCTGATACCAATAGGGAAATAGGATCCTATTTCTCTACTGGTATCAGAGCCAAGGGGAGGATAGTGTTGTATACTTTAGAGACTCTAGGTTTAAAGCCTGTGTGAAGGTTGAACACTGCAGGAGTGGTGAGTGTTACCTTGGGTGCCTTGATAGCTTTTGGTCGTAAGTCCCGATTTGGTTGAAGGGCAGTAAAACCAATTCTTAGCAGTGGATTGTAGCCTTTTCTATTGATCTAAAGCTAAATCATAGATTTTAATATAGATTCCCTACTTTGTAGAGCATAATCCTTTTCTAGCTCTTCCTCCGGGAGAACTAGTGATTCAAAGCATGTTGTGAATTCAAAAGAATTTATAATTAAAGATTTTAATAAAGCTATAGATTGTTGGGAACTTCAAAAGATTTCTGAAGACATAATTTATAAAACTAAAAAGCTTGATTTCTTAAAAAATGATTATGTTATTAAAACTAAAGAACGTGACATAACCCCTTCAAAGCCCTTTGAAACAATTTAATTGTTTTCAGAACAATCCTTAAAGTGATTAAAAGAAAAGAATTTTAATTATATTCGCATTGGTTTAATTCAGATCGGAATAAAACCATTAACTAAAGAAGGATTGAACACTTCAATCTTGGTTGTCCTCAGAGATGGGAGATTAATCTCCTTTGATGATTCTCTGCTTAATAGCATTAAATCAAGTCTCTGTAAAGGACCCATTTCCTTCAGCTGTTATCCAAACATAATAGTTTTCTTTAAAGATGTCAATCTTCCTGAGGAATAGATTCTTGAAGGAGCCACTAAACCAGTGATTCCGAAACAACTTGAGCCTAATACAAAGTTACAAAATGTGACTTAGTATTCAGATGGTAAAGTTAAATTCTCTTTTAGGAGATCTATATCCTCTAAATTCTCCGATAGGGATTCAAGCACTAGCATTCCTTCAATTGAAAGAAAATTATCAAAAATTCCTTTTGTCATAAATCTTCCCTTTCAGACTGTGAATAGCCAACCTAGGTTTTTCACTTCGGATATACCTAGCTCATCTATTCATTCTGTTGACTATACAACTAGTGTACCTTATCCCATTTACACTAGCAGTCAACAGGAACAAGAACAAGAACAAGAAGAAAAGGAATCTTCTCTTCCAACTTCTCCCTCATTTTTTGCTGTTACAGAAAATAGAATTAATGTAATTGAAAAAGATTTTGAACTTGATAAAAATCTTCTTCACAATGATTTCTATTCAAATAACAATAAAGATAAAATACTTTGGTTTTTTTAAACATTTTTTGAACTAAAGAAAAGAGATTCAAGAAGTCTATTATAAATTTGTAAACTTGCATAAAGATCATATATTGTTTTTTGATTGGTTTGAGATGTATGCTTATGATAATCACATTGATTACCCATTTAAAGAATCAAACCCTATTGTTGTCAGAAAAAATATTCCTGAGTGGAACTTTTCTGATAGTGATAGGACTATGAAGCAGGACATCCACCTCTTAGGATTATAACCATTGATCATGGTGACCCTCCTATCCAAATTAAAGCCTCACCATATAAAATCCATAAACCTTATAATCTTGAGACTAATTTAGATAGCATTATCCAACAGAATAATTTTTATCATGCTAATCTAAATATAATAGGAAAACAGTTGACTAAAATGAAAAACCAATTTCAAAAGTCAACAACAACTGTTTCTCCTATCCCATCTTCTTCTCTAAAATCAATAAAGTCTGATTCTGAGAAAAAAATTAAAGAACCTATTTTCAAGCCTTTTTAGGTTTCAAAATATAATCAAAAGCTTATTCATGATTTAAAATCAGATTTTGCTAAAGACATTCTTGACCAACTAGATAGGATAAAAGCTTCTTCTTCCTCTAGTAATGTTCAAATTGCTCCTGATAGTGCCCAATCTAGCAAAATTGGTGTACTAGATTATAACCAGACATCTGTAGCCTCTTTAGACATAGAAGCATTTGAGGAAGAATCTTTTCCTAAAGCCAACAAAATCCATTGGGAATTAGCACTTCCCACAGTCAAATCTCCACTAAATTTGGCCATAGACAACAAACCAAGTGTTTTAAATCAATCTAGGTTTAATGAATCTTCTATCTATGAATGGAACATAGATAGAATGTCTGAATATAACATTCTTGGATTGTTGCAACAAATGACTATGGCAGCCAATGCCTATAAAACCCAATCAGGAACTTCTGACAAAGCCATTGCAGAAATCCTTATTATTGGGTTTACTGGTCAGCTTAAAGGTTGGTGGGGTCATATCCTTACCAAACAACAACAATTAGACATTCCAAATGCTATTCAAATAGATGAGAATGAAGCCCCCATCTGTGATAAATTAAATGATCCAATTCAGGATGCAGTAGCCACCCTAATCCTAACTATCTCT
Organism: Murraya koenigii; assembly: GCA_025617385.1. Classification (NCBI taxonomy): domain Eukaryota; kingdom Viridiplantae; phylum Streptophyta; class Magnoliopsida; order Sapindales; family Rutaceae; genus Murraya; species Murraya koenigii. Next base: position 19,379,635 of record CM046815.1, read on the forward strand.
CTCAATTTCATAGGATATCCTTCTCACCTAAGAGATAAGAATGCTGAGTTACTACATAACTTAAGATGTAGGAAACTTAGTGATTTTTAAAGTTATAAATTTACTTTTTTCACCAGACTCTTTCTGAGAGATTATACAAATCATATTACTTGGAAAGAAAAGTTCCTTACAGGGTTACCAACCCTCCTAGGTGAAAAAGTTAGAAATTCTATTAAAACTTTATATGACAATCAGATCCTTTATGACAATCTCACTTATAGTGAACTTGTTAGCTTTGTTAATAAGGAAGGTCTAAAGATTTGTCAAGACTTAAAACTCCAAAAAAGATTAAAGTGAGAGGTTAGAATATCTAAGCAAGAATTGGGCAGCTTCTGTAAGCAGTTCAATTATGACCCCTTTAAAGCTTCTACTTCTAAAGATTTTAATAGTAAGTGTTCTTCTAAACCTTACAAAAAACATTACAAATCTAAAAGTATAAAAACTAGTTTCAAGACTCTAGGAAACTTTCTTATAAAAAGCTTTCAAGACTCTAGAAAACTTTCTTATAAGAAACCTTCAAAGCCTTATAAGAAGAAAACCTTCCCTAAAGGTAAAACCAAACCTAATGCCCCTTTCAATTATAAAGAAGCTACTTGTTTTAAAAGTGGTAAAATGGGCCATGTTGTAAAATTTTGCTGTGTGAGCAAAAGGCTCCATGAGCTTGACCTTGATGAACAAGTACTTTCAAAATTAGCCCCTTTACTTATTGAGTCATCCGACTCTGAGTCTTTCATGACAGGATAAAGTGAGCCTCTTCAAATCGATGAAACTTTAAAGAAAGTCAATGTGTTGACAAAAGATCAAGAAACTTTTCTTGAATTAGTCAAACACATCTCTGATCCAACCCTCTAAAGAGAATATCTTGATAAGCTTTAAAGACTTTAGAAAGAAAAGATAAAGTTGAAATTTCCAAAGCCCCTATAATTAAAAACAACACATATGATCTTACTGAAATTTTGGATAAAACGAAAGCAAAGAAAACAACTTCTAATATCCAAGATCTTCAGAAAGAGATCATTGACATTAAACTTGAAATAAAAGAGTTGAAAAAAAATAGAAAAATGTTTCCGAAACAATTCAACTTCTTTTAAAAAGAAAACTCCAAGAAGATTCTGATAAAGAACCTGAATCTGATGATGATGATAAAAATAAGCAAAGCCTTGAAAACATCGAGTCTGTACCCGATGATTTTCTATTTGTTTTAAAGAAAAATACCACACGAAAATATTTGATTAAAATCTTATAATTTTCTCCAAAGATTTTGAAATTGACACCATTGCCCTTTTTGACACTGGTGCTGATTTCAACTGTATTAAAGAAAATATTGGCCCGAAACGTTTTCATGAAAAAAAAATGAAAGACTTTCGGTGGCAAATAATTCTAAGCTTAAAGTCAAATACAAAGTTGGTGCCTTAGTTTATAACGGTAATTTTGAATTTAAAACATCATTCCTCTTGACAAATGACATACACCATACTGTAATTTTAGGAACCCCATTTATAAACCTCATTACTCCCTATACTGTCAATTATGATAGTATATCTTTTAAAGCTAAAACCCGAAAACTTGTTTTCTCTTTCATAGGAAAGCCTAAAACAAGGAATTTAAATATTATTAAAACATGTTCTGTTTATCAGAACCACATCAACATTCTTTTTAAAACGAAATAAAATGATTTGGTTTGTTTAAAAAGAGATTGAAATTTACAAAGAATTGAAAACCAACTTCAGAATAGCTTTATAAAACATAAGATTTCTGATTTCAAAGCCCTCATTGAAAGAAAAATATGTGTTGTTTTACAAACTGCCTTGTGGAAAAGAAAGCAACATTTGGTAGATTTGCCATATGAAAATCTTTTAGTGAAAAACAGATTCCTACTAAAGCTCGTCCAGTTCAAATGGATATGTATTTGGAACAATATTGTAGGAATGAAATCAAAGATTTGGAGTCTAAAGGACTTATTGTTAAGTCTAGATCTCCATGGTCTTGTGCTGCTTTCTATATCAACAATAATTCTGAAATAGTAAGAGGCACACCGAGACTTGTCATCAATTACAAGCCTCTTAATAAAGCTTTAAAATGGATTAGGTATCCAATACCTAATAAAAAATATTTACTTTAAAAGTTGCATTCTGCATTCATTTTTTTAAAGTTTGATACGAAATATAGATTTTTGCAAATTCAGATTCACCCTAAAGATAGGTATAAAACTGCATTTAATATTCTTTTTGGACAGGATGAATGGACAGTTATACCGTTTGGTCTAAAGAATGCCCCTCAGAATTTCAAAGGATTATGAATGACATTTATAATTTTTATTCCAAATTCTGTATTGTTTATATTGATGACGTGTTGATCTTTTTTAAAAAAATTGATCAACATTTCAAACATTTAAAGGCTTTTTATTATGCCACTAAAAAATTTGGTCTTGTTGTTTCAAGTTAAGAATAATAAATAACAGATAATACAATATATTTCTGCACACTGGAATGATTGAAAAGAAATTATTCTATTATCAAAAAAGAGATTTTTTCTACTATTTTATGTATATCTAAATTTCAAAGTAATTTGTTAAATAAAAATTTTTTACTTAGAATTGATTGCAAAGCTACAAAACATATTTTAGAAAATGATGTTCAAAACATTGCATCTAAACAGATTTTTGCAAGTTGACATGCTATTTTAAGTATTTTTGATTTTGATATTGATTTTATTAAAGATAATACAAATGTTATTCCTGATTTTCTAACTAGAGAATTTTTGAAAAACAGATAATGGCACCAAAGAAAAAAGACAAAGTCAAAGCCATTTCTAAAGACCTTGTACTACCAATTACCTCTAAAGAATCCAAATCAACCGCTTCTAAAGAAAAATTACTTTCTTCAACAATGCCAATCAAATCCTGAATTGATATGATTGAAGAAATAGAAATCCAGTCTAAAGCTTCTGCCTCTGTTGAGCAGGTAAATGAATGTATTCAATCCATTTCTAAATCCATTGAACTTTTATTAGCCTTACAAAATATTTCTCAATCTAAAGCTCTTTCTCAAGTTCCTGACAAAGAAAAAATCTATTTCTAAATAAAATTCAAAAACTTCTTCTTCTAAAGCAATTATTTCTGGTGAAAGCTATTCCTTACAAATTATTGTTTCACAACAAAAGCTTTCATAATCGGATTGGATTAATAAAACATATCATCAAAATGTTTTAACCATGGAAGATGGATTCTATCAACATGATCCTTTTCAAGCAATTTCAAAAAAATTTTCCAAAGGCTAGTTTTTCCAACTATAGGATTTATCAAAAGCCTAGCCTTATTATCAAGCCATTCTTAAGATCACTGAGTCAGTCAAGTTTAAACACTTCTTTCTTAGTGAAACCAACACAGAGCCTGCCTATTCCACGGAAACCATAATTAAAGTTTTGAGCCCAAAACAGTGGGGTGACCAACTCCATAAAACCAAAACCTTTCCTGCTAATTTTGAAATGCGTTTAAATCATTGCCTATCTATTTCTTACTGGGATTGCCAATAGGCTTGGTTTAACACATTTTTTATTCAGAACCCAAAGAAAACCCATTTATGGTTATTTTTCTTCAACTCAAAAATAACTTTACAAAGCCTACCCAACTGGTTTCAGCAGTAGTGGAACTATTTTGGTCCAAGCCCAGACATTCTCACCCCTAACGCCATAAATTATTTAAATATTTTTAAAGCCCATTATGTTCTTTCTGTGTCTGAGAAGAGGTTTCCCCCTTTTCTCTATTTCTGTAAAAATTTCTCTCTTCCCTGGGTTTGGATGTAGAACTTCCAATATCGCACTCAGGAAGCCCAATTTGTTTTACAAAGAACTTTTAAAGTTAAATGGTGGTCCAAATTTGATGAGAGGTCAAAGCTTTCTGAAACTATTGTTCAGAACTGGCTTTCTACAAAAGGCCTCCTCAAACCCCTCATTGAAGACATTAAAGTCCAGAGCACGTTCCTAGCTCAAAGTTCTAGAGCCCAATCTCTCTTGGCTTTTGCTGAGACTGAAGAAGATTATTTTAAAGTAATGCAGCAGCTCCTTGATCAAGATCACAGCCATCTGTTGCTAGCTCACCAGATGAATCCAGCTCATCAGGTGATGAAGAGCAGTTCATTTCTCTTGGATACGAGTTTTCTGCTCCAACTATAAAAGAACTCATTCAAATCTAAATCACAGTTGGACAACTACATCTATCATTGAGTATTCAAGAGCAATCTAAGCTTAAATTCTTATATTAATGTTTGTTCACATATTAAGTATCCATCTTGTAATCAATTATAGTGTGTGAGAGAAGTTGATTTGTAATATTCACTTGTAAACACAAAGTTGAGTAATTGTAAGTGTTGGGATACAATTGAGTTAAGAGATTACAAATAATCTCTTGTTGTAAAGGTCTATTGATACCTTAGAAGTCAAATATAAGAGTTGTTGAAGCCGTGGGCGCGCTTAGTGAAATCCTTAAATCCGATGAGCCTGGAGGTGTAGACATAGGCACGGTTGGCCGCACCACGTAAAAATCTCATGTTTACATTTCTCTAACCCTTACTCTTTAAATCTATTGCATTTTAATTTTGTCATTTTGAATTTGGTTGATTTGATTGAAGCGTATTTATTTTTAATTAGGAATAATTTTTAGAAGCCTAATTCACCCCCTTGTTGGGTTACTTAGTTAGTATTTTTAATTATAATATTTGTCTCTATAGTATATAAATATAGTCATAACAATTACTAAAATCGTCATTTTAAAGGTTCAAAGGTACAGTTTGTTGTGCAAATTTTATTGAAACCGCAAGCGCATGAATCTATTATAGTATAGATTATTGGTGATGAGTGCCGATCCCATAAGGAGATGGATTTCAATTGTGTAGAGTTATTATTATTATTTTATTGGTTTGTAGTGAAATTTTTAGTTTATTTTATCCTAAAATTTAAATTAAAATAGCGGGAATTAATCAATGCAATAAAGTGCTTGAGTCTCAAGATTCACACTCAACATTTCACCATGGGCTTAACATTCCTTTTTAGTTCAAATTAATTTATGAGAGGGGTATTTCCAATCCTCATAAGCCAAACTCTAATAAATATGGTATCAAGTAGTCATTGTGCTAGAAAAAAATAATCTTATGTTAAATATGGTATTAAGAACAATTTATGCCAAGTAATAATAATCCAACTGTTGACAAGGTGGCAAGACTATCCAGTAATTAACTTAGATGAATTTTCTATCAAAACTGAGTCAAGACCAACCACAGAAATTAGAAAAAGGTTTTTTTCTCTAATAAATCTAGTGTAAAGTGCTCATCGTACCAAATAGTAATAATCTTATATTAGGGAGTCAATATACCAGTGCAAAATCTAGATCAAATTATTATTAGCTGTCAACTATAAGTCAAAATAATTTAAATAAATTAGAGAAATTAAAAATAAACTTACCGACTTAAGCCCATAGATCATGTTGAGCCTTCACCTTTATCACAAGTTTAAGAATAAAGTAGATACTCATTTTATAACAAGGGGTAAAATAAAAATTTTATTAAAATATATAGAAAATATAAGATAGAGAAGAAATTACAGAAAATAAAGCTCAGAAATAGATTTAGGGGTGTCAAATTAGGGGGGTGTCGCCCTTTATTTATAAATACAATGAGTAAATCATGGCTATCGAATGAAAATAATTCGAACACCCAAGATTGCACCATGTGGCACTCTCAAATTAGATGGAACACGTCACCAAGGCTGTCATTCCATGTATAAGCATGTACAGTATGCGTGTTTCTCAATCCACTAATATGAAGCCACGTCATTAGTTAACGCAAAAATCAACATGTATGATTCAATGCATTGCATGTATTTTAAGTTCATTTTTCGATCTAATAGACTTCTACCACTTTATTCATTAATGGCACATCATCGGTCAATGGCACATCATCGGTTAATGTCACATCAGCGGTCAACAATACATCAACAGTCAACAACACATCAGCAGTCAACTCCACATCAGCGAGGCCCACTAAAATCTTAAAATTATAATTTTATCCTTCCTAATGTTTTCAACTATTCTGAGTTCAAAAATATTGTCTGTTTTGTTGTTCGACTTCTCGTTTATTGTGAAATAACTGAAACATCTCTTAAATACATAAAGTACTCAAAAATACAAACAAACATGTATAATCAACATTCAAGAGACTTAAAATTCATAAAAGTAGAGATGCTAGTGAGACTTAGAGTGTAAAATGATGATTTTACCCTTCATAAATATACACTTTTTAGCATTTAACACCCCCTCAACCAACTTATTGCTAGTCTCTAGCAAATTAAGAGATAAAAAAAATTCAATCAGACAATGATTTTTTTAAGGCAATTATGTTTACTTTTTCAATTAGATTAATGATAATGATCAAATAAAAGTATAAGCATTATCTTAAACTTAAAGAGATATTCGTCCCACATCAAACATTCACATGAGTCAGTCAAGTAAACACATGCAAACTGATCGATTATCAGAGTTATATTAATTAAACCCCTTTCAAGAGTGATATGTAAACACCAAAATCTCACGGTCAGAGTGACACTCTGAAAAGAAAACAAAACCAATAAAAAAAATCACTCAAAAAATGATAACTTGAGAGAAATTAATAAAAGACAATATCATACACTCTCACCAAGAATAATGCCGACATCTCAGAAAATAATATGATCTCAAGTCAAATGAAATGCTACTCAAACCAATTTATTTATTTTTATGTATCATTACATCATTTCAGCTCATATTACTAGCTTCTACTTCAAACTATAGTTCTCTAAAATCAAGAATGAATTTTATTAAGAAAAATAAAATATTATTTAAGAAAAAATATTGAGATTTTTAGAAATTGCAAGGTGCAATTCACTTTTTTTTTAATGGCACATCATTTTTTCTTTTTTTCTTTTTTTAAATTTGCATATATTTACAGATATATTTTGTATATATTGCACCATTTTTTTAATAAAATAATTATCTAAATTTTTCTTAAATGTAAGTAAGTAATGGAATGCATAAAATATAAAGTATTATTCTAAATTAGAGTGGAACAAGATGATAAGTTAACAAAGAAAACATAATAATATTTTTTTCACTAGGTTCAAAAGGGTTAACTATAGATATTTTACAAAAGGGATAGCAGAAAAAGGCTCAAACGAGTCAAATATAGCATTTCCATCATCTTATAGGGCTCTAAATAATCTTCTATATCTACTAGTTCGATGGACTTTTAGATGTAGTAACACAATTATGTATATATTTTTTAAATGTTTGACTCGAAGGAAAATATAGAGATCATGTATAGTAGAGCAAAAATGGTTACTCTCCAAGAAAAATGATAGGCATAAAAACTCACTTAGAATTTATTATGACATGTGTATTCCTTTATGTAACTCAACCAATTTTACTCGTCAACTCAATCAATTCACATTTGCCACTAGCATCAACAATGCAGAGTAGCAAACATGGTGTAACATAACCCAAAGCAAAAGATAATATAAATACTATAATTTGAAAGTCATCATGTTATCTAATGTCAAAAGATCACACAAAATGCCTTAATTTTTTTTCTTTTTCTTTATTGTCACATTTTACCCCCAAACATATTCTAAACATGAAAAATATGTATGTAGAAAGGTGAAAATTATGTAGAAAACTAAGAAGTTAGAAGGATCACACATAAAATTATTATAGAAGCTTAAGAAAAAGGTCAGAAAGTAACTTTTTTTTTCAACTATTAGACTAAAAAGATGTGTTTCTAGAGTCACTATATTTCATATTCAGCCATATTCGACTAAAAAATTTAGCCAAAGTTAGTTCTTACAACAAAAATTAGTAAAAACTTTACAAGGATTGAGACATTACACAATCATTATTTATTCCCTCCCCTTAATCAGAACGAGACATTGTCCTTAATATTTTAAAGGAAAGAAGTAAAGTTTAAAAGACATAACTTGGGTACTGCAATACAAAATGAAAGAGAACGTTTATAGATGGAGAGTTATATTTAATGTGCTTCTTACTATTGCTTCTACTATCATCAGTTGACCAATCCAATAAAGATGTCCTAGAATCTGGCTTTGGACTAAGCTTGTAAAAGATTAAGTAACTCGTTAGTAGTAGGAGCACAAACAAAAAGTGAAGAACTAAAGGAAATCGTTGTGAAGCTTTGCCAAAATTACATTTTCATCTATACCTTCTCCTTAGAATACCAGTTATTATGAAAAATAGAAGTAATTGACTTTGATTGTCACAGAGTACTATTATCTGCCACTTAACTAGGTTAACAAATTAAAGTACACTCAAATAAAATATGCTAAATTAAGTAACATATGAAAGCGAACAAAAGAAAAAAAAATACACAATTGAAAAAAATGAGTGTACACTTACTACAATTGTTGAGTCATAGAGAGTGTATATTTATAAAGGGGTAAAATCATCATTTTACACTATAAGTCTCACTAACATCTCCACTTTTATGTATTTTAAGTCACTTGAACATTGATTATATACGTTTGTGTGTATTTTTTAGTACTTCATGTATTTCAGGGATATTTTAATCATTTCACAATAAACAAGAAGTCAGACAATAAAATGAACAGTATTTTTGAACTCAAGGCAGCTGAAAATCTTATAAAGGACATGAAGGATAAAATTATAATTTTAAGATTTTGGCGGATCCTACTGACATAGCGTTGACCACTGACATAGTGTTGACCGTTAATGTGTTCTTGACTGCTAACATGTTGTTGACCGATGATATGACATTGATGGATGACGTGACAGAAGTCTGTTAGACCAAAAAATGAGCTTATAATACAGTCAATGCACTGAATCATACTTGTTGACTTTTGCGTTGACCGATGATGTGGCAGCATATTAGTGGACTAAAAAATGCCCCTACCGTACATGTATATACATGGAATGATAGACCTGGTGACGTGTTCCATCTAATCTGAGAGTGTCATGTGGCGCAATCTTCGGTGTCTGAATTGTTTTCATCCGATGGACATGATTTACTCGTTGTATCTATAAATAGGAGCTACCCCCATTAATTTGACACTCCTGAATTCATTTTTTTGCTCCATTTTCTAGAATTTCTTCTTTATCTTGTATTTTCTATTCATTTTAATAAAATTTCTATTTTGTCCCTAGTTATAAAATGAGTAGCTAATTTATTTTCAAGCTTGGGTTAAAGGTGAAGCTTTAACATGATAAATGAACTTAATTTTGTAAGTTTATTTTCACTTTCTCTAATTTATTTAAATTATTTTGACTTATCATAGATAAATAATAATATTTTTGTCTATATATTGCACTAGTATTTTAGCTCCCTAATGCAAGATTATTATTATTTGACACGGTGAATACTTTACAGATTTATTAGAGAAAAACCTCCCTCTAATTTTTGTGGTAGGTCTTGACTTAGTGTTAGAAAATTTATCTAGGTTAATTAATAGATAGTTTTACAACCTTTTCAATAGTTGGATTATTACTATCTGCCACAATGTGTTCTTCATACCATATTTAACATAAGATTTTTTTTCCTAGCGCAATGAGCACTTGACACCATATTTATTAGAGTTAGGCTTATGAGGAGTCGAAATACCCCCCTCATAAATTAATTGGGACTAAAAAAGGAATATTAAGCTCATGGTGAAATGTTGATTGTGAATCATGAGACCCAAGCACTTTATTACATTGATTAATTACCAATTTATTCTAGCCATTTTAATTTAAATCTTAGGATAAAATAAACAAAAAAACTTTCACTACAAGCTCATAAAATAATAATAATTTTTCACAATTGGGATCGACACTCATCACCATTAACTTATGCTTCAATAGATTCGTGCGCTTGTGAGTTCAATAAAACTTGCACAACAAAAATCGTCCTCTTATTGAATTTACCTTAAGTTCTAATTGGATTTCATAGATACTACCTTTGATTTTCTTGAGTTGTTTTTATAGGTCTTCAAAGTGGGATACTAACACTGGTAGTCGTAAATCCCAAACAGGATGTGATTGAAAAACTTGGAGCAAGTCGTTTAGATAATACTTTACACATATAAATCGCTTATGCTAATCGAAGAGAATCTGTCTGATTAAGGTTTTCATGATAAGTAATAAAAAGAAAATGCTACTGATAATCAAACACACTTTTACAGAAAATAAATAATTTTGATTAAAGGAATAGTAAAATAAAATGACAAAAAGTTAAATCACCGAAAAGAAATTGAAAAGTCTCAGTTCAAATTTGGTAGGTCATTTAAATCGATTTTGGTGTCTTCTTCATGTGGTTGGTACTCTATATATGGCTTTAATCTTTGACCATTAACTTTAAAAGTGACATCATTCTTTGGATCCTTAATTTCAATTGCTCCATATGAAAAAATAGTGTGAACAATAAAAGGACTAAACCATTGAAAGTGTATCTTACCTGGGAATACGTGCAAGTGAGAATTGAATAAAAGCACTTTTGAACCTAGTGTAACAAATTTTCTTGTGATTTTCTTGTCATGAATGACTTTATTTTTGTAATCTTTAATTTTTTCATTGTTGCGAATCTCTTCAAATTCTACCAGCTATAATCTCATTGTCAAACTGTAAAAGGGGTAAATGATACTTTCATTTAGTTGTCAAGTGATGATAAGTTGATTTCTTGCAATGTACTTTCTTCTCCCAATGATGTATACTCCAAAGCGTTGGGTGATGTTTTGAGCTCAAGTTTTGGTAATAATTCTGGTGGGATGAGATTTTCCCCATATGGTACCAATTGTTCTTCTTTTAACTTCCAATTGTTAGTATCCATGAATAGTGATGAATAGAGTGAGGCATTAATCTGGTAAAAAACCAAACCAAAGTGAGTTAACCATTCTTGTAAAGGGTCATCACTAAGGTTAGAAGAAAAATTATAATTAATTAATTCTTCAATAAAATTCATATCAATAATTTCATCATCTCCAATTTGAGGTTGTTTGGTAATGTTGAATATATTAAGCTCTGTAGTCATATTGCCAAAGAACAACTGTATATTTCCAATTCTGCATTAAATGTGGCATCAACAGTTGGCAAGAAAGGTCGGCCTAAAATAATGAGAATGTGCTTCTTCGAATCCTACACTGGTTCAGTATGAATCACAATAAAATTAACAGGAAAATAAAACTTGTCTACTAAGATAAGCATGTCCTCAACAATACCATAAGGTATTTTCATATACTGATATGTAAGTTGTAACACAACTAGAGTTGGGTGTAATTCTCACAATTCAAGTTTCATAAATACAGAATAAAGCAAAAGATTTACACTAGCTCCTAAGTACAAAATATCATTCTCAAATATATGGTTCCTAATGTTACATGAGATAGTAGGGGATCCTGGATCTTTAAATTTTGAAGGAATTTTGTGTTGGTATATAGAACTAATGTTTTTTGCTAGAAAGACTTTCTTTTGAACATAAATGCTTCTCGTTTTAGTGCAAAGATTTTTAAGAAACTTGGCATAAGAGGGCACTTGCTTTATAGCATCAAGGGAATATTAACACTTACCTGTTTAAAGATCTCTATAATCTCACATGTGGAATTTCCCTTCTTTGCTTTAGCTAACCTATGAGGAAATAGGGCTTTGAGGATGTACTCTTGTAGACTACTTTTTTCTTTCTGCTTTGATGATGACTCCACAGAATCTATAGGTACAACTAGACTCATCTTTGTCACCGACACCTCCACTTTATTGTCAACTTATTTGCCTTTTCGTAAGATTATTATAGTTTTGACCTCTTTATACTGTTGGGCTGAGTTGGTACTTACTTCATGTACTCCCTTAGGATCTGGCACTTGCTAGCTTAGGAATTTACTCTTCTCAATAGTCAGTGTTAAGTTTTGAACTGAAGAAGTAAGCTGGCCTACCATCTTTTCTAGGTTTAAAATCGACTAGGCTTGTGAATTGAAGCCAACTATCATCTCATTCCACAGCTCATCAATAGTGCGATTTTGTTGTTCTATTGCGGAGTGAGTCTAATTTTTGATATTTTGGAATGCTTTCTCCCATGTTCTGGGTTAAGAGTAGTTCTAGTTATGATTGTATGGTATGAATGGTGGATGAGATGCTTGAGCAGCCTAAGGAATTGGTTACATTGATGAAGCTGGAGCTGCTGTTCTGTTCTGTTAGAATCCTTGAGACCATGAAAAGTTGGAATAGTCTCTCCATCTATAATTACAAGTATTAGAGTAAGGATTGTAGTTTAGCTGCTTTCCCATCACACAAATTGCATTGACTCGGTCTGGGTATGAATTTTGGTCATATTGATTATCATGTTGTTACAACCTTACTATAAAAACACACTCAAGTGCTATAAATATAAAAAAAAGACACATAAAATAAAATAAATCAATTGAAATTAATATAAATTAATAGGCGGTTAAACCAGCCAAAAATAACTTAAAATAAATTAACTAAAATTAAGATGAATTAATGGGCAATTAAACCAGTCATATAAGTTAGCAAGATCAACGAAAAATTACAAAGAAAAATAAAATGAAAATAAAATTACAAGAAAACAAATATACGAAAAGTTATTTACAAAATAAAGAAAATTAACTCTACAAATTAAAATGACTTACCTCATCGGCAACGACACCAAGCACTTGTGCAAATTTTATTCAACTCACAAGCGCACTGATCTATTGTAGCATAGACTAATGGTGATGAGTGTCGACCCTACAAGGAGGTGGATTTCAATTGTGTAGAATTATTATTATTATTTAATGGGATTATGCTGAAAGTTTTAATATATTTTATCCTAAAATTTAAATTAAAATGGCATGAATAAATTGAGAATTAATTGAAATCTACGTTATGCAACTCAAGAGGGGATAAATTGGTATTTTTAAGACTTAAACTAAACAAACCACACGACAATTAATTCTAATACCTCAACGAAATCAAAAGTAATAAATTTAACAATGCTCAAATTAAAAGAGTAAGGGAAGAGAGATCAAACACAATGACTTTTAAGTGGTTCAGCAATTCCCTCCTACGTTTACGCCTCTAAGCACACCGCTTGAGGATTTCACTATCCAAAACTCCCAATACCTTAAATTCTTACAATTGACTTCCAAGGTTTCAATAAACCTTTACATCAAGAGATTATCACCCAGTCTCTTCACCCAAGTGTTTCTCAGACTTATACACTCACAAGTTTTACAAAGAATTTAAGGATTACAACAAACAATCTCTTTTTAGAGTTAATACACAAATGATAGCACAATATAGATTTGATATATGATGATTTGTGAAATGGAAGCTCAAAATATGGTGCACGCCTCCTTGACCTTTTGGGAGGCCTACGCCTCATGGAAACTGTTTACCTGAGACTATCCCTTGGCCCGTAAGTCTTGACACAAGGTTAGAATTCTAGCTCTTCCAGAGTGGCATCTCACTGATGGCTCGGGCCCCCCACCCCCCGGAAGGAGGCCTTTTTCGCCTTGCACCTAAGCTGCGTAGGAAAAGCCCAAAGCCAATCCCAGGGAACAGTGATGCTTCATAAGCGAGAATCCCTTTCTTTTTCCTTATTTGGCATAACTACTTGAGTCAGATGTCTGATTTTGATGGGGAGGAGATCCCATATGATAGGGTCCTATCCCAATTTTTCTTTTGCTAGGCTTATAGTAAAAAAAAAAAAAAAGGTGGTAATTGGATCATTTACCCATCTAGGTATAATAGAACCCCTTTTTATCCTTGTTTAATGAAGGGTAAAAGATTGTTTGGCAATGATAAAGATATTCAATTCCATAGTCATGTTACCAAAGGACAACTATATATTTCTGGTCCTGCATTGAATATGAGCATATGCAGTTGCCAAGAAAGGTCAGCCTAGAATAATGAGGATGTGCTTCTTTGAATCTTGCGCTGGTTAAATTTCAATCATAATAAAATCAACAGGAAAGTAAAACTTATCGACCTGCATAAGCACATCCCCTACAATGCCACAAGGTATTTAATTTATCGATTTGCAAGTTATAATGCCATTAGAATTGGGTGTAATTCTTCCAATCCAAGTTTCATAAATACTCAATAGGGCAAAAGATTTACACTAGCCTCTAAGTCTAACAAAGCATTCTCAAATGCGTAGTTCATTATACTACAGACAATAGTGGAGGAGCCTGGATCTTTATATTTTAGAGGAATTGTAACATATGAACTTGTTATCGGATGAGATTGGGTTGATGCAGTTGATTCTTGATAAATGATTTCGGAGTGTTTATGTTGAAATTGCAGATTTGGAAATGTTATATTTTTAGGGGAGGTTCTGCCGAAATTTCGATAGAATTCTCATTAATTAGATGATTTTAATATTTAGGTTCAATTTCTTAAGATAGGTCGCCTCTGGAAATGGGGCGGGTCGTCTCAGTTGGTATCAGAGCATGGTTTTAGATTCTGTAGACTTTACTTGTTTAGGAAGAATAAGTTTATAATTTTGATAAGAGGGAATTCATAGTGGTAGTGGTAGATGTGGCCGTGTACGACCATTAGCTGGGTTGACTCCTAGTCTCTGTACATGCAGGGGCAAGTGAAGTTATTATGTGTATATTATCTATCTTTGGCTGTGAAGCACATATTCTTATTGATCCTGGATCTACACATTCTTTTGTTTCCCGTACGTTTTCTAAGCATGTAGAGCGAGAGTCGGAAGCACTAGATTGTGAATTAGTTGTTAGTACACCCATCTGGAGAATCACTTCTGCGAGAGTGTGTATCGGAATTGTGTGATTAGAATGGGTGAGCGAGGAATTTGAGGCGAATTTGATTGTTATTGATATTCGTGATTTCGATGCTATTTTGGGTATGGATTGGCTTGCATCTCATTATGCTACGGTGGATTGTTTCAAGAAGGAAGTTGTGTTTAATAAGCCAGGGAAAAATGTGGTGAGATTTTGTGGGGAGCGCAAAATTTTACCCTCATGTGTCATTTCCGCCATTAATGCGAGACAGTTGCTTAGAAAAGGATGCTCAGCTTACTTGGCATATGTGGTGGACACAAAAGTTCAAGAGTTGAAATTGGAGGATATTCCAGTAGTCCAAGAGTTCCCAGATGTATTTCCGGATGAACTGCCGGGGATGCCACCTGATAGGGAGATTGAGTTTTCCATCGACTTAGTTCCTGGAACATCTCCTATATCTATGGCACCGTACAGGATGGCTCCAGCAGAATTGAAGGAACTTAAGGTTCAACTACAGGAATTAGTGGATAAAGAGTTTATCAGGCCTAGTGTTTCCCCTTGGGGAGCTCCAGTTTTGTTTGTGAAGAAGAAGGATGGTACCCTCAGACTTTGCATTGACTATCGGCAGTTGAACAAGGTTACAATACGCAATAAGTATCCACTTCCGCGTATTGATGACTTGTTTGACCAACTTCAGGGGGCTAAGGTATTTTCTAAGATCGACTTGCGATCGAGATATCATCAGCTTAGAATTAAAGAGGATGATATTCCTAAAACAGCATTCAGAACCCGATATGGACATTATGAGTTTTTGGTGATGTCGTTTGGGTTGACTAATGCTCCAGCAGCTTTTATGGATCTCATGAATAGGGTATTTCACCGATGATTTAGATCGATTTGTAATTGTGTTTATCGATGATATTTTGGTGTATTCCGAAATGAAGAAGATCATGCCGATCACTCATGAGGGTTCCGCAAACTTTGAGAGAAAAACGGCTTTATGCTAAGTTCAGTAAATGTGAGTTCTGGTTAGACAAGGTGACATTTTTAGGCCACGTGATATCAGCTGAGGGCATTTATGTCGATCCCCAAAAGATTGAAGCAGTTGTGAAATGGGAACGACCTACAAATGTCACAGAGGTTCGAAGTTTCCTTGGTTTGGCGGTACTATCGTCGATTTGTAGAAGGATTCTCTAAGATTGCTACTCGCTAACGCAGCTTAACCGTAAAGAATGCCAAGTTCCGAGTGGAATGATGATTGTGAAAAGAGTTTTCAAGAACTCAAGGCACGCCTTACCTCAAGCACCAGCTCTACACTTCCATCGGCAAGGAAGGGTTTGTGGTATACTGATGATGCCTCCGAGCAAGGATTGGGTTGTGTGCTAATGCAACATGGGAAAGTAGTAGCTTATGCTTCAAGACAACTTAAAAAGCATGAGCAAAACTACCCAACACATGACCTAGAGTCGGCAAAGATGGTATTTGCACTTAAAATATGGAGACATTATTTGTATGGGGTAACTTGCCGATTTTCATCGATCATAAAAGTCTCAAGTATTTGTTTACTCGTAAAGACTTAAATTTGAGACGGAGAAGGTGGATGGAGTTAATTAAGTATTATGAATGCACTATTGATTATCATCCCGGCAAAGCGAATGTGGTGGTCGATGCATTGAGTAGAAAATCTTCCGGTTCTATGGCTCATATGCGAGTGGCTAGTATACCTCGTTGATCGAAATGAGATCTTTGGGAGTTGAGTTGAATGCCGATAATCGCGGAGCTTTGATAGCTAATTTTCAAGTTAGGCCGACTTTGATTGACAAAGTCCATCGGATGCAAGCACAGGATCCCCAGTTAATGAAGTTGATAGAGGATGTGCAAAAAGGTTTACGAACCGATTTTATGGTGAAAGATGATGGAGTTTTAGTCATGGGTAATAGACTGTGTGTACCGGATATTGAGGAGCTAAAGAGGGAGATCATGGAAGAAGCTCATTGTTCAGCCTATGCGATGCATCCTGGAAGTACGAAGATGTATCATACCTTAAGGGACCATTACTGGTGGCAAGGTATGAAAAGAGAGATTGCAAAATTTGTTTCTCGATGTTTGGTTTGTCAGCAAGTTAAAGCCGAGCATCAGAGACCTGCAGGATATTCCCAGCCGCTTCCTATTCCCGAGTGGAAATGGGAGCATGTTACTATGGACTTTGTATCGGGACTTCCAGCACTCCAGCGTGGACACGACGAGTGTTTGGGTGGTTGTGGATAGACTTACAAAATCTGCTCATTTTCTACCAATCAAAACCACCTATTCAATGGATAAGTTGGGAGTCTTTATGTGGTCGAGATAGTTCGCCTTCACTGAGTACCTGGATTCTATTGTTTCGGATAGAGATTCTCGGTTTACTTCAAGTTCGGACTAGCTTGCAAAATGCTTTAGGCACGAAGTTGAATTTCAAGATGACTTTTCATCCTCAGATCGATGGCCGATCCGAACGCACTCATTCAAACTTTGGAGGATATCGTCGCGAGCATGTGTTATGGAAATCAAGGGTAATTGGGACATTTATCTACCTTTGATGGAGTTTGCATACAACAATAGTTATCAAGCTAGCATCAAGATGGCTCCATATGAGGCTCTGTATGGACGAAAATGCGTAACTCCAGTGATGTTGGGATGAAGTTGGTGAGCAAAAGTTATTTGGCCCGAATTGGTTCGGGATACTAATGAGCTGGTACAACTTATTCGGGATAGATTGAAAGTGGCTCAAGATAGACGTAAAAGCTATGCAGATAAGCGTAGGCGGAACCGGAATTCAAGTGTTGGTGATAGAGTGGTCTTACTGGATATCTCCTTGAAAGGAGTACTTCGCTTTGAAAGCGTGGGAAGCTCGATCCACGCTACATCGGGCCATATGAGATCGTAGAGCGTATTGGTCCATTGGCTTATCGACTAGCTCTACCACCGAGTTGTCCGTAATCCACAATGTGTTTCATGTTTCAATGCTTCAAAATACATGTATGATCCGAGTCATGTTTTATCAAAGCAACCGATTCGACTGAAGGAGGACTTGACTTACGAAGAGGAGCCGATTGAGGTACTAGAAGGAAAGCACAAGGTGTTATGCTCGAAAACCATTCCTTTGGTAAAAGTGTCGTGGAGGAATCACTCAAAGGAAGAAGCTACCCGGAATCCAAGACTTGATGCGAGCCCAGGTGTCCTCATTTGTTTCTACTGGTACATAAATTTCGAGGACGAAATTTTTATAAGTGGGGAGGATTGTAACATATGAACTTGTTATATTCATTTATGTAAATAATGAATTTAATAGGGGGTTTATGTGATAAATTGAAAGGGGGTTTATGTGATAAATTGAGAGGGGTATATGTGATATATCATGAGGGGTCTAGTTGATATTTTATGGATGCTTATAAAAGAGTGAAAATCGGGTGAAATTGGAGGAAAATCGAGTGAAAGAGAAAGAGGAGAAACCCGACCAGTAACCCGACTCGACCCGCGAAACCGACCCACGGTTTCTTCCATTTCCGCCACCTCACCGTACGAGCTTGGTATCAAATCGAAGCTTACGAGACGGAGAACGTTCCCCAGCCGTCCTCGCTGCCGAAAACGCACTGAACGCGTCGGTGAAGCTCGAAAGTTCCACGGGTTCATGCGGACGATAGCCGGCGATTCCGGCCAGATTTGGCCACGCCACCGGTTGCAAAAGCTTCCCCACCTCACCATCTTCCATTCCCGACCAGTCACCGCAGCCGAGGAGGCCGCTTTGCCGCCGTCCGATCACCCCAAGGAGCCGCGACTTCACGTGCTCGATCCGGCCACGCCAGCGTGGGAGGACACCACCAGCACCGTTGGACTCACCTCGACGAGAAATGTCTAACCCGAGCTTCCCCACCGCCGTTGGGTCAATTCCGGTCAACGTTGACCGTAGGGGCATTTTGGTAATTTCACGTGTTGAGGGTGGATCTGCGGACGAGAATCTACCTGCGGACTTGGGTGATAGCCGAGTCTGAAATTATCACAGTGAGTGGAATATATTAAAATTATTTGATTTTTATATAGTAGAGCTTGTTTATGAAATGAATATTTAAAGTGCTTCTATTAAATGGTTTTCCGAAATAAATGTTTATTGCGTATAAATATTGTGTTAAGTTTTATTTATTTATTTATGCTCCGTATCGATTTTAAAATGCAAAAGAGTTGATTGATTTCCGAACATGTTTGAAAGTACTTTTATGCGGATTTCGAGCATAATTTTAAGAGTATATGATTGATCCTGTTTATGATTTAAAATGTATATACATTGCTTTTGAGCATGATTCAAAGTATTTATATGTTGATGAATAATTTAAAGTGTTTACATGTGGTCTTCGAGCATGATTTAGAATGTTTATACATATGGATTTTGAACATGATTTAAAGAGTATATGATGGATCTTGGACATGAGATATATTGATTTCGAGTATGATTTAAAGCATGATTTAAATGTATACATATATAATGATTTTGATCATGTTTTTAAGTTTTAAGCAAATACCCGCTCCTCCGGATGAGATGAGATAGTAGGCCTCGGGGTCTGCCTCGAACACACATAGAGGCTTTGGGCGTGTGTTTGGGCGCTCGCTTTGGGGCATATGCATGCATATTGAGATATGAGATCGGATGGTTCGGACACGATGTCGCGGGATAGTGCATCATTGCACGTCCGATGAGATCCGGTATGAGATATGCCGATGAGCATGAGATGGTACGTCCTTTTGTCTATCCGGTAGCTCCGGCATGATGGTACTCGGATAGTACATCATTGCCAGTCCGTTGAGGTCCGGATGAGACTAGATTATCCCCTGGGTATTTGTTTAAAGGTATTTGTTTAAGGATATTTGTTTAAAGGATATTTGTTTAAAGGCTATTTGTTTAAAGGTATTTGTTTAAGGATATTTGTTTAAAGGATATTTGTTTAAAGGCTATTTGTTTACAGGATATTTGTTTAAGGATATTTGTTTAAAGGATATTTGTTTAAAGGATATTTGTTTACAGGATATTTGTTTAAGGATATTTGTTTAAGGATACTTGGTTAAAGATATTTGATTTACTTAATGTTTGATATTTTAATTTGAGAAGATATTTCGATATGAGAAGTTTTTTATTGATTTTGTGACAGTATCAATTTTGCTTATGTTCAAATTATGATTGAATTGAAAGTAATTTTATATTCAAATATTTATTTGAGAAACGTGATTATACAAGTGATGCACTTATTTTTGTAATTATTTTATAATTTAAAAGTTATTATCCACTCATCGAGCTCACCGAGTTTTATACTCATTCCTATTTTATTATATTCTCCCGTGAGATTACTGGTACAATAGCTTAACCCAAAGAATTGTATATAGTTGGAGTCATTTAGGCCATCGAGGTTGTTTGAGGACATAGGAAAATTATTTTCTTTTGGTTAATGTATAATTATCATGTTTTGGATTTATATTAGGGATGTGATTTATGAATTATGAAACGTGTGTATTATTGGATATGTTATCAGATGAGATCTTCTTTTGAATATGAACGCTTCCCTCAGATTTTCCTTTCTTTGCTTTAACAAACCTCTGAGAGAACAGAGCTTCAAGGATATATTCTCATAAGTTACTTTTTTATTTCTTTTTTGGTGTTGAGTCCTCAGAATCTAAAGGCATAACTTGAGTTTCTTTTTCCACTAGTATATATATTTTGTTGTCAACTTCTTTGCCTTTTTGTAAGGTCATTATAGATTTAACCTCTTCATACTACTGAGGTGAACTGATATTTACTTTATATACCTTCTTAGGATTTAACACTGGCGGCTCAAGAATTTGTCCTTCTCAACGGTCATTTCAAAGTTTTGAGCTAAAGAAGTAAGTTAACCTACCATCTTTTTGAGGTTTGAGATCGATTGGGCTTGCGTATTAAAGCCAGTACTTATTTTATTCTGCAGCTTGTCAATGGTGCGATTTTATCTATTGTGGACTAGGTCCGATTCTTAAGATTTTGAAATGCTTTCTCTCATAGTCTAAGTTGTAAGTAGTTCTTCTTGTGATTATATTGTCTGAATAGTGGTCAAAAGACTTCAAGAGCTTGATGAATTAGTTGTATTGGAGGAGCTAGATCTATTAGTCCATTCTATTGGAATCCCTAAGGCCATGAAAAGTTGGGATGGTCTTTTTATCCAGATTATGAGTATTGGAGTAAGGGTTGTAGTTTGGCTACTTTCTTATCATGCCCGTTATAATGTATTGATTTGGATATGATTCACAATTAAATTGATTGTAAGCATGTGGCTCTGTTGATTTTGTAGCTGTTAAATGTGTTATTTATGAGAAAGTCCTTCAACTATTTTTTTGACTTCTTTGATTTTTGATCTTGACTCACCAACATGAACCTCATTTACTCCTTTGATTTTTTAACATTCTTAATGTTCGGCTTCGTTGTTGGGAATTATCTACTTTTCGCTAGAAGAAATCCCAAATCTCTTATATGTTTTTCGACATTAGCTCACCTCCACTTGTTGCCATTAGCCATTCTTACATATGTGGTAATAGTCCTTTAAAGAAATATTTCCATTAGTGTCATTTTTCATTCCTTTTATGTGGTCAAGAGTAGCCCATTGAATTATCATATGCTTCGAAAAATTACTCGTTTTTTTTTTTTTGTAAACTTTGAGATTTTCATGTGAGTAGTGTTGTGCAAATTTTATTGAACTTTCAAGCGCACAAAATTTATTAAAATATAGATTAATGATGACGAGTGTCGATCCTACGAGGAGGTAAATTTTTAATTACGTACAGTTATTATCATTATTTATTATTTAATGTGCTTGTTATGAAATTTCCTAGTTTATTTTATCCTAAGATTGAAATTAAAAACGCTAGAATAAATTAAGATTTGATCAATGGAATAAAGTACTTGAATCTTAAGATTCACATTCAACATTTCATCATGGGTTTAATATTACTTTTTTTGTTCTAATTAATTTATGAGGGGGGTATTTCCACTCCTCATCAAAACTTTAATAAATATGACATCAAGCGCTCATTGTGTCTGGAAGAATAATCTTATGTTAAATGTGGTATTAAAAACATGTCGTGCCAGATAATAATAATGTAATTGTCGACAAGGTGGCAAGACTGTCCACTAATTAACCTAGATGAATTTTATGCCAACAATGAGTCAAGACCTACCACATAAATTAGAGAGAGGTTTTTCTCTAATAAATATAGTGTAAAGTACTGACCGTGCTAAATAGTAATATTCTTGCACTAGGAAGCCGGTATACCAGTGCAATATCTAGATAAGATTATTACTATTGGTCTACGATAAGTTAAAACAATTTAAATAAATTAGAGAAAGTAAAAATAAACTTACTAAATTAAGCCCATAGATCATGTTAAGGCTTCACCTTTAACCCAAGCTTGGAAATAAATTAGCTACTTATTTTATAACTGGAGATAAAATAGAAATTTTATTAAAATACATAGAAAATACAAGATGGAGAAGGAATTACAGAAAATAAAGCCAAAAAATAGATTAAAGGGTGTCCAATTAGGGGGGCCCCTATTTATAGATACAACGTCATAGCCATCAGATGCAAATAATTCGAATGCCCAGGATTGCGCCGTGTGGCACTCTCTAGTTGGTTAGAACACATCACCAAGGCTTTTAATTCATGTATATGCTTGTATTGTATGCGCATTTTTCAGTCCATTAATATGCTGCCACTTTATCGATCAACGCAAAAGTCAACAAATATGATTAAGTGCATTGCATGTATTGCAAACTCATTTTTTGGTCTAATAGACTTCTACCACATCATCCATCAATGCCACATCATCGATCAACAACACATCAGTAATCAACAATACGTCAGCAGTCAACGCCACGTCAGTAGGGCCCATCAAAATCTTTAAACTATGATTTTGCTCTTTATGTATTTCCTAAGGTTTTCAGCTGTTCTGAGTTCAAAAATACTGTCTATTTTGCTATCTGACTCCTCGTTATTGAGAAATTACTAAAATACTCCTGAAATACATAAAGTATTAAAAACATATACAATCAAATATCAAGGGACTTAAAATACATAAAGGTGAAGATGTTAGTGAAACTTGAAGTGTAAAATAATGATTTTACCCTTTATAAATATAAACTCTTTAGGACTCAATAAGTAGCATTAATTTTATGTATTGGGACTTAAAAATTTAGCGACTATTTGTTCCTATGATGTAATACTATTAGCAGACAATGTATTAGACCAAAAAACGAGCTCTACCCTTTAGAGAAAATGGAAATAATCTAAGTTCAACATCTTCATCTGAAAAATTTACATGTTAAATTTTTGGCAAACAACATATAAATCATTTAGATGGTTGTATGGGTCTTTATTTTCTTGGTCATAGAATGATGGGAGACAATTTAGCATACTAGTTTTTAACTTAAAAGTCCTAGCAGCTACATTTGGGTATCTTATGAATGATGTGGTCAAATTATCTAATGGACTGAAGAAGTCTTTAAATGAACTCTCTTGTGGTGCTTATTGTTGATGTTGCAAATACATTTCAATTTTATCCTCAATTTTAGCATTTAATGTAACGTGTCTATATGTGTGAAGTGTCTTTTCTAGTTCAAGGTCTATAGGTTATAGATTATATGACAATGACCTTTGACCATGCATACAAAGAACACAAAAAAATGAAATTAAAAAAAATAATAAGAAAAAGAAAAATTACGATACTGACCTTAGTGCGCTGTTACACGCTATTACGAAGAACATACTCCTCATAAGCCTCACTCTAATAAATATGGTATTAAGTGCTCATTGTGTCAGAGGTTAACGATCCTTCATTAAGTGTGGTATTAAGAACATGTTGTGCCAAACAATAAAAATTCTTCTACTGACAAACTAGCAGGACTATCCACTAAATAACTTGGATCCACTCTCTGTCTACACTGCGTCAAGACGACCCACAATACTAGGGGGAGTCTCTCTCTATTAGACATGATGCGAAGCACTCATCATACCTAACAATAATAATCTTTCACTAGTAGCTGGTATAATCAGTGCATACCTCAACAAAATACACTGTCTGTAGATAACAAGTCCAAACAGCTACATAAATCATAGAGGAAGAGAAAATAAACTTACCTAAAAAGTCATGGAACATGTTAAGGCTTCACCTTCAACTTGAGCTTAGAATTAAATTAGCTACTCATAATTAAACTAGGTAAAATGAGAATTTTGTTAAAATACACAAAAAATACAGGATATAGGGAATTAGACAAAATGGAGCTCAAGTTTGGATTCAGAGCTATCAAGTTAGGGAGTGATGTTAGTCTATATAGCTATATAACATGTCAATTTAAATGATAACAAATCACGTGTCTTGGATAAACAAGAAAATACACTTTATGTGATTTATAAAAACAAGTAATAGATTTTTTTTTTAATCAAATTTGTATTCTAGAACATAACCGACCAACCGAATAAGCGAAACGGTAAATCAGATAAAGCAAAGATGCATTCTGAAAATCAGTATACTGAATATCTTAAACGTTAAATTGATTAATCAAAATGTAATCTTTGGAATTAAAATGGTATGCTACATATAAAAAATGGCAAACCAGTACTAAGAAATTAGCTCTCTGGAATTAAACGGCAAACCAAAATCAGCAAGCGAAAAAATGGTAATATAAAGTTAGCTCTCTTGAATTGAATGACATGTCGGTTACCAATAAGCGGTAAATTGGTTATGTAAAAATTCAAATTTTTTATTATAACAGTAACATCAAGCGATAAGTCAATTATAAGAAACGCTAAGTTGGTTAGCACTAGAAAGTCAATAACGTCTAGTTTTCCTCTCTAACTATAAAATAACTAAATTAAATTCAACCGAAGGTTCGACAACTATTGTTATCATTGAGAAATCTTCTGCAATCTAAGCTTAAACTTGTTTTTCATTTCATTGATTCACACATTGAGCTAATATTTGTAATCAAACACAATGTGCGAGCGAAAAATCTTTGTAATCTTTACTTTGTACTAAGTTGAATAATTGTAAGTGTAGAGAATACTTGGGATAAGAGATTTGGGATAATCTCTTATTGTAAACGTTTATTGACACTTTAAAAGTTAATTGTAAGCACTGTTGGAGTCTTTGAGGCTCGCATAGAGGAATCCTCAAGCCTGGTGAGCTTGAGGCGTGGGCGTAAGCACCGTTGGCCGAACTACGTAAAAATCTTATGTTTTCTTTTCATTATCCTTTATCTCTCTATTTTTTGCACATTAATTTATTTATTTCAAAATTGTTTGCTTAGCTTATTTTCCGTTAAGTTTTATTTAAGCAATTTTTTTAGAAACTCAAGTCACCCCCTTATAAGTTTACATAGATAATATTTTATTTAGTACCAGAACGAGGTACTCTCATTACGACTTAATCATCTAGAGTTAAAGATCAATGGCAACCCAAAATGATTCTACCTTTATAGAATGCCAATCTACCACTAAACTACCTTATTTTAATGGAAATGATTACCTATATTAGAAAACTACAATGAGAATTTAGTTGCAGGACATAGATTATGAAATATGAGAAATTGTTAATTATGGTCCTTCATGCCTATTACAAAAAATGAAGAAACGGAAAATATTCACAAACCATTAGTTAATGGAGTGAATTAGAAAAGAAAAAATTTGTCTTTACACTCCAAGGTAATGAATGCTCTTTTTTATTTCGAGTCAAGAAGTCTAAGATTAGTAAATATACCAAAAAATACAAATTATTCCAAATAGAATAAAATGAAAGCAATCATTCTATATATATTAGGTTTACAGATATAGTGAATACATTAGGAGCCCTAGAAAAAATCTTTTCAAATAGTGAAAAGGTGAATAAGATTATTAAGTGTTTACCAACTGAATAAAGACCTAAAAGAATAGTCATAAAGGAAGCCAATAATTTAAACACCTTATCTACTGATAATTTAATTAGTTCTCTTATTTCTTGAGAAGAAGACTTAGTAGCTAAATATGGCAATGAAGAAAAGAAGAAGAAAAGCATTGCATTCAAAGCCTCAAAGCCCGATAAGCTTAGAGGTATTGACGTAGGCACAATTGACCGAACCACGTAAAAATCTTGTGTTTACTTTTCTCTATTTTCTTTATCCCTTATCTTTCTATTTTATTGCACATTAATTTATTTATTTTGAAATTATTTGCTTATCTTATTTTTCATTAAGTTTTATTTAAAGAATTTTTTTAGAAACTCAATCAACCCCTCTCTTGGGTTGCATAGTTAGTATTTTAAGGGAGTCATTTATTTGTAGATACAATTGATAAATCATGGTCATCGAATGAAAATAAATCAAATGCATAGGATGACACCACATGGCAAGTTTTGAGTGGCTGGAACACGTCATCTGCTGCTGTGATTTTGGTGTGTCGCATGTAACTTAAGCCTATTTTTTAGTTCAATAATATAATGCCATGTCATCAACAATACCAAAGTAAACTAGCATGATTTAGTGCACTGTATATATCATAAGCTCATTTTTCTATCAAATACGATAATGCCACATCGTCAGTTAATACCACATCATTGGTCAATGCCACGTCAGCAGGACTCTACCAAAATCTCAAAATTATGATTTTATCCTTTTTTCCCCTCCTAAATTTTTCAGGTGTTCTGAGTTCAGAAATGCTATCTATTTTGCCGTTCGATTACTCATTAATAGTAAAATGATTCCTAAAATATATAAAATACTCAAAATACATACAATCAAAGTTGAAGGAACTTAAAATTCATAAAAGTAGAGATATTAATGAGACTTGAAGTGTAAACTGATGATTTTATCCTTTACGAATATATACTCTTTAGTAATCAACATTTAACTCCAACTATCTTACCATCATCCACATAGATGTATTCTTTACTGTCACTTAACTTTCAACAACTCAAGCAACCTTGCATAAATACACTGATGTGAGTGGTTGCACCAGAATCTATTCACCTCATATGTTTAGGTACTAAAGTTAAATTAAATTTAGAACAAATCAAATTAAGAAGAAAACATTTTAATATGCGTGATAGGGGTACAATGATTTTTCTTACGTCATTAAGCTTTGCAGAAGAAATATCTAGTACCTTTCGGATCACTTTTTTTTTTTAGTTATTGTATCTGCAGCTTCATTATCTTTATTTTTTTTTTTTTGTCCCTTGCCCTTATCCTTAGAGTTTGAGGCTAAGTTAGCACTTTCTGCTATATCTTTGTTTAGTTTATCTTCTTCATAAATACAATGTAATATAAGTTCATTCACAGATCAAATCTTTTTTTGACAGTTGTAGCTCACCTTAAATTAGTAAACATGCATTAATAGATATATCAAATTGAATGCATTACCAAGTCCTTAGAGAGTTTAAGCTTAAGTTCGCTCAGCTTAGAAGTAAGATGAGACATCTCCATGATATTCTTCTTGATATGGCCTATCCCCGCATACCTCGTTGAAATAAGGCTTGTTAAAAGTGTATGTATTTCAGCTTTTTCATTCTTTACAAACCTCTTTTTAATATCCTCTAGTAACTCCTTAGCTATAGTTATCTTTTTAAATACAAGCCCCTGAACGCTTCTAGAATAGCCTTCTTTATTATCATTATAAACATAAGATTTGATTTCTACCACCTTTTCAAATCCTTCTTATCATTATAAGTACTCTCATCTGTAAGAGATGGGGGAGAATCAACCTTTAACGCAGGGTCGAGATTCATGACTGCGAGAACTATTAAGAAGCTTTCTTGCCGTGACTTGAAGTTAGAGCCATTTAACGAAGGAACAAAATTGATGTTGACAGTAATATTAGCAAGGGTCATTACTGAATACAGAACAATAAACAAAACAAGCTCATGTACGTCTCAATAATAATAATAATAATAATAATAATAATTCAAATAAAAATAAACTTCATCTCAAGATATCAGATACTCTATTAACATTTCATCTTTAGACAAAATATTAACTTGTAAGTGATTTATTGGTGTAATAATCAAACAATGATAATAAGAATATGTCAAACAATAATTCCTCTTTTGGGCCTATTTATTATTTACATGTAAAGCAAAATAATCATCATACGTTTATTACCATAAGATCACATGCAATTCTGTTAAATATGAAATTTCCTTTGGACCAATCAATATTTACATAAATTACATATACATAATCATTAATATTTCAAAACAAATCAATTTGCATAAGAAAGGTCACTTTAATTACATATTGCTTCAAATAATTCATTATATATATATATAAACTTATCAATAATTTATTTTAAAATTCACCAAATTTACCATTAAAAAAAAAAGAAATGGGGCCAAAGTCAAAGTCAACATCAACAATTGTCCAAATCAACAATAAACTATTGACCTGATCATGGCGGAAAACTAGGGATGACAAATATCTGATTGTGGATGGATATTATCCATCCAAGTACAAATCCATAATTATCCATGTGGTTATGGATATGGATTTTTGCCACCCCTATGGATATCCATGGATATTTAATTTTTATTATATAAAAAACAATACAAAAAATGAAATAAAAAAAATATAAAATAATTAAAACTAATATCAAATTCTAGTATCAAATCAAAAATAATAAATATTTGAATTAACAAATATCAAAACTATGAATTCATAAAAAGAAATTATGATATGAAATTACAAATTAATTTCAAACTAAATACAAAAGGTTTTTTTTTCCAACAAGCCTTGTTTATAATTAATAAGCTTTCAATCTCTAATCTGACCATCATCATTATTTATGACCATGATCATTCACAATATAGCATCATAGTGGGCACTAAGTACATACTAAAAAAGGAAAAATAAATAATATTTAGAACATGGCTGTGTCTCCTCTTTATCGTCATTATTGGTCACTTCTCCATTAATTTCTTCTCCATTCATCACTTTATCTTTAAGAATTCCACCTAATTTAAAAAATAAAAACTTGTGAAATATAAAGAAAAAAATTTATCAAATTTAAATAATGTATGGAAGTGAAATGAGTTTGATTCCTTTCAATTAAGCCCATATCCAATTTTGAGTACACATTAAGGCCTCTAATGTATTCAGATGAAGTCTGCTATGATGTGGACTTAAAAATCGACCACTTGTATAATCGACCTCTCGTATTAAACGTGGACTCGGAGGCAATTATAGAGATCACAACAGCCAACAAATCTCTAGCAATCTCAGACAATATACGATACCTACTTCTATTCACCTTCCACCACATTAAAATATCAAAATATGGAGTAGTCTTATTATCTTCTTCCAAGTAAGTATCTAACTCTGACTTAACTTGTTTACGAATATGTTGACTTTTAAATGCATTAAATTTTTGCACATTCCACATGCCCATCACAGCCGAACTAGAACTAGAATTACAAACAACATTAGACTCACCAAATCCTTTAACAAAATTCGATCTATAGCCATATTCTTTTCTTTTTATATTTTGTATATAAGTAAAAAAAAAAAAGAGTAGGAATTCTATCAATATGAGTTGATGCATAATTTCCATAAATCTGAGGAAAAAAATAATCCACTAAAATCATTTCGTACCTAGGATCCAATAAAACAACAACAACTATCACACCATGGATCTCAACCAAATATTTTTCAAACTTTTCTAAAATAATTTTGCCATATTTTTTATCACATCACATGAAGAATTAAGCAAAGCATTCAATGATAATCTAATTTCACAAGTTATTGGAAAAAAAATAAGTTAGTTGTTGGGTATTTAGTGCGAGAAAACATCTCTATCATGGCATAAAAGGGCTTCAAATGTTCACATACTACTCTTGCCAACTCCCACTCCACTTCAGTAAGCAAGTGCTTATATTGATTATCACAATGCTTCAAATGAGTAAAAACATCATTATAAATCAAAGCAACTTCAAGCATCAAATATTTTGAATTCCATCTAGTTTTACAATCAAGCACTAAACTCTTAGAATAATTCAACTTTAATTGACAGTTAGTCATATTTTCAAACAACTCTACCATTTTATGTGATGATTTACAATAACTGACATTGTTTCTAACTTTTTCAATCCCATCACCTATCGCATTTAACCCATCCTTAAAAATTAAATTTAAAATGTGAGCACAACATTCATATGCAACAATTTTCCTTTTAATAATAATGAACCAAAAGGAAACTTTGCCAACAAAAGTGGAATCATGGCATCATTAATAGAACAATTATCAATCATTATTTTAGATAACTTTTGGTCTACATTCCAATCTAACAGACACTTAACCAACTCATTAGAAAGTGCTTCAGCAGTGTGTAGAGAAGGCACATATATAAATCTAGTCAATTCAAAAAAAAAAAAGAATAAAACAAAATTACAAATGAGAATAAATATAATAAAGTACATATAATAAAATATAATTAAAATTTATTAAACTTTTAAACTAGTACCTTGAGATTCGATTCCGTAGAGTCTATGAATTGTCAATAAACTGCATCGTCATGACCATATATCCCTTTTTTTATTACTAGATGTCCACGTATCCGTAATAATAAAAACTTTACTAGTAATATCCTCCAACAAGGCCACTGTCTTGGCCGTTTTAAAATCAAATAATTTAAAAACATTTTTTAATAGTATTTCTACAAATTTAACCAAGCAAAGACTGAACAAAACTCATCAAATCCCTAAACCTTTCATACTCAACAAACCTCAAAGGAAGCTCATGCATAATTATCATTCTTGCTATTTTCTGTCTAACAAGTGCTTTATCAAATGCAGTGGAATTAAAGGCTGAAATTGTTGAAGTTTCAACATCTTTTTTCTTGTAGTCCTTAGATGTTTGGCTGGGGCTAAAAGCTGGAGCTGATTCTTATATCTGTTTAGGACACCTATCAATATGGTTCAACAAATGCGAGGTTCCACTCGATTGTCAACAGTAAAACCTTTGCCACAATGATTACACACCGCATTTATTTCTCCATTAATTGTTCTCCTTGTGAAATGGCTCCAAGCTCTATATGTTTGTCTCAATGAGCTCCTTCTGAGTCTCTTTTTGTACCCCCACTAGTTAAATGAGTTTGTGCATTTTTAGCATTAACATTACTTGAGGATTGAGGGTTTAATTGAACAACAGGATCAGGATCAAGATCAAACATAATTAACTTGAAAAAAAATGAAAAATTAGTTTATAGGATATTAATTATGTGTTCAGTGCAATTAAAATTTTAATTGCAACTTTGTTCCCTTAACATATTCTCATTATCATCAAGCGACTCAGATAGCCTTTTCTATCTTAGCCTAAAATACATGGAACTTAAAGAAACTTTGTTTTCTAACTATTATTTTATTTTCATGAGACAACATGGCAATAGTTCAGCTCACCATTAATATTCAGAAAATCATTGACATATTATTTTACTTGAATAAAACACTTTGATAGTGGTAGAAAAATACTAGACTGCAACACTTCTTAAGACTCGTGGTAGGATAACATAAATAAATTTCAAATCATATGAGAAAGATGTTGAAAAATTCAAATCAAAGCACATGTTCAAAGTTTGGCCAAAATTGTTCAAAGTTTGGGTAAAAATTAGGTAATCACCAAACAAACTTTGACAATTTTAAAGGTTTGGTGAAATAGTGCTACCATGCATTCCTATAAATAGCTATTGTTCTTTATTTGTTAAGGCATCGCATAATTGAGAGAAATTGCAAGTGAAGCAATTGAGAGAGTTAAGAGAGCTTCCACTTGAGTGCTAGAAGAATTCATTTGGGTGTATTGGGGTATTGGGTTATTGTGAGTTTTTCCCAATTTGTAAATTCTCATTTGTTAGTAAAATTATCTTCCAGTCTTTGCCCGTGGATGTAGGCTTTACGCCGAACCACATAAATTATTGTGTCAATTTTCTTTGAAATTATTTACATCACATTTACGTTTCTCCAGAAGTCACAGTTACCATAAATTGGTAATCTGCTCAACCTGCACTTCCGCACAACAATTAGTATCAGAGCCAAAGGTTCGTACTTGGGGTATACATTACTATTCATAGATACTTGGAGAACAGTCTATTGTAAGTAGTGTGTATTTTTGCATGTCTAGGAAAGTTTTGTCAATAAGATGATAAGAGTTTAAGGAGTCTGGATTTTAAGTGGGACCATTGTGACCCCTCCATTCTCCTGGGAACTTTCCTGGTGCATTTATTCACGCGAAATAAACATCATAGAGACTATTTTTCAAGTGTGAATAGTTGTTGAAGGCACTGATTATTTGAGGTTGAGAAAGATGACAAAAGCAGCATCGTCGTCTTCATCAGTAAGGACTACTGTGACTAATGCAATGTTTGAAGTGAAAAAATTTGATGGTACCAATAATTTTGGTATGTGGCAATGTGAGGTGTTGGATGTCTTATGTTAGCAAGAGCTGGATCTCACTCTAGAAGAAAAGCCTGAAAAGATGGATGACAAGGAGTAGACAAAAATCAATAGACAGGCATGTAGTACTATTCACCTATGTCTGGATAAAGATCAGAAGTACTCTGTCATGAGAGAGATATCAGCAAAGAATTTGTAGAAGACATTGGAAGAAAAATATAAGAAAAGCCTTGAAAACAGGCTTTATATGAAAAAGAAACTCTATCAATTCACGTATGCACCTGGTATGTCGATGAATGACCATGTGAACTCATTCAATAAAATATTAGCGGATTTGCTAAATTTGGATGAGAAATTTGAAGATGAAGATAAGGCATTGTTGCTGTTGAATTCACTTCCTGATGAACATGACCATCTCACTACCACTTTGCTTTATGGGCAGGACAGTGTCACATTTGATGCTGTATGTAGTGCACTGTATAATGCTGAGACTAGAAAGAAAGATAAAAAGGATCACAAAGATACAGTTGCAGAAGTATTGACAGCAAGAGGTCGTTCACAAACCGCAAACCTAGAAAAAGGGGTAAGTCTAAAGGTAGGCCTGCCAAAGGTAAATGTGCTTTTTGTCGTGAGAAATGGCATTGGAAAAAGAATTGTCCTAAGTTACAAAAGGGCAAGGCTATTTCTGATGCATGTGCAGCCGAGCATAATGAGGAGTCGGAATTTAGTCTGGTTGGCATGATGTTGACATGTCAATCAGATGAGTGGATTTTGGAGTTGGCTTGTACTTATCATATGTGTCCTAATAAGGGCTGGTTTTCTAGCTTCAAGGAGCTAGATGGTGGAGTTGTTTTTATGGGCAATGACAATGCTTGTAAAACCATGGGAATAGGTTCAATACAATTGAAGAATCATGATGGCTCAATCCAAGTCTTGAAAGAAGTTCGCTATGTACCAAGTTTAAAGAAAAATCTCATCTCATTAAGAGTCTTAGAATCCAAAGGGCTTACAATCACTATAAGCGATGGATTCTTGAAGGTAGTAACTAGTGTACTGACGTTGATGAAAGGCACAAGAAGAAATAACTTGTACTATTTCCAAGGGAGTACAGTTATTGAATCAGCATCAACAGTTTCGAGAAAGGATGCAGATTCAGAGGCAACCAAGTTGTGGCATATGCGTTTGGGACATGCCGGTGAAAAAGCTTTGCAGACTTTGGTTAAGCAAGGCTTATTGAAAGGTGCAAATTCTTGCAAATTGGAATTTTGTGAACATTGTGTTCTGGGCAAGCAAACAAGAGTAAAGTTTGGTTCAACAATTCACGATACAAAAGGAATTCTGGACTATGTTCACAGTGATACCATGCATTCCTATAAATAGCTATTGTTCTTCATTTGTTAAGGCATCCCAAAATTGAGAGCAATTGCAAGTGAAGCAATTGAGAGAGTTGAGAGAGCTTCCATTTGAGTGCTAGAGAATTCATTTGGGTGTACTGGGGTATTGGGTTATTGTGAGTTTTTCTCAATTTGTAAATTCTCATTTGTTAGTAAAATTATCTTCTAGTCTTTACCCGTGGATGTAGGCTTTACGCCGAACCACGTAAATTATTGTGTCAATTTTCTTTGAAATTATTTAAATCACATTTATATTTCTTCAGAAGTCACAGTTACCATAAATTGGTAATCTGCTCAACCTGTGCTTCCGCACAATAAAAGAAGCAATGATCCAGGACATAGGTTATTAGAAAATCAAGAGATAGTATAAAGTTGATATATTGCAAGCAAAGGGAACACAACAATTGCAAAGTTACAAATTATTTCTTAATTAAAAAAAGTCACTCACTCTACGCACTCGCTCAGTTTCCCTGTATTTTGGCTGTCAACAATATGCAAAATCAATGTCTTGTTCTCATCTAGATATTGCATGCACAAATGGTGAAGCCACATAAGACTAATATCAGTACAGTAATTAGCTAAATAACTCTGTATGAGACAAATATCCAAGATAAAAGTTAAAGAAATAATCCTTTATTGTTGGGCTAATCCATGCGTGATAAATGGAACCATTGTTTGGATAACAAAATGAAGAAATGAAAGGAATGAAAACCTATTAAAATGGATAAAAAAAGCTTAAGCGGTTTGAAATTATTTGTTAATTTAATAATAGGAATAGGAGTTAAAAAATAAATTCATTCACAAAAAGCAATACAGAAGCACCACAGCCAGCAAGCAAATCTCTGCCTCCATCTCCAACACAGGAGGGGCCAAAACCAAAGATCCACTTTTTTTATGATGAGTAATTGACAATGGAACATCAAAATAAAATATACACAATTATAAAATATACCCATCAGTATTTCATTAAAAAGCTTCAGAAACTAACCCACCAATCAATTAGTACAAACACCAAAATTTTGAGAAACATCAAACACTAATTAGTAAAAGCTTACATCAAAATTATAATGCTATCATTGTAGTCATTGTCAATCAGTTAAAAATAATTATGAGCCTTATGAATTCATAAAAATTAAAGAAAAAGATTATTAACACACACAGAGAGCCAAACATGATGCCCAAAAATGAGCTTTTGTAGCAAAAGCTAGTTTTAATCAATCTTCCCGGATGGGACACTAGGCCATCTAATGCCATTTGCACTTTATCATTATCATTAAAGTGTTACAGTGAGTGGGTATTTTTTTTCCTCAATGGCTAGGTTCTAATATTTGTTGAACAAAATAATATAATATAAATTAATCAAAATGTATAGGTTAAGCAATCATAGAATTCATAAAATTTCAATAGAATTCATTTGATTTTTTATTATGTTTTGGATCGGTAATAAATTTAAAATTTCAATAGAATTCATAAAATTAAAAAATGCAAAGACAAAAAACGATAATAAAAAAAATAAGAAAAGAAAATTCTTATACAAAAAAAATTAGTTCTGCTTCAAAAGTGATGAATCAAACAAAATTCAGAGAGTGTAGGTGAAGAGAAAGAAAGAGATCTAAGTTACATACACAAATGTCAAAGAAAGAAATCTGAGTTGTAGGTTTGCCTCCATTTTTTCCTTTTCCTCTGTAATGGAGAGAAAAGAGAAGAGAGGATTCGCCAGCGAGCAATGAGCTACTGGCGATAGACATAGGGTATGCTGAATTAATAATCTCAAATGAAATTAGATATTTTTTAACTTAAAACCAATAGTTTTTATTTTTTTTCATTTAATTTTATAAATATTTTTTGGATTTTGGATATCCATTAGATATCCATATCCATCTAAACTCTACTTGGATATCTTAAAAAATAATCCATATCCAAAATATTTTGGATATATTATCTAGTCCAATTAGATTAAATATTTGGATATCTATTTTGGACCAATTTGCCAAGCCTACTAGGGTATGTTTGGGATTGAGGTGCTGTAGCTTTTAAGCTACAGCTGCTGTGGAAAAAAAAACTATAATTATAAAATGAAAGTTAATAATATGTAATAAATATAATTTTTAAATAATAATTTTAACAAAATTATTTAAAACATAATAGATTTTGTATCATACAAGTAAAAAATTATATTAACATAGCTAATATAGCTTAAAAGCTACAACAGCTAATGTTTACCAAACACTTTAGTGCTGCAGCTTAAAAGCTACAACTACCCAATCTCAATCCCAAACATACCCTAAGAACTAGCCCCAAACCTTTGAAACCCTAATTCCCTTTTTTGTTTTTTTTTTTGGTTTTTATTGATAGCCACCGCTTTTTATCCTGATATGCCAGTAACTATGGCACGATCGTAGAGCCACGCCTTGTCCAAGCCTCGAAATCGTCAACTACCATTTGTTTCCTTAATACGGCAACTTTCCTCAGGCGACTTTTACTTTATGCGACAGCCATGGTCACTACTACCAAGAATTACCATCCATTGAGATTGAACCTTATCATATATATATATATATATATATATATATATATATATATATATATATATATATATATATATATATATCATATTTTTAATTTCTTATTCAATACTATTTTCCATCCTTCGTATTCTTTATCTCTTGATTTCTATGTTTTTTTATCATTCTTCGTCTTCTTCTTCTTTGTTCATATTTTCTTATTTTTATTTCATCTTACAAAATGATAGACCGAACTCAGGAAAAAAATTTACTTTTAACATTTTTTTCATTCTTATAAAATTTATTATTTCTAAATGATTTGTCAATACTTTTATATAAGTTAAAAAATTATATATCAAAATTATTAGATACAAGAACACATATTTATTTGAGCTATTTATTCATTTTATGTCATAGTAGTAAAATAGACAAATAAAATTTATGTTAAAACAACTAGAATAATCAAATATGGTCAAAGAAACCTAAGTAAGAAAAACGTTATGAGAATGATTTAATTAATTAATTGAGTAAATTTTATTGCTAATTTGTATATATTAAAAATAAAGTTAACTTATTATAAATATCTTTTAGAAGTGGGGAGATTTTAGACATGAAATGAAAATAACACCACCTATAAACAAATACAAAAGTTAGCTTTGACCTTTTCTAGTTAGTTCATTGTTACGACATTTGTTCAAATACGGTTTTACTCTTTTAACTATTAAATTTTATGGAAAGGTTAAGCATTTGGGGATAAAAGCATATTGATTTTCTGATTAATAAAATATTTCAAGTATTTATTCAGATATCTTGAATTACATTAATATTTTGAATAATGTCCATTTAATCATATTATATGTATTTATGCGATCACTATGTGGATTCGCATAAGACATAAATACAAGTTATCTTATGATTAAATAAAATAAGTTCGCAGTTGATAAATAAAGTTGGGCACTTTATTTAGGTATAGACTGTAATAAATTCATTGAGTGATTTGTCTTAATCATGTATGAATTTATTGATGTATTATGTCTACATTGAACTGGATCACATATGAGATTTAATTAACCTAGTGATAACTGTCAAACTTATTAAATCTCATAGGCATTGATTTACTGTAATATTAATCTTGAGTTAGTTATGATTTCATGATTGTAGTTGTTATTTCATTTGAGTTACCAATGGGCATGACATACACATGTAGTCAAGATTACCCGGTATCTTGGTGAGAGTAATTACAAGTATTGAAATTGTAGATTAACAATATAGAATTTGTACGACACATCTCTTGATGGATTTTAAGTACTTGATCATAGAATTCTCTGGCCAGAGTGTCTCAACATAAATAAGAATGTTGAAAATGATCATTAGAGAAAACCAGTAAGTATCAAGGAACAAGATGTAATTAAATTGATTGAACAGTTGAGATATCAATTTAAATTAATGATGTGGTACAAAAGATTGTGGAGTGAAGAAATCAATGTGGCTTGGGCGAATTATATTCAAGCATACAATTATGGAGGTCAGTTCCAATCTTATAGTAGAGTAGAGTTGGAACTAAATAATTATATTTGTTTAATTACAAATTTAATTATTGTGGCCATTATTGTATGTTCCCAAATGTTCTCCGGGTTAGCTCATTTAATTGACAACACCATCACTTGACCCAAAAGTAAGAAAAACTGGCATATTAGATGAAAATCATAATTATAATATTTGTTAAGGCCTAGTATATTATATTCAAGTATAAAAGGGGGCTTGTGATATTTTACAAGGTGGTCTCCTAGTTAGTTACACATTCTTTCTACTTTAACATAAGTAGAGAGATAGTATTTAATTTAAATATTTAATTCTATTTTAAATAGGAATCATAATCCTAACATACAAGGGCTTTTCATAAGATATTATAAAACAGATATTATTCTCATGAGAAAAGAGAGAGAAGAGAATCCCAAGACTTTTGAGAAAAATACATAAGACATCTAAGAGAAGTCAGTTGCAATTGGGAGTAGTGAAACAGACACCCACAAGTCCAGTGTTGATCAAACTTGAGTCATAGCCTGGAAGATCATTCGGAAGGATCTACAACTCTCAATTGTTCATCTTCTCAAAACATCAAGGTATAAAATTCTACATTATTTAATTCTTATATGTTGTATGAGATCGGTCCTAAAAAAGTTTTTATTGAAAAACCCGATTTATCCCTTCAGAGTACTCCATATCTGTTTTTCTTTTGATCACTTGCTTGGAGGAAGCTTTTCTTTGCCCTTGGTTCTTTTATAAGATTGTGTAATTGCTTCAGCCTTTGCTACTGCCACCTAAAAATCTTCCTTCTTCCTTTCAGAGAGAAGAGATTTCTTGAGAGCCAGATAGCCTAATAAGTAGCAACTATAGCTCTAGCTCAATCTTGGTTTTCTTTTCTAAGTCTTGCAATACACGTAACATATCTTGGGGTGCTAGTAATTTGACATCTGTTGGGATTATGTGCTCTTTAAAGCATATTGATTTTCTGATTAACAAAATATTTCAAGTATTTATTTAGATATTTTGAATTGCATTAATATTTTGAGTAAAGTCCAATTAATCATATTATATGTATTTATACGATCACTATGTGGATTCGCAGAAGACATAAATACAAGTTATCTTATGATTAAATAAATTAAGTTCGCAGTTGATAAATAAATTTGGGCACTTTATTTAGTTATAGACTGTAATAAATTCATTCAGTGATTTGTCTTAATCATTTGTGAATTTATTGATGTAGTTTGTCTACATTGAATTGGATCAATATGAGATTTAATTAACCTAGTGATAACTGTCAAACTTATTAAATCTCATAGGCATTGATTTACTGTAATCTTAATCTTGAGTTAGTTATGATTTCATGATTGTAGTTGTTATTTCATTTGAGTTACCAATGGGCATGACATACACATGTAGTCTAGATTACTCAGTATCTTGGTGAGAGCAATTACAAGTATTGAAATTGTAGATTAACAATATAGAATTTGTACGACACATCTCTTAATGGGTTTTCAGTACTTGATCATAGAATTCTATGGCCAGAGTGTGTCAACATAAATAAGTATGTTGAAATGATCATTAGAGAAAACCAGTAAGTATCAAAAAATAAGATGTAATTAAATTGATTGGACAGTTGAGATATCAATTTAACTTAACGATGTGGTACAAAGGATTGTACATTTAGAGAAAGTATCATCTCATATGGAAATAGTGTAGAAAGGTTATAACCTACACTTAGAGTCCTACAAGCATGTGCAATTTTCCAGATATGCTTTGAGAGCTAGTGGGAGATTGTTATGATTATGTGCTATTTAAAACATATTGATTTTCTGATTAACAAAATATTTCAAGTATTTATTTAGATATTTTGAATTACATTAATATTTTGAGTAAAGTCCATTTAATCATATTATATGTATTTATGCGATCACCATGTGGATTCGCAGAAGACATAAATACAAGTTATCTTATGATTAAATAAATTAAGTTCGCAGTTGATAAATAACGTTGGGCACTTTATTTAGGTATAGACTGTAATAAATTCAATGAGTGATTTGTCTTAATCATATATGAATTTATTGATGTAGTTTGTCTACATTGAACTAGATCAATATGAGATTTAATTAACCTAGTGATAATTGTCACACTTATTAAATCTCATAGGCATTGATTTACTGTAATCTTAATTTTTAGTTAGTTATGATTTCATGATTGTAGTTGTTATTTCATTTGAGTTACCAATGGGCATGACATACACATGTAGTCTAGATTACCCGGTATCTTGATGAGAACAATTACAAGTATTAAAATTGTAGATTAACAATATAGAATTTGTACGACACATCTCTTGATGGGTTTTCAATACTTGATCATAGAATTCTCTGGCCAGAGTATCTCAACATAAATAAGTATGTTGAAATGATCATTAGAGAAACCAGTAAGTATCAAAAATAAGATGTAATTAAATTGATTGGACAGATTGAGATATCAATTTAAATTAACGATGTGGTACAAAGGATTAGTACAAGAAAGAAATCAATGTGGCTTGGCGAATTATATTCGAGCATACAATTATGGAGGTCAGTTCCAATCTTATAGTGGAGTAGAATTGGAATTAAATAATTATATTTGTTTAATTACAAATTTAATTATTGTAGCCATTATTGTATGTTCCCAAATGATCTCCGGGTTAGCTCATTTAATTGATTACACCATCACTGGACTCAAAAGCAAGAAAAACTGGCATATTAGATGAAAATCATAATTATAATATTTGTTAAGGTCTAGTATGTTATATTCAAGTGTAAATGGGGGCTTGTAATATTTTACAAGGTAGTCTCGTAGTTAATTACACATTCCTTCCACTTTTAGTTAAGTGGAAAAATAGTTAAAAGATGAATTCTATTTTTAATAGAAATCCTAATCCTAACATACTAAGGTTTTTGATTGGTAAAAGGGAGGAACGGCAGCTGCTGCGGTTCGTTGGTGGCGGCGGAGAAGAAAAGAATGCAGTCAGGGTTTTTGAGTGGTAAATATCACTCAGGTCCCTATAGTTCTGCATAATTTCACTTGGGTAAAATGAGTATACTATTATGCATTTAAGTTCAGAAATGGTTTTTGGGCTTGGTAAATCCTAGTTTTAAGTCCAATAAAATTTAGGCTTAATGGATTAAAATGCATGGATATAGTTTAAACAAATTAAGTTTATTTTTTGTCCAAAAGTTTTATTTAAAATTTTGTTTTATTTTCTTTAAAATTAAAAATTTGGACCAATAATAAATTTAAAGCCCATATTAGCCAAGGCCATCAACAAAGATAATCCAAGAGAAGAAGATATTGACATGAAGCCCAATAAAGATTAGGAAGAAGATATTGATATGAAGCACAATAAAGATTAGGCTTAGATTTAATATTTTTTTAGAAAAACCATGAATTGAGATTATTTAATTTTTTTTATATGTGATGTTTTGGATGTGAACATGCCATGATAACATGTCATATAGAATAGGTAGTGCCACTCTATGCATAATAATAAATGTCATTCATATAACATGAATTCATGTATATTGTTTGAAATTTGCAAATGCTTAATAATATAAGATATCACTTAGGTAATATTATAGGAAGCATGCAGTTAACAATATATGTATGTTTTAAAAGGAAAAACCAACTTTAAAATATTGAGTGGGAGAGGGAAGATTCAAGATAATTTTCCCACAGGCTCCATTGTTAGTTCAATGATAAAATTATATATATACCTCGACTTCATGATACGGTGATGCTCCCTACGGAGGGTATATATATTAGACATTTTATTTGATGAACTTCTTTAAAGATAAAATCAAAATATTTTTTCAATTTTTTGATCACCCTAACGATGGCTACATGATATGAGAAATACGTAGATTGAAATAATGGTTATACACTCAACAAAAACTTATTATTAACCTTCCCAACGAAACTTTGTTAACAAAATTTTGGCCCTAAAAGATAACGATAGTTATTTATCATGTTACGACATGAAAGTAAATAATCTAATTGTTAATTGGGTCTGGTAAGTGGCGGCATGACTTCCCCAACGGATAGCTTGTTAAAGCGGTACTAGATTATCGTTACAATAAAATAAAATGCATTTATGGTTTTTTGCATTTTAGAATTTTATTGTGAATGTTATAACAATGTATTTATGCATGTATGTTTTATTTTTCAGAAAATGTCTTCCATCAACCCACTGTTATTCATCCTGGTTAAAAATGAACTCACTGGTGAAAATTACTTAGATTGAAAACGCAATCTATTTAATATTCTCACTGCTAAAGACTACAAATATGTTCTGACCCAGCAATGCCCTCCAGTACCAATGTTATACGATTATAGAAATCAGAAAGAGTCATATGAGAAATGGTGCGAGGCTAACAAAATGGCTAAGCGCTATATATTGGCTTCGATTTTTGTAGAACTGCAGAACAAACTTCGGAGCATGGAAACAGCCACTGAAATATTGGCTAGTCTCCATCAGATGTTTGGGCAGAATACTGATTCTGCCAGAAAAGCAGCGTTAAAACGTGTCACTAACACTAAGATGGAAGAGGGTACAAGAGTTCGTGATCATGTCCTCAAAATGATGGACTATTTAAATGAAGTTAAGATTCATGGTGTTGAGATCGATAATAAAACAAAGATCAACATGGTGATTGAATCTTTACCTGATACATTCAGAGAGTTTAAGGTCAGCTATATCTTAAACAATAGAGATATGACCTTAGTTCAATTGATGTACAAACTACATGCTATAGAAGAATATTATCATAGCAAAGATCTTCCTAAACCGGAATTCTCTTTAAAGTCTAAGTCAAAAGATAAGGATATGCAAAAGAGAATTGATACAAGGAACCTATCTACTAGAAAAGATGGCAAGTCGAAAGATAAGTGCTTCAAGTGTGGACAGAAGGGTCATCGGAAGAAAGATTGTCCTAAGATTATTAAAATCAAGTATAGGAAATCTTTAAGCTTCCTAATTAGTTCAATTTTCTATTGATTAATGCAATAGTGAATTCTGAGATAACTAATTTTATTTGTAAATTCATTTATTTGGTTTTCAGGAAACCAAGAGATTAAGTGAAGAAAGCTTTAAGCAGCAGTAAAGAAAGATACAAGTTTATATCAGCTGAGAGAAATAGATCAATATTATGAGACTTTAAGTTTTGATATTTGTCTTTGTATTCCAAACATTAGAGGAATTTAATTTCGGTGGCTTGTTTTTAATAAACAGAAGCACACTGTTATTTTTTTTTATCCTCTGTTAATAACTCAATTTTGTACTTTACAAAGACAATTAATATCATATAAGTCTATTGATCTATTCAAAGCAAGATATAATGATAAAAAGTATATTATTTATCTGAGAAAAAGAAATGTTTTTCCAAAACCAATGGCACCTCTAATATTTATGCTTAAATCATATAAACTATAATAAGATTTCATGAGAATGATTAATAATAGGTCCTTCCTGACCTATTTGAGGTTGATCATTGATACTCTACAAATCTTATTTAGAAGAGTAATATGACAAGGTAGCTCTTTTTGAGCTAAAAGAAAGCGTAATATTGTATTGCATGGAATTAGTGCATACAAATGTATGCGGACTAATTAGTTTATATGTAAGTAGAGGTTATGAATATTTTGTTAATCTAATTGATAAATATTCATCGCATTTATGTTTTTCTAAATGCGTCATGATTCCGTGGCTTTTGAAATTCAAAAGAGTACATGGATAAGACAAAGAAGCAATTAGACAAGAACATAAAAGAGTTTCGATCTAATCGAAGTAAAGAATATCTGTCTAGAGAATTCAAAGTCCATTTGGTTGTAAAATGGGATAAACTTCCATTTATAATGAACATTATGACATAATAGTGTCA
Organism: Murraya koenigii; assembly: GCA_025617385.1. Lineage (NCBI taxonomy): Eukaryota > Viridiplantae > Streptophyta > Magnoliopsida > Sapindales > Rutaceae > Murraya > Murraya koenigii. The sequence goes on from CM046815.1 coordinate 19,423,243, forward strand.
TTATGTGGACAAACAAGATTCTTTTGGATAAAATAAAGATATATACTTAGTGATTTATCATTTACCTTTTTTAGATACCAGTATTTAAAACTGCATAAAACTGCATAGACTATTGAACTTAGTTTTATCTATATCAGTGCCTATTACTCCATGGAATTATAGATATGTCATAAACTTAATTTGTGACACATCTATAGTTGGAGATTCACTAGTATTTATACTAAATTTATAGGCAGAAAAGATGGATTCATGTTCAAAAGTATGCATGTTTTAGGTATTATAAAGGAATAAAGGAAAGTCTAATCTATAGACCTTAAGATAGGAATGTATTTGTAAACATATACTATACTTTCCTTGAGGAAGACTATATAAATGACTTATAACCTATGAATAAGGTAAAACTAGAGAAATCATAAGTAAAGAGATCATATTGATGCTCAGTTTTTCTATTTATAGAAAAGAGCAAGAATGATTAATAAAAGGATTATCCCTGAACAAATTATTACTTTTAGAACCTCATCGTAGTGGGAGGGTAACTAGATTACCAAACAAGATACATATTATTGAGAGAAACCTATCTCATAAGAACATGTATAAAATCCCACTGGATACAATGAAACTCTAATAGATAGTGATGTTGAACATTGAAAAAGGGCTATAAATTAAGAAATAGAATATATGTATTCCAATAAAATCTAGAAACTTGTAGAGACACCAAATGGGGTAAAACCCATTGGATACAAATGGATCTATAAGAGGAAAAGAGGAGTAAACAGAAGGATGGAAACATTTAAAGCAAGATTATTAGCCAAATAGTTCACTCAAAAAGAGGGAATCGATTATGAGGAAACGTTTTCTCTGGTTGCTATGCTTAAATCTATCAGAATTTTGCTCTCTATTGCTGCAGTGCTAAATTATGAAATTTGGCAAATGGATATAAAGACTGTCTTTCTTAATGGGTATCTTGAAGAAGACATCTTTATGCAGCAACCAGATGGATTCATACAAAAGGGTCAAGAACACTTGGTATACAAGTTGCAAAGATCCATCTATAGATTGAAGCAAGCATCCCAGTCGTGGAATATCAGATTTGATCAAGCGATGAAATCGTTTGGATTCATTCAGAATATTGATGAACCATGTGTGTACAAGAAAATTCAGGGAAAAATCTGTAACCTTCCTGATTCTTTATGTAGATGATATTCTCCTTATCGGAAATGATGTAGGAGTATTAACTACTATAAAGAGTTGGCTAGCAAAACAATTTGATATGAAAGATCTGGGAAGAGCTAGATACATTCTTGGTATCAAGTTGCTACAAGACCGGAAGAATAAAACGATAGCTTTGTCTTAAGTGGTCTATATCGATAAGATATTGGCTATATTTAGCATGGTAAATTCCGAGATTGGTTTGTTACTATTCAAACATGAAATTTTATTCTCTAAGGTTCAATCACCTAAAATTTTTGAGGAGATAGAGAAAATGAGACGAGTTCCCTACGCGGAAGCTGTGGGAAGTCTCATGTATGTCGTACTTTGTACTAAACCAGACACATGTTTTGCGATTGGGATGGTTAGCAGATATCAATCTAATCCTGGATGTAAACACTAGACTGCTGTCAAGCATATAATGAAGTATATGAAAAGAAGATAAGGATTATATGCTTGTGTATTCTGGTGATGAACTTACTCTAGTGGGTTATGCTGATTCTGACTTTATATAAGATAAGGATTCTAGAAAGTCTACTTCTGGCTATGTGTTTATATTAGGAAGTGGAGCTATTAGTTGGAGGAGTGTGAAATAATCCTGTATCGTAGACTCCACAACAAAAGCTTAATATGTGGCTACATCGTAAGCTGCAAAAGAAGCGGTATGGCTCCGCAAGTTCGTTCGTGATTTTGAGGTGGTATCTGCTGCAAGTGCACCACTTAAATTATTTTTTTATAATAATAGTGCAGTGGCTCAATCAAAAGAACCAAGAAACCACAAGAAACAAAAACACATTTAGAGAAAGTATCATCTCATATGGAAATAGTGTAGAAAGGTTATAACCTACACTTAGAGTCCTACAAGCATGTGCAATTTTCCAGATATGCTTTGAGAGCTAGTGGGAGATTGTTATGATTATGTGCTATTTAAAACATATTGATTTTCTGATTAACAAAATATTTCAAGTATTTATTTAGATATTTTGAATTGCATTAATATTTTGAGTAAAGTCCATTTAATCATATTATATGTATTTATGCGATCACCATGTGGATTCGCAGAAGACATAAATACAAGTTATCTTATGATTAAATAAATTAAGTTCGCAGTTGATAAATAAAGTTGGGCACTTTATTTAGGTATAGACTGTAATAAATTCAATGAGTGGTTTGTCTTAATCATATATGAATTTATTGATGTAGTTTGTCTACATTGAACTAGATCAATATGAGATTTAATTAACCTAGTGATAATTGTCACACTTATTAAATCTCATAGGCATTGATTTACTGTAATCTTAATTTTTAGTTAGTTATGATTTCATGATTGTAGTTGTTATTTCATTTGAGTTACCAATGGGCATGACATACACATGTAGTCTAGATTACCCGGTATCTTGATGAGAACAATTACAAGTATTAAAATTGTAGATTAACAATATAGAATTTGTACGACACATCTCTTGATGGGTTTTCAATACTTGATCATAGAATTCTCTGGCCAGAGTATCTCAACATAAATAAGTATGTTGAAATGATCATTAGAGAAAACCAGTAAGTATCAAAAAATAAGATGTAATTAAATTGATTGGACAGTTGAGATATCAATTTAAATTAACGATGTGGTACAAAAGATTGTGCAGTAAAGAAATCAATGTGGCTTGGGCGAATTATATTCGAGCATACAATTATGGAGGTCAGTTCCAATCTTATAGTGGAGTAGAATTGGAATTAAATAATTATATTTGTTTAATTACAAATTTAATTATTGTAGCCATTATTGTATGTTCCTAAATGATCTCCGGGTTAGCTCATTTAATTGACAACACCATCACTAGATCCAAAAGTAAGAAAAAATGGCATATTAGATGAAAATCATAATTATAATATTTGTTAAGGTCTAGTATGTTATATTCAAGTGTAAATGGGGGCTTGTAATATTTTACAAGGTAGTCTCGTAGTTAATTACACATTCCTTCCACTTTTAGGTAAGTGGAAAGATAGTTAAAAGAGAAATTCTATTTTTAATAGAAATCCTAATCCTAACATGCTAAGGTTTTTTATAAGATATTATAAAAGGGGCATTATTCTCTTAAATTGAGAGGAAGAGAATCCCAAGAATTTTAAGAAAAATAAAGAAGACATCTAAGAGGAGCCAGTTACAATTGGGGAGTGGTGAAACAGACGCGCACACGTCCAATGTTGATCAAACTTGAGTCATAACCTAGAAGATTGTTTGGAAGCGGATCTACAACTCTCAATTTTTCATTTTCTCAAAATATTAAGGTATGAATTTCTAGATTACTTAATTCTTATATATTGTATGAGATCGGTCCTAAAAGGTTTTAATTGAAAATTTAAAAAACCTAGTTTTTTTCCCTTCAACATCATGATATACAAATAAGGTGAATGTCAACACTTTCCATGCTGTTTTACACTCCTCATGCAAAAAAACTAAGGGCTTTGCAAAATTTTTCTCTTGCATAAATTCTCTACTGTTGGGAGCAGGTCTCTTGCGGGCTTCCACACAAATATCTTCCACTTCTCTGGGATTTCTGAAAAGTCCAAATGACATTTCATACTGAAGAGTTGGTACTGGAACAGCCTGGGTAAGCTGTCCACCTTTAACTGAGTAGATCCTCTTCTTGTTATAGTTCCATAAAACCTAATCGTGTATTTGTCTGCTGGGCGTTGGAATTTGCAGGATTCTTTCTGCATATTTTTCTCTAAAATGCTGCTTGATCGGCATTACATTCCATTGATTCTCTGAGTCTATCAATGATGCTACTGTAGAATCAAGGTGTAGAGTGGGGGCTGAAATAGGTTTAAAGGTTTCAGGTTTAGGCAACCTGTTGTCTTCCCCATCTTCAATCCTCCATCTCATTCCTTTTTGCAGCACATGTCGCCCCCAAAGTATACATCTCCAAATGTAAGAAGGGTTAGGGCCAAGCTGCATGCATAAACACTAAATGCTTGTAATACCTTGCTTTTAGAATCCTTGCCTTTAAAGAACCTGGTTGATGAATTATTCTCCATCCTTGTTTTGCTAACAGAGCTTGATTGAAGTTAGAATAATCTTTAAAGCCCATATCCTCTCTTCTCTTTGTTAGACAAATCCTTTCCCGTCTTAACTGATGAATACGTTTGTGGTCACCTTTGGATCCCATAAAAAACCAACAATGACTCTTTGGATATCTGTACATAATCCTAATTGCAGCTTGAAGACACTCATTGCATAAGCTGGAACTGCGTGAGCTACAGCTTTAATGAATACTTCTTTGCGGATTAGTATGCCAACTGGAGATTTTGTTCTGCACTCAAAGCTTTATGTCTCGTAAAAAGCTCATTTTCTTCCTTCCCAGCATCGAAGTCAGGCCCAAATACTTGTTACGAATGGAGATTTCATTGAAATGGAAAATGCTTTTTATCTGTGTTTTCTGTCCAGCGTGTACATTTCCACTTAAAAACATGGATGACTTATTGTAGTTGAAGATTTAGCCAGATACAGCTGCAAAGGTCTCAAAAGTGGACTTCAGATGAGTAATTCGTTTGTTGAAGATTTTACAAACTCCGGGCTATCATCAGCAAATAACAACACAGAACTCTTTGCTGAATTTGAATCCATGGATTAGCAACCTGTATTTAAAGGATAAAATTGGCTTAAAATTTAAAGGATAAAATGGAAAAATCATATTTGTTATTTTTTGTAATTGATATATACTAAAAAGGATATCTACGGACTTTCATACGTTCAATTTTCTGTTAAGATTGGAGTTACTTGAAATCAAAAATTCATTTTCACATTCTCTTTTTTAATAAACCCATTATTAAAAATATAGATTTTACTCTTCAAACTTCTCTAAATACCAAAAGTATCCCATTACTCTAGACCGATTATTTGTCCTTATCTTCTCCTTTGTTTTAACTGGTTCAATTAAAAAAAAAAAACTACTAGTTTAATTATCTTTTGTTTTAGTTTTAAACACTCCTTAAATTAAAAAAATGTAAATTCAGAAAATTAATATTAATTTCCCAATAGTTATAAATGGCTAAGAGAGCGTCGTTGATATCAAATTGAGATTATAAGAAACACAATCTCTTAAAAATTAGGATTAATTGCTCCTGAGTTATATATATTTTAAAAATATTCAATCTGGTGACAATCTGTTAATTTTTACCATTAAATTTAATGTAATAGTCACTTGATTATAAAATGACATTTCTACTCTTACAATTAATTACAAAATAATATTTATATCCCTATATTAGTTATAAAATAACATTTTTACTCCTACAGTTAGTTAAAAAACTATGTTTCTACTGCTACTCACTTATTTTTAATGTTTTAAATAAAAAATATAAAAAAATTAAATCTAAATCTAATTAATAAGTCTCTTTATGAGTTAAATCATACAAATTTTTTTAATTTTCTTGTTAAATCAAGATTTGTGAACATAAAATAAGCATATCTCTTATGAATTGTAAAACACTATATAAATCTAATATTTTTGTCTCTCTAGCTTTATTATAAACCCAATATTTTAATCTCTTTAGCTTTATGAAAAAAGAATTTTTTTATTTTTTTAATTTTACCCTTGGTCCATTAGAATTAATAACAAAAGTTAACTATTGTCACTTAATCGATTATTTTTAAAATATGTATTATTTTTAAAAAATTTTCAAAATATATGTGTTATCTAGGAGTGATTAACCCTAAAAATTAAAATTAATTCATTGAAATTATCTGTATTTGTTTGCCCCCAAATTAAGAAACACTAGTTTTTAATTTTTTTGAGGCTATAAGGAAAAAACAATCTCTTTAGACAAACGGAATGTGCGGCGGTGAAACTGGAAAACATCTGGGTGTCGGACGTATTTTGATAAAACATTTGGGCGCTGCTTATAAATGACACTTTTTCCTTCTCTTGTCATCGGCATGCATTCCCAATTCGACTCTCTTGATATTAAACGAAACGACAGCATTATTCTCTATTTCTCTTGCATGTTCTTGGAATATTAGTATGTGCAGGGTGAAATTTCATTATATCTTCTGGCATTAATCTCATCTGGGCTTGGCAGAATTTTCATGAAAGCTGTGATTAATTGATATTAGGTCTCTGTCTATAAAGCTTATAATAGCTTTGATAAAAGGGAGGAAAACAACAATGGTTGAACTGAAGCTCTACAAAAAGAGGCTGTGTGTTTTGTATTAAAAGGGTAGCTGCTCGCGCCCCACTTGCTCCTTTGCTCATAGAGATGCTGAGCTTCGCCGCTCTTTCCGCCCCGTAACGGTAATTTAGCTTTTCCATGGCTATTTGAAGCTTATTTCTTTGAGATTCTGAGCTGCAGGTTTATTGTTTTCATTTTAGTTTGATGGCCATGGAGTGTTTGATTTTGATGGTAGTTTTTGAGAAACTTGTATTGTAGAAGTGGCGTTAGTGTTGTTTAACAAATGAAATATGAATAACAGTCTTAGTGTTGTTTTTCACCCGAATGCATTTTGCTGGTTGAAAATTCTAGAGGCAATATGGTATTTCTTGTGATGAACATTATCTTGGTTTATCATTATGCAACTCTGAAACTGCAAAGCTTTGTTTCTGGATCAGATTTAAATTTTCTGGATGTTATATTCCTCCATAATATTGCGACCACCTGCCAGTTTTGTGAAACCATGAAATGCTACTCGTTATTAGTCCTGTTGTATGTTTGCTTGGCGGAACATATGGCAACCACTTCATTGGATCTTTGCCTTGAATGATATTCTGAAGGGATTCCTGGATGGAGAAATTATAATTGTATCATTGTTGCTTATTGCTCAACTGGAAGCTGAGGATATGCCAGCTATTATTTATCTGATGCTACTTTGATGTGATGCATAAAAGTTCAAATATGGGTTTTCTGTTTCTATTACTATATGAGCAAAGTTGTTTCTATTCCTTACATTGGAAATGACAAGGATGTACTATTGTTATTCATTATTAAGTTACTGGTTACATGTATGTTCATCTTTATCGATATCCTGCATGTTTGTAGGTGGGTGCCCTCCTCACCCAGTTTCCATGGACAATTTATTATTCAGGGTAGCATAAAAAATCAAGAAGTTTGTCAAAGCACATAATCGTTGCTCACGGACACAAGGTAAGCTTAAGAGGCAAGTTATGGTTTGCTTTGAATCATTTTCCTCTGTGCAGTTCACTGTTTTGTTTTGTTCTTTGAATTTTCTAGCGTTTACCTTTTAGTTTATACCTTGTAAATCCATAGGTCACAAGTTCAACTTCAGAAGTTGGGATATCAGCTTGGCTCAGATGCCACTAAAGTTGGTGGCAATGAAGAGGACTCAAGCAGCTAATATCACAGAGAGATGGAGAGACCACTAATTACCATCCAGTCAACCCACAGAATGATAAGCAGACTATATCTTCTTCAAACAAGAAAAAACTGCATGTCAATAGGGACACTGCTGATGAATCGGTACCAGAATGTACTTTGTTTGACATTTCTGTTTGTAAGTTTTGTTGAATATTTAGAATTTGGAAAAGGTACTACTAGTTCCACTGTACTTTTCGTTAATACCTTACATGTATATTTGTTTCCCCTATTATCTCTTATTTCTTGTTTTTCATTTCACTTAAATCTGCTTGAAGTCACTAATGTTAGGTGTCACTTGATTTCAAGTATCTCATTCTGTTTTTGATTTTGTTGTTAGTGCTGTATTTTGGGGTATTCTAGCTAATTTAGTGAAGGATGGAGGACAATGGGGTGAATCTATTCACTTAAAGAAGGTGTCTTGGTGGAATTAGCATCCTACTAATCAAGGATCCGTGGCAGATGAAGGCATTGCAAAAGGGAAAAAATGTCACAACCAGCTGCTTCTCTGTGCAGGTGAAGAATGTGAGATCAGCAAATCTATTATCAACTGGTTTAGCTGCTCATGCCAATGATGAAGTAGAAGTTGAAGCGGAGAAGATTGAGGAGATTGAAAACTGAAAAAGAAGCAACTTACGTGGCCAAAGGCTTGCCATTCACGCTGCCTCCGCCTCCAATCCCTCATAATGTTTACACAGAGGTCAGTTTGTTGGGCAATGCATCTTGTGTCGATAGTATGTCTACCTTTGCTCATCCTCGTTTCTATATCATTAAGGTGATTTATCACCATATCAGAGTATAATCTACTCTTTCTTAAAATTCCATTATTAAATGTATGCTCAACCAGTTACTATTACTCCTTTTCATTATTGTTTTCATATTTGAGTTTTGCATGACTTGAGAATTGATTTGCAGTATGTGGGTGACGATGAAAACGTAGATATGGTGAACCGAACATGATGGTGGCTGTGCATAGTTTTTGACATCTGGCATATGGTTAAATATTTTATACTTCTCTCACAGAACTGCTCACTCTTTTGGTTGTTAGCTTTGATATGTTGATTAGTTGCAAAAATAATTTATATTCACATCAAAGATTGAGATACCAAATTAGTTGATTTAAGGGGAGAGAGCTAAACATGTCAGCAATCGATTTGTTGTTAAAACTTTATCTAGCGACATTAAGGTCTTAAACACAGGGATTGTTTTGTTGAGGAGACGAAAAGCTTGAAATTGGATTATCTTTGCAAAAAAAAAAAAAAAAAAAAAAAAAAAAAAAAGAACCAAAAAAAAAACAGTTCACGCACAGTTAATTCCTTTACGCCAAAATACATAAAATAACAAGCAAAGCGTAATACGAAAACAGTGAAGCTGAAGCAGCGGCTCGTTGGATTAGCATATTGATGACAGCTGAATGCATGAAATGGAAGGAAGAGCTACCTGGTATTCCAATTATTGTCTCTAAAATGCCAATTTTCAAGACTGATGATCTTAATCTATAATATATTCTTTTCCAGAAGCACTTTTATGGATTATGGCTCTTCCTCTAAGCACTTGGAGCACCTACATTTGAAACCGTAATCTTCAAGTAATGCCTGCCTCTCATCATAAGGAAGGTCCTCATCTATATATGAAATGGTAACCTGAAATGCGAATTTGAGAAGCGCAAATGTGATACAACAAGTCCACATCAAAGCTTAGAAAGAAGGTGATCTTAAGTTGGTAATTTTTTATCCACCAGAGGTTTGGAAGTATTATGCAAAAACTGAGTTGGATTACCTCTTCGCCCTTACAAATGGATCTCTGTGCAATAATTGTTGCTTGGCCATCTCTATCCTGCAAATGAGAATGAAAAATAGATGAGATGTAGAATCATGAAAGAAACTACACTAAAACAATTCCCATGTGTCCTCAATGTAACACAAAAAGCCAGATACTGAAAGGCCACAATGAAAAAGGAATTTTGTGTTGCAAATTCAATATCGGATAACTTCAGAAACTTGACAATTAGTTGGGTGAAAAAGACCATGTTGTGCATCCTTCATGTAAATAATTAATTAATCTGCCTGCATTTCAGCATCTGCGCTGAAACCAAGAACAAAATCCTTGTATATGCAGGTAGATTACAATTCAAACATACCTCTTCTCTTTTGAATGCTTTTGCATTAGGACAGCAGGTATGATTCATACAACCCTGCAAAGGGAAGAATGCAGTCCCTGACACATACAAAATTTTCAAAAAAGAAAAAATAAATAGATCATTAAAAAAATTGAACGATAACTTAAATTTAAAAAAAAAGATTCCACTATAAAATTAGTATGGCCTGCCAAGTGGAAAAAAGGATAGAAAAAGAAAGAGCCAATTTAGTTTGCCACACCAAGTATCATAAAAATCAATTAGAACACAATAATCCAAATACATAGAACACAATATCTTTTTTTAGTATGTTGGTTACCTCATTTCATTGAACTAGGAAAACAAAAATGCAATTCAATAAAAATTATAAGGAAAAACGATATATCACAGAGTGCAAAGTGGAAATATCTTAATATGTAACAAAAATTAGAGATTCTGCTATGCACAACCAGTATACACAAGAGAAAACATTTTCTATTGCGAAGGACACATTCCTCCTTAAGTTGTTCAGCATTTATAAAAGAAAATAAATTGAAAAATTGGTCACCAATTATGACGATCTGTCAGCAGTTACTGACAAGGCAGCTTTATTTACACCTTGACAACATATTGAATAGTCATCACCAAGAGCATCGAGGATTGGTCGAGTAATTTTCTCAGCCTCTTTCTGTAACAAATGATAAAAGGAATGATACCAGAGCCCTTACATACAAAATGTCAGGACTTAAAAATCACAAAATGGATTCTAACCTTTTCAGTATGTGGCAGATCATCAATATACAGAAAGTAATCTTCTACTGGAGATGCCACAACCAAATCACTGTAAATATAGGACTTCGGATTATTATTTGGAAGCCAAAATTTAATAGTATTAGAAATGACAGTCTAGAACTTGAAATCTTTATTTGGAAGACAAATTAAATAAAATGTTGAAAATGACAAGCTAAATAGTCCCTGCCAATATGACATCATAATGAGATTCTTCCTGCATGCACACTATACCATCTAAATAAGTAAATATGTCTCCTGAGAAGCTAGGTGAAGTGAATGCTTACAGATTATTTAGCTCGAACATGCCAATAATATGTCCATAGATTTCAAGGGAAAATACTTTATAGAGTCAAGAAATTCAACGTATTAACTTTGAAAATAGTAAGAAGCAACAGCACTTCAAAGAAGTATGCCAATTCAATTAGAACTTTGGAAAAAGGATACACGGCTCACACTCCTTGTCAAAGATGGCTGTCTTTAGGAGTTGCAGTGACTGAAATAACTCAAAAGGATAAAAATTATACATACTGTAACTAGCAACTTTAATATTATATGATATTTATAACAGACAAATACTGATGCAAGAAACTGAAAATGAGAAATTAATGAAAAGACGAAAATGTGTCAAGCAAAAACACAAGGGATAAACTAAAGAATTTGGTGACACAGGGAAAACAACAAGGCTCCATCCTCTCAATTCAATCATATAATTTAAAGTGAGATGAGTCTAAGCTAAGCATAATATTAATGATCTACTCTCAAGTATAGTGAAAGAAATAGTGAGAAAGCAAGTTCCCTCGGTATTCCGAGAAAAAGCTAGAAATGATGAGAATATGTTTCAAATGGTCAAACAACTTCCTGTTTCCTAGTTCTTTAATTTAATAACATCATCTATTAGCAATAAGCGACCACTATGTACAATGTTCCATCAGTATTTGAACACATTACTAAAAGGATTCATCAGAAGCAATGTTTAATCAGGTTTTTCTTGCAAGCACTATCTTTATGAGGTGGTCTTACAGTGAATGCAAGCTCTCTTATTTGCATCCTGAAAGAGGCTTCATCAGAAGAATCCACATCATCTGGCAAAGCAATGCAGTCCCACCACCTAAGAAAATGACAAGTGCCAGTGAGTTTTCCTGATGTACAGCAAGTTATAAAAATTCTTCTCATCCGAAAAAGACATAAAAAAATATTTTTCCATAACTTATAACCACACAACAGGCTAAACATTATTTACTACATTAACTAATACTGTTTTCAAGTTACAGCAATTCAAGATTGATATATTATTAAAACTACATTTAGAACCTTGTACACATTCACAAATGCAGAATGTTGTAAATCCGACCTAAGACAGGTAAAATAATGCCTCTAGACAAGATACGCATAAGCAGATTAACGACTACCTTCTCTTGTATGCAATGGATATTGGCTTCCATGCCTCCAAAAGCAAAGAAAGACGAGAACTTTTTGAATCTGTATTGGATGAAGTGACTTTCCCTCTTTCTTCAAGATGAGCTGCTTTTAGCTTCCTATATCTTAAAATGGTGGAACAAATTGCCTGACAATGGACTAAGGCAAAAGTAAGCTCTGTAGCAGAATAGTTACAGTATTTTATGTGCGCAATCGTAAATATCATATACCAACAACCAAAGTATTCAAAGAGCATACCTTGGCAGCAAGAAGGAAAATGTCATTTGTTCCTGAGGTTTAAAATACAAATAAAGAATAAGTAGCAAGGCAGAAATCAGCAGCCATGGAAATTTTACATGGTTTAAGTACATGCTAAGAGGCAAGTACCAACAACGTTCGAGCTTTACCATTAGCATGTTCTATAAATTTCAATAAGGACACCCTAGATAGTGCTTCTGACCTCTCCCCAGTGCAAAGTAAAGAATGAAACAATTCCCAATCAGCCTCTGCACAAGATTTGCTGCACCATGTTGACAAGATTACTATGACAGATTAAATGGGAAGTCTTTTAAAAGTCTCAAGAATACTCACTTAAAGTTAATTGGATGCACAGTTTTTTTATTGTTGAGGTGAAAACAATTACAATGCCTTACCTGCAGTAATAAGCTTCTCTGCAACCCCCAGGACATGGACTGGTGGAAGGCAAGGGAAACTTGTTGGAATAAGGTAATGCCAATTCACCGTTCATCAACAATTCAATGAACACTTTAGGCAGTGAGATGTTATCATTGGAACCACTGGAAGCACAATTTCTGAATATTTTATATTTTTTCATGTGAGAAACACCTTCCATGTCAGATGAATCGGTATCATAACAATCTTCCGAAGCATGCGAAGAGGTCCCCTTTTGACATTTATCATTAGCAGAGTCAACTAGGCTTTGCAAATACAGTCTCCGCCCAATTTGAAGTTCTATAGAACCAATAAATCGAAAACAAAAGCTACACACAAGACAATCCATCTGCGAAGAGAAATATATATATATATATATATATACATATCATAAATATTCAACACTCAGGGGAGGAAACACAGTGAACGAATAAAAATAGAAATAAAAAGACCTTGTTTGAAGAATGCTGAATTCCCGCAAGCATTTGGTCCTTGAAAACAAGCTCCTCTTCTTGAAAGTCCATGTCAGCATAGACACCTAAAGTTGTCAAAATACAATTAAGAAAACTTTTTTTTTTTCAAATGCATTAAAGAGCCAAGAATAAGATAGCGTTTAGAAAAAGGAAAAAAAAAATAGATAAATACGCAAACCCTTTCCAAGCTCGCTATTTTGTTTGACTTTAATGCCATGGCAATTTCTAGTGGAAATAAGCTGGGCGAAGTACTCCTGCAGATTAAAATGTCAATAATGTTTGTTATAATAAAATTCAAGTGCCAATAATTTTGCAGTTAAAAAAAGCACAAGTTTAGAAATTAATTGCCTGGACCTGGGCTTCAAGAGGTGAAGGAGGTCGAAGAAGAAAAGAGACTTCACTGGCGCACTTTTCGTCGACCGGGCAAACACAATCCATCGTGTATTTCACGAACAGGACGCAGCTACAAAACTATTAACTATGTTTTCACTTTCCGCTGGTTTGTGCCCTGGTCTGCCCGCCGAAACGGGGAATCGCGTGGGATATTATAACCCATTTCCCAATACCCCAAATATATTCTAAATTATAATATTCTTTAATTTTACATACTTATACCTAAAAAAAATCTGTGAAAATATAAAAATATCTTTAATAAAATCATAAAAAAAACTGAACTAATTTCCTAAAGGCACAAAGTCTGAACAAAAATAAAATATTCGACTTACCTAACTTTAGTTACTTAAATAATTCAACTCCCTTTGATTCTTACTCCACTTAACATTCGATTAATCCAAGTTCATACTCGACTTTTTAAAAAAAAAAAAGGTACCCAACTCATTCTCTATTTATTTTAAAATTACTCAACTTAACAATTACGCAATTTCATACTTGATTTTTTAAAAAAATAGCACAATTCTTACCGACCTTTTTACTCTACTTGTTTAAAATATTACTTGACTTTTACTCAATTTATTCAATAGATTTACTTTACTTCCTACTTGACTACATTCTCAACTTACTCATCTTCCTTCACTTCATACTCGACCACATACTGACTTACCTGACTTTGTATTGGACTTCTTCCTGAACTGATTTTTCAATCCCTCGTAACTTAATTTGAGGTCTTAAACCCCTACATTTTATGTAATAACATGTGTGTGCAAGCACTGTTGGAATTGGTACCCATAATGGGCTGCACCGGCCCAACAAAAAGAAACATTTAAAAACTTTTTTTTAAAATAAAATTTCATATGACTATTATAAGTCTAATTGGATTCTGAGAGTTATGAAGTCTTTTGATTGACTTCAATCAGTCTTATTAGCTTTTGTATAAAGACATCTATTGTATATGAAATATAATTATTAGAGATAAAGAAAATAAGTAGACTGTATTAGAAAATATATAGAGTAAAAATGAGAGAAAAAAGGTAGCCGGCTCTTACAATGTGGTCTGAGGAAATCTTCTTTAATTATAATTATCCTCATAACATATACACACAGTGGCATGAGGATTTTTCATAATATTATCCTCTGTCACTATAATGACATAACTTCATTATAATTCGCTTCCATATCTATAAATCAAAATGTACGCTTTCAGATTTCATATTAATTATATGTTGAGATATATATGAAAATCAACATTAGTATAAGAGCCTATGTATGTTATGTTCTGTTTGATGTATTTGCATGAGACATGTCATGTTCATTAATAATTTATGTATTTTTTGCTTCTAGAACACATTTTAATAGTATGTAATTTATCACTCACTGTTAGGCCTTGTTTTTTTTTTAAAATTTAAAATCATGTTAATATATGTATATTAAATCTAGAATTTTATGTGAATTTAAATGCCTAAGTTATGATAAAACCAAAACCTTAATCCATATGATTGCTTCACTCATAAATTTTGATGCAGTTCTCTGTAAATTTGATATCATTGAAAAGATTATTCAAATGGCTTTCCAACGATATATCATATGCATAATTCCGAGTTATAGAGAGAGAGAACAACCCAATAAAGTTCTAGTTTAAAATCAAAAAAATTAAGATACAAAAAATATGGTGAATAGTGAAATTGTCTCAAATCCACTTTCAAGATGGGCGTGTGCAGTTCACCTCTACAATGTATCGAAAACTAATTTCAATTTTGAAATCAGTGCAGAATTTGGAGTCGAAAAATGGTGGGTTTGCCACAGGAAAGTGATCGGAATGGAGCGCGTGACTTACACTCTCCACTAGTGTGCGTGAGTAAAGGTGAGATGCAAAACAAGCCAGCTCAAGTTGTTGAGCAAGCACGTGAACACATAGGCTCTTATATTTTGTCTAACAAAGGGTGACCCATTCATTTTTCCTTGAAGACAAGATTCTAAACCAAATGGACTTATGAGCCGATCTTTAGCCAATCTTTTGACTCTCTTCTTTAATATGACCTAATCTTAAATGCCATTTGTTGATGCAGTTTTTCCCACGTGCCTCAACAGTGCTTCGAACCTTCAAACAGTGTCTCCAAACAGCTCGAGCAGGATTGTTTAAACCTTCTGCTCGCGGCTTCAAACAGTACCCCGATCATTCTGCTCGCGATAAGCTCGAGCAGGATTATCCCCTTTGTCCTGTTCCGCTGTCTTCTTCAGAACGGAGATCTCCCGGACCTGTACCCACAGAAAACCGGGTCAGGGATCGCCGGGCGTGTCCCGGCGAAAACCCTCCGACGCTCAAGTCAGTAATCGGGTTTGTCTTTTTGGTATCTCCCTTAGTGAGGGAGACCGGAAAGATGAAAGGGGTATTATTTCGCCTCCCCTTTTTGGATATGTATGGTGTTTTTAGGAAATCAAATGAGAGAGATTAGAATAGGAAGAACCTGTTTGAGCTTACAGATCCTTTTGTCTCTCAAAAAATCCAACCCTCTGTGAATTAGAAATGCCAACCTTTGAGGATCAAATTCTTCAACCCTTGTAACATTCTCTTTCGTTTCCTTTTATACTCCATTTTTCCCGCTCTTTCCATTTTCAGGCTGTCCACGCCCATGTTAGTGGTATCTGGGTCCCTCTGACAGCTGGGATTGGCGGAATATTCCCTAGGGATGAGCGGTTGTCCCCTTAACCCGATTCACGTGGCCAAATCACCATGTCGGGCAAGTGCGCTAGGAATTATGACACCTTGGAGGCATGTGCCGGTGGCCGGCAACAATATCATCAACACACCATGTGGGACCCTAGTCAGACATTAAAAGGTGTGCTGGGATTCTGAGAAAACGGGTCGGGTTGCCCTGGGTCGGGTCTTGCCCAACTGTGCTCGTGGATCTCTGCGAGCAAGAAAGATGTGCTCGGTTCCTGACCTTGACAGCTTTGACCTGAGGGACGACCTCGAGCATGCGAAGGAGTGCTTAGCTCGACCTTGACCAGCTTTGACCTGAGGGACGACCTCGAGCATGCGAAGGAGTGCTTAGCTCGACCTTGACCAGCTTTGACTAGAAGAGCGACCTCGAGCATGCGAAGGAGTGCTTAGCTCGACCTTGACCAGCTTTGACCAGAAGAGCTGCTCGGGCTAGGCTGTCCTCGGGGTGTCTTACTCGAGCTGGAAGGGCTTCGAGGGGCCTGTTCGATATTATCCAAACACTATTTATACTTGAGGCTTATTTCCTCTCTTTCACGATTATATTATGGTATTTACATTCACAACATGCTCATTATTTTCTTTACTGTTTAGTACATATAGATTATTATCCAAAGTACCATGCGCAATATATTTATTCCCATGATAAATATTATAAATTTTATTTTTGAAATAAAACTCATAGTTGTCTTTGCATAAACATGAAATTAAAACTATATTCCTTACAGCAGAAGGAACAAACAAACAATCACTCAAATTACTATATGCCCAGATGGCAGTTTTAAGAAAAATGTTCTTATGGCTGAGGCAGCAACCATTGCTCCATTTCATACTCTAAGAGACACCTCTCCTTTCTTAAGTCTTTTGATTCTTTTTAAATCTTGCATTAACATACAATTATGTGTGGTAACTGCGAAATCTAAATTCTAAAAAGTAAAATGAGTAATTGAAATATTAGTTTCAATAGTGAGCATACTTTCAGAAGGTTTCTCTTTAGGCTTGACTTTCAAGCTATTGAGGTAAGCTTTGCAATTCCTCTTTCAATGCCCATTCTTACCACAATGGAAACATTTTCCCTTTCCACTGGGCTTATTAGCCTTCCCTTTCTTGATCCCACTTTTAACTTTAGTTTGAAACTTTTTCTTTTTACCCTTTTTAATTGAGGGCCCTTCCATAGCCATAATATATTTTGGCTTCTTTATGCAAGTTTCATCAGTATTAAGCATCTTTAGTAGTTCAGCAAGACTACTAAAGATTTTATTCATGTTAAAGTTCATGATAAATTGAGAGAATGAGTCTGGCAAGGACTGTCGAACATGGTCAATAGTTAATTCCCCATCCATTGAGAAATTAAGAGCTTTCATTTTCTCTACGTAATCAATCATTTTGAGTATATGCTCATATCTAACTATTCTACTTTGTTTACCATACAACTCTTGTAGATGAAGTATCATAGAACTTGCATAAGACATATTTTAGTGTTTCCTTTGGAGCTCATTGAACATAGCTGCCAATATATAACTCTTAGCCTGTAGATCATCATCTTGCCACTTCTCATAAGTGACGCGTTCTTCCGCACTTGCTCCCTCAGAAATTATATTTGGCTTTAGTTTTTCAATAACATAACTAATTTTCTCATAATTAAGAACAATTCTTAAATTCCTTAACCAATCAATATAATTGGCTCCCATCAAACGGTAGTTATCCAGAATTCGTGCCAACGGATTATTCATTATCAAATATAACTGCATAAAATATAAATTAAATTATTAGTATTTTATTTATTTTAATCTATTTGATTTTGGTCTTTAAACCAAATAGTACCTTCAACTATTTTATCAATCATTGCACGCAAGAAACAAAAACTCTCATTGGTAAAAGTTTCTAGTAGGAATCAGATTCTCATTAGGCTAAGTTTACCTTACCTAATAGTTCTTAGCTTACTTATTTTAATAAGTAAGTAACTCTTACCAAATGCATCTTATGCATGTACCAATAATCCTTCGGCCTCTAAATCATAAATACCTTACCTAACAGTTCTTAGTATAAATGATTTAGTTAAATTTACCCTAATGGCCTTGCATATTTTCAAACATCTTACTAACTTCATCTAATAGTTATTGGTAACTTAATGTATGAATTATGCATCATCAAATGATATATGTATTTTTTTTTTCAATATTTTAACGATTAAGTAGCTCATATATCCATAACAACTAGCTCAAGCATAAAATATTTTAAACAATTCATTGGTATTAGTAGGCTATTCTTAATATCCTTCATTACAACTTAACAATTATTACGTTAATTTAAATTAAGAGATGGACCAAATTGTCTTTTATCTCAAGGAAGGAACGTTGCTTACCGATAAGAAGCAGGTAAGGAAGCTAAAATGTCAAGCGGCCAAGTACACGTTGATCGACGAAATATTATACAGGCGAGGATACACCCTCCCACTGTTGCGGTGTCTAGACAAAGAGGAAGCTGATTATGTCCTCCAGGAAATACACGAAGAGATTTGCGGGAACCACTCCGCCGCGAGATCTCTGGCTTTCAAGGTCTTAAGGCAGGGGTACTTCTTGCCCCAGATGCACTAGGATGCGCAAGAAAGGACCAAGAGCTGTAAAAATTGTCAAAGATTTGCCAACTATATGGCCCAGCCATCCGAGAACCTCACAGTGATGAACTCACCTTGGCCGTTTGCTCAATGGGGGGTCAACTTAATCGGGCCGCTACCAAAAAGGAGAGCGTCTGCAACACACGCCGTGGTGGTGATTGATTATTTCATCAAATGGGTCGAAGTGGAAGCCTTGAGCAGTATTACAGAAAGCAGAACCACTGACCTCATTTGAAAAAATGTGATTTGCAGGTACGGGATCCCCCATGCACTGGTCACAGACAACGGGAGGCAGTTTGACAACCACAAGTTCAGGGACTTCTAGAAAAACATGGGAATAGAGCTAAAGTTCTGCTCGCCATCACACCCGCAGGCCAACGGGCAAGTGGAAGCTGGGAACAAAACTATAAAGCGCCTCTTGAAGACCAGATTCGGCAAACAGAACGGAGCTTGGGTTTACGAACTAACTGGCATCTTGTGGGCTTATAGAACCACGCACAAAACTGCCACGGGGGAAACCCTATTTTCCTTGGCATTTGAACATGAAGCAGTGGTCCCAATTGAAATAGGGATGGGGACACATCGACCGGAACACTTCAATGAGGAGCAAAATGATGAGCAGATGTGTGCCAATTTGGACTTATTGGAAGAAAAAAGGGAAAGGTCCGCGGCAAAGATAGCGGAATACCAATTAAAGGTAGCCCACTATTACAACCAGAACGTACACATCCGACGACTCCAGGTGGGAGATTGGGTGCTTAGAAGGGTGAATCAGAATACAAAGGACCCGAGGTAAGGGCTGTTTGGCCCGAACTAGGAAGGCCCGTATAGGGTCTCTCAAATAGCCGGTCTGAGAGCACACAGGTTGACCTACCCAGATGGACGGGAAGTTAGGAGGCCGTGGAAAGTGCAACATTTAATGAAGTATTTCCAGTAAGTCTCTTTGTAACGTGAGCCGTGATACTTGGTTTTATTTAGCTTTTCCTTAAGTATAAAGGGTGCAAAACCTTGTACATGAATAAATGTGAAGACAAACTCTTCCAATAATAAGTCAATATAATCAAGTTAGAGCTTATAAAAACGCAAAGGCTAGAAGTCTCTAAGCCTAATTTAAGGCGAGACGGTGCCAAGCGTGAGCCAAAAGCTGGCTCGAGCAGAATAAGCTCGCAAAGTAACGCAAAGGCCAGAAGTCTCTAAGCCTAACTTAAGGTGAGACGGTGTCAAGCGTGAGCCAAAAGCAGGCTTGAGCAGAATAAGCTCGCAAAGGAACGCAAAGGCCAGAAGTCTCTAAGCTTAATTTAAGGCGAGACGGTGCCAAGCGTTAGCCAAAAGCAGGCTCGAGCAGAATAAGGTCGGAAAGGAACGCAAAGGCCAGGAGTCTCTAAGCCTAATGTTTGGGTAATATCGGGCAGGTCTTCTCGAGGCCCTTCTAGCTCGAGCAGAGGATCGACCACGGGCATAAAGACGACTTCATTAGACGTCAAAGCTAGTCAAGGTCGAGGAAGTCAGAGCCATCCGAGCTCCGAGCTCTCCTGCCTGCTTGAGGTCGTTTTGCCCTAGTCAAAGCTAGTCAAGATCGAGGAATCCAGAGCCATCCAAGCTCTGGTCAAGGTCGAGAACCGAGCACTCCTTTCCGGCTCGCAGAAGGTGAGTCCCCGAGCACAACTGGGTTGCGCTAGTCATGGGACGAACGGAATGTAAGACCCGGCCCAGGGTACTATTGCCGATGGCCGGCACATGCCCCCACGGTGTCATCATTCCTAGCGCACATGCCCGACATGGTGATCTGACCACGTGAACCGGGTTAAAGAAGACAGTCGCGCATCCCCATGGAATATTACACCAATCCCGGCTGTCAGAGGGACCCAGATACCACTGACGCGGGAATGGATGCTCTTGGAGAGAAAGAGCGGGAAAAATGGAGTATAAAAGGAAAGAGACGGATACGTTACAAGGGTTGGAAATTTTGATTCACAAGGGGTTGGGAAATTTCACTCACAAGGAATTACAAAAGCATATACAGGTTCTTCCCATTCTTATTTTTCTCTGATCTGGATTTTCTGAAACACCATATTCATTCCAAAAGGGAGGGCGAAAAATATCCCTTCTATATTTCTGGTATCTCTCACTAAGGGAGATACCAAAAGAACAACCCGATTACTGACTTGAGCGTCGGAGGGTTTTCGCCGGAACACGCCCGGCTACCCCTGACCCTATTTTCTGTGAGTACAGGTTCGAGAGATCTCTGTTCTGGAAAAGACAGCGGAGTAGGATGAAAGAGACAATCCTGCTCCAGCTCGAGCTTATCGCGAGCAGAAGGTTCGAGGCACTGTTGAAGGCACGCGGGAAAAACTGCATCAACACCTAATTTAAGGCGAGACGGTGTCAAGCGTGAGCCAAAAGCAAGCTCGAGCAAAATAAGCTCGGAAAAGAACGTAAAGGCCAGAAGTCTTTAAGCCTAATTTAAGGCAAGACGGTGTCAAGTGTGAGTCAATGGAAGGCTAGAGCAGAATAAGCTCCCAAAGAAACGTAAAGGCCAGAAGTCTCTAAGCCTAATTTAAGGCGAGACGGTGCCAAGCATAAGTTAACAAATGACTCGAGCAGAATAAGCTCGCAAAGGCCAGAAGTCTCTAAGCCTAACATAAGGCGAAACGGTGTCAAGCGTGAGCCAAAAGCAGGCTCGAGCAGAATAAGCTCGCAAAGGAACGCAAAGGCCAGAAGTCTCTAAGCTTAATTTAAGGCAAAACGGTGCCAAGCGTTAGCCAAAAGCAGGCTCGAGCAGAATAAGCTCGCAAAGGAACGCAAAGGCCAGAAGTCTTTAAGCCTAACTTAAGGCGAGATGATGTCAAGCGAGAGCTAAAAGCGTGCTCGAGCGTAATAAGCTCGCAGCGAACGCAAAGGCCAGAAGTCTCTAAGCTTAATTTAAGGCGAGACGGTGCCTAGCGTGAGCCAAAAGAAGGCTCGAGCAGAATAAGCTCACAAAGAAACGCAAAGGCCAGAAGTCTCTAAGCTTAATTTAAGGCAAAACTGCATCAGCGTTAGCCAAAAGTAGCTCGAGCGTAATAAGCTCGCAAATGAACGCAAAGGCCAGAAGTCTTTAAGCCTAACGTAAGGCGAGATGGTGTCAAGCATGAGCTAAAAGCAGGCTCAGGCAGAATAAGCTCGCAAAGGAACGCAAAGGCCAGAAGTCTCTAAGCCTAATTTATGGCGAGGCGGTGCCTAGCGTGAGCCTAAAGAAAGCTCGAGCAGAATAAGCTCACAAAGAAACGCAAAGGCCAGAAGTCTCTAAGCCTAATTTAACGCGAGACGGTGCCAAGCATAAGCCAACAAATGGCTCGAGCAGAATAAGCTCGCAAAGGAACGCAAAGGCCAGAAGTCTCTAAGCCTAACTTAAAGCGAGACGATTCCAAGCGTGGGCCAAAAGCAGGCTCCAGCAGAATAAGCTCGCAAAGAAACGCAAAGGCCAGAAGTCTCTAAGCTTAATTTAAGGCAAAACGGTGCCAAGCGTTAGCCAAAAGCAGGCTCGAGCAGAATAAACTCGCAAAGGAACGCAAAGGCCAGAAGTCTTTAAGCCTAACTTAAGGCGAGATGGTGTCAAGCGTGAGCTAAAAGCTGGCTCGAGCAGAATAAGCTCGCAAAGGAACGCAAAGGCCAGAAGTCTCTAAGCCTAATTTAAGGCGAGATGGTGCCCAGCGTGAGCCAAAAGAAGGCTCGAGCAGAATAAGCTCACAAAGAAACGCAAAGGCCAGAAGTCTCTAAGCTTAATTTAAGGCAAAACGGTGCCAAACGTTAGCCAAAAGCAGGCTCGAGCAGAATAAGCTCGCAAAGGAACGCAAAGGCCAGAAGTCTTTAAGCTTAACTTAAGGCGAGATGGTGTCAAGCGTGAGCTAAAAGCAGGCTCGAGCAGAATAAGCTCGCAAAGGAACGCAAAGGCCAGAAGTCTCTAAGCCTAATTTAAGGCGAGGCGGTGCCTAGCGTGAGCCTAAAGAAGGCTCGAGCAAAATAAGCTCACAAAGAAACGCAAAGGCCAGAAGTCTCTAAGCTTAATTTAAGGCAAAACGGTACCAAGCGTTAGCCAAAAGTAGGCTCGAGCAGAATAAGCTCGCAAATGAACGCAAAGGCCAGAAGTCTTTAAGCCTAACGTAAGGCGAGATGGTGTCAAGCGTGAGCTAAAAGCAGGCTCAGGCAGAATAAGCTCGCAAAGGAACGCAAAGGCCAGAAGTCTTTAAGCCTAACTTAAGGCGAGACGATGTCAAGTGTGAGCCAAAAGCAGGCTCGAGCACAATAAGCACGCAAAAGAACGCAAGCGCCGAAGTCTCCAAGCCTAATTTAAGGCAAGACGGTGCCAAGCGTGAGTTAAGGGAAGGCTCGAGCAGAATAAGCTCCCAAAGAAACGCAAAGGCCAGAAGTCTCTAAGCCTAACTTAAAGCGAGACGATTCTAAGCGTGGGCCAAAAGCATGCTCCAGCAGAATAAGCTCGCAAAGAAACGCAAAGGTCAGAAGTCTTTAAGCCTAACTTAAGGCGAGACGATGTCAAGTGTGAGCCAAAAGCAGGCTCGAGCACAATAAGCACGCAAAAGAACGCAAAGGCCAGAAGTCTCCAAGCCTAATTTAAGGCAAGACGGTGCCAAGCGTGAGTTAAGGGAAGGCTCGAGCAGAATAAGCTCCCAAAGAAACGCAAAGGCCAGAAGTCTCTAAGCCTAATTTAAGGCGAGACGGTGCCAAGCATAAGCCAACAAATGGCTCGAGCAGAATAAGCTCGCAAAGGAACGCAAAGGCCTGAAGTCTCTAAGCCTAACTTAAGGCGAGACGGTCCCAAGCGTGAGCCAAAAGGAGGCTCGAGCAGAATAAGCTCGCAAAGGAACGCAAAGGCCAGAAGTCTCTAAGCCTAATTTAAAGCGAGACGGTGCCGAACGTGAGCCAAAAGCAGGCTCGAGCAGAATAAGCTCCAGAGGAACGCAAAGGCTAGAAGTCTCTAAGCCTAATTTAAGGCGAGACGGTGTTAAGCGTGAGCCAAAATCCAACTGGAGCATAATAAGCTCGCAAAGGAACACAAAGGCCAAAAATCTCTAAGCCTAATTTAAGGCGAGACGGTGCCAAGCATAAGCCAACAAATGGCTCGAGCAGAATAAGCTCGCAAATGAACGCAAAGGCCAGAAGTCTCTATGCCTAATTTAACGCGAGACTGTGCCAAGCATAAGCCAACAAATGGCTCGAGCAGAATAAGCTCCCAAAGGAACGCAAAGGCCAAAAGTCTCCATGCCTAATTTAAAGGCGAGACGGTGCCAGGCGTGGGCCAAAAGCAGGCTCCAGTAGAGTAAGCTTGCAAAGGAACGCAAAGGCTAGAAGTATTTACGCCTAACTTACGGCGAGACAGTGTCAAGCGTGAGCCAAAAGCAGGCTTGAGCACAATAAGCTCGCAAAAGAACGCAAAGGCCAGAAGTCTTTAAGCCTAATTTACGGCGAGACGGTGCCAAGCATAAGCCAACAAATGGCTTGAGCAGAATAAGCTCGCAAGGAACGCAAAGGCCAGAAGCCTTTAAGCCTAACTTAAGGCGAGACGGTGTCAAACGTGAGCCAAAAGCTGGGTCGAACACAATAAGCTCGCAAAAGAACGCAAAGACCAGAAGTCTCTAAGCCTAATTTAAGGCCAGACGGTGCCAAGCGTAAGTTAAGGGAAGGCTCGAGCAGAATAAGCTCCCAAAGAAACGCAAAGGCCAGAAGTCTCTAAGCCTA
Source organism: Murraya koenigii (assembly GCA_025617385.1). Lineage (NCBI taxonomy): Eukaryota > Viridiplantae > Streptophyta > Magnoliopsida > Sapindales > Rutaceae > Murraya > Murraya koenigii. Next base: position 19,447,755 of record CM046815.1, read on the forward strand.
ATTTAAGGAAAGACGGTGCCAAATATAAGTCAAGAAATGGCTCGAGCAGAATAAGCTCGCAAAGGAACGCAAAGGCCAGAAGTCTCTAAGCCTAACTTAAAGCAAGACGGTGCCAAACGTGAGCCAAAAGCAGGCTCGAGTAGAATAAGCTCGCAAAGGAAGGCAAAGGCCAGAGTCTCTAAGCCTAATTTAAGGCAAGACGGTGCCAAGCGTGAGTTGAGGGAATGCTCGAGTAGAATATCTCGCAAAGGAACGCAAAGGCTAGAAGTCTCTAAGCCTAATTTAAGGCGAGACGGTGTCAAGCGTGAGCCAAAATCAGGCTCGAGCACAATAAGCTCGCAAAAGAACGCAAAGGCCAGAAGTCTCTAAGCCTAATTTAATGCAAGACGGTGCCAAGCGTGAGTTAAGGGAAGGCTCGAGCAGAATAAGCTCCCAAAGAAATGCAAAGGCTAGAAGTCTCTAAGCCTAATTTAAGGCGAGACGATGCCAAGCATAATCCAACAAATGGCTCGAGCAGAATAAGCTCGCAAAGGAACACAAAGGCTAGAAGTCTCTAAGCCTAACTAAAGGCGAGGCGGTGCCAAGCGTGAGCCAAAAGGAGGCTCGAGGAGAATAAGCTCGCAAAGGAAGGCAAAGGCCAGAAGTCTTTAAGCCTAATTTAAGGCGAGACGGTGCCGAGCGTGAGTTAAGGGAAGGCTTGAGCAGAATAAGCTCCTAAAGAAATGCAAAGGCCAGAAGTCTCTAAGCCTAATTTAAGGCGAGACGGTGCCAAGCGTGAGTTAAGGGAATGCTCGAGTAGAATATCTCGCAAAGGAACGCAAAGGCTAGAAGTGTCTAAGCCTAATTTAATGCGACACTGTGTCAAGCGTGAGCCAAAATCAGGCTTGAGCGCAATAAGCTCGCAAAAGAACGCAAAGGCCAAAAGTCTCTAAGCCTAATTTAAGGCAAGATAGTACCAAGCGTGAGTCAAGGGAAAGCTCGAGCAGTATAAGCTCCCAAAGAAACGCAAAGGCCAGAAGTCTCTAAGACTAATTTAAGGCGGGACGACGCCAAGCATAAGCCAAGAGATGGCTCGAGCAGAATAGGCTCAAAAAAGAGAAGTAAGGGCAAAAAGCCTATTGAAGATTACATGGCAAAGGCCTAAAGTCTACCTCACAGAAAATTACAGAGCAAAAAATACAAACACAAGTGCAAATTAACAAATACATGTTTTTGATTTATTTATCATAGAGTACAAGTAAAAAATAAAAAAAAAACAACCATTCAAGGGGCTGGAGCATTTGGGCTAGCAGTGGGGGCTGGGTCCTCAGAAGACGGAGCACCTTCCGTGACGGCAGCAGCAGCGGAGGAGATCTCGGCGGTAGGAGCGGCTTCTCCCGACCCTGTAGGGTCCTGAGTTAAGGGATCGCTTAGCTCTTGGTTCTGGGCATCATGCTTGAGCATGTACGCATCCACGCCCGCCTCGAGCTTGGACATATCCAGGTCAGGATATTCCTTGCCCAGAACGGACATGAGGCATTCATAGCTGAAGGTTACCCCGTTGTTGTATTCCACCGCGAGCCGCCCATCCAATGAGTCCACCTTCCTCTGAAGACGAGAAGCCTCTACCTCTAGGGTCCTCTCGAAGGAAAACCTCTGCACGTCCAGGTCTTTTCGAGCGTTCACCAGCTCATCCCGGACTATAAACAGCTCCTTCTCAAGCTGGAGTGCTCTGGATTCGGACAGGGCTGCCTTCTCATCGAAGGTGGAGATCTCCGTACGAAGCTTCACTGCCTCCTCATCTTTCTGCTCAAGACTCTGTCTCAAACTCTGATTTTCGACCCTAATCTTCCTCTTGGAGTTCAGAGTCTCGGTCTTGAAGGAGGTGGCAGCGGCCGTAACACGGGGCGAGTGGCGGTGGAGCATGCTAGCCAGATCATTAGCATTGGAAGCCTCCAATCCCTCCAAGAATTTCTCCTCCATGTGCCTGGCAAAATTCCTGACATAGGGGTCGGCAACGTCCGGCTGCTATTGCTCCTGGGAACGTCCTGCTCGAGATCGGGTTGGAATGACTGTCCTCGAGCCTAGTGGGGCCGCCTTTTCGTTGACCGCTCGCCCTTTCGAGCAGGAGGTGCAACCTTGATCGGCGAGGCGGTAGTGTCAACTCGAGACCGCTTAGGTGGAGCGGAGGAGCTACTCGAACGGTCCGCGGTGCTCATGGGCCTCTTCAGCCGAGAGAGAATATCGCTCATTTCCTCTTGAGAAGCGAGGTCAAATACGACGAGATTGTGAATTGAGAGTAACTCCCGGCAAGAGCTCGCGTTGTCAAGGGCAGTATTAACACGCGATTGAAGCTCCTCCCTAATCCGATAAGACGCGCACTCCATGATATTGCAACAACAGCCAGGAAATAATGGTGAGAAAAAGTGCGAGCAGGAAAATTAAAGTAAAAATGCAGTGAACAGCAGACGACCTGGGGTGCAAAAATGAGAGGGAATTGGAGGAACCCCCTCAGAGGCAGAAGCTGCTCGCTCCCAATCTCCCTCGGCAAAGAAAAACTTGTACTTCCAGTTGCCACCAGAGGTAGGGAGGTCGGTGATAGGTTTCTTGCCCTTCAGACTGGAGGTGAGATAATACCAGCCTGCGTCCTTGGGACTGCTCTTCAATTAGTAGAGATGCTTTATCTCCTCTACCGATGGCTCACCCAAATTACACCACCTCCACAAAACATATAACCCAGACAAAACCCTCCATCCATTGGGGTTCAGCTGCCCTGAGGCTAAACGTAGTCTGGACAAGACTCGGACAAAGTAAGGTTGAAGAGGCAACCTAACACCCCACTTGAAACACTTCAAATAAAGGGTGACGTACCCATGGGGAGGGCGGTTGGGCATGTCACCTTTGCTGGGCACACACAGGTCCACGCTGGCCGGAATATGGTACGTGTCCCTAAACCGGTTTAGGTCTGGGTGTCAAGTCTCACACCTCATAAAGTCAATGGGAAACCACCCAGCCTCTGATCTCTGACTAACCCTCTCCCCTTGTTGCGGCTGGGTCTCCCCCATAACCTCGACCCCTTCGGGGCTTGGGTCTCTCACTAAAGCCATCCTATTAGGCTCGGAGTCACTTAAAGAAAATAATTCTTTAGACGACATCCGATGAGGCTGTTGTGTATCTGGTATTTTTCCTAGGGACACAATCTACCAAATGGGAACCAGAAACTCAGAAAATAGAAAACAAAACAAGAACGAGAGAAAGGAGAAAAGTTTATACCTGATGAAAGACGGACGACAGCGACGACAGGAAAGGAAATAAGAAGCGTTTGCAGATGATTGATTTTGGTGTTAGCAGAGATTGGAAACAAGAGGCACAGTGAAGAAATTGAGAGTTTTTAAAGGGGAAAGCACGTCATGTCAACAGATGGCACGCTACTCAAGTAACTGCCTCTTCAAAATTCAAATAAGCGGCCCACATCTACCCACGCGTCCTACATTAAATGTGAAGTGACGGAAAGGGTAGACAGCTCAGCATGAGAGGATAAAAAGGCAAGGAAGTCGGCCCGAACAAAAAAGTTTCCAGTCTTATCTCGCTTCACTCTAAAAGACTAAAAACTGGGGGACTGGTGTTTGGGTAATATCGAGCAGACTCCCTCGAGGTCAACCCAGCCAGAGCGTAAGACTTGACCACTGGCACAAAAATGCCTTCGCGAGGTGTCAAAGCTGGTCAAGGTCAAGTTCTCCAAGGTTGGTCGAGCCCTAATCCTCTTTTCCTGCTTGAGGTCTCCGATCCTCCTAGCAGGATCCAGTCATATGGTCAAAAACGAGGAGGGAATAAAAACTCGAGCAAAGTCGGCTTAAAACAGGGTGACCCCTCCTCCCAACAACTTAACACGACAATCGATGCCTGGCAGACAGCACACGCCATAGGACCTCATCACTGTTACCGATGGCCGGTGCACGCCCTCACAGTGTCATCATTTTATATACGCGTGCACCGCACCATCATGAGGCCACAGGAACCCAGACCCGCCTGACATCCCTATCCTTAGGGCATGCCACGGCAATCTCGACTGTCAGAGGAGCCTAGGCACCATTAATGAAGGGGGCGGTTGCCCCGACAAAGGAGGGCGGGAAAACAGGAAGATAAATATCAATCGAGGGACAAGGTTAAGGGGTTCTACTTCTTTTTTTTCTTTTTCTTCTGGAATCTTTGGGGATTTTCTCTAATCACTTTTATTCTAAAATCACCATCACTTTTTCGGCCTCTCAAAACCAAAAGAGATATAAAAAAAATTAACCCGATTAATGATTTGAGTATCGGATGGTTTTCGCCAGAAAAGTACCTGGCGACCCCTGACATTTGTCCTTCGTGACTGCAGACTGAAGAAAACCATCGTTCCAATAAACGTAGGAAGAAGGAGATTAGCGAAAAATCCTGCTCGAACATCTATCGAGCAGAAGTTCAAAGCTTTATTTGAGAGTGAATAGAAAACAGCGTCAACAACGCCTACTAAAGTTCACAAGTTGCGATCAACATAAATTATTTTTCTTTTTAAAGGAAAAAAAAAAGTGTGCATTTTAATGGGAAGATAGGCTATAGAGAAAGAAAAATCAAATAGATACCCTTTCAACGCTGACTAATTTGTTTGACTTTAATGCCATGGCAATTTCTAGCGGAAATAAGCTGGTCGAAGTACTCCTGGAGATTAAAAATTAAAAGGTTTCGTCAATAAGCAAATTAAAAAAATGCCAATAAGTTTGCAGATAAAGAAGCACACTTGCCTGGACTTGAAGAGGTGAAGGAGGTCGAAGAAGAGAAGAGACTTCACTTGGGCACTTTTCGTCGACCGGGCCAACACTTTCCATCCTGTAATATAAACAACTGAAGCCTAAAAGTAAAAAGCCTACTCCATGTTTTCACTTTCAGACTCACTTCGCAATTCTCAGCTTTCAGACTCACTTCTCAATTCTCAGCTTTCAGACTCACTTCTCAATTCTCACTTCTGATTCTTTTGCCGAACTGACTTCTGATTCTTTTGCCGAACTGTGCCGTGAAAACGTTGTTTTTGGACGTGCTGTGCCCTGCCCGCCGCCGATACTCTTTTCTTTAGAAAACGACTAAACCTTAATTTCACCTCTAATTGACATTATTTTAAGATTTCTCAAAATAATAATAAAATAAGAACAATACCAGTAATAATGACCATACTTCAAAAACTATCTTTCTCATCCACAAATTACACGATTTGGATACCTAAAATATTCTTGAATTTCTTTTCTTTTTGATTTTGGAAGTTTATTTCAAATTTTACAACTTGGTTGAAATTTATTTCTCTGAGTTTATTTATTTTTTCCAATCATTATTTGAGAAGAATATTAAATATCATGTCTCTATTCATATTTCAATCCCTGCTTGTAACACATCAGAAAAATGGGGGAATAAAGAAGAAGATTAGAAATGCTAACAGCGGATTAGACTAGAATTTAGAAGTGTCGTTTGCAACAATGAAACAAAATTATTGTTCATGATCGCATATTCATTAAGCCGACTACCGACATCAATTACAGACTTTTAAAATATTGCATCCGAGATTTTCCAGTTGACAGGCAATGTTATTTCACAAATTTAAATCAAACAAATGAAGTCTCCCTTCTTCCGAGAACAAGCAAATTGTAGACGACTGCCAAAAAAGACCATTTTTATGTATTGAGCGGCAACACACAGGACCAAATGGTGAGAAAATAAGATTAAAAAAACTCTCTTTTTCTTGCTCTTCAGTCAAACACATCCAAAGAATTGTTCCAAGGATCGAGAACTGAACACATTGGCTGCACTTCGTTCAGGTCTGTTAGGAGAAATGTGAAGCTGATATTTGATAAACCTCTGGAACAAAAATAAGTGAACTCAGATGACAGGCACCATAACAAGCAGAATAAAATGAATTCAGAAATCAGAACCAAGTTTATAAAAATAAGGCTGCTCATAAAAGATATACAGCTAATTGAGAAACAATTTCGGAATTAGTATCGATATGCCAATCTGGTTCCAACTGCCGAACAAAAGATGTCCGCCCGATTTCTGTACTACAAAATAGAACCTGTGTGTACAGTTCACATAAAGTAAAGACAATTAGACATATGCAATGGAAATTAATTGAAATTCTTTGATCAAAGTTCTAGCAACAGCATCATTAATAGTAATCATATCCATAGCAATTTCTCTCGAAAACAATGCAGAATACCAGGCACAATTTACCTATTTAGTCTAACTAGAACTCCATTTAAATTTTCAAAAGCAACAACCTGAAGTTAAGATTTACCTTGTCTTTTACCAAACCACCTGAAGTGAAAACCCCCGCATTTTCCAGAGCCAGAAGAACCTTTTTCTGCAAACAAACAGGTCACAAGAGGTTCAAAAAACTAAAATGGAAGTTATAAACAATAAGGATACACTGCAATAAGACAGCTTAAAAGGTAAGCTTCATTCCACGTCAGTATCAATCAATAAGGCAACAGAAAAAGGTCAACTAATGTGTCCCATCGTACAAAGATTGATAATGAAGTGTGTTACTTATGAAACCACACATTTAGCAATATTGACAGAACTGAAGAATGGACAGGCAGTAAGAAAAAGGTTTTCAGCGCACTTCGCTTTCATCATCAAGAACTCTTTCCATGAGATAGAGATCACAAAACTTAGTGATCTCCAATAGCACCTCCAGCACAGAGGACCTCACGGTTACTTGGTTCTGGTGAAGAAGAAAATAAATTTAATTAATCTTCCTGAATTATATTCCAAACACATAATTTCACAAGAAATAAAATAATCACCTGGAGCTCCTCGGGACTGCTTTCCTCCAGGATAACTCCAAGCAAACGGCAAGTCACCTACAGAAGATGAGTCATTAAATCATAAAACCATTAGGTTTAGCACATCAGAGAGGATAAGAATGTTACCTTTCTTCCTTCACTCAGTTTCTGCCTAATTACTTGTCCCAAAGTTGGCTGAAAATGAAATGAAAAAATGAGTAGAGGCAGCAAATTAATGATGGATCAGGTAAATATGCACAAAAACATACTCAATTGTTGGACAGTAAGACATACGCTTACCTTTACTGGTTGAAATAATGCATCAACAATTTGTGTTCTTAAATCTTCTGATGATGAACTAGCCCCAGAAGGCATCGAAGCCGCATCAGCTTGAGTGCTGGCAACAGAATTACTAGTTGGAGAAGCTTGTCTTTTTGGCTGCCTTCTTTGAGGAGCAACTGGAGATCTGAACATCCTCCAGGTAAAGACAATCGCAAGGGCAAGCCCCGCAATAGCTCCAACTGATCGTGAATCCTGATACCAAGATAAAAGTGTCAGAACCCAAAACATAATGAAAACATAGAATATTTTTCTTTTATTCTCAAAAAATAATTGCTAAAGTTTAGGGAGATCAAGCTGAGCTTTGGGCTATGCATCTGAAGCCAATCCCAGATTAAGCCAGATTTCCTGCACTGAGATCAAGTGGACTGGTCTTGGGCTGAGTGAGATATACCAGGCTGGTTTGTATTGCGAATAAAATTAATGCAAAAACTTAACGATTACTAAGAATATATAAACTATTCTTTTCAAAGAAAAGATCAACTGGAATAATAGGGAATGAGGACATGTGATAATACTTGGTCATATACACAATATATTATATATTAGTGGTCAGACAAACAGTGACCCTATCCCAACTTGGACGTAAGTCAAGTTCCAAATCATGCAAAATACAATCTTTCCACAAAGAGAAACACTTTCCTCATCTAAGAATCAATAAAGAATTCAGTTATAATGGCCTTGAGGGTGAAAATCTTTTTTTCTTTGTTTTCCTGAACTAAAACAGCACATATATACATAAAGACTTAAAAGACAACAGCAGTTCCATTACATTTCGCTTGCCATCAAACAGGCAATATAAGTTCCATCCAATTATGTATGTGCTTAATACTCAGCAACGTAGCACGAATCCAGTATCAATCTTACCAATAGCTATTTTACTTATTCGCAAATTTTAAGCCAATTCAAACAAAAGAAAAAAGAAGATTCTAATTTGCTATCTGTGTTTATTAATGAAATATATAATTACTAGCAGCAAAGCCACTAGCGCACCAACTAAACAACGTTCACTAAAATCACTACACTAATTCACACTCCCACAAATTTTTATCAATCAAATAGTCTCAGATCCACCATAAACACAAATAAATTTCACGGCAATGCCAGGCAAGAGAGAAAAGTACCAAGTTGTGTAAAGAGATCGAGAAGAGATTGGACATCTTGACCGTGAGATAAGCCCCGAACCGCTTGATCAGCTGAATTAGGTCTTCCTTTGATGATAAAGATGACGACGACAACTCCCCCATGGCTTGTACACTACACCAAACACGACGTCGTTTAACCTCCCCCACCAAAAAAGAATAAAAAGTGAAAAAAAGGGGTTTTGCTTGAGGATTGGGGATTTCAGATTCTTCCTTTCAACTGTTTCATTTGCTTTTAAAATATTCAAAGACCTAGAGGAGCCATTGTGAATTTTATCTGATTTTTAGATAGAAAAGGAAATAAGCTGCTCTCTTTTGCGTCAACGACGATCCAGGAGAGAGTTTGTATGATTTCAAGTGCTTATTTTTGTTGTAGTTTATTTGCTAGATTTGGTACATTTTAGTAATTTTACAGTACGGATTTTTTAATGAGTTTCGTTACGTGTCAGTCTGTTGAATGATTGCCAAGATCGATATGGTTCGTAATCAGGACTGTAGCCGTAAGAGTGTTAAGTTACTTATGCAAGGCCGGTTCAAATCAATTGGAGGCCTTGAGTTTTATTTTTGGTCTTATGATAGAAAAATATTTATTTTTATTAAAATATTAAATAATTTAAAAAATTTTTAATAAAAATATTAAATAATTTAAAATTTTTTTATATTTAATAATATCTTGAATTACAATAATTATCAACAAAATAAAAATAAAATTATTTTATCAATAGCTCTTTTTTTAGATTGGACTAACCTTTTATTTTCCCTTTTTTTGTAATTTCTCATATTTTGATGCATATTTTCTAGTTGACATATTTTTTAAATCTAAAAAAAATAAATGAACAATCACAATATTTCTTTTCTAGATTATTCAAGTCGTAAATCAATACAAAAAATCAAAAATAAATTAAAATTAAAAAATGATAAGAACAATAATAATTAAAAATTGAAAAAAAAGAATGATAACATTTGGAATTCAGTCAATTGACTAGATGAATATGATGATGGCAATGAATTTTATAGAGAAAGAGAAGAGAGCTAATACGAACACTTCCAAGAACTGACGAGACCCTAATCAAATTAGATTCTAAGTTTATTTCTAATTTCAAGAATTGAATGGAACCGCGACATATTGCTTAATGAAGAAAGAACCTTGTTATGCGAGGATGCCACAATCAGGTATGGATGGTCTGATTGATAAATCAAAAGTTGAACATCACGAAAAATCATATAAGTTCAAAGAGTTCATTTAAGAACTAAAGAGAATTATACTCTCAAGTAAATTTCATGAAAACTTCTTATTCATCTCTTATTGAATGCGATTATATATAGGTTACAAGAAATATCGGCCATAATTGTTCTAGATATTTCTTGCCATAAATTCTGATAAAAAATCATAAACAAATCTTAATCCAAAATCAAATCAGAATATCAATCTAATTAAATAAGGAAAGAATCCTGAATAAATCAAGATCTTAATCTAATAAAAAGAAAAGTATCTTAAATGACTGAATAAAATAAAAATAACTGATTTGTTGTCTCTTTTAAAAATGGAAACACTATCTAAAAAGATAGTGGCATATCTTTCATTCTTAATGCGCCGATTTCATGGATTTGTTTGCTCATAAAATTCGAAAGCTTGAATTACGTATTTATTGGTCTGAATATATTGTGAGATTTCTTCAATAGGCATCCACGATTTGGATTGATCCCAAGTTGCTTGAACTAGCCTATTAAGTGCTTCTTTGAATTTCTTTGCATGAACTCTTATGACGGGTCCGACGGGAACTTGCATAAGATCTAAATATGCCTTACTTGGATTGCACGTACCTTCTCTTTATCAACCTGTATACCCTGTGCACTTATAAAAAATCCTGGAAACACAAGTTTATCGGTGCAAAATGTACATTTCTTCAAATTAGCAAATAACTTTTCTTTTCTAAGTGTATCTAAAATGTGTTGCATGATCATCCAAGTTTTTGCTATATAAGATAATATCATTAAAATAAACAACAACAAACTTGCCAATAAAAGGACAAAACATGATTCATAAGTTTCATAAAAGTACTCGAAGCATTAGCCAAACCAAAAGGCATAACTAACTATTTATACAAACTATATTTTATTTTAAATATAGTTGTCCATTCATCTCTTTCTTTCATTTCTAATATGATGATATCCAATTTTCAGATCAATTTTAGAAAATACACAAGAACCATACAGTTCATTAAGCATATCATCTAACCTAGGAATGAGATATAGATATTGTACTGTTATGTTGTTGCTGACTCTGCAGTCAACGCATGTCCTTCATGTCCCATCTTTTTTAGGAACTAGTAAAACCGGAACTGGACATAGACTCATGCTTTCTGTCACGTACCATTTTTCTATCAACTCATTAACTTGCCTTTGAAGCTCTTTGTTTCCTCTGAGTTACTCCTATAAGCTGGTCGATTTGGAATGATTGTACCAGGCATGAAATCAATTTGATGCTCGATCCCTCGGATCAGAGGTAATCCATGTGGTGTTTTCTCTGGAAAGATATTCTCATAATCCTGCAAGAGAGAAACAATAGAACTAGGCAAGATAAGGTTAAGCTCGTTAATGTTCAGAAATCCTCTTTGTACAAAAGTACAATCATTGGCTGATTTGAAAATAATGCTCTTTTTATCTCATTGCTCTTGCGTAAAAATTCTTTCGTTTTCTCTATAATTTTCACTCAATTGCCTCAATTTTCTTTTCTTTTCTCTCTCTTTTTGCTCGGCCTCTCTATGATTTTCACTATTTTTTCTTTTTTTTTTTCTTTCGCTCGCTTTCTCTTTGTAAGTGTACTTGGTCTTTACAAACCTATTTCGGTGTCAATGGAGCAAGAGTGATCTTGCGTTGATTAAACTCAAATGAGTACTTCTTAGTAAAGCCATCATGCTTCAAACATCTGTTGAATTGCCAAAGACGCCCAAGTAATAAATGTCCTGCTTGCATTGGTACCACATCACATAGTACTTTATCTTTATGGCTGGCTTTCAACCATTGCAGTTTGTATGGCTGTGGATGCTTAATTGTTGGAAGCCCTAACTTCTTCATCATGATAGTACTAGCAACATTAGTACAACTTCTCCTATCAATAATCATACTACATACTTTTTCCTGAACATAGCACAGAGTATGAAAGATGTTTTTCAGTTGCACTACTTCATCTTCTTTTACTTGCACACTCAAAGCTCTCTCAGCTACTGAAGTTAATTCATTAGAGACTGCATACTCTTCATCTTCAACATCCTTCAATAGTGGCATCTCATTATTTTTTGCCTCATCATCGGTTACAATCTCACCATTATCTTGTAACACCATAACTCTTTTATTCACACATTTACTAGATTTGTGTCCCCTGCCATGACATTTAAAACACTTAATATCACTGTTTCTAATAGTAGATGTCATAATGTTACCTTGTTAATTAGGCCTGGAGGGCTTGGATCTTGGTTTAGTTGCAGTAGATGTTTGTGGCCTCTCGTGTCGCTTCATATAGCTCGACTTCTGTTGAGTTCTAGAGAGTATATATTTATAAAAGGTAAATTCATTATTTTACATTCCAAGTCTCACTAACATCTCCACCTTTATGTATTTTAAGTCCCTTGATATTTAATTGTATATGTTTATATGTATTTTTAATACTTTATATATTTTAGGGGTATTTTAGTAATTTCTCAATAAACAAGAAGTTGGACAACAAAACAGACAGTATTTTTAAAATCATAACAACTGAAAACCTTAGGAAAGACATAAAGGGCAAAATCATAATTTTAAGATTTTGATGGGCCCTACTGACGTGAAGTTGACTGTTGATGTGGCGTTGACTTCTAACGTGTCGTTGACTTCAGACGTATCATTGACCGATGATGTGGCATTGATAGATAATGTGATAGAAGTCTATTAGATCCAAAAATGAGCTTACAATACATGCAATGCACTAAATCATTCTTGTTAACTTTTGCGTTGACTGATGATGTGATAGAATATTAGTGGACTAAAAAACGCTCATACCGTACATGCATATACATGGAATGACAGCTTTGGTGATGTGTTCCAACTAATCAAAGAGTGCCATGTGGCGTAATCATAGGCATCCGAATTATTTTCATCTGATGGCCATGATTTACTCATTGTATCTATAAATAGGGGACTACCCCCTAATTTGACACCCTTGAATCTATTTTTGAGCTCTATTTTCTATAATTCCTTCTCCATATTGTATTTTATATGTATTTTAATAAAATTTCTATTTTACCCCTAGTTATAAAATAAGTAGCTAATTTATTTCTAAGCTTGGGTTAAAGGTGAAGTATCAACATAATCTATGGGCTTAATTTGGTAAGTTTATTTTTACTTTCTCTAATTTATTTAAATTAGTTTAACTTATCGTAGACAGATAGTAATAATCTTGTCTAGATATTGTACTGGTACACTGGCTCCCTTGTGCAAGATTATTATTATTTGACACGGTAAGTACTTTACAATAGATTTATTAGAGAAAAATCTCTCTCTAATTTATGTGGTAGGTTTTGACCCATTGTTGACATAAAATTCATCTAAGTTAATTAATGGATAGTCTTGCCACCTTGTCAACAGTTATATTATTATTACCTAGCACAACGTGTTCTTGATACCCTGTTTAACATAAGATTATTCTTCTTGACACAATAAGCACTTGATGTCATATTTATTAGAGTTAGGTTTATGAGGCCTGGAAATACCCCCTCTTAAATTAATTGAAACTAAAAAGGAATATTAAGCCCATGGTGAAATGTTGAGTGTGAATCCTAAGAACTAAACACTTTATTTCATTGATTGTAATTTATTCCTACAATTTTAATTTCAATCTTAGGATAAAATAATCTAGGAAATTTCACAAGCACATTAAATAATTAAAATCCACCTCCTCGTGGGATCGACACTCGTCCCCATTAATCTATACTTAAATAGATTTGTGCATTTGCGAGTTCAATAAAATTTACACAACCAGTTTTTGGAGCCATTGCCAGGGAGATAAGTCATTTCTATTCATAGAGTTAATTTTATTGTGTAAATATCTTTTTGTATTTTTATTTTCTTATAATTTTCTTTTTTTTCATGGCTAGTTTAACCGCCTATAAGTTATATTAATTTTAGTTGATTTAGTTTAAGTTAATTTATTTTCTTTTAATTTTTGTAATTTAATTTTCATTTTATTTTTCTTTGTAATTTTACATTGATCTATATGTCTGGTTTGACCGCCTATTAATTTATTTTAATTTCAGTTAATTTATTTTAGTTCATTTTTTCCTTTTATTGTGCATTCATAGCACTTGAGTTTATTTTCATAGCAAAGTTGTAACAAGCATGATAAGGTTAGTATCCTAATTTCTTTTCTCTTTATTTTTAATTTTACTTTTGTATATGTTCTTTGCATGCATGGTTGAAGGTCACTGTCACATCATATAGAACCCATAAGTCTCGAGCTAGAGAAAGCACGTCGCACATGTAAACACATTGCATCACAAGTGGAAATTGTGGATAAAATTGAAATGGTTTTACAACAACAACCACAAGTACCGCAGGAGAGGCCATTTAAAGACTATTTTAGTCCTTTAGCTAATTTGAGCACATCATGCATAAAATACCCAAATGTAGCTGCTATGAGTTTTGAACTAAAACCTAGTGTGCTAAATTGTCTCCCATCATTCTATGGCCTGGAAAAATGGTTACTAAATTTTAAATAAATACTTCCCATTGCATAAAACCAATGTCATTCATAAGGAAATCTAAGAGTTTACCCAAAAAAAAAGACGAGCAATTTTTTGAAGCATGGGAGCAATTCAATGGGCTACTCTTAAAGTGTTCACATTATGGGTATGAGAAATGGCATCAATGCCAATACTTTTTGGAGGGACTATTGCCACATGTGTAGGAATAGCTAATGTCGACACGTGGAGGAGAATTGATGTCGAAAAGTGTATTAGAGATTTGGGATTTTTTTCAGCAACAAGCAAATAATTCCTAACAACAAAGCAGATCATTAAGGAATGTGAGAAAAATCAAACGAGTAAATGAAGTTCATATTGGTGATTCAAGATAAGAAATCAAGGAAGTCAAAGAAATAGTTTCTCGCCAAATAGCATCTTTGATGGCTGCAAAATCAATAGAGCCACATGCCTATAATCAACTTGATCATGACTCATATCTAGATCAAGCTAATGCCATAAGTGTAATGGGAAAGCAACCAAACTACAATCCTCACTCTAATACTTGAAATTATGGGTGGAAAGACTATCCAAACTTTTCATGGTCTCAAGGATTCCAACAAAACAGAGTAGTAGCTCTAGCTCTATCAATGCAACCGGTTCCTCAGGCTCCTCAAGTCTCTCAACAATCATTCAGACCATACAATCAAAACTAGAGCTACTCTTAACCCAAACTATGGGAGAAAGCATCCAAAATTTTGAAAATTGGACTCACTCCGCAATTGATCAACAAAATCGCACCATTAATGAACTGCGGAATGAGATGAGAACAAGCATCAATTCACAAGCCCATTCGATTTCAAACTTAGAAAGGATGGTAGGTCAGCTAGTTTCTTCAGTTTAAAAGTTAACAATGACCGTTGAAAAGGGCAAATTCCCAAGCCAGCTAGAGCCAAATCCTAAAGGAGGACATAAACTAAGTACTGACTCAGCCCAGCAAAAAGAAGAGGTCAAAGCTGTGATGACCTTACGAAAAGGTAAAGAAGTTGATAACAAGGTAGAGATACCGGTGACAAAGATGACTCAAGTTGTGCCTATAGATTTTGAGGATTCATCAAAGGAGAAAGAAGAAAGTTGTCCATGAGAGTACATCCCTAAAGCTCCATTCCCTTAGAGGTTATCTAAAGCAAAAAAGGGAAATTCCACACGTGAGATTATGGAGATATTTAAACAGGTAAGTGTTAACATTCCCTTGCTTGATGCTATAAAGCAAGTGCCCTCTTATGCCAAGTTTCTTAAAGATCTTTGCAATAAAAAAAGAAGCATTCATATTCAAAAGAAGGCATTTTTAACCGAAAATATTAGTTCTATACTTCAACAAAAAATTCCTCCAAAATTTTAAAATTCAGGATCCTCTACTATATCATGTAGTATTGGGAACCATATATTTGAGAATGCTTTGTTAGATTTAGGAGCTAGTGTAAATCTTTTGTCGTACTCAGTATTTGTGAAACTTGGATTGGGAGAATTACACCTAACTCCATTTGTGTTAGAACTTGCAGATCGGTCTATGAAAATACCTCGTGGTATTGTGGAGGACGTGCTTATCCTAGTAGACAAGTTTTATTTTCTTGTTGATTTTATTGTGATTGATGCTGACCTTTCTTGTCAACTGCTGATGCTCACATTCAATGCATGACTAGAAATATAAAGTTGTCCTTTGGTAATATGACTATAGAGCTTAATATCTTTAACATTGCCAAACAACCTCATGATGGAGATGATGAAATTTTTTACATGAGTTTTATTGAAAAATTAATTGATTACCATCTTTCTTTTAACCTTAATGATGACCCTTTATAAGAATGGTTAACTCACTTTGGTTTGGTTTTTGACCAAATTAATGCCTCACTCGATTAATCACCATTCATGGATACTAATAATTGGAAGTTAAAAGAAGAGCAATTGGCACCATTTGGGAAAAATCTCATCCCATCAGAATCATTACTGAAACTTAAACTTAAACTATCATCCAACACTTTGGAATATACATCCTTGGAAGAAGAAAGTACATTGTAAAAAATCACTTCATCATCCCTTCCCAATAAAAAACTAAATGAAAGTATCATGTACCCCTGCCATAGTTCAAAAAGAAGGTTCCAATTGGCAGAATTTAAGGATATTTGCAGCGATGAAAAGGCTAAAGATTACAAAAAGCGACTGAAAGTCTTTCATGACAAGCATATCGTGAGAAAATCTTTTACACCAGGTCAGAAAGTGCTTTTATTCAATTATCATGTGCACTTATCCCTAGGTAAGTTATACTCTTGATGGTCTAGCTCTTTTATTGTTCATATTGTTTTTCCACATAGAGCAATTGAAATTAAGGATCCAAAGAACAGTGTCATTTTCGAAGTCAATGGTCAAAGATTAAAGCCATATCTAGAGTACCAACCACATGACGAAGACACCGAAATTAATTTGAGTGACCCACCAAATTTGAATTGAGACATTTTCATTTCTTTTCGGTGATTTAATTTCTTTTTGTCATTTCAATTCTTTTGTTCAAAATTATTTATTTCTGTTAAAGTGAGTTTGATTACTAGTCATATTTTCTTTCGTTACTTATCATAAATACCTCAATCAGACAGATTCTCTTCATCCAACTTAAGCATCTAAATGGCTTGCTCCAATTTGTCAATCACATCCTATTTAGAAACTTCAACCACCAATATTAGTATTCCACTTTGAAGACTTAGAAAGACAACTCAAGGAAATAGAAGGTGGTATCTATAAAATCCAATTGGAACTTGAGGTAAATTCAATAAGAGGACGTTTGTAAATAGTTGTTTGCGTATACTTTTTTTTTTTTACGTTGTGTGTTTTTTATTTTCCTTTATTTTCTTTCACGTGTTACTTGATTTCCCAGGCTTTATTTTATTTAAGTGTGCTTTAATTTGTTACCTCGGTTAAGTGGCAGATAACGGTACTCCGTGACAATCAAAGTTGGTTACTTCAATTGCCCATAATAACTGATATTTTGAGGAGACGAAATGGATAAAAATACAATTTTGGCAAAGCTTCACAGACAATTTCTTTCATTTCCTCAGAATGTTCTCCTTACAATCTATAAAGCTCGGTCCGAACGCATGCGATTACTTATGAGAAATATCATCCCTTCTGACATCCAATGGTTAATTGAAGCCAAAGTACGATAGGCAGGTAAGTTACTTCCCAAATTTATTGTATATATGCCTAGTTGTGGTAAAGAAAACTACTCAAGAAAACGAAGAGCTCGACGACTTCTAGTTGCTTGTCATAAGTGTGCCAAAATGGAATACAATAAAAAGACGAGTACTTTAAGAATGGTGTCTGATAACAGGGAAGACAAGATTTAATTCATTAGAGATGACTTGAATAAAGAGTCATTGGATAATAGTCTTTTATCTCTTGAAACACATCCCAATGGATACGTACAGAGAGCAATTCTCCAGTTATGGCCATTATTCCAAAAAGCACATGTAAGATATAGTCTCGGGAATCTGACTATAAACGATTCTATTTTTCAGTTTATAAGAAAAATTGATGGGAAGCCTATCCCCGACCTATAGAGGACGTTCAAGCCGTTTCTAGACGCAAAACCAGGAGGAAGATGTGAGCCACAATCACAACTACTAGTACAGGTCTTTTTTTATTTAATGTTCTTTTATCATTTGCATTATTATTTTATCTTTTTCTGTAGTTCACTTTTTTCTTTTAACTTTGAAGCCACAAACTTCACAAGTCATTTGAAAAAATGCACCATTTCCTTTACAGCTATGTATCATTATGGTTGTTACCAAGATCTTTAAATATAAGATTATTTTGTTAAACATTCACAAGTTTTTTTTTTATGATTGTCTCAATGGCAGCACCTTCAAGTAGACAATTTAAGAACATTTGTGTGGTTGCTGGGTTTCACTATAGAAAGTATAAAGAGTTTGTTGAGGTAGCCATAGATCTTGATTGAGTCCTAATAGAGAGAAAAATACACTTAGTATATGAAGGAGGTGATCGAGGGTTATCAAAACTTATTGCAGAAGTTGCCTACAATAGAAGAAGCCACGTGCTAGGCATTTCCGAAAGCCTTAAGACCTCTTGTAAGCATGCCCGGCCTACCAATTGGAGAAGAGTTAATTGTCTCTACCATGTAAGAAAGACTATCTGAAATGCTACACAACATGCTGAAGTATTCATTTTCTTGATAGAAGATCTTGCAACTTTAGAGACATTATTTACATTTGCATCTTGGGCCAATCTGAACATTCATAAAAACCTATCGGTTTGTTAAATGTTAATAACTTTTATGATGACTTACTTATATTTCTTAACCATGCAATACAAAATCATTTCATTCCTTTCACAATAAAAAAAAAATTATTTGTGCTCCTACTACTAACGAATTACTTGATCTTTTACAAGCTTATAGATTAGAGCCAGATCCTAGGACCTCTTCATTGGATTGGTCAACTGATGATGGTAGCAGCAGCAGTAAGAATCATAACTTAGATTTAACACTCAATCTATAAATGTTTTCTTTCATTTTGTGTTGCAGTACTCAAGTGATGTCTTCTAAACCCTACTTCTTTCCTTTAAAACATTGAAGACAATATCTCATTCTGGTTTGGCGGAGGGAATAGTCGATGATTGTGGAATGTTTCAATCTTAGAGAAGTTTTTATTAATTTTTGTTATAGGAAAAACTTTAGCTAAATTTTTTAGTCGAAAATGGCTGAATATGAAGTGTAGTGACTCTAGAAACGCATCTTCTTTGTCTTGGAGTTAAAAAAAAAAGTTAGGTATTTTATGTGATCTTTTTACATTGGATGACATGATGACTTTGAAATTCTTGTATTTGTATTACCTTTGGCCTTGAGTTATGTTACACCATATTTGCTACTCTGCATGCTAATGTTGGTGACAAAAGTGAATTGAGTGAGCTGACAAGTAAAATTGGTTAAGTTACTTGAATGAATGCACATGTCATAATTCCAAGAGAGTTTTTGAGCCTATCATTTTTCTTGGAGAGTAACCCTTTTTGCTCATTCTTCATATAGCTTAGCAATTGACTATACATGATCTCTATATTTTTCTTTGAGTCAAACATTTTAAAAAAAACTTGTGTTGCTACATCTAAATGTCCATCGAGTTAGTAAAAATGGAAGACTATTTAGAGCCCTAAAAGATGATGGAAATGCCATCTTTGACCCGTTTGAGCCTTTTCCAGCCATCTATTTTGTAAAATATCCATAGTTAGCCCTTTTGAGCCTAGAGAAAATAAAAAAAAAATTGTGTTTTCCTTGTTAACTCATCATCCTCTTCTACTCCAATTTAGAGTAGTACTCTACGTTTTATGTATTCCATTACCTACTCATCGTTTGAGACAATTTTAGATGATTATTTTAAAAAAAAAAGGTGCAATATATATATATATATATATATATATATATATATATATATATATATATATATATATATGAAAGAGAAAAATGATGTGTAATTAAAAAAGAAAAAAATATAATAATAATATTTAAAAAAAATGGTGCAATATATATATATATGAAAGAGAAAAATGATGTGTAATTAAAAAAGAAAAAAATATAATAATAATAATAATCATAAATGAATTGCGCCTTATAATTATCAAAAGATCTTTATTTTTTTCTCAAAAAATATTTTATTTTTTTCCTATTGTCACTTCTTTGTTAGCCATATCCTTAACCTATATTACATCTTAATAAAAGTCCTTCTTGATTTTAGGGAAATATAGTCTGAAATAGAAGCTAGTAATATGGACTAAAATGATGTAGTGACACACGCACACACACACACACACACACACATATATATATATATATATATAAGAGTCGGTTTGACTATCATTTCATTTTATTGGGTGTCATACTATATGCTATGCTGTGGGCATTATTCTTGGTGAGAGTGTGTGATATTGTCATTCATTAATTTTTCTCAAGTTATCATTTTTAAAGTGACTGTTTTTCTTAGATTTATTTTCTTCTGAGAGTGTCACTCTAACCTGTGAGATTTTGGGGTTGACATGTCACACTTGAAAGTGGCTTAATTAATGTACCTTTGATAATCGATTAATTTGCATGTGTTTGCTTGACTAACTCATGCGGATGGTTGATGTGCGAGTGATATCTCTTTAGGCTGAAGATAATGCTTATACTTTTATTTGATTATTGTCATTAATCTAATTGAAGAAGTAAATATAATTGCCTTAAAAAAAGTTTTGGTTGAATTTTGTTATCGCTTAATTTGTTAGGGACTAGTAATAAGCTAGTTGAGAGGTGTGTTAATTCCTAGAGAGTATATATTTATAAAGAGTAAAATCATCATTTTACACTCCAAGTCTCACTAACATCTCCACTTTTATATATTTTAAGTCATTGATATTGAATTGTATATGTTTATGTGTATTTTTAATACTTTATGTATTTCAATAGTATTTTAGTCATTTCTCAATAAATGAGAAGTCGGACAGCAAAACGGACAAAATTTTTGAACTCAGAACATGTGAAAACATTATGAAAGAGATAAAGGGTAAAATCATAATTTTAAGATTTTAGTGGGCCCTGCTAACATGGAGTTGACTGCTGACATGGCGTTCATTGCTAACGTGTCGTTGAATACTGACATATCGTTGACCGAAAAATGTAGAAGAAGTCTATTATACTGAAAAATGAGCTTACAATACATGCAATGCACTGAATCATACTTGTTGAATTTTGCGTTGACCGATGACATGACAGAATATTAGTGGACTGAAAAACGCTCATACCGTGCATGCATACACATGGAATGACAGCCCTGGTGATGTGTTCCAATTAATGAGAGAGTGCCACATGGCGCAATCCTGAGAGTTCGAATTGTTTTCATCTGTTGACCATGATTTACTCATTGTATCTATAAATAAAGGGCTCCCCCCTAATTTGACACCCCTGAATCTATTTTTGGGCTCTATTTCCTGTAATTCCTTCTCCATCTTGTATTTTATATGTATTTTAATAAAATTTTTATTTTACCAATATCAAGATTCCGGCAACAATTCACAAAGATTATACTAAAGATATTCGTGTTTAAAGGGTAAGAACACAATGAACACATATGGTTAGGTTTTGGATGCGCAAAATAATAATATTTTGGGCAAAAAATTTTCACACAATGGAAAATCATATTTTGATTCTATAAGACACTAATAATGGAAATTGAAAGATTATATATATATATATATATATATATATATATATATATATTTGTAAACATTGAATAACTGAAAATTAAAGGAATTTAAGGTAAGGAATTGGTAAAATTTACAGATTTAAGGAAATAAATCACAAGGATGCAAAATTAAGAAACCTTAAATACTGTTCATACATAATTGTTTATGCGATACTGTTTATGCGACACTATTTATGCAATATTGTTCATTCAAAACTGTTTACATTTTTTTTAATTGAAAAAAAATACGAAATCAAAATAAAGATAGGCAAAACCTAATTAGAATCTTTGCTCTGAAAACAACTAATACGAATCCCGCCAAGAACTGATGAGACCGTAATCAAATTAGGCTCCAAGATCGTTTATAATTCTAGGAATTGAATAAAATCACGACCTGTTGCTTAATAAAGCAAGAACCTTGGTATGTGAGGACGCCACAATCAATTGTGGATGGTCTGATTAATAAGTAAAGAGTTAAACGCCACGAAAAATTTGATAAGTTCAAAGAGTTCGTTTAAGAACTAAAGAGAATTATACTCTCAAGTAAATTGCATGAAAACTTCTTATTTCTCTCTTATTGAATGCGAATATATATAGGTTAAAGAAATTCCGGCCATAATTGTCCTAGATATTTCCTGCCATAAATCCTGATAAAAAATCGGAAACAAATCCTAATCCAAAATTAAATCAGAATCTAATCTAATAAAAAGAAAAGAATCCTGAATAAATCAGGATCTTAATTTAATAAAAAGGAAAGAATCTTAAATGACTAAATAAAATGAAAACAACTAATTTTTTGCCTCTTTTAAGAATAAAAACACTATTTGAAAAGATAGCTGCATATCTTTCATCCTTAATGCGCCGATTTCATAAATTTGATTGCTCATAAAATTCAAAAGCTTGAATCACGCATTTATTGGTCTGAATATCTTGTGAGATTTCTTCAATAGGCCTCGATGAATTGGATTGATCCAAAATTGCTTGAATCAGCCCATTAACTGCTTCTTTGAATTTTTTTGCACGAGCTCTTGTAACGGGTCCGACGGGAACTTGCATAGGATCTGAATATGCCTTATTCCACATGTTTGTGCCATCTTTATCCATAATTTCATCAAGAGGAATAATTTTTTTTGTTGAAAATATCCTTAATTCAATGTGTATCGATTTTAGGGATGGCAATTGTAATCACAAGCCCGCTTAAACTCGCCTACCGAAACCCACCCGCTGTGGGTAATTTTACGGGTTGCAGACGAGTTTGCTATTAGAAATTGAAACCCGTACTAACTTGCGGGTGGGTTTAGTATTAACTAAATATCCACTGGATACCCGTATGGATACCCATCAAACTCGTAACTTTTTTTTCAAATATTTTAATTTAATTTTAATTGTAAAAATAATTAAATCTAAAAATATGTAAAATAATTAAATATAAAGTGTTCTAAACTTATCACACTTGTGGTGTGTACAAGTCATAACTTAAAGCATGGATTATTATATATTTATTATAGTTTTGTATAGACTATTATTCTGTAACTTAATGCATAGATTATTTCATTATTATAATTTGTTCTTTGGATTAATATTTTTAATCATAATCATTGTTATAGGAATCGTGTTAGATGAGTGCAAATGATGGTTAATAAAATGAAGATCTTCACTCTTAGAGCTTGTGTTGAATAAGAATATGAAACAATAATTGTTGTTTAACTTAAAGCATGAATTATTTGTGCTTTCTTTTGTGAATTTATGTATTTCATACTTAAATTTGAGAATTTGTATTGGATGGACGGTGAAATTTTAATTTTTCATTTACATTAATTAAATTTAGAATTGAGTATGTTACGTGAAATTTTAGGTTGTTAATATAAATTTATATATTAAACATTTATAATTTTAAATATGCGAACTCGCAAAAAATCCATCAGGTAACATTGCGAGTTTGATAATTGTTAAAACACAGAGCGAATTTTCTTAAAAAATTAAAACCCACAATCAGTGCAGGTGTAAGTTTGGTGATTTAAATTTTGTGCAAGTGTAGGTTTGATATTCGCAAACCCACTGCAAGCGGTGCCCATTGCCAAGGCCTAGTCGCTTTATAGGTAATGAGGTTTTAAATATATTTAAATAGAATACCAAAAGTTAGCTCTCAAAAATAAAAAATTAAATCAAATGTCAATAATTTTAATAAGAGTTACTCTTTAAAAAGAAAAGCATTGAATTTTTTTGGAGAAAAAAAATAATGAAGTAACGTTCAAAATATTTATTATAGTATAAAAATATATCTTATATTTAAGGTGAAGATTATCAAATAAGAGAGATAATTATGAATGAGAAAAATAATAAGATAAAGCCTAAAAATTAGGCTTTTCTACAATATATACATGGCTTAAATTTGTTTTTGAATCTTGAAAAAAAAAATTGATCGTACTAATTAATAAATAAATATCTAAAAATTGGGGCGTTTTTAAATATAGGGCCCTAGGCAACTGTCTAGTTTGCCTAATTCTAAAGCCACCACTATACTTATATAGAGCACAACGACTCATTCAAAACGTTGTCTTACTCTTGACTAATTGTCATTTATATTACATGCATCACTTCTTCTATGGTCCGTCTTTTGTGTTTACGGTCTGTTTAAGATAGAGATGTTTGATGGATTAAAAATAAAATAGCTTAGGTAGGTTAAGTTCTTGTACACTCTGAGGAGATATCCAAGCACTCTAATATATGTATTGACTAGAAGACAAGGAGGAGACTAGACTAAAAGACAAGGAGGAGACTAGAATCAAATCAATTCTAAGACCTGGTCAAAGGTCAACCAGCGAGCCCTCCTCCGGGAAGTAAAGCACAACAGTTATGAACGTTCAAATATTTTAACTGCAACCCAATCATTACCTCATAACCACTATACTAATTCACCACTCAATTGGGAGTTTAATAACTACTTTGTAACTGACGCATTAACTAAGAATTCAAGGAGCACGGTCAATCTAGTAACGCCCATGTATGGCAACGGGCACGGTAATTATGGAGGTATATAAAATTTCATAAGATCCTAAAAGAAGGTAAGTACACTTGAATATTAAGGGAAACCCTGCCTCTCTAGAGCTAAAATTTTTTTGTTATTTACAATTTATCTATTTCTAGTCCTTTTTTAATCATAAAAAAATAATAATTAAGTTATAGGAGACTTGTGTAAGTTTTTCCTTGAAGAAGACTCCATTAGTGACTTGAGCGTCAGCTAGTTTTTGCAATAATAAGCTTGAACAGATTTCTGTATCATTATTTTAGCGTCGTCTGTGGGTAATAGACGAAAAGTCACTTTTGCTAAAGCTAGATTGTAGAAGATGATTATAGTATTTGTGGAAAGGAACAATGAATGTTCGAGATAATAATACATAAGAGACTGGATTGGAAGAGTCCGTTATGATACGAGAGATAGCGAATGAGGCTCATGATAGAGTGGTAGAGGAGAGAATAGAGTGAATGGAAAAGCAAATGGAAGTTCTAGCAGTAATTTTCGATGAGCTGAGAGATAGGTAGAGGAGATTTAGTAAAATAAACTAAAAAGAGAATGTGGATGTCACAAGATCTAGCAATAGAAGTGTGTGTGATGAGCAAGGCCTGAAGACTAGAATTCAGCCATGAAGCGAGCAGAACATAACTAATGGAATTGAGATAAGCCTTGAGAAGAGAGAGCTTAGACAGCATTTACATAATGCAGAGTTGGAGCACGAATAAGTTGTACCACAGAATCCTAGTCGCGCATTGGAGTTAGAAGGAGAGATAAGGAGATTGGGCCATGTAATTGATGAGATGCAAGATAGAGAAAAAGCTCTAAGTTAAAGGATTATACTAGATAGTGAATCCCCACTGTTAGTGGAGATTATAAGCACCACCATTCTAAAGGATTTTCTCTTTCATGGCCTTAAGTTTTTGGGGAAGAGTGATCATTTGGTGCACTTTGAGCGCTTTACTGACATGATAGGAGTATAGGGTTTGATATAAACATAGAGATATAGAGTTTTTTTTTACTAAACATAGAATGGAGCACATGAATGGTATTTTAGATTGCCTCGTGAAAGTATAAGGAGTTTTAAAATAATGTATAAAGAGTTTGCAGAGTAGTTTCGTAGAGCGGTAGCTATAGAATATGATATGATGGAATTAATGGAGGTCAAGGAGAGAGAGGATGAGCCCCTAAGGGAGTTTGTTAAGAGATACCAACAAGCAATTCTAGAACTTGGAGCCTTTAATCATCCTCAAGCATTGAGAGGATTGAAAGAATGAGTGAGGATAGGAATGTCATGGGATAACCTAAGCAATCCAGCAATACGGTTATACTTTACTGTATATGAGCAGGTGAAGAGAGATATCGAGATTGAGAAGGAAAAAATAACAAGGCTAAGGAGCGAATAGTTAGAAGAGTTGAGATATAAAGAGAGGAGGATTCATAAAGAATTTCGACTTGTTGTGTGAATTAAAGACTACACGAGCAGATGAGCAAGTGGTCGAGTGGTCTCTTACTAACATCACCAAAAGCCCACCCTAACCTCACTACAATTGAGTCTTACCACCTCAATCCCCAAGCACAGATTACTAAAGTACTATCATCAGCCCTATGGTAACCCTCATTATAACACTCTAGTAAACAACTACTTATAAAATACTAGATCTAATAGAATAAACCATTCATTATTTGCACCAATGAATAATAATTTTCCTAGAGACAGAACCATGCAAATGATTGACCAGAGCCCTGCTTACAAGTAGTACACTCTTCCGAGATCTCTTGTACACACCATTAACAGTTACAAAACTAGCTAATAGGCAAGACATGAGTAGGTTCTGCAAGTTCTATGGCACTCATGGTCACATAGCAACTCAATATCGTGACCTCAAAATCCAAGTGAAAGACTTAGTAAGGAACCGATACCTTGACAAGTTCACTTATGGTTATTATCTAGTGGTAGATCAATAGAATACAGAAAAAGATGAGACTGAGGGAATAGATAGAGAGCATTCAATAGTAAGAGTAATAGCAGGGGGCCCAACATTAGCAGGAGACTCGAATAAAGCCAGAAAAAATTATGAGAGTTATGCAATGATCAGTTGAAAGGTGTTGTTTAACATACCATTGGCAAAAAAGGCCAATACTAGGCAAGTCCCAATCATGTGGACAAAGGATGCCTTCGTTATAAAAGTAAATATTGCAAATAAAGAGCTCAACAGAATACTTATGCATTTAGAAAGCTCGGTGGATATTCTCTTTAAATCTACACTTGATGAGATGAGAATCGCAGATGTGAAATTCAAACATACTAATACCTCATTGAAGGGATTTAGAAGAAGAAGGTTAACACCCTTAGAAATAAAAGAATTATCAGTCACCATAGGCTCGAGGCCATTTAAGAAGGGCATGATGCTAGATTTGTGGTTGTTAAAGAATGTAGCCCTTACCAGATGATTCTTGGGAGGCCTTTTTTGAAGATTAGTCAATGTGTGATGTCCACTCATTATCTAGCTCTCAAATATCAGGTGAACAAAGTAGTCGGAGTTGTGAAGGGCGACCAGAGAGTTACTAGGAGCTGTTATAAAATAACAACCAAAGAAGCTATGCAGATAACCTCGTTGGATACTTGGGGAGAATCAAATAAAAAAAAGGTAGGAATTAGTTAAGGATTAGAAGAGGTAGGGTGAAGGCCAGTGATCTTGAAAAGAAAGTTAAGATAAGATCAAACATGAGTGAATATCCGATGAAAAGTTTAATCAATTGCTTGTGAGCACATGTTGAAATATTTGTTTAGTTGCACGAGGACATGCTAGGCATTGACCCGAATGTTGCATGTCGTAAATAGGCAATCAGTAAGGAAATGAGACTAGTAAAATAAAAAATGAGATGTTTTAACCAAGAGAGGTATGACTCCATAAGCAGTAAAATGGAAAAGTTATTACAAGAAGGATTCATTTAGAAAGTCAATTATCTTGAATGGATTTCCAATGTGGTATTGGTTAAGAAGACAAATAGAAAGTGGATCATGTGAGTGGATTTCACAGACTTGAATAAAGCCTAGCCAAAGGATAGATTTTCATTACCAAAGATAAACCAACTGGTCGATTCTACAGCAAGATACAGCCTGCTTAACTCCATAGATGCATTCTCAAGTTATAACCAAATACCCAAGTGTTGAGTCTTACAGAGTGTATGTTTATAAAGGGTAAAATCATCATTTTACACCCCAAAGTCTCACTAACATATCCACCTTTATGTATTTTAAGTCCCTTGATATTTAATTGTCTATATTTATATGTATTTTTAATGTTTTATGTATTTTAGGATATTTTAGTCATTTTCCATAAACGAGAAGTCGAATAGGAAAACGGATAGCATTTTTGAACTCAAAACGGTTGAAAACCTTAAGAAAAACATAAAGGGCAAAATCATAATTTTAAGATTTTTATGGGCCCTGCTGACATGGCGTTGACCTCTGATGTGGCGTTGACTGTTGACGTGGCATTGACTGCTGACGTCTTATTGACCGATGGCGTGGCATTGACGGATGATGTGGCAGAAGTCTATTGGACCGAAAAATGAGCTTACAATACATGCAATGTACTGGATCATATTTGTTGACTTTTACATTGACCGATGACATGGCAAAATATTAGTGGACCAAAAATCGCGCGTACTGTACATTAAATGAATCATTTCTAGATGAAAAATTGATGAGTGCGGAAGTATTACCATGGTATGCTAATATAGTTAATTATCATGTTACAGGCCAACTTTCAAAGCATTGGATCAAGCAAGACAAAGCCAAATTTTTTGTGGAAATAAAGAATTTCTTTTGGGATGATCCTTACCTGTTCAAGTATTATGCTGATCAAATTGTCAGACGATGTGTCCCAGAAAATGAATTTCAAAACATCCTTTCATTCCGCTTTAAACAAACGTATGGAGGCTATTTTAGTGATAAGAAAACAACTACTAAAGTTTTACAATGTGTTTTCTATTGTCCTACTTTATTTCGAGATGCTTACACTTTTTGTTCTTCATGTCACAGATGTTAGCGTATGGGAAGCATTGCACGAAGGAATATGATGCCCTTAAATCCTATTCTGGTAGTCAAAATTTTTTATGTGTGGGGCATTGATTTCATGGGACCATTCCCTCATTCTTTTGGACATCAATAATATTGGTTGCTGTCGATTATGTATCTAAGTGGGCAGAAGCCATTTCATGCAGAACTAATGACCATAAGGTAGTAATTGGGTTTTTAAAAAGCAATATTGTTTCATGCTTTGGATTCCCTCGAGCAATAATCAGTGATGGTGGTGCCCACTTTTATAACAAATCATTCAAAGCTCTTTTTGAAAAGTATTCCATTACTCACAAAGCGGCCACACCTTATCATCCGTAAACTAGTGGCCAAGTCGAGATTTCCAACAGGGAAATAAAGCACATATTAGAAAAGAAAGTGAGGTCAGACAGAAAAGATTGGTCATTGAGACTCGATGATGCATTATGGGTATATCGAACAGCTTTTAAAATCCCGATTAGGATGTTACCCTATAGGCTGGTGTATGGGAAAGTTTGTCACCTACCTGTTGAACTCGAGCATCATGAACATTAGGCCATCAAGAAATTTAATTTTGACATGCAACAAGCTAGCATAGAAAGAAGATTACAGCTGGCAGAACTTGAGAAAATTCGCAATGAAGCGTACGAAAATGCTAAGATTTATAAACAGTGAATGAAAGTCTTTCATGACAAGTAAATCATGAGAAAATCATTTACTCCAGGTCAGAAAGTGCTTTTATTTAATTCTAGATTGCATCTATTCCCCGGTAAGTTACGCTCTCGATGGTTTGGTCCCTTTATTGTTCATACTGTTTTTCCACATTGAGCAATTAAAATTAAGGATTCAAAGAACAATGCCATTTTCAAATATTAAAGCCATATCTAGAGTACCAACCATATGACGAAGACCCCGAAATTAATTTGAGTGACCCACCAGATTTAAATTGAGATCTTTCCATTTCTTTTTGGCGATTTAATTTCTTTTTATCATTTTATTTTACTATTCTTTTGCTCGAAATTATTTATTTCCTGTTAAAGAGTGTTTGATTACCACTCATATTTTCTTTCGTTACTTATCATGAATACCTCAATCAGAAAGATCCTCTTCGTCCAACTTAAGCGGCTTCTACGTGTGAAACATGATCTAAACGGCTTACTCCAAGTTTATCAATCACATCCTATTTGGGACCTTCGACCACTAGCATTAGTATCCCACTTTGAAGACTTAGAA
Organism: Murraya koenigii; assembly: GCA_025617385.1. Lineage (NCBI taxonomy): Eukaryota > Viridiplantae > Streptophyta > Magnoliopsida > Sapindales > Rutaceae > Murraya > Murraya koenigii. The sequence continues at coordinate 19,477,330 of CM046815.1, forward strand.
AGATAGCTCAAGGAAATCGAAGGTGGTATCTATGAAATCCAATTGGAACTTGAGATAAATTCAATAAGAGAATGTTTGTAAGTAGTTGTTTGCTTATACACATTTTTTTTCTTTCCGTTGTGTGTTTTTATTTTGTTTGCTTTCACGTGTTACTTGATTTCACAGGCTTTATTTTATTTAAGTGTGTTTTAATTTGTTACCCTGGTTAAATGACGGATAACGGTACTCCGTGACAATTAAAGTCGTTTATTTTAGTTTCCCATAATAATTGATATTCTGAGGAGAGAAAATGGATAAAAATATAATTTTGGCAAAGCTTCACAAACGATTTCCTTCACTTCCTCAGAATGCTCTACTTACAATCTATAAAGCTCGGTCCAAACACATGAGATTACTTATGAGAAATAACATCCCTTTTGACATCCGATAGTTAATTGAAGCTAAAGTACGATTGGTAAGTGAGTTACCCCCGAAATTTATTGCATATATGCCTGGTTGTGGTAAAGAAAACTACTCAAGAAAACGAAGAGCTCGACAGCTTCCAGTTGCTTGTCATAAGTGTGCCAAAATGGAATGCAATAAAAAGAAGTGTACTTTAGTAATGGCATCTAATAACAAGGAAGACAAGATTCAATTTATTAGGGATGACTTGAATAAAGAGTCATTGAATAATATCCTTTTGTCTATTGAAACACATCCCAGTGGATATGTACAAAAAGCAATTCTCCAGTTATGGTCATTATTCCAGAAAGAACATGCGAGATATAGTCTCGAGAATCTGACTATAAATGACCTTGTTTGCTAGTTTATAAGAATTTTGGATGGGAAGCCTATCCTCGACCTATAGAGGGAGATAAAATCAGAGGAAGATATGAGCCACAATCATAACTACTAGTACATATCATTTTTATTTATTGTTCTTTTATAATTTGCATTATTGTTTTATCTTTTCTTGTTGTTCACTTTTTGCTTTTGACTTTAAAGGCACGAACTTTATGCGTCATTTGAAAAATGCTCCACTTACTTTACAGCTATATATCATTATGGTTTTTACCAAGATCTTTAAATATGTGCTTATTTTATTAAACATTCATAAGTTGTTTTACTTATAAATTGTCTCAATGGTAGTACCTTCAAGTAGACATTTAAAAACATTTGTGTGGTTTCTGGGTTTCATTATGGAAAGTATAAAAAGTTTGTTACGGCAGTCATAAATCTTGGTCGAGTCCTAGCAGAGAGAAAAATACACTTAGTATATGCGGGGGTGATCGAGGGCTATTAAAGCTTATTGCAGAAGCTACCTACAATAAAGGAAGCCAAGTGCTAGGCATTATTCCGAAAGCCTTAAAATCTCTTGTAAGCATGCCCAGCCCACCAATTGGAGAGGAGTTAGTTGTCTCCACCATGCAAGAAAGACTATCTAAAATAGTACAACATACTGAAGCTTTCATTTTCTTGCCAGGAGATCTTTCATCAAAAACCCATTGGTTTGCTAAATGTTAATAACTTTTTTGATAGCTTACTTGCATTTCTTAACCATGCAATAAAAAATCATTTCGTTCCCTTCACAATAAAAAAAAAAAAATTTATTTGTGCCCCTACTGCTAACGAGTTACTTGATCTTTTACAAGCTTATAGACCAGAGCCAGATCCTAGGACCTCTTCATTGGATTGGTCGACTAATGATGGTAGCAGCAGTAGTGAGAAGCATAAATTAGATTTAACTCTCCATTTATAAATATTTTCTTTGGTTTTGTGTTGCAACATTCAGGTGATGTCTTTTAAATCCTACTTCTTTCATTCTAGTTGGGGGGAGGGAATAGTTGATGATTGTGGAATGTCTTAATCTTGGAAAAATTTTTACTAATTTTTATTGTAAGAACTAACTTTGCCTTAATTTTTGAGTCGAAGATGGCTGAATATGGAGTGTAGTGACTCTAGAAACGCATCTTCTTAGTCTTGGAGTTAAAAAAATAATAATAAAAGTAAAAAAAATAAAAAGTGCATTTTATGTGATCTTTTTACATTGGATGACATGATGACTTTCAAATTCTTGTATTTGTATTATCTTTGACCTTGAGTTATGTTACATCATATTTGCTACTCTGCATGTTGATGTTGGTGACAAATGTGAATTGAATGTGCTGACAAGTAAAATTAGTTAAGTTACTTAAAGGAATGCTCATGTCCTAATAAATTCCAAATGAGTTTTTGAGCCTATCATTTTTCTAGGAGAGTAACCATTTTTGCCCATTTTTCATACAATTTACTATACATGATCTCTATATTTTCCTTTGAGTCAAACATTAAAAAAAAAAATTGTGTTGCTACATCTAAAAGTCCATTGAGCTAGTAAAAATGAAAGACTATTTAGAGCCCTAAATGATGATGGAAAGGCCATCTTTGACCTGTTTGAGCCTTTTTCAGCCTTTCTTTTTTAAATATTCATAGTTAGCCCTTTTGAGCCTAGATAAAAAAAAAATTATGTTTTCTTTGTTAACTTATCGTCCTGCTCTACTCCAATTTAGAGTAGTGCCCTACATTTTATACGTTCCATCACCTACTCATGTTTGAGAAAATTTTAGATGATTATTTAAAAAAATTTATGCAATATATATATATATATATAAGAAAAAAAAAGTGCAATTGAAAAAAAATAGAAAAATAATAATAATAATAATAATAATAATAATAATAATAATAATAAATGAATTGCACCTTATAATTTTTAAAAAATCTTTATTTTATTTTCTCAAACAATACTTTGTTTTTCCTATTGTTCCTTCTTTGTTAGCCATATTATTAACCTACATTACATCTTAATAAAAGTCCTTCTTGATTTTAGGGACCTATAATCTGAAATAGAAGATAGTAATATGGACTAAAATGATGTAGTAATACATATACATATATATATATATATATAAAGTTGGTTTGACCATCATTTCATTTTATTTAGTGCATACTATATGCTAAGCTGTGGGCATTATTCTTAGTGAGAGTGTGTGATATTGCCATTCATTAATTTCTCTCAAGTTATCATTTTTAGAGTTACTGTTTTTCTTGGGTTTATTTTCTTCTGAGAGTTGAGATTTTGGAATTGACGTGTTACACTTGAAAGTGGCTTAATTAATGTAGCTCTGATAATCGATCAATTTGCATGTATTTGCTTGACTGACTCATGCGGATGGCTGATATGCGAGTGATATCTCTTTAGGCTAGAGTTAATGCTTATACTTTTATTTGATTATTTTCATTAATCTAATTGAAGAAGTAAACATAATTGTCTTTAAAATATATATATATATATATATATTTGGTTGAATTTTGTTATTGCTTAATTTGCTAGGGACTACCAATAAGCTGGTTGGGGGGTGTGTTAAGTCCTAAAGAGTGTATATTTATAAAGGGTAAAATCATCATTTTACACCCCAAAGTCTCACTAACATATCCACCTTTATGTATTCTAAGTCCCTTAATATTTAATTGTCTATGTTTATGTGTATTTTTGATACTTTATATATTTTAGGGATATTTTAGTCATTTCTCAATAAACTAGAAGTCGGACAGAAAAACAAACAGTATTTTTGAATTCATAACAGCTAAAAACCTTAGGAAAGACAAAAAAAGAAAAATCATAATTTTAAGATTTTGGTGGGCCCCACTGACGTGGTGTTGACTGCTAACGTGTCGTTGACCGATGGTGTGGCATTGAAGGATGATGTGGCAGAAGTCTATTGGAGCAAAAAATGAGCTTACAATACATGCAATGCACTGGATCATATTTATTGACTTTTACATTGACGGATGATGTGGCAAAATATTATTGGACCGAAAATCGCGCGTATCGTACATGCATATACACGGAATGACAGCCCTGGTGACATGGCACAATCCTAGGCATCCGAATTTTTTTCATCCGATGGCCATGATTTACTTGTTTTCTATGTATTTTAATAAAATTTCTATTTTATCCCTAGTTATAAAATGAGTAGCTAATTTATTTTCGAGCTTGACTTAAAGGTGAAGCCTCAACATAATCTATGAGTTTAATTTGGTAAGTTTATTTTTACTTTCTCAAATTTATTTAAATTGTTTTAACTTATCATAGATAGATAGTAATAATCTTGTCTAGATATTGCACTGGTATACCGACTCTCTAGTGCAAGATTATTACTATTTGGCACGATGAGCGCTTTACACTAGATTTATTATAGAAAAACCTCCCTCTAATTTATGTGGTAGGTCTTGACTCATTGTTGACATAAAATTCATCTAGGTTAATTAGTGGATAGTCTTGCCACCTTGTCGACTGTTAGACTATTATTACCTAGCACAACGTGTTCTTGATACCACATTTAATATAAGATTATTCTTACTAGCACAATGAGCTCTTGATGTCATATTTATTAGAGTTAGGTTTATGAAGAGTGAAAATACCCCCCTCATAAATTAATTGGAACTAAAACAAGAATATTAAGCCTATGGTGAAATATTGAGTGTGAATCTTAAGACCCAAGCACTTTTAATTTCAATTTTAAGATAAAATAAACTAGAAAATTTCACAAAAAAAGTATAAAAAATAAAGAATAATAATAATTCTACATAATTAAAATCCATCTTCTCGTAGGATCGACACTCGTCACCATTAATCTATACTTCAATAGATTCGTGCACTTTTGAATTCAATAAAATTTGCACAATACCATGTATGGACAGGATGAGGAGCACACAGCCTTTATCACTAACCAGGGTTTATTTTGTTATAAGGCAATGCCATTTGGCCTTAAGAATGTAGGGGCGGTGTATCAGAGGTTGGTGAATAGGATTTTAAAACCGTTGATTGGCCAGAAAATAGAAGTGTATATATACCACATGATCAGGAAATCAAAAGAACCCGAGGAACATGTGAAGCATCTTGAAGAGAATTTTGAGCTCTTGAAGTACGTATTTGGACTAAGTTCAGGAAAATTTCTAAGTTTCATGATCCGTCATAGGGGGATTGAGGCTAATTTAGAAAATATAAGAGTTATTAGAGAAATGAAGTCTCCTCACACACTTAAGGAGATACAGAGTCTCACAGATAAGTTAACAGCGTTAAATAGATTTATATCTCGTGCCACAGACAAGTGTCGTATCTTTTTTAAAATAATGAAAAAAGGAAAAAATATCTAAAAAAGATAGAATGGACGACAGAATACTAGGGGGCATTCTAGTAATTGAAGGAGTATTTGATTAAAGCCTTACTGATTTCAACATCATGAGTAGGTGATGAGTTGTAATTATACTTAGTTGTGTCTCAATGGGTTACGAGTTTAGTTTCGGTAAGGGAAGAGTCAGGAGTTGAACACACGTTGTACTATACAAGTAAAGTTCTGCTAGATGCCAAGACCAAATATCTAGAGATAGAGAAATGGGCGCTCACATTGGTTACCGCTGCTCTTAAATTAAGGTCTTACTTCCAAACATACTTAATAATCATGATAATCAATTAGTCATTTAGGCAAGTGTCACAAAAGCCAGAGGCCTCATGTCGTTTAGTAAAATAGTCGGTGGAAATGAGTGAAGTTGACATTAATTACCAACCCTGAACAACGATCAAAGCACAAGCAATAGTTGCCTTTATTGTTGAGTGCACTGAAACAGATAGAGAGGTTGATAATAAAGTTTAGACAGTAATAGTGGATGGATCTTATGGGGACCTAAGAGCAGAAGATGGGGTAATCCTAATTAGCCTAAAGGGTGTGGAAATTCCATACCCGCTATGATTGGAGTTTAAAGATACCAACAATCAAGCTGAGTATAAAGCCTTCATCGCTAGATTGAAGTTGGTTTAAACATTGTGAACGAAAAAAGTAAAAGTCTGAACAGACTCCCAGCTCATAGCCAACCATCTTAACAAGAACTTCCAAGAAAAAAGAGAAAAGATGGAACTCTTAAATAGACTTGATTATCTCCTATATTAAAGATAGAATAGTTGTTTGGGTAATATCGAGCAGGTCTCCTCGAGGCCAACCCAGCGCGAGTAAAAGACCTCGAGGTCAACCCATCTCAAAGCTGGTCAAGGTCGATGAGTTCAAGACTGGTCGTGCCCGAGCTTACTCTTCTGCTCGAGATCTTCATAGCCCCGTCAAAGCTGGTCAAGGTCGAGGAGCGTCTAGGCTGGTCGAAACCCGAGCTCATCCTCCTGCTCGAGGTCTTCAAACCCCCAGGCCTGACTCAACCATGCCAGTCACAGCACGGAGGAAGTGCAAGCTCCAGATACAGTTGATTCGGGACAGTCCGACCCGTCTCTCCAACGACTCTATACGGCAGTCGATGCTTGACCCATACCCCAAGCGGTATGGTGTCTTCACTGTTACCGATGGCCGGCACACACCCCCACAGTGTCATCATTCCATGCGCACACGGCCGACACTATGATCAGGCCATGTGTGCCTACCAGACAGTCCCGTATTCAGGAAATGCCACAATAATCCCAGCTGTCAGAGGGGCCCAGACACTATAGACGCGGGAACGACAGCCCCAAAGAAAAAAGGGCCAGAAAATGGAAGTATAAGAGGAAAACAGAAAGAGAGGCACGGGGTTCCAGAATTTTGGAGGTTCTTCTTCTTCTTCTCCATTTCATTTTTCCTAAGGATTTTTTACAAGTTATTCTTACTATAAAAAAGACAAAAACGCCCATTTATTCTTCCGGTCTCTCTAACAAAAAGAGGGATACAAAAAGAATAACCCGATCACTGACTTGAGCGTCGGAGGGTTTTGCCGAAAAAACATCCGGCGACCCCTGACCCTGTTTTTGTGAGTATAGGCCCGAGGAGACTGCCATTCCAGTGAATACAGACGAATTGAAGTTGGAAAGCAGTCCTGCTCGAGCTCGAGCATACCGCGAGCAGGAGTTTCATCATTATTTAGAGGCACGCGAAAAACAGCATCAACATCTTGGCGCCATCTGTGGGGATCGGTTCAAAAAGCCTGATTTCCCAATACATTCAGAAGACATAACGCAACAATGAGAGGAAACAGCAGGAGGGGAATAAGTCCAGAGGAGTCGGTGACTTTGAGGGAGGTGGCCAACGAGGCTCAGAATAGAGAGATCCAGGAGAGAATGGATCAGATAGAGAAACAAATGGAAGCGTTGACGTCCCTCCTGCAAGAACTCAGGGAGGGACAGAGGAAAGCATGTAATGACATCCTTGAGTCCAGCCGCGGAAACACCCCCGTTCGGGAACATATAAGAGATGAAGCCCAGAGATCGAGGGCACCAAATGTTTCCGGGAGGGAGGAGACGAAGGTTGGAGGGGGAAGTACGAAGGTTGGAGCAGGTTGTGGAGGATCTCCAGGGAAACGGAAAAGGCCCGAGTTGAAGGATAATGCTGGATAACGAGTCTTCACTCTTAGCGGAGATCATGGGCGTCACAATTCCCTGAGACTTCTGTTTCCAGGATTTAAGGTTTTCAGGGAAGAGTGATCCGTTGGTGCACATAGAACGATTCAACGACATAACTGAAGTACAGGGCCTGACGGCAGCACAGCAGTGCAGGGCTTTCCCACTTACTCTAGAGGGAAGACCGAGAGAGTGGTATCGCAGGCTGCCACGGGAAAGCATTCTGAGCTTTGAACAGATGTGCAGAGAATTTACAGAACAGTTTCGAGGAACAATGACCCCCGAAGATGACATGATGGAGTTGTTGGAGATAAGACAAAGGGAGGGAGAACCCCTCTCGGAATTTGTTAAGAGGTACCACCGATCGGTTCTAGATCTTGGGGCATTCAACCATCCTCAGGCATTGAGGGGGCTGAAAGACGGAATAAGGATGGGAAGGCCATGGTATAATCTACGGAATCCCTCGATTCGTTCGTATTCTGATGCGTACGAACAGGTGAAGATGGATATGGTTATTGAAGAGGAAAAGATTGCGAAGCTGAGGAGTGAGCAGAGCAATGAAACAAAGAGGAAAGAAAAAGGAGGTGATGCCCGGGGAGCACCAACTTCTAGGACAATATGGGAACGGGTTGCCCCCTATAATCCATATCAGAGAGCTCCCCAGCCACGAATGGTTCCTGCCCCACCTCGCAGATCTCCAGGCCGGGACCACAGGGAGTATAGGCGGCATGATGACCATTCGTCCCACAACCAACCGTCGAGCCAACCTGTGTAGGTCCACAACAGAGCTCATTGTCCATTGCCACCCTCACCGAGAAGCTTCCCAAGTAATCGGGCTATATAGGTGGTTGAGCAGGACCCTGCCTACAGGTAATACACGACCTTGAAGGTGTCACTCGAAGAGATACTCAAAGTAGCAGAAGAGCGAGGATTGTTGAGCCCTCCAACACCGATGGTAAAATCAGCTGGCAAACGAGATAGGGGATTGTTTTGCCGCTTCCACGGTGACCACGGCCACTCAACGTCGCAGTGTCAGGATTTGAAGAACCAGGTCGAAGATTTGGTCAGAAACTGGTACTTGGATGAGTTCGTTGAAGGGGGACATTCGGTGGTCGAGCAGCAGCCGGAAGAGGATAATTAAGCCACCGGCATGGACCAGGAGCCACCGGCTACAAGAGTGATCTCAGGAGGACCCATGATGGCTGGAAATTCAAACAGGGCATGAAAAAATTATTGCAGATACGCCGCTGTCAGCCGGGAAGTCCTGTTCGCCGCACCTGTTGCAAAAAAGGCTAAGGTACAACAAGTACCCATCATGTGGACGGAGAAGGATGAGGAGGGAGTGCTATACCCCCATGAGGATGCCTTAGTCGTGAAGGCAAACATTGCCAATAAGGAGGTCGATCAGATATTGGTGGATTCCGGAAGCTCGGTGGACATTCTCTTCAAATCCACACTTGAGGATTTGGGAATAGCAGTTGCGAGCCTCGAGCAAACGAGCACTTCCCTGAAAGGGTTCGGGGGAGGAAAGCTGATCCCTCTGGGAATCATCAAATTGGCTGTAACTTTGGGCTCGAAGCCTTTTGAAAAGAAAATGATGCTAGACTTTGTGGTGGTGGATGAAGTCAGCCCCTACCAAGCAATATTGGGGAGGCCTTTTATGAAAATCAACCAATCAGTATTGTCTACCCACTACCTAGCCCTGAAGTACTGAGTAAATGGGGTCGTAGAAGTCGTCAGGAGTAGCCAGAGGGTCGCGAGGAGCTGTTACGCTGAGGCAGCAAAAAAAACCATGCAAATAACGTCATTGGACTCAAGTGGGGAGTCAAAGAATGGGAGGCAGGAGCCGGCTAAGGAACTGGAAGAGGAGATGCGTCAACCAAGAAAGGTACGAGGCCATAAACTGCGAGGTGGAGAAGCTACTGAAAGCAGGATTCATAAGGGAAATCTCCTACCCCGAATGGATCTCGAACATGGTGTTGGTCAATAAGGCAAGTGGGAAATAGGGAAAGTGCGTGGACTTCACGGATGTAAATAAAGCTTGTCCAAAAGATAGCTTCTCATTGCCAAAAATAGACCAGCTGGTGGATTCTACGGCAGGGCACGGGCTGCTTAGCTTCATGGATGCCTTCTCAGGCTATAACTAAATTCCCATGCACCAGCCAGACGAAGAATGCACAGGCATCACCAACGAAGGCCTGTTTTGCTACAGGGTCATGCCTTTCGATCTGAAGAATGCAGGGGCAACCTACCAGAGGCTGGTGAACAAGGTATTCAAGCCACTGATCGGCCGAACAATGGAGGTTTATGTGGACGACATGATCACCAAGTGAAAAAAGGCGGAGGAACATGTAAAGCACTTGGAAGAAACCTTCGCACTCCTAAGAAAATATCGGATGAAACTAAACAAGGAAAAATGTGCCTTCGGAGTTGGTTCAGAAAAATTCTTGGGCTTCATGGTCAGTCATAGAGGGATCGAGGCCAATTCGGAAAAGATAAGAGCAGTAGTGGAGATGAAGTCCCCACGTACCCTCAAACATATACAAAGCCTTACAGGCAAATTGACATCCCTCAACAGGTTCATATCCCGAGCCACGGATAAATGCCGAGTCTTCTTCCAAGAAATGAGGAAAGGCAGGAAGACAAAGTGGACACCGGAATGCGAAGTGGCGTTCCAACAGTTGAAGGAGTACTTACTGAAGGCCCCACTGCTGTCAACACCTCGAGCAGGGGAAGCTATGCTTCTGTATTTAGCTGTGTCTCAATGGGCAACGAGCTCAGTTCTGATAAGAGAAGAGTCGAGGGTGCAGTACCCCGTATATTACACGAGCAAAGCTTTGTTGGGGGCTGAAACTCGATATCCACCAATGAAAAGGTAGGCATTGGCCTTAGAGATAGCAGCCCGAAAGCTGAGGCCTTACTTCCAAGCACATTCGGTGATAGTTTTAACGAACCAACCGCTCAGGTAGACTCTGCACAAGCCAAAGACCTCCGGAAGGTTGGTGAAATGGTCGGTGGAGCTCAGTGAATTTGACATCAGCTACCAACCCCAAACAGCTATAAAAGCTCAGTCCTTAGCTAACTTCGTGGTCGAGTGCACAAAAAGGAATGAAGAGATGGAGGGCGAACATCCATCAGACTCCTCGGCCTTGACCAATACGTGGAAAGTCACAGTAGATGGGTCTTGTAGAGATCACGGAGGCAGACGTGCAATATGCAGTGAAGCTAGAATTCGAAGTCACCAACAATCAGGCTGAGTATGAAGCTGTAATTGCGGGATTGAAGCTCGCTTTGGTAGTGAAGGCTGAAGAAGTAAAGCTTCGAACAGACTCACAGCTGGTAGCAAATCATCTCAACGAAAGCTTCCAAGCAAAGGGGGAGAAGATGGAGGCTTACCTTCGGAAGGTAAAGCAGCTAATAAAGAATTTTCGAGCAGTCCAGGTGGAGCAGATCGCGAGGGGCAAGAATTTTCGAGCTAACATGATAGCTCGAATGGCCGCTACTTCCGACCCTAAAATACCGAAGTCTATCCCTCTAGAAATCAAGACCTGCTCGAGCATTGAGCAGGAAGACGAGGTGATGAGTTTAGCGTCGAGCAGCACCTGGATGGAACCAATTGTTTCTTACCTCAAAGAAGGGACGTTACCTACCGATAAAAAGTAGGCAAGGAAGCTGAAGTGTAAAGCACCCAGATATACTCTGATCGTTGGGGTCTTCTACAGACGGGGATACACTCTCCCACTCTTGCGGTGTTTAGATCAAGAGGAAGCTGATTATGTCCATCGAGAAATACATGAAGGGATCTGTGGGAGCCACTCAGGCGCCAGATCTTTGGCTTTCAAGGCCTTAAGGCAGGGATACTTCTGGCCTTACATGCATCAGGATGCACAGGAGAAGACCAAGAGCTGCAAGAGTTGCCAAAGTTTTGCCAACTACATAACTCAGCCTCCTGTGAACCTCACCGTGATGAACTCACCTTGGCCCTTTGCCTAATGGGGGATTGACTTGATCGGGCCACTACCAAAGGGGAGAGCAACTGCAACACATGCCATAGTGGCCATTGATTATTTCACCAAATGGGTTGAATTGGGAGCATTGAGCAATATCACAGAAAATAAGACCACTGACTTCATTTGGAAAAATGTGATTTACAGGTATGAGATTCCTCATGCGTTGGTTACCGACAACGGGAGGCAATTTGACAACAACAAGTTCAGGGACTTCTGCAAAAACATGGGGATAGAGCTGAAGTTTTGTTCTCCATCACACCCGCAAGCCAACGGGCAAGTAGAAGCAGCAAACAAGATTATAAAACGCCTCTTGAAGATCAGACTCGGCGAGCAGAAGGGAGCTTAGGTTGACGAGCTGCCTGGTGTCTTGTGGGCTTACAGAACCACACACAAAACGGCCACAGGGGAAACCCCATTCTCCTTGGCGTTTGGGCATGAAGCAGTGGTTCCCGCCGAAATAGAGATGGGAACACACCGAACAGAGCACTTCAACGAAGAGCAAAACGATGAGCAGATGTGTGCAGGCTTAGCCTTGCTGGAAGAGAGAAGAGAAAAGGCCGCTGCAAAGATAGCGGAGTACCAGCAGAGAGTGATCCGTTATTACAACCAGATCATACACATCCACCGATTTTAGGTGGGGGATTGGGTACTTAGAAGAGTCAATCAGAACACGAAGGACCCAGGCAAGGTGTGTTAGGCCCGAATTGGGAAGGTCCTTATAGGGTCTCTTAAATAGCCGGACCGGGAGAGTATCGGCTGATTCACCCAGTTGGACGAGAAGTCAAGAGACCACGGAACGTGCAACATCTGATGAAATATTTCCAGTAAGTTCCCTTGTAAAGCAATCATTGATATTCAATCTCCCCCGAAAGTAGAGATGTGTAAAAATTTGAGCATGAATAAAAATGAGAAAATGCTTTCAAACATTAGTCTAACAACGCAAAGGCTAGAAGTCTCAAAACCTAGCTTTAGGCGAGACGGTGCCAAGCATGAGCCAATTGCAGGCTCACGCAAGATAAGCTCGCAAAGATAATGCAAAGGTCAGAAGTCTCAAAGCCTAGCTTAAAGCGAGACGGTGCCAAGCGTGAGCCAATTGCAGGCTCGAGCAAGATAAGCTCGCAAAGATAACGCAAAGGCCAAAAGTCTCAAAGCCTAGCTTAAGGCGAGACGGTGCCAAGCGTGAGCCAATTGCAGGTTCGAGCAACATAAGCTCGCAAAGATAACGCAAAGGCCAGAAGTCTTAAAGCCTAGCTTAAGGAGAGACGGTGCCAAGCGTGAGCCAATTGCAGGCTCGAGCAAGATAAGCTAGCAAAGACAACGTAAAGGCCAGAAGTCTCAAACCCTAGCTTAAGGCGAGACGGTGCCAAGCGTGAGCCAATTACAGGCTCGAGCAAGAAAAGCTAGTAAAGACAACGTAAAGGCCAGAAGTCTCAAAGCCTAGCTTTAGGCGAAACGGTGCCAAGCGTGAGCCAATTGCAGGCTCGAGCAAGATAAGCTCATGAAGACAACGCAAAGGCCAGAAGTCTCAAAGCCTAGCTTAAGGCGAGATGGTGCCAAGCCTGAGCTAATTGCAGGCTCCAGCAGGATAAGCTTGCGAAGACAACGCAAAGGCCAGAAGTCTCAAAGCCTAGCTTAAGGCGAGACAGTGCCACGCGTGAGCCAATTGCAGGCTCGAGTAGGAGAAGCTCGCGAAGATAACGTAAAGGCCAAAAGTCTCAAAGCCTAGCTTAAGGCGAGACGATGTCAAGCGTGAGCCAATAGCAGGCTCGAACATCGGACATCGGCTCGGGTGAACCGAGCTCACAAGATAAACTGGGGCCTATAAGCTTAACTCACTGCAAGACTCTGCCACGCATAAGTCAAAGGTCCAACACTTATTGAAATTTACTTGGCAAGTGCACAAAGTCAATTCCATAGGAAAATGCAAGGTAAAAATATACATACAAACACATAGGCAAATTGCCCAATATGAATTCTTTATTTCATCTGTCAAGAAGAAATACAAGTACAAGAAATAAAAAAAAAAGAGATCAATTGGCTGGAGCAGTAGGGCTAGCAGGGGGAGCTGGGTCCTCAGGAGGTGGAGCACCTTCCTTGGCAGCAGCAGCAGGAGCAGTAGTAGCAGCAGCAGCAGGAGCAGTGGCATCAGCAGTAGGAGGAGCAGCCTCTCCAAACTCGGCCAAGGCCTCGGTAGGGGAGACTCCTGGCTCTTGATTCGGGGCATCGTGCTCACACATGTACTCCGCGACGGACGCCCCGAGCTTAGATAGGTTTACTTCAGGATGCTCCTTGCTCAAGGCAAACATAAGGCAGCTATAGCTGAAAGACACCCCATCATTGTATTCTGTCGTGAGCCTATCTTCTAAAGAGTCCACCCTCTTCTGGAAACGAGAAGCCTACTCCTCCATGGTCTTCTCGAAAGAGAACCTTTGTATGTCCAAGTCCTTTCGAGGATTGAGTAGCTCATATCAGAAAAAAGACAGCTCCTTCTAGAGCTAGATTGCTCTGGAATCCGACATTGCTGCTTTCTCCTCGAGGGTGGAGTTCTAGAACTTACCCTCCATCTGTCTGACAAAGTCCTTGACATTGGGATCGGTTTGGTCGGGCCGCTCCTACTCCTGCTCACGCCCTGGGAGCAGCACCCTCTGCTGCTCGCTCTGTCTCCTGAACAGGGGAGGAGCTCGAACCGGTGAAGTAGGAGTATCGGTTCGAGGCCTTTTTACTGGAGTTGAAGAACTGCTCGCGCGTCTCGAGGTCCTTGCAGGCCTCTTTAACATACTGAGCACATCATCCATCTCTTCCCCTAAGACCAAGCCAAACTCCACAAAATTCTGTTTTGTGAGTAGCTCCCTGCATGAGCTCGCGTTGTCGAGGGCAGTGTTGACACGCGCTCGAAGCTCTTCCCCAATCCTATAAGAGGCACACCAAGATACTGCAATGACAACCAGGGCAAAATAGTAAGAAAAGATACGAGCAGAAGAACCAAAATAAAAATTCGTTGGACAAGTGAACAACCTAGAGTGCAAAAATGACGAGGAACCGGAGGGATCCCCTCGGAGAGAGGTGCAGCATACCCCCAATCTCCCCCAACAAAGAAAAATTTGCTCTTCCAGATGCCACCAGAAGTGGGGAGATCAGTTATAGGTTTCTTGCCCTTAAGGCTGGAGGTGAGGTAGTACCAACCAGCATCCTTTGGGCTGCATTTCAACTGGTAGAGGTGCTTTATCTTCTCTACCGAGGGCTCACCCAGATTACACCATCTCCACAGCACATAGAGGCCAGACAGGACCCTCCACCCGTTCGGGTTCAATTGCCCCGGGGCCAATCGGAATCTGGACAGAACTCGAGCAAAATAAGGCTGAAGAGGTAGCCTGACCCCCCACCTAAAGCACTCCACGTGGAAGGTGGCATACCCCTGAGGAGGACGACTGGGTATGTCACCCTTACCCGGCACCAGCAAGTCCACAATGTCTGGTATGTGGTAGGTGTCCCTAAACTTATCCAGATCCTGGTGTGTGGTTTCACACCTCATGGAGTCAATGGGATACCCCTTACCCTCTGACCGTTGGCTAACTCTTCCCTCCTGATGTAGCTGGGATTCCGACACAGTTAACACTCCTTCTGAACTGGAATCTCTCACTGGGATTATACTAAGGGGTTCTACATCACTTGCAGAGGACGATTCCTCATATGACATCCTACAGAGTTGTTGGGTATTTGACATGTTTCCTATAGACAGAATCTACCCAATGGGAATCTAAAACCCGAATGAATGAAAAATAGAGTGGAAATAAGAAAAAAGAAAGAGGTTTATACCTGAGCAAAAGCTGACGGTTGGAAATAGCTGCGACGGTGAAGAGAAAGACGAGAAGCACTTGCAAGCAAGTAATTTTAGTGTGAGTAAAAATGAGCAATAGGAAGCACAGTGAAGAAATCGAGGGTTTTTAAAGAGGAGAGTGCGTCTCTTCAGCAGACGGCACGCACATCAAGAGACACGACTGTTCAAGTAACGTCTCTTCGAAATTCAAACACACGACTTAGATTGACCCACGCGTCCCGTATTAAATGTGAAATGATGGAAGCGAAAGACAGCTCAATACGGGAAAGTAAAAAGGCCGTAAAACCGACCCAAACAAGAAGTTTCCAGTCTTATCTCACTTCACTCTAAAGAATAGAAACTGGGGGATAGGTGTTTGGGTAATATCGAGCAGGTCTCCTCGAGGCCAACCCAACGCAAGTAAAAGACCTCGAGGTCAACCCATCTCGAGCAGAAGACCCGACCGCTAGCACGAAGACAGCTTTATTAGGCGACAAAGCTGGTCAAGGTCGAGGTCAAGACGGTCTACTGAGCTTACTCTGCTCGAGGTCTTAGCCCGTCAAGGCGGTCAGGTCGAGGCGTCTAGGCTGGTCGAACTGAGCTCATCCTCCGCCGAGGTCTTCAAACCCCGGGCATGACTCAACCATGCCGATCACAGCCGGAGGAAATGCAAGATACAGATACAGCGGATTTAGGACAGTCCGACCCGTCTCTCCAGCAACTATATACGGCAATCGATGCCCGACCCATACCCCACGCGGTATGGTGTCACATCACTTATCGGATGGTAGCACACGCCTCACGATGTCATCATTCCATGTGCACACGCCCGATACTATGATCAGGCCATGTGAACCATGCCTACCAGACAGTCTCGCATTCTCAGGAAATGCCACAATAATCCCAGCTGTCAGAGGGGCCAAGACACTATAGACGCGGAGCGACAATCCCGAAGAAAAAGGGCGGGAAAACGGAAGTATAAGAGGAAAACGGAAAGAGAGGCGCGGGGTTCCAGAATTTTGGAGGTTCTTCTTCTTCTTCTTCTCCTCCATTTCATTTTTCCTAAGAATTTTTCACAAGTTATTCTTACCATAAAAAAGACAAAAATGCCCCTTTATTCTTCCGGTCTCTCTAACAAAAGAGGGATACATAAAGAATAACCCGATCACTGACTTGAGCGTCGGAGGGGTTTTGCCAGAAAAACATCCAGCGACCCCTGACCCTGTTTTTATGAGTACAGGCCTGAGGAGACTGCCGTTCCGGTGAATACAGAGGAATTGAAGTCAGAAAGCAGTCCTGCTCGAGCTCGAGCATACCGCGAGCAAGAGTTTCATCACTATTTGGAGGCACGCGAAAAATAGCATCAACAATAGTTTCAGTGGATAAGAAGCAGGCAAGAAAGTTAAGATGACACGTAACTAGATACACATTGATTATTTCGGTGGAGGTATACCTTGCCTCTTTTATGGTGTTTGAATGATGATGAAGCAAATTATTTGCTAAATGAAATATATGATAGGATTTATAGAAACCTTTCAGGAGTAAGATCACTGGCTTACAAGTCTTTGAGGCAAGGATACTTTTAGCCAACGTTGCACTAGGATACACAAGAGAAAACCATGAGCTGTAAAAACTGGCAGAGCTTCGCCAACACCCTAGCACAGCCACCATAAAAACTTACTACAATGTCATCACCATGGCCATTTGACCAGTGGGGGGTGATATGATTGGACCTTTACAAAAGAAGCTAGCAGTTACCACATATGCCATTGTCGCGATAGACTACTTTATGAAGTGGGTAGAAGTTAAGGCTTTAATCAAGATCACAGAAAGTAAAACAACTAATTTCATTTTGAGAAATGTCGTGTGTAGATACAGAATCTCATATGCTCTCATAATATATCAAGGGAGGTAGTTTGGCAATAATAATTTCAGAAATTTCTGTAAAAATATGGGCATAGAGTTAAAATTTTGCTTGCCAGCACATCTGTAAGAAAATAGGCAAGTGAAGGCCGCAAATAAGGCTACAAAGATGCTCTTAAAGACCAGGTTAGGAGAAAAGAATGGGGCTTGAGTGGAAGAACTCTTTGGTATGTTATGGGCCTATAGAACTACTCACAAGACTGCTACAGAAGAAACCTCATTCGCTTTCACTTTTGGGTATGATGCTATTGTTCTAGCAGAGATTGAGATAGGCATACATCGGACGAGAGTACTTTAATGAGGAGCAAAATAATGGGTAAATGTGTTTGAACCTTGACCTATTAACTGAAAAGCGAGATGAGACATCAAGGAGAGTAGCAAAATATCAACAGACGGTCATTCATTATTACAAGCAAAATGCAAGGATTCGATAATTCAAAAGTGGAGATTTGATGCTTAAAAGGGTAAATCAGAGCACAAAAGATCCAAACCAGAAAGTATTCTGCATCAATTGGGAAGGTCTGTATAGAGTCATACGAGCAACTAGTCCAGAAGCATACAGGTTATCTCACGCAGATAGATGATAGATCAAAAGGCCATGGAATGTAGAGCATCTAAAGAAGTATTTTTAGTAAGAATTCTCTTCATAATGAATCGACCGATTGTAATTGTGATAAGGTGACATTTATTCATGATTTTTAATTTACGAGTTGCGGATAAATAAGTAAGAGCATTCTTTTTCAATGGTATTGTTCTCCTCCCATAATAATTTTAAGGTAAATAAAAGACTTAAAGTTTTAAAGTCTAATAAAGGTGAGACAAAAGTCAAAGTTTACCTAAGCTTGTTCAATTAAGAGAAATCGATCAGGCAAATAGGTAAAATACATATGTTAAAGCAAATATAAGACTTAAAGTCTCAAAGACTGCTTAAGACAAGACAAAAGTCAGAAGTTTGCCTAAATCTGTGCAATCAAATGAAGTCGAGCAGATAAATGACTACAGAAAATATGTTAAGGCAAATATAAGTTTTAAAGTCTCAAAGCCTGCTCAATGTGAGACAAGAGTCAGAAGTTTACCTAAGTCTGCTCAATTACGTGAAACCGAATAGATAAATGATTACGAAAAATATGTTAAGGCAGATAAAAGGCTTTAAGTCTCCAAGCCTGCTCGAGGCGAGATCAGAGTCAAATTTTTCCTAAGCTTACATGAAGTTAAGTAAGCAATTCATATTAAAAAAGGTCTTTAAAGCAAGTAAAAGACTTAAGTGTGAAAATTCCACTAGGTCAAAGTTTTCAAGTTCTTATTATTATAAAAAAAATAGCAATTTTGGCAACAGTTTTAAGACGTTTTTACAGTCTGGCCAACATCTGTTATGGCTCGAGGATCACCTCCACCAAAAGAGGCAACATCTTCAAGGGCCTTAGATGGTTCCTTTCACTTTTCATCTCCCTTATTATGCTCTTCCATATACTCGATGCAATCATAGCAGAATGACAGCCTGAAGTTATACTCGTCAACATCTTGCTTCTTTAATGCGTCAATCGTACATTAGAGTCTAGATGTCTCTACTTCTAAATGCTGCTCGAAAGAAAACTTCTATATAGTGAGATCATTTATAGTATTGACTGGTTTCTCTCGCACACTAGATAATTCTTATTTGAAATGTGTTACTTTAAACTCAGACAGGGTGGCTTTCTCCTCAAGACCCAAGATTTTAGCATGAAGTTTTACTTATTATACTTTTTCCTTCTCCAGTTCCTTCTTTAAATTCTAATTTTCTGCTCTTAGTTTCTTATAATAACTAGCAACTCTGGACTTACAGAGAATGGAAGTGGAAGAAAGCTGGTATGCACTATGCTGGATGGTGTTTATCAAATCACCTAAGTTACGGGAATCTAGTTCTTCAAAATAATACTTTTGCAGATAGGGTTGACCCCAATTACCCCAATAAAGAAAATACTTTCACTAGGTGTAGAAGTTACTTGACCCAAATTACCCCAATAAAAAAAAATTTGCTCTTTCAATTACCACTAGAGGTAGGAAGGTCTATTATAGATTTATTTTTCTTTGAGCTGCTCATAAAGTAATACCAACTGGCATCTTTTGAGTTGTTCCTGAACTAGTATAAATACTTTATCTCCCCTACTGTGGGTTCACTTATTTCACACCTTTTGTACATAAGAAATAGACCATAAAGAATTCTCTACCCATTTCACACCTAATATTCTATCAAGATAGGGTTGGAGAGGCAGCCTAACACCAAATTTAAAACACTCCAAATATAGAGTCACATATCCTCTAAGAGGATGACTAGAAGTATTATTCTTACTGGGGATCCTAAGATCAACATCATCAAGAATACTATACGCTTTCCTAACCCTATGTAAATCCTTCTTGAGTAGTTTCAAAAACCATCGTATCTATAGGATAGAATTCAGCTTTTGTCCTAAAGTTGAATTTCCTTCTCTTGGTTGGTCTGGTCTCCTCAGGGGTTTCCTCCTGATCATCACTTTCCTCAACCTTACCCTTCTCTCTACCTACACTAATGGTATTGTCAGAGCTCGATTCCTTTACAATAATTTCCTTATTTATTTTACTTTTTCTAGACGAGGAGGAAGTTTATGGTGTCATCCTCCTTGCATTTTGTTTAATGCTAGAGTTGTCAATATTCTTTAATGGGATTGGGGGGCTAAAAATCGGTTCTTTAAGTAAGTCAAATAGGAAACCCAATTCATCCCTACTATCAATATCTATCAATGAGTTTTCTTCCATTAGACATCTTAATAGCAAAGACCAAAAATCTAAACAAAAATGGCAATAAAGAAACAACTAAGTAAGAGCAAAGCGGCGAGATTAGGAAATAGTATTGAAATCAACAAAATACTAATCGCGGTGGTGTCAATGGGAGAGAAGTTTCTTGCTTGAAAGTTAACGATGAGTTTCGGTTGAATAGAGAGAATAAAAAAGGAAAGACAATGAGGGAATTAAAGATTTATAAGGAAAAAAGTACAAATGTTTCAGGTAACGACACGCTGCTTGAAAAGACGCGTCTAGGGAACTCAAGAACCACCGCTTCGAATTTCAAATGCTTGGCTAAAGGTACGCCACGTCATTTGCATTTAAGGTGAAGTGATAGAGAGTCAGAATGTAGTTAGAATGTAAAGCCATTTATTCTAGGTCGAATTTTCTCTTCAAAATTCATGAGCGAGCAGTAGTAGCCCAATGGTTCTTTAATGCATTTGCGTTTCGTAACCATTAGTAAACCGCGACCAGCCAGCTCGATAAAAGCATTGAGACACACTATTAGTTTATAGTCTTATCACGTTTTACTCATAACACTAGAAATTAGGGGACTGATGTTTAGTAGATTAAAAATACAATAACTCGAGCAAGTTAAGTTCCTGTAACCAAAGAGATATCCAAGCACTCCAATAGATGTGTCAACCAAAAGACTGTGAATAGACCTTAATCAAGTCGATTCTAAGACCCGATCAAAGGTCAACCAACAAGCCGTCCTCAAGGAATTAAGAAATAAATGTTACGCACATTCAAGTGTTTACTAAATATATTTTTTTTTAAGTTACAGTTGTCCAGCCTCAATCTTAAACGCACCCCTACTATTACAACTCTATAGAAATTCCACAATGGGTCACAAGTTATATGCACATTTAAATCTGCATAATTACGTGGGACTACTCGGATCGTAACAAAGCCATCAGTCAAATTACAAATACAACTACGGTCACTAAATTTACGGCCAGTCCAAATTCACAAAAGCAATAAAATTTATGGACAATTTTATTATTAGTTTAATTTTTATTTATTGTTGAGTGGATTGAAGTGGAGTTGGAGCGAGCTCTCTGTCGTTATTCTAAATCAAATGTATGTTAGCACCAATCCATAAAAGTGGTGCCTGATTTGTTTTTGTTCACCTGGTAAACATGACCTTCATATTTATCACGAAAAATCAGAGTATCCAACAAGGAAACTCAAAGTGCCCAGAGGGTAAGAAAATTACACTTGCTCAAAGATGAATTTATGATGAGAGATTTGTGAGCAAGCAACTGTACAGCGTCACTAGTCGCGCCGGTCGCCCTATTCAAAAAGTGCAGAATAATATCACCACGTTCTTCTAATGACTAAATCTTGTATGTGAGATGCTATAGTAGTTATTGAACACACTAATAATGTAGTATGACCAGTTTCGCATTTCTAAGGAAGTTGGGTGGTTATGTGACAACTCTGAATGAAGAACATGAATTAATGGCAAATTTTACATTCAAGTGTAGCAAAAAGAAAAGAAAACAAATTCAAGATAGTCCAATGCTCAAGAGCTGGAAGCGACTTCCTGTATTTTCAACTGATATTTCAGTCACATCATCTATAGAATTGGAGATGGAAGCCCTTTCAATCTTCTGGGTTGTGCCATTCACTAGCATCTCCTTTTCCAGGTGCAAGCAGTAGCTCTCGAAAACCCTAGAGCTCACCATAACTCCAAAATCTAGAAGGAAAAGCAGTTCCAATTCAAGCCTGTTCAATTCAGCATTGCTCACTCCCCCGACCCTAGCATAAAATGCATTATTGTAGTGTCTACATAGCATGTCCCCAGTTCAATACAAGAGTCAGTTAATGTACAAAATCAACAGAGCTCCTATGTCCTACATAAAACAACATACATTATTGACAACTACAGACAAAAAGTTCTGTCACTTCGGGGCTGAAACATCAAGCTGATACATAAAAAATGTGATTCAAATTCTAAATTTAGTTTTCCAAAGTTCCAAATGGCTTAAATTTGAACTAAATTGAACCAATTACGGCATACGAAGAAGCAAACTAAACCATTCAAACCCGTATGGTTAAATCGATACTCAAAGAAAGCCTTATGAATAAAGAGATGCCAAGAGAAAGGAAAGCATGACTCACACATCATCCATCATCTTGGAAGCAACCATGACACTCGTCACAAGCAATCTGTGCACATTCAACGACACCACGAGAGAGTCAGGGTGCCTATGCAACAGCCTGTCTATGTACACATAACCAACCACAAAGCACGACGGGCTACAATTTGTGTATTTATATATCCTTTCCAAGTACTTTGCTATGCTTATATTAGGAGCTCTCACGCCATGGAATGTGTTCAAGCTCGTACCAATACGACCCCACCCACTGAACACTCCTTTCGTCAGTTGGTGGCTTAAGCTATCCGCTAGCCCGTCATTTCTAGCCACTAGTTTCTCTATCACAGAAGCGATTATGGTTAGCACTCTTGGTGTGGTTGTCTCGTTTTGGCTCGGTTCCGGCAGCCGGCCTTGGTAGTTTCTGTACCCTGTAGCGGCTAACATTTTGGCCATTAGACAAGACTTTTGAGTGGTCCAACAGTGGGTGTACCCGTTGTATGTTTGCTTGTGGGTTTTTCTGGCTTTGTAACAGAAGGAATGATTCATGAATTGGATTTTTGACACGTGTGCATGATGGGACGTGTGTTCTTGCACTGCAGAGAATTTTGCAGGGTCGGACTCCGGGTATGGATGGCATCTTTTGAACCTTAGCCGTTGGAATGACGGGGTCCCAGTTCAAGAAAGGTTTCGTTTGGAAAGCACTGCAGAGAATTTTGCAGGGTCGTACTCCGGGTATGGATGGCATCTTGTGACCCTTAGCCGTTGGAATGACGGGGTCCCAGTTCAAGAAAGGTTTCGTTTGGAAAGCAACAATTCTTGAAATGCCTGGTTCAAACTCTAAAATTCTGTCCGGTTTGTCCTTGACCATAAAACAGATTTGAGGACTGAAAACTCAAATCTGGATTATCTAATATCTAGGGTAAAAAGATTTCTAGCATATATATGACTAACTTTAAACCGAAATGAACATAGGTATCCCTATTGACAATTTTGATTAATAATCTTCTATGAAGTATGAACAAAAGAATTTCGCCATCATCATTTAAAATTGTGGTTCAAAATCTCTCATGAAGAAAGCTAGTTGACTTAAACGCCTTGGCTCGTAATTCTACCAAAAAGACCAATTCGTGGTGTCTACACATTGTGGTCGTTGGAAATAAGTGATTTGGCTTCATCGTTTGTGTTGTCTTTCTCAGAGAGCTGAATATTAGACTTAGAGCTCATTTTATTCCACTCATTTTCAACACGGAAAAATGCCCATTGGAATCGACGGAGCATTTCCAAAACAGTGATTGCAAACACAGTAAGATAATTATGCCGAAGATGGGCAGACAACTTGTAAGTCCAGGTACATCTCAAGATCAAATTGCTTCCTATCACCCAAACATATATCTGCAAAATACATACTTGAATGATTATTGTATAATTGGAGCAAATTTTTACAGACTAAACTAGTGGCAGAACCAAATTAGAAGATGCTGATTCAATCAGTGGTTTTGTCCAGTTTACTAGCATTTTTAATACAGAATTTTCTGAATCTCAACAGTTCACGCTGGTTCTATGCCAGCAACGTTGTTAATTCAGGTGTTATGCATGCAAGTGAAGAGTTTCATTAGTTGTCCAACAGGAAAGTAAAGAAGAGGTACCAAAAGCACTACTCCAAATAATGCAACAACACACATTATTATTAGATATATTCTTCTTTACCAAGGGCAAAGAAATGTATGTACTTACCCATCTGCGTCCGTAAAACAGGTATGAGCATAGATGTGGTCTATTGAACTTGAAAATTCGAGTGAAGCAACTGTACAATGAGTAAAGGCACATCACTAAAAGATATTGAAGATTTATACAAGTCAAAATGCCTGAGTCTTCTGTGAACTAATTATGGCTTGAAAATATCCACATACATCGAAATGCAAAATACAAAACAAAAATATATTTCACATCTGTGCAGGTAGAGAAGCATTTGGCATACCTCAAGTCCCAATCTCGAGTTATATCCCAATAGAACGAGTACAATGAGTTCAAAACACTAGATAGAAGCCAGAGGGGCCGATAAAAGTCTGTCCAACTATCAGGGAGGACATGATATTTCAGGGCTGAGAGAAAAATCACTGGTACTGCAGTCGAATACTTTAGTGCTGAAACCATTAGCCAGTAAACTTACATTAGTATGTGACATAAAACCAAAACAATACATCACAGCTTACATAAATGCCTACATCCATGCATAAATATAATACAAACATGAAAAAAGGTACATCAAAGAAATATCAAGTATTTCCAAATGTCTTAAAATATGTTACTATGAGAATTATCTATATCCAATTTTGTAATTTGATGACTTTCAAAAAGAAATGGATTCATGTATGAGATTCTTTTTATTTTTTGGGGCAGGGGAGGAGAGGAGGGCGGGGTGGTGGTGGTATGGCGGCAAAGATATGCAGGTAACAGAAAAAATGGAATCTTAAATGGATAAAGGTCGAATGCATGGACATCCAAATTTTTAAATTCCAAGAGATCTTTACCATTAAAAAGGGTTGTTTTCTCCCTTGTATCCTTGTATTGTCGAAGGCATTGAAATAGACGGAAAAGGTAAGGCAAAACTAGAACTAAAGGGATCGCAATGGAGTGACTTCCGCAAACAGAATCAGCTTCAAACCACGCAATAGTGGCAACCTGCATGTTTTAAGACAGAATCTCTTAACACGAAATTAAAATCATAATTATTTGTTGATATATGAAGAAATGTCAGAAAGATAGAATTACAATGACACTTGCAAACAATATAAATTGCTCTGAAAACCGACCGCTATTCAACTCTAACACCTTCAATTATCTTATAACAGTTGCTTAACTGAAATGAAAGCCTTCATCAAGTGAATCACTTTGGACATTCATAAAGCGTTTACTTTTGTAAGTTGATTTGGCATAACAAACACATAAATGTTATATACAGAGAGTATTTACAGAAACTCATGGTGAACCATAATCTGACAGTGACCCAAATAAAGAGAAACTTAGAAAGATAAAGCAGTTGCTCAACTAATATCACAAGTCCTGCCTCGTGAATAAAATACTGACCTGTCGATGAACCATACGACATACCGAACGCTCCAAATCCGAAAACACCTGCACAAGATTGACAATTTCAAATTACCAACACGGTATATTAACAAAATACAAATAAGGAATTCATAAACATATAGTAAAATGAGATAGTTATTTTTTGAGGTGAGACTGAGAAATATATATTTTATTAAAGAAAGAAATCAGATACAAAAATGGACCAGGTGTCCTTAAAGAAAAGCAAAATGGAAAATTAGAGAAACGGGAATAGTCTATACAAAAACCACCCAACCACCCTTAGAGAGCCATCCTTCTTCTGAGAGAAAATATGCACAAGATTAGCCCAAAACCCCAATACAGTAAAATGAGTTCGACAGACTATTTCTAATCTCTAACTTGCAAAGTAAAGCTAAAGTTAGAATTGTCTGATAACAACCATCCTACAGTTTGCCCACTATATTATTGGTTGTTCTCAATTAAAAGTGTAAAATATATATATACCATTTAAGGTAATTAACAGAATAACTCATCAGAAATCATTTTTATCCGCCCAAGAAACAAGCTTAACTGTATGCATAAACAAACTAATCCCAGCATAAAAGGAAACAGTCTTTTGGCAGTATTTTCATACCTGTGCCAAACCAAAGTAACCCAACATATTCAACTATCAATAAAAACATTGAAATTTTAGCAATCTTAAACCTCGCATTTAAAATAACTCTAGCAACACAGGAAAGTTAGAAATCATCAAGAAGGCAACTAAAAGCATTACAACACCATATATCTATAATGCAGAATGGATGAAATAAGATATATGCAGCCATATATACAAGAGAAACATGAACTATGGCAGAGAATGTCTAATTTCAGACCAGGAGACATATGAACATACCTTTGCCATGGAGGTCAAAATATCAGCCAAGAAGAAGTCAGAAAATGATATTGCCTGTATACATCACATAAAAGAAATTTAAGAATAACACGGCACATTGACTACTTAAAATTCAAACCATTAATCGAGACCAGAAAATGCATTTTCCTCCAAGTACTACTAAAAATGCAGAGGCTCACCGAAGATCATGCTCAGTCATGTTAAGAACTGCCCTGGCCTCATCAATAGGCTCATTTCCACACACTCTTTCAATCCAAATTATTATTCAGACTCTATATTTAGTAATATAGTAGCTCAACAACATTTCACAAAAAACCACTGTGAGGGGCTATGGGATCAAGTATTTCCAGGCATCTTCAGCCTGGTTGATTGGCAACACTCTGACCATAATGCAAACATTTATACATGCAGTCAGTCATGCACATTGTACACCTTCGATTTCTTTTTTGAAAGGCATTGTACATCTACTTTGAGAAAGAAATTTACACGCAGGTAATAGTTTTGGCCATTTTATTAATATCAGAAAACATAATTTCATTCTCCTATCAGAGGGATTTAAAAAAAAAACGCATTGAATTCTAATAAACATAAGGCCTGCAGAACAATAATAGTAGTCATTGCTTGAATTCCTCAACTAACACAGTTAAGAGTATAAAATCATCAGAATGAATAAAATTGCATGGACTACCTACAATAAGGAAAAAATGAAGCGATATACTTGCCTGTAGTGGGAGAACTATCCGCCAAAGTGTCCTTAACAAGTAGTATCGGGATGACAGATAAAAAATATCAAAAGGGAATATCAAAATCATCGCAACAGCTATATATAAAAGCACCTGCAGCACAGAGCACATAGAACTTAATGCAGCTTCAACATATTATTCAAGTGGACATGAAATATGAAAATTAACACTTAATAATGCAAAAATTTAGAATAGCTCAGGTTAACTAAAGGCAGCAAACAAATTAACATCAAAATTAAAGGGGGAAACAAAATTTCAACTGGAAACAGCTCAAGATGTATAAAAAAAATATTTCAAGGAATTAATAATAAATCACAACAAAAATTAATAATTTTCAAATATTTAGTACGAGCGGATGCATCTATTACACTGGTTGTGAAGCCGCCAATGATACTTCTCCATGTGAATAAAGATAAAGATATGCTGTCATGCTAGTTGGGACAATGATAGTCATCCATGTGGCACACTGCAAATGTCAAAAGCGGTACGAGCAATTACTCTGGACTGATATACATCATAAAAAGAGTTCCTCCGAGATGGTGCAAGTAATGAAATAAATAATAGATAGGCATAAAAGGAAAGAAATATTACATTATGACCCTTAAAATACAATTAATTCAGGCCATAACAAAGAAAAGGAAGTTTATGGCATAGAAATGAAACATTAAATTGTACCATAAAGGGAAATCATCTGGGACTGAAAAATTGCAATTTATCAAAAAGAGTTCAGAAAAACAACTGTAATGTTGCTAGTTTATCAATAAGGAGCCTGATATTAGATGACTTTCCAATATAGTTCTAAATTAGTCCATGCCAGAATTAAAAAAGCAGAATGATATTGAGAAAAATATAAGAGACTTCTTAAACAAGCTACTTTTCCTGTACCAAAAAACAAATGTTATTTACAGAGCCAAAATTTTCTATATTAATTATTGGTTAGAATTGACAAAAGAGAGCAACAATTCCTACAGACATAATATTAGGAAACAAGATCACATGCAAAAATTCAAACTATAGAAAGAAAGAATCCATTGCCACATCCCATTAGAAGAATTTGTTTTCATAAGATGTTAGAATAATCATCAGATGAACATAAGACACTACAAACTACTCATTAAGATTGGATATCGACCTCACCTAAAATTGAAAGTTCAAACACAACACTACACTCTAAAATGGTGTATAACAAAGTTCAAACGTGGGCCAATAGTAGGCTTGGATAGAAGTACAAAACAAAAAGGCTACATCTATAGAAAATCTCATATCATTTTTGTTTATGCAATAGAAAAGTCGTGGCAAAATTTAATAACCATAGCATATTTGTAATGGCAAAAAATCAACATGTAGAATTTTAAGGTAAAACTAAGCTTAGTCCAAATTATGTGCCAATAAGTTGATCAAATTCCATACCTTCCATACTTCTCTGTGTGAGAGATGATCTTGATCGAGATCAAAAATCTTTACATAATTGACATTAGCCTGTGCAAAAACCCATAAATTTACTCCCCAAAGCCACACCATCATAGTCTGTCACGTCAAATCCAAACATAGCAAAATTATTATAGAAAAAGAAGAAGTGGAGATAAAATTAAAATAATTCATTATCCACTACAAAACCACAACTAACCACGAGAAGAAGAGGATTATAGTACAAAAATGCCTCGTACAGAAAAAGATCCCGCAGATCTGCACTCATCCTCATGACAGAATCCCACCCAACCTGCAAATTTTACAAAATACCAATAAGAACACAGTAGTAGTTCTTTTCTCATCAAATAGGACATTGCTACCAGCAAAGCTGAAATCTTTAAAATGTAGGCTGTAGAAGAGTCTCAAAAAAAATGTCTGACCTTGCAGCTAATGAAACCCCAGATGAAGAATAGCAGTACCTGGACATATTCTTAAGTTAGGATCAGAGTAAATATATAAAATATCTCACCTGAAAAGAATACAATTGAAGAAGAAAACACTGGTTTCGAATCAAGTGGAGAAAGTATTTATCATAATCATGTGATAAAACTGGCTGGTACTTAAATAAAATACTACTTTTAGGTTTTATACTTGTTAAAGAAAAGCAATTACACTCGTAGAACAATACCTTCCATATTCATCATAAACACGAATCTAAACTCTGGTATAAATTATTGTTAAGTTGAGCCACTCATAGAACAAACTAAAGAACTTTCAGAAACAAAATTCCTGTAGTAAACTAACAACGAAACCTTGAATCTCCACAATAAAACCGGAGATGGCATGATATCAACAGTACTCATCGTTGTACTCGAGTTCTTCACACCGTTAGCCTCTGTCTGCGAGAAATCTTCCTCAACACTATTTCCCACCTCATCACCTAACACACATTTACAACCGTGAATATCACAGATTATCCACCAAATGCACAAATAATTAAATATATAATAACTATTTTGAAAAAAAAACAATTAATCTTATACCAAAATCAGAAACTACTGCTCTACTTCCAGATTTTCTCAAATGAGGACTATTTACAGGAGCAGTTGCTAGACCTCCAAACATAGATGCATATAGCAGATACTAAACGTACCAACTCTCGCCACGTGGCCTACACTGAATCTGCAATATCTGATATTAGTAGCAAAATAATTTAGCAAAACTAATACGATTTTTCTGAAGAGTGAATACTAACAAATTTGTTAACTTTTTGGCTAGGTTTAGCTACCAAAATAAACTAAATATGGAAAAATAAAATAAAACTGCATAACAAGTGAAGTATTAAACTCAAATTTCCGCGAAAAAGGTAATTGAAAAGCTACCGGTTTATTTGCTTCGATGCGATTAAATTGTTCCGCGAAAGTTTGTAGCAGTTTGAAGATGAATGAATACAGATCGGATCAGGGGATACTTACAGTAACAGTGTGGCGTTGATTGAAAGTTATCGTTAAATGCGAACCTTATTGCGGTTCGCTGGATCTCGCAAGTCGTAACGTGATTGGGATGAATTTTTAGTAAGATTTAAGGAAGCCGTGAGTGACGGAGCAAAATGCCGATTGTGGCGGGGCTAATTTTTGCAAATTTATGATATACTGGGGTTTGGTTTGAGTTCTAAATATTTAATAATTTAATGCGTAATTAAACGCCGTGTTTACGGGGTGGCAATATGGATCAGGATTCGTTTATTTGATTTGATTTTATGCGAATTAAATGGGTTTGGGTTTGAAAAAATTGATTCGTTTAATAAATGAGTAAATTCGATTCGATTCGTTAATTAAACGAATCGAATGCGGGTTTGAAAATTTTGATTCGTTTATTCGTTTAGAATTCGTTTAATAAATGGGTCATAAACGAATCGAATACGGGTCGATTCGTTTAAAATTCGTTTATTATTTATTTAATAAATTTGTATTAAAAAATATATAAGTTAAAATTAAAAAAAAACAATAGGTCCAGTAACCCTAATTCTCTAAATTAAGAGGGGTTTATGTGATAAATTAAGAGAGATTTATGTGATAATCATGAAGGGTCTAATTGATATTTTGCAGATGTTTATAAAAGGAGAAATTCGAAACCCGGATGGAAAACCGAAGAAACACGCAGAGAGAGGAGAGAGTTGACCAGTAACGGACCTGTGACCGAGCCGAACCCGAGAAACCGACCGTCGGTTTCTCCCATCTCCGACCACCTCACCGTACCGAGCAAGGTGTCAAACGAAGCTTGTGAGCCGTACCGTCCATTCCCAGCCGCCTTGCTGCCGGAAACGCGTGGAACGCCGCGTGAAGATCGAAAGTTCCTCGGATTTCTGCGGACGATCGCCGGCGATTCCAGTGGCTCTTGGCCGTGCCACTGTTGGAAAAGCTTCCCACCTCACCATCTTCCATTCCCGACCAGTCACCGGCACCAAGGAGGCCGATTTGCCGCCATCCGATCACCCCAAGGAGCCGCGGCTTCACGAGCTCGATCCGGCTTCGTCGTCGCGCGTGGGAGGACACCACCGGCACTGTTGGACTCACTTCGACGAGAAGTGTCTAGTCCGAGCTTCTCCACGACCGCTGGGTGAATTTCCGTCATTGTTGGACTCACCTCGACTAGAAGTGTCTCGGTAATTGAATTTATGTTATTTTTTATGTTTGATTTATGTTGTGGTATTTTTATTTGTAGATTTATGATGTTGTATCTTGTACATGTTGATTAATTGTTAGATTATAGTTTATTTTTATTTAATATTGTTATTTAAATGAATTTCTTGGATTAATCATGGCCCTTAAAATAATTTTGAATTATTTTGTTTTTAGGAGAATGGCCACAAGTCGAAGTAATTCAGCCTACACAATTAACGATTCTAGTGTTGGAGATGATGATGTAAATGACATAATCGAACAGGAAGAAGAGATTGAAAAAGGTTTAAGGCTAGTAGAACAAAAGGCACCACGACAAAGGAAACTAACTTCACAAGTTTGGTCGTTGTTCCGTAAGGTTCCGGGGGATAAGTATCCGGACAACAAGCCGAGAGCGGTGTGTAAAAAATGCAACATTGAGTACGTGATCGCACGCACTTGCAGTGCAGTAATCTAAGAAGACATTATGAAACTTGTGCAAAATTTAAAAAGCGTGATCCTATACAAATGATGTTAGATCGTAGTGATGGATCCTTAACTCGTGTTCCCAAGTTTGAAGCTCATGTGTTTCGTGAATTATTGTCTTGTGCCATTGTTATGCATGATTTGCCATTTCAATTTGTTGAATATGAGGGAATTAGAAGAATTTGGAATTATTTGTGTGATGAAGTGCCCAACATCCTGTAGGAACACCGCAAAAGCCGATATGTTAAAAATGCATAATAGGGAAAAGACAAAAATTCGAAGCATGTTAGAAGAAGCTCCTAGTAGAATATGTCTTACTACTCGATTTATGGACTTCTATAACTACGGATGGTTATTTGTGTCTTACTGCACATTTCATTGATAAGGGATGGAATTTACAGAAAAAAGTGCTGAATTTTTGTGAAATGCCAACTCCACATACTGGGGTTGCTTTGGCTGAGAAAAGGATATTTTCATTGACTGTGGACAATGCTTCAAGTAATGATGTTTGTGTTGCAATGTTAAAAAGTCAATTGAGATTAAGGAATGCTTTGATGTGTGATGGAGATTTCTTTCATATTCGATGTTGTGCTCATATTATTAATTTAATTGTTCAACAAGGATTGAAAGAAATTGAGAAAGAAATAGAAAAAGCCCGTGAGAGTGTGAAATATGTGAAAGGGTCACAAGTGAGAAAAAAGAAATTTTTAGAGTGTGTTAAGCAAGTATCTTTAGATGACAAGAAAGGATTAAGACAAGATGTTCCTACAAGATGGAATTCAACTTTTCTTATGCTTGATAGTGTTTTGTATTATAAAAATGCTTTCCGTCATTTACAATTGAGTGATTCCAATTACAAGAATTGTCCTTCTGAAGAAGAATGGGGGAAAATAGAAAAGATTGGCAAATTCTTGTCTATGTTTTATGAGATCACATGTATTATTTCTGGTTCAAAATACCCCACTTCAAATTTGTATTTTCCGAAGGTGTTTGCGGCTAAAGTTGCTTTAGATCAATTATTTTGTAGTGAGGATGTATACATGAAAACTATGGCACAAAAAATGATCGAAAAATTTGTGAAGTATTGGTCTGATTTTTGTACCATTTTGGCCATAGCGGTCATCTTGGATCCTAGATACAAGATGGCATTTATTGAGTTTGCTTATAGCAAGGTTTATGGTCAAAATTCGGAGGAGTTGAAACATGTTCGAGATAAGTTGTTTTCAATTTTTTGTGAGTATAATTTGATCACACCATCTTCCTCCACTACATCCGTACTCACACAAATGAGTGATGTTGGTTCAAGTGCGAGACGTAATGACAATAATCAAAGTACACTGAACCAAAAGACCATGGATATGTTCAAGGTACATTTATAATTTTCTTATTTGTTTATTGTAAGACTTATTATTTTCATGCTTGTTTTGAATTTTGACTATTCTTATTTCTTAATTGTTTTGTAGGAGTTTGATGATTTTGATAACATGGATTGTAGTGCTTATGTTAGAAAATCTGAATTAAAGCTTTATTTAGATGAGCCAAGAATTGATAGAAAGATTGATTTGGACATTCTAAGTTTTTGGAAAGGAAATGGATTTCGTTATCCTAACCTTTCTTCCATGGCTCGTGATATCTTGAGCATTCCTATATCCATCGTTGCATCCGAATCGACTTTCGATGTTGGCGGTCGAGTTCTTGATCAATTTCAAAGTGTATTGAAGCCGTAGACAATCAAGCAATTATTACTACTAGAGATTGGAAGTTTGAGAGATTGGTAAAACTTGCTTATAAAATTTATTTACTTTTCTTTTATAATATTATGTGCAATTGTTTCTAATTAAAATTTATTTTTATAAAATTATTGTAGAAAATTTGGATGTCATCGTGGACCAACTTACTCAAAACATTATAAACATGAGCACTAATTATGCTTCTATCTCGCATGCAGTGCCAATGATCCAAATGACGAATGTGTGAGTGTGGTAGGTAAAATTTTTATCTTGTTTAATTATTATTTCCTTGAAAATGCTACAAATTTGCTATATATTTTTATTTTTGAAATTTTACAATGATTATTATTAATATTGTAGCATGTTAATAACATTTTATTTACTTTTTGGTGTAGGATTTGTTTTCAAGGTGATAAAGACAAATGAAGAGAATTAAAGAAATTGTATTTCTTTATAATTTGAATTTGAATTTGAATTATTGTTATTTTTAATATTAAGGATTTGATATTTGGTATTTGGATGACTGTATAATATAATTTGAATTATTTGTATTTTGTTGTGGGATATTAAATTTGTGTTTTTTTTTGCTTAATTTTGTTTATTAATTAAATTTTTCTAAACGAATTGTAAACGAATCTGGATTCGATTCGATTCGTTATGAATTCGTAAAGGATAAACGAATAATAAACGAATCCGAATTCGATTCGATTCGTTTATCAATTTTATTAAACGAATTAAACGAATCGAACCGAATATTCGTTTAATAAACGAATCGAATCCGAATCATGAAATTTCAATTCGTTTAATAAACGAATCGAATTCGAATCCATAGAATTTTGACCCAATTCGTTTACGATTCGATTCGAATTCGATTCGTTTATTCGTTTTGCCACCCCTAGTGTTTAGGGCTTTGCCGTCGGTTTACGTTTCTTGATTTGTACTAATTTTGAAAATAAAGGAGCATGATAAATTGGAAAGTTATAAAATGTTTTTTTTTTTTAATAACAATAATGCTAAGCATCTCTATATTTAGATATTAATTTATATTTTATGAATAAGGTATTGAAGGCACGTGCCGGAAATTTGATCTTTTATTTTTGTTGAAACGGAAGGAATTAAAAAGTAAGATTTTAAGATTAACAAAAAAAAAATGGCTTCAACACCAGTTGATTTAATTTTAAATAACTATATAATTTTTTATTTTTGTTGTTTATGGTTTTATGGTCGTCATTTATTGATTTAATTTTAAATAACTGCATAATTTTTTATTCATGTCTTTTATGATTTTATGGTCGTCATTTACAATTGAAGCTAACTTACAATCAAATCATAAAGAAATAAGAATAAATTAATTCTTTCTATAATATTTGGTCCAATTTAATAACCCTTGACATACTAAACTTAACTTATGACTCATAATTTAAAACAAAATAAGACATAAATAAATAAAAGATTTTGATTCTCTCTTAATATTTTTTTTTCTCTCTTTATTTTTTAATGATTGGTCAAGTATATATATTTATTAAAAAAAATTAACTTAATTATCACACATTTGACTAATCATTAAAAAATAAAAAAGAATAAGAGAGAAAAAACGAAGAGAGAATTCTTATCCATACATAAAAGGCCCATAACTATTCCCCCTTCTTTAAAAACAGCTTTGTCCCCAAGACTAATGCAATCCTCCCAAGTAGCTTCTGCAGGTACAGCTCATGCCAATGGATCAAAATTTTTGTTTCCTCCCTTTGCGCATACGATGATCCAAAATTGCTTATGGCTTAGTAATGAGATGCTCTGAATTTTTTTCTATAATTAGTAACTCTCCTTAAACAGAATATTTTTCTCTAATCTTTTTCTTTAAAAGTGAAACATAGAATACCGGGTGAATTCGAGATTCCTTAGGCAACTCTAAGTTATAAGAAAGTGACCCTATCCTCTGAAGAATTTTGAAGGGTCCGTAAAATTTTGGTGAAAGCTTAGCTTTCTTTTAAGGGAAATGGACACTTGGCGATAAGGCTGGAGTTTTAGATAGATCCAATCTTCGACTTCAAATTCTTTTTCTCTATGATGTTGATCATATAACTTCTTCATACGAGACTGAGCTTCTTGAAATGAAACCTTCAAAACTTTAAGAACTTGATCCTTCTCTATTAATTGCTTCTCCACAGCCTCAACATCAGTCATTATGGGAATGTAAGATAGTAAGGTAGGCTGTCGTCCATAAACCACCTCAAAAGGAGTGGTCTTAATCGATGAATGCCAACTTGTTTTATAACAGTACTCAGTCCAAGCTAACCACGTCTTAATCCATCCTCTAGGCCATGAACTTATCAAGTAACGAAGATTCATCTCCAGTGTTCGATTAACGACCTCACTTTGACCATCAATTTGAAGATGATAACCTAAATTATAATTAAAATTAATACCATTCATCTTGAATAATTTTGACCACAATATACTAGTGAATGTTGGATCATGATCACACACAATAGTTCTTAGCATTCCATGTAATTTAAAAATATTATAAAAAAAAAAAAGATTTGTGCAACACCAACAATTGTGTAAGGATGAGATAAAGAGAGGAAATGGGCATACTTAAACAGCTTGTCAACAGCTACCAAAATAGTAGTTTTACCCTTGGATATGGGCAATCCATCAATGAAATCCATAGAGATGTCTTCCCATACTTGATTTGGAACATGAAGAGGTTGGAGTAACCCAATTGGTGCTAGTTGTTAAGTTTTGAGCCGCTGACAAATATCACAAGCTAAGATGAATTTCTTGATATATTGTCTCATTTTTTGCCATTAAAAATTTGATTGAACCTACTGGAACATCTTCTGATATCCTTGTTTGGGTAATATCGGGCAAGGGCTTCTTGAGGACCCTTCAGCTAGAATAAAACACTCCGAGGACATCCTAGCTCGAGCAGAAGGCCCGACTACTTGCACGAAGACGACCTCACCAGACACCTCCCCTGGGCAAGGTCGAGGAATTCCGAGCCGCGTGAGCCCCTAACACTCCTCTGTATGCCCGAGGTCGTCCACCCCGAACAAAACCGGTCAAGCTCGATCCCCGAGCACTCCTCCGCTCGCCGAGGTCGTTCATCCCGGCCAAAGCCCGCCGAGGTCGAGAACCGAGCACTCCTTTCCTCGCCGCAGAGATCAAGTCCCCGAGCACAACTGGTTTACGCAGTCATGAGACGAATGGAATGTAAGACCCGGCCCAGGGCAGCCCGACCCGTTTTCTCATAATCCGTACACACCTTTTATGTCTCGACTGTGGTCCCACGTGGTATGGTGGCGATATTATTGCCGATGGCTCAGACATGCCCCTCACCGGCGTCATCATTCCTAACGCACATGCCCGACATGGTGATCCGCCACGTGAACCGGATTAAGGAGACAACAGACATCCCTGTGGAATATTACACCAATCCCTACCGCCGAGGGACCCAGAAACCACCAACATGGGAAAGGACAGCTTGTAAAATGGAAAGAGCGGGAAAAATGGAGTATAAAAGGAAACGAAAGGGTGCATCACATGGGTTGGAAAATCTGATTCACAAGAGGGGGTTGAACAAATTGATTCACAAAGGGTTATAAGAGCTTACACAGGTTCTTCTGACTTTTCTTACATTGATTCTCTAAAAAACACCATATTTATTCCAAAGGGACGGCGAAATAATATCCCTTTCATCTTTCCGGTCTCCCTCACTAGGAGAGATACCAAAAAGAACAACCCGATCACTGACTTGATCGTCGGAGGGTTTTCCTTGGAACACGCCCGGCGACCCCTGACTCTGTTTTCTGTGAGTACAGGTCTGGAAGGTCACCATTCGGGAAAAGACAGCGGAACAGGAAGAAGAAGGCCGTCCTGCTCGAGCTCGAGCTAATCGCGAGCCGAGGGTTCTGGATACTCGTAGCTATTCACGAGCGTAAAGTTTGAGGCACTCGCTTGAAGACACGCGGAAAAACCGCATCAACATCTTTTGGCGCAGTCTGTGGGGATCGGCAGAAAAAGCCTGATTTCCTAATACACTCAAGACACAACGCTACGATGAGGGGAAACAGCAGAAGAGGAGTAAGTCCAGAAGAATCGATGACTTTGAGAGAAGTGGCCAATGAGGCCCAGAATAGGGAGATCCAGGAAAGAATGGACCGGATGGAGAAGCAGATGGAGACTCTGACCTCCCTATTGCAAGAACTCAAGGAGGGACAGAGAAAGGCATGTAATGATATCCCGGAGTCCAGCCGTGGCAATGCCCCCGTTCGGGAGAATATAGGAGATGAAGCCCAAAGACCTAGGACAACCGAATGTTGCAGTTGATGGAAGAAACAAACATGGAGGAAAGGGGTCCCGTCAAGACTTACAGGACACGACCCGACCTCCGCGGTAAGAGTTGGAGGAGAGGTGCGCAGGTTGGCACAAGTTGTGGAAGACCTCGGGAACGGAAAGAGCCCAAGTCGGCGAATAATCGTCGGATAACGAATCTCCACTCGACGGAGATCATGAGTGTCACGATCCCATCGTGACTTCCATTTCCCAGATCTGAAATTCTCAGGGAAAAGTGATCCATTAGTGCACATAGAACGGTTCAACGACATGACGGGGGTGCAAGGGTTGTCAGCAGCTCAGAGGTGCCGGGCTTTCCCACTCACCTTGGAAGGGAGAGCGAGGGAATGGTACCGCAGACTCCCACGGGGAAGCATCTTGAGCTTTGAGCAGATGTGTAGGGAGTTCGCAGAGCAATTCCGGGGCGCAGTAACCCCTGAGGATGACATGATGGAGTCGTCGAGTGAGGCGAAAGAAGGGAACCCTCCGGAGTTTGTCGAAGATACCATAGATCGGCCCTAGATCTTGGTGCGCTCAACCATCCCCAAGCCTTGAGAGGATTAAAGGATGGCATCCGGATGGGGAGACCATGGTATAATCTGCGAGTCCTTCGATCCGTTCATATTCGCACGCTGTATGAGCAGGTAAAGCTGGATATGGTAATCGAAGAAGAAAAAGCGACCAAACTGAGGAGTGAGCAGGTCGATGGAGCAAGGAGGAAGGAAAAAAGGGGTCCTGCCCGAGGGACACAAGCTCCAAAGGCAGCAAGAGACCGGGTTGCCTTGTACAACCCATATCAGAGAGCTCCCCCACCGCGAATGGTCCCCCTGCCACCTCGCAGGTCTCCAGGCCGGGAGCACAGAGAGTACAGGTGTCATGATGGCCACGCGTCCCGCAACTAGCCACCAAGTAGACTTGAGGTGAGCCACAACAGGGCAGATCGTTCATTGCCACACCCGCCGAGAAGCTTCCCAAGGGATAAGGCGATACAAGTGGTGGACCAGAGCCCTTCTTACGAATAGTATACAAGGCTAAAGGTATCTCTTGAAGAGATACTTCTGGTGGCTGAGGAATCGGTATCTGGATGAATTTGTAGAAGGAGGACACCTGGTGGTTGAGCAGCAGCTTGAGGAAGGTGACCAAGCTTACGAAATAGACACGGAGCCACCATCTACGAGGGTAATCTCAAGAGGGCCCACGATGGCAGGAAGTTCCAATAGGGCTCGGAAAAACTACTACCGACACGCCTGCACTGACCGAGAAGTCCTGCTTCACCGCCTCGCCGCCAAGAGGCCAAGGTTCTGCAGTGCCAATCATGTGGACGGATGAAAACGAGGAGGGGTGTTGTACCTCACGAGGATGCCTCGTGGTAAAAGCCAATGTAGCAAACAAGGAAGTTGATCGAATATTAGTTGATTCAGTGGAGCTCTGTGGATATTCTCTTTAAATCCACTCTGAGGATTTAGGAATAACAGCGCGAGCCTCGAGCAGACGAGCACTTCCTTGAGAGGATTCGGGGGAGGAAAGCTAATACCTCTTGGAATCATCAGGTTGGCAGTAACCATGGGCTCGAAGCCTTTCGAGAAGAACATGATGCTGGATTTCGTGGTAGTAGTTGAAACCAGCCCATACTAGGCAATTCTAGGGAGGCCATTTATGAGGATCAGCCAGTGCGCGCAATCAACCCATTACTTGGCCCTAGGATATCGAGTCAATGGGGCCGTAGGAGTCGTAAAAGGCAGCCAAAGGGTGGCGAGGAGCTGCTACGCCGTAGCCGCAAAAGAAACTATGCAGATAACCTCGCTGGACATGAGGGGGGACTCGAAGAACGGAAGACAAGAGCCGGCTGAGAAGTTGGAGGAGGTCGAGGTGAGAGCAGGAGACCCCGAGAAGAAAGTCCGAATAGGCTCGGGCCTTAGCGAGTCGTTGAAGGAAAAGCTGGTGGAATGTCTGCGAGCACACGCAGATGTGTTTGCATGGACGCACGAGGATATGCCTGGGATCGATCCAGAAGTGGCGTGTCACAGGCTGGCAGTACGGAGAGATGCTAAGCCAGTGAGGCAGAAGAGAAGATGCATCAACCAGGAGAGGTACGAAGCCATCAACTGCGAGGTTGAAAAGCTGCTAAAAGCAGGATTCATACGGGAGGTATCTTACCCCGAATGGATCTCGAATGTGGTTCTGGTGAAGAAAGCAAGCGGGAAATGGAGAATGTGTGTTGACTTCACAGACGTGAACAAGGCCTGCCCAAAAGATAGCTTTCCACTACCGAAGATAGACCAACTAGTGGACTCTACGGCAGGGCACGGGCTGCTCAGTTTCATGGATGCATTCTCGGGATATAATCAAATTCCCATGCACCGACCGGACGAGGAGTGTACAGCCTTCATCACCAATCGGGGCTGTACTGCTACAAGGTCATGCCTTTCGGCCTAAAGAATGCAGGGGCGACGTATCAGAGGCTAGTAAACAAGGTCTTCAAGCCATTGATCGGTCGGACTATGGAGGTATATGTAGATGACATGATCACTAAGTCTAAAGACGCGGAGGAGCATGTAAGGCATCTAGAGGAGACCTTCGCACTCTTAAGAAAGTACCGAATGAAGCTAAACCCAGAGAAATGTGCTTTTGGAGTGGGTTCGGGAAAATTCTTAGGCTTCATGGTGAGTCACAGGGGGATCGAGGCCAATCCGGAGAAGATAAGGGCAGTGGTGGAAATGAGGTCCCCACGCAGCCTCAAAGAGATACAGAGTCCGACCGCAAACCAGGCGCCCTCAACAGATTCGTATCTCGAGCCACGGATAAGTGCCGGGTCTTCTTCCAGGAAATGAAGAAGGGCAGGAAGACAAAGTGGACGCCTGAATGCGAGGCGGCGTTCCAGCAGCTGAAAGAGTATTTGTTGAAAGCTCCGTTACTGTCAACACCTCGAGCAGGAGAGGTACTGTTTCTATACTTGGCTGTGTCTCAATGGGCAACGAGCTCAGTTCTGGTAAGGGAGGAATCAGGGGTATAGTACCCTGTTTATTACACGAGCAGAGCGTTACTAGAAGCAGAGACCCAGTATCCACCCATGGAGAAGTGGGCACTGGCCCTGGTCACGGCGGCCCGAAAGCTGAGGCCTTATTTTCAGGCACATTCAGTGATGGTTCTAACAAACCAACCACTCAGGCAAACACTGTGCAAGCCCAAAACTTCTGGAAGGATGGTAAAATGGTCAGTGGAGCTGAGTGAGTTCGACATTAATTATCAGCCCCGAATAGCCATAAAAGCACAGTCTTTAGCTGACTTCGTGGTCGAGTGCGCGGCGAGGGATGAGGAGACGGATAGCGAGCCCACACCAGGCTCCCAGGCCTCGACCAACACCTGGATAGTCACAGTAGATGGATCCTGCGGAAGTCAGGGAGCAGGAGCAGGAGTTGTGCTCCAAAGTCCAGAAGGGGCAGAGATGCAATACGCTGTGAAGTTAGAGTTCGAAGTCACCAATAATCAGGCCGAGTACGAAGTTGTAATAGCGGGATTGAAGCTCGCCTCAATAGTAAAAGCAGAAGAGGTAAAGCTTCAAACAGACTCGCAGTTGGTAACGAATCACCTCGACGAGAGCTTCCAGGCCAAAGGAGAGAAGATGGACGCATACCTTCAGAAGGTAAGGCAGCTAATGGGGAATTTTTGAGCTGTCGAGGTGGAGCATATCCCTAGGGGGAAGAATTTTCGAGCAGATATGATAGCTCGCATGGCAGCCGCATCGGACCCCAAGTTTCCAAAGTCTATCTCTTTGGAAATGAAGACCTGCTCGAGGTGATGAGCTTATCGACGAGCAGCACCTGGATGGAGCTGATCATTTCTTACCTCAAGGAAGGGACAGTGCCGGCCGATAAGAAGCAGGCAAGGAAGTTGAGGTGCAAAGCGGCCAGGTACACTCTCATCGATGGGG
Organism: Murraya koenigii; assembly: GCA_025617385.1. Classification (NCBI taxonomy): domain Eukaryota; kingdom Viridiplantae; phylum Streptophyta; class Magnoliopsida; order Sapindales; family Rutaceae; genus Murraya; species Murraya koenigii. Next base: position 19,518,630 of record CM046815.1, read on the forward strand.
TCTTATATAGACGGGGTACACTCTCCCCTTACTGCGGTGTTTAGACCAAGGGGAGGCCGATTATGTCCTCCGAGAGATACACGAGGGAGTCTGTGGAAATCATTCTGGCACGAGGTCCTTGGCTTTCAAGGCCTTGAGGCAAGGATATTTCTGGCCTCGCATGCATCAGGATGCTTAGGAGAAGACAAGAAGCTGCAAGAATTGCCAGAGCTTTGCCAACTACTTAACTCAGCCTCCGGAGAATCTTACGGTGATGAATTCGCAATGGCCGTTTGCTCAATGGGGGATTGATTTGATCGGGCCATTACCGAAGGGGAAAGCATCCGCCACCCATGCCATAGTGGCGATTGATTACTTCACCAAATGGGTCTAAGTGGGAGCCTTAAGCAGCATCACGGAAGGTAAAACCACCGACTTCATTTGGAAGAATGTGATTTGCAGGTATAGGATCCCTCATGCGTTAGTCACCGATAATGGAAGGCAGTTTGATAATGGCAAGTTCAGAGACTTCTGCCAGAATCTGGGGATAGAGTTGAAGTTTTGCTCTCCCTCACACCCGCAGGCCAATGGGCAAGTTGAGGCCGCAAATAAGACTATAAAACGTCTCTTAAAGACAAGACTGGGCGAGCAAAAAGGAGCCTAGGTGGACGAGCTGCCTGGTGTCTTGTGGGCTTATAGAACCACACACAAAACAGCTACTGGAGAGACCCCATTCTCCTTAGCGTTTGGGCACGAAGCAGTGGTTCCTGCTGAGATAGGAATGGGGACACACCGGACAGAACACTTCAACGAGGGGCAAAACAACGAGAAGATGTGTGCAGGTTTAGACTTGCTAGAAGAGAAGAGAGAAAGGGTAGCTGCTAAGATCTCAGAATATCAACAAAAAGTGGCTCGTTATTACAACCAAAATGTACACATTCACCGGTTCCAGGTGGGTGATTGGGTGCTGAGAAAGGTCAACCAGAACACAAAGGACCCGGAACAAGGTGTACTAGGGCCAAATTGGGAAGGCCCTTATCGAGTCACTCAGTTAGTAGGACCAGGAGCATACCGGCTAGCTCACCCAGACGGACAAGAGGTTAAGAGGCCATGGAACGCACAACTCCTGAGGAAATATTTCCAGTAAGTTTCCTTGTATTGTGAAGGGTTAATGTAAGATTTCATCCCAAGATGGGATATGTAAAAGTATAAATGTATATGAGAATAAGAAAAACAATCATAATGTTAGTTCAAAATGAAGACCAGAAGCAAGAAAGACTCCTTGGCCAGAAGTCCCAGAGGGACGGTGCCAAGCTTGGGTCAATTGCAGGCCCGAGCAGGAGTTACAGCAGAAGAAGCTTGGGTCAATTAAAAGGCCCGAGCACGAGCAGAAGCTCGAGAAGAACTCCTTGGCCAGAAGTCCCAGAGGGACGGTGCCAAGCTTGGGTTAATTGCAGGCCCGAGCAGGAGTTACAGCAGAAGAAACTTGGGTCAATTAAAAGGCCCGAGCTCGAGAAGAAGCTCAAGAAGAACGCTACGGCCAGAAGTCCCAAAGCCTAAGTCTTAGGCGGGACGGTGCCTAGCGAGGGTCAATTGCAGGCCCGAGCACGAGCAGAAGCTCAAGAAGAACGCTACGGCCAGAAGTCCCAAAGCCTAAGTCTTAGGCGTGACGGTGCCTAGCGAGGGTCAATTGCAGGCCCGAGCACGAGCATAAGCTCAAGAGGAACTCCTTGGCCGAAAGTCCAAAAGCCTAAGTCCTAGGCTGGACAGTGCCTGGAAAAGCTCATCATAAGTGAAAGAGGTCCATGAATAATGCTAAGGCCAAAAGTCCCTAAGCCTAAGCTCTAGAGCGGACAAGATGTCAGCAAGAGCCAAATGTAGGCTCGAGCAAGTTAAATGAACTTGTAAAATAAACATAAGGCTTTTAGTCCAATTCAAAGCGAAGCTCTACCATGCATAGGTCAAACAACATTACACTTGGGCATAAAGGAGAATAGAAAGTCCAACACTTAGAAAATTTTTACTTAGCAAGCATATTCAAAGTCAATTCAACATAGAAAACAAGAGCATGTGCAGACGAGCATTCAATGGAGTTGTTCAACATGTGTCTTTTTATTTCACTGAAATAATTACATATGTAAAAAAAAAAAAAAAAGAGTCCAAGTCATTCAGCAGGAGGAGCATCCTCAGTAGCGGCAGGAGGAAGAACAGCACCAGCAGGAGGGACGTCATCAGTAGCAGCAGGAGGACGGCCAGCATCCGTAGGAGGAGCAGGAGGAGGGACATCAGCAGGAGCTTCAGCAGGAGGGGTATTGGAAGGAGAGGAGCCGGCTCTCGACAACACCTCGGGGCTCGGATGGGGTAGCCTGTGGTTGCTCATGTATTCACTACATACCCTTCAACCTTGGACATGTCGACCTCGGGTATGCCTTGCCAAAGCATACATGAGGCGATCAGTAATCGGAGTCCGCCTCAATGTTGTACTTCAGTAGTGAGCTCGGACCTTCAGAGCGTCAATTTGCCCTTGAAGACGAGCAGCTTCTCCCTCAATGAGCTGCTCGTAATAAGACTTCTGAGTGTCCAGATCCTTCCGATCATGCTTCAATTCATCCTTGGTGTCGACCGGCTCCTCTCAAGCTCGGAGGCCTTGAGTCGACCACTGCCTTCTTCTGCGAAATTTATATTCTCGCCCAGATAGCCTTTTGATTTTCCTCCTTCACTCGCTCACGACCGCTCCAAGCTTCGAACCTTTGCTCAAAGTTCTTCCTAGGAACCTTGAGCTATCTCATTAAGCCTGGTCGCAGCTGCCTAAGCTCAGGAGGAGAGCCGCTGGAAGACACTGAACAGCGCATTAGAACTGCAGGACTTTATCTCATCCAGGAATCCGCTGGTCAATTCCTCATTGTAGGCCCTCAGGAAAGGCTCGGAACAGCCAGGCTGACGTTGCTCAGTTCAGGGGCGAGCTGGATCAGCGGTCCTTTGTCTCCTGCAAGGAGGACCCTCCTCTGCTCGCTCGGTTTGTCGAGCCGAAGAAGTAGCTCGAGCAGGGGGATACGACCAAAGCAGAGCAATGAGAACAGACACAAGTAGGAAAATTAAAAGTAAAATCCATAAGGCAGATAAGCGACCTGGAGTGCAGAAGTGCCGCGGGACTGGAGGGACCCCCTCGCTACGAAGAGCAACTTGCCCCCACTCTCCCCCAACAAAGAAGAATTTGCTCTTCCAGTTGCCACCAGAGGTCGGTAGATCGGTGATGGGCTTTTTACCCTTCAGACTGGAGGTAAGGTAATACCAACCAAGCATCCTTCGGCCGCACTTCACCGGTAAAGGTGTCTCGATTTCCCTACCGAAGGCTCACCCGGATCACAGCGTTTCCACAAAACAAAAAGTCCGGAAAGGACCCTCCACCCATTCGGGTTTAGTTGCCCCGGGGCTAGACGGAACCCAGACAAGACCCGGGTAAAATAAGGATGGAGAGGCAGCCTAACCCCCTATTTAAAACATTCCAAGTATAAGGTCGGTACCCTGGGGACGGTCAGGATTTCGCTCTGCCTGCAGACCTTAAAACTACATTATCGGGTATATGGTAAGTATCCCTAAGTCTATCCAAATCCAACTTGGTGGTCTCACATCTCATGTGATCTATCGGGTATTCCCCACGCCGGACCTTTGATCGGCCCTTGCTCTTCGATGCACCGAGTCTCACCATGGGTAATTCCATCTCGGACTAGAATCCCTCACGGGATTATACTAAGGGTTGTGCATCACTAGAAGAGGACGAGTCCTCCCAGAACATCCTACGGGTCAGTAGGGGATTTGACATTTTCCTAAGGGTATAAACTGACAGAGTTCAACAAGAGAAGAAACAGAGCGGCGGCAGGAGATGGAAGAGTGGGTTATACCTGAACGCGGAAAGAAGTGTGGTTGGCCGGAAATCACCTTGACAGAAAGAAGAAGACAGGCAAACGGCGGTGAGCAAATTAATCTTTAGTTTGAACGAAAATGAGCAAATAGAGGGAACAGTGAAGAAGTTAGAGGTTTTTAAAGAGGAGGACGCGTCCCTTCAACTGGCGGCATGCGTTTCGACTGGCACGACCTTTCGGGTAACGTCCTTTCGAATTTTAAACGGACGGCTCGGATCAACCCACGTGTCCCCTCTTAAATGCGAAATGATTAAAGTGGGAGACAACTGGGAAGCGTGGGGAAGAGTAAAAGGCCGCGAATTCAGCCCATCATTAATGAGTTTCCAGTCTCATTTCGTTTCACTCAAAAGACTAGAAACTGGGGGACTGGTGTTTGGGTAATATCGGGCAAGGGCTTCTTGAGGACCCTCCAGCTCGAATAAAACACCCCGAGGACATCCTAGCTCGAGCAGAAGGCCCGACTACTTGCACGAAGACGACCTCACCAGAAACCTCCCCTCGGCAAGGTCGAGGAATTCCGAGCCGCGCGAGCCCCGAACACTCCTCTGTATGCCCAAGGTCGTCCACCCTGATCAAAACCGGTCAAGCTCGATCCCCGAGCACTCCTCTGCCTGCTCGAGGTCGTTCATCCCGGTCAAAGCCCATCAAGGTCGAGAACCGAGCACTCCTTTCCTGCTCGCATAGATCAAGTCCCCGAGCACAACTGGTTTGCGCAGTCATGAGACGAATGGAATGTAAGACCCGGCCCAGGGCAGCCTGACCAGTTTTCTCATAATCCAGGCACACCTTTTTATGTCTGACCAAGGTCCCACGTGGTATGGTGGTAGTACTATTGCCGATGGCCGGCACATGCCCCCACGGCGTCATCATTCCTAACGCACATGCCCGACATGGTGATCTGGCCACGTGAACTGGATTAAGGAGACAGCCGCGCATCCCTAGGGAATATTACGCCAATCCCGGCTGTCAGAGGGACTTAGAAACCACCAACGTAGGAACGGACAGCCTGGAAATGGAAAGATCGGGAAAAATGGAGTATAAAAGGAAACGAAAGGGTGCATCACAAGGGTTGGAAATTCTGATTCACAAGAGGGGGTTGAACAAATTGATTCACAAAGGGTTATAAGAGCTTACACAGGTTCTTCTGACTTTTCTTACATTGATTCTCTAAAAAACACCATATTTATTCCAAAGGGAGGGCGAAATAATATCCCTTTCATCTTTCCGGTCTCCCTCACTAAGGGAGATACCAAAAAGAACAACCCGATCATCGACTCGATCGTCGGAGGGTTTCGCCGAACACGCCCAGCAACCCCGACTCGTTTCACGTGAGTACAGGTCTGGAAGGTCACCATTTGGGAAAAGACAGCGGAACGGGAAGAAGAAGGCCGTCCTGCTCGAGCTCGAGCTAATCACAAGCCGAGGGTTCTGGATACTGTAGCTATTCATGAGCAGAAAGTTTGAGGCACTGTTTGAGGACACGCGGGAAAAACTGCATCAACAATCCTTTATAAGTACTATTGTGAAATTGCCCAATTGTGTTCTCAAATAAGGAAGAATTTGTTTCAAGATAAATTCTATCCTTAAACAAAATAACCTCATCAATAATTTTCCATAGACCAACAACTTCTCCACTCATGATGTGTTGGGCTAATGTCTGCAAATTAGAACTTAATTCAACCTCCTGCTTAATGGCATCTATCCAACTAGGAACTGGTTAAGAAAGAACATCAAGTTCCCTTTTTTTGTACATTTGTTGTGGCAACTTCTTGTCTATAAAGAGCATCTACAACTACATTTTCCTTTCCTTTTTGTATTTGATAACAAAGTCAAAACCCTTTCATTTGTAGAGCCACCTTTGTTGAGCTATCAATATGATCTTCTTATCCCATAAATATTTTCAACTCGGTTGATCCGTTCTAACTATAAATTGACCACCCAATAAATATGGACACCATTTTTGCACAACCAATACCAAAGCCAAAATTTCTTTTCCATATGTTGACAATAGCAAATTCTTACCTTGCAATGCATGATTGTAGAATGCTATAGGTCACTCTCACATTAAAATAGCTGTCACACCAGATCCGCTTGCATCGCTTTCAGTAATAAATTACTTAGAGAAATCAGACAATGCTAGTACTGGAGCTTAAGTCATCATTAACTTCTGAAATGCAGCTTCAGCAGCTCAATTCCATTTAAATAAATCTTTTTCCAGCATTTTTGTCAATGTACCAGCTATTTACCATAGTCTTGAATAAACTTCCGATAATAGCCTATTAAGCCAAAAATCCTCTTAATGCTTTAACTTTGTAGGTTTAGGCCAATTTAATATCACAGCAACATTGTCTGAATCAACAGCAACTCCTTCATCAGAAACTACATGGTCTAGACACTACACCTGCTTTTAGCCAAGCTAACATTTTTTCTTTCTTTACAAATAACTGGTGAGATCTCAATATATCCAATGTAAATTGTAAATGGTGAATATGGTCATTATAAGATTTGTCATATACAAGTATATTATCAAAAAATACCAAAATAAACTTTCACAAATAATCATGAAATACCTCATTCATTGTGGCTTGGAAAGTAGGTGGAGCATTATAGAGGCCGAATGGCATCACCAAGAATTTGTAATGACTATGTTGTGTTCTAAAAGCCATCTTATTGGTGTCATTAGGCACTACTTGAATTTAATGATACCCGCTTCGTACATCAAGTTTAGAAAAGATTTTAGTTCTATTTAATTCATCCAGAAGCTCATCAATAATAGGAACTGGAAACCAATCTTTGATAGTGATTTTGTTCAGTGCTCAATAGTTAATACACATTTGCCAAGACCCATCATGCTTTTTTACTAGAATAAGGACTGTTGTTGGGTTTGATTACACCTACAGAAAGCATTTCAGTCACTAATCTTTCAATTTTAGCCTTTTGGAAATGTGGATAGCAATATGGCTTGGCACGTATTGGTACTGTTTGGGTAATATCGGGTAGGTCTTCTCGAGACCCTTCCAGCTCGAATAAAATACCCCGAGGACAGCCTAGCTCGAGCAGAAGTCTCGACCACAGGCACGAAGACAACCTCACTAGACGTCAAAGCTGGTCAAGGTCGAGGAATTCAGAGCCGCTCGAGCTCCGAGTTCTTTTGCCTGCTCGAGGTCGTCCGCCCCAGTCAAAACTGGTCAAGGTCGAGGAATTCAGAGCCATCCGAGCTCCGAGCTCCGAGCTCTCTTACCTGCTCGAGGTCGTCTCTCTCGGTCAAAGCTGGTCAAGGTCGAGAACCAAGCACTCCTTTCCTGCTCGCAGAATTTAAGTCCCCGAGCACAACTGGGTTGCGCTAGTCATTGGATGAATAGAATGTAAGACCCAGCTCAGGGCAGCCCGACCCGTTTTCTCAAAATCCTGGCACACCTTTTAATGTCTGATCAGGGCCCCACACGGTATGGTGGTGATACTATTGCCGATGGCCGGCACATGCCCCCACGGTGTCATCATTCATAGCACACATGCCCGACATGGTGATCTGGCCACGTGAACCGGGTTAAGGAGACAGCCGCGCATCCCCAGGGAATATTACGCCAATCTCGGCTGTCAGAGGGACCCAGACACCTCAGGCGCGGGAATGGACGGTCGGGAGAGTAAGAGCGGGAAAAATGGAGTATAAAAGGAACGAACGGGTACGTTACAAGGGTTGGAAATTTTCATTCACAAGGGTTACAAAAGCATATACAGGTTCTTCCTATTCTGATTTCTCTTATCTGGATCCTCTGAATAACTACATATTCATTCAAAAAGGGAGGGCGAAAAATATCCCTTTCATCCTTCCGGTCTCTCTCACTAAGGGAGATACCAAAAAGAACAACCCGATTACTGACTTGAGCGTCGGAGGGTTTTCGTCGAAACACGCCCGGCCACCCCTGACCCTATTTTCTGTGAGTACAGGTCCGGGAGATCTCCGTTCTGGAAAAGACAGTGGAATAGGACGAAGGAGGCAATCCTGCTCGAGCTCGAGCTGATCGCGAGCAGAAGGTTCGAGGCACTGTTTGAAGGCACGCGGGCAGAGGATTACGAGTACTGCAGAAAGTCACGAGCAGAAGGTTCAGAATACTGTTTGAAGGCACGCGGGAAAAACTGCATCAACATCTTTTGGCGCCGTCTGTGGGGATCGGCACAAAAAGCCTGATTTCCTAATAAATTCAAGATATACAATGCAAGGATGAGGGGAAACAGCCGAAGAGGAGTAAGTCCAGAAGAATCAGTAACTTTGAGAGGAGTAGCCAATGAGGCCCAGAATAGGGAGATCTAGGAAAGAATGGATCAGATGGAGAAACAGATGGAGACTCTGACTTCCCTATTGCAAGAACTCATGGAGGGACAGAGAAAAACATGTAATGATGTCCTGGAGTCCAGCCGAGGGAATGCTCATGTTCGGGAAAATGTGGGAGATGAAGCCCAAAGACCTAGGGCACCAAATGTTGCAGTGAGGGAAGAAACAAACATGGAGGAAAGGGGGTCCCGACAGCACTTACAGGACACAGCCCCGACATCTCGCACGGAAGAGTTGGAGGGAGAGATGCGCAGGTTGGCACAAGTTGTCAAAGACCTCCGGGGGAATGGAAAGAGCCCAAGCTGGCGAATAATGCTGGATAATGAATCTCCACTCTTCGCGGAGATCATGGGTGTCACAATCCCACGTGACTTCCGCTTCCCAGATCTGAAATTTTTGGGAAAAAGTGATCCGCTGGTACATATAGAGCGGTTCAACGACATGACATGGGTGCAAGGATTGTCAGCAGCTCAGAGGTGCCGGGCCTTCCCACTCACCCTGGAGGGAAGAGCGAGAGAATGGTACCGCATACTCTTACGGGGAAGCATCTTGAGCTTTGAACAGATGTGTAGGGAGTTCGCAGAGCAATTCCGAGGCGCAGTGACCCTTGAGGATGACATAATGGAGCTGTCAGAAGTAAGGCAGAAGGAGGGAGAATCTCTCCTGGAGTTTGTTAAAACATACCATAGATCAGTTCTAGATCTTGGTGCGTTTAACCATCCCCAAGCTCAGAGAGGATTAAAAGATTGGATCAGGATGGGGAGACCATGGTATAATCTGTGGAGTCCTTCGATCCGTTCATATCCGGACGCGTATGAGCAGGTAAAACTGGATATGGTAATCGAAGAGGAAAAAGCTGCAAAACTGAGGAATGAGCAGGACCAGGAGTAGAAGTTCAAGAAAAACTCCTTGGCCAGAAGTCCCAAAGCCTAAGTCTTAGGCGGGACGGTGCCACGCTTGGGTCAATCGCGAGGCCCGAACAGGATCACGACTCGCGTAGAGCATAGCGGCCGAAGTCCCAAAGCCTAAGTCTTAGGCGAGGCAGTTGCCTAGCGAGGTCGATTGCGGGCCCGAGCGGAAGAAGATCAAGAAGAACTCTTTGGCCGAAGTCCCGGAGCCTAAGTCTTAGGCGGGACGGTTGCTAAGCTTAGGTCAGTGCGGGCCCGAGCGGAAGAAGCTCATGAAGCAGCTAGGGCCGAGTCCCAAGCCTAAGTCTTGGGTGGGACTGGTTGCCTAGCGAGGTCGATTGCAGGCCACGGCGGGAGTAGAAGTTCAGAAGAACTCCTTGACCGGAAGTCCCAAAGCCTAAGTGTTAGGCGGGACGGTTGCCAAGCTTGGGTCAATTGCTGAGCCGGCGGGAGTAGCACAGGAAGAAGCTTGGGTCGATTGCGAGGCCCGGCGAAGTTTAAGAAGAGTTCTTTGGCCATAAGTCATAAGTCAGAAGTCTTAGGCGGGACGGTGCCACGCTTGGGTCAATTTGAGGCCCGAGTAGGAGTAACAAAAGAAGAAGCTTGGGTTAATTGCAGGCCCGAGCAGAAGCTCAAGAAGAACTCCTCGGCCAGAAGTCCCAAAGCCTAAGTCTTAGGCGGGACGGTGCCAAGCTTGGGTCAATTGCAGGCCCGAGCAGGAGTATCACCAGAAGAAGCTTGGGTCAATTGCAGGCCCAAGCAGAAGCTCAAGAAGAACTCCTTGACCAGAAGTCCCAAAGCCTAAGTGTTAGGCGGGACGGTGCCAAGCTTGGGTCAATTGCAGGCCCGAGCAGGAGTAATAGCAGAAGAAACTTGGGCCAATTGCAGGCCTGAGCAAAAGTTTAAGAAGAGCTCTTTGGCCATAAGTCCCAAAGCCTAAATCTTAGGCGGGACGGTGCCACGCTTGGGTCAATCGCAGGCCCGAGCAGGAGTAACAAAAGAAGAACCTTGGGTCAATTGCAGGCCCGAGTAAAAGCTCAAGAAGAACTCCTCGGCCAGAAGTCGCAAAGCCTAAGTCTTATGCGGGATGGTGCCAAGCTTGGGCCAGTGCAGGGCCGGCGGGAGTAACTGAGAAGAAGCTTGGGTCGATTGCAGGCCCGGCGGGAGTAACAGAAGAAGCTTGGGTCGATTGCGAGGCCGGCGGAAGCTCAGAAGAACTCCTCGGCCGAAGTCCCAAACCTAAGTCTTAGGCGGGACGGTTGCCAAGCTTGGGTCAATTGTAGGCCGGGCGGGAGTAATGGCGAAGAAGCTTGGGTCGATTGCAGGGCCGAGCGGAAGAAGTTCAAGAAGAACTCCTTGGCGGAAGTCCCAAAGCCTAAGTCTTAGGCGAGGCAGTGCTAAGCTTGGGTCAGTGCGGGCCGGCGGGAGTAGTGACGAAGAAGCTTGGGTCGATTGCGGGCCCGGCGGGAGTAACAAGAAGAAGCTTGGGTCAATTGCGAGGCCGGCGGAAGCTCAGAAGAACTCCTCGGCCGAAGTCCCAAACCTAAGTCTTAGGCGGGACGGTTGCCAAGCTTAGGTCAATTGTAGGCCGGGCGGGAGTATGGCAGGAAGAAGCTTGGGTCGATTGCAAGCCTGAGCGGAAGAAGTTCAAGAAGAACTCCTTGGCTAGAAGTCCCAAAGCCTAAGTCTTAGGAGAGCAGTTGCCAAGCTTGGGTCAATTGCGAGGCCGAGCGGGAGTAGTGACGGAAGAAGCTTGGGTCGATTGCGGGCCCGGCGGAAGAAGTTCAACAAGAACTCATTGGCCGAAGTCCCAAAGCCTAAGTCTTAGGCGAGGCAGTTGCTAAGCTTGGGTCAATGCAGGCCCCAGCAGAGAGTAACAGAAGAAGCTTGGGTCAATTGAAGGCCCGAGCAGGAGTAGAAGTTCAAGAAGAATTCCTTGGCCAGAAGTCCCAAAGACTAAGTCTTAGGCGGGACGGTGCCAAGCTTAGGTCAATTGCAGGCCGGAGAAGGAGTAACAGCAGAAGAAGCTTGGGTTGATTGCAGGCCCGAGCAGGAGTCGAAGTTCAAGAAGAACTCCTTGGCCAGAAGTCCCAAAGCCTAAGTCTTAGGCGGGACGGTGCCAAGCTTGGGTCAATTGCAGGCCCGAGCAGAAGAAGTTCAAGAAGAACTCTTTGGCCAGAAGTCCCAAAGCCTAAGTCTTAGGCGGGACGGTGCCAAGTTTGAGTCAATTGCAGACCTGAGCAGAAGACGAACGGCTGGGATCAACCCACGTGTCCCGCCTCAAATGCGAAATGATTGAAGTGGGAGACAACTGGGAAACGTTGGGAAGCGTAAAAGGCCGCGAATTCGGTCCATCATTAATGAGTTTCCAGTCTTATCTCGTTTCACTCAAAAGACTAGGAACTGGGGGACTGGTGTTTGGGTAATATCGGGTAGGTCTTCTCGAGACCCTTCCAGCTTGAATAAAATACCCTGAGGACAGCCTAGCTCAAGCAGAAGTCCCGACCACTGGCACGAAGACAACCTCACTAGACGTCAAAGTTGGTCAAGGTCGAGGAATTCAGAGCCGCTCGAGCTCCGAGCTCCGAGCTCTTTTGCCTGCTCGAGGTCGTCCCCCCCAGTTAAAACTAGTCAAGGTCGTGGAATTCAGAGCCATCCGAGCTCCGAGCTCTCTTGCCTGCTCGAGGTCGTCTCTCCTGGTCAAAGCTGGTCAAGGTTGAGAACCAAGCACTCCTTTCCTGCTCGCAGAATTTAAGTCCCCGAGCACAACTGGGTTGCGCTAGTCATTGGATGAATAGAATGTAAGACCCAGCTCAGGGCAGCCCGACCCGTTTTCTCAAAATCCTGGCACACCTTTTAATGTCTGATCAGGGCCCCACACGGTATGGTGGTGATATTATTGCCGATGGCCGGCACATGCCCCCACGGTGTCATCATTCATAGCACACATGCCCGACATGGTGATCTGGCCACGTGAACCGGGTTAAGGAGACAGCCGCGCATCCCCAGGGAATATTACGCCAATCTCGGCTGTCAGAGGGACCCAGACACCTCAGGCGCGGGAATGGACGGTCGGGAGAGTAAGAGCGGGAAAAATGGAGTATAAAAGGAACGAACGGGTACGTTACAAGGGTTGGAAATTTTCATTCACAAGGGTTACAAAAGCATATACAGGTTCTTCCTATTCTGATTTCTCTTATCTGGATCCTCTGAATAACTACATATTCATTCAAAAAGGGAGGGCGAAAAATATCCCTTTCATCTTTCCGGTCTCTCTCACTAAGGGAGATACCAAAAAGAACAACCCGATTACTGACTTGAGCGTCGGAGGGTTTTCGCCGGAACACGCCCGGCCACCCCTGACCCTATTTTCTGTGAGTACAGGTCCGGGAGATCTCCGTTCTGGAAAAGACAGTGGAATAGGACGAAGGAGGCAATCCTGCTCGAGCTCGAGCTGATCGCGAGCAGAAGGTTCGAGGCACTGTTTGAAGGCACGCGGGCAGAGGATTACGAGTACTGCAGAAAGTCGCGAGCAGAAGGTTCATAATACTATTTGAAGGCACGCGGGAAAAACTGCATCAACAGGTGCACTGCCAAGTATTAATGGAATTTTATGGTCTTGGACTCATGGCTGTGGCAAACCAAGAGGTTCTTAAAAGACATCTTCAAAGTTATTCAAAAGTTGTTGTAATTCTAAAGGATAAAACTCAACTTTAGGAACTGGAGACCCCATAGAAAATATTTAAAGCAAAATGGCTTTTTACTTTTCCTTACCTCACATATGCATTCAAAATTCCTAACTATCTCATCATTTGGAATAAACTCTCCTTGAAAAGTTATTTCTTTATCAACTAAATTTGAACCTCATTTGTAGCTTGGCAAAATCTCACCAAATTGATCCAAGTGTACGCAAACATTGGGTGCCAAAACAATGTCATATCCTTCCAAATCGAGCAAATAAAAATCCAACATCATAAATACTCCTTGCAAAATTAATTTCACATTAATACATTTTCTTGGACTATAAATTTTTTCACCTGGGGCAACAAGGACTTCGAACAGTGCTCCGCTCTCTGGTTGTAAGCCCAGTTTTTTAGCAAAAAAACCACTTATAAAATTGTGTGTGCTTCTTGAATCAACCAAAGCAATGGTTGAGATATTTCCGACCCGTCCTCTGATTCTCTCGCACCTAAGATGTACGTAATGAGATTTCTGGCATTTTGGTGGAATTTTTGCAAACATTTTCATCCACCTCTATAACGACATCACCATCTTTCTCTTTAAGGAAAGCTTTGATAAAAAATAATTTCTCGCACTGATGTCCTAGAATAAACTTTTCATTGCAATTGTACCACAGGCCCTTGGCTTTCTTTTCTTGCAATTCAGCTTGTAACAATCTTCGAACCTATATGGAAGAGTTTCTGTAAGTGGTTTGGTTTAGTGTTGGCATAAATTGTCGTTGAGATATATTGCGAGCTTCATACAAGAGAGCTAATTTGATGGTTGAAGATAATGTTGCTAGACAACAAGCTAATACATCTACCTTGATTGAATTACGTAACTCGCTAATTAAGCAACTAACTTGGCGATTTTGAGGAAGATGTCTTACCTTTGCTAATAATTGTTAATGATATGCCCTAAAAGCCAATTTAGTGGTGCTTGCTTTTAGAGAATTATTATTATTAATTAACTTTTTGAAATTTATAAAATGGCAAAGCTTTTAATATCATAAATTATATTGATGAATATAGTCCAAGAAGTAAAATAGTTAAGGAACACACTCGAGTTTGTTAAGATTATGAAACGTGTATCTTTTGTACTATACTTCTAAAATAGTTCATAGTGGTGGTTTTATGATTGGATATCAAAAATTTCTATAAACACTAGTATGTATTATGACTCTTTTATGGTATGTGATACTAAAATGGATGGTGAATTTTATATCATTGACATGAGATGTCAAGTCAAACATATAAGTACTTATTGCAAGAACAAGTTGACTAAACTTGATCAAATAATAATAAGTCATATCGTCTTAAGTGTTAATAGTTTATTATATATTATTTTATACACTATGTTTAATAATGGTCTTATGTGAAAGCATAAAAATTGATTCCTAATCAAGGAATAGATCCAATAGTAACAGTCATAGTTTGCTATGTATGGAGACAAATGTATGGTCAAAATGAAATTCATCAATTTGTAATTAACAAAAAGGATGTCCCATATAAGTTATTATGGATTGGCATAAATCATTGGCCAAGGTGAAATATATTTGAAGGAGTTCAAATTAGCTATTGACCTTATTCTACGATCCTTGCCAGACTCATTCTCTAAATTTATCATGAACTTTAATATGAATAAAATAGAGTGTAGTCTTGCTGAACTGCTAAAGATGCTTAATATTATTGAAACTTGTATAAATAAGCCAAAAGATGTTATGTTTATGGAAGGGCCCTCAATTAAAAAGGGTAAAAAGAAAAAGTTTCAACTAGAGGCTAAAGGTGGGACCAAGAAGGAGAAGACTAATAAGCCCAATGACAAGGGAAAATGTTTCTATTGTGGTAAAGATGGGCATTGGAAGAGGAATTGCAAAGCTTACCTCAACAACTTGAAAGTCTAGCCCAAAGAGAATCCTTTAGAAGGTATGCTCATTATTAAAACTAATATTTCAATTACTCATTCTACTTCTTGGATTTTAGATTACGCAGCTACCACACATATTTGTATGTTAATACAGGATCTGAAAAGAAGTAAAAGACTTAAAAAATGAGAGGTGTCTCTTAAAGTGGGAAATAAATCAATAGTTAATGCCTCAACTATAGGGACATTTTCTTAAAAATGCCATCTGGACATGTAATAAGTTTGAATGATTGTTTATTTGTTCCTTTTACTGTGAGGAACATAATTTCAATTTCATGTTTATGCAAAGACAACTATGAGTTTTATTTCAAAAATAAAATTTGTAACATTTGTCATAAGAATAAATATGTTGCGCATGGTACTTTGGATAATGATCTATATGTGCTAAACATGAAAGAAAATAATGAACATGTTATGAATGTAAATACCATAACACATAAATGTGAAAGAGAAGAAATAAGACCCAAGCATAAGTGGCATTTAAGATCCAGTAATATTGGAGAAGATAGAGTCACAAGATTGGCTAAATATGGATCGATATGTCCATTTGGTTTAGAACCTTATCCAACATGTGAATCTTGTCTTCAAAGAAAAATGATTAAGTCACCATTTGTTGGACGAAGTATAAGAGCCACTGATTTACTTGAACTCATACATACTGATGTGTGTGGATCATTTAATAAAATGACCAATGATGGATTTACTACTTCATAACTTTTATTAATGATCACTCAAAGTATGATTGTGTGTACTTAATAAAGTACAAATCTGAAGCCTTTGAAAAGTTCAAAGAATACAGAAATGAAGTAGAAAAATAGACTGGAAAGGTTATTAAAACCCTTCGATCAGATCGAGGTGGTGAATATTTCTATGGATAGTTCTAGTATTATCTTAAAGAAAATGGTATTGTTCCAAAATGGACACCTTCTGGCACACCAGAACTTAATGGAGTATCCAAAAGCAGGAATTGTATATTGTTAGACATGGTGCTATCAATGGTGAGTTATACTGACTTACCAATTTCTCTTTGAGGATATGCCCTCATTACTGCAACATATATACTAAAAAGAGTACCTTCCAAGGCTGTACCTGAGATAACATATGAGATATGGCAAGGTAAACAACCAAGCCTAAATTATCTTCGGATTTGGGGATGTCCTGCTTTTATCAAAAGGCTTAAGAGTGAGAAGCTTGAAGCTAAAGCAGATAGTGGGAGGTTCATTGGATACCCAAAGTAAACTTTAGGCTATTATATTTACATTCAATCTGACCAAAGGGTAATAGTAAGTAGGAATGCCGCATTTCTTGAAAAATAGTTTATTTAATAAAGTAGACAAGAAAGAAAACTAAAATTTATAGAAAATTCTAATGAGAATAAATCCAATAAAGTGTCTGTTGAAGTACAAACACAAGGAACACAATAGCTCCGTAGATCTAGTAGAGTAATTCACCCACTAGAAAGATATAGTTTACTTTATTAGATGAATGACAAGTTTTTATTGGGTGATATATATCATAAAGATGATCCTACTAGTTATGAAGAGGCAATAACAGATATTGACCCTAAGAAATGGCTTGATGCCATAGATTTAGAGATGGACTCTATGAGAACCAACCAATTCTGGACTCTGGTCAATCCACCAGAGGGTATTGTTTTTATCGGTTGCAAGTGGATCTTCAAGAAGAAGATAAACTTAGATGGAAAGGTAGAAACCCATAAAGCAAGGTTGGTAGCTAAAGGTTACTGTCAAATATAAGGTATTGACTATGAGTAAACCTTTTCACCGGTAGCCATGCTAAAGCCCATCAGAATCTTATTGGCTGTAGCAATATATTATGACTATGAGATTTGGAAAATGGATGTCAAAATCGCATTTCTTAATGGGTATATTGAGGAAGATATCTATATGATACAACATCTTGGTTTTGAATCTAAGACAGATCCTCATAAAGTATGCAAGCTAAGAAAGTCTATTTATGGGCTAAAACAAGCCTCTATGAGTTGGAACATCCAATTTGATGATCCAATCAAATCGTTTAATTTCATCAAGAATGAGGATGAGCCATGTGTTTACAAAAAGGTCAGTGGGAGTGCATCAACTTTCCTTGTGCTATATATAGATGGCATATTGCTTATAGAAAATGACATTGGACAAATTTCTTTTGTAAAAATTTAGTTTTCTCAAAACTTCTCCATGTAAAATTGATAAGTCTTATGTATGATATGTTATGTACTAGATCGGATATAGCTTGTATGATGAGTGTAACTATTAGATACCAGGGCAATCTAGGTGAACAACATTAGACCATAGTTAAGAATATCTTTAAGTACTTAAGAAGGACTAAAGATTTTTTCTTAATAAATGCAGATGGTGAGTTGAAGATTAAAGGCTTCACAGATTTAGATTTCTAATCAGATGTTAATGATAAAAATTCTACATCAGTATTTATATTCACCATCAATGATAGAATAGTAAGTCGGAAAAGTTCCAAGCAAACAAATACTGTAGATTCCTCTACTAAAGCAAAATATATAACTACATCAGATGCAACAAAAGAAGCGGTTTGGATACGAAATTTCATTCTACAACTTGAAGTGGTTCCAACCATTACTTTGACAATCTCAATATATTGTGACAACAATGGGGCTATGACATAAGCCAAGGAACTAAGGTCTTAACAGAAGTCTAAACACGTTATAAGAAGATATCACATTATCAGAGAAATCATTGGAAAAGGTGATGTCACCATGCATAAAGTAGGCTCCAAAAATAACATTGCGGATCCTTTGACTAAAGCACTAACCCAACAGCAGTCAGATCATTATCTTGAGAAGATGGGTATGAGATACCATAACAATTAGCTTTAGTGCAAGTGGGAGATTGTTAGTGATATGCCCTAAAAGCCATTCGAGTGGCGCTTGCTTTTAGGGAATTATTGTTACTAATTAACATTTTGATATTTATAAAATGTCAAAGTTTTTAACATTCATAAATTATATTAATGAATATAGTTCAAGAAGTAAAACAGTTAAGGAACACATTCTCAAATTTGTCTAGAATATGAAACGTGTACCCTTTATACTATACTTCTAAAATAGTTCATAGTGATGGATTTATGATTTAAAGTCAAAAATTCCTATAAACACTAGTATGTGTTATGACTCTTTTATGGTATATGATACTAAAATGGATGGTGAGTTTCATATCATTGACATGAGATATCAAGTCAAACATATTAGTACTTGTTGCAAGAATAAGTTTACTAAACTTGACCAAATAATAATAAGTCATATGGTATTGAGTGTTAATGATTTATTATATATTATTTTATACACTATGTTTAGTAATGGTCTTTAAACTTGAGGCATCACAGATATGTTATATATAGATATCTATGTTATGTGAAAGCATAAGGATTGATTCCTAATTAAGGAATAGATCCAGCAATAGTTGTCATGGTTTGCTGTGTATGGAGACAAGTGTATGGCCAAAATGAAATTAATCAATTTGTAATTAACAAAAAGAATGTCCCATGTAAGTTATTATGGATTGGCATAAATCATTGGCCAAGGTGAAATATATTTGAAAGAGTTCAAACTATATTTATCATGCTAAGTTCATCTAAATTTATTTTGAGGTAAAGTGTAAGTGCTTAACATACTAAATCATAAGTCATGCTTTTCTCTGGACATGGATGATGAAAAGACCAAGACATAAAGAAACAATGGAATAGGTTCTATAGATCCAGCAATTCTTATTATTTCAATGGTCATGAAATACTGTTAGGTATCACTCGTGACTTGTAGAAACCTTAAGATTATTATTACTAAAGTGTATTAGCAATGCATCTTAAGGTTATTAGAAAAGTTCTAATTGATGACTAAAGAGTTTATTATCTTTTAATGAATAAAGAGTTATAATTAAAATAGTTCTACTTCCTTATAGCAATGAACCTAAAAAATCACACTTAATAGAAATGAAAAATGAGTTACTATAAAATGAGAAGTTGAATTTTCTAATTTTAGGAAAATCGGTAGTTATTATTCAGTAAATAAGTAATTATTATTCAGTAAATAAGTGTTCCATCAACACTTATAGATGAAAATAATGAGAGGCTATAACCAATGTAGTTTTATTCATTACGATATTCATATGTTTTGTGTTAAACAAAATCCAAGAACAAAAGATATTCAAATGTTTTTATATAACATATAATCATATAATCTACAATAAAATCTCAATGAGTTAATACCTTTAGGGCCAAGAAAAATGCATTAATTTATTGAATATTAGTTAATTGATAAATTAATTTTTAGATATCATGTTCATAGTAATAAAGTAAATCAATACAAAATATTACATCAATCTTGTATTCATTAGATTATAGTAAAAAGATTTGGCGCGGTCAATATTCTTTATATTATTGGTATGTCAATATCAATTATCTTTATATTATTGGCATGTAAAGATCAATTATCTTTATATTACTAGCATGTAAATATTTTAGTATTGAACTAAGCATAAACTATTTATTTACTGTACCCATATTCTGTTGGAATTAGGTGCGCGTATGAAATCTTTGACTATTGTCAACTAATTTTTTTACTGTGCAATTTTGAATTTGTATGCATATATATTGCATACAATTCAAAACTAATAAACTATCAGTTGTGTATAAACACAAATCGTTTGGTTTTCTTGTGAAACTATAAGTTTCAGTAATATATTATCTATTAAATTTATTAAACTATTAATTCAGGATCTGGGGGATTGAAAATTAACATTATTTAATCACAATTATAAATTTGACTGTTTATCGAGATTTTATATGAAAACAACTAGCATAGTAAATGGATAAACTATCATTGATTGTAGCAGATAATAATAAACGATGGAGTAGTATTTGTAACAATTGAGGAGTGGTATTTGCGTATAACAACATTTATCCACCAATTTTTATCAAATAGATTATTCATCTGCATTACTAATTTATTAGAAAAGCATTAATCATAATGGATCCCTAATTCCATATATGCAAATTTTTTATTAATATGGCTGGAAAATATATGGAAATTGCAAGGCTAAATCTGTATTCAGCTACAATATCTCTCTACTCAGCATATATACAGCTCAAAATTTCATACTTTCTCATAATTTTCCCCGTTAAAATAATCGAAATGGCAAGAAGATTGGTAACTTTCCTTTGAGCTGCGCTGATTATTGCCAATGCTCATCGGTCTGAGTCTGACAAGGGTGATGGTTTGGGCAAGTTAAGAGCTAGGTTACCGAGATTGGTTCCGACTGGTCCAAACCATGCACCCCATGCTGTTCATTTGGGCAAGGCATAAGCCAGGATGTTGAGGTTCCAACTGGTCCGAACAAGGAACACCATGGTGTTCACTTGGGTATGCTTAGACTGGTTTGGGCAAGTCACAAGCCAGGATGCTGAGACTGGTTCCAACTGGTTTGAACCTGGCACCCCATACTGTTCACTTGGGAAAGGCACAAGGCAAGGTTCTGAGATTGGTTCCGACTGGTACGAACCAGGCATCCCACGATGTTCAAGTGGGCAAGGTGTTTGGGTAATATCGGGCAGGTCTCCTCGAGGACCTTCCAACTCGAATAAAATACCCCGAGGTCAATCAAGCTCGAGCAGAAGTCCCTACCACTGGCACGAAGACGATCTCACTAGACGTCAAAGCTGGTCAAGGTCGAGGAATTCAGAGCCATCCGAGCTCCGAGCTCTCTTGCCTACTCGAGGTCATCAGGTTCGGTCAAGGCTGGACAAGGACGGGGAGCTCGAAGACTGATCGAGACCCGAGCTCTCCTTTCTGCTCGCTGCAGTCAAGTTCTCGAGCACAACTGGGCTACGCCAGTCATAGGACAAATGGAATGTAAGATCTGACCCAAGGCAGTCCGACCCCTTTTCTCAGAATCCTGGCACACCTTTCGATGTCGTACCAGGGCCCCACATGGTATGGTGGTGGTACTGTTGTCGATGGCTGGCACATGCCCCCACGGTGTCATCATTCCTTGCACGCATGCACGATATGATGATCTGGCCATGTGAACCAAGTTAAGGAGACAGTCGCGCATCTCTAGGGAATATTACGCTAATCCCGGCTGTCAGAGGGATCCAGACATCATCGACGCGGGAACGGATGCTCTCGGAGAGAAAAGGCAGGAAAAATGGAGGATAAAAGGAAACAGACAGGTAAATTGCAGGGGTTCTGAAAATTCACACAGGTTCTTCCTATCCTAACTTCCCTTTACACTGATTCTCCGAAAATTCCATTTATTTAGAAAGGAAGGCAAAAATTCCCCTTTCATTCTTCCGTTCTCTCTAACTAAGAGGGATACAAAAAGAACAACCCGATTACTGACTTAAGCGTCGTAAGGTTTTCGCCGGAACAACACCCGGCGACCCCTGACATTGTTTTCTGTGAGTACAGGTCCGGGAGACTTCCGTTCTAGAAAAGACAGAGAAATTGGAATTGGGAGACAGTCCTGCACTGTTTGAAGGGACGCGGGAAAACCGCATCAACATTTTTTTGGCGCCGTCTGTGGGGATCAGTTCAAAAAGTTTGGTTTCCCAACATGTTCAGGACATACAATGCAACGATGAGAGGAAACAGTCGAAGAGGTGTGAGTCCAGAGGAATCGGTGACTTTGAGAGAAGTGGCCAACGAGGCTCAGAATAGGGAGATCCAAGAAGGAATGGATCGGATGGAGAAACAAATGGAGACTCTGACCTCCATGCTACAAGAACTCAGGGATGGACAGAGGAAAGCATGTAATGATGTCTCTGAATCCAGCCGTGGGAATGCTCCCATTCGGGAGAATATGGGAGATGAAGCCCAAAGACCTAGGGCACAAAATGTTGTCGTGAGGGAGGAGACAAACATGGAGGAAAGAGGGCCTCGCCAGCACTTGCAGGATACAGCCCCAACCTCCCACGCGGAAGAGCTGGAGGGGGAGGTGCGTAGGTTGGCACAAGTTGTGGAGGATCTCTGGAGAAACGGAAAGAGCCGAAGTTGGAGAATATTGTTGGACAACGAGTCCCCACTCTCAACGGAAATCATGGGGGTCACGATCCCACGTGACTTTTGCTTCCCGGATATGAAATTCTCAGGAAAAAGCGATCGGCAGCCCAGAGGTGCAGAGCCTTCCCGCTCACTCTTGAGGGAACGGTAAGAGAATGGTACCGCAGGCTCCCACGGGGAAGCATCCTGAGCTTCGAACAGATGTGTAGGGAGTTTGCAGAGCAATTTCGGGGCGCAGTGACCCCCGTAGATGATATGATGGAGCTGTCAGAAGTAAGACAGAGGGAGGGAGAATCCCCCCGGGAGTTTGTCAAGAGATACCATAGATCGGTCCTAGATCTTGGCCGTTTAATCATCCCTAAGCGTTGAGAGGACTGAAGGACAGGATCCGAATGGGGAGACCATGGTATAATCTGTGGAGTCCTTCGATCCGTTCATATTCGGACTCGTATGAGCAGGTAAAAATGGATATGGTAATTGAAGAGGAAAAGGCTGTAAAGTTGAGAAGTGTGCAGGGCAATGGAGCAAAGAAGAAGGAGAAAGGAGGTCTTGCCCGAGGAGCACAAGCTTCAAAAGCAGTAAGGGACCGGGTTGTCCCGTACAACCTTTACCAGAGAGCTCCCCCACCGCGGATGGTTCTCCTGCCACCTCGCAGGTCTCCAGGTCGGGATCACAGGGAGTACAGGCGTCACGACGACCACACATCTCACAACCAGCCACCAAGCAGACCTGAGATGAACCACAAGAGAGCAGATCCTCCATTGCCACCCCCACCAAGAAGTTTCCCAAGGGATCGGGCGATACAGATGGTGGAGCAAAGCCCCGCTTACGGGCAATACACTAGCTTGAAGGTATCTCTCGAAGAGATACTTCAAGTGGCTGAGGAGCGAGGACTGTTGAGCTCTCCAACGCCAATGACCAAGTCAGCTGGCAAATGGGACAAGGGGCGGTTCTGCCGTTTCTATGGTGACCACGGCCATTCCACATCATAGTGCCGTGATTTGAAGAACCAAGTGGAGGATCTGGTTGGAAATCGGTACTTTGACGAGTTTATTAAAGGAGGGCATCCGGTGGTTGAGCAGCAACCTGAGGAAGATGATCGAGCTTATGAAATAGACAGGGAACCACCGGCCACGAGGGTGATCTCAGGAGGGCCCCTCCATGGCAGGAAGTTCGAACAGAGCTCAGAAGAACTATTGCAGGTATGCCGCTGCCTGCCGAGAGGTCCTGTTCACTGCCCCCGATGCCAAAAAGGCCAAGGTCCGGCAAGTGCCTATTATATGGATGGAGGAAGATGAGGAGGGGGTGCTGTACCCCCACGAGGATGCCCTGGTTGCAAAAGCCAACATAGCTAACAAGGAAGTTGACCGAATACTGGTAGACTCGGGAAGCTCGGTGGATATTCTTTTCAAATCCACACTCGAGGATTTGGGAATAACGAGGCGAGCCTCGAGCAGCACGAGCACTCTTTGAAAGGATTCGGGGAGGAAGTCGATACCTCGGGAATCATCAGTCGGTCAGTAACCATGGGCTCGAGGCCTTTTGAAAAGAACATGATGCTGGATTTTATGGTGGTAGATGAAGCCAGCCCATACTAGGCGATACTGGGGAGGCCATTCATGAGGATCAGCCAGTGCGTACTATCCACCCACTACTTGGCCCTAAAGTATCGAGTGAATGGGGCTGTAGGGGTCGTGAAAGGCAGCCAGAGGGTGGCAAGGAGCTGCTAAGCTGTAGCGGCCAAAGAAACCATGCAGATAACCTCACTAGACTCGAGGGGGGAGTCAAGGAATGGAAGGCAGGAGCCCGCTGAGAAGCTGGAGGAGGTCGAAGTGAGAGCAAACGACCCCGAGAAGAAAATTCGGATCGGCTCGGGCATTAGCGAGCAGTTGAGAGGAAAGCTGGTGGAGTGTCTGCGAGCACACGCGGATGTGTTCGCATGGACGCATGAGGATATGCCCGGGATTGACCCAAAAGTGGCATGTCACAGGCTGGCAATACGGAAGGATGCTAAGCCAGTGAGGCAGAAGAGGAGATGCATCAACCAAGAAAGATATGAGGCCATCAATTACAAGGTGGAGAAGCTGCTAAAAGCGGGATTCATAAGGGAGGTCTCCTACCCCGAATAGATCTCGAATATGGTGCTAGTGAAGAAGGCAAGTGGGAAATCGAGAATGTGCATGGACTTCACAGATGTGAATAGGGCTTGCCCAAAAGATAGGTTTCCACTGCCAAAGATAGACCAACTGGTGGATTCTACGGCGAGGCACGGGCTGCTTAGTTTTATGGATGCGTTCTCAGGATATAACCAGATTCTCATGCACCGATCAGATGAGGAATGCCGGGGCAACATACCAGAGGCTGGTGAACAAGGTCTTCAAGCCATTAATTGGTCGAACGATGGAGGTGTATATGGATGACATGATCACAAAGTCGAAAGACGCAGAGGAGCATGTAAGGCACTTAGAGGAGACCTTCGCACTCTTAAGAAAGTACCGGATGAAGCTAAACCCAGAGAAATGTGCTTTTGGAGTTGGTTCGGGAAAATTCTTAGGCTTCATGGTCAGTCACAGAGGGATCAAGGCCAATCCAGAGAAGATAAGAGCAGTGGTAGAAATGAGGTCCCCAGTAGCCTCAAGGAGATACAAAGTCTCACCGCAGAACCGGCATCCTCAACGAGTTCGTATCTCGAGCCACTGGATAAATGCCGAGTCTTCTTCAAGAAATGAAGAAAGGCAGGAAGACAAAGTGGACGCATGAATGCGAGCAGCTGCTCCAAGCAGTTGAAAGAATACTTGTTGAAGGCTCCATTACTGTCTACACCTCGAGCAGGGGAGGTATTGTTTCTGTACTTAGCCATGTCCCAATGGGCAACGAGCTCAGTTCTGGTAAGGGAAGAGTCAGGGGTGCAGTACCCTGTTTATTACACGAGTAGAGCTTTGCTAGAAGCTGAGACTCGATATCCACTGATGGAGAAATGGGCACTGGCCCTGGTTACAACAACCCGAAAGCTGAGGCCTTATTTTCAGGCACATTCGGTAGTGGTTCTAACAAACCAGCCCCTCAGGCAAACTCTATACAAGCCTGAGACTTCTGGAAGGTTAGTAAAATGGTCAGTGGAGCTAAGCGAGTTTGATATTAATTACCAGCCCCGAGCAGCCATAAAAGCACAGTCTTTAGCTGACTTCGTGGTCGAGTGCATTGCAAGGGATGAGGAGACTGAGAGTGAGCCCCACCAGATTCCCAGGCCTCGACCAACGCATGGATAGTCACAGTAGATGGATCTTGTGGAAATCAGGGAGCTGGAGAAGGAGTTGTGCTCCTAAGTCCTGAAGGGGCAGAGATGCAATACGCCGTGAAATTAGAGTTCGAAGTTACCAACAATCAGGCCGAGTACGAAGCCATAATAGCAGGATTGAAGCTCACCTCGGTAGTAAAAGCATAGAAGGTAAAGCTTCGAACAGACTCACAGCTGGTAACAAACCACCTCGATGAGAGCTTCCAGGCGAAGGGGGAGAAGATGGAAGCCTACCTACGGAAGGTGAAGCAGCTAATGGGGAGTTTCTGAGCTATCAAGGCGGAATAAATTCCAAGGGGAAAGAATTTTTGAGCTGATATGATAGCTCGCATGGCAGCCGCATCGGACCCTAAGATATCAAAGTCTATCCCTTTGGAAATCAAGACCTGCTCGAGCATCGAGTAGGGGGACGAGGTGATGAGCTTATCGACGAGCAACACCTGGATGGAAAGAAGCAAGCAAGGAAGTTGAAGTGCAAAGCGGCCAGGTACACTCTCATCGACGGGGTCTTATATAGACGAGGGTACACTCTCCCCTTGCTGAGGTGCTTAGACCAGGAGAAGGCTGATTATGTCCTCTGAGAGATACACGAAGGAATCTGCAGGAATCATTCTGGCGCAAGGTCCTTGGCTTTCAAGGCCTTAAGGCAAGGATACTTTTGGCCCCGCATGCATTAAGATGCTCAGGAGAAGACCAGAAGGTGCAAGAGTTGCCATAGTTTTGCCAACTACCTAACTCAGCCTCCGGAGAACCTTACGGTGATGAACTCACCATGGTCGTTTGCTCAATGGGGAATTGACTTGATCAGGCCACTGCCGACGGGGAAAGCGTCTGCCACCCATGCCATAGTCGCAATCGATTATTTCACCAAATGGGTCGAAGTGGGATCCTTGAGCAGCATCACGGAAGGTAAAACCACTGACTTCATCTGGAAAAATGTAATTTGCAGGTATGAGATTTCTCATGCATTGGTCACAGACAATGAGAGACAGTTTGACAACGGCAAGTTTAAAGACTTCTGCCAAAATCTGGGGATAGAGCTGAAATTTTGCTCTCCCTTACACCTATAAGCCAATGGACAAGTGGAAGCCGCGAACAAGATCATAAAACGTCTCCTGAAGACCAGACTTGGCGAGCAAAAAGGAGCCTGGGTGGACGAGCTGCCTGGTGTCTTATGGGCATATAGAACCACACACAAAATGGCCACTAGAGAGACCCTATTCTCCTTAGCGTTTGGACACGAAGCAGTTGTTCCTGCTGAAATAGGAATGGGGATGCACCAAACGTAACACTTCAATGAGGAGCAAAACAACGAGCAGATGTGTGCAGGTCTGGACTTGCTGGAAGAGAAGAGAGAAAGGGTCGCTGCTAAGATCGCAGAATATCAATAGAGAATGGCTCGTTATTACAACCGAAATGTGCACATTCGCCGAGGTCTTTAGGCGGGACGGTGCCTAGCGAGGCCAATTGCAGGCCGAGCAGAAGAAGCTCGTGAAGAACGCTAAGGTCAGAAGTCCCAAAGCCTAAGTCTTAGGCGGGACGGTGCCTAGCGAGGCTAATTGTAGGCTGAGCAGAAGAAGCTCATGAAGAACGCTAAGGTCAGAAGTCCCAAAGCCTAAGTCTTAGGTAGGACGGTGCCTAGCGAAGGCAATTACAGGCCGAGCAGAAGAAGCTCATGAAGAACGTTAAGGCCAGAAGTCCCAAAGCCTAAGTCTTAGGCGGAACGGTGCCTAGCGAGGCCAATCGCAGCCCAGAGCAGAAAATCTCATGAAGATCGCTAAGGCCGAAGTCCCAAAGCCTAAGCCTTAGGCGGACTCGGACTTAGCGAGGCCAATCGCAGTCCGAGCGTAAGAAGCTCATGAAGAACGCTAAGGTCGAAGTCCCAAAGCCTAAGCCTTTAGGCGGGACTGATGATCTAGCGAGGCGAATCGCAGCCGAGCAGCGAAGCTCATGAAGATTGCTAAGGCCGAAGCCCCAAAGCCTAAGCCTTAGGCGATGACATGCAGCGAGGCCAATTGCAGGCCAAGCAGAAGCTGATGAAGAACGCTAAGGCCAGAAGTCCCAAAGCCTAAGCCTTAGGCGGGACGGTGCCAAGCGAGGCCAATTGTAGGCCCGAGCAGAAGCTCTTGAAGACAACGCTAAGGCCGGAAGTCCCAAAGCCTAAGCCTTAGGCGGGACGGTTCCAAGCGAGGCCAATTGCAGGCCAAGCAGAAGCTCTTGAAGACAACGCTAAGGCCGGAAGTCCCAAAGCCTAAGTTTTAGGCGGGACGGTGCCAAACGAGACCAATTGCAGGCCAAGCAAAAGCTCATGAAGAACGCTAAGGCTGGAAGTCCCAAAGCCTATGCCTTAGGGGGGACGGTGTCGAGCGTAGCCAATTACAGGACGAGCAACGGAAGCTCATGATGACAACGTAGAGGCCAGAAGTCCCAAAGCCTAAGCTGTAGGCGGGACGTTGCCAAGCGAGAGCCAATTGTAGGCTCGAGCAAGAAGAGCGCGAGAAGATTAGATTACATTGAATTTAAACATGAACCAAAAGCAGGCTCGAAGCAAATGAGCTCGCAATATAAAAAGCCACAAAGTACGAGCCGAACGCCGGTCCAGAAAGACCGAGCTCACGAAACAGGCCAAAGGCTTTCAGCCTAACTCAAGGCAAATCTTTGCCAAGCATAAGTCTAAAGAATCAACCACGCAGTAATACACTTGGGCATAAAATAAAATAAAAAGTCCAACACTTACAAAATTCTCACTTAGCAAGTATATGAAGTCAATCCCACATACAAGACACAAGAATATATACACGAGTACAAGAATGAGTTGATCAATATATGCCTTTTTATTTCATTGAAATGATTACAGGTACAAAAAAAAGGAAAAATATAGTTTAGGCAGCAGGGGCGTCATCGGCAGCAGCAGCAGGAGGAGCATCTCCAGCAGCAGCAGGAGGAGGAGGAACAACTTCCCCAGGTCCAGTCTGTGGCTCGGAAGGGGAAGCTTCAGACTCTTGGGTGGGGGCGTCGTGAATGCGTATGTACTCGGCAACACCGTCTTGGACCTTAGACAGATCGACCTCAGGATGTACCTTACCCAAGGCATACACGAGGCAGTCATAGCTGAAGTCCACCCCATTGTTGTACTCGATTGCAAGCTGGACCTTCAAAGCATCTATTTGCCCTTGGAGACGAGAAGTTTCCCCCTCCAGGGTCTTCTCATAGGAGGATCTCTGGATGTCCAAATCCTTTCGAGTCTCGATCAACTCTTCGCGGATGACAGTCAGATCCCTCTGGAATTGAGTAACCTTAGAGTCAGACACCGCTGTCCTCTCTGCAAAGGTTGCATTCTCCTCTTGGAGCCTCGAGTTCTCCTCTTTCAACTCCCCGACAGTCTGCTCCAAGTTCCGGATCTCTGCTCGAAGCTCCTCCAGAGAGCCTTGGGTCTTGGCCTTAAGCCTGGTCACAGCTGCTGAAGTTCGGGAGGAGAGGCGCTGGAGAGCACCAAACAGCTCGTCAGCATCATAGGACTCCAGTCCATCTAAGAATCTGTTGTCCATCGCCCTGGTAAAGCTCCTCAGGTAAGGTTCAGTGCGGCTAGGCAGACCCTGCTCCTACACACTTTCGGGTTGAGGGCGAGCTGAGGCCGCAGTCCTCTGACGCTTGCGAGGAGGACCTTCTTCTGTTCGTATTGCCTGCTGAGCAGAAGAGGGAACTCGAGCAGGTGGAGGTGGAGCATCTATTTCTGCTCGTGGTCTCTTCGAGGTGCTCGCGCCTCTGGCAGTTCCTACACGCCTGTGCATCATCTCGCGCACCCCCCTCATGTCTTCTCCTTGCACCAGACCAAACTCTAAGAAATTTTGGGGTGTAAGCAGCTCCCTGCACGAGCTCGCGTTGTCAAGAGCAGTCTTCACGTGTGCTTGAAGCTCTTCCCCAATTTTGAAAGAAGCACCCCAAGAAACTACAAAAACAGCCAAGGCAAAATGATGAGAACAGATACGAGCAAAAGAACTAAAAATAAGAATTCATCGGATAGATAAACAACCTGGAGTGCAAAAATGCCATGGAACCGGAGGGATCCCCTCGGTGAAAGGTGCAGGGTGCCCCCATTCCCCCCAACGAAGAAGAATTTGCTCTTCCAGTTGCCACCAGAAGTTGGGAGGTCAGTGATAGGTTTTTTACCCTTCAGGCTGGAGGTAAGGTAGTACCAACCAGCATCCTTCGGGCTGCACTTCAACTGATACAGGTGTTTTATTTCCCCTACCGAGGGTTCACCCAGATTGCACTATTTCCATAGCACAAAGAGTCCGGAAAGGACCCTCCACCCGTTCGGGTTCAATCGCCCGGCCGACGTAAACTGGACAAAACCCGGCAAAATAAGGTCGAGAGGCAACTGACCCCTCATCCGAAGCATTCCAGATGGAAGGTCGTATACCTTTGAGGGGGACGGCTGGGGATATCACCCCTGCCCGGTAACCTTAAATCTACTTTATCGGGTATGTTGTAAGTATCCCTAAGTCTATTCAAATCTAACTGGGTGGTTTCACATCTCATTTGATCAATGGGGTATCCCCTACCATTTGACCTTTGGCTAGCCCTCTCCCCCTGATGCGGCTGGGCTTCCGCCGCAGGCAACGCCCCTTTTGAACTAGAATCCCTCACTGGAATTATACTAAGGGGCTCTACTTCACTAGAAGAGGAAGATTCCTCAGGGGACATCCTACGGGCTTTACCAGACATTTTCTCCTAGAGTATAATCTACCCAAATGAAATCAAGGACCAAGAAGAATGAAGAATGGTGAAGATAGAAAGAAGAAGGGTTGTACCTGGATACAGAGAAAGGTTTATATGGCCAGGAATAACTCTGACACGGAAGAGGAAGACATAGAAGTACTTGCAGAAAAATTTCGGGTTGAGTAAAAATGAGCAATAGGAAGTACAGTGAAGAAATCAAGGGTTTTTAAAGGAAGAAAGGGGAAAGGCGCGTCTCTTCAGCAGACGGCACGAAGATCAAGGGGCGTGACCTTTCGAATAACATCCCTTTAATATTTGAACGCACGGTCAGGATCCATCCACGTGTTTCGCATTAAATGTGAAATGATGGAAACAGAAGACAGCTGGAGAACGTGGGGAAGTGTAAAAGGCCGGGAAGTCGGCCAATCACTATTAAGTTTCCAGTCTTATCTCGTTTCACTCAAAAGACTAGAAACTGGGGGACTGGTGTTTGGGTAATATCGGGCAGGTCTCCTCGAGGCCCTTCCAGCTCGAATAAAATACCCCGAGGTCAATCCAGCTCGAGCAGAAGTCCCAACCACTAGCATGAAGACGATCTCATTAGACGTCAAAGCTGGTCAAGGTCGAGGAATTCAGAGCCATCCGAGCTCTGAGCTCTCTTGCCTGCTCGAGGTCATCAGGTCCGGTCAAGGCTGGACAAGGACAGGGAGCTCGAAGACTGATCGAGACCCGAGCTCTCCTTTCTGCTCGCTGCAGTCAAGTTCTCGAGCACAACTGGGCTACGCCAGCCATAGGACAAATGGAATGTAAGATCTGACCCAGGGCAGTCCGACCCATTTTCTCAGAATCCCGGCACACCTTTCGATGTCTAACCAGGGCCCCATATGGTATGGTGGTGGTACTGTTGCCGATGGCCAGCACATGCCCCCCATGGTGTCATCATTCCTTGCGCGCATGCTCGACATGATGATCTGGCCATGTGAACCAAGTTAAGGAGATAGTCGCAGCATCCCCAGGGAATATTACACTAATCCCGGCTATCAGAGGGACCCAAACATCACCGATGCGGGAACGGATGTTCTCGGAGAGAAAAGGCGGGAAAAATGGAGAATAAAAGGAAACGAACAGGTAAATTGTAGGGGTTCCAAAAATTCACACAGGTTCTTCCTATCCTGACTTCCCTTTACACTGATTCTCCGAAAATTCCATTTATTCAGAAAGGAAGGCAAAAATTCCCCTTTCATTCTTCCGGTCTCTCTAACTAAGAGGGATACAAAAAGAACAACCCGATTACTGACTTGAGCGTCGGAGGGTTTCGCCGGAACAACACCCGGCGACCCCTGACATTATTTTCTGTGAGTACAGGTCCGAGAGACTTCCGTTCTAGAAAAGACAGAGAAATTGAAATTGGGAGACAGTCCTGCTCGAGCTCGAGCTAGCCACGAGCAGAAGATTCTAGCATTGTTTGAAGGGACGTGGGAAAACTGCATCAACACAAGGTTCAATCCCATATATCCAAACCGGAGCCTTGAGTGCGATGATGACCTGAGCCCCAAGTTCTCGTTTCATGTTACGAACGTGCACCTTAAAGGAGTTCAATTAGTACTATGATTTTTTAAGAAAAATATTAATATTATGTTTTCTAAGAATATTTTGGCAATAGAATGTTTTTATTTGTATTATTTTTTGCCTTTTGGTGATTAATGAAATTATGTTAGCATCTCCTTGAATTTTTCTCATTAAGGCCCCGTTTGCTTTAAAGGTGTTTTTTGGGTGAACTCAATTCATGAGGGTTAATGACAGCATATAAAATCATAAACTGTACTGTGATTGTGTTATTAATTATAAAATATATTTAACTTTTTACCCAATGTAGATTCTAATCTTTTTTTTTTTTAAATATGAATTGAATTCTTTCCGGTTGTTGATTTGGAAATTAGTTATTTGCACTACCATTAAGTGGGAATTAAGAATTACTCAATGTAGGAAACAAGGAACTTTTGATCGGGGCATCGAATTGGTCAAATATATTAAGCTAGCAGGGCAAAAATATAGGGATAAGACTTATGAATAGAAGAGAATCACAAAAATACGATTATAATGGATGAAGAAGTTGGCTACAAAAGTGCACGAAAGTAGGGGCACAGCCACCACTCCTAAAAACAAGCTCCACTCTTTTATCGCCCAAGGGGTCGGATTATGCCAGCTGCACTACCATCCCACGAGCTCCTAAAATAAAGGAGATAAAATTGTAACCACCATGCATCACTTCATTCCCACGATAGACGAAATCCACCACAATTCAATAACTCTTCACATTCACCAAAATAACGGGATCTACTTACCTAAAAATGTGGCATAATATACATACACAACTGCTATCTCACTACACATAATGTTTTCAAGATTCAAGAAGATATAAATTTCTCCTCTCTCCTTTTTATTACTATTTTTTTTTTTTGCAAATTTAGAAGCATATGCTGACATGGATATATTGGAGAAAATCAAGGAGATATTTCATTTTTTTTCTCTTTTAATATTTATTATTAAGACAAGATCTTTTTAGTTTTGACGAGGATAAGATTGGAATTTAGAACCCATAAAAACTGGCATAGTCAACACATACATGTCATTTTATGATGTCCTAAATAAAATCACAGTATCAATATTATAATTAAACAAGAATTGTGTAATGAAATATGAAACATATAAATTTAATATAAAATTTATAAATTAACATTAAGTGTAAAATAAAACACAACTTATATGAATGGAATATAAGACTTGTAAATAAAAAGGTACAATAAGTTAATTAACATAGGAGAAGTAAATTGATATATTATTAATAAACAAAATAAAAACTTATAGATGTAACATAAAAAAAATCAGCATTAAGTATAAAATAAAACATAAATTATGTAAATAAAACATAAGACTTGTAAATGAAAAGTAAAACAAGTAATTTAAGGTAGTAGTGGTAAATTGGTGTATCAAAATAAAAAAATAAAAGCTTGAAAATATAACATAAAACTTGTAAATAAACAATAAGTGTAAAATAAAACAAAAATTAAGTAAATGTAATATATGACTTGTAAATGAAAAGTAAAACAAGTAAATTAGCATAAGAGTAATAAATTTGTGTTTTATTGGTAAAAAATAACAAAAAAATTATCAACGCAACATAAAACTTATAAATAAACATTAAGCGTAAAATTAAACATAAATTATGTAAATGAAATATAATACTTTTAAATGGGGGGTAAAATAAGTAAATTAACATAAGAGTGGTAATTTAATGTATTATTAACAAACAAAATAAAAACTTACAAATATAACATAAAGCTTGTAAATCAACATTAAGTATAAAATAAAACATAAATTACATAAATGGAACCACTTAAGACTTTAAACATAGAAGATTAAATAAATAAATTTATTGAAAATTAGATGTAATTTTATTGATATATCATACATGTCTAATAATATAAGAATATATTTTTATTATGTTCTCGCTTGAACAACATCAAGAAAATTAATTTTACTTAATTAACATTGTAGTAAACAATTATTTTGATAGAAAATTAAAAAAAAGTTTATAAATGTAACATAAAATTTCTCAAATAAACTAATTCAATAAACTAAATCCAATTGTTTTGAGTAGACTTTTTTTTTTTTCAATTGATGATCGGATTTTTCTTTACTTAATTTAATTAAATGGATAATTTATTTTTTGTTTAATTAAAGTTTAATGTTGATTTATAAGCTTTATATTATTTTTACAAGTGTTTGTTTTGTTTGTAATTTTAAAATATCAATTTACTTGTTTTACCTTATATTTGCTAATTTTATCTGTAATTTATAAAATTTATGTTTTACGGCATTGGTGCTATGATTTTAATTATAGCATAATAGAATTTTCCCAACAAATACAAGAGTAAATAATTTAACTTGGAAATTGGACCAATAGAAAATCAACACAATAATATAATTGTCATCAACCTCTCTTACCACAAAAAAGACGAAAATAATTTGACAAAAAAACATAAAATTGAAATTCACAGCAGTTGACAGAGATGCTAGCCATAGCCAATGCTCATTGGTAGTGAAGATATTGACAATGCAAGAGCCAAATTGTTTGTTTCAAAGAGCGAAGATATTTGACCCCATCGTTATATCTTACCTGCCCCCAGCTTTTAAGTGCACCACATTTAAGCTTATATATTATTCAGATGCTACAATTTTTTCAAAGGAATACAAAGAAACTGCTAATACTTATTAAATTTAAAAGGGGATATCTAACTGTTTTGATCTAATTTTGATACAACCTAAAACATTATAAGAGCTTCTCTGTAAAAGGTGGCTTTCTGATAGGCTGCTGGGAGGAATTTTTTTTAGGAATGGTGACAGATGAGATAAGAAATGGCCGTTAGAGGCAGTGTCAGTGGTGGCTGGCGGCGGCACTATAATGGTTTAGTCAATTCTTTCCAAGAAACTCTAAAATAAGAGAAAAATTGAACGTTTTGTAAGTCATTCTGCGAGATCAACATGACATTTTAAAGTGGAGTGCCCTTGAGGGAATTTTTGTGTTCTTTTGGTCATGTGCCACTATTAGTGATTTCCCTATCAGTGATTTCCCTATTAAGGTAGGGTTTTAAAGATAACTTGTCCTTACTTGTACAGGCTAGTAAGCTTGCTTGGATTGGACAAATATATATTTTGGGGTAACTGTCCTGACAGCGTGTTCTTAACTCTAATTGACCCTTTTTAGATGAACCGATTGGGTAGATGAGCACCTAATTTCACTAAAGATGGTGTAGGTGGCTTTCATTATGGTCCTCTTTCCTTAATTCTAACTTTAGTGGCTTGTAAGGAGATATTTTAGACATAGTCCAGGCAGGGACTATGTTGTAATGATGTCTTATTACCGTTGCCCAAGCTGTTGCTAATTTGTGAGCCCATGCTGACATGTGGCAGTGCAAGTATAATGTAAGATGCTCTTTTTGTTATCTTCAGACTATTTTGATGACTAATGTTAGTTTTTTTGGGACCTTCTCATTTCATCATCTCTTATTAGCTTTCCCTTTATCCTTTATCACAGTTTTGAGTTATATTTCTCATATGTCTTACCTTCAATACCTCTAGTCAACATTTCAACACCAATAAGAACCCCTAGTCTCTTTTAGCAAAAAATAAGGCGAAAAGACTACGATTTCTACTCCAAACGACATGGCATATGAAGATCCTCTAAATATAGACAATCTGGTTGGTCCATCCCTAATTCCTTTAGTAACCCTTTTTCTCGTTTGTCACAAAATAAATATTAAATTTTTAAATTTTAATTTTTTGGGCATGTCTGAAATTTTCATTACGGTCTCATCTAAACTTTTTCCCTCCACTAATTCTAAGTGGGAGAAGTGGAGGCTCCTCAACTGTGCATCCTTGGGCACGTTTTATTAAAATTAAAAATTCACTCTTTCTTTTCTGTGAGTGCTATAATTTCTAATTTTGAAAAATTGCTTGCCTTTATTTTTCCTCATTTGGCTTCGTCTCTCTCTTCTCGTTGTCTTTATGTTTTCTTTAGCTTATTGGCTTCAACCATATTTTTCCTCATGATCTATCTCACTCCTCATCTTGCTTTAGTTCCTCTTGATGAGAACCATCAAGGCAATACTATTAAAACTTCAACTGTTCCTTTGCATATTCATGGAGACCCAATTACAAGAGTCAGAGCCACAAAGATGCAAGCTACTTTAAATGGATTAATTGAGAAAATGTAGACTGAGATCACAATTCAAAGAAGAAAAGATATTATGAGCATTATTTTAGCTATTGGATAGCCAAATATACAATTTAAGCCAAATACAAAAAGGGTAAATTCAGAAAAAAAAATTGAGATGAATTTAGAGCTCTCTAGAAGACATTTTGACCAATTTCTTGCAACTTGTTCAAGCTTGACAATTCCAACAATGCTTTTATTTATTCAACCTTATTTATTTATTATATTTCAATATTTTCAATGTCTTAAGTAAGTTTGCCACTAATAATGGTGTGCTAGCATTAATTATGATAGGCTCGCATTATGTTTGCCAATGTGTTAGTTAAGCCTATTTGTTGTGTTTTTAAGTTGTCAATATCTAGCATTAATAATGGTGGGTTGGTGAAGACTTTGAAGCAAACTTTAAAAAATGTACTAGTGAAGATTTTTAGAACATCCTTTTAGCAAACTTATACTTGGAAGGTTGTTTCAATATATCTAAGTGCCTATTTACACTCAACACTTTGAGATTAATGTTATTTAAATTTGAAAGATCATTCTTTCTTCGTATATTTTGAGAACTAGTGAACTTACCAGGAATTATAATTCTTGTGGTTTTTCAATCTAGACTTATCACTCACCTTCTCATCTCAATCTTAAGTGTGGCAACAAAATTATTCTTTATACCTCTGGTTTATGCTTTCTTAAACATTAGGTTGAGGTTTTGATTAGTTAAAATATGTTTAGAACTTTCTTAGGCAATTGAAACTTTAAATTAAGTGTGGGTCTCAAAGTTTCACCGTAGGGTTCACATCACCTCTCTCTCTTATTTTCTCTCACTTCACTTCAGCTTTTCTCTCTTCACACTGTCGTTCTCTTTTCTTTTCCTTATAGTCCCTTTTCTTTCTTCACGATCTTTCTTTCTTCTTCTTGAAATACTAGCTAAACAACCTAAACGGGGGGTGAATTGAGATTCTAAAAATATTGCTAAATTGAAAGCTAGACTTATTTCAATTAACTCAACCAAATTCAAAATAATAAAGCTTAAGTGTAGTAAAAATAAATAGTAACGGATAGAGAGATACAAACACGTGATTTTTACGTGGTTCGACCAACCTTGCCTATATCCACACTTCCAAGCTCACCAGGCTTGAGGATTTCACTAAGTTAGCCTCCAAGACTTCATTAATGCTTGCACTTGACTTTCAAGGTTTAACTGAACCTTTACAACAAGAGATTATTCCTAATCTCTTAACCCAAGTGCATCCTAATACTTACAATCACTCAACTTTGTGCTTACAAATCAACTTATCTTACACAATATAATTGATTATAAGATAAATACTCAATATGTGAATAAAAAAGATTTCAAGAGTTTTAAGCTTAGATTATTCTTAAATGCTGAGTAATAACTGTAGTTGTCCAATTTTAATTTAGATATAAATAAATTTTTTTATAGTTGAAGCAAAAAACTAGCCCTTACAGACTTTCTAAGGTTATCAGATCGCCATTTAGGACTGACATTTTGACTTGAGCAAGTTACATTTATAAAGATTTTAAAATTTTTGGATCACTATTATTCATATGTTAGTAGCTGTTAGCTTCCAGAAACTAATCTTTCATTCTCACTCGATAACGGTTAGTCATTTTTTATGTTTTCGATTAGCCGTTTGTTTCCAGAGAGTAGGCTTCAACACTGCTTATTATTGGTTAGCTAATTTCTTCATTATCAGTTGGCTGTTTGGTTTTAGAAAGCAGGCTTCAATTCCACTTGTTGTTAGTTAGTCGATTTCTTCATTATTGGCTAACTGTTTGTTTTCAGAAAGACTACATACTTGCTCCAAATAATCGATGAACCATTTTTAAGATTAACAGGAAATCGTTTATATCCAAAAAACTTGTTCTTTGTCTTAAACACATTTTCGGTTTTGTGAGTTTTAATCTAATTTAAAATAATTTTTAAGATTAATTCAAAACATGTTTGTTATCATTAAAATCATCACTACAAAAATGCTTATGCTAGCATTCTCCAAATTTTTTATGATGACAAACTCTTTAAAAGAATGTTTTAAAATTTTGAAAAACTCAATCTTCCCTTATGCATAAGCTCCTCTTAAATATATGCTCCCCTTACATAAATTAATCTTTCCAAAAATTATTTTAGAAGTCTATTTAACATGAAAATTTTGAAAAATAAAATGCTTATTGTGTAGTTTCAACTTATTTCTCCCCTTTCATCATAAAAAAGAAAAGAATAAGAAACCGAAGGCATTAAGACAAACTAGAAAGTAAGAAAATAACAGAGTAACACAATCATCCATCATAACCCACCAAAATACAACTATAAATGAATATATGATGCATAATAATAAGAAAAATGTCTTTACAAAATATAAAATGACAAAAAAACTAAGGATATGGCTGAGAAGATAACTCAAACGGAGGAACTCCAAGAGCCAATAGGATATGCTGCTCAAACTCCTGCTGCTGAATCTGGAATGTCTTGAACTGAGACTAGAGCTACTACTGCTCAGAAATGGTGTCAACATGGTCCATAAGCTACTGCGGTAAACTACCTGAAGTCGGAGGTTGCTCTTTAGTATGTGTTATGTAAATTTTATTGAACTAGAACTTTCACTACAAGCACATGAATCTATTGCAGAATAGATTAATGGTAACAAGTACTGATCCTACAAGGAGGTGGACTTCAATTGTGTAGAGTTATTATTTATTTATTTATTTAATGTGCTTGTAGTGAAAGTTCTAGTTTATTTTATCCTAAGATTTAAATTAAAATAGTGGGAATAAATTGGGAATTAATCAATGCAATAAAGTGCTTAAGTCTTAGGATTCACACTCAACGTTTCATCATTTCCTTAATATTCCTTTTTAATTCCAATTAATTTATAAGGGAGTATTTCCACTCCTCATAAACCTAACTCTAATAAATATGATATTAAGTGCTTATTGTGCCAGGAGAAATAATTTTATGTTAAATGTGGTATCAAGAACACTTTGTGCCACGTAATAATAATCTAACTATTGACAAGGTGGCAAGACTGTCCACTAATTAACCTAGATAAATTTTCTATTAGCACTAAGTCAAGATGATCTATAAAAATTAGAAGAAATTTTTTCTCTAATAAATCTAGTGTAAAGTGCTCATCGTGCCAAATAGTAATAATCATACACTATAGAGCCGATATACCAGTGCAATATATAGAGAAGATTATTACTATATGTCAATGATAAGTCAGAATATATAAATAAATTAGAGAAAGTGAAAATAAATTTATCAAATAAAGCCCATGGATCATGTTAAGGCTTCACTTTTAGCCCAAATTTGAAAATAAATTAGCTACTCATTTTATAACTAGGGGCAAAATGAAAATTTTATTAAAATATGTAGAAAATATAGGATATAGGGGGAATTACAGAAAATGGAGTTCAAAAATAAATTCAGGAGTGTCAAATTAACGGGGGTAGCCCTCTATTTATAGATACAACTAGTAAATCATGGCCATCAGATGAAAATAATTCGAACGCTCAAGATTGTGCCATATGACACTCTTTGATTAGATGGAACATATCATCAGGGCTGTCATTCCATGTATATGCATGTAAGGTATGCGCATTTTTCAGTCCACTAATATGCTGCCATGTCATCAGTTAATGCAAAAGTCAACATGTATGATTCAGTGCATTGCATATATTGTAAGCTCATTTTCTAGTCCAATATATTTTTACTACATCATCTGTTAGTGTCACATCATCAGTCAATGCCATGCCAGTAGTCAATAACTCGTCACCAGTCAACGTTATGTCAGCGAGACCTGTCAGCGGGACCTACCAAAATCTTAAAATTATAATTTTATCTTTTATGTCCTTCTTAAGGTTTTGCTGTTCTGAGTTCAAAAATACTATCTGTTTTGATGTCCGACGTCTCGTTTATTATAAAATAACCAAAATACCCCTGAAATATATAAAATACTAAAAAATACAAACAAACATATATAATCAAAGTTCAAGTGACTTAAAATACATAAAAGTAGAATTGTTAGTGAGACTTAGAGTACAAAATGATGATTTTATCTTTTAAAAATATACACTCTCTAACACTCAACAGTATGTCCATATGCTCAGGCTCTTTCTGCACTTTATTGCGACCGAGTCGCACTTTAAATCTCTAAGGTGCACGAGGACTAACTCCTAATTTAATTTATGGAAGCTGTAACAAGGGTGTCTTCATTATGAGAAAAAAGGAGTTTTAAGCCACTGACCATTCTTTCGATAAAAGCCTTTAGTAGTGATAAGTTCTCTCCCTAACTTCTTTGACTCACCACGGACGGGTTCAATGAGGGAAACATCAAAATAATGCAGAATCTTAGTGATTATGCTACTATAGGGAAGAGATTAATTAGTTACAGTAGGTGTGCTCAACATATGACGCATAATGGTGTACACTAAATTAATA
The DNA here is from genome assembly GCA_025617385.1 of Murraya koenigii. Taxonomy (NCBI): domain Eukaryota; kingdom Viridiplantae; phylum Streptophyta; class Magnoliopsida; order Sapindales; family Rutaceae; genus Murraya; species Murraya koenigii. The sequence goes on from CM046815.1 coordinate 19,558,710, forward strand.
TGTTCTTGTTAGATAAGGGAATCAAGAAGCCTAACATCTAACTTGCTTACTTCATCACTTTGACCCTACGTAGGAGTGACCATATGTTTTAGAATACTATGCAAGATACGAATATAGAAGAGTAGAAGCTGAGATTTAAATGATAAGAAGTAAACATCGATGGAAAGGTCGCGACGGTGATAATTGTTCTTAATAGCATTGACATGATGGAAATCATTAAGCATTAACTCTTTCTTAGCTGTATAAACTTGTAGCCCTCCAAGGTAAATTCCAAGGATTCTATACAGTTGAAAAGTATCAAAATCAATCCCTATACCACTCACTTGGGTAATCAATTGATCCACCCTAACTTTGGAAAGCTCCATTTTAGAGTAGAATACCTTAACTAAGTTTTGATAAATAAGTTTATCTATACTCAATGTAAGATCCCAAGGGTGAAGAAAATCTCTTATACTACTTTTACAAACAATATTACTAAAAAGCTCATTAAAATCAGTAAAGAACGAAGGAGTTACCGATTTGCCTGTAAAGCTTGTTTTAAATCTCCTAGCAATGTGAGCCAAGGCAAAATGGAGTTTATTAAAATCAAATGTTTCTGACCTTGAGCCAGAAATGATTGTAGTAGTGTGCTTGATCTTTTTTCCCTTTCATGATGAAAAATTGCTTGCCATGGATGATAAAAATTAAGATTTTGGGATGTAGATGAGTTTGAGGAAAAAAAATAAATTGGTAAAAAATGTAAAATAAGGGTAAAGAAATATATGTATGGAGTCAATTTACTCTAAAATAAAAGAAATTTGCAAAAAATTTAAGTAATATACTCATGGCAAACCTAAGGTTTCAAATTAGGATTTTAGTGATTTAGATGTGTAAATGTATTTTACTGGCAAAAATGAGTGTTGAAGATGATAAAAAAGGCTGCGAGGGACTTAATTTTGTAAAAGAAATAAAGAAAAAAAATGGTGATTTGTGGAGAGAGAGAACAACCAGTGATGAGAGCAAAGAAAACGGCCATGACCAAGGGAAAATGAGGAAGAAGAAGGTCATTATGCAGATAAAATGCGAAAACAAAAAGCTATTTACTGAGGAGTGTTTGGCCAATGCTTGGTAATTTCTCTTCATTTCTATTTGATTTAGGTTATATTATAGTTTCTTAATTGATGATTTTAGGCTATTTTGTTAATATTGTTATATAGTATTGATTGGCTTGTGCTTGATAAATAAAATACTATTTACAACGTTTGCTTATGGGGAGTGTGTCGTATTGGGTTGGTTTAGTTGGTGGGTTTGCTATTTTGATTGTGCTCCCTCTTTATTTTGGGCTTCTTATGGGTAATGTATTGTCACTGGTGGTTGGTGGTTTCATGGGGAAAACAAGGTTGACATTAGTTAGTAAGGAGCCTGATAATTCTAATGCGAGTTCTCTGGATTTTTTAAGGGTAGAGACATGAGCAGTAACTTTTTTGGTGATATTGCTATAGATTTTGTAGGTTCCTTTAGGGAATATTTTATTCAACCTAAAATCATCCCTAGTGGCATGGGTAAGAAAAGGGTCTCTTGTGGGATGACAGGTCCTCAGAGAAGCTCCACTAGAGTGAATTAGAGGCTCTAAGCTTCCAGATTACCTAGGCCTCTCAAAGGTATGATAAACCTTTGAGAGGTCTAACTGAGGTTTATTTAGAGAAAATCCATGATTTTTTTTTACTTGTTGCCAGGTGTAGAGATAAAGTGGCCTTTTGATGGGAGGACAATGTTAACAAGAGGGATGAGGGAGTTACTATTAGAGTCGAGTTAATCCTTATAGAACTTCATTTGCTCCTCTAAGAAAATTTAGGAGAGTGTGTTGTGCTTTCAATATAGCTGCAGCGCAGCTATCTGAGCATTTATTTATTGACTTAATTTCTGTGTATGTACCATGGATGGAGAACTTTTATAGGGAACCCTAATGCAGTTATTATTAGGGATGTTCCAGAAGAGAGAAGGTGGTATGGCTTATTTGATGTATTAGAGCAAGGACATCAATGTTTTTGGAACTAACACATCTTATCACTCTTGGGATAACCACTGGTTTGTTAGAATCAATGATTGGAGGAGGCTTTCATCTTCATGCCAAAAGATTTCACGTGTATTCGCCTGATGGATTTATCTATTCGTTTTTACATGAATCCCATGTATTATAGAGGTGGAAGTATGGAAGGTAAACTAACAGGACAAAGATCTGACCACAAGACTTCTTAAGAAGCTAAATGATAAAGTTGACATAAGAGTTTGAGAAACCTTACAGTTGAGGATAAGATCTAGACATTAGGTCTGTGGACTGCCGATGCTAGGGGAAATCTAAAGAAAATGTTGTTGTGAACTTCCCCCTTTTGTGTCCTTTGTGCACCCCCTAGGAGATGGTCTCTAACCATTTGGGGATTATTTTGGGTCATACTAAAGTTTGTCCTTGGAATTGTTAGGGAATGTCCCCAATTGGTTTGGAGACTATTCTTTATGGTTAGGGTTCCTCATCTGAAACAAACGAGATATTCAAGAAAATCTCTTAGATATCTGCAGAGGTGATAAGACTTTGAAAAGAAGTCCCGCGAGGAAGAGACTCCCTTAAAAGACAGTGGATTCCGTAGGAAAGAGGGCTAGGAAAGTACAGGGGGAAGCAATGCACCAGAGGAACCCTGCTAACACTGGCAGTGAAACGGATTGACTTTTGTCTTTTAGTTTGACATCATCAATGTTCCATAATGTTTTTACATTTGGAGCATGAGGAACATGTAGATATGTTTCTTTAGAATCTGTGTCACTATCGGTGTTTGCATATGAGAGCAGGATTCTGGGGCAAGGTTTGATGATCTATTACAATATTAAGCATACTTAGAGAGAGAGGTTTTCTTGATCTACTTAAAGAGCTTCTACAATGTTATGCTGTATCTTAAACTTTTGGACTGATGTGGAGTGAGTTTTGGCTTTATTATTTTTTTTTTAGTAAAAAAAATTCTAGTTCTTTTTTTCCTAAACTACATTTGTGCTCAACTTCATCATATGGATGAATCGAAGTAAAGGGTCTATTGTATGATTTTGAATTGTCTCTATGCCATCGAGTTAGATCATCCTGAAATGGTCATAGAGAAGTACCATCCGTACTATACATATGCTGAAGTGAAAAGGACTTTTTGTGACCTAAGAGGCATCTATGAGTCATTTGTGAGATAAGGGGATCTTCTTCAGATTTTATGGGGGACGATCTCTGAGATGCCGACCCTCCCCATGGCCCAAGTCTAATTCTCATCGATTAGCATAACATTAGAGGTCCAGGTGAAGGGGATTTTACTAGTGGCAAAGGTACTGGCAATGCGGGTCATCAAGTTGAGGAAAGAAAGCATGATGAGTAGCCTGTCATAAGATCGTGGCTTTGTTGGCTTTAGCTTATGTATTTATGAACTATAGTTGCTTTTGAAACTTCTTGTTATTTTTATTTTGTATTTTTCTAGATTTTGACTTGTACTATATCAGGCTAGTCTAGACTGCGGCCCTTAACTTTATTTGTCTTGGGGTGTTCATTCTATATGAGCATTGTGATGCTTCTGAAATAGAAAATCTTTTCTTTTTTTTCTCTCTCCTATTTTTGTGACTCCGTTTGGTAGTGTAGGGTGTAAAATGGCATGGAAGGCATCTTGTATTAGTTGCTAGACATCATATCGAGTTAAAAGTGGTTGTCACTTTCTTGTAGGTCATTGGTAACCATGTTTTATAAGTCAATGAAATGTTTTTACAAGTGAATTAGATATCCTTATGGGTGAAGGAATGACTTTTGTAAGAAAAGAGGTATCTTTATGAATAAAATAAGTATTGTTTTGGGTAAAAAAGGAAGCTTTGTGAATGAAGGCATGGCTTTTTTATATGAAAGGTGTGATTTCATTAGACGAAGGGATTGATTTTTATGAGAAAATGGGTGGGTATGACTTTGAGTAGGTGGATGTTTAACAATAAGGAGCTCTATTTATCAATAGAAGGTGGAACGACGGCTTTTTGTTCGAACCCCCCAGATGGCCCCAAAATATTTTTGTTAGATTTTGGTACAACCTAAAATACTATGAGAACTTTTCTGCTGAAGGTGGTTTTCTAGTGAAGATGTAGATTAGAATGTTAGGAGGCAGTTTTCATGGGTTGGTGATAGCTGAGACGAACCTAAAATCACAAGATATGGCCGTTAAAGGCGGCACCTATTATAACATTCTGACGGTCAAGTCAATGGGAGGTTAAAAGAGGTTATAGGTTTTCAAGAACACTAGAATAAGAGAAAAGTTGAGTGTTTTGTGAAAGAGTGAACTTACTCCATTTACGAGATTCACATGACATTTGAAGGTAGAGTGCTTTTGAGGGTATCTTTGTGTCGTTTTGGCCACGTAGTGTGCCATTATCAGTGATTTTCCTCATTAAGTAAAGTTTTAAAATTTATTTTGCCCCACTTGTGGAGGTTAGTATGCTTGCTTGGGCTGGAAAACTATCTATTTAGGGGTAGTCTATGTAGGCAGTATGTTCTTAACTTTAATTAGCACTAAAGATGATGTAGGTGGCTTTGCATGTGGCCCCCTTCCTTAATTATGATTTTGGTGGCTTGTAAGGAGATATTTTAGAGATAGTCCTATGGGAACCACGTTGTGATGACGTGTCTTATTACAATTGACCAAGTTGTCATCGTCTATGGGTTCGTGCTGACATAAGGCGACACAAATATAATTTGGGAGGTGCTTATTTTATTCTCAGACGATCTGGATGGCTAATGCTAGTTCTTTGGTACCTTCCCATTTGATCATTCCTCTTCGGCTTTCCCTTCATCCTTTATCACAGTCCTAAGTTACATTTTCCATGAATCGTACCTCCAATACCTCTCGACTACATTGCACTACCAATAAGAACTAATAAAAGCTAAATAAGTCATTCTATTCAAAATATTGAAGAACATTATAACTATAATATAACTAAATTGAACAGCTGTGAAGCATTAAGGCAAATAATTTTATTCATTAAGTAAAAGTAACAAACACTTGAAAGATTATTTATAACTATGCTTTAATTCATAATAATTTCATACTATAATATTAACCAAATAGAACAGCTTTGTTGTTTCAAAGGAAATAATTTTATTCATTTAATAAAAGTAACAAGAACTTAGAAGATTGCTTACAACTATTCCTCAATCCATAATTTCTTAGTTTTGTAAACACCATATAACCCTAAGCTGAAGAAGGTTATAGAGAGCACTTATCAATATTGACATACCATAATGAACCTATGAATTGCAATTATAAGAAATAAACCCCACGACTGCACTTGCAGGAAATGCTTATTGGTCCAGTCTAACTATACCCTCCACACATGGATGCAATGCTCTTCGGATAGTAAAATAATAGCTCTAATATTGATTTAATATGGAATTAGAACGTCTATAATGATCCAATTCTTGGATGAATTATCAAACTTTTTTTATGGTTATGGTAATGATGAATAAAATCTTTGAAAAGAAATAGAAATATTATATTTATTATGAGATTTTTTCTTTAAAATAGGTTTTAAAAGCTTTATATAGTAGGTTTATTGAAAAAAGATAAAAATTATTCTTTGGAAAAAATTTGGATGCTGACATGGAGCAATGGCTTAATGACACGTAGTAAGGAAAATCAGCCAAAAGAGGTCAATTCGTTTGACTAAATGGCAAGATAGTTCACAGAGATAAGACGTTAAGCTCCAAAAGGAAAGCGACAAATTTGGTAAATATTCCCAACATCAACACATGAACAGTGCATGCCATGCTGGGAGAGAGCAAAATATCTCATATTTGGCTAAGGATAAGGAGCCAATAAGTGTGGAGATTTTCTGGCCATAATATAATAGTTGTCCTTTAATACCCCTTGAAAAGTAGTAGGTCCATAAGACTGAAAGGCTGCCAAATGTCCAGTTGTAGACGCAAAAAAGTGGTTGGAGGTTTACTTGCCTCCCAAGCTCATGGGTTTCACTATTAAGGAATCGAAAACCAAAAATATTAAAATAACCTCACATTAGGGAGGTCAGCTAGTAAAAATTCTTCAGCTATCTAAAATTACCAAAATACCCTTAGAATCACTCCTATATAAAGCTTAAGATTTCTCCAAAACAAGACACTTCTTCCTCATTCAAAAAAAGAAACTCTTCCTTTTCCATGTAAGAGTAAAAAAAAGAAACTCTTCTCTTATTTCTCACCTGAAAAAACTCTTTCCATAAAACCCATGTCTTACTCATGTTATTATTCACCAAAAACAACATTTAATAAGGTTTTGTTCATATTATAATGAAAATCGTATAATACTTTATATACATAGTTGGTTTAAGATGATTACTCTGGTGGATGTAAACCAAAGGGCTGAACCATGTAAAAGCTTGTGTGTTCTTTATTGTTTACGCTTATTTTTTGCTTATTGTGATGGTTTTGATGCCCAAATCATGTCATATGTGACTTCGCATGAGTGACACGACTTAAAAGTGTTTTACTCCTAAGTATAAGAGTGTCTTATTATAATATAACTCGGTGAGTCTAGGATCGATCTATAAGAAAAATATTTAATTTATTTATTGTAATCTATTTAAGAAAATAAAATAAAATTGAAAATATATGAAACTTAATTTGAGTGAAAATATGAAATTAAATTAGTTAGAGTTATGGATCCACTTTTAGTAGCAAATAAAATTTAATAAATTCTTTTTATCATATTTCTTTATTACCCAAAAGATTAAATATATAAATTATAATTGTTTTCTCATTAATTTTATTATGAATTAAGTAATTAGTGTGCGAAAATTTAACTTGTCTACAATAAGTCAAAATATTATTTTACCATATTTTATATTAGGATATTTAGGATTTTTTGTGCCAAACTCCTTTGTTTGTCTACAATAAATCAACATTTCAAAACATAAAATAGAATAAAATAAGACAAAAATTATTAATTTATATAATTAAAATAGAATTTGAATAAATCATATTTTCCTACTAAGAGTTTCACCTTACTCTAACTATTACTATTTAGTTAGACATAATTGAAAAAAAAATATTAGAAATTAAATTATACATAATTAAAAGAAATAAAAATAACTAAATTAGAAATAAAACTAAATTTATTTATAAAATTAATTTACTAATTATTACAAAGAGAAATGAGAAGAAGAATTTTGAGGAGAAAGAAGTGAAGAAATGTATGTTGAGATATAATAACCTCCTTTTCTATTTATGCTAATCCATAATTAATCCACATCACATACTTAATTAAAATCTAATTAATCATAACCTTACATTTGTCTCACTAATCAAACATAAATCTAACCAAATCCAATCAATCATACCTACTTATTCCACTAATAATTATCATACATAATATGGTAAAAAATTATAATTTTACAGTTATTATACTTAACATAGTAAAAACTTATAATTTTATAAGAAAAGTCGCGAATCTTCTTCGATGACGACCTAACTTTTTGGACCTCTGGAATCTAAATTAGACTTTCGTTTATCTATTTGGAGCCTTGAACTGCGTGAAATTATTATTTTTACTTAATAAATATTAAAAAAAAACACAATATCGATATTTAAAATCATAAATAGAAATTGATATATTGTATAATTACAAATGCAAATCATAATATAAGCACAAAATAATAATTTTATCCTTTAGTAAACATATAATTTTTATCACTAATCAATGAGTTAATCTTCCTAAGATAAGCTCTCCAGAGCTATCCTTAGAGCTCTCTTGAGCTTCTTATGTCAATTCTCTAAATTAACTCTACAAAGCTTTTTAAATTATTCAAAACTCAAAACACCTCAGTTCACCTCCCAGATCACTTTTGCTCACCTTTCGAATCACATTAACTTACCTTCTAGATAGAGATGATATTATTTTCCAGTTTGAATTTTGGGCCAACTAACTCGACCTGAATATTTTGGGTTTTGACTTAAATTTTTGGGTCTTGGGTCCAGCTCAGGCAAAAAATTAAGGCCCAATCAAAATTCGAGTTAGGGTTCAGGCTTAAGCCGATCCGACCCAACCAGACCCTAAATTAATTTAGAAAATATATTAAATAATTATTTTAGTAATAATTTTATATACTTAATTTATTTTCACTTTCCTTTTCATTATTTTTATAAATAGAATTTTTTAAAGTGAAATTTAACTAGAGAAAAAAATTGTGGAGGAAGATGAATGTATTATGTGATTTTATTTGTATGAGACATGAGTTTTTTTTTTTTTTTTTTATGTTGGGTTGTGGCATTAAATTATTTGTATTGATTATAATCTTGTGTTTTTTTTTTTGTATACGACATGAGGGTTTTTTTTGGGTTGAAGAATTTCATTTGTGTTTTTAATTTGGTATTTGTTGATTATAATTTTATTTAAAAAATATTTTCCTTTAATCTTAAACAATTCTTATTGGGTCCGACCCAACCTGGCCTTACTCGAATGTAAAATGATAAGGCTTTCCTTCGGGTCAGGCTTTTTATTTTAGTGATTGGCTTAAGCTTGGGCTCGGTCGCTTTTGAAATCACCTCAGCTATACCTTTAGCCACAAATGTCAGAAAAACACACCTAAACCCAAACTTAGATCCATTCTCTCCTTAAAAAATATAATTTTTTTTTTTGTTTCAATTAGATTTGATCTGAATCCGGTGACAACAACATAGTGGTTTGAATATGATCTTAGCTAAAATATGGTTAAAACAATTGGTGTTGTTTGGGGGAAATTATGCTTCTACCTCCATGTGTAATTTTCAAGCATTCATGGCTTGGTTTTGTAGTGGTAGGGCCCTTGTGGGATGAGGCATTTTTGTATAATTCACTTCTTTTTAGGGAACACAATAAAAAGCTTCGTAATGATTGCCAAGTTATTTTATTTTGTGTTTAAAGCAAGATTAAAGATGACCATTTCTTTATTGACAATCTTGCTATAGTTGAGCAAGATGATGACTCTAAAAATGAGCATACCACTGAACTTATGAAGAAATGACCAAAATAAACAAGGGAAAGTTCATAAAAGCCTCAATCGATATTCACCATGGTAACGAATTCATCACTAAGAGGCACTTTGATGAGTTCACTGATAATATCTGTTGTGCCATTGGTTTGCAAGCTCAATATCCACATAGTGGCTCAAGTAAACAAGCCACCAAAAGCTCTGAGTAAAAAACTTGTTGTCTGACATCTAGAGACACCTAAGCAAGCAGTTCATCTCTATCATAACTAGATCAAAAACGCAATCATCTTGCTCTAAAGATGAAAGATCCACTACCAATAGTCGATTTGGTGGTAGTAGGTGTTGATGCAGTTTTTCCCGCGTGCCTTCAAACAGTATTCTGAACCTTCTGCTTGTGACTTTCTGCAGTACTCGTAATCCTATGCCCGCGTGCCTTCAAACAGTGCCTCGAACCTTCTGCTCGCGATCAGTTCGAGCTCGATCAGGATTGCCTCCTTCGTCCTGTTCTGTTGTCTTTCCCAGAACAGAGATCTCCCGGACCTGTACTCACAGAAAATAGGGTCAGGGGTAGCCGGGCGTGTTCCGAAAAAAACCCTCCGACGCTCAAGTCAGTAATCGGGTTGTTCTTTTTGGTATCTCCCTTAGTGAGAGAGACCGGAAAGATGAAAGGGATATTTTTCACCGTCCCTTTTTTAATGAATATGTAGTTATTTAGAGGATCCAGATAAGAGAAATCAGAATAGGAAGAACCTGTATATGCTTTTGTAACCCTTGTGAATGAAAATTTCCAACCCATGTAACGTACCCGTTCGTTTCCTTTTATACTCCATTTTTTCCGCTCTTACTCTCCCGACCGTCCATTCCCGCGCTTGAGGTGTCTGGGTCCCTCTGACAGCTGGGATTGGCGTAATATTCCCTGGGGATGCGTGGCTGTCTGCTTAACCCAGTTCATGTGGCCAGATCACCATGTCGAGCATGTGCGCTAGGAATGATGACACCGTGGGGGCATGTGCTGGCCATCGGCAATAGTATCATCACCATACCATGTAGGGCCCTGATAAGACATTAAAAGGTGTGCCAGGATTCTGAGAAAACGGGTCGGGCTGCCCTGAGCCGGGTCTTACATTCCATTCGTCCCATGACTGGCGCAACCCAGTTGTGCTCGGGGACTTACCTACTACGAGCAGGAAAGGAGTGCTCGGTTCTCGACCTTGACTAGCTTTGACCGAGAGAGACGACCTCGAGCAGGCAAGAGAGCTCGGAGATCGGATGGCTCTGAATTCCTCGACCTTGACCAGCTTTGACGTCTAGTGAGATCGTCTTCGTGCCAGTGGTCGGGACTTCTGCTCGAGCTAGGCTGTCCTCGGGGTATTTTATTCTAGCTGGAAGGGCCTCGAGAAGACCTGCCCGATATTACCCAAACACCAGTCCCCTAGTTTTTAGTCTTTTGAGTGAAACGAGATAAGACTGGAAACTCATTAATGATGGACCGAATTCGCGGCCTTTTACGCTTCCCCACGTTTCCCAGTTGTCTCTCACTTCAATCATTTCACATTTGAGGCGGGACACGTGGGTTGATCCCAGCCGTGCGTCTTCTGCTCGGGCCTGCAATTGACCCAAGCTTGGCACCGTCCCGCCTAAGACTTAGGCTTTGGGACTTCTGGCCAAGGAGTTCTTCTTGAACTTCTTTTGCTCGGGCTTGCAATTGACCCAAGCTTCTTCTACTGTTACTCCTGCTTGGGCCTGCAATTGACCCAAGTTTGGCACCGTCCCGCCTAAGACTTAGGCTTTGGGACTTCTGGCCAAAGAGTTCTTCTTGAACTTCTTCTACTCGGGCCTGCAATTGACCCAAGCTTCTTCTGCTGTTACTCCCGCTCGGGCCTGCAATTGACCCAAGCTTGGCACCGTCCCGCCTAAGACTTAGGCTTTGGGACTTCTGGCCGAGGAGTTCTTCTTGAGCTTCTGCTCGGGCCTGCAATTGACCCAAGCTTGGCACCGTCCCGCCTAAGACTTAGGCTTTGGGACTTCTGGCCAAGGAGTTCTTCTTGAACTTCTTCTGCTCGGGCCTGCAATTGACCCAAGCTTCTTCTGTTACTCCTGCTCGGGCCTGCAATTGACCCAAGCTTGGCACCGTCCCGCCTAAGACTTAGGCTTTGGGACTTCTGGCCGAGGAGTTCTTCTTGAGCTTCTGCTCGGGCCTGCAATTGACCCAAGCTTTTTCTGGTGATACTCCTGCTCGGGCCTAATTGACCCAAGCTTGGCACCGTCCCGCCTAACACTTAGGCTTTGGGACTTCTGGCCAAGGAGCTCTTCTTGAACTTCTGCTCGGGCCTGCAATTGACCCAAGCTTCTTCTTGTGTTACTCCTGCTCGGGCCTGCAATTGACCCAAGCTCGGCATTGTCCCACCTAAGACTTAGGCTTTGGGACTTCTGGCCAAGGACCTCTTCTTGAACTTCTGCTCGGGCCTGCAATTAACCCAAGCTTCTTCTTGTGCTTCTGGTCTTCATTTTGAACTTACATTATGAATGCTTTTCTTATTCTCATATACATTTATACTTTTACATATCCCATTTTAGGTAGGAATCTTACATTAAAACTTCACAATACAAGGAGACTTACTGGAAATATTTTATCAGGAGTTGTGCGTTCCACGGCCTCTTGACCTCTCGTCCGTCTGGATGAGCTAGCCGATATGCTCCTGGTCCTGCTAATTGAGTGACTCGATAAGGGCCTTCCCAGTTTGGCCCTATTACACCTTGTCTTGGGTCCTTCGTGCTCTAGTTGAGCTTCCTCAGCACCCAATCACCCACCTGAAACCGGCGAATGTGTACATTTTGGTTGTAATAACGAGCCACTCTCTGTTGATATTCTGAGATCTTAGCAGCTACCCTTTCTCTCTTCTCTTCCAACAAGTCCATACCTGCACACATCTGCTCGTTGTTTTGCTCCTCGTTGAAGTGCTCTGTCCGGTGTGTCCCCATTCCTATCTCAGCAGGAACCACTGCTTCGTGCCCAAACACCAAGGAGAATGGGGTCTCTCCAGTGGCCGTTTTGTGTGTGGTTCTGTAAGCCCACAAGACACCAGGCAGCTCGTCCACCCAGGCTCCTTTTTGCTCGCCCAGTCTTGTCTCCAGGAGGCGTTTTATAGTTTTATTCGCGGCCTCTACTTGCCTATTGGCCTGCGGGTGTGAGGGAGAGCAAAACTTCAGCTCTATCTCCAGATTCTGACAGAAGTCTCTGAACTTGCCATTATCAAACTGCCTCCCATTATCGGTGACTAACGCATGAGGAATCCCATACCTGCAAATCACATTCTTCCAAATGAAATCAGTGGTTTTACCTTCCGTGATGCTGCTCAAGGCTCCCACTTCGACCCATTTGGTGAAATAATCAATCGCCACTATGGCATGAGTGGCGTATGCTTTCCCCTTCGGCAATGGCCCGATCAAATCAATTCCCCATTGAGCAAACGGCCATGGCGAACTCATCACCGTAAGGTTCTCCGGAGGCTGAGTTAGGTAGTTAGCAAAGCTCTGGCAACTCTTGCAGCTTCTTGTCTTCTCCTGAGCATCTTGATGCATGCGGGGCCAAAAATATCCTTGCCTCAAGGCCTTGAAAGCCAAGGACCTCGCGCCGGAATGATTTCCACAGATTCCCTCGTGTATCTCTCGGAGGACATAATCGGCCTCCTCTTGGTCTAAACACCGCAGCAAGGGGAGAGTGCACCCCCGTCTATATAAGACCCCATCGATGAGAGTGTACCTGGCTGCTTTGCACCTCAACTTCCTTGCCTGCTTCTTATCGGCCGGCACTTTCCTTTCCTTGAGGTAAGAAACGATCGGCTCCATCCAGGTGTTGCTCATTGATAGGCTCATCACCTCGTCCTCCTACTCGATGCTCGAGCAGGTCTTCATTTCCAAAGGATAGACTTTGGAAACTTGGGGTCCGACGCGGCTGCCATGCGAGCTATCATATCTGCTCAAAAATTCTTCCCCCTTGGGATCTGTTCCACCTCGACAGCTCAGAAATTCCCCATTAGCTGCCTTACCTTCTGAAGGTAGATGTCCATCTTCTCCCCCTTTGCCTGAAAGCTCTCGTCGAGGTGATTCGTTACCAACTGCAAGTCTGTTCGAAGCTTTACCTCCTCTGCTTTTACTATTGAGGCGAGTTTCAATCCTGCTATTACAGCTTCGTACTCGGCCTGATTGTTGGTGACTTCGAACTCTAATCTCACAGCGTATTGCATCTCAGCCCCTTCAGGACTTAGGAGCACAACTCCTGCTCCTGCTCCTTGATTTCCACAGGATCCATCTACTGTGACTATCCACGTGTTGGTCGAGGCTTGGGAACTTGATGAGGGCTCGCTCTCCGTCTGCTTATCCCCTGCTGTGCACTCGACCACGAAATCAGCTAAAGACTGTGCTTTTATGGCTGTTCGGGGCTGGTAATTAATGTCGAACTCGCTCAGCTCTACTGACCATTTTACCAGCCTTCCAGAAGTTTTAGGTTTGTACAGAGTTTGCCTGAGTGGCTAGTTTGTTAAAACCACTACTGAATGTGCCTGAAAATAAGGCCTCAGCTTTCTGGACGCTGTGACCAAGGCCAGTGCCCACTTCTCCATTGGTGGATACCGGGTCTCTGCTTCTAGCAAAGCTTTGCTCGTGTAATAAGCAGTCACTGCACTCGACTCCTCCCTGACCAGAACTGAGCTCGTTGCCCATTGGGACACGGCCAAGTATAGAAACAGTACCTCTCCTGCTCGAGGTGTCGACAGTAACGGAGCTTTCAACAGATATTCTTTCAGCTGCCCTTCTTCATTTCTTGGAAGAAGACTCGGCATTTATCCGTGACTCGAGATACGAACCTGTTGAGGGATGCCAGTTTGCCGGTCAGACTTTGTATCTCCTTGAGGCTACAAGGGGACCTCATTTCCACAACTGCTCTTATCTTCTCTGGATTGGCCTCGATCCCCCTGTGACTCACCGTGAAGCCTAAGAATTTTCCCGAACTCACTCTAAAAGCACATTTCTCTGGGTTGAGCTTCATCCGATACTTTCTTAAAAGTGCGAAGGTCTCCTCTAGATGCCTTACATACTCCTCCGCATCTTTAGACTTGGTGATCATGTCATCTACATATACCTCTATAGTCCGATCGATAAATGGCTTGAAGACCTTATTCACTAGCCTCTGATACGTTGCCCCTGCATTCTTTAGGCCGAAAGGCATGACCTTGTAGCAGTACAGCCCCTGATTAGTGATGAAGACTGTACACTCCTCGTCTGATCGGTGCATGGGAATTTGGTTATATCCTGAGAATGCATCCATGAAACTAAGCAGCCCGTGCCCCGCCGTAGAATCCACCAGTTGGTCTATCTTTGGTAGTGGAAAGCTATCTTTTGGGCAGGCCTTGTTCACATCTGTGAAGTCAACACACATTCTCCATTTGCCACTTGCCTTCTTCACCACCACTACATTTGAGATCCATTCGGGGTAGGAGACCTCCCATATGAATCCCGCTTTCAGCAGCTTTTCCACCTCGCAATTGATGGCTTGGTATCTCTCCTGGTTGACGTATCTCCTTTTTTACCTCACTAGCTTAGCATCTCTCCGTATTGCCAGCCTGTGACACGCCACTTCTGGGTCAATCCCAGGCATATCCTCGTGCGTCCATGCGAACACATCTGCGTGTGCTCACAGACACTCCACCAATTTCTCCTTTAACGGCTCGCTAAGTCCCGAGCCGATTCGGATTTTCTTCTCGGGGTCGCCTGCTCTCACCTCGACTTCCTCCAACTTCTCAGCTGGCTCCTGCCTTCCATTCCTTGATTCCCCCCTCGAGTCGAGCGAGGTTATCTGCATGGTTTCTTTGGCAGCTACGACGTAGCAGCTCCTCGCCACCCTCTGGCTGCCTTTTACGACCCCTACAGCCCTATTTACTCGATACTTTAGGTCTAAGTAATGGGTGGATAGCACGCATTGGCTGATCCTCATAAACGGCCTCCTTAAAATTGCCTGGTACGGGCTGGCTTCATCTACCACCATGAAATCCAGCATCATGTTCGTCTCGAAAGGCTTCGAGCCCATGGTTACTGCTAGCTTGATGATTCCTAGTGGTATTAGCTTTCCTCGCCCGAATCTTTTCAAGGCAGTGTTCGTCTGCTCGAGGCTCGCACCTGTTATTCCCAAATCCTCGAGCGTGGATTTGAAGAGAATATCCACCGAGCTCTCTGAGTCAACCAGTATTCGATCAACTTCCTTGTTTGCTACATTGGCTTTTACCACCAGGGCATCCTCGTGAGGGTACAGCACCCCCTCCTCGTCTTCATCCGTCCACATGATTGGCACCTACCTAACCTTGGCCTTCTTGGCAGCAGGAGCAGTGAACAGGACTTCTCGGTCAGCTGCGGCATATCTGCAGTAGTTTTTCCGAGCCCTATTGGAACTTCCTGCCATCGTGGGCCCTCCTGAGATTACCCTCGCGGACGGTGGTTCTATGTCTATTTCAGTAAGCTCCGGCCATCTTCTTCGAGTCGCCGCTCAACCACCGGATGCCCTCCTTCAACAAACTCATCCAGTACCGATTCCCAACCGGATCTTCCACTGGTTTTTCAAATCACCAGACTGTGATGTGGAGTGGCCGTGGTCACCATGGAAACGGCAGAACTGCCCCCTGCTCCGCTTGCTAGCAGGCTTGGCCATCGGTGTTGGAGGGCTCAACAATCCTCGCTCCTCAGCAACTTGAAGTATCTCTTCAAGAGATACCTTCAACCTCGTGATACTTGCTCGTAGCGGTGGCTCTGTTCCACCACTTGTATCGCCCTATCCCTTGGGAAGCTTCTCGGTGGGGGTGGCAATGAATGATCAGCCCTGTTGTGGCTCACTTTAGGTCTGCTTGGTGGCTGGTTGCGGGATGTGTGGTCGTTGTGATGCCTATACTCCCTGTGATCCCGACCCGAAGATCTTTGAGGTGGCAGAGGAACCATTCGTAGTGGGGGAGCTATCTGGTAAGGGTTGTACAGAGCAACTCGGTCCCTTGCTGCTTTTGGAGCTTGTGTCCCTCGGGCAGGACCCCCTCTCTCCTTCCTTTTTGCTCCATTGCCCTGCTCATTCCTCAGTTTGGCAGCTTTTTCTTCTTCAATTACCATATCCAGTTTTACCTGCTCATACGCGTCCGAATACGAACGGATCGAAGGACTCCGCAAATTATACCATGGTCTCCACATCCGGATCCCATCCTTCAATCCTCTCAGAGCTTGGGGATGGTTGAACGCACCAAGATCTAGGACCGATCTATGGTATCATCTGACAAACTCCCGGAGGGATTCCCCCTCTTTCTGCCTCACTTCTGACAGCTCCATCATGTCATCCTCAGGGGTCACTGCGCCCCGGAATTGCTCTGCGAACTCCCTACACATCTATTCAAAGCTCAAGATGCTTCTCCGTGGGAGTCTGCGGTACCATTCTCTCGCTCTTCCCTCCAGGGTGAGTGGAAGGCCTAGCACCTCCGAGCTGCCGACAATCCTTACACCCCTGTCATGTCGTTGAACCGTTCTATGTGCACTAATGGATCACTTTTCCCTGAGAACTTCAGATCTGGGAAGCGGAAGTCACGTGGGATCGTGACACCCATGATCTCCGTCGAGAGTGGAGATTCGTTATCCAGCATTATTCGCCAGCTTGGGCTCTTTCCGTTCCCCCTGAGGTCTTCCACAACTTGTGCCAACCTGGCACCTCTCCCTCAAACTCTTCCGCGCGAGAGGTCGGGGCTGTGTCCTGTAAGTGTTGACGGGACCCCCTTTCCTCCATGTTTGTTTCTTCCCTCACTGCAACATTTGGTGCCCTAGGTCTTTGGGCTTCATCTCCCACATTTTCCCGAACATGAGCATTCCCTCTACTGGACTCCGGGACATCATTACATGCTTTTCTCTGTCCCTCACTGAGTTCTTGTAATAAGGAAGTCAGAGTCTCCATCTGTTTCTCCATCCGATCCATTCTTTCCTGGATCTCCCTATTATGGGCCTCATTGGCCACTTCTCTCAAAGTTACTGATTCTTCTGGACTTACTCCTCTTCGGCTGTTTCCCCTCATCGTTGCGTTGTGTATCTTGAACGTATTAGGAAATCAGGCTTTTTGTGCCGATCCCCACAGACGGCACCAAAAGATGTTTGATGCAGTTTTTCCCGCGTGCCTTCAAACAGTATTCTGAACCTTTTGCTCGCGTGCCTTCAAATAGTGCCTCGAACCTTCTGCTTGCGATCAGTTCGAGCTCGAGCAGGATTGGCTCCTTCGTCCTGTTCCGTTGTCTTTCCCGCAGCGAGATCTCCGGACTGTACTCACGTGAAAATAGGGTCAAGGGTAGCCGGGCGTGTTCCCGCGAAAACCCTCCGATACTCAAGTTAGTAATCGAGTTGTTCTTTTTGGTATCTCCCTTAGTGAGAGAGACTGGAAAGATGAAAGGGATATTTTTCGCTCTCCCTTTTTGAATGAATATGTAGTTATTCAGAGGATCCAGATAAGAGAAATCAGAATAGTAAGAACCTGTATATGCTTTTATAACTCTTGTGAATGAAAATTTCCAACCTTTGTAACGTACCCGTTTGCTTCCTTTTATACTCCATTTTTCCCGCTCTTACTCTCCCGACCGTCCATTCCCGCGCTTGAGGTATCTGGGTCCCTCTGACAGTCGGGATTGGCGTAATATTCCCTGGGGATGCGCGGCTGTCTCCTTAACCCGGTTCACGTGGCCAGATCACCATGTCGGGCATGTGCGCTAGGAATGATGATACCGTGGGGGCATGTGCCGGCCATCGGCAATAGTATCACCACCATACCATGTAGGGCCCTGGTCAGACATTAAAAGGTGTGCCAGGATTCTGAGAAAACGGGTCGGGCTTCCCTGGGCCGGGTCTTACATTCCATTCATCCCATGACTGGCGCAACCCAGTTGTGCTCGGGGACTTACCTTCTGCGAGCAGGAAAGGAGTGCTCGGTTCTCGACCTTGACCAGCTTTGGCCGGGAGAGACGACCTCGAGCAGGTAGGAGAGCTCGGAGCTCGGATGGCTCTAAATTCCTCGACCTTGACCAGCTTTGATCGGGAGAGACGACCTCGAGCAGGCAGGAGAGCTCGGAGCTCGGATGGCTCTAAATTCCTCGAGCTTGACCAGCTTTGATGTAGTGAGATCGTCTTCGTGCCAATGGTCGGGACTTCTGCTCGAGCTGGGTTGATCTCGAGGTATTTTATTCGAGCTGAAAGGGCCTCGAGAAGACCTGCCCGATATTACCCAAACAGTAGGGATATAAAAAGTTGCAAATAAGTAGTTGAAGATTTATGGGATAAGCTAGCCAAGAGATCTTTTCACTACGTGGAGGATTCCTCCGCAAATTAGAGGATACCTCAGGAAATCCTCGATAAAGAAAATGTCATTTCTAAATGAACAAATTTGAAAACTCTCTGAGAAGGATAACTCTATTGTTAGAGATCAATCAATAACCGTGTATCAATCACTATTCACCATGGAAATTCACCAAGCAATATTCCCGACTGAATTCAACATATCACAGATTCCACAATATAGGGTACTTCCAACCATATTGAGCATACTGAGTTGCACCAGAATTAAATGCTCATAAAAGGAGTTAGGGAAAATGCTATGTGCCGTATCTTTATGCCCAGCCTCTTAGGTTTTTCCAAGTCATAGTTTAGGTCACTGAAGCATGGGAGCATAACTAGTATTGATTAGGTATTCTCTAAATTCATTTAGAAGTTCTGTTATGCGTCTTAGCATGAGAAGTCCTTCTCTAAGCTAGCTTTTATCAAATAAGGTGAGACAAAGTCACTGACATCTTTTATCTACCATTTCTATCAAAAGGTCCTCTGCACTAGAATCTTTGGGTATAAGAATAAGTTGGCTCATTTGACAAAGAATATTCGAGGGGAGTAGCTATGAAGGTCTCAAAAAGCTGAGTCATTGATATATGTAGAGGCCAAAGCAAGGGCTTTATAACAGATAGAATTAGAAGATAAATGCTGACATAAGCTCCAAGCGGATAAGCTCAATATAATAAATAATAAGGTCATAAAAAAATAGAGGTGCAATCTAGTATGGTACCTTTAGTTTACTAACTTTAGTAATCTATAGGACGGGGTTGAGGATTCTACCATAAGTATATACCAAAAATCCCCCCATTACCTTGAATGCAACACCATGAGAGAGAAAATCCATAAAAAAAAAGTTGTAGTAAGAATCCTACCACCTTCTGAACAAGTCTTCAGGCATATTTTCTATAAAATCGATGATAGTAGTCACTTGACGTCTCCCTG
This sequence comes from Murraya koenigii, assembly GCA_025617385.1. Classification (NCBI taxonomy): domain Eukaryota; kingdom Viridiplantae; phylum Streptophyta; class Magnoliopsida; order Sapindales; family Rutaceae; genus Murraya; species Murraya koenigii. Next base: position 19,578,033 of record CM046815.1, read on the forward strand.
ACCAATTAAAAAAATACCCCAACAGAAAGAAATGTTTGAAGTATTATGATTTCTAAGACTTTGGTCATAACACCACTGAGTGTTTTCAACTAGAGGAACAGATAAAGGTTCTGATAATCAATAGGTATTTGAAGAAGTTTGTTACTAGAATGAGAGATGCCAGAAAGTCCATGGAAAGAGTAAAGGGGAAAGAACTTTAGAAGAAAAGCCTTGAAGGAAAAGAGACCTACCATTCTAAGAAGGGTACTTATATGGGTATGATAGCAAGAGGTCCCATTCTTAATGGATGCTCCAAAAGATCAATAAAAGCTTATGAGAGGAACACCGCTTCCTAGAGCTCACCTTTAGAAGCCTTAGACACAGTCTTAGTCATATTTACTGAGCAAGCCATAAAAAATATGATATATCCACATGATGACACTCTGGTATTCACCTTGAAAGTCAGAGTAGATAAGATATCTCAGTCATTACAAAAATTTTGGTAGATATCATTTTTAAAGAAAAACTAGATCAGGTTACTCTTAAATCCATCAAGTTAACCTTTAATAACATTTCTTTGGTTGGTTTTGCTAGTAAAATTATGATACATAAAGAGGTAGTTACTTTGCTTATTTTAGGGGGTGAATCTCTTGAAAAAGTGGTCTACATGGTCAATTTTCTAGTGGTTGACAACTTGAGAGCCAATAACATTATTTAGGGTTAACTATTTATGCCAATCACTAAAGCAGTTGCTTCTATTTCTCCCTAAGAAGCACCTGGTCACAAAGGATCAACCTCTTAAAATGGCTAGGCGTGATATTATAAAAAGAAATAAAAATATTAAAAAGGAAATTTTGAAATTAGTAATATAAGAAAACCAAACGAAGGATACCTCCATAAAGGTAGACTTCACAGTTCTCCAGATAGCTCTAGAAGGGAATAATCATCATGGATTTTCATAATAGATTCAACCGGCACTAGATCTGTAAATCCCCAAGGAAGAAAAGATGGGTACGTTAGTGAATATCTACTCACCGTTTCTATTAAGGAGAATAACCTTGCAAAGGTTGTCCAAATTAAGTCCCACATCACATAGGAAACCATAAAACAATTCACCACTTTTTAGTAGGAGTTCAGTGATATATTTGCTTAGTTACATAAGGATACGCCAAGTATAGACACATACTTATTCTGCCATAGACTCAATGTTGATCATCATCATAAGCCAGTCAAACAAAAGAGAAGGGCTTTCAACTAAGAGAAATATGAGGCCATTGAGATGGAGGTAGACTGTTTGTTACAGGTAAGATTTATAAGGAAACCTATCCAAATTAAGTTTCAAATGTTGTTTTGGATAATAAGTCCAACAAAAAATTGTGAATATGCATCAACATTACAGACCTAAAGAAAAAATGCCTAAAAGATATATTTCCTCTTCCTATGGTAGATCAACTGTTTGACACCACTTTCAATCATAAAATATTGAGATTTATGGATATTTTCTTTGGCTATAACCAGAATGCATAATATAGATTAGGAGAAAATCACGTTCATCGCCAATTAGGGGCTCTATTGGTACAAAGTTATACCCTTCGGGTTTAAAAAAGGGGGCGGGTAACCTATCAACGTTTGGTCAATAAGATCTTCAAAGAACAAATTGGTAGGATTATGAAGGTTTACATTGATGATATGATAGCAAAGTCCATGCGAACTGCTGACTATGTACCAATACAAAAATCGAGTAAATTGATATAAATACATGTTTAGGGTAATTTAAGGAAAGTTCTAGGGGTTCATTGTATAGAAAATGAGCATTGAAGCTAACCTCGACAAGATCAAGGCAGTGCTAGAAAAACGATCTCCATGAACATTGAAGGAGGTACAAAGCTTAGTTGAAAGAGTAGCTGCATTAACCCGTTTCATTTTAAAAGTTATTGACTGTTGCAAACCTTTCTTTAAGGCCCTGAAATCTAGAAAGAAACTATAATGAACCCCTAAATGTGAAGAAGTTTTCCAACAGCTAAAGGAATACTTTGTCATCATATCTATACTCCAAGCTAAAAATAGGAGATACCCTTCTCTTATACCCTGTTATTTCTAAACATAATACTAGTTTAGTCCTAGTAAGAGAGGAGGGAGACAGAATACAAAAGTTTATCTATTACACCAGTAAAGTTATGGTAGATGCAGAGAAGAGTTATCCCCCTTTAAAAAAGCTAGTGCTAGGTCTTGTGATCTCTGCAAGAAAATCATACCCTACTTCTAGGCCTATATTATAGACGTGGTCAGAAAATTCCTTTTGAGGTAGGTGCTTCTAAAGTTTGAAATGTCAAGAAGGCTCGTGAAATGGTTCCTCAAGCTGAGTGAGTTTGATATCATTTATTGTCCTTGGTAAGCAATTAAGGCACAAGCTATCATCGATTTCTTAGCATAATTTGCAACAACTCGAGGGGAAAAAGAACCTAAGAGAGCTGAACGAAGAGGTAACTATTGAGAAGCTTAAGGACCATATGGATGTCTATGTAAATGGATCTTCAAATTTGCATAAGAATGGAGCTGGTTTAATCATCATAAGCCCAAGAGGAGTAAAGTTCTAATATACATTGCAGTTTAGCTTTAGATCCTTAAAAATTGAGGTTGAATACGAGGCAATCATTACTATCTTAAGGATATACAAAGCTCTTAGGGTAGGAAGATTCACCATCAGGAGTATTTCTCAGTTGGTAGTAAATTAGATCGGCTTAGAATACCAGACTAAGGGGAAAAGCGTGAAAGCTTATCTAAGAAAGTTAGAGAATTAATGGAAAAATTCAAAGAAGTGAAGGTGGAGCAAGTTCAAAGAACTAAGAATAATAATGCTGATAATTTAGCTAAAATGGCCTTATTAGGGACTGTTCAATTACTAAAACATGTATTACTAGAGCGTATCCCTTTACCGAGTACCTATTCTGTTGAAGTAAAAGAGGTAAGCTCAATTTTTTTAGAGAACTTATGTATGACGCCCATAAAAAAGAAAATTTAGAAAGAGAAGAGCTTCCAAGCAATAAAGATGCAACTAAAAGACTGAAATATGGAGCAGTTCACTACTATTTGATCGAAGGAGTACTCTACAAATGAGGAGGGGTTTCTCATTTCCCTACTTGAGATATGTAGAAGGAGGTTAAGTAGAATATGCTCTCAGTGGACACGAGGGATCTATGGTAATCATTATGGGACAAGGTCATTAGCTTATAAGACTTTGAGGTAGGGATACAACTGGCCAACGATGTATGAGAATGCAAAGGGATAATCAGAAATTGTGACTGAAGGGAATAAAACTAGGTTTTTCAATTTTTCAATTGAAACCTTTTAGGACCGATCTCATACAACATATAAGAATTAAGTAATATAGAAATTCATACCTTGATGTTTTGAGAAGATGAACAATTGAGAGTTGTAGATCTGCTTCCAAACGATCTTCCAGGGTATGACTTAAGTTTGATCAACGTTGGACGTGTGGGCGTCTGTTTCACCACTCCTCAATTGTAACTGGCTCCTCTTATATGCCTTCTTTATTTTTCTTAAAATCTCTGAGGTTCTCCTCCTAGATTATTTAAAAGAATAATGCCACTTTTATAATATCTTATGAAAAACCCTAGTATGTTAGGATTAGGATTTCTATTTAAAATAGAATTCCTCTTTTAACTATCTCTCCACTTAAAAGTGGAAGGAATGTGTAACTAACTAGGAGACCACCTTGTAAAATATTACAAGCCCCCCATTTACATTTGAATATAACATACTAGGTCTTAACAAATATTATATTTATGATTTTCATCTAATATGTCAGTTTTTCTTACTTTTAGGTCCAGTGATGGTGTTGTCAATTAAATGAGCTAACCCGGGGATCATTTGGGAACATACAATAGTGACTACAATAATTAAATTTGTAATTAAATAAATATAATTATTTAATTCCAATTCTACTCTACTATAAGATTGGAACTGACCTCCATAATTGTATGCTCGAATATAATTCGCCCAAGCCACAATGATTTCTTTACTGCACAATCCTTTATACCACATCGTTAATTTAAATTGATATCTCAACTATCAAATCAATTTAATTACATCTTTTTCCTTGATACTTACTGGTTTTCTCTAATGATCATTTTCAACATACTTATTTATGTTGAGACACTCTGGCCAGAGAATTCTATGATCAAGTACTGAAAAACCCATCAAAAGATGTGTCGTACGCATTCTATATTGTTAATCTACAATTTCAATACTTGTAATTGCTCCCACCAAGATACTGGGTAATCTAGACTACATGTGTATGTCATGCCTATTGGTAATTCAAATGAAATAACAACTACAATCATGAAATTATAACTAACTCAAGATTAAGATTACAGTAAATCAATGCCTATGAGATTTAAGAAGTCTGACAATTATTACTAGGTTAATTAAATTTTATATGTGATCCAGTTCAATGTAGACATACTACATCAATAAATTCATACATGATTAAGACAAATCACTCAATGAATTTATTACAGTCTATACCTAAATAAAGTGCCCAACTTTATTTATCAACTGCGAACTTAATTTATTTAAGCATAAGATAACATGTATTTATGTCTTCTGCGAATCCACATAGTGATCGCATAAATACATATAATATGATTAAATGGACTTTACTCAAAATATTAATGCAATTCAAAATATCTGAATAAATACTTGAAATATTTTATTAATCAGAAAATCAATATGCTTTAAAGAGCACATAATCCCAACAGTGACAATGCCAGAGGTTTGCTAAAGTAACACACATGCTTCTAGAGAGGTTAACTGTGATGTCTTTAATATGGCTTTTTTATTATATAGAGAGTTCACCTTATAGGTCCAATGCCAATCGAGAGAGCACAAGCCAAATACGTCATAATAGCTGTGGATTACTACACAAAATGGAATAAAGCATAACCTCTCTTCACCATCATTGAAAGAAAAACTACCGATTTCATTTAGAGGTCCATAATTTAACGTTAGGTCCTAATTTAATGGTCAAGTGGAAGAAATTAACAAGATCATTAAAGAGATCTAAAAGAAAAAGCTTGAGGATAGAAAGGGAGCTTGGGTAGAGGGATAGAAATGACCTTAGATAGAGGAGCTGCTGAGTGTCTTACGGGTTTACAGAACAATTCATAATATAATTATAGGAGAGGCACCCTTCGTTTTTGTCATTGGATTCCTTCTTACAAGACAACTCATTTCAGTGAGGAATATTTCCCTTGTTGCTGCTGATTTGGACTTATCTGCAGAAAAAAAGGCAAAAGATGAATTGAGGATGGCTGTTTATCAACACCGTGTCTTAGAGATACTCAACAAGAACGTTCGGCTATGAGCTTTTACCAGAGGAGATTTGGTCCTCATAAGGATAACTCTGATGGAGTTCTTAGAGCTAACTGGGAAGCTTAGTCTCAGGTTAGCTTCCTAGTTATATAAGTCGGTCAGTTCAGGTGCTTTTATGTTACTGTATATTGATGGGATCATAGTCAAGCACCCGTGGAATGCAGCTATGCTGAGGAAATATTATTAGTAGACCTCTTTGATCATTAACTTTCCTTTATCTTTTAATTTATTTAAGTATATGTTTGTAATATTATGTGCAGTCCTTGTGGGTGCTATACCAGTTACCCATAATGGTCAGTTGTTCTTTTTGATTCCTAGAAGTATTTACAACAAATCAAGAGGCCAACAAGTTTAACCTCCCTCACGTTAATTCCTGTCATGTTATGTAATGATATAAACTCTCGTTATCTAGAGAAAAAATTATTTATGAATGCATATCTATTTCTTGTTTATGAATGCTGTTACTTTCATCTCCTTATAATACGAATGAGTGATCAATGATTTCACTCCAATTAATGAGCTTAGCTCTTTGGTTGATGATTTCTTCATTGTTTTATGATTACTTATTACTAAATAATCTCCACTAATGACCACCATAATTTAATGTTTTGAAATTTCCATTTTAAGTCTATGGCTATTAAGAGACTGACACTACCAAGTGACTTAAATGATAAGAGCTCCTAGAACACTTGACCTGAATAGAAAGATAAACTCCAGGATATAATCAAAGCATAACCGCTTTGAGACAATGAACAAAAAGTAGTGAAAGCTACGATATTTCAGATAAAATCCTGAAAATACTACAATTTTAAGGTGGTAGTAAATTTCATAGAAGACTTAAGGATGAAATCAAGTTGCTAAAGAACCTATTAAAGGTACGAAATTAAATCACACACGCTCCACAAAAATTAACTTCAAGCTATTTGGCTAAAAGAGAATGCAAACAGCCACTATGATGGTTAGCTAGAAAATATATTAAAGAGTTAGCCACCAAGCGGGCTAACTAAACAACAAAAGCAAGGCAATGAGCCTTTATAAGACCATGCCCCAATTGCGGGAATGACTACTAGACATTACGAAGACACGAGTGCTTTTATATATATATATGACATAACGGGTCGAGAACCTCTAATAGAGTTTAACCGCTCAAGGATACCTGCAATGCATTCCTTGAAATATTTTATCTCGCCATTTATTTTATGCACCATTTTGTTATCTATTTAAACTGCCTTATGAGTTATCGCCCATGAGAGCTGAATTATACTTTATCTATTAGATTGATTGAGCTCACCTCAAACCCATGGATTAAGAGCTCTTCTCCATGTGAATATATTTTTATTTGCCATGCCGAAGCATACTCATAAACATGCATATAAGGAAAACGCACTGGATACTTATTTTATGTGCCATAAAGAAAGTGTTGATGCATTTTTTTCTGCGTGTCTTCAAATAGTATCGAAACCTTTTGCTCGCGGTGAGCTCGAGCTCGAGCAGGTGTGCTTTCCAACCTCGATTCCTCTGCCTTTACCGGAACGGAAGTCTCCCGAACCTGTACTCACAGAAAACAGGGTCAGGGGTCACCGGGAGTTGTTCCGGTGAAAACCCTCCGACGCTCAAGTCATTAATCGGGTTCTTCTTTTTGTATCCCTCTTAGTTAGAGAGACCAGAAGAATGGAAGGGGTCTTTTTGCCCTCCCTTTCGTAGTAATAATCTCCCGAAAAAATCAAAGTGGAGAAGAGGAAAAGAAGAAGAAAGAACCTGTATCCAATTTTTTGAAACCCCCGCAACCTACTCGTCCATTTTCTTTTATTCTCTATTTTTCCCTCCCTTTCTCTCCGAGACCATCCGTTCCCATATCGGTGGTGTCTGGGTCCTTCTGACAGCCGGGATTGGTGTGATATTCCTTGGGGATGCACGACTGTCTGGTGGGTATGGTTCACATGGTCAGATCATGATGTCGGGCGTGTACGCAAGGAATGATGACACTATAGGGGCATGTGCCGGCCATCGGTAATAATAACGACACCATACCGCGTAGGGCATTGTATCTGGGTCTTGCATTTCCTCTATACTACGATTGGCGTGATTAAGTTATGCTCGGAGGACTTGAAGACCTCGAGTAGGCAAAAAGGGCTCGGGGCTCGACCCATCCTGACTTCCCGACCTTGACCAGCTTTGACGCCTAGTAAGGCCGTCTTCGTGCCAGCGGTCGGGTCTTCTGCTCAGGATAGGTTGACCTCGAAGTCTTTTGCTCGTGCTGCTTGGACTCAAAGAGGGCTGCTCGATATTACCTAAACACCAGTCTCCCAGTTTCTAGTCTTTTAAGTGAAGCGAGATAAGACTGGAAACTTTTCGTTTGGGCCGACTTCACGACCTTTTTACCTTCCCGGGGTGAGTTGTCTTCCACTTCCATCATTTCACATTTAATGCGGGACACGCGGATCAATCCGGGCCGTGTGTTTGAATTTTGAAGAGACGTTACTTGAACGGTCGCGTCTTTTGAGATGCGTGCCGTCTGCTGAAGAGACGTACTTTCCCCTTTAAAACCCCTCAATTTCTTCATTGTACCTCGTATTGTTCATTTCTATTCAGACTGAAATCTCTCTCTCGCAAGTGCCTCTCGTCCCTCTCTTTGCCGTCTCTGCCATTTCCGATCGTCAGCCTTTACTCAGGTATAAACCCCTTTTCCTTTCTCTTGTTTCTGTCCTGTTTTTCCTTTTATTTGAGCTTCTGATTTCAACCGAGCAGACCGTAATTCTAGAAGACCATGCCAAACACCAAACAGCCCCGTAGGATGTCACTTGAGGAATCTTCCTCTTCTAGTGAAGTAGAACCCCTTAGCGTAGTCACGGTGAGAGATTCTAGTTCGGAGGGGGCGTTACCTGTGGCAGAGACCCAGCTGCATCAGGGGGAGAGGGTTAGCCAAAGGTCAGAGGGTAGGGGGTACCTCATTGACCTCATGAGGTGTGAAACCACATACTTGGAATTGAATAGGCTTAGGCACACCTACCATATACCCGACAATGTGGATTTACGGGTGCCGGGCAAGGGTGACATTCCCAGCCGTCCCCCTTAAGGGTATACTACCTTCCACATGGAGTGCTTTAAATGGGGGGTCAGGTTGCCTCTCCAGCCTTATTTTGCTCTGGTTTTGTCCAGATTCCGGATGGCCCCGGGGCAGCTTAACCCGAATGGGTGGAAGGTCCTTTCTGGCCTCTTTGTTTTGTGGAAGTGGTGTAACTTGGGTGAACCCTTGGAGAGGAAATAAAGCATCTCTATTAGCTAAAGTGTAGCCCGAAGGATGCTGGCTGGTACTACCTCACCTCCAGCCTGAAGGGTAAAAAGCCCATAACTGATCTCCCTACTTCTGGTGGCAACTGGAAGAGCAAATTCTTCTTTGTTGGGGGAGAATGGGGGCATTCTGCACTTCTCTCCGAGGGGATCCCTCTGGTTCCACAGCATTTCTGCACTCCAGGTCGTTTATCCGTCCATCAAATTTTTATTTTTTTTTATTCTGCTCGTGTTTGTTCTCACCATTTTGCTCTGATTATTCCTGCAGTATCCTGGGGTGCCTCTTTTAGGATTGGGGAAGAGCTCCGAGCACACGTCAGCACAGCACTTGATAACACGAGCTCGTGCAGGGAGCTGTTTACACCCCAAAATTTTTTGGAGTTCGGTCTGGTGTCAGGGGAAAGGATGAGGGGGGTGCTCGGTATGATGCAGAGGCCTGTAGGGACCTCAAGAGAAGCGAGCAGCTCTTTAGCGAAAAGGCCTCGAGCCGATACAGATGCTCCGCCTCCACCGGCTCGAGCTTCCCCTTCAGCTCAGGAGGTAGAGCGAGCCGAAGAGGGTCCTCCCCGCAGGCATCCAAGGACTGCGACCCCGGCTCGGCCTCTACCCGAAAGTGTGCAGGAGTTGGGTCGGTCTAGCCGTGCTAAACCCTATGTTCAGGATTTTATCGGGCAGATGAACGATAGGTTCCTGGATGGGTTGGAATCTTATGATGCTGATGAGCTGGTCAGTGCTCTCCACCGCCTCTCTTCTCGTACTATCGCTACTGTCACCAGATTCAAAACCAAGACTGAAGATTCTCAGAGGCAGCTTCGAGCAGAAATCCAGAGCTTGAGGCAGAGTCTTGAGCAGAAAGATGAGGAAGCAGCGAAGCTTCGCGAGGAGAATTCCACCCTCGAGGAGAAGGCAGTGATGTCAGACTCTAGGCCCACCCAATTTAAGAGGGAGTTGTTCCTTGTCTGGAGGAGTTACTTGAGGCTCGGAAGGACTTGGACATCCAGAGATTCTCCTTCGAGAGGACTATAGAGGGGGAAACTTCTCATCTCCAGAAGCAGGTGGATTCTTTGAAGGCCCAGCTCACGGTCGAGTACAACGAATGGGTGGCTTTCAGCTACAACTGCCTTGTGTATGCCTTGCGTAAGGAGCATCCTGAGGTGGACCTGGACAAGGTCGAAGTAGGTGTTACTGAGTACATGCGCAAGCATGACATCCCAATCCAAGGGTCGGAAGCCTCCCCATCTGAGGCCCCTACTGAGTTTCGAGAATCTGCTCCTCCTCTTGCTACTGGTGCTCCTACTGCTGCTGCTGCTGATAATGCTCCTCCTACTGCTGCCGATGATGTCCCTCCCGTTGCTGCTGTTGATGCCCCTGCTAGCCATGATTCCCCAACCGCTTGAACTCTTTTTTTTTTAACTTCCTGTATTTTTAATCTTTTCAATGAATGAATAAAAAGTAAACATTGGGTAACTTGCTTCTGTTTCCGTATGCATATACTTGCGTTTTATATTTATGTATGTGGTTGGCTCTGTGCACTTGCCAAGTGGAAATTTTATAAGTGTTGGGCTTTTATTTTATTTTTTGCCCAAGTTTATTACTGCTCGTATCATCCCTTAACTTATGTGTGGCAAAGATTTGCCTTGAGTTAGGCTAAAGGCCTTCCGTTTGTCTTGTGAGCTTGGTCCACTTGAACCGATGTTTGGTTTGTGCTCGGTAGCTGTTAATTTTGTGAGCTCATTTGGCTCGAGCCCCATTTTGTCTCATGTTTAAATTCTGCGTTATCTCTTCGCGTTCTTCTTGCTCAAGCCTGCAATGGACTCGCGCTAGGCACAGTCCCGCCTTAACCTAGGCCTTGGGACTTCTAGCCTTTTGCATTCTTTTTACGAGCTTCTCTTGCTCGGGCCTGCAATTGGCTACGCTTGGCACCATCTTGCTTAGAACTAGGCTTTTGGATTTCTGGCCTTCGCGTTCTTCTCAGTAAGCTTCTCTTGCTCGGGCCTGCAATTGGCCACTCTTGGCACCGTCCCGCCTAAAACTAGGCTTTGGGACTTCTGGCCTTCGCGTTCTTCTCGGTGAGTTTCTCTTGCTCGGGCCTGCAATTGGCCACGCTTGGCACCATCCTGCCTAAATCTAGGCTTTGGGACTTCTGGCCTTAGCGTTGTCTTCATGAGCTTCTTCTGCTCGGGCCTGCAATTGGCCACGTTCGGCACCGTCCTGCCTAAAGCTAGGCTTTGGGACTTCTGGCCTTAGCGTTTTTCTTTGCGAGCTTCTTGGCTTCAACTTGAATTAATATTACAAATGTTTTTCTTACTTCTACACACGTTCAAGTTTTTACACATCCCCATTTTGGGAAGGAATTTGACATTAATGCTTACAACACAAGGAATCTTACTGGAAGTATTTCACCAAGAGTTGTGCGTTCCATGGCCTCTTGACTTCTCGTCCATCTGGATGGGTTAGCAGGTATGCTCCTGGTCCGGCTATTTGAGTGACTCGATAAGGACCTTCCCAATTCGGCCCTAACACACTTTGCTTGGGGTCCTTCATGTTCTGATTGACTTTTCTGAGTACCCAATCCCCCACTTGGAATCGGCAAATGTGCACATTCCAGTTGTAATAGCGAGCCACGTTTTGCTGGTAATCTGCGATTTTTGCAGCGACCCTCTCCCTCTTTTCCTCCAATAAGTCTAGGCCTGCACACATCTGCTCCTGGTTCTGCTTCTCGTTGAAGTGCTCTGTTCGGTGCATCCTCATTCCTACTTCAGCAGGAACAACTGCATCATGCCCAAACGCCAAGGAGAATGGGGTCTCTCCTGTGGCCATTTTGTGTGTGGTTCTATAAGCCCACAAGACGCCAGGCAGCTCGTCCACCCAGGCTCCCTTCTGCTCGCCACGTCTGGTCTTTAGGAGATGTTTTATAGTCTTGTTTGCGGCCTCAACTTGTCCATTGGCCTGCGGGTGTAAGGGAGAACAAAACTTCAACTCTATCCCCAGGTTTTGGCAGAAGTCTTTGAAATTTTTGTTGTCAACTTGTCTCCTATTGTCTGTGACCAATGCACGGAGAATCCCATACCTGCAAATCACCTTTTTCCAAATGAAGTCAGTGGTTTTATCTTCTGTAATGTTGCTCAAGGCTCCCACTTCGACCCATTTGGTGAAATAATCGATTTCTACTATGGCGTGAGTAGCGGATGCCTTCCCTTTAGGCAACGGCCCGATCAAGTCGATCCCCCATTGAGCAAACGGCCACGGTGAATTCATCACCGTAAGGTTCTCTAGAGGTTGAGTCAGGTAATTGGCAAAACTTTGGCAGCTCTTGCAGCTTCTGGTCTTCTCTTGGGCATCTTGATGCATGCGAGGCCAAAAGTATCCCTGCCTCAAGGCCTTGAAAGCCAAAGACCTCGCACTTGAATAGTTCCCACAAATTCCTTCATGTATCTCTCGGAGGACATAATCAGCTTCCTCTTGGTCTAAACACCGCAATAGTGGGAGTGTATATCCCTGCCTGTACAAAACGCCATCGATCAGAGTGTACCTGGATGCTTTACACTTCAGCTGCCTTGCTTGCTTTTTATCAGCAGGCAGCACTCCTTCCTTGAGTAAGAGATGATTGGTTCCGTCCAAGTACTGCTTGCTGATAAACTCATCACCTCATCCTCTTGCTCGAGATTTGACTTCTAATGGGATGGACTTTGGTATCTTGGGGTCGGATGTGGCGGCCATGCGAGCTATCATATCAGCTCGAAAATTCTTTTGCCTTGCGATTTGCTCTACCTCGACCGTTCAGAAGCTCTTTACTAGCTTCTTCACCTTCCGCAGGTAAGCTTCCATCTTCTCGCCCTTTGCCTGGAAGCTTTTGTCGAGGTGGTTTGCCACCAGCTGCAAATCTGTTCGAAGCTTTACCTCTTCTGCTTTCACTATCGAGGTGAGCTTTAACCCTGTAATAACAGCTTCATACTCGGCCTGGTTATTGGTGACTTTGAATTCCAGCTTCACGGCATACTGCATCTCTATCCCTTCAGGACTGAGGAGCACAACTCCTGCCCCTACTCCTTAATCTCCACAGGACCCATCTACTGTGACTACCCACGTAGTGGTCGAGGCCGACGAATCTGGTGGGTACTCGCTCTCCATCCCTTCACTCCTTGCATTGCACTCGACCACGAAATCAGTTAAGGACTGAACCTTTATGGTTGTTCGGGGTTGGTAGCTGATATCAATTCACTGAGCTCCACCGACCATTTTACCAACCTTCTAGAGGTCTCCGGCTTGTGCAGAGTCTGCCTGAGCGGTCCGCCACCGAGTATGCTTGGAAGTAAGGCCTCAGCTTTCTAGCTGCCGTCACTAGGGCCAACCCCCATCTTTCCATTGGTGGGTATCGAGTTTCAGTTTCCACCAAAGCTCTGCTCGTATAATAGAGGGGGTACTGTACCCCTGATTCCTCCCTTACCAGAACCGAACTCATTGCCTATTGGGACACAGCTAAGTACAGAAATAGTACCTCCCCTGCTCAAGGTGTAGACAGTAACGGGGCTTTCAGCAAGTATTCTTTCAACTGTTGGAACACAGCTTCACATTCTAGCGTCCACTTTGTCTTCCTGCCTTTCCTCATATCCAGCAAAAAGACTTGGCATTTATCTATTGCTCGAGATATGAACCTGTTAAGGGATGCCAATTTACCGGTGAGACTTTGTATCTCCTTGAGGGTACGGGGAGATTTCATTTCCACCACTGCTCTTATCTTTTCCGAATTGGCCTCGATTCCTCTATGACTGACCATGAAGCCTAAGAATTTTCCCGAGCCAACCCCAAAGGCACACTTCTCTAGGTTTAGTTTCATCCGATACTTCCTTAAGAGTGCAAAGGTCTCCTCTAAATGCCTTACATGCTCCTCCACGTCTTTCGACTTGGTGATCATGTCATCCACGTACACCTCCATCGTTCGACCAATCAATGGCTTGAAGACCTTGTTCACCAGCCTCTGGTATGTTGCCCCCGCATTCTTCAGGCCGAAGGGCATGACCTTGTAGCAGTACAGTCCCTGATTGGTGATGAAGGCTGTGCACTCCTCGTCTGATCGGTGCATAGGAATTTAGTTATAACCTGAGAATGCATCCATAAAACTAAGCAGCCCGTGCCCCGGTGTGGAGTCCACTAGTTGGTCTATCTTTGGCAACGGGAAGCTATCTTTAGGGCAAGCTTTGTTCACATCTGTGAAGTCTACGCACATTCTCCATTTCCCACTTGCCTTCTTTACCAGCACCACGTTCGAGATCCATTCGGGGTAGGAGACCTCCCTGATGAATCCTGCTTTCAGCAGCTTCTCCACCTCACAGTTGATGGCCTCATATCTCTCTTGGTTGACACATCTCCTCTTCTGCCTCACTGGCTTAGCATCTTTATGTATTGCCAGTCTGTGACATGCCACCTCTAGGTCGATCCCAAGCATATCTTCATGGGTCCAAGCGAATACATCCGCATGTGCTCGCAAACACTCCACCAACTTTTCCTTTAACTACTCGTTAATTCCCGAGCCGATCCAAAATTTCTTCTCAAGGTCGTCTGCTCTCACCTTAACCTCCTCTAGCTCCTTAACTGGCCCTTGTCTTCCATTCATTGACTCCCCCCTTGAGTCTAGTGAGGTTATCTACATAGTTTCCTTGGCTGCCACAGCGTAGCAACTCCTTGCTACCCTCTGGCTGCCTTTTACGACCCCCACAGCCCCATTCACTCGATACTTCAGGGCCAAGTAGTAGGTGGATAGCACGGACTGGCTGATTCTCATAAAAGGCCTCCCCAATATTGCTTAGTAGGGGCTGACTTCGTCCACCACCACGAAGTCCAGCATCATGTTCTTTTCAAAAGGCCTCGAGCCCATGGTCACAGCCAGTTTGATGATTCCCATAGATATCAGCTTCCCTCCCCCGAATCCTTTCAAGGAAGTGCTCGTCTGCTCGAGGCTCGCACCTGCTATTCCCAAATCCTCAAGTGTGGACTTAAAGAGAATGTCCACCGAGCTTCCCGAGTTTACTAGTATTCAGTCAACTTCCTTATTAGCGATGTTTGCTTTCACGACCAAGGCATCCTCATGGGGGTACAGCACCCCCTCCTCGTCTTCCTTCGTCCACATAATGGGCACTTGCCAGACCTTGGCCTTTTTGGCAGCGGGGGCACTGAACAGGACTTCCTTACCTACGGCAGCGTATCTGCAGTAATTTTTCCAAGCTCTGTTCGAGCTCCCTGCCATAGAGGTCCTCTTGATATCACCCATATAGCCGGCGGCTCCAGCTCCATGTCGTAATCTCGGTCATCCTCCTCGGGTTGCTGCTCGACAACTGAATGTCCTCCTTCAATAAACTCGTCCAAATACCGATTTCTAACCAAATCCTCCATCTGGTTCTTCAAATCTCGGCACTATGACGTGGAGTGGTCGTGGTCACCATGGAAGCGGCAGAACCGTCCCTTGTCTCGTTTGCCAGCCGACTTGGCCTTCGGTGTTGGGGGGCTCAGCAGTCCTCGCTCTTCTACCACTTGAAGTATCTCTTCGAGAGATATCTTCAATCTTGTGTATTGTCCGTAAGCGGGGCTCTGCTCCACCACCTGTATCGCCCGATCTCTTGGGAAGCTTCTTGGTGGGGGTGGCAATGGCCGATCTACTCTGTTGTGGTTCATTGCAGGTCTGCTTGGTGGTTGGTTGCGGGATGGGTGGTCGTCGTGACGCTTGTATTCCCTGTGATCCCGACCTGGAGACTTGCGGGGTGGCACAGGAATCATCCGCGGCGGGGGAGCTCTCTGGTAAGGGTTGTAGGGGGTAACCCGTCTCCTCATTGCTTTTGAAGTCAGCGCTCCTCGGGCAGGACCTCCTTTCTCCTTCCTCTTTATTCCACTGCCCTATTCACTTCTCAGCTTTGCAGCCTTTTCCTCTTCGATGACCATGTCCATTTTCACCTGTTCATACGCATCTGAATATGAATGAATCGAAGGGCTCTGTAAATTGTACCATGGTCTCCCCATCATGATTTCGTCCTTCAGTCCTTTCAACGCTTGGGATGATTAAATGCACCAAGATCTAGGACCGATCTGTGGTACCTCTTGACAAACTCCCAGAGTGGTTCTCCCTCCCTCTGTCTTATTTCCAACAGCTCCATTATATCATCTTCGGGGGTTACTGTGCCCCGAAACTGCTCTGTAAATTCCCTACACATCTATTCAAAGCTCAGAATGCTTCCCTGCGGTAGCCTGCGGTACCACTCTCTTGCCCTCCCCTCAAGAGTGAGTGGGAAGGCCCTGCATCTCTGGGCTGCTAACAGGCCCTGTACTCCTGTCATGTCGTTGAATCGCTCTATGTGCACCAACGGGTCACTCTTTCCTAAAAAATTCAAATCCGGGAAAAGGAAGTCACGTGGGATCGTGACACCCATGATCTCCGTCGAGACTGGGGACTCGTTGTCCAGCATTATCCTCCAACTTGGGTTTTTTCCGTTTCCCCGAAGGTCCTCCACAACTTGTGCCAACCTACGCACCTCCCCCTCCAGCTCCTCCGTGCAGGAGGTTGGTGCTGTATCCTGCAAGTGCTGACAGGACCCCCTTTGCTCCATGTTCTTCTCTTCCCTCACGGCAACATTTGGTATTCTTAGTCTCTGGGCTTCGTCTCCCGTGTGTTCCCTGACGGGGGCGTTCCCACTGCTGGATTCAGGGACATCATTACATGCTTTCCTCTGTCCATCCCTGAGTTCTTGTAATATGGAGGTCAAAGTTTCCATTTGTTTCTCCATCCGATCCATTAGTTCCTGGATCACTCTGTTCTGAGCCTCATTGGCCACTTCCCTCAAGGTTATCGATTCCTTTGGACTCATTCCTCTTCTGCTGTTTCCTCTCATCGTTGCGTCGTGTCTTCTAAATGTGTTGGGAAATCAGGCTTTTTGAATTGACCCCCACAGACGGCGCCAAAAATGTTGATGCACTTTTTTCTGCTTGTCTTCAAATAGTGCCGAAACCTTCTGCTCGCGGCGAGCTCGAGCTCGAATAGGTGTGCTTTCCAACTTCGATTCCTCTGCCCTTACCGGAACGGAAGTCTCCCAGACCTGTACTCATAGAAAATAGGGTTAGGGGTCACCGGGAGTTATTCCGGCGAAAACCCTCCGACGCTCAAGTCAGTAATCGGGTTGTTCTTTTTGTATCCCTCTTAGTTAGAGAGACCGGAAGAATGGAAGGGTCTTTTTTCCTTCTTTTTCATAGTAATAATCTCCCGGAAAAAGCAAAGTGGAGAAGAGGAAAAGAAGAAGAAAGAACTTGTATCAAATATTTCGGAGCCCCCGCAACCTACTCGTCCGTTTTCTTTTATTCTCCATTTTTTCCGCCCTTTCTCTCCGAGACCATCCTTTCCTGCGTCGGTGGTGTCTGGATCCCTCTGACAGCCGGGATTGGCGTGATATTCCACGGGATACGCTGATCGTCTGGTGGGTATGGTTCACATGGTCGGATCATGATGTCGGGCAGTGCGCAAGGAATGATGACACTCGTGGGGGCATGTGCTAGCCATCGGTATAGATACGACACCATGCCGCTTAGGGCATTGATTAGGCATCGAAAGCTGTGCCGAGTCTATGGAGGAACCGGTCGGACTGTCCTGAACCGGCTGTATCTGGGTCCTGCATTTCCTCTATACTACGATTGGCGTGATTAAGTTGTGCTCGAAGGACTTGAAGACCTCGAGCAGGCAAAAAGGGCTCGGGGCTCGACCCATCCTGACTTCCCGACCTTGACCAACTTTGACGCCTAGTAAGGCCGTCTTGGTGCCAGCGGTCGGGTCTTCTGCTCGGGATAGGTTGACCTCGAATTCTTTTGCTCGCGCTGCTTGGACTTGAGAAGGGCTGCTCGATATTACCTAAACAAAAAGATAAACTCCCCTAAATATATTATGAAATGGGTATAGAGTTCTTTCCATGGACAATTATTATCTATTTGGTTGAAAAGGTACAGATATTATACTATAATATGTAAGCCCCCATGAATATATAGCGAGAAGCCTACATAAGTTTTGACATCACTGCTCAAGAAGGATAGCTCCAAAATTTCTCAAGACTTGGAAAAATCACAGAACACCACCAATAAAATAACCTAATACTACTTACCTTCATAAACACATTAGCCACAAATAAACTTCAGCCGAAGACACAAATTCAAATATCCCAAAACTATAAAAACAACCTAAAACACCAAACAAATTCTTGTAAAAAGAACAAGTTCAAAGTACTTAAAAATAAAAAAGCTTAAAAGTTTTAAGATGACATCAAAAGGCAGCAATAACAACACAATAAAGTAGTTAATTCAGGCAGCATGGTTAACTTCTTCATCATAGGAGGCATGTTTCATTGGCGTAAGTGGATCAACATGTAGGGAAACATTCTCATTGAGATCTGGAGCACCCCGAGAATCTTCTTTAGTAATTTTCTGGGCCGTCTCTTCTTCTTTTATCAAAGCCAGGATGTTCTTCTTCACTACAAATGGCTCTAAGTATGGGGCCTCAAAATTTGGGTTCACCTTTCAAATCTCGGACGTGATGAAGTTGATAGCAGCCCAAGCCTTCTGATCACTCTCCTCTTGAACCCCTTAGGAAATCCTCATCTCCAAACTCAGCCCATCCTCTAATTTCTTCTTTTTGACTTCCTACTTGCGTCAATGAGTTCTCCTCTTCCAATGTTCCTCTCATCGACTGTTTGCACGCTGGCGTTAATTCTTAAGTTAAGCCATTTACTCCTCATACAACGCGAGAGTTGAGAGGACGGTGGATGACTCATTAGCCAAGTTATAATTTACAGTCAGCCTAACGAACACTTAGGGAAACAAAGAAGATTAGCACTTAACATCAAGTGAAATCAAGCTCAAGACATTTAAGGGACAACAGCTCGATCAAGAATAAAGTTTCGCTCAAAAGAGTTATTATTGCGACAATTCTTGTAAAGCCGGTATGATTTCATATATGCATGGTTTAGTATTTGAGAAGATCAAACTATTTATTTCATAAGAAATCATTTTTTATAAACCAAAGGTTTTATATTTATAATGCAAATATTTTGTGGATTTAAGTATTTTTTAGATTTTAGATTAAATTAAAAAAGTTTTCATAACTTTAAATTTAATAAGCATTAGAGTAAAATTATAAAAAGGGTCTTTTTAAAAAGTTATATAATTTTTTAGACCATATCATAATTTCAAAAATTTTTAGGAATAACGAGTATTGTTTAGAAATTTTTTGAAAAATAAACCTATTTGCAAAATCGTATGATATTTTAGACCATATTACAATTATCAATGGTATTAGGTCAATCTATAATTTTTAATATAGTATTACTGTAGCAAAATTCAAATGCAGCGGTAACTTCACTGTAGCAAGTTGCTAGTCGGTTAAATTAAGTGGCGAACTGCTTCCGTAAAGGTTTTGTACAATAATGACTATATTTTGAGCCCAAACTATATAATCTCAAATCCAATCCATTTTTATGGATTGATACAAGCAAAAACAAGATCATATAATATATTTTGAGCTTCCATTTTGTAAATCATCATATATCAAATATATATTGTACAATCATTTGTATTCCTTGAAATCTTTGTAAATGTTGTGAGTGTATAAGTGTGAGAAACACTTGATTGAAGAGGTCGAGAGATAAGCTCTCAGAGTAAAGGTTTATTGATACCTTGGAAGTCAATTGTAAGAACTTGAAGCCTTAGGAGGTTTGGATAATGAAATCTTCAACCTCGGTGTGCTTGGAGGCGTGGACGTAAGTAAGGATTGCCGAACTATATAAAAATTATTACGTTAGCTTTCTCTTCTCTTACTCTTTTTATTTTGAGCATTGTTAAATTTATTGCTTTTAATTTCAATAAGGTATTAGAATAAATTATTATGTGATTTTGTTAGCTTAAGTTTCAAAATCTCAATTCACCCCTATTTTGGGTTGCATAACGTATATTTCAAAATCATTACCCAACACTTTGGAATATGCGTTCTTGGGATAAGAAAGCACTCTATCATAATACTTTCATCCTCCCTAAATGACAAACAAAAAGTAAGTTGTTGGAAGTTTTAAGAGAGCACAAATAAGTATTATGATGGACCATAACTGATATAAAAAGTATAAACCCAATAGATTGCATACATTACATTTATCTTGATGAAAATGCTAAGCCTCATAGAGAAAAGCAATGTGAGTTGAACCTTAACATTAAAGAAGTTATTAGAACTGAAGTCCATAAACTATTAGATGCACGTATCATTTACCCCATTTCTGATAATTTATGGGTCAGGCATGTGTAAATTTTTCCCAAAAAGTCAGGAGTCACAGTATTTACTAACGCTGATAATGAATTGATACCCACTAGAGTAACTACAGGGTTGTGTGTGTGCATTGATTTCAAAAAGTTGAATTTTGTCACTCATAAAGACCATTTTCCCTTACCATTTATCTATAAAATGCCCGATAGATTAACAGATCTTGAATTTTATTGCTTTTTAGATGGTTACTCAGGATATAACTAAATTCTCATAGCACCAAAAGATCAAGAGAAAACCACTTTTACTTACCCTTTTGACACTCTTGCATAAAAAGAGTGCCAATTGGATTATAGAATATACCTGTCACATTTCAAAGCTGTATGTTAAGCATTTTTTTTTTATATGATTGAACATTTCCTTGAAGTCTTTATAGATAGCTTTTCTGTCTTTGGTGATTCACTTGATCAATGTTTACATCATCTAACAGTAGTTCTGTAGAGATGCATAAAGAAGAATTTGGTCTTGAATTGGGAGAAGTGCCATTTTATGGTAAAATAAGGTATTGTTCTCGATCACATCATTTCGAGCAAAGGTGTTAAGGTTGACAAAGCCAAGGTGGATCTCATTTCCAATATTCCTCCACCTAAAACAGTCAGAGAACTAAGATATTTTCTTGGGCATGCTAGTTTTTATAGATATTTCATTAAAAATTTTTACAAATTCTCTATATCCTTATGCAATATACTTGTTAAATATGTACATTTTTTCTTTAATGATTTATGTCTTCAGGCATTTGAAATATTAAAGCAGTTGTTGACATCATCACCCATCATTCAGCCTCCAAGCTGGAACTTACCTTTTGAGTTCATGCGTAATGCATCTGATTATACAATAAGAGCAGTAATAGGACAAAGAGTTAATCGAATTCCCATGCCATTTACTACGCTAGTATAACATTGAACGATACACAATTGAACTACTCAACCATTGAAAAAGAAATGTCAGGAGTAGTGTTTGCATAAGAGAAATTTCAATCTTATCTCATTGGATGTAAAATAATTGTGTTTACAGTTCATGCTGCTCTTAAATATCTTTTACAAAGCTAGACTAATTCGTTGGTCGTTATTTTTGCAAGAATTTGAGCTTTAGTTCAAAGATAAGAAAAGTACAAAAAAAGTGGTAATAGATCATCTATCTTGCCTCAATTTTACCATAATTATTTTCAGAAGAACAATTGATGAGTGTGGAAGTATTACCATAGTATGCTGATATAGTTAGCTATCTTATTATAGTTCAACTTCCAGAATAATGGACTAAGCAGGACAAAACCATTTTTTTTGCGGAAATAAAGAATTTCTTTTGGGGTGATCCTTATTTGTTCAAGTATTATGCAAATCAAATTGTCAGATGATGTGTCCTAGAAAGTGAATTTCAAAACATCCTTTTATTCTGCCATGAACAAGTTTGCAAAGGCCATTTTAGTGTCAAGAAAATAACTACTGAAGTTTTATAATGTGGTTTCTATTTCCAACTTTATTTCGAGATGCTTGCACTCTTTGTTCTTCATATGACAGATGTCAGTGAATAATAAGTATTACATAAAGGAATATGATGCCATTAAATCCTATTCTGGTAGTCAAATTTTTTTATATATAGGCATCGATTCATGGGAGCCTTCCCTCATTCTTTTGGTCATCAGTACATATTGGTTGTTGTCAATTACGTATTTAAATGGTAGAAGCTATTCTATGTAGAACTAATGATCATAAACTAGTGATTGGGTTTTAAAAAGCAATAATAATTAATGCTGGTGTCCACTTCTGTAACAAATCATTTAAAGCTACTTTGGTAAAGTAATCCATTATTCACAAAGTTGCTACCCCATATAATCCACAAACCATTGGCCAAGTTGAGATTTCCAATAGGGAAATAAAGTATATATTAGAAAAGATAGTGAGATCAGAAAGAAAAGAATGGTCATTAAGACTCGGTGATACATTATGTGCATATCAAACAACTTTTAAAACTTCGATTGGGATGTCACCCTATAGGCTAGTGTATGGAAAAGCTTGTCACCTACCTATTGAACCTGAGCTTTGTGCATACTGGGCCAACAAGAAATTTAACTTTAACATGCAATAGGCTAGCTCAAAAAAAAAAAAGATTACAACTGGCAAAATTTAAGAAAATTCGCAATGATGCTTATAAAAATGCCAAGATTTACAAGCAGCAAATGAAAGTCTTTCATAATAAGCAAATCATTAGAAAAAATTTTACCCTAGGTCAGAAATTACTTCTATTCAATTCTCACTTATATCTGTTCCCAGGTAAGTTACGCTCTCGATGGTCTGACCACTTTATTGTTCACACTATTTTTCCACATTGAGCAATTGAATTTAAGGATCTAAAGAACAATGTCAATTTCAAAGTTAATGGTCAAAGACTAAAGTCATATCTAGAGTACCAACCATATGAAGAAGACACTAAAATGAATTTGAGTGACCCACCAAATTTGAATTGAGATTTTTCCATTTCTTTTCGATTATTTAACTTTTTGTCATTTCATTTTACTATTCTTTTGATCAAAATTATTTATTTTCTGCTAAAGTGTGTTTGATTACTAATTATATTTTCTTTCATTACTCTTTATGAATACCTCAATCAGACAGATCCTCTCCGACCACCTTAAGCGACTTTTACATGTAAAGTGTCATCTAAGCAGCTTGCTCCAAGTTTTGTAATCACATCATTTTTGGGATGTACGACCACCAACGTTAGTACCCCACTTTGAAGACCTAGAAAGATAACTCAAGGAAATTGAATATGGTATCTATGAAATCCAATTAAAACATGAAGTAAATTTAATAAAAGGACAATTGTGAGTAAGTGTTTGATTACAATCATTTTTTTTACATTGTGTGTTTTGATTTTCTTTTGTTACTTAATTTCACATATTTTATTTTATTTAAGTGTGTTTTAATTTGTTAGCCTAGTTAAGTGGCAGATAAAGGTACTCCATGATAATCAAAGTCGGTTACTTCATTTTTCCATAATAACTGATATTTTTGGGTGAATGTATGGATAAAAACAAAATTTTGGCAAAGATTCACAAACGATTTCCTTCACTTCCTCATAATGCTCTCCTTACAATCTATAAAGCACAATCCGAACACATGTTATTACTTATGAGGAATAACATTGTTCCTGACATCTGTTGGTTAATTGAACTAAAGTACGATTGGCAAGTGAGTTACCTCCCAAATTTATTGCATACATGCCTGGTTATGAGAAAATAAGCTACTTAAGAAAATGAAGGGCTCGACGCCTTCCAGTTGCTTCTCATAAGTGTGCCAGATTGGAATGCGATAAAAATTCATTTAATTTAGGAATGATGTCTCATAACAGAGAATATAAGATTCAATTCATTAAGGATGACTTGAATAAAGAGTTATTGAATGATATCCTTTTGTCTCTTGAAATGCATCCTAGTGGATACGTATAGAGAGCAATTCTCCAGTTATAGCTATTATTTTATAAAGAACATGCACGATATAGTCTTAGAAATTTGACTAAAAATGATTTTATTTACAAGTTTATAAGAAAACTATATAGGAAGCCTATCATTGACCATAAAGGGTGAGAAAGCCATTTCTAAATGTAAAACCACAAGAAGATATGAGCCATAATCACAGCTACTAGTACATATCTTTTTCATTTACTTTTCTTTTATCGTTTACATTATTTTTTATCTTTTCTTATTGTTCACTACTTCTTTAAAGCCATAAAATTTTTACTTTTAAGCCACAAACTTCTCGAGTTATTTGACAAATGCACCACTTCGTTTATAACTGTGTATCATTATGTTTGTTACCAAGATCTTTAAATGGTCTTATTTTATTATATATTCACAAATTATTTTTTAGGATTGTGTAAATGGTAGCAACTTCGAGTAGAAAATTTAAGACCATTTGTGTGGTTTCTAGGTTTCACTATAGAAAGTACAAGGAGTTCATTGAAGTCAAGTGCTAGACATCATTCTGAAAGCCCTAAAACCTTTTGTAAGCATGTCCAACTCACCAAGTAGAGAATAGTTAGTTGTCTCAACTATGCAAGAAAGACTCTCACCCCCGTATAGTCTTACTAACTTGCCCGTGTTGGGCAAGTATACCCATTATCATAGAGTGATCACAGAACCTTTTGCTTGGTGTCTCGTAAACTCAACCCTAACTTCATAAAGATGACCTCCTCCCTTCATATGCAGCAGTTCCTCCCATATCGAATATTTGATCCGCTGTGTTATCCTCATTTTGGGAGCCAGGACGTTGAAGTCAAAAGAGTTTAAGAGGGAATGTTGTCCTACACATGGAAGGGGCTTTTTTATTAGAATTTACTTGTCAAAAGCATGCAGTGGAAGTGTCCTTGAAATGGTTACTACCCGTGCGAACTTAAGAAGGTAGAAAAGGGCAGTCAACCATCTCAAGAGAGACACTGAGAGAGTCTTGATTTGATTTGCCCCACGAAGGGGATTGAGGGGGAGTTGCTGCACACGAAAGGAAGAGGTCATCTTTATGAAGTTAGGGTTGAGTTTACGAAACACGAAGCAAAAGGTTATGTGATCACTCTATGATAATGCGTATACTTGCCCGACACAAGCAAGTTAGTAAGTCTATATGGGGGTCAACAACCAACTCATCAACTCTGAACTCAACAATAAACTCCTCAATTCTAATGTCGGACATTAGGGGGGATGTTAAACTCAAGATTTTATTAAACAAACTTAGCTATATAAACAATTTTCAACCAGGGGGTATACTCTTTTTCACCCACTCCTCTGTAATTTACACCTTGGGCAAGTGGTAGGGGTGACACTACTTCCCCATCCCAAGGTTGACTGGTGCTAGCTCCATACGAAAGGAATAGGGGATTGGGAGAAGTGCAAAAGTAAAGTGTCATACTTAATACTTTTAAATTCTAAGTTTCTCGATACAGGGGCTATGGATTTGAAAGCAAATATTGGCATCTCAAATGCCAAAATCTATGGTAGCCTAAAGTTTCCTACAAAGAAACACTTTTTAAGGGGGCCCCATTAAAGAAGGGAGACACTTGCATTAAAATGTTTAAAAAAAGGCCTCTAGAGGCTTTTCTGTGTTTTAAGAAGTGTTTTAATGCAAGGAATCCATAGCCCCAGTTTACCAAAGTAAGAAACACATGATCAAGGAGGGGCGAGGGCCGACTCGTTCGGCTCATTGGCTTACGCCCATATACTTGCCTATTATCCTATCTTATTGAAGGTTAAAGGTTCAGTGCTCACTTATGCAATTTTTTGAATTGGAACACTTGAGATAAAGAAAAGAGCGAAGCGGGGCTGGAGTGGTACCAGAGTATCTAGTACCACGGAGGGGAACCAACCCAGGCTTAAAACCAAAAAGGTTTTCATTTTCTTACTAGGAGATCTTGTAAATTTAGAGGCACTGTTTACATTTGCACCTTTTGCTAAATCTGAACATTCATAAAAAACTTATCGATTTGTTAAATGTTAATAACTTTTATGATGGCTTACTTGCATTTCTTAAGCATGAAATATAGAATCATTTCATTAATTTCACAATAAAAAAAAAATTTATTTGTGCTCTACAGCTAATGAGTTACTTGATCTTTTACAAGCTTATAGACCAGAGCCAGATCTCAGGACATCTTGATTGGATTAGTCGACTGATAATGATAGCAAGAGTAGTAAAAAGCAAAAATTAGATCTAACTCTCCATCTATAAATTTTTTCTTTCATTTTTTATTGCAGCACCTAAGTGATGTCTTCTAAACCCTACTTATTTCCTTTAAAACATTGAGGACAATATCTCATTCAAGTTAGGGGGAGGAAATAGTTGATGATTGTGGAATGTCTCAATCCTGTTGAAGTTTTACTGTTTTTTATTGTAAAGACTAACTTTGGTTAAATTTTTGAGTTGAAGATGGCTGAATATAGAATATAGTGATTCTAGAAACACATATATTTAGTCTTTGAGTCAAAAATAAAAAACAAAATAGAAGAAAAAAATCTTATGGTATTTTATGTGATCTTTTGACATTAGATGACATGATGACTTTCAAATTCTAGTATTTGTATTATCTTTGGCATTGAGATATATTACACCATATTTACTACTCTTCATACTAATGTTAGTGACAAATGTGAATTGAGTGAGTTGATGAGTAAAATTGATTGAGTTAGTTGCAGGAATGCATATGTCATAATAAATTCCAAGAGAGTTTTCTAGCCTATCATTTTTCTTGGAGAGTAACACCAATCTACTATACATGACCTCTATATTTTCCTTCGAGTCAAATATTTTAAAAAAATTATATTGATACATCTAAAATTCCATTGAACTAGTAGATAGGGAAGATTATTTAGAGCTTAGAAAATGATAGAAAGGCCATCTTTGACCCATTTGAGCCTTTTTCAGCCATCCATTTTGTGAAATATTCATAGTTATTTGAGAACATATTATTTTCTAAGTTGTGGGCATTATTCTTAGGAGAGTGTGTGATATTGTCTTCTATTAATTTCTCTTATTTTAACATTTTTGGAGTGACTATTTTATTAGGTTTATTTTCTTTTGAGAGTGTCACTCTGACCTGTGAGATTTTGAGGTTTGGAATGTCACTCTTGAAAGTGACTTAATTAATATAGATTTGATAATCAATCAATTTTCATGTGTTTACTTAACAGACTCATGTGGATGGTTGATGTGGGATTGATATCTCTTTAGGCTGTAGATAATGCTTACACTTTTATTTGATTATTATCACTAATCTAATTGAAGAAATAAACATAATTGCCTTGAAAAAAAAATCATTGCGTGTTTGAATTTTTTTATCCATCAATTTGCTAAGGACTAGCAATAAGCTGGTTTGGGAATGTGTTGAGTGCTAGAAAGTGTACATTTATAAAGTATAAAATTATCATTTTTCACTTCAAGTCTCACTAACATCTCTACTTTTATGTATTTTAAGTCCCTTGAACTTTGATTGTATATGTTTATGTGTATTTTGTCATAATTTGAGTATTTTATGTATTTCAGAGGTATTTTGGTCATTTCACAATAAATGAGAAGTCAGAAAGTGAAATGGATAGCATTTCTTAACTTAGAATAGCTAAAAACCTTAGGAAGGGCATAAAGAGTGAAACTGTAATTTTAAGATTTTTGCGGGTCTTGTTAATGCGGCATTGACTATTGACGTAGTGTTGACCACTAAAGTGTCATTGACTGCTGAAGTGACATTTTCTGGTGATGTGGCATTGAAAGATGATGTGGCAGAAACTTATTAGACTGAAAAATGAGCTTACAATATATGCAATGCACTGAATCATATATGTTGACTTTTTTGTTGACCGATGATGTGGTGACATATTAATGGACTAAAAATAGCACACACCGTGCATGCATATATATAGAATAACAGCCCTGGTGATGTGTTCCATCCAATCTAAGAGTGCCACATGGCGCAATCATGTGCGTCCGAATTATTTTCATCCGACAGCCATGATTTACTCGTTGTATCTATAAATAAGGAGCTTCCCCCCCCCCCCACCCTCTCCCCCCAATTTGACACCTCTGAATCCATTTTCTAGCTCCATTTTCTATAATTCCTTCTCCATCTTCTATTCTCTATGTATTTTAATAAAATTCTCATTTTACCTCTAGTTATAAAATGAGTAACTAAATTAATTTCAAGCTTGGGTTGAAGGTGAAGCCTCAACATGATTCATAGGCTTAATTTAGTAAGTTTATTTTCACTTTCTCTATTTTATTTAAATTATATTGACTTTTCATTGACATATAATAATAATTATATCTAGGTTTTTCACTGGTATACAGGCTCCCTAGTGCAAGATTATTACTATTTATCACGTTGAGCACTTTACACTAGATTTATTAGAGAAAAACTTCCTCTAATTTTTATGGTTCGTCTTGACTCAGTATTCACAGAAAATTCATCTAAGTTAATTAGTAGATAGTTTTGCCACTTTGTCAACAGTTGAATTATTATACATGGCACAACGTGTTCTTGATACCACATTTAACGTAAAATTATTTTTTTTGTCACAATAAGCACTTGATATTATGTTTATTAGAGTTAGGTTTATGTAGAATAGAAATACACCCTCATAAATCAATTGAAACTAAAAATGAATATTAAGTCCATGGTGAATGTTGAGCACAAATCATGAGGCTCAAGCAGTCCATTGCATTGTTTAACCCTCAATTTATTCCCATCATTTTAATTTAAAATTTTTGATAAAGTATTCTAAAACCTTTACACAAGCCTATAAAAAATAATAATAATAATAATTCTACACAATTGAAATCCACCTACTCGTAGGATCGACACTCGCCATCATTAATCTATACTGCAATAAATTCGTACACTTGCAAATTCAATAAAATTTACTCTACAGCTTATAACTTAGAAAACATTCAACATGAAGCTCTTAGTGCTATAAAAATTGCCAAAGCACCTTTTACAATTTGGCATCAAAGATTAGGACATCCTTAACTCAAGTCTCTTATGAATTTTTATAATAAAAATCTTATTTATGTTAGTAGTTTGACAAATAAAAGTAGTATTTGTACTAGTTGCCAATCAGGCAAACATTACAAACTATCGTTTCATGTTTCTAATAACATTTCTAGTTCATCTTAGATAAAATTCATTGTGATCTTTAGGGCATCTAATAGTTCTGTGCAAAAATTTTCTAATATGATATTTTCATACATAATTTCTCTAGATAAATTTGGCTTTATCCTTTAAAGAAAAAATCATATTTTTATGATTGCTTTATTAAATTTCAGTGTGAAGTAGAAAAAAAATTTGACAAAAGGATAAAGATTTTTCAAAGTGACGAAGATGGTGAGTTTAATTTAACTCTCTTCAAAAGTCACTTGGAAAAATGTGGCATTATACATCAATCCTTTTGTCCAAGCACCCCTAAATAAAATGGTGTCCTCGAGAGAAAAGATAGACACACAGTAGAAACTCACCTAACTTTGTTATTTCATACAAATATGCCCTTATGTTATTGGATTGAGGATTTCTCACTTCTCTTTACATTATTAATAGACTTCCTTCATAGCCAATAACTAATGACACTCCATTTTTCAAATTATATAATTGTCAACCTGACTATCAAATTTTGAAAAGTTTTGGTTGCAAGTGCTTTCCTCATCCACGAAATCAAGGCCAAACAAGTTTTCTAAGAAAACATACCCTTGTGTTTTTTTAGAAAACTAGTACAATGCACAAAGGATACCATTGTTTGTAACCCTCAAGCTAAAGAGTGTATATTTCAGGTCATATTGTATTTGATGAGAATTCTTTTCCTTTTAAGGATAATAGTTCAAATTTTTTTGTGCGTGGAAATTAAAACTTTGCATTTCCTGAGTCTAAAGCATGGTCCAAACCAAATTCTTTTAGCACAAATGATAGGATGAAAGCTAATACTAGTATTCATTTTAGTAACCAAAATTCGTTCTTTGACTTGGACTTGGACTTTTCCTAAGCACCCTACTAAATAAAATAATTCATCCAATTCAAAAGTATGTTTACACCAATTCGAACACAGATGATGCAATCCCGTAGATGTGCCTACAATAAATTATGACAATCCTTTAGTAGTGTTTCACACTATTGAGCCTATAGAAACAAATAAATCCAAAGAAAGTACTCAAGATATCACAGTAAATTCTTCTCACACCGAGACCAATCCAAAAGGAATCAACATGGACTTGAGAATACCACGTGAAAGTCGACACTCTTCTCAGTCGTCATTGTCAAATCAGAATAAGACTCCTCACCATATGATCACAAGGTGTCGATTAAAAATTAATCCTGACCTTGCTAACGAAATGGCACTTAATATTCATGTTGAGCCAAAATGATAGAGATCCACAATTAAGCAGCCATATCGGAAATATGCTATAGAAGAAGAAATTCAATCTCTCAAACACAATGAGACTTGAATGCTTGTACCCGGCCAGAATGCTTGAATGTTTTAAGATCAAAATGGGTGTTCAAAAATAAATTCAAGGAAAATTGTACTTGTTTGGGTAAATAGCAGACAGGCCCCTCGAAGCCCTTCCAGGTGTATTGGGTAAATATCAGACAGGCCCTTCGAAGCCCTTCCAGCTCGAGCAAGACACCCCGAGGACAGCCTGCTCGAGGTCGTCCCTCAGGTCAAAGCTGGTCAAGGTCGAGAGCTAAGCACTCCTTGCATGCTCGAGGTCGTCCCTCAGGTCAAAGCTGGTCAAGGTCAGAGTCGAGCCCTCCTTGCTCGCTCGAGGTCGTCCCTCGAGTCAAAGCTGGTCGAGGTCGAGAGCCGAGCACATCTCTCCTGCTCGCAGGGATCGACGAGCGTAGCTGGCAAGACCCGACCCAGGGCAACCGACCCGTTTTCTCAGAATCCTGGCACACCTTTTGATGTCTGACCAGGGTCCCACATGGTGGAGTGGTGATACTGTTGCCGGTGGCCGGCACGTGCCTCCAAGGTGTCATCATTCCCTGCGCACTTGCCCGACATGGTGATCTGGCCACGTGAATCGGGTTAAGGGGACAGCCGCTCATCCCTAGGGAATATTCCGCCAAACCCGGCTGTCAGAGGGACCCAGATACCACTAGCGTGGGAGTGGACAGCCTGGAAAGGAAAAGAGCGGGAAAAATGGAGTATAAAAGGAAACAAAGGGGAACGTCAAAAGGGTTGGCATTTCTAATTCACAAAAGGGTTGGAAGGATTGAACCCGAAAGAGAGATTGACAATTTTCATTCAAAAAGTATCTGTAACTTGATACAGGTTCTTCCTTTTCAAATCTCTCTCATTTGATTCTCTGAAAAAACACCATACTTATCCAAAAAGGGGGGGCGAAATAATATCCCTTTCATTTTTCCGGTCTCCCTCACTAAGGGAGATACCAAAAAAGAGAAACCCGATTACTGACTTGAGCGTCGGAGGGTTTCACGGGACTCGCCGGTGACCCCGACCCGGTTTTTATGAGTGCGGTCCGGGAATCACCGCTCAAGAAGACAATGGAGCAGGACAAAGGAGGCAATCCTGCTCGAGCTTATCACGAGCAGAAGGATCGAGGTACTGTTTGGAACTGCGAGCAGAAGGTTCAGACATTCCTGCTCGAGCTGTTTGAAGGTACTGTTGGAAGGTTCGAAGCACTGTTGAGGCACGTGGGAAAAACTGCATCAACATTTTGGCGCCGTCTGTGGGGATCGGCACAAAAAGCCTGATTTCCTAATACATTGAAGACACACAACACAACGATGAGGGGAAACAGCCGAAGAGGACTAAGTCCGGAAGAATCGGTGACTTTGAGAGAAGTGGCCAATGAGGCCCAGAATAGGGAGATCCAGGAAAGAATGGATCGGATGGAAAAACAGATCAAAACTATGACCTCCCTGTTACAAGAATTCAGGGAAGGACAGAGAAAAGCATGTAATGATGTCCCGGAGTCCAGCCGAGGGAATGCTCATGTTAGAGAAAATGCGGGAGATGAAGCCCAAAGACCTCGGGCACCGAATGTTGCAGTGAGAGAAGAAACAAACATGGAGGAAAGGGGGTCTCGTCAACATTTGCAGGAGACAGCCCCAACCTCTCGTGCGGAGGAGTTGGAGGGAGAGGTACGCAGGTTGGCACAAGTTGTGGAAGATCTTCGGGGGAACCGAAAGAGTCCAAGCTGGCGAATAATGCTGGACAATGAATCTCCTCTCTCCTCGGAGATCATGGGTGTCACTGTCCCACGCAACTTTCGCTTCCCGGATCTGAAATATTCGGGAAAGAGTGATCCATTAGTACATATAGAGCGGTTCAACGACATGACAGGGGTGCAAGGTGCATCGGCCAGTGACAGAGGTGCAGGGCCTTCCCGCTCACTCTTGAGGGAAGGGCGAGAGAATGGTACCGCAGACTCCCACGGGGAAGCATTTTGAGTTTTGAACAAATGTGCAGGGAGTTCGCAGAACAATTTCGGGGCGCGGTGACCCCTGAGGATGACATGATGGAGCTGTCCGAAGTGAGGCAGAAAGAAGGAGAGTCCCTCCGGGATTTTATCAAAAGATACCATAGATCGGCCCTAGATCTTGGTGCGTTCAACCATCCCCAAGCTCTAAGAGGATTAAAAGAGGGTGTTCAGATGGGGAGACCATGGTATAACCTACTGAGTCCTTCGATCCGTTCAGTATTCGGACGCTGCATCTGAACAAGTAAAGCCGGACATGGTAATTGAAGAAGAAAGGTCGCCAAACCGAGGAATGAACAAGTCAATGGAGCAAGAAGGAAGGAGAAAGGGGTCTCGCCGAGGGACACGAGCTCCAAAGGCGAGAGACCAGGCAGCCTTGTACAACCCGTGATCGGAGAGTTCCCCACCGCGGATGGTCCCCAACCACCTCACAGGTCTCCGTGCCGGGATCACAGAGAATACAGGCGTCATGATGGCCACATACCCCGCAACCAGCCACCAAGTAGACCTGAAGTGAGCCACAACAGGGGTGATCGTGCATTGCCACCCCCACCAAGAAGCTTCCCGATGGATAGGGCAATACAAGTAGTGGAACAGAGCCTTGCTTACAGACAGTATACGAAGTTGAAGGTATCTCTTGAAGAGATACTTCAAGTGGCTGAGGAACGTGGACTGCTAAGCCCTCCAACGCCGATGACCACGCCAGCTAGCAGGCGGAGCAGGGGGCAGTTCTGCCGTTTCCATGGAGACCACGGTCACACCACATCACGGTCTAGTGATTTGAAAAACCGGTAGAAGATTTAGTTAGAAATCGATACCGGATGAGTTAGTAGAAGGAGGGCACCCGTTGGTTGAACAACGACTCGAGGAAGGTGACCGGGCCTACTGAAATAGATCACGAGCCACCATCCACGAGAGTAATTTCGAGTGGGCCAACGATGGTCGGAAGTTCTAACAGGGCCGGAAAAACTATTGCAGATATCTGCACTGCCGGTAGAAGTCCTGTTCACTCGCTCCTGCGCCAAGAAGGCAAGGTTCGGCGGTGCCAATCATGTGGACAGATGAAGATGAGGAGGGGGTGCTGTACCCCACGAAGATGCCCTGGTGGTAAAAGCCAATGTAGCGAATAAGGAAGTTGACCGAACACTGGTTGATTCAGGGAGCTCGGTAGATATTCTTTTCAAATCTACACTCGAGGATTTAGGAATAGCAGGCGCGAGCCTCGAGCATACGAACACTTCCTTGAAGGGGTTCGGGGGAGGAAAGCTAATGCCTCTAGGAATCATCAAGTTGGCAGTAACCATGGGCTCGAAGCCTTTCGAGAAGAACATGATGCTGGATTTCATGGTGGTAGATGAAACCAGCCCATACCAGGCGATTCTTGGGAGGCCATTTATGAGGATCAGCCAATGCGTGGTGTCCACCCATTACCTAGCCCTAAAATATCGAGTAAATAGGGCTATAGGGGTCGTGAAAGGCAGCCAAAGGGTGGCGAGGAGCTGCTATGCTGTAGCCGCCAAAGAAACTATGCAGATTACCTCGCTAGACACGAGGGGGGAATCGAGGAACGAAAGGCAAGAGCCAGTAGAGAAGTTGGAGGAGCTCGAGGTGAGAGCAGATGACCCCGAGAAGAAAGTCCGAATCGGCTCGGGCCTTAGCGAGCCGTTGAAGGAAAAGTTGGTGGAATGTCTGCGAGCACACGCAGATGTGTTCTCATAGACGCATGATGATATGCCCGGGATCGACCCAGAAGTGGCGTGTCACAGGCTGGCAGTACGGAGAGATGCTAAGCCGGTAAAGCAGAAGAGGAGGTGCGTGAACCAGGAGATATACGAAGCCATCAATTGCGAGGTTGAAAAGCTACTGAAAGCGGGATTCATACGGGAGGTGTCCTACCCCGAATGGATCTCAAATTTGGTGCTGGTGAAGAAAGCAAATGGGAAATGGAGAATGTGTGTTGATTTCACAGATTTGAACAAGGCCTGCCCGAAAGATAGCTTTCCACTACCAAAGATAGACCAACTGGTGGACTCTACGGCAGGGCACGGGTTGCTTAGCTTCATGGATGCATTCTCACGATATAACCAAATTCCCATGCACCAATCAGACGAGGAGTGTACAGCTTTCATCACCAATCAGGGGCTGTACTGCTACAAGGTCATGCCTTTCGGCCTAAAGAATGCAGGGGCGACGTATCAGAGACTAGTGAATAAGGTTTTCAAGCCATTGATCGGTCGGACTATGGAAGTTTATGTAGATGACATGATCACCAAGTCTAGAGACGCGGAGGAGCATGTAAAGCATCTAGAGGAGACCTTCGCACTCCTAAGGAAGTACCGAATGAAGTTAAACCCCAAAAAATGTGCTTTTGGAGTGAGTTCAGGAAAATTCTTAGGCTTCATGGTGAGTCACAGGGGGATCGAGGCCAATCCGGATAAGATCAGAGCAGTGATAGAAATGAGGTCTCCTCGTAGCCTCGAGGAGATCTGAGTCCGGCCAGCAAGCTAGGCGTCCCTCAGCAGGTTCAGTATCTCGAGCCACGGATAAATGCCGGAGTCTTCTTCCGGAAATGAAGAAGGGCGGGAAGGCGAAATGGGCCTTGAATCGCGAGGAGGCGTTCAACGGTGAAAGAGTATTTGCTAAAAGCTCAGTTCATCGTCAACACCTCGAGCAGGAGAGGTACTGTTTCTATACTTGGCTGTATCCCAATGGGTAACGAGCTCAGTTCTGGTAAGGGAGGAATCATGAGTACAGTACCCTGTTTATTACACGAGCAGAGCGTTGCTAGAAGTAGAATCCCGGTATCCAACCATGGAGAAGTGGGCACTAGCCCTGGTCACGGCAGCCCGAAAGCTGAGGCCTTATTTTCAAGCACATTCATTGGTGGTACTGACTAACCAGCCCCTCAGGCAAACTCTACACAAACCTGAGACCTCTGGAAGGTTGGTTAAATGGTCGATGGAGTTAAGCGAGTTTGACCTTAATTACCAACCCCGAGCGACCATAAAAGCACGGTCTTTAGCCGACTTACGTGGTCGAGTGCACGGCGAGGGGTAAAGAGACGGAGAGCGAACCCTCATCAAGCTCCCAGACTTCAACCAAAACATGGGTAGTCACAGTAGATGGATCCTGTGGAAGTCAGGGAGCAGGAGCACGGGTGGTGCTCAATAGTCCAGAGGGGGTGGAGATGCAATCTGTTGTGAGATTAGAGTTTGAAGTCACCAACAATCGGTCGAGTATGAAGTCTGTAATAGCGGGCTTGAAGCTCGCCTCGGTAGTAAAGCGAGAGGAAATAAAGCTTGAACGGACTCACGGTTGGTAACAAACCACCTCGGCGAGAGCTTTCGGGCAAAGGGGAGAATATGGACGCTACCTTGGAAGGTAAGGCGTTAATGGGGAATTTCCGAGTGTCGAGGTGGAGCAGATCCAGGGGAAGAATTTTCGAGCGGATATGATAGCTCGCATGGCAGCCACCTCGGACCCCAAGTTTCCAAAGTCTATCCTCTGGAAGTTAAAACACCGCTCGAGTATCGAGCGGGAGGACAGGTGATGAACCTAACAACGAGCAACACACGGATGCGGCCGATCATTTCTTACCTCGAGGAGGGACAGGTCTTGGCGATAAGAAACAAGCAAGGAAATTGAGGTGCAAAGCAGCCAGGTACACTCTCATCGGTGGGGTCTTATATGAGCGGGGTACACTCTCCCCTTGCTGTGGTGTTTAGACCAAGAGGAGGCCGATTACGTCCTCAGAGAGATACCGAGGAGTCTATGGAAATCATTCTGGTTCGAGGTCCTTGGCTATCAAGGCCTTGAGGCAAGGGTATTTTGGCCTCGCATGCACCAAGATGCTCGGGAGAAGGCGAGGCTGCAAGAGCTGCCGGAGCTTTGCTAACCACTGACTCGACCTCCAGGAGAACCTTACGGCGATGAATTCGCCATGGCCATTTGCTTAGTCGGGAATAGATTTGATTGGGCCACTGCTGAGAGGAGAGCATCCGCCACCCATGCCGTAGTCGCGATTGATTATTTCACCAAATGGGTCGAAGTGGGAGCCTTGAGCAACATCACAGAAGGTAAAACCACTGATTTCATTTGGAAGAATGTGATTTGCAGGTATGGGATTCCTCATGCATTAGACACCGATAATAGGAGGCAGTTTGATAATGGCAAGTTCAGAGACTTCTGTCAGAACCTGGGGATAGAGCTGAAGTTTTGCTCTCCCTCACACCCACAGGCCAATGGTCAAGTAGAGGCCGCGAATAAAACTATAAAACGCCTCTTGAAGACAAGACTGGGCGAGCAAAAAGGGGCCTGGGTGGATGAGCTGCCTGGTGTCTTGTGGGCCTACAGAACCACACAAAACGGCCACTGGAGAGACCCCATTCTCCTTGGCATTTGGGCACAAGCGGTGGTTCCGCTGAAATAGGAATGGGGACACACCGGACGGAGCACTTGATGAGGAGCAAAACAACGAGCGGATGTGTGCGAGCTCGGACTTCTTGGAAGAAAAAGAGAAAGGATAGCTGCCAAGATCTCAGAGTATCAACAAAGAGTGGCTCGTTACTACAACCAAAAGGTACACATTCGCCGGTTCCAAGTGGGTGATTGGGTGTTGAGGAAAGTCAACCAGAGCACGAAGGACCCAAGGCGAGGTGTCCTAGGACCAAGCCGGGAAGGTCCCTATCGAGTCACTCAACTAGATGGACGGAGATGGCTCATCAGATGGACGAGGTCGAGAGCGAGCACAACTCCCGAGGAAGTATTTTCGATGGGTCTTCTTATGTTGTAAAATGCTAATGTAATAACTCTCCACAAGATGGGATATGTAAAAGTACAAATCTATGTAAAAATAAGAATAGCATTCATAATGTAAGTTCAAAATGAAGACCAGAAGCAAGAAGAACTCCTTGGCCAGAACTCCCAAAGCCTAACTCATTAGGCGGGACGGTGCCAAGCTCGGGTCATTTGAAGACCAGAGCAGGAGTCTCATAGAAGACCTCGGGTCAATTAAAAGGCTCGAGGAGAAGAAGAACTCCTCGGCATA
The DNA here is from genome assembly GCA_025617385.1 of Murraya koenigii. NCBI lineage: Eukaryota > Viridiplantae > Streptophyta > Magnoliopsida > Sapindales > Rutaceae > Murraya > Murraya koenigii. The sequence continues at coordinate 19,615,039 of CM046815.1, forward strand.
AAGTCCCAAAGCCTAACTCATTAGGCGGGACGGTGCCAAGCTTCGGATCATTTGAAGACCGAGGCGGGAGTCTCATAGAAGACCTCGGGTCAATTAAAAGGCTCGAGGAGAAGAAGAACTCCTCGGCATAAAGTCCCAAAGCCTAACTCATTAGGCGGGACGGTGCCAAGCTCGGGTCATTTGAAGACCAAAGCAGGAGTCTCATAGAAGACCTCAGGTCAATTAAAGGGCTCGAGCAGAAGATAAACTCCTCGGCCAGAAGTCCCAAAGCCTAACTCATTAGGCGGGACGGTGCCAAGCTTGGGTTATTTGAAAACCAGAGCAGGAGTATCACCAGAAGACCTCGGGTCAATTAAAAGGCTCGAGGAAAAGAAGAACTCCTCGGCATAAAGTCCCAAAGCCTAACTCATTGGGCGGGACGGTGCCAAGCTCGGGTCATTTGAAGACCAGAGCAGGAGTCTCATAGAAGACCTCGGGTCAATTAAAGGGCTTGAGCAGAAGATAAACTCCTCGGCCAGAAGTCCCAAAGCCTAACTCATTAGGCGGGACGGTGCCAAGCTCGGGTTATTTGAAAACCAGAGCAGGAGTATCACCAGAAGACCTCGGGTCAATTAAAAGGCTCGAGCAGAAGAAAAACTCCTCGGCCAGAAGTCCCAAAGCCTAACTCATTAGGTGGGACGGTGCCAAGCTCGGGTTATTTGAAAACCAGAGCAGGATTATCACCAGAAGACCTCGGGTCAATTAAAAGGCTCGAGCAGAAGAAAAAATCCTTGGCTAGAACTCCCAAAGCCTAACTCATTAGGCGGGACTGTGCCAAGCTCAGGTTATTTGAAAACCAGAGCAGGAGTATCACCAGAAGACCTCGGATCAATTAAAAGGCTCGAGCAGAAGAAAAACTCCTTGGCCAGAAGTCCCAAAGCCTAACTCTTAGGCGGGACGGTGCCTAGCAAGGGTCAATTACAGGCCCGAGCAGGAGTTCAAGAGGAAGTCAAATGAGCTCGCAAAATAGACATAAGGCTTTTTTAGACTAAGTCAGAGCAAAACTCTGCCATGCATGGTTAAGCAGCATTACACTTGGGCATAAATGAAAATAGGATGTCCAACACTTAGAAAATTTTTACTTGACAAGCATATTCAAAGTCAATTTTTAAGGCAAGAGCATGTGCACACGAGCATTCAATAGAGTTGTTCAAACATGTATCTTTTTATTTCATTTGAAAATGATTACATATGTAAAAAAAAAAAAAAAAAAAAGAATCTTAGTCATTCAGCAGCAGCAGCAGGGAGAAGAGCAGCATCAACAGTAGGAGCATCTTCAGGAGCGGCAAGTGGATGACCAGCACTAGTAGGAGGAGCAACAGGAGGGACGTCAGTAGGAGCTTCAGCAGGAGGGGCATTGGAAGAAGAGGGAACCGACTCTCTGGCAACACCTTGGGGCTCGGAGCGAGGAGCTTCAGGATTGCTCATGTATTCAGCTACATACCCTTCCACCTTGGACATGTCGGCTTCCGGGTATGCCTTGCCAAAAGCATACATAAGGCAATCGTAGCTGGAGTCTGCCCCAGTGTTGTACTCAGTAGCGAACTGGACCTTTAGAGTGTCGATTTGCTCTTGAAGGTGAGCAGCCTCTCCCTCCATGAGCTGCTCGTAGCAAGACTTCTGAGTGTCCAGATCCTTCCGAGCAAGCTTCAGCTCGTTCTTGGTCTTATACAACTCCCTCTCAAGCCCGGAGACCTTGGAGTCGGCCACTCTGCATCTTCTCGCAAGATTTATATTCTCGTCCAGCGACTCGATTTTCCTCCTTGACTCGTTCGCGACTGCTCCAAGCTCCGAACCTTTGCTCGAAGTTCCTCCTCGGATCTTAGAGTTACCTCATTAAGCACAGTCGCGAGATGCCAAAGCTCGGGAGGAGGCCGCTGGAAGATCTTGAGCAGCGCTTGAGGAGTGCGGGACTCATCTCATCGAGGAACACTGTTGGTCGACTCTTCATTGAAAGCCCTACGGTAAGGCTCGGAGCAGTCGGTGCGCTGTTCCTCGCACATGGCGAGTTGAAGGACGAGGTGAGTCGATGAGTCCTTTGTCTCCTGCGAGGAGGACCTTCTACGCCCTCTCGGTTGGTCGTGCGGAAGATGCGGCTCGGCAGGTGGGGCGAGCACTCGACTCTGCTCGAGGTCTCTTTGAGGTGCTCGCACCTTGGCCGTTCCCACGCGTCGATGCAACATTACACGCATCCTGCTGCTCATTTCTTCACTTGGTACTAAATTGGACTCCAAAGCTCAGGGTGTCAGCGGCTCCTGCACGAGCTCGCGTTTGAAAGAGCGATGCTGCACGTGCTTGAAGGCGACCCCAATTGAATGAGAAGCACCCGGAGACTGCAAAAACAACCAAAGCAATACAATGAAAGCAGACGCGGCGGAAAGCTAAAAGTAAAATCCACAAGGCGGATAAATGACACGGAGTGCAAAAGTGTCGCGGGCTGGAGGGACCCCTCGCTACTGAGTGCTGCGTGCCCCACTCTCCCAGCGAAGAAGAATTTGCTCTTCCGGTTGCCACCGGAGGTCGGGAGATCGGTGATGGGCTTCTTACCCTTCAGTTGGAGGTAAGGTAATACCAACCAGGCATCCTTTGGGCTACACTTCGGTGGTAGAGGTGTCGATTTCCCTACCGAGGGCTTGTCCGAGTCACAGCGTTTCCACAAAGCGAAGAGTCCGGAAAGGACCCTCCACCCATTCGGGTTCAATTGCCCGAGGGCGGACGGAACCCGGACGGAACTCGGCCAAAATAAAGTTTGAGAGGCGGCTAACCCTCGTTGAAGCACTCCAAGTAGAAGGTTGTATACCCTTGGGGGGGACGGCTGGGAATTTCACCCCAGCCCGGCAACCTTAAAACTACACTATCAGGTATGTTGTAAGTCTGCCTAAGTCTATCTAAATCAGAGGGGGTGGTTTCACACCTCAGGAGGTCAATGGGGTATTGCCCATGTTCAGACCTTTGACTGGCCCTCGTCCTTTGCTGCGGCTGGGTCTTAGCCACGGGTAACTCACCCTCTGTACTAGAATCCCTCACGGGGATTATGCTAAGGGATTGTGCCTCACTAGAAGAGGAAGAGTCCTCCGGCAACATCCTACGGGGTTCTGAAGGATTTGACATTTTCCTAAGGGTATGAACCAAAGGGGGAGCAGGAGAAGAAATAGAGTAGTGGCAGGAAACGGAAGAATGGTTTGTACCTGAACAACGAAAGGAAGTGTGGTTGGCCGGAAATCACCTTGACAGGAAGAAGAAGAACAGTGAGCGGCAGACAGCAGATCAATTGTGAGTTTGAACGAAAAGCAAGCAAATAGAGGGAACAGTGAAGAAGTTGGGGATTTTTAAAGAGGTGAACGCGTCCCTTCCACTGGTGGCGTGCGTTTCGAGGGACACGACCTTTTAGGTCACGACCTTTCGAATTTCAAATGCACGGCTAGGATAAACCCACGCGTCCCACCTTAAAGGTGAATTAACTGAGGTGGGAGACAGTTGGAAAGCGTGGGGAAGCGTAAAAGGCCGCGTGTTAGGCCCATCATTACTGAGTTTCTAGTCTTGTCTCGCTTCACTCGAAAGACTAGAAACTAGGGGACTGGTGTTTGGGTAAATATCAGACAGGCCCCTCGAAGCCCTTCCAGGTGTATTGGGTAAATATCAGACAGGCCCTTCGAAGCCCTTCCAGCTCGAGCAAGACACCCCGGGGACAGCCTGCTCGAGGTCGTCCCTCAGGTCAAAGCTGGTCAAGGTCGAGAGCTGAGCACTCCTTGCCTACTCGAGGTCGTCCCTCAGGTCAAAGCTGGTCAAGGTCGAGAGCTGAGCCCTCCTGCTCGCTCGAGGTCGTCCCTCGGTCAAAGCTGGTCAAGGTCGAGAGCCAAGCACATCTCTCCCTTCCGCGAGGATCGACGAGCCGTTGTGGCAAGACCAGACCAGGGCAACCAGACCCGTTTTCTCGGAATCCGGCACACCTTTGATGTCGACCGGGGTCCCACATGGTGGAGTGGTGATCTCATTGCACGGTGGCCGGCACGTGCCTCCAGGTGTCATCATTCCTATGCACTTGCCCGACATGGTGATCAGCCACGTGAATCGGGTTAAGGGACGGTAGCTCATCCACTAGGAATATTCCGCTAAACCCGTGTCGAGAGGGACCCGAGATACCACTAGCGTGGGAGTGGACGACTGGAAAGGAAAAGAGCGGGAAAAATGGAGTATAAAAGGAAACAAAGGGAGCGTCAAAGGGTTGGCATTTCTAATTCACAAAAGGGTTGGAAGGATTGAACCCGAAGAGAGATTGACAATTTTCATTCAAAAGTATCCGTAACTTGATACGGGTTCTTCCTTTTCAAATCTCTCTCATTTGATTCTCCGAAAAACACCATACTTATCCAAAAGGGGCGAAATAATATCCCTTTCATTTTCCGGTCTCCTCACTAAGGAGATACCAAAGAGAAACCCGATTCTCGACTTGGCGTCGGAGGGTTTCAGCGGGACTCGCCGGTGACCCCGACCCGGTTTTATGAGTGCGGTCCGGGAATCACCGTTACGAAGAAGACAGCGGAACGGGACAAAGGAGGCAATCCTGCTCGAGCTTATCGCGAGCAGAAGGATCGAGGTACTGTTTGGAACTGCGAGCAGAAGGTTCATACATTCCTGCTCGAGCTGTTTGGAGGTACTGTTGGAAGGTTCGAAGCACTGTTGAGGCACGTGGGAAAAACTGCATCAACAGTACTCATGATCAACATAAAACACAATGGCTGTCACAAGGATGCGTCAAAATACCAAGATTGGACTTCAAAGAAACCTTTAGTTTGGTTATTATACACACCACCATTCGGGTCATTCTATCTTTAGATGTAACTTAAAAATGGATGATGTGATAGCTTGATGTTAAGAATGCATTTTTTCACGGTTTCTTAAAAGAAACAATATACATGGAACGACCTCTAAGATTCACAGATTCTAGATTCCTCAACCATGTATGTAAAGTTTTCTTGATTTTTACTTTAGAATAGCTTTAAATGTAGTAAAGTAGATTCTTCATTATTCATTTTGTACACACACAACACTATAACTCTTATGCTTATTTATGTTGATGATATTGTCCTTATAAGAAACAAGGGGTTACTTATAAAGAAACTCATCTCTCTTCTCAGTAAAGAGTTCGCCACAAAGATTTGGGCCCTTTACATTATTTTTTAGGACTTTAACTAAATTATTTTTCTAATGGTATATTTATCTCTCAAACAAAATATACTTATGATATACTTTGTCGGACTAAAATGTTGGACAGCACAGATCTCTCCATACTAATTGCATTAAAACCTCGAGAACATCTAAAAGATCTTACACCTGTTAATCCCACAACATATCATAGCATTGTAGGAGCATTACAATATTTGACCTTTAATAGGCTTGATATTGTATATGCTGTAAATTAAGTTTGTCAAAACCTCTAATGGGCATGATTTAACCATTTATTATATAATTTTTAGATATTATTATTTATTATTTTGAATTAATTATATTATTTTATTAAATGGTGAAATAATTGAAGATTAGGAAATAAAAGTATAATAATGGAAAAGAAATAAATAATTAAATATTAAATTTATTCTCCAATTAAAGCTTGCATGTGCGAGCAACTTTCTCCAATTTACAAGTGAAGACAAGGAGATTTATTTTGGGAAAAATATTATTGATTTAATTATTTTTGGAAAGAGCAATCAAGGCTTAAAAGCAATTAAAGAAAAAAAAAATCAAAAGCTTTGGCATTAAAAATATCGGTTCATAAAGTTACAATTAAAATCCATTAAGGATTTGAATGGTCGATGGCTTATGATTATAAAGCCAAACCTTTGCCTTTTGCAAAGGAAGGCAGCTGCCAAGAGAAAAAAAAAAGAAGAGAAGTTGCAATGGCCAACACGGAGAAGAATTGGAAGCAGCTAGAGCCATGGATTTTACTAGGTTTATCACTCTCAATCACTTTATATCTAACTAAATCTTTTATAATAGGGTTAAGGATGAAGCCTTGTTCAATGAAATAAATTATTTTTTATTTAATTAATTCCCTACTAATCCTATTCAATGTTTACGATTTTTATTTCACGTGTTTGGTTGAATATTATTAAATCTTTTCATCAATTTTGTCATGCATTATTAATTATTATGATTAATATTTGACTAAAATTATGTTTGGATTTATAAAGTTTATAAGTGATTATCTTTGATTTTGTGTTTTTCATTAAATTATTTACACAGAGTTCTTAAAAAATCTTTGACTCTTTGTTATTCAATATTATTTACATAGGATGCTTAGATATCATACTATTAAGTAGAAATAGAACCTACATAAGATTAATTTTAATTGAACTTAATTGTTAAATTTATGAGTAGACATAGATTGATTTTGAGTTGTAACTCCAAAATTGGGAATTGATTGGTAATTAGAAAAATTATTAAGTTGAATAGTGGTGGATTCTGAAACTCTGATAGCTTCAATTTCTTAAATTCTTATGTTAATTTATTCTTTTTAATTTTAATTGCATCTTTAGTTTTAATTTCTTTAAACAAAATATTTTCTTTTCAACTAGGATAGTGTTATAATTAGCTTATATTAAATTTTACTTTCCTAAAAATTAGCAGTCTCTGTGAGTTCGAACTCGGTATTCCTAATCTATACTTTAATAGATTTGTACGTTTGCGAGTACATTAAAGCCTAATGTTCTTAATTGTCTCCCATCTTTTAATGGCTTAAATAATGAAGATCCCTATAATTATTTAAATGATTTTAATGTAGTGTGTCAAAATTTAAAATATGAAAACTTTTCTGTTGATGATGTTAAACTTCGTTTGTTTCATTTCTTATTGAAAGATAGAGCTAGATCATGGTTTAACATATTGCCAGCTAATAGCATTACATCTGAGGAGAGAATGGTTGAAAATTTTTTGAATAAATATTTTTCTATTCATAAGACTAGTGCTATTAGCATAGAGATTTCAGATTTTACACAAAAAGACAATGAATAATTTTTTGAAGCATGAGAGAGATTTAATGGCTTACTATTGAAGTGTCCTCATCATGGTTTGAAAAATGGCACCAGTGCTAATATTTTCTCGAAGGATTATTACCACATATTCAAGAGTGGTTGATGGCCACTAGTGGAGGTGAACTTATGTCCAAGAGTGCTACATAAATTTGGGACTTTTTCTAAAGACAAGCAGATAATTTCTAGCAGAGGAGTCGATCTTTAAGGAATAATAGAAGAATACAAGGATTGAATGAGGTCTAAAATAGTGAATCTAGTTCTAAAATTAAAGAAGTTAAAACCATGGTAGAAGGACTTTTCGGTCAGTTCGCTTCATTTGCAGGTGTTAATCCTATTGCACAACAAGTTATAACCAGTTTGAACAAGATTCTTACCTTGGTCAAGTTAACTCTATTAACATGCTAAGAAACAACCTGCCTATAATCCCTATTCCAAGACTTACAATCCAAGATGGAGAGATCACCCCAACTTTTCATGGTCACAAGATTTTTAGTAAAATAGGACAACAGCTCAAGTTCCTTAACCTTCTCAGCCAACCTTTAGATAACTTAACCAGAACTTTTCATAACCTAAACCATGGGAGGAAGCTTTTTAAAATCTACAAAGGACACTATGGCAGAATTAAGAAATGAAGTCAGCACTACCCAAAATTCTTAAGCACAATCTATGTCTAACCTTGAGAGGATGATAGGACAGTTAGCTTCATCAGTTCAGAATATAGTAATGACCATAGAAAAAAGAAAATTTTTTTCTAGCCAACCAGTTTTTAATCCCAAAGGAGTACATGGAGTTGGGTTAAGTTCAAGCCATCAACATAAAGAAGCAAATCTATTATGAGCTTGGGAAAAGGAAAATTATTTGACAACAAAGTGGAGGTTCCAATAAGAAATACATCTGAACCTACTTCTTCCAATCCAGTTACATCACAAGACTCATCACCAAATGAACCAGAAGAAAGCAGCCCACCACCTTACATTCCTAAGGCTGCTTTTCCTCAAAGATTAGCAAAGGTAAAGAAATGGACTTCAATAGGTGAGATTATGGAAATCTTCAAGTAGGTAAGTATAAACATCCCTTTACTTGATGTTATTAAACAAGTTCCTTCCTATACAAAGTTTTTAAAGGATTTATGCACTAAAATGAGAAATTTGCACGTTACCAAGAAGGCATTTACTTCAATGTAAAATGCCACAAAAATTTAGGATCCAGGTTCTCCTACTATCTCATGTGTTATAGGAAACCAATTATTTGATAAAGTATTATTGAGTTTAGGAGCTAGTGTTAATCTCTTGCCATATTCTGTTTACATGCAGCTTGGGCTAGGTGAATTAAAATCAACTTCTATTATTTTGCAACTTGCTGATAGTCAATAAAAATACCTTATGGTATTGTAGAGGATATCTTAATACAGATTGACAAATTTTATTATCCTGATGATTTTATTGTTATTGATACTCATCCACAGGATGATTTTAAGAAACACACCATAGTTATTCTAAGACTTCCTTTTTTAGCTATAGCTGATGCTTTTATTAATTGCAGGAATGGAAATATGCAACTATCATTAGGTAATATGACCATGGAATCGAATAATTTTAATGTTATTAAACAGCCATAGGAAGAAAATGAATTTGTTGAAGTAGATTTGATAAAGAAATTAGTAAAAGAGTCATTTAATTCAAACTACAATGATGATCCATTAAAGAATTGTTTATCTCACTTAGATTTATCTTCTAATGATGATAATGTAATTACATAAGTCAATGCGTTAATTGATACAACTCCAACTATGGATACAACTAAATGGAAGACAAAGCCAGAACCACTACCTCCTTTTAAGACGAAAATTAGCCCATCTACGGAGACACCATTAAAATTAGAACTTAAAGCACTACCTCACACTCTAGAATAGGAGTTCTTTAGAGATTTTGACACTCTATTTGTTATTATTTCGTCTTCCCTTGATTTTGAGCAAAAATATAAGTTTTAAGGTATTCTAAAACAACACAAGGAGGTAATAGGGTGGACCATTGTTGATATTAAAGGTATTAATCCAGTAAATTGCATGCATTGTATTCATTTAGAGGAAAATGCTAAGTCAATTAAGGAGATGCAACATAGGTTAAATCCTAACATGAAAAAGGTAGTAAGAGCTGAAGTAATAAAATTATTAGATGTAGAAATTATTTATCATATTTCAGATAGCTCTTGGGATAGCCCTGTGCAAGTTGTTCCTAAGAAATCTAGCGTTACAGTAATTACTAATGCTAATAATGAATTAATTTCTACTAGAGTAACTACAGGGTAGCGTGTTTGCATTGATTACAGAAAATTAAATTCAGTCACAAGAAAAAATCATTTTCCTTTACCTTTTATTGATCAAATGCTTGATAGACTTGCAGGTCATGATTTTTATTGTTCCGTAGAAGAATATTCATGTTATAACAGATCCCTATAGCTCCAGAGGATCAAGAGAAAACTACTTTTACTTGCCCTTTAGGAACTTTATATATTGAAAAATGCCATTTGGTTTATGTAATGCACATGCCACCTTTTAAAATATGCATACTTAGTATTTTTTCTAATATAGTTGAGAGATTTCTTGAAGTGTTCATGGATGATTTTTCTGTTTATAATGATTTTTTTTTATGAATGTTTGCATCACCGAACGTTAGTTTTGCAAGTAAAGAAATAACTTGGTTCTAAATCAGGGAAATGTCATTTCATGGTAAAACAAGGTATTGTTCTTGGTCATATAATTTCTAATAGAGGTATAGAACTTGACAAAGCTAAGGTGGATTTAATTTCTAATCTTTCACTTTCTAAATCTGTAAAAGAATTAAGTTCTTTCCTTGGTCATGCTGGTTTTTACAGAATATTCATTAAAGATTTTAGTAAAATTTCTAGACACTTATGCAATTTGCTTGTTAAGGATGCACCTTTTATATTTGATGATTCTTGTCTTGAGGCTTTTGAAAAACTTAATAAATCGTTGACTTCCTTACCTATCATTCAGCCACCTAATTAGGATTTTCCTTTTAAAATTATATGTGATGCATCTGATTATGCTTAGGAGCAATTTTAGGATAAAGATTAGATCATTTGCCTTATGTTATTTATTATGTTAGTATGACACTCAATGATGCACAAATGAATTATTCAACTATAGAAAAAAAAATGCTAGTTGTGGTGTTTGCATTAGATAAATTTAGATCTTATCTTACAGGTGGTAAAGTTATTATTTTTACAGATCATACTACTTTGAAATATTTGCTTACTAAGAGATGCTAAGGCCAGTTTGATTAGTTAGGTGTTACATTTCAGGAATTTGACATTGAATTTAGAGATAAAAAGGTCAAAAAATATTGTGGTAGATCATTTGTCTCGCCTTGAACTTAAATTTATTCTACAATCTTTACCTTTGAATTAATTTTTCTAGATGAACAACTTATGAGTATAAATTTTTACCATGGTTTGCTGATATAGTTAATTATCTTGCTATAATAGAGTTTATATAAATATTGTGTTAGTTAGATTATTAGGAGATGTGTTCCAGAGAATGAATTCCAAAGTGTTTTTTTTCTTTTTGCCATGAACAAGCTGATGGAGGCCATTTTAGCTCTAAAAAGACAGCTACAAAAATTTTACATTGTGGTTTTTATTGGCCTAGTCTTTTTCATGATGCTTATGCTTTTTTTTTTCTTTTTGTGATAGGTGCAAATGCATGGGTAGCATTTCAAAGAGAAATATGATGACACTCAATCATATTCTTGTTGTTGAGATCTTTGATGTATAAGGTATTGATTTCATGGGACCTTTTCCTCCTTCTTTTAATTATCAATACATATTAGTTGTAGTTGACTATGTCTCGAAGTTGTTTTATGCAAAAACCAATGATCATAGGGTTGTAGTGCAATTCTTGAAAAGTAATATCTTATCTCGTTTTATCTTCCCTAGAAAAATAATTAGTGATAGTGGTACCCATTTTTGCAATAGATCTTTTGAAACCATTTTGGCAAACTATTCCATTACACATAAGGTTGCCACCCCATACCATCCTCAAACCAGCGGACAAGTAAAGATTTCTAATCAAGAAATCAAGAAAATTCTAGAAAAAAATAGTTAGGCCAAATAGAAATGATTGGTCTCTAAGACTTGATGATGTATTATGGGTATATAGGACAGCTTTCAAAACACCAATTGGGATGTCACCTTATAGACTTGTGTATAAAAAAACATGTCATCTACCAGTGGAGTTGGAGCATCATGCATATTGAGCTATCAAGAAATTCAATTTTGACATGTAATAGGCTGGTTCCAAGAGACGATTGCAGCTAGCAGAACTTGAAGACTTAAGAAATGATGCTTATGAGAATGCCGAGATTTACAAGCAGATGAAAGTCTTTCATGACAAGCATATTTTAAGAAAATCCTTTATACTAAGTCAGAAAGTGCTTTTATATAATTCTCGACTGCATCTCTTTCCAAGTAAGTTACGTTCTCGATGGTCTGATCCTTTTATAGTTCACATTGTTTTCCCCTATGGCATTATTGAGATAGAAAATACAAAGAATGGTGACATATTTAAAGTTAATGGACAAAAGATTGAAACCATATTTGGATTTTCCACATAATCAAGAGGAGGAGATGGGTTTGAGCGATCCTATATATTCTAACTAAGTCTTTGTTATGTTATTCAATTTATTATTTTTAATATTTATTTTAGTTCTAGTTTCTTTCATAGTAATATGCTTATTTTATTTTATTTTATTTTATTTCAAGTTTCTAGCTTTCATACAAACGTCATCCAGGTGTACTTCCTCTAACTTATTTTCTCATTTTTATCACTTTTTATTCCTATATATTTTGTACATCTGCATTTATGAGTGAACTTTAAAATTGAGGACAATGTTTAGAATGGGTTTGGGGGTGAGGTGTCTAAAAAATAACAAAATAAATTTTTTAAAAATAAAACTTTAAGGTATTGTGTGTGATCTTTTAACATTGGATATCATAATGACTTTCAAATTTTAGTATTTATATTATCTTTGGCTTTGAATTATGTTACACCATGTTTGTTACTTTGCATGTTGATGTTGATGATAAGTGCGAATTGAGAGATTTGATGAGTGAAATTGATTGAGTTATTTGAAGAAATATATATGTCACAATAAGTTCTAAGTGAGTTTTTGAGCCTATTATTTTTCTTGGAGAGTAACCTTAATTTTTCATTTTTCATTTAGGCAGCTTATAAGTTTATTATTTTATATATGATCTCTCTATTTTTCTTTGAATCAACCACTGATTAAATTAAAAATTTTTATGTGTTGTTACATCTGAAGTCCATTAAACTAGTAGATATATAATACTATTTAGATTCCTAAAAAAAATAAAAAGACCATTTTTGATCCGTTTGAGCTTTTTCTGGCCATTCCTATTGTAAAGTATCCATAGTTAGTCATTTTTAGCCTATAAAAAAAATATACAAAATTTTTTTCTTTATTAACTTATCATCTTATCCCACTCCATTTTGGAGTATTACCCAATTTTATGTTTTCCATCATCCTTTCATGCTTGAGAAAGTAGGGATCCTTAATCTATTTAGCAAAGTGGTGCAATAAAAAAAGGCCAAAAAAAAAGAAAAATGTGCAATTGAAAAAAAAAAGGGGGACAAAAAAATATGCATAAGTGAAAAAAAAAAACAAACAAACAAAAAGAAAAGCAATGTGAAAAGTACCTTTATTAAATGAAAGAAAAGAAAAAAGGATCTTTATTTTTCTCAAGCATATATTTTGTTTTTCCTATTGTCCCTTCTTTGTTAGTCATGTTCCTAGCCTATGATACGTCCTAGTAAAAGTCTTTCTTAATTTTAGGGAACTATAGTATGAAGTAGAAGCTGGTGATATGAACTAAAAGATGTCGTGATACATAAAAATGAATAAAAATAATATTATTGGTTTGCTTGGCAATCTATTTGACTTGAGATCATATTTATTTTTTATTACTAAGCTATGTGCGTTATTCGTTTATCTTTGTGAGAGTGTACGATATTATTTTTTTCTATTATTTTCTCCCAACTTATGATTATTTTAAGTGATTATTTTTACTGGGTTATTTTCTTTTGAGAGTGTTACTCTTATCTTCTAAAGTGACTTGATTAATGTAGCTTTGATGATTTATCATTTTGTATGAGTTTTCTTAATTAATTTGTGTGAGTGGTTGATGTGGGAGTGATATCTCTTTAGGTTGGAGATAATGCTTATACTTCTGTTTGATTGTTCTTATTAATCTGATTGAAAAAGTGAATGCAAATGCCTTAAGAAAAAAAAAAGGTCATTGTTTTTTTTATAGTCTTTAGATTAATTTTGATGATGTTTCTAGGTATCATCGCTCGAAACTCTCATGATACTACAACTCGTTTACTAGGGTCACATAGGGGTTTAAAGGCTTGTTGCATATGCTAAATGCAATCACGATTACCAACAAAAGTGGTCTAGTTAGATTTAATTTTATTTCTTTATTTTTAATTTTAGTTTTGCTCGAGGACTAGCAAAATCTAGGTTTGGGGGTATTTGACCGACATGATTTATTTACATATTGTACCCTTTATTATATAATTGCAAATTATTATTATTTGTTATTTTTATTAATTATATCATTTTATTGAACAGGGAAAATTTTGAAAATTAGGAAATAAAAGTGTAATAATGGAAAAGAAATAAAGAATTGAAGATTAAAATTTTTTCTTCAATTACAAGTGAAGCAAGGAGATTTATTTTAGGAAAAGTATTATTGCTTTAATTAATTTTTGGAAAGAGCAATTGAGGCCTAATAGCAATTGAGGAAAAAAAAAATAACTTTGGTTTGTCAAACGGTGACATTACGATATTGGCTTTTTAAAAGAAACATAGGGAAACTGGAGAATTCCAGTCGCGAGAAAGAGAATAGAAAAGGAAGATATATTGAAGATAAAGGCAGCCATGGATTCTACTGGTTCTATTATTCTCAATCTCTGCATGTCTAACTAAATCTTTTATATTAGGGTTGAGGATAAACCTATATTCAATAAAATAAATTACTTTTTATTTAATTGATTTTGCTACTTATGTGTACTGTTGATGAAATTTTTCCCGCGTGCCTCAACAGTGCTTCGAACCTTCGAACAGTGTCTCCAAGCAGCTCGAGCAGGACTGTTTAAACCTTCTGCTCGCCGGCTCAAGCGAGTGCCTCGATCCTTACGCTCACGATAAGCTCGGCGGGATTGCCTCCTTCGTCCTGTTCATTGTCTTCTTGAGCGGTGATCTCCGGACTGTACTCACTGAACCAGGTCGGGGTCGTCGGGCGTGTCTGGCGAAACCCTCCGGCGCTCAAGTCGATGTCGGGTTTATCTTTTGGTATCTCCCTTAGTGAGGGAGGCCGGAAAGATGAAAGGGTATTATTCGCCCCCTTTTGGATAAGTATGGTGTTTTCAGAAAATCAAATGAGAGAGATTAGAATAGGAAGAACCTGTTTGAGTTTACAGATCCTTTGTGAATGAAAATTGCCAACCCCTGTAACGTTCCCTTTCGTTTCCTTTTATACTCCATTTTTCCTGCTCTTTTCCTTTCCAGGCTGTCCACTCCCATGCTAGTGGTATCTGGGTCCCTCTGACAGCCGGGTTTGGCGGAATATTCCCAGGGATGGCGGCTGTCCCTTAACCCGATTCACGTGGCGGATCACCATGTCGGGCAAGTGCTCTAGGAATGATGACACCTTGGAGGCATGTGCTGACCACCGACAGCGATATCAACACCACACCATGTGGGATCCGGTCGAGACATTAAAAGGTGTGCGGGATTACGAGAAAGCGGGTCGGGTTGCCTGGGTCGGGTCTTGCCGGTGTGCTCGTGGATCTCTGCGGCGGGAGAGATGTGCTCGGTTCCTCGACCTTGACCATCTTTGACACGAGGGACGACCTCGGTCGGTGATGGAGTGCTTGGGGCTCGAGTATCTCGAATTTCCTCGACCTTGACCGGCTTTGACACGAGGGACGTCCTCGGTCGGTGATGGAGTGCTCGGGGCTCGGCAGCTATGAATCTCTCGAGCTTTGGCCATCTTTGACCGGAAGGGATGCTCGGGCTAGTACGTCCTCGGGGTGTCTTACTCGGTGGAAGGGCTTCGAGGGCTGTCGATATTACCAAACACCGACCCCGGTTTCTAGTCTTTTGAGTGAGCGAGACAAGGCTGGAAACTTCGATAATGATAAGTTGGATCAGCGGCCTTTTACGCTTCCCACGTTCTTCTTGCTCGGGTGCATTGTTGGTCGTGCTTGGCCTGTCCCACACGAGGCTTAGGCTTTGGGACCTCTGGCCTTGGTATTCTTCATGAGCTTCTTCTGCCGTCACTCCTGCTCGGACCTGCAATTGACCGAGGTGTCTTCTGCTGTTACTCCTGCTAGGGCTTGTAATTGACCGAGGTGTCTTCTGCTGTTACTCCTGCTCGGGCTTGTAATTGACCCAAGCGTGGCACCATCCCGTTGGGACTTCTGGCCAAGGAGCTTTTCTTGAATCTCTACTCCTGCTCGGGCTCGCAATTGACCGAGCGTCTTCTTGTTATACTCTCGCTCGGGCTGCAATTGACTCGAGCTTGGCATCGTTCAGCCTAATGACTTAGGCTTTGGGACTTCGGGCCAAGGAGTTCTTCTTGAACTTCTGCCCGGGCCTGCAATTGACCAGGGGTTCTTGATACTCCTGCTCGGGCTGCGATTGACCCAAGCTTGGCACAGTCCGCCTAATGACTTAGGCTTTGGGACTTCGGCCAGGAGTTCTTCTTGAACTTCGCACGGGCTGCAATTGACCGGGGTTGCTTGATACTCCCGCTCGGGCTGCAATTGACCTAAGCTTGGCACAGTCCGCCTAATGACTTAGGCTTTGGGACTTCAGCCAGGAGTTCTTCTTGAACTCTGCACGGACTGCAATTGACCCGGGGTTCTTGATACTCCCGCTCGAGCACTGCAATTGACCCAAGCTTGGCACGTCCCGCCTAATGACTTAGGCTTTGGGACTTCGGCCAGGAGTTCTTCTTGAACTTACGCCGGGCCTGCAATTGACCCGGGGTTGCTTGATACTCCTGCTCGGGCTGCAATTGACCCAGCGTGGCACCGTCCGTTGGGACTTCGGGCTAGGAGTTCTTCGAACTTCGCCGGGCACTGCAATTGACCAGGGTTGCTGATACTCCCGCTCGGGCTCGCAATTGACCCAAGCTTGCGCAGTCCCGCCTAATGACTTAGGCTTTGAGACTTCTGGCCAAGGAGTTCTTCTTGAACTTCTGCCCGGGCCTGCAATTGACCCAGGGTTGCTGATACTCCTGCTTGGGCCTGCAATTGACCCAAGCGTGGCGCCGTCCCGTTGGGACTTCCGGCCAAGGAGCTCTTCTTCATCTTCTGCCCGAGCCTGCAATTGACCCAGGCTTGCTGATACTCCTTCTCGGGCTGCAATTGACCCAGCGTGGCGCCGTCCCGTTGGGACTTACGGTCGGGAGCTCTTCTTGATCTTACGCCGGGCCTGCAATTGACCGGGGTTCGCTGATACTCCTGCTCGGGCCTGCAATTGACCCAAGCGTCTTCTGATGTTATACTCCTGCTCGGGCCTGCAATTGACCCAAGCGTGGCACCGTCCCACCTAAGACTTAGGCTTTGGGACTTGTGGCCTTGGAGTTCTTCTTGAACTTCTGCCCGGGCCTGTAATTGACCCAGGCTCTTCTGATGTTACTCCTGCTCGGGCGCGACTCGACCCAGCGTGTGCCAGCCGCCTAATGATTTAGGCTTTGGGGACTTCTAGCCAAGGAGTTCTTCTCAAACTTCTCCTATTCGGGCCTTTTAATTGACCGAAACGTCTTCTAAATCTCTACTCCTGCTCGGGCCTGCAATTGAGCCAAGCGTCTTCTGATGTTACTCCTGCTCGGGCCTACTGATTGACCCAGCGTGGCACAGTCCGCCTAATGATTTAGGCTTTGGGACTTCATGCGAGGAGTTCTTCTTACCTCTCGAGCCTTTTAATTGACCGAGGTCTTGATGATACTCTCGCTGCGGTCTTGATTGACCGGAGCTTGGCACGATCCGCCTAATGAGTTGGGCTTTGGGACTTCATGCTGAGGAGTTCTTCTTACCTCTCGAGCCTTTTAATTGACCGAGGTCTTCGATGATACTCACGCTGCTGGTCTTGATTGACTGGAGCTTGGCACCATCCGCCTAATGAGTTGGGCTTTGGGACTTCATCGCAGGAGTTCTTCTTACTGCTCGAGCCTTTTAATTGACCGAGGTCTTACGATGATACTCCTGCTACGGTCTTCGATTGACTGGAGCTTGGCAAATCACGCCTAATGAGTTGGGCTTTGGGACTTCATGCTGAGGAGTTCTTCTTCCGCTCGAGCCTTTTAATTGACCGAGGTCTTCGATGATACTCCTGCTCCGGTCTTCGATTGACGCGAGCTTGGCACCGATCAGCTCTAATGAGTTGGGCTTTGGGACTTCATGCGAGGAGTTCTTCTTACTGCTCGAGCCTTTTAATTGACCGAGGTCTTGATGATACTCACTGCTGCGGTCTTCGATTGACCGAGGCTTGGCACAGTCCGCCTAATGAGTTGGGCTTTGGGACTTCATGCTGAGGAGTTCTTCTTACCTGCTCGAGCCTTTTAATTGACCGAGGTCTTCGATGATACTCCTGCTCGGTCTTCGATTGACCCGAGCTTGGCACGATCCAGCCTAATGAGTTGGGCTTTGGGACTTCATCTGAGGAGTTCTTCTTACCGCTCGAGCCTTTTAATTGACCGAGGTCTTCGATGATACTCACTGCTCCGGTCTTCGATTGACTCGGAGCTTGGCACCGTCTCGCCTAATGAGTTGGGCTTTGGGACTTCATGCTGAGGAGTTCTTCTTACGCTCGAGCCTTTTAATTGACCGAGGTCTTCGATGATACTCCTGCTGCGGTCTTCGATTGACTGGAGCTTGCGCAGATCCGCCTAATGAGTTAGGCTTTGGGACTTCATGCTGAGGAGTTCTTCTTCCGCTCGAGCCTTTTAATTGACCGGGGTCTTGATGATACTCCTGCTACGGTCTTCGATTGACCGGAGCTTGGCACGATCCGCCTAATGAGTTAGGCTTTGGGACTTCATGCTGAGGAGTTCTTCTTACCGCTCGAGCCTTTTAATTGACCGAGGTCTTGATGATACTCACTGCTGCGGTCTTCGATTGACTGAGGCTTGGCACCGATCCGCCTAATGAGTTGGGCTTTGGGACTTCATGCTTGAGGAGTTCTTCTTACGCTCGAGCCTTTTAATTGACCGGGGTCTTGATGATACTCCTGCTGCGGTCTTGATTGACTAGAGCTTGGCACAATCCGCCTAATGAGTTGGGCTTTGGGACTTCATGCTGAGGAGTTCTTCTTACGCTCGAGCCTTTTAATTGACCGAGGTCTTACGATGATACTCACTGCTCCGGTCTTGATTGACTCGAGCTTGGCCGAATCCGCCTTAATGAGTTGGGCTTTGGGACTTCATGCTGAGGAGTTCTTCTTACGCTCGAGCCTTTTAATTGACCGAGGTCTTGATGATACTCCTGCTACGGTCTTCGATTGACCGGAGCTTGGCACGATCCGCCCTAATGAGTTAGGCTTTGGGACTTCATGCTGAGGAGTTCTTCTTCGCTCGAGCCTTTTAATTGACCGGGGTCTTCGATGATACTCATGCTGCGGTCTTCGATTGACTGGGAGCTTGGCACAATCCGCCTAATGAGTTGGGCTTTGGGACTTCATGCTGAGAGTTCTTCTTACGCTCGAGCCTTTTAATTGACCGAGGTCTTCGATGATACTCCTGCTGCGGTCTTCGATTGACTGGGAGCTTGGCAAATCACTCTAATGAGTTAGGCTTTGGGACTTCATCTGAGGAGTTCTTCTTCCGCTCGAGCCTTTTAATTGACGGGGTCTTCGATGATACTCACTGCTGCGGTCTTCGATTGACCGGAGCTTGGCACGATCACTCTAATGAGTTAGGCTTTGGGACTTCATGCTGAGGAGCTCTTCTTACTGCTCGAGCCTTTTAATTGACCGAGGTCTTACGATGATACTCTGCTCACGGTCTTCGATTGACCGGAGCTTGGCACGATCACGCCTAATGAGTTGGGCTTTGGGACTTCATGCGAGGAGTTCTTCTTACGCTCGAGCCTTTTAATTGACCGGGGTCTTCGATAATACTCACTGCTGCGGTCTTGATTGACCGAGGCTTGGCACGATCCGCCTAATGAGTTAGGCTTTGGGACTTCATGCTGAGGAGTTCTTCTTACTGCTCGAGCCTTTTAATTGACCGAGGTCTTGATGATACTCCGCTACGGTCTTGATTGACTGGAGCTTGGCACAGTCACTCTAATGAGTTGGGCTTTGGGACTTCATGCTGAGGAGTTCTTCTTACGCTCGAGCCTTTTAATTGACCGGGGTCTTCGATGATACTCCTGCTACGGTCTTCGATTGACCTGAGCTTGGCACAGTCCGCTCTAATGAGTTAGGCTTTGGGACTTCATGCTGAGGAGTTCTTCTTACGCTTCGAGCCTTTTAATTGACCGGGGTCTTCGATGATACTCACTGCTCGGTCTTCGATTGACTCGAGCTTGGCACGTCCGCCTAATGAGTTAGGCTTTGGGACTTCATGCGAGGAGCTCTTCTTACTGCTCGAGCCTTTTAATTGACCGAGGTCTTCGATGATACTCCTGCTCCGGTCTTCGATTGACTGGAGCTTGGCACAGTCCGCTCTAATGAGTTAGGCTTTGGGACTTCATCTGAGGAGCTCTTCTTACCGCTCGAGCCTTTTAATTGACCGAGGTCTTGATGATACTCTGCTCACGGTCTTCGATTGACCCGAGCTTGGCACGTCCGCCTAATGAGTTAGGCTTTGGGACTTCATGCTGAGGAGTTCTTCTTACTGCTCGAGCCTTTTAATTGACCGGGGTCTTCGATGATACTCACTGCTCCGGTCTTCGATTGACTTGGAGCTTGGCACAGATCACGCCTAATGAGTTAGGCTTTGGGACTTCATGCTGAGGAGTTCTTCTTACCGCTCGAGCCTTTTAATTGACCGAGGTCTTCCGATGATACTCCCTGCTCTGGTCTTCGATTGATCCGAGCTTGCGCCGATCCGCTCTAATGAGTTAGGCTTTGGGACTTCATCTTGAGGAGCTCTTCTTACTGCTCGAGCCTTTTAATTGACCGAGGTCTTGATGATACTCCTGCTCACGGTCTTCGATTGACTCGAGCTTGGCACCGATCCGCCTAATGAGTTGGGCTTTGGGACTTCATGCTGAGGAGTTCTTCTTACTGCTCGAGCCTTTTAATTGACCGAGGTCTTCGATGATACTCCTGCTCCGGTCTTCGATTGACTGGAGCTTGGCACAATCCGCCTAATGAGTTGGGCTTTGGGACTTCATCTTGAGGAGTTCTTCTTACCGCTCGAGCCTTTTAATTGACCGAGGTCTTCGATGATACTCACTGCTCTGGTCTTCGATTGACCGGAGCTTGGCACGATCCGCCTAATGAGTTGGGCTTTGGGACTTCATGCCGAGGAGTTCTTCTTACTGCTCGAGCCTTTTAATTGACAGGGTCTTGATGATACTCACTGCTCGGTCTTGATTGACTGAGGCTTGGCACGATCCGCTCTAATGAGTTGGGCTTTGGGACTTCATGCTGAGGAGTTCTTCTTACTGCTCGAGCCTTTTAATTGACCGGGGTCTTCGATGATACTCCTGCTGCGGTCTTCGATTGACTCGAGGCTTGGCACCGTCCGCCCTAATGAGTTGGGCTTTGGGACTTCATCTGAGGAGTTCTTCTTACTGCTCGAGCCTTTTAATTGACCGGGGTCTTCGATGATACTCCTGCTGCGGTCTTCGATTGACCGGAGCTTGGCACGATCCGCTCTAATGAGTTAGGCTTTGGGACTTCATGCAGGAGTTCTTCTTACTGCTCGAGCCTTTTAATTGACCGAGGTCTTGATGATACTCCTGCTCCGGTATTCAATTGACCTGAAGCTTGGCAGCGTCCGCTCTAATGAGTTAGGCTTTGGGACTTCATGCTGAGGAGCTCTTCTTACTGCTCGAGCCTTTTAATTGACCGAGGTCTTCGATGATACTCACTGCTGCGGTCTTCGATTGACCGGAGCTTGGCACAATCACGCCTAATGAGTTGGGCTTTGGGACTTCATGTCGAGGAGTTCTTCTTACCGCTCGAGCCTTTTAATTGACCGAGGTCTTCGATGATACTCACTGCTCCGGTCTTCGATTGACTGAGGCTTGGCACAGTCCGCCTAATGAGTTAGGCTTTGGGACTTCATGCTGAGGAGTTCTTCTACCTCTCGAGCCTTTTAATTGACCGAGGTCTTCGATGATACTCTGCTACGGTCTTCGATTGACTTGAGCTTGGCACAGTCACGCCTAATGAGTTAGGCTTTGGGACTTCATGCGAGGAGTTCTTCTTACCTCGAGCCTTTTAATTGACCGGGGTCTTGATGATACTCCTGCTCCGGTCTTCGATTGACCTGAGCTTGGCACCGTCACTTTAATGAGTTAGGCTTTGGGACTTCATGCTGAGGAGTTCTTCTTACGCTCGAGCCTTTTAATTGACCGAGGTCTTACGATGATACTCCTGCTACGGTCTTCGATTGACTCGAGCTTGGCACGATCCGCCTAATGAGTTAGGCTTTGGGACTTCATGCTGAGGAGCTCTTCTTACGCTCGAGCCTTTTAATTGACCGGGGTCTTCGATGATACTCCTGCTCGGTCTTCAATTGACTGGAGCTTGGCACCGATCCGCCTAATGAGTTAGGCTTTGGTACTTCATGCTGAGGAGCTCTTCTTCGCTCGAGCCTTTTAATTGACCGAGGTCTTCGATGATACTCCGCTTGCGGTCTTCAATTGACCTGAGCTTGGCACCGTCCGCCTAATGAGTTAGGCTTTGGGACTTCATGTCGAGGAGTTCTTCTTACGCTCGAGCCTTTTAATTGACCCGAGGTCTTCGATATTACTCGCTGCTCCGGTCTTCAATTGACTCGAGCTTGGCACCGTCCGCTCTAATGAGTTAGGCTTTGGGACTTCATGCTGAGGAGTTCTTCTTCCGCTCGAGCCTTTTAATTGACCGAGCTTCTTACGATATTACTCCTGCTCGGTCTTCGATTGATCCGGAGCTTGTGCACGTCCCGCCTAATGAGTTAGGCTTTGGGACTTTGTGCCGAGGAGTTCTTCTTCTGCTCGAGCCTTTTAATTGACCCGAGGTCTTCTGATAACACTCCTGCTCTGGTCTTCAATTGACCCGAGCTTGGCACCATCCCGCCTAATGAGTTAGGCTTTGGGACTTCATGCCGAGGAGTTCTTCTTGCTTCTGGTCTTCATTTTGAACTTACATTATGAATGCTATTCTTATTCTTACATAGATTTGTACTTTTACATATCCCATCATGGGACGAAATCTTACATTAGCATTTTATAATACAAGGGGACTTACTGGAAATACTCCCTCAGGAGTTGTGCGTTCCACGGCCTCTTGATCTCTCATCCATCTGGATGAGCCAACCGGTACGCTCCTGGTCCTACTAATTCCTCAGTTTTGCAGCCTTTTCCTCTTCAATTTCCATATCCAGTTTCACCTGCACATACGCATCCGAATATGAACGGATCGAAGGACTCCGCAGGTTATACCATGGTCTCCCCATCCGGATCCCATCTTTTAATCCTCTCAGAGCTTGGGGGTGGTTGAACGTACCAAGATCTAGGACCGATCTATGGTATCTTTTGATAAACTTCCGGAGGGACTCTCCTTCTTCTACGCCTCACCTACGTGACTCCATCATGTCATCCTCAGGGATCACCGCGCCCCGGAATTGTTCTGCGAACTCCCTGCACATCTGTTCAAAGCTCAAGATGCTTCCCCGTGGGAGTCCGCGGTACCATTCTCTCGCCCTTCCCTCAAGAGTGAGCGAGAAGGCCCTGCACCTCTGTGCTGCTGACAGACCTTGCACCCCCGTCATGTCGTTGAACAGTTCTATGTGGACTAACGGATCACTTTTTCCGAAAATTTCAGATCAGGAAGCGAAAGTCACGTGGGATCGTGACACCCATGATCTCCGTGGAGAGTGGAGATTCGTTGTCCGGCATTATTCGCCGACTTGGACTCTTTCCGTTCCCGAAGATCCTCCACAACTCGTGCCAACCTGCGTACCTCTCCTTCCAACTCCTCACTTGCGAGAGGTTGGGGTCGTATCCTGCAAATGTTGGCGAGACCCCTTTCCTCCATGTTTGTTTCTTCTCTCGATGCAACATTTGGTGCCCTAGGTCTTTGGGCTTCATCTCCGCATTTTCCGAACATGAGCATTCCCTCAGTTGGACTCGGGACATCATTACATGTTTTCTCTGTCCTCCTTGAATTCTTGTAGCAGGGAGGTCGTAGTATCTATCTGTTTTCCATCCGATCCATTCTTTCCTGGATCTCTACATTACAGGCTCGTTGGCCACCTCTCAAAGTTCTCGATTCTTACGGACTTACTCCTCTTGGTTGTTTCCCTCATCGTTGCGTTGTGTGTCTTGAATGTATTAGGAAATCGGGCTTTTGTGTCGATCCCAGGCAGGCGCCAAAATGTTGATGCAATTTTTCCGCGTGCCTCAATAGTGCTCGAACCTTGAGCGGTGTCTCCAAGCAACTCGGCGGGACTGTTTAAACCTTACGCTCGCGGCTTCAAACGATGCCTCGATCCTTACGCTCGCGATAAGCTCGAGCGGGATTGCCTCCTCCGTCCTGTTCACTGTCTTCTTGAGCGGTGATCTCCGGACCTGTACTCACGAAACCGGGTCGGGGTCGCCGGGCGTGTCCGTGAAACCCTCCGACGCTCAAGTCGATGTTCGGGTTTATCTTTTGGTATCTCCTTAGTGAGGGAGCCAGGAAAGATGAAAGAGTATTATTTCGCCCCCTTTTGGATAAGTATGGTGTTTTCGGAAAATCAAATGAGAGAGATTAGAATAGGAAGAACTCGTTTGAGTTCTACGGATCCTTTGTGAATGAAAATTGCCAACCCTATAACGTTCCCTTCGTTTCCTTTTATACTCCATTTTTCCGCTCTTTTCTTTCCAGTTGTCCACTCCCACGCTAGTGGTATCCGGGTCCCTCGGCGGTAGGGTTTGGCGGAATATTCCCTAGGGATGAGCGGTCGTCCCCTTTACCGGATTCACGTGGCCAGATCACCATGTCGGGCAAGTGCTCTAGGAATGATGACACCTTGGAGGCATGTGCCGGCCACCGGCAACAGTATCAACACCACACCATGTGGGATCCCAGTCAGACATTAAAAGGTGTGCCAGGATTCTGAGAAAACGGGTCGGGTTGCCCTGGGTCGGGTCTTGCCCAGCTGTGCTCGTGGATCTCTGCGAGCAGGAGAGATGTGCTCGGTTCCTCGACCTTGACCATCTTTGACCTGAGGGACGACCTCGAGCTGGTGATGGAGTGCTTGGGGCTCGAGTATCTCTGAATTTCCTCGACCTTGACCAGCTTTGACCTGAGGGACGTCCTCGAGCTGGTGATGGAGTGCTCGGGGCTCGAGCAGCTATGAATCTCTCGAGCTTTGGCCATCTTTGACCAGAAGGGATGCTCGGGCTAGTCTGTCCTCGGGGTGTTTTACTCGAGTTGGAAGGGCTTCGAGGGGGCTGTCTGATATTACCCAAACATGTACTTTAATGTTTATGGTTTTATTTCACATGTTCAGTTGAATATTATTGAATCTTTTCATAAATTCTATCATGCATTATTGATTGTTAGGATTAATATTTAATTAAACTTATTCTTGAATTTATAAAGTTTATATGTGATTATCTTTGATTCTATGTCTTTCATTAAATTATTTACACAAAGTGCTTAAGAAAACTTTGACTCTTTATTATTCAATATTATTTACATGAGATGTTTATATATCATACGATTAAGTATAAAAAGAACATGCATAAGATTAATTTTAATTTGGCTTAATTGTTATGTTTATGAGTTGACATAGATTGTTTCGAGATGTCACTCTACAGTTGGAAATTGATTGGTAATAAGAAAATTATTAAGTTAAACAGTGGTGGATTCTAAAATCCTGATAGTCTCAATCTTTTGAATTCTTGTGCCAATTTATTTTAATTGCATCTTTAGTTTTAATTTCTTCAAATAAAATATTTTAATTTTAACAAGGGTAAAATTATAATCATCTTAGATTAAATTTTACTTTCCTAAAAATTAGCTGTCTTTGTAAGTTCGATCTCGTTAATCATAATCTATATTTCAATAGATTTGTGCGCTTGCAAGTACATTAAAATTTGCACAACAAAGTGTGCGATATTTTTTTTTTCTATTGTTTTCTCTCAATTTATGATTATTTGGGATGATTTTTTTTACTGGATTTATTTTTTTTTTTTTTTGAGAGTGTCACTCTTATCTTGTAAGATTTTAGGGTTTGACATGTCATTCTTGAAAGTGACTTGATTAATAATTGATCATTTTGTATGAGTTTTCTTGACTGATTCTTGTGAATGATTGATATGGAAGTGATATCTTTAGGCTAGAGATAATGCTTATACTTTTGTTTGATTTATTGTTGTTATTAATTTGATTGAAAAAGTGAATGCAAATGCCTTACAAAAAAAAAGTCATTGTTTTTAATATTTATTTATTTTCTTCATGTTAATTTTGATGATGTTTATGGGGAACACCGCTGGAATCTCTCACGAGACTATAACTAGTCAACTAGGGCCGCCTAGGGGTTTCAAAGCTTGTTGCATACACTAAATACAATCGTGATTACCTGCGAAAGTAGTCTAGATGGATTTTATTTTATTTCTTTGTTTTCAATTTTTAGTTTTGCTCGAGGACTAGCAAAATCTAGGTTTGGGGGCATTTGATAGCCATGATTTATTTACATATTTGACCCTTTATTATATAATTGCTAGTTATTATTATTTGTTATTTTTAATTAATTATATTATATTATTGAATAGGAAAATAATTGAAGATTAGGAAATAAAAGTGCAATAATGGAAAAAAAATAAAGAATTAAATATTACAATTTATTCTCTAATTAAAGCTTGTAAGTGGGAGCAACTTTCTCCAATTTACATGTGAAGACAAGGAGATTTATTTTTGGGAAAAAGATTACTGCTTTAACTATTTTTTGAAAGAGCAATCAAGGATTAAAAGCAATTAAAGGAAAAAATCCAAAGCTTTGGCCTTGCAAAGAGAATAAGAGAAGTTGCAGCGGTCGAACAGTAAGAAAAATTGGAGGCAGCTGAAGCCATGGATTTTACTGATTTTATTGCTCTCAATCTCTTTATGTGTAACTAAATTTTTTATATTAGGGTTAAGGATGAAGTCCTATTCATTGAAATAAATTACTTTTTATTCAATTAATTTCCTACTTATATTATTTAATGTTTACGGTTTCTATTTCACATGTTTCATTAAATATTATTAAATCTTTTCATTAATTTTGTCATGCATTATTGATTGTTATGATTAATATTTAACTAAACTTATACTTGGATTTATAAAGTTTATAAGTGATTATCTTTGATTCTGTATTTTTCATTAAATTATTTACACAAAGTACTTAGGAAAACTTTGACTATTTATTATTCAATATTGTTTATATGGGATGCTTAGATATCATACTATTAAGCACAAATAGAACATACATAAAATTAATTTTAATTGGACTTAATTGTTAAATTTATGAGTAGACACATATTGATTTTGAGTTGTCACTCTAAAATTAGGAATTGATTGGCAATAAGAAAATTATTAAGTTGAATAGTGGTGAATTCTAAAACTATGGTAATTTCAATTTCTTGAATTCTTGTGTTAATTTATTCATTTTAATTTTAATTGCATCTTTAGTTTTAATTTCTTTAAACAAAATATTTTCTTTCCAACTAGGGTGGAGTTATAATTCGCTTAGATTAAATTTTACTTCTTTAAAAATTAGCAGTCTCTGTGGGTTCGACCTCGTTATTTCTAATCTAGACTTCAATATATTCGTGCACTTGAGAGTACATTAAAATTTGAACAACAACTTCCAAGCTCCAAACGAGGCTAATATGTGAGCTATTAATACTTTATATATAATGGTGGGAAGCATTCATTTTGGCATTTGATATACATCTCAAAGCCTTTAAGAATTGTTGCCTTTTGTAATGCAGATTGGGCTGGAAGCAAGGGCACTAGAAGAAGTGAAACCAGTTACTATGTTTATATTGGTGCCAATTGTGTATCTTAGGTGTGTAAGAAACAGCCTACTGTTTTCCATTTTAGTGCAAAAGCTGAGTATCGTACAATGGCATTAATGACAGTTGAAATCACTTGGCTTACTTATTTATTTAGAAACATTGGCATATCTCTTCTTCAACCACCAAGGATATTGTGTACAATCAAACTACGTTACACATACCAAAAAATCCAGTCCTTCATCTCAATCAAAACATTTCGAACTGGACTACCATTTTGTCAGGGAGAGTCATTGTTGTCATTTCATTTAAGCAGATAACCGATGTCTTCACAAAGGCTCTCTTTAAATTTCAGTTTTTTACTCTTCTTCGTAAGCTTATCATTTTTCTACTTTTGTATACCAGCTTGAGGAGGGATGATAAACCATACAATCAGTAGCTATAGCCCATCATTAATTAGCCACAATCACAAATATTATTGTCTGCAAATATCTCAACAAAATCACAATAAGGATGAGCATCCACAAAGATTTGATATCAACAATCTCTTATACTAGACACAATCTTTATTTTGAGCAAATATCACTTGATAAAATTAATATTCCTTGTGTACAAATGATTTCATTCATTAATATATCTAGTCATAAATATGACAACTTGTCTAGCCATTACTCTAAGAGATTTGGTTGGTGTGACACTTGTATATAAGCATATAACCCTCTCATTCATTTTCAAGCAATAACATAATATTTTTAGCATAATATTTCTTTACAATTGGAAACCAGACTTTTGGTGATTAGAGGCTGCATGTGAACAGTGCAGGCCATCATGTATGAAATAAAAAATATATTACTTTTGGTTAAATATAATGAACCAGTGACATTGGATATTCTTAAGATAAATAATGAAATAATGTAATGTCATTTATCCTCTGCAAAGGACCAAAACGAAACAAGGACCACATGTTGGAGAAGTTGTCGCATATCCTTTATTGGAGGTCAAAAAGGTGGTTCGAGGTTTCCTTACCTCTCAAGCTCATAGATGTTACATCTAAGGATCATAAAATAAATTATGATAATGTCCTCACCTATAATTGAGTGCCACGTGTCCAAAATTTCTAAAACAACCCTCAGGCACAGTCCATAAACACTCAAGAAATACTCCCAAACGGTAACCAACATTGATCACTCAACAACTACTCACTTATCTTCTTTCTTAGAGCATTTTTCACCATTATTGATAGGTTAAAGGTCCATTCGACCTTGAATTCACCACTTATCACTCGAAGTCTAACTTAAGCATTGAAGTATAGTCGCTGGCCACCACTAGCTCTACCTCTAATGCCAGTTTTGGCTTTATTTTACAGGATGCATTCAACTCGTGTTTGGTGGTCTTCATCTTCATTTTCATCTCATCTTCTTTCCCTTTTTATCAAAAACTAAACCCATGCAGCTAACCTCTCATATCTTATGATAGAACACCTCCAAACACAACAAGGCAACTTCACCCCCTTTATTCCCTCATAAAACTATTCTTATTTGTTTTACTTAGGTCAACCTAAAATCTAGCTAAAACAGTTATAATAAAGGTAAATTAGGGATTAAGCAAGGTATGTTGAGAGATAAAATTTATTTAAAATTTTAAATGGGATTTACTGCAATGTGGGTTTGATGAGATATAAAATCACCTCTCTGCTTCAAATTCTCAATAAGGCAAACTAACGGTGGGCAGAACCAAACTGGACTATAAAATTACTAGTTCGGTTCAGTTTTTAGGTTTGATTCAGTATTTTTCTTTAAAAAATTATTTTTGGTTCAATATAAAATTAAATACTTTGATTTAGTTTTTTGTTAAAATTTTAAATCGGAAAACCAACCATAAAATGAAAACATTATTTTTAAATTAAAAATGCCACATAGGGTTTAGGGATAGGCTGGACCGAACCGGTTCAGTTTAGTCTTTTAGTTTCAGTTTGAGTTTTTATAACTAAAAATCCGAATGGATTAATATCGAAACCGAAGCAAATGAAAAAAAAAAATAAACTGAACAAACTAAAAATTTTGGTTTATTTTCGAACCGAACCGATGCCCACCTCTAGGGCAAACCCACTTTCTTCTTAATGGTCAATCCTATGAGGTATCATCAATTTGGGCCAAATCACCTCATGCCAACAATGTGGTCAAAGCCTATTTTTCAAGAATTCACCTGTTGAGGTATCCTTCATCTGGACTAAACCTAGGGCTGCCTCATGTCGAAAATTTGGTCCATGCCCATTTTTCATGAATTTAGCCTGAGATTTCCTCATTCTGGGCCAAACCAGAGCCACCTCAAGCTAGTAGTATGATCAAGCCCATTTTCTTAATATTCACTATTTGAGGTATGCTCCTTTTAGACCAAATCTATGGGCACCTCATGTAGCTAGTATGGTTCAAGCCCATTATCCTAGAGTTCTACCTTTAAGTTATCCTCCCTCATGCCCAAATTCTGTTACATCTCATTTTGGTAATTAGGCCTAAATCAACATGACGTCAATTGAGTTTAAGATTTCGAAGATTTAAGTAAAGATGGCCAAATGGGCCAGGTGACACGTGGTATGGCACAGGCATGACATGTGTTCATACAGTACGACATGCACGTGGGCCGAGCCAGGCTTAGAGTTTTAGGCACGTATGCCTTAAAAGCATGGCACGTAAAAAAGCACTAATAAGCACACTTCATTGGTAAGTTAGCACGCAGTCTATAGCCCATCAATAGCACGTGGACCAAAGTATATTTGTAAATTTTTTTAATAAAAAATAAGTGTAAAATGTTATGATTTTACAAGTTACTTGAAATTAACTTTTTTAATATATTTTTTTAGCATAGGTTTTTTAAAATTAATTTAGTATTAGTTTAAAAAAACATCTACTTGCTTTATACTTATAATTTATTAAATGAATAAATGATTTCATAATTTTAATAAATAAAATTAAATATCATGATTTTATAAATTATAAATCTAAAATTTGATAACTTTAATATTTCATTTATGAAATCATAAATTAGTCAAATGAGATATGTTTCATTTGTAAATGTAATATTTTTTACATTTACACAAAAAAATAAAATAATGTTAAAATTAGATAATATAGTTGTGTAATTGTGTTAATGTCTTAAATAAATGTAAATTATTCTCTTAACCAAAATATTATTATTATTATTATTATTATTTGTAATTGCATGAGCTGATGGGCTTGAAGAAATGATATGTGAGCTTGAAAAAATACCACGTAGACTTAAAAAAATATGCTAGGTACATGAACTTTAAAAAAGCATGAACTTAAAAAAAGCACACAAAATACGTGGATTTTTTTTAACAAGATCTAAAAAAAATAAAGTCCCGTACACTTTTTTGGAGATTATAAGGAACGGCACACGTGAACTTGGGTCGTAAGCTATACTTGGCTTAAGCAAAAAAAGATTGAAATACAGTGCAGCACAGCCCACCTTGTTAGTGGGCTGTGCCATATTAACCATAAACTCTTGTGGGCCTAATTTTGATAGGCCATATATGGATTTAAGGTTGTCGTTATTATATTCTAATGATCTCCTTGGTAGAATAAAAATATCATGGGGCTTTCAATTATGTTTTGTTTCTCATAACAAAACTGAAGAATTAAGTTTGTTAATATATTCTAATGTTTTGTTTCTTGAGATTATCTTTATTCTTTATTACCACTAAGTTTGTTAATATATTATTTAACCACCAAAATTTTTTCACAATTATTTTTTTGTCACATAAAATTTTAATTTTTAATATTTTATCACCAAACCATTAGAAATAACAGAATTTTTAACATAAATTATAGTAAAAGTATATTTTACCCCTAAATTGTGTAAGTACAATTTAATCTTCTGAATTTAAAAAATATAAAATTAATTATATACAAGAGATATTGTTTTTATCAATTGGTTATTTTTAGATATATAAAATAATCTACTGATAAAATTGTAAAAGTTATTACTTTTGATTTAATATACTAAAGTACCCATGTGATATTAACAAATTCTTAATGGAGTTAACGTTTTATTGGTAAAATAATAAAAATTGAAATATTAAATAGGAAAACATAATTGTAAAAGATATTTAGTGGCAAAGTGATAGGTTAAAAAAGGATGGATTAGCAGTCTCCTAAAAATACTCATTTGTTTTCCCTTAGTTTTACACTTATTAATATCCGTTAGATTTGAAATGAGTAAATGAAATTTATTGAAATTAAATATTTAAAAAAATTAATACTTTCTCTCTTCATAAATACCCCACTCCAAAACTTTCTCCTGCAATATTTTCTCTTTGGTTTTGTCGTGCTCTCTCTCCCTCTCTTTTCTTTTCTCATTTTTTTTTTTAATCTCTCACTTAATAATAAGTTTCCCCATATACTTTGACTTCTTTTCAGCTACTGGGTCACCAATGTCGCTTTCATATTTTCAAGTTATATACATTTCTGGAAATGAGCCAGTAAAATTATTGCTCTAGATATCATTGTTGGAATTAATGAATCCTTTACCTTTATTGCCGAGATCAAGAATTTCAATAGAGATGAAAAAAAAACAAGAGAAAAGAAGAGAGGGAGAGAGAGCGCGCGAGGGGCAAATGGAGAAAGAAAATATATGGAGAAAGATTTAGAGCAGATTCCACAGAGAGAGAAAGTACTAAAAGGTTTTAGAATATTTAATTTTAATAAATATTATTATTGATTCATCTTAAATATAAGAAATATTAATGAATGTAAAACTAAGGGTATCTTTAGGGGATTGTTGATCCATCCAGTTTGAAAAAATTTAGTAAAAATGCTGCACTTTCGTGGTATCTCTCAGGGCCTATTCGGTAGTCTTTAATGAAGTCCATTTTCATTTATAATTTCAAAATCTAAGTGAAGTACATGTTTGGCAGCTATATTATGAAAACACATTCAAAAAATGCAAAATACAAGTGGCACAAATTAGTTAAGTAATAAGAAAACAATTTTAGGCGTTCTCTACATTTTGTAATATAAACTATAAAATGATCCTCGAAACAAATAAACACACAACACGAATCTGTGTTCTTATCTGCAACCTTTATGGCTTTCTTTCTAGCCAAATTCTCTTCTCGAAGGTTTGGCTGCAGAGATAAGATATCTAATCGACGGTGGAGAACAAGGGCGAGAAGCGAAGCAATAATTACGGTCGCAATCAGATGCTTGGTTGTAGGGAGATCCACGCTCTTAGGATGCGATACTTTCTTGAGTGATGCTGGAGGCGATAAAATTGCTCTGATTTTTTATACAGACGTCGCCATCGTATTCTTCAATGAGATTAGCTAAATCATCATCGGAATTGATCGAGATTAGGGTTTCCAAATCTCTGTTTGGTAACTGATGCCTTAATGTCACAGAATATCCATGTAACTCTCCTAGTTTCACCAACAGCTCTGTAACAAGTACTAATGTGGAAGAAGTCCAATATCGTTAATTTCTTGGCTTCTTGCAGTCTATTTCTTCATCCATATTCTACCAAAGAAAATTTTCCAAAAGAGTGCGGGTCTTAGGAGAAATATGGAATAGGAAGTGTTAGTCAAGCTCTACAATGCTATGCCAGAGAGGTAATCATAACTGATCAATCAGTGAAGGAAATAAATCAAAACAAATTTCTGGTTCAAGTTCAAAATTGAAACAAAAAATGCTTAGAAAGAAAAATTCTCGACTGGAGTTTTGTCCATGGTGTTTTTTCGCACCTGCTATGTTTGAGAAAAGCCCTGACTGGAGAATTGTCCTTGAATTTACATGAATTTTTTATGAACTTGATGCTTGCATTGAAAGAGATTTCATTGTATTTATTTGTTTTGTTATATATAAAATAGATAGTGATAGACAGAACGAACAAGAATAAAAGAAAAGAAGGGCATTCGCATTGTTTATTGTCTGAGGGATGTGAATCTGTTTTTGAAATATAAATCAATGCTTTGTTTTGTTACAATTTTATCAAGTCATGACAATAAATTTGAACCATGTTATATTTTTTTGGATTGTATTGACTTATGGGATGTGATAGATGATGAAGATGGGTACTTCCAAAGGGGAAATTTATAAAAATAGTCTAATAATTTTAATTAATTTAAAAAATAGTCATCATAAATTTTTCTATCATATGTAACTATATATATAAATTATGGACTTAAATAGCCTCATAACTATAAATAAAATCCCTAACATTCTCTACTCACCAAAACTCTGTAGGATCTACCACTCTCTACTCACCAAAATTCACTGTCATCTACTCTCTAAATCATTAATTGAGAAACAAGAAGTTAATATTAGTATTTATTTTTACACGATGTGTAATTTTATGTTGTGATTATTTAGGTTTTTCGAGTAAAAACAAGTTAGGAAATGAACCCAGAAATGAGGTGCCTCTAGCACGTTTGGACAATTTGTTTACTAATTTTTTTATTTTTTCTTAATTATTCAGGCTTAATGGAGTTGACTGTTTTTCAAATATGTTTTGATGAATCATGGGAGGAATTGAGAAATGGTTGTTCTGACTACAAAAATCGAAAAAATATAGTGTTTTTTTTTCAAAAAACTATTCTTTTGTTGTATTTCTTGTAAAAGTATATGCAATTTTGTAAATAAATCTGAATGAGTATAACATTACATTGAAGATAACTTTACAGTCGAGATGTTCTACCCAGCCTATATGTTCACTACCTATAGACGTAGATGATGATGAAATGGTAAGAGCTTTGGTACGTATGAGCTCTAATTCGGTAAACGAGGGTTGTATCCCTATTTTTGTTACAAAATCCCCTAAAGTAACACCTAAGAACCTATTGAAGAAGAGGACGATGTTACACTAGTAGCTGTTGAAGAAGAAGTGTTACTATTGACTGATATCACAGCCACAAAGTTACTTTCCTTTCCAATACAATGATGATTCCATTGATGACACGAATAATATACCAGCAGATAGCATTAATGCTGAGTCATACTATAGCCCAATTAATGATGGAGACGATAATCTTTTCGAAGTTCCTATTGATAATGGTGATGATGGTTATTTGGATAATACTTACGATGATAGGGACGGTATGCATGATGAGGGTCTACTCAATGATAAGGAAGATTTGCCTCACTTTCAAAATGAGTAT
This sequence comes from Murraya koenigii, assembly GCA_025617385.1. Lineage (NCBI taxonomy): Eukaryota > Viridiplantae > Streptophyta > Magnoliopsida > Sapindales > Rutaceae > Murraya > Murraya koenigii. The sequence continues at coordinate 19,649,528 of CM046815.1, forward strand.
AAATCACACCGAAGTCAGCCTGTTATTCTAATGCCTCATTCGAATGATGTAATAATTGATCTTCTTATAAATATTGCATCAATTTCGCCTTCAGACATGGTTGCTTTCGAGTTTGTTAGAACTATTGAGTCTAATGATATTTGTATGGGAAAGTTGTTCGATTTTAAATATAATTTAATGTTAGAACTACGTAAAGTTTTCTTGAGGGATAAGTTTTATTTCAAGGTTGCAAGGTCCACATCGACACGCTTCGAGGCTCATTGTACTCCAATATCATGTAAATGGCCTCTTCGAATAAGGAGAGCATCAAATCAAGAGATTGTACGTTGGGTAGTGATGAGATATGCAAGACACACACTTGTCGTAATGAGTCGAGGGGCCTTTGTTAGGCAAGGAGTAGGGTTATCAGTCATATCATCGCGGACAAGTTTATTTAGGAGAAGCGGATATACACTCCAAATGACATTATAACATACATCCAACAGGAGTACAATATTCACTTATCATACCAGCTGGCATATCGGGCTAGAGAATTTGCTTTTGAGGTCATATGAGGAATTCCATCAGAATCATATAACTTACTCCCTAAATACTCTTATGTATTGGAGAAGGAAAATTAGGATACAATAACTGGCCTGAAATTGGATGGCAATAATAATTTTTTGTACTATTTTTACAGTGTATCAGGCCAATAATTGCAGTAGACGGTACTCATCCTAAAGGATTATAACGCAAAATAATATTTGTGGAAATATGCTTGGATGGAAATAATCAATTGTATTCGCTAGCTATTGGGATTGCAGGGTCCGAAAACAATGAGTCTTGGGAATGGTTTATGATGAATTTGAATGGAGTAATTGATGATATTCCAGACTTAGTAATTATCTCTAATCGATGCAATACCATTCAAAGAGCTGTCATGAAGATATTTCATAGTGCCAACCATGACATTTGTTTCTATCATGTCAAAGGTAACGTGAAGTTGAAATTCAGGATATTAAAGGCTTTTTGGAATAAATTTGAGCCAGCATTTATACATGCAGCAAAAGAATATGGATGTGAAAAGTTTAGATCACAGTTTGAGAGGTTGTGGGAGATGCATTTAGGGGCAGCTGATTACTTAGAGAATAATGTGGGCATAATCTCAATTCGATGGTAGAAGGTACAACATTCTTTGCGGAGATCGTGAATTCTTTTATGAAGGAGCCACAAGAAAATTCAATAACTCATTTCCGTGACCACTTCAGAAAAATATTGGAACAATGGTTTTACGATAGAAAAAGTGGCTAAATCGATGAGTACTCCTTTAACAACGTGGGCAGACAAAATAGTATCTGACAGAAAATATCAAGCTAAAATAATGAATGTTCGTCGAATGTCTTAGCATAAATTCCAGGTTTAGGGTGCGGTGTCAAGGAGGGGTTAGTTGACATAAGTCACGGGACTTGTAGTTGTAGAGTATTCTAACTTGATCAATTTGCTTGTGCTCATGCAATAGGTACCTACCTACATGCTCGAGTGGATTACATAAATCTATGTTCTCACTTTACTCCAAGGAATTATTATTGAAGGCATATGCAGTACCTATTAATTCGGTTGAAGGTAAACCCACCAATAGAAATACCTTTGGGTCCTCATCTAGAGCTTAGAAGACCATCTGCTGGTGAGGATATATCACGAAGAACTATGACTTGTTCTCAATGTAAGGAACGCTGGCATAACAGAAAAAAAAAATGTAAGAATCCCATTGCACCGATTCTAAATTACCAGTCTATTAATGTTTTAAACTCTTACATTTATTATGTATTCGACAATTTAAATTAACTATAGGATGTATTACGGAGAACAAGTATTTAAAAACATGAATTAATTCATATTACAACTCCTTAAATATATAATTTACAACCTAATATCCCCATTAAATATGTCAATGGCAATCTTCCTTATAAAGTATTGCCCATGACTATTGTTAAAATCAATTCGTAACTTGAATATTAAATACATCGTAAACATCAAGCAAATTATCTTCACAGCATATTCATGAATATGATTAATACTTACAACACGTGTCTTATCATTGAAAAACTTATACACCTCAGTAAAATTTATTTTCGAGGACAAAACGCCTTCCTACCTCAATATGTGAGGAGCCTTTTTTTTGGTTTTGATGGTCCACTTTTCCGCAACAAAACCATCAATCACTTCGAATAGTCAAGCTTGTAGCAAGCGAAAGTACAAATTTAGGGAAAAAAAAAAAAGACGTTGTACATAAAAAACCACATATATTTTCAACAGCTGCACCCCTGTACTAAAGCAATAAATGTTGTATTTCATCTCTTTAAGAGTATTACCCTGGAAAGCCTCTAATTTTATGTTCAATGCAGTGTCTGAACTTTCATATACCATTTTTTCAGGATAAACGACCCCATAGAAGACTTCTAAAGTATTAAAGATCGATAATATAGTTTAGCAATAATGGATTTGGTTTACGTTCAGTTTTTCTTCCATTCAATACTCTATCCGCAGCGTAATATAGCGTGATCTTTAGGGCATCAACATCATCCATATCATTGAAGTTCAAATCCTTAAATTTTTCATCAAATTGTTTAAGACTAGCACCTAGATTACCATCAAAGTACAAATTACGTAATTGATGGTTTGGATGAACGTTTGCTTTTTTGTGGATGTCATATGTACCATAACAAAGTCCTGTAACTAAGCACCACTCAGCGATCGATAATCATGCTAATTGGCAACTAAATTCAAACTACAACTAATTTTTGTCATGTTCATCATGTGCTACTCGCCTAAGTAGCGCGTTGTGTTGGATTGCACCACTAAACACATAAGTATCCATCTTTTCGAAATAGCCAAATACATCTTTCTTGAATAATCTTAATTGTTATTGCGTTAACTTTCTCTTGATAACTTCTATCACATTTTCAAATTTTGAGGTATTTGCAATGCGCTTGGGAAAATATTCGGATACCAGAATCTTCATCGTGCTTGGCTCCTCATTCCATTTCTTCTTGGCCATTATATCTGCAGCAAATTCTAATTTTTTATTCGTTAATAAGAAAATTCAAGATTAGTATAAACATGCACATGTATGATATTAGTATAAGCACACTGGAAAACCATGCAATAGGTGCCTATCGTACAAACAAGCACTCTAGAATTGCGGGCAACAACTACCTGTCACCCGCATCGCGTGCGACCAATGGGCGCCTGTCATGCGTACGTTGGGCTGCAATTGGCAGCCTTACGGATTTTATCGAACACCTTGGGGATTCATATGCACCAACACCTTAATCACCCTAAAAGATATTTTATCGAACATAATCTTCAATATTTTACTTCCACCTTTCCTAACCTAATTTATTATCACCCATATACTCATCAATCTCCAATCAATACTCATCAATCACAAATCAAACTTAGCGAAATGAATGTTTGAACTTACTTTTCTTTTTAAAAACGCTGGATATTAATGAGAAACAACCGTTGTCATGCACTAGAGATGAGGTCACTGTCAAAACACTATCCAAATGCCGTCCACTTTGCCGGAAGAGCTGCTGCTATGCACAGGGAGAGAGAGCTTGGCAAGTTTGGAAAGATAAAGGTAAGTTTGTCTAGAAGTTTTGTTTTTGGCTAAGAAAAAAGAAAAAATTAAGTTGGCAATTATTAGGCTGCTTTTGTAAATTTCCTACAAAGATGGCTTTGAGGATGGAGAATTTTTTGCAAAGGGGTTGATTTTCATATTCTCAGTACACAGCTGATATTTTCGTCACATGTGAGGCAACTATTGTAAACCATTTTGGTTTTGGAAAATTTACATAAATAACCCTAAATATTTTCTATTTTTCACAAATAACATTTCCATATTTTAGCTATCATAATTAGCCAAACTCCAAATTTTAGGACAAAATTGCCTCTGTATCGTCACTAGCCAAAATTCTCTCACCGTGAACTCAACGAACTCGAAGAACGATCTGAGACAACCATCGGAAAGCTTGTAAGTGAGATTTTTTTTTTTTTGAATTTTGTGCTGTCGAGGCGCGGTGCCGCGTGATGGCAGCACCGCGCCATCGGCGCCATGGTGGTGCCATCGCACCAGATCTGGTGCGACGGCATGGTGCCCGTCGCACCACGTTCCAGACTCTGGATGTTGGTGCGACATGCAGCCCGTCGCACCAAAACTGGTGCGACGGGCTGCATGCCGCACCAAATTCTTAGGTTGTAATTTCTAGAATTTGGTGCGACGGTTTTTCTGTCGCATAATTTTGGTACGACATGGTGTCTATCGTACCTGTAATATTTTCTGTAATATTTTCTGAAATTTTATGATAGATTTTTTGTAATTTTTAAATTATATAATTGTAATTTAATAATGTTATATTTGTAACATAAATATGGCAGATTCTGAGTATGTACCAGGCATGATGCAGATACCTTACACGGCTCATTTTCCTAGGCGTATTACAAGTATGTGTAAGTTAGATACAGTCGTAAAAGCTATTGAGGGAAAGTTAACAAAACGATAGTTGCAACTATTCAAAAAGGATATATTTGGACATTTCTTAGAGTGTCGAAGCTTTCCATTCAGTGGCGTTGTTATGCATAATTTGTTGCTAAGACAAGTGGCCTGTAATGTGAGAGATCAGTTGTGGTTTGAAATTGGTGAGCATTTGATATGCTTAACAATTGGAGAGTGGTGTTTAGTTACGGGACTTTGTTGGGGTGAAGACAATGAATCGAAAATGGTAAAAAAGAATCATAGGCTGCTTAATACGTATTTTAATGGTCTATTTCGCAATTTAAATCTCGGCGATTTTGACGAAAGGTTTGGTAACTTAGACTTCGACGCTATGGACGACATTGATGCAGAAAAATTGCACTATTTTATTTTGCAGACAAAGTTCTAAATGGAAGAAAAGTTCATAGTCAGATAAACTTTTCATTGCTTAACGAAGTGGATGACATTGATCACTTTCGAAACCGTCCATGCGGTCGTTTGTCATGGGAAATGATATACGACAGTCTTGACAATGCATTGTATGGTAAAATAGAGAAATTTAAGAAGACTCGCTCAGAAAAGCCAGATCATAATATTGAAAAGTACAATGTTTACGGCTTTACATCTGGAGTTCAGGTACGTTAAAATCGTGGTATATTGAAATTATTTTCTTCGATAATTAGTTTGTTAATAGTAAATGTTTAATACTTTTTAATATTTTTATTTTACTTATTGTAGGCATGGATGTTCGAAGTTATTGGAGGCCTGCCATCACAGTGGGTCGTGAAAACAAAAAAAAAAGATTCCACACATTGTACAATGGAAGCCCATTGCTTCCTCCAAAATCAACTTCACTGTTGTTTATTCATTGTTTAATGATAACTCTCGTCTTGTAAGTAACATCAATCCTCTGCAGTTGTATATTATTGGTTTTCATATTACTAAATAATATTATGATTATACTAACAAAAAATTTGGGTTGAATTATCGTAGGAAAATGTCCTACAAACCATTGAGCCGAACTCTAAGGAGAAAGCACAAAAATATATGGCAAACTGTAAAGGATTATGTTCCATATATCCCAAGTTGGGTTTGTAATGTGAGTATCTTTTATTACTTCATACTAGATGAATACAAATTACTCTATGTTTAGTAATTTATTTATGTATTTTAAATGTTACTTTGTGCAGCATCAACCATCCATCAATGCACCTCCCATTATGCCTGAAACAGAGGAGAATCAAAACACCGCAATTGCCGCTAGCCCAACACTGGAGCCGCAAGGTCTCGTTGAGAAGGAGCTTATAGCAGAAGACCATCATGAGCAAACACACAAATCCAATGACACATATGATTCAGAGGTTATAAATCATTTATTTTCTGTATATATATATGTCATTCAGAGGTTATATATATTTATTTAAACTTATAATTGTTTTAATTCATAACAGTCAAGGACAAAGTTTAATAACGATTATATCATTCGATGAATAAATAAGATTGATCGTTCTATATGTGAATTGAAGTCAGCCTTTGAGGCAGAGCGTAAAGAACATAAAGAATTTAGAGAAGCGGTGATGGGATTTATTAGTTCGTATACTGAACGCTCACACGGCCCTTCTCCGACTACACATTCGTATTTGGTGAGCAAATTTAATATATCATTAGTGCGTTCTTTTAGCTTTTAATCCGATATTTATTAAATATGTTTATCCTGACAAACGGATAGGTCCCAGATGATTGTGGAGTGTATACTGACGTAGAGAATCAGATGATTTCTAGTCCTATGTCATTATATACTTTTTATGGGGATGTCAGTGGACAGAGCGGGCAGATTCTTAAGGAAGCGCCGCCGGATATTAGTAAGTTTGGCCATCCATACAGAAGATCTTATGTCTATAATAGTCCATATTTGATTTCGTCATTCAAACGAGGGAGGAACATTAATCATCTGCCTACACTCCAACTAATGGATCGCCAGATCGATGAACAAACGAGTGTAGATATAAATCCACTCCGAGGATTACAAGATCCAAGTGTATGCAATGAGTTCGACTAGTGGTTTGCTGGTAACATTACAATGGATCGTTCAGTCCCATACTCGCACTCGTTTTTCAAATACTTTTAGGTCATACTTCACTGGGATGGCTGGGTGACAAGGTAATTTTTTTTTAACATCCAACCACTGGTTGTGTTTGTGTAGTAGGATAGTTTTCTAAATTGACCAGTGGTTTGCTATTCTTATTTCTTATGTACAGCATATTCATGAGTATCTACGCTTGATCTGCGAGAAGCAACGGCAGTATCCAAATGCACTGTCTCAGCGGGTCACGCATACAGACACATATTTTTGGGTACAATGGTTTACTGAATATATATTCATTGTTTTTACAATTTATATCTTATGTATTTCTGATTTCTTGTGTATATGATATTTCAGGTGTTCCTTAAGCAATTATGGAACAACAGAAATTATACGGTCAAAACATTACAATATAGTGATAATTTTAATAGCTATATTCGTGGGCGGGAGTTCATAATGTCAAAGCAGCTGGCAGATATGGATATGGTATGTGAATAACAAATTTTTATTTTTTTACTGTGTTAATTTGGGTGTAAGAAATACTGAAAAAGAATAATATTTTTATGTGTAGGTTTTCATTCCTGCTAACCTTGGCGGAGATCATTGGGTACTAGCCAGAGTAGACTTTCGTAACAACAAAGTATGGATTTATGACTCATTGCTTACATTCCGCGACGATAAAATGTACAAGGATCAATTTAGGGCATTCGAAGTCATATTCCCTCGATGGCTAGACCATGTTGGATTTTACAGTATTCGACATGACCTACAGCGTGCTGAATACTAGAAAGTCATTGCAGTTAAAGGTGTCCCACAACAAGAGCCTAGTAGTGGTGATTGTGGTGTTTTTTTTATTGATGTTTACTATGTATTTAATGTTTGGACTTAGGCTCGATTTCAACAGCAGTCATGGGGCGTATTTTACGAAAAAAATTGCTGTAGAAATATTTAATGGTGAGATTATATTATAAACTATTGTATTCATTCAAATCTTCAAGTCTTGAATATTTTTTCATTAATATTCATAATTACGTTCAAAATTTAAAAAATGGGTATTACACATAGTTGCAATAATAAATAACACTGAATAAATTGTTTAACCAATATATATATATTATGCAATAAAAAAAAATTACATCGTCAGTACAGTATTACTTGGAACAATGCAACTAATTTTGATTTGATACAATAGGGTTTTTACATCGTTTACGGTTATGACCCGATTATTTGCACCGCCCACATTTCACAGTTCTTCGATTTACATCCTCACCGGTAGAGGGTATTCTTAGCTCTTTACGACGACCGGGTGGTGGTGCTTCTACTGGTGGATAAACTTGCATCTCTTGAATTTCATCTGGCACTTCCCAATCGATTACGTCACCAACTGGCTCTACTGGTTGTGCATACGCCTTTACCAATGATTCCTTGGTGTAAAATTCAGAACAAAGACTTATGTAATCCACTCGGACAGTTAAACAAGCAGCAATTGCATGTGCGCAGACGAGCTGATCTAAATTGAATACTCTACATGTGCAAATTTTATTTTGTATGTCAACTAATCCCTCATTCACACCACCACCCAAAACATGGAATCGATGTGGAGACACAGGACGGACCATCATCATTTCGGCCCGAGATCTCCTCTCAGCGACTATTTCATCTGCCCAAGTTATTAGCCGAGTACTCATCGATTCAGCCACAAGTTTTCTATCATAAAACTATTGCTGCATTGTTTTCCTAAACTGATTAATAAGATGAGTAATCGAAAATTTTCGCGGTTCCCTCATAAAAGAGTTCACGCTTTCCGCAATGTTCGTGGTAAGAATACTATATCTCCTGCCTTCGAACTCACACCTTGCCCAATTATATATCCCCACATTATTCTCCAAGTAATCGGCTGCACTGGAATGGACCATCCAAAAAGCCTCAAGTTGTTTTCTAAATTCTTCGTGCCCATATGCTTTTGCGGCTTTTATAAAGATAGGCTCGAAATCATCCCAAATAGCTCGGGACATCTTGAATTTTGCTTTGATATTACCTTTCACATGGTAAAAACAAATGCCATGAGCAGCATTACGGAATACTTTAAGAACGGCTCTCTTGATGGAAGTGCATCGAGCGGAGATAAATACTAAGTCTGGCATATTACCAATCACTCCATGTAACTTCATCATAAACCATTCCCAAGCATCATTATTCTCTGAATCCAAAACTCCAATGGCTAACGGATACAATTGATTGTTTCCATCTAAGCAAGTTGCAACAAACATACTTCCTCGATATAGACCCTTTAGATGAGTACCGTCTACTGCAATCACCAGTCTAATATACTGTTTAAAATCCTTGATGGAAGATCCAAGAGCTATAAAGTAGTATAAGAAATTACCATCTGCATCCTGTTCAAGGTGAGTAACTGTACCCTCATTTGCGGCCTTCAAAACATGAGAATATTTGGATAGTAAGTTATATGACTCTGCAAGATTCCCTCGAATAATTTCCAAACCAACTTCTCCGGCCCGATATGCTTGCTGATATGTTAACTGGACACCATATTCCTGCTGCATGTCTACTCTGATATCATTTGGCGTGTATATCCTTTTTTCTTGAATATATTTTTCAGCAATAATATGACCAACAACCCTGCACCTTACTCGGTGACGGCCGTCAGATAATACCTCATTATGACATGTATGTACATTATCAATTCTCCGAACTACCCAATAAACATTTTGCTCGTTCGAAGGTCTCGTTGCTCAAATACGCCATTTACATGATTCCGAAGAACAGTGGGCCTCAAAACGTGTAGTTGTGGACCTTGCAATCTTAAAATCAAACTTATTCCGAAGGGTAAATTTACGCAACTCCAATATTAACCCATTCTTCTTCGAGAACAACTTACCCACGCTAATATCATCCCAATTACAACTTCTAATAAAGTCTGGAGCAAGCAAGTTTGATGGCATAACTGGAGCAAGACTTGTTAGAGTGTCAACAACTGTCCTCATCGAATGGTCTATTGGAGCAATAGATCGACTGTTCCTACTATTAGCAGCAATATCATCCTGACGCTCATTCTCATTATTAGAAGGAATATCAATAAGATCAACACCCCTATCATGAACACGAACATCATCTGCTTCTGTATTGCCCATGTTATTAATAGGTTCATCATTTTCACGAAAATAATTGTTGTGAAATGGAGAGTAATGTTGCTCTAAAGATGTTTCTACTGGTAACATCTCTTCTCTAACATCAGGTAATGCAATGCCATTATCATCAATAGTGTCATGATTGTCGTGGACTGGAGAGTAATATTGCTGCAACGACGTTGTCCTTGGTAATACCTCTTCTTCAACATCTGGGACAGAGACTGATTCAACAAGTGCCTCAACATCTTCAACATCTTGGGATGGAACTCTAAGAGATGTGGTAACAAATATAGGAATACATCCAATGTTGGCCACATCAAAGGCTAAATGTAATACAACCTTCACCATTTCGTCATTACATATGTCCATGGGTAGTGAACATCCACGATGGGTTGTGTTATTAGACTTCAATGTTGTCTTCAACGTGATATTATATTCATTATGATTTATATGTAAAACCTCATATATTCTTTATAAAAACTGAAGAAACAAACAATCTTTTCCAACCAAAAATGCTGTATTCTTAGCATTCACATAATCCATCTGACCATCTGCCGATGTCTCCCACCAACCATTATAACAGAGTTCAAGTACAACTAAGTCCATTAATCCTGACATGATTGAAGAAAATAAATTTATTATATTGTTGAAAACATAATCACTAAATAATAAAATATATTAAAACTAATAGGTGCGACAGGATGTACTAGTGCGACAGGCTGCTGTGCACCAATCTGCTGTCTCAGCAAGGTGCGACAGATAAACTTAGTGAGACAGACAGCCTGTCGCACCAAGCTTAGTGAGACAGGCAGCCTGTCTCACCAACTATCACCCAAATATAAACCTTAACTCCGCAAACGATACACCACAGAAATTCATAACACTTATATAAATATTTAATACAATTATATTACCTTATATGCGGCTGGGTAAACAAACAATTGGGTATGAATGTATCGTGTGCTGGCTCTGATCTTTAGTTGCAGGGAACGGTGTTTGCAGGGAACAGGAATGTGTTTGCAGGGAACTGGAACGGTGTTTGTAATTTATATATAAGGGAATAAAAATTAAATATGGAGGGTAATTAAGGAAATGTAAGTTTGGATTGACTGTATTTGATAGAATATAAAGTGAAGAGTTAATTTTAAAATTTAGAAATTGAGTGTGGCTATTTATGTAAATTTTCCTTTGGTTTTCCTGAAGCCATTGCCGAATCTGAATTGTATAAATGCTTGTGAGCATTTCATTTCAAGTCAATGATATCGTACTGGTTGCTAGATTGTTAGTTCTAAATGCTGGGAGCAAGTTGATTACTCGAATAAATGAGCCTTATTTTGTTTAAATCATGTGTTGTAATATATATCTTAATTAAAGTGTAAAAACAATGAAAATGTAAAACTTTTTTTAATTAATGCTAATACTAAAATATTTATAATATGTTTGTATCTGTATTAGTTAAATAATTACTTTTTAACTATAAGTATAATTTAAATATTTAGTAAAAATTATTTTTAAAAATAATACTACTGAACACATATTCACTGTTTTCTTTTCAATTGTGATTACGGAATACATATTGTTATTTTTAGTTTTAAAATATAAGATACAAAAAATAATACCAAATGATTACTTAAATTCAAAATATAATAACTACAAAATACCATTTTAATTCTTATTTTTATTTTCAAAAAATATTAATTCAAAAATAATACCAAACATCCCTCAGCTTTTAGTATTAAAAATGAGGTGATATTTATTTATTATACGACGAGATCAAGTAATAAGCAATTATTATTCAGTAAATAAGTGTTACATCAATACTAGAGAAGAAAATATCAAGGTGCTACAAACAATGTAGTTTTATTGGTTTTGATATTCATATGTTTTGTGTTAGAATAAAAACAAAGGACAAAAGATATTCAAATGCTTTTATGATAATATTATTAATCTTATCACATCAACAATCTATAACAAATTATTGGTAACTTAATACCATTAGGGCCAAGAAAAATATATTAAGTGAATATTAATTTATTATTATTATTATTATCACGTTAGTCAATCGTATAGTCATTAGCTTATAATAAAAAAACATGGCATGCGCTATTATCTGTATATTATTTGCATGTAAATATTTTAGGATTGAATTAGGCATAATCTATTTATTTTAGGCAAAAATTATCTGTACCCATATTGTATTGGGATTATATGCCCATCTCTAATATTGTACTATTGGCAACTTTCAATTTTGTATAACTATAGATATAGCACACAATTCAAAAACAGTAAATTATAAATTGTGCATAAACATAAATCGTTTGGGTCTTTTGTGAAACTATAAGAATTTTTCCATTAATATATTGTTTTATAAATTTATCAAAACTATTAATTTAGGACGTTGATGGGTGAAAAATAATATTATTTAATCAAAATTATAAATTTTACAATGAAAAAAACTAGAATTGGAAAATGGACAAAACTATAGTTGATAGTCGCCGATAATCATAAATGATTGTGGAGTGGTATTTGTATAATAACATTTATTCTTTAATTTTTATCGTACGAATTATTCATCTGCATTATTAATTTATTAGAAAAGCATTAATCATAATAGGATCCCCAATTCCATAAATGCAATTTTTGTTATTAATACGGCTGGAAAATATATGGAAATTCCAAGCCTAAATCTGCTTATGCTGTAGAAATCTGTATTGATTATGGGAATAAGGTAAAATTATCTTTTTCCATTCTTGTCACGATACAATATCTCTCTACTCGGCATATTAATACAGGTAAAAATTTGGACAAAAGAAACAAAAATACAGCTCAAAATTTCTTATTTCTCTTTTTTTTTCCCGTTAAAATAAGGGAAATTTACAAAAATAGCCTTTCTCGTTTTCTATTTTTCGCTAATAACCTTTCTATATTTTTCTTATCATAAATAGCCAATCAAAACTTACATTTCCTTAATTACCCTCCCTATTTAAATTTTATTACATAACTATAAATTTAAAACTTCAAACTTCGTTCTCACGAATGACCTTGCGACCAACCCGCTCCTCACCGTTCTTGCAAACTAAACACCGTTTTTGCAAACTAAACACCGTTTTGAAGATCAGAGCTTCTTCTGTGTAAGGTAATATAATTATATTAAATATTTATATAAGTGTTATGAATTTATGTGTATCGTTTGCGAGCTAGGGTTTATATTTTGGGATTGTCTGACAGTTGATGACAGAGATGCAGTGCCTGTCTCACCAAACCCAGTGAGACAGGCAACTTATCTCATCAGGTCGGTGAGACAGGCATCCTGTCTCACTCGTGTTGGTGAGACGGCCTGTCTCACTCAGTACTAGTGAGACTGGCAGCTGTCTCACTGGATGGGTGAGACGGGCAGCTGTCTCACTGGATGGGTGAGACGGGCAGCCTGTCTCACCTGGATGGGTGAGACGGGCAGCCTGTCTCACCTAGCTTGGTGCGACAGGCTTCCTGTCGCACCAAGTCTGGTGCGACAGGCTGCTGTCTCACTTTTAATATATTTTATTTTTTATTTTTTAGTAATTATATTTTTAACAATGATAATAAAATTATTTTCTTCAATCATGTCGGGATTAATGGACTTAGTTGTACTTGAACTCGTTATAATGGTTAGTGGGAGACATTGGCGGATGGTCGGATGGATTATGTGAATGCTAAGAATACAGACATTTTTGGTTGGAAAAGATTGTTTGTTTGTTCGGCTTTTATCAAGAATATACGTAGATTTTACTGGATAAATCCTAGTGAATATAATATCACGTTGAAGACAACATTGAAGTCTAATAACACAACCTATCATGCATGTTCACTACCCATGGACATATGTAATGATGAAATGGTGAAGGTTGTATTACATTTAGCCTCCGATGTGGCCAACATTGGATGTATTCCTATATTTGTTACCACATCTCCTAGAGTTCCAACCCAAGATGTTGAAGATGTCGAGGCACTTGTAGAATCGGCCTCGTCCCGGATGTTGAAGAAGAGGTATTAACAAGGACAACATCGTTGCAAGCAATATTACTCTCCAGATCCACGTACAATAATGACACTATTGATGATGTTCGTGTTAATGATAGGTGTTGATCTTGATATTCCTTCTAACAATGAGAACGAGCGTGAGGATGATATTGTCGCTAATAGTGGGAACAATCGATCCATCGCTCCAATGGACCGCTCGATGATGACAGCTTGTTGACCCTCTTATAAGTCTTGCTCCAGTTATACCATCAAACTTGATTGCTCCAGATTTTATTAGAAGTTGTAATTGGGATGATATTAGTGTGGGTAAGTTGTTCTCTAAGAAGAATGAGTTAATATTGAGTCTACGTAAATTTGCTCCTTCTGAATAAGTTTGATTTTAAGATTGCAAGGTCCACAACTACACGCTTTGAGGCCCACTGCTCTTCTGAATCATGTAAATGGCGTATTCGAGCAACGAGACCTTCGAACGAGGAAAATGTTTATTGGGTAGTTCGAGAATTGATAATGTACATACATGTCATAATGAAGTATTATTGACTGACCGTCACCAAGTAAAGAGCGTGGTTGTTGGTCATATTATTGCTGAAAAATATATTCAAGAAAAAGGATATACACACCAAATGATATCGGAGTAGACATGCAAGCAGAATATGGTGTCCATTTAACATATCGACAAGCATATCGGGCCGTAGAAGTTGGTCTAGAAATTATTAGAGGAATCCTGCAGAGTCATATAACTTACTACCCAAATATTCTCATGTTTTCAAGGTCGCAAATGAAGGTACAGCTACTCACCTTGAACAAGATGCGGATGGTAATTTCTTATACTACTTTGTAGCTCTTGGATCTTCCATCAAGGGTTTTAAACAGCTTTATTAGACCAGATGATTGCGGTAGATGGTACTCATCTAAAGGGTCTATATCTGGGAAGTATGTTTGTTGCAACTCGCTTAGATGGAAACAATCAATTGTATCCGTTAGCCATTGGAGTTTTGGATTCGGAGAATAATGATGCTTGGGAATGGTTTATGATGAAGTTACATGGAGTGATTGGTGATATGTCGGACTTAGTATTTATCTCCGATCGATGCACTTCCATCAAGAGAGCCGCTTTTAAAGTATTCCGTTATGCCGCTCATGGCATTTGTTTTTACCATGTGAAAGGTAATATCAAAGCAAAATTCAAGATGTCCCGAGTTGTTTGGGATGATTTCGAGTCGATCTTTATAAAAGCCGCAAAAGCATATGGGCACGAAGAATTTAGAAAACAACTTGAGGCTCGTGGATGCTCCATTCCAAAGGCAACTGATTACTTGGAGAATAATGTGGGATATGTAATTGGGCAAGGTCCGAGTTTGAAGGCGGAGATATAGTATTCTTACCACGAACATCGCGGAAAGCGTGAACTCTTTTATGAGGGAACCGCGAAAATTTCCGATTACACATCTTATTGATCATTTTAGGAAAACAATGCAGCAATGGTTTTATGATAGAAAACTTGTGGCTGAATCGATGAGTACTCGGCTAACAACTTGGGCAGATGAAATAGTCGCCGAGAGGAGATCTCGGTCGAAATGATGATGGTCCGTCCTGTGTCTCCACATCGATTTCATGTTTTGGGTGGTGGTGTGAATGAGGGATTAGTTGACATAGAAAAAAAAACTTGCACATGTAGAGTATTTGATTTAGATCAGCTCGTCTGTGCGCATGCAATTGCTGCTTGTTTAACTGTTCGAGTGGATTACATAAGCCTTTGTTCTGAATTTTACACTAAGGAATCATTGGTAAAGGCTTATGCACAACCAGTGGAGCCAGTTAGTGACGTAATCGATTGGGAAGTGCCAGATGAAATTCAAGAGATGCAAGTTTATTCACCAGTAGAAGCACCACCACCGGGTCGTCAGAAGAGTTGAGAACACCCTCTACGGTGAGGATGTAAATCAAGAACTGTGAAATGTGGGCGGTGCAATGAATCGGTCATAACCGTAAACGATGTAAAAATCCTATCAGTATCAAACCAAAACTAGTTGCATTCTTCCAAGTAATATTGTACTGGAGTATTAAAATTTTATTTATATTGCATAATATATATATTGGTAAAACAATTTATTTAATGTTATTTTTATATTGAATACAATAGTTTATAACATAATATCACCATTAAATATGTCTACAGCAATCTTTTTCCTAAAATACATCCCATGACTGCCGTTGAAATTGAGCCTAAGTCCAAACATTAAATACATAGTAAACATCAATAAAAAAACACCACAATCACCACTACCAGGCTCTTGTTGTGGGACACCTTTAACTGCAATGACTTTCCAGTATTCAGCACGCTGTAGGTCATGTCGAAAACTGTAGAATCCAACATGGTCTAGCCATCGAGGGAATATGACTTCGAATGCCCTAAATTGATCTTTGTACGTTTTATCGTCGCGGAATGTAAGCAATGAGTCATAAATCCATACTTTGTTGTTATGAAAGTCTACTCTGGCTAGTACCCAATGATCGCCGCCAAGGTTAACTCGGAATGAAAACCTACACATAAAAATATTGTTCGAATTCGAGATTTCTTACACCCAAATTAATACAGTAAAAAAAAAATTTATATTGACATACCATATCCACATCTGTCAGCTGCTTTGACATTATGAACTCCCGCCCATGAATATAGCTATTAAAATTATCACTATATTGTAATGTTTCGACCGAACAATTTCCGTTGTTCCATAATTGCTTAAGGAACACCTGCAATATCATATACACTAGAATTCAGAAATACACAACATATAATTTTAAAACAACGAATATATATTTAGTAAACTCATCGCACCCAAAAATATGTGTCTCAGTATGCGTGACCCACTGAGACAATGCATTTGGATATCGCTGCTGCTTCTCACCGATCAAGCGATAATACTCATGAATATGCTGTACATAAGAAATAAGAATAGCAAACCATCGGTCAATTTAGAAAACAGTCCTACTACACAAACACAACCAATGGTTTGATGAAAAAAAATTTACCTCGTCACCTAGCCATCCCGAATGAAGTATGACCTAAAAGTATTTGAAAAACGAAGTGCAGTATGGGACTCGAACGATCCAAATGTAATGTTACCAAGCAAACCACTCGTCGAACTCATTGTATACACATGGATCTTGTAATCCTCGAAGTGGATTTATATCTACACTCGTTCGCTCATCGATCCGGCGATCCACTAACCGGAGTGTAGGCACGAGATTGATGTTCCTCCCTCGCTTGAATGACTGAATCAAATATGGACTATTAAAGACATAAGATCTTCTATATGGACGGCCAAACTTACTAATATCCGGCGGCACCTCCTTAAGAATCTGCCCGCTTTGTCCACTGACATCCCCATAAAAAGTATATAATGACATAGGACTGGATATCATCTGATTATCTACGCCAAGATACACTCCACAATCATCTGGTACCTATCCATTTGTCAGGATAAATAATTTAATAAATAACGGATTAAAAGCTAAAAGAACGCACAAATGACATATTAAATTTGCTCACCGCATACGAATGTGTAGTCGGAGAAGGGCCGTGTGAGCGTTCAGTATACGAACTAATAAATCCCATCACCGCTTCTCTAAATTCTTTGTGTTCTTTACGCCCGCCTCAAAGGCTGACTTCAATTCACATATAGAACGATCAATCTTGTCCATCCGTCGAATGATATAATCGTTATTAAACTTTGTCCTTGACTGTTATGAATTTAAAAAATTATAAGTTTAAATAAATATATATAACCTCTTAATGACATATATATATATATATAGAAAATAAATGATTTATAACCTCCGAATCATATGTGTCATTGGATTCTCGTGTTTGCTCATGATGGTCTTCACTGGAAGCTCCTCCTCCACAAGACCTTACGGCTCCAAGTGTTGAGCTAGCAAGACTTATGATGTTTTGATTCTCTTCTATTTCAGCCATAATGGGAGGTGCGTTGATTGATGGTTGATGGTGCACAAAGTAACATTACTTATAAATACATAAATAATCATTTACAAAGTAACATTACTTATAAGATACTCACATTACTAACCCAACTTGGGATATATGGAACATAATCCTTACAGCTTGCTAATATTTTTGTGCTTTCTCTGTAGAGTTCTGCTCGATGGTTTAGTAGTACATTTTCCTCGCAATAATTCAACCCAAATTTTAGGTTAGTAGAATCATAGTATTATTTATCGATATGAAAAACAATAATATACAACCGCACAAAGTAATATTACTTAAAAGACGAGAGTTATCATTAAACAATGAATTCACAACAGATGAAGTTGATTTTGGAGGAAGCGATGGGCTTCCATTGTACAATCGCGGAATCTTTTTTTGTTTTCACGACCCATCGTGATGGCAGCCCTCCAATAACTTCGAACATCCATGCCTACAATAAGTAAAATGACAATATTAAAAAGTATTAAATATTTACTATTAACAACCAATTATCGAAGAATATAATTTTAATGTAGTACGATTTTAACGCACTCGAACTCCGGATGTAAAGTCGTAAACATTGTACTTTTCAATATTATGATTTGGCTTTTCCAAACGAGTCTTCTTAAATTTCTCCATTTTACCATACAATGCATTGTCAAGACCGTCAGATATCGCTTCCCATGACAAACGACCCCATGGACTGGTTTCAAAAGTGATCAATGTCATCCACCTCGTAAGCAATGAAAAGTTTATCCGACTATGAACTTTTCTTCCATTTAGAACTCGTCTCGCAAAATAAAAGAGTGCAATTTTTACCGCATCAATGTCGCTCATAGCGTCAAGTCTAAGTTACTAAACCTTTCGTCGAACTCGCCGAGATTTAAATTATGAAATGCACCATCAAAATAATGACAAGCAACCTATGATTCTTTTTTATCATTTTGGTACACTCGCCTTCACCCCAACAAAGTCCCGTGAATTAAACACCACTCTCCAATTGATAAGCGTATCAAATGCTCACCAATTTCAAACCACAACCGATCTCGTCTCTATTACATGCCACTTGTCTTAGCAACAAATTATGCATGATTACACCACCGAATGGAAAGCTTCAATTTCTAAGAAATGACTAAATATATCCTTTTGAATAATTGCAACCGCTGCTTTGTTAACTTACCCTCAATAGCTTTTACGATCGTATCTAACTTACACATACTTGTAATACGCCTAGAAAATGAGCAAAGATAAGGTATCTCGTGATCATGCCGTGTACATACGCAGAATCCGCCATATTTCATATAAATATAACATTATTAAATTAAAATTATATAATTTACAAATTAAAAAAAATTCTTTCGTAAAATTTCAGAAAATACAAGCAGAGGCACCTCGTCAGCACAAAAATAAGCTGACGTGCACACCGTCGCACCAAAATCCGTAAATTATAACCCACATTGTAGCGACATGCATCGTCGCGACAAAACTTGTGCGACGGCTCGCATGTCGCACCAAATTACGTAATCCAAACTAGGACCGTCAAGATTAAACTCCGTGCGATACCATCCCGTCGCACTAAATTCCGTAATCCGAATCGGTAGCGCCGCACTGTGTTCGGTGCGACTGAAATGCGACGGATGCTCGTCGCACCAAATTCTAGAACCGGAATTTAGAACCGTGCCGTCGCACTGATTTGCGCGACGGCATCGTCGTCGCACCAGATCTGGTGCGACGGCCATCGCCGCGACCGTAATCTAGCGACGTGCGCCGTCGCACTGAACTGCATGCAGCATCAGTCGCACCGTAATCCGCCGCGACGATGCGCCGTCGACCATCGCGACCGCTTCGCGTGCCATGGTCGCCGCCATGGCAGCCCATCCTCGCTGGCGTCGCCAAGATCGCTACCGATGATCGCCGCATCGTCCGAGTTTCTTTAGAAAGAAAAAATTACGTAAAAGTTACCTCGTGTCTCCTGGTTCTGCTTCGATCGCCTTTCCGATCGTCTTCTCGAAGTGTAATCGCTATGGAAATTTTGACGAAGGGTATGTTGGTCTGAAAAATTGGAGATTGGCTAATTATGATATGAAAAATATAGAAAGGTTATTAATGAAAAATAGAAAACGAAAAAGGTTATTTGTGTAAATTTCCCTTAAAATAATCAAATGGCAAGACGATTGATAACTTTCCTCATAGCTGCGCTGATCATTGTCAATGCTCATGGGTCTGAATCTGACCACGGTGATGGGATGGGCAAGTTAAGAGCGAGGTTACTGAGACTTGTTCCAAATGGGCCGATCCAGGTATCCCCTGATGTTCACTTGGGCAAGACACAATTAGGATGCTGATATTGAATTAAACTAGTGCGAACCAGGCATCCGGGCTAGGCACAGCAAGGATGCTGACATTGGTTCCAACTGGTCCGAACAAGGCACTCCATGCTGTTCACTTGGGCAAGGCACTAGCCGATGCTGAGATTGGTTCTAACTGGACCGAACCAAGAACCCCATGCTCTTTCACTTGGGCAAGGTACAAACCCATATGTGAAAAACCTAAGCTTGCGCTGATATGAAAACCCCATGCTCTTTCACTTGGGCAGGGTACAAACCCATATGTGAAAACCTAAGCTTGCGCTGATATGAAAACCCCATGCTCTTTCACTTCTTGTCATTCCGTGTTAAAGAACGTGCACCTCGGAGGAGTTCTATTAATAGAATGATTTTTTTTTGTTTTAGAACAATATTAATATTATGTTTTCTTAAAAGATTTGGGCAACGGAATGTTTTTTTCAAATTATTTATGCCTGTTGTTAATGAATGAAATTTTGTTAGCATCTCATTTGACTTTGCGTTATTAAGATCGCTTTAGGGTGAAAGGTGTTTGGTGAGCCAAAAATTCACGAGTAAATGAATATGTATAAAAATAAATTTTGTGATATTTTATTAATTATAAAAATATATTCAAATGTTTATCCTCTAACAAATTAAAATGTTTTTTCAAAGGTTAAGTTACATAATAATCAACCCAATAATTATATTCAATAATTTTAGAGTATTTGATAACTAAATTATACATAACTTATTTAGAATAATTCTTTTCAATTTATAATAATATGTCAAACCATATAACGAAAAAAGTAAATTTTTATTCTCTCTTTATTACTATTTTTTTATTTAGATGCATATACTACACATGAGATATATAGGAGAAAATCGAGCAGATATTTTGATTTTTTTGTCTTTTAATATTTCTTATTAAGACAAGATCATTTTTTTTTTATTTAAGTCACAATGAAGATAAGATTAGAATGTAGAACCCATAAAAACCGGCATAGTCAACACATACAAGAGTAAATAATTTGACTTGAAAATTGGATCAATAGAAAATCAATACAAAAGGATAATGACGCGAACGTCATCGACCTCTCTCACCAAAAATAATAATAATAATAATAATTGTTGATGCTGTTTTCCCGCGTCCCTTCAAATAGTATCAAGAACCTTCTGCTCGCGGCTAGTTCGAGATCGAGCAGGACTGCCTTCCAATTACAGTTCCTCTATCTTTACCAGAACGGAAGTCTCTCGGACCTGTACTCACAGAAATAGGGTTATGGGTCGTCGGATGTTGTTTCGGCGAAAACCCTCCGACGCTCAAGTCAGTAATCGGGTTGTTCTTTTTGTATCCCTCTTAGTTAGAGAGACTGGAAGAATGAAAGGGGTATTTTTGCCTTCCTTTCTGAATAATAGAATTCTGAGAGAATCAGTGCAGAGGGAAGCAAGAATCAGAAGAACCTGTGTCAATTTTCGGAACCCCCGCAACTTACCTGTCCCTTTCCTTTTATCTTTCATTTTTCCCGCCCTTTCTCTCCTAGATCATCCGCTCCCGCGTCAGTGGTGTATAGGTCCCTCTAACAGCCAGGATTAGCCTAATATTCCCTTGGGATGCGCGGCTGTCTCGTTAGCATGGTTCACATGGCCAGATCATAATGCCGGGCATGCGCGCAAGGAATGATGACACCGTGGGGGTATGTGCCGGCCCTGGGCATGTGCCGGCCAACGGCAACAGTACCACCACCATACTATGTGGGACCCTGATCAGTCATCGAGAGGTGTACCAGGATTTTGAGGAAACGGGTCGGATTGTCCTGAGCCGGGTCTCACGTTCCATGTGTTCTATGAATGGCGTGGCCCAGCTGTGCTCAAGGACTTGACTGCAGCGAGTACAAAGGTGAGCTCGGGTATCGACCGACCTTCGAGCTCCTCGTCCTTGCCCAGCCTTGACAGGGCCTGATGACCTCGAGCAAGCAAGAAAGCTCGGAGCTCGGACGGTTTTGAATTCCTCGACCTTGACCAACTTTGACGTCTAATGAGGTCATCTTCGTGTCGGCGGTCGGGACTTCTGCTCGAGTTGGATTGACCTCGGGGTACTTTGTTCGAGTTGGAATGGCCTCGAGGAGACCTGCCCGATATTACCCAAACACCAGTCCCCTAGTTTCTAGTCTTTGGAGTGAAACGAGATAAGACTGGAAACTTATTAGTGATGGGCCGGCTTCCTGGCCTTTTCCACTTCCCTATGATTTTCAACTGTCTTCCGCTTCCATCATTTCGCATTTAATGCAGGACACGTGGAAGGATCCTGGCCGTGCGTTCAAATTTTGAGGAGACGTTACTCGAAAGGTCGCGTCCCTTGATCTACGTGCCGTCTGTTGAAGAGACGTACCTTTCCCCTTTCTTTAAAAAACCCCCGATTTCTTCACTGTACCTCCTATTGCTCATTTTTACTCAAACCGGAAATCTTCTTGCAAGTGCTTCTTCGTCTTCCTCTTCCGTGTCAAAGCGATTTTCAGCCGTATAAACCTTTCTCTGTGTTCAGGTACAAACCCTTATTCTTTCTTTTCTCAATAGTTATGTTCTTCCTTCTTCTGGGTTTTTGATTCCATTTGGGTAAATTATACTTTAGGGAAGAATGTCTGATACTCAGCAATCCCGTAGGATGTCACCCGAGGAATCTTCCTCTTCTAGCGAAGTAGAGCCCCTTAGTGTAGTTCCAGTGGGGGATTCTAGTCCGGAAGGGGCAACCCGCGGCGGAGGCCCAGCCGCATCAAGGGGAGAGGGTCAGTCAAAGGTTAGAGGGTAGAGGGTACCCCATTGATCTGATGAGGTGTGAAACCACACATCTAGACTTAAATAGGCTTAGGCTTACCTACCATATACCCGATAGTGTGGAGTTACAGGTGCCGGGCAAAGGTGATATCCCCAGCCGTCCCCCTCAAGGGTATACTACCTTCCATCTGGAATGCTTCAAATGGGGGGTGAGACTGCCCCTCCAGCCTTATTTTGCTCGGGTTTTGTCCAAATTCCGTCTGGCCCCGGGGCAGCTGAACCCAAACGGGTGGAGGGTCCTTTCTGGACTTTTTGTTTTGTGGAAATAGTGCAATTTGGGTGAACCCTCGGTAGGGGAAATAAAGCACCTTTATCAGCAGAAGTGCAGCCCGAAGGATGTTGGTTGGTACTACCTTACCTCCAGCATGAAGAGTAAAAAGCCCATCACTGATCTCCCTACTTCTGGTGGCAACTGGAAGAGCAAATTCTTCTTTGTTGGGGGGGAATGGGGGCACGCTACACCTCTCGCTGAGGGGATCCCTCCGGTTCCATGACATTTTTGCACTCCAGGTTGTTTATCTGTCCAATGAATTCTCATTTTAGTTCTTCTGCTCGTATCTGTTCTCATTATTCTGCCTTGATTGTTTTTGCAGTTTCTTGGGGTGCTTCCTACAGAATTGGGGAAGAGCTTCAAGGACACGTAAGAACCGCACTTGACAACGCGAGCTCGTGCAGGGAGCTGCTTACACCCCAAAATTTTTTGGAGTTCGGTCTGGTGCCAGGGGAAGATATGAGGGGGGTGCTCGAAATGATGCATAGGCGTGTAGGGACCTCCGCTTCTGATCAGGAGGTAGAACGAGCAGAAGAAGGTCCTCCTCGCAGACGTCCGAGGACTGCGGCTTCAGCTCGCATTCGACCCGAGAGTGTGCAGGAGCAGGGTCTTTCTAGCCACGCCGAGCCCTACCTTAGGAACTTTACCGGGGCGATGGACGACAGATTACTGGATGGACTGGAGTCCTATGATGTTGACGAGCTGTTTAATGCTCTCCAGCGCCTCTCCTCCCGTACTTCAGCTGTTGTGACCAGGCTCAAGGCCAAGACTCAAAATTCTCAGGAGGAACTTCGAGCAGAGATTCGGAGGTTGGAGCAGAATATTGAGCAGTTGAAAGAGGAGAACACGAGGCTTCAAGAGGAGAACGCAACTTTTGCAGAAAGGACAGCAGTGTCGGACTCTAGGGCTACCCAGTTGCTCGATGCTCGGAAGGACTTGGACATCCAGAGATTCTCCTTTGAGAGGACCATGGAGGGGGAAACTTCTCGTCTCCAAGGGCAGATAGATTCTTTGAAGGTCCAGCTCGCAACTGAGTACAACGATGGGGTGACCTTCAGCTATGACTGCCTCGTGTATGCCTTGGTCAAGATACATCCCGAGGTTGACCTGTCTAAGGTCTAAGTGGGTGTTGCTGAGTACATGCGCATTTATGACGTCCCCATCCAAAGGTCTGAAGCTTCCCCTTCCGAGCCCCAGACTGAACCCAGGGAAGTTGTTCCTCCCCCTGCTGCTGATGCTCCTCCTGCTGCTGCTGCTGATGGTACCCCTCCTGCTGCTGCCGATGATGCCCTTGTTGCTTGAACTCTCTCTCCTTTTTTTTTTATTCTTTGTACTTGTAATCATTTCAATGAATAAAGAGCATATATTGGATAACTTGTTTCTGTACCCGTATGCTTATTCTCGTGTTTTATGTGTGGGATTGACTTCATGTGCTCGCTAAGTAGGAATTTTATAAGTGTTTGACTTTTTATTTTATTTTATGCCTAAGTTTATTACTGCTTGTATAATTTTTTTTTTTAACTTATGCTTGGCTAAGGTTTGCCTTGAGTTAGGCTGAAAGCCTTCGGCCTGTTTCGTGAGCTCGGTCTATCTGGGCCGACGTTGGGCTCGTGTTCTGTGGCTTTTTATTTTGCGAGTTCATTTGCTTCGAGCCCGATTTTGGTTCGTGTCTACGTTCTGTGTAATCTAATCGCGCTCTTCTTGCTCGAGCCTGCAATTGGCCACGCTTGGCGCTGTCCCTCATAAGGCTTAGGCTTTGGGACTTCTGGCCTTAGCGTTCTTCATAAGCTTCTTCTGCTTGGGCCTGTAATGGGCCACGCTTGGCACCGTCCCGCCTAAGGCTTAGGCTTTAGGACTTCTGGCCTTAGCGTTCTTTATGAGCTTCTTCTTTCGGACTGCAATTGGCCACGCTTGGCACCGTCCCGCCTAAGGCTTAGGCTTTGGGACTTCTGGCCTTAGCGTTCTTCATGAGCTTCTTCTGCTCGGCTTGCAATTGGCCACGCTTGGCACCGTCTCGCCTAAGGCTTAGGCTTTGGGACTTCTGCCCTTAGCATTCTTCATGAGCTTCTTCTGCTCGGCTTGCAATTGGCCACGCTGGGCACCATCCCGCCTAAGGCTTAGGCTTTGGGACTTCTGTCCTCAGCGTTCTTCATGAGCTTCTTCTGCTTGGCCTGCAATTGGCCACGCTTGGCACCGTCCCGCCTAAGGCTTAGGCTTTGGGACTTCTGGCCTTAGCGTTCTTCATGAGCTTTTTCTGCTCGGCTTGCAATTTGCCACGCTTGGCACCGTCCCACCTAAGGCTTAGGCTTTGGGACTTCTGGCCTTAGCGTTCTTCATGAGCTTCTTGGCTTCAACTTGAATTAATATTACAAATGTTCTTCTTACTCTTACACACATTCAAGTTTTTACACATCCCCATTTTGGGAAGGAATTTTACATTAACGCTTACAACACAAGGATCGTCAAGAGTTGTGCGTTCCATGGCCTCTTGACTTCTCGTCTATCCAGATAGGTTAGCCGGTATGCTCCTGGTCCGGCTATTTGAGTGACTTGATAAGGACTTTCCCAATTCGGCCCTAATATACCTTGCCTCGAGTCCTTTGTATTCTGATTGACTCTTCTGAGCACCCAATCCCCCACTTGGAATCGACGGATGTGCACATTTCGATTGTAATAACGAGCCACTTTCTGTTGGTATTCTGCGATCTTAGCAGCGACCCTTTCCCTCTTCTCTTCCAACAAGTCCTAACCTGTACACATCTGCTTATTGTTTTGCTCCTCATTAAAGTGCTCCGTTCAGTGCGTCCCGATTCCTATTTCAGCAGGAACAACTGCTTCGTCCCCAAACGCCAAGGAGAATGGGGTTTCTCCTGTGGCCATTTTGTGTATGGTTCTATAAGCCCACAAGATGCCAGGCAGCTCGTCCACCCAGGCTCCCTTTTACTCACTAAGTCTGGTCTTCAGGAGACGTTTTATAGTCATGTTCGCGGCTTCCACTTGTCCATTAGCTTGCGGGTGTGAGGGAGAACAAAATATTAGCTCTATCCCCAGATTTTGGCAGAGGTCTCTAAACTTGCCATTGTCAAACTGTCTCCCATTGTCTGTGACCAATGCATGAGGAATCCCATACCTAAAAATCACATTTTTCCAAATGAAGTCAGTGGTTTTACCTTCTGTGATACTGCTCAAGGCTCCCACTTCGACCCATTTGGTGAAATAATCGACTGCGACTATGGTGTGGGTGACAGATACTTTCCCCTTCGGCAGTGGCCCGATCATGTCAATTCCCCATTGAGCAAACGGCCATGGTGAGTTCATTACTGTAAGGTTCTCCGGAGGTCGAGTCGGTAATTGGCGAAACTTTAGCGACTCTTGCGACCTCGGTCTTCTCTTGAGCATCTTGATGTATGCGGGGCCAAAAGTATCCTTGCCTCAAGGCCTTGAAAGCCAAGGACCTCACGCCAGAATGATTCCCGCAAATTCCTTCGTGTATCTCTCGGAGGACATAATCGGCCTCCTCTTGGTCTAAGCACCGCAGCAAGGGGAGGGTGTATCCCCGTCTATACAAGACCCCGTCGATGAGAGTGTACCTGGCAGCTTTACACTTCAACTTCCTTGCTTACTTCTCATCGGCAGGCACCGTCCCTTCCTTGAGGTAAGAAACAATTGGTTCCATCCAGCTGCTACTCGACGATAAACCCAATACCTCGTCTTCCTGCTCGAGGCTCGAGCAGGTCTTAACTTCTAACGGGATGGACCTTGGTATTTTGGGGTCAGAGGTAGCGGCCATGCGAGCTATCATATCAGCTTGAAAATTCTTCTTCCTCGAGATCTGCTCCACCTCGACTGCTCGGAAGTTATCAATCAGCTGTCGTACCTTCCGAAGATAAGCCTCCATCTTCTCGCCTTTCGTTTGGAAGCTTTCGTTGAGATGGTTTGCCACAAGTTGTGAATCTGTCTGAAGCTTCACCTCTTTTGCTTTTACTACTAAAGCGAGCTTCAATCCAGCAATTACAGCCTCATATTTGGCCTGATTGTTGGTAACTTTAAACTCCATCTTCACAGCATACTGCATTTCTACCCCTTCAGGACTGATAAGCACAATTCCTGCTCCTGATCCTTAGTCCTCGCATGACCCATCGACCGTGACTATCCAGACATTGGTTGGGGCCGAGGAATCTGGTGGATGCTCGCTTTCCATATCTCCATTTCTTTCTGTACATTCGACCACGAAGTCGGCTAAGGACTGAGCTTTTATAGCTGTTCGAGGTTGGTAGCTGATGTCGAATTCACTAAGCTCCACCGACCATTTCACCAATCTTCCGGAGGTCTCTGGCTTGTGCAGAGTTTGCCTGAGTGGTTGGTTTGTTAGAACCGTTACCGAATGTGCCTGAAAATAAGGCCTCAGCTTTCGGGCTGCTGTTACCAGGGCCAGTGCCCATTTCTCCATCAGCGGATATCGAGTTTTAGTTTCCAGCAAAGCTCTGCTCGTGTAATAAACGGGGTACTGCACCCCTGATTCCTCCCTTACCAGAACCGAACTTGTTGCCCATTGGGACACAGCTAAATACAGAAACAATACCTCCCCTGCTCGAGGTGTAGACAGTAATGGAGCTTTCAACAAGTATTCTTTCAATTGTTGGAACACCGCTTCGCATTCTGGCATCCATTTTGTCTTCCTGCCTTTCTTCATTTCCTGGAAGAAGACTCGAGATACGAACCTGTTGAGGGATGCCAGTTTACCGATAAGACTTTGTATCTCCTTGAGGCTACGGGGGGACTTCATCTCCACCACTGCTCTTATCTTCTCCGGATTGGCCTCGATCCCTCTGTGACTGACCATGAAGCCTAAGAATTTTCCTGAACCAACCCCAAAGGCACACTTGTCTGGGTTTAGTTTCATCCGATACTTTCTTAAGAGTGCAAAGGTCTCCTCTAAATGCCTTACATGCTCCTCCGCGTCTTTCGATTTGGTGATCATGTCGTCCACGTACACCTCCATCGTTCGACCGATCAATGGCTTGAAGACCTTGTTCACCAGCCTTTGGTATGTTGCCCCCCGCATTCTTCAGGCCAAAGGGCATGACCTTGTAGCAGTACAGTCCCTGATTGGTGATGAAGGCTATGCATTCCTCGTCTGATCGGTGCATGGGATCTGGTTATAACCTGAGAATGCATCCATAAAACTAAGCAGCCTGTGCCCCGCCGTGGAGTCCACCAGTTGGTCTATCTTTGGCAACGGGAAGCTATCTTTAGGGCAAGCTTTGTTCACATTTGTGAAGTCCACGCACATTCTCTATTTCCCACTTGCCTTCTTTACCAGCACCACGTTCGAGATCCATTCGGGGTAGGAGACCTCCTTTATGAATCCCGCTTTCAGCAGCTTCTCCACCTCGTAGTTGATGGCCTCATATCTCTCTTGGTTGACGTATCTCCTCTTCTGCCTCACTGGCTTAGCATCTTTCCGTATTGCCAACCTGTGACACGCCACTTCTGGGTCAATCCCAAGCATATCCTCATGCGTCCATGCGAATACATCCGCGTGTGCTCGCAAGCACTCCACCAGCTTTTCTTTTAACTGCTCGCTAATGCCCGAGCCGATCCAGATTTTCTTCTCGGGGTCGTCTGCTCTCACCTCAACCTCCTCCAGTTCCTCAGCCGGCTCCTGCCTTCCATTCCTTGACTCCCCTCGTGTCCAACGAGGTTATCTGCATGGTTTCTTTGGCTGCCACAGCGTAGCAGCTCCTTGCCACCCTCTGGCTACCTTTTACGACCCCCACAGCCCCATTCACTCGATACTTTAGGGCTAAGTAGTGGGTGGATAGCACGGACTGGGTGATCCTCATGAACGGCCTCCCCAGTATCGCTTGGTATGGGCTGGCTTCATCTACCACTACAAATTCTAACATCATATTCTTTTTAAAAGGCCTCGAGCCCATGGTTACATCCAGCTTGATGATTCCCAGAGGTATCAGCTTCATTCCCCCGAATCCTTTCAAGGAAGTGCTCATCTGCTCGAGGCTCGCACCTGTTATTCCTAAATCCTCGAGTGTGGACTTAAAGAGAATATATACAGAGCTTCCCGAGTCTACCAGTATCCGGTCAACTTCTTTATTAGCGATGTTTGCTTTCACAACCAGGGCATCCTCATGGGGGTACAACACCCCCTCCTCGTCTTCCTCCGTCCACATAATGGGCATCTGCCAGACCTTGGCCTTTTTGGCAGCGAGGGCAGTGAACAGGACTTCTCGGCTGGCAGCGGCGTATCTGCAATAGTTCTTCTAGGCCCTCTTTGAATTTCCTGCCATCGTGGGCCCTTTTGAGATCACCCTTGTAGCCGATGGTTCCAAGTCTATTTCATAAGCTCGATCATCTTCCTTAGGTTGCTGCTCAACCACCGGATGTCCTCCTTCAATAAACTCGTCCAAATACCGATTCCTAACCAGATCTTCCACCTGATTTTTCAAATCATGGCACTATGATGTGGAATGGCCGTGGTCACCATGGAAACGGCAAAACCGCCCCTTGTCTCATTTGCCAGCCGACTTGGCCATGGGCGTTGGGGGGCTCAGCAGTCCTCGCTCCTCAGCCACTTGAAGTATCTCTTCGAGAGATATCTTCAACCTTGTGTATTACCCGTAAGCGGGGCTCTGCTCCACCATCTATATCGCCCGATCCCTTGGGAAACTTCTTGGTGGGGGTGGCAATGGACGATCTGCTCTGTTGTGGTTCATCGCAGGTCTGCTTGGTGGCTGGTTGCGGGATGGGTGGTCGTCGTGACGCCTGTACTCCCTGTGATCCCGGCCTGGAGACCTGCAGGGTGGTAGGGGAATCATCCGCGGTGGGGGAACTCTCTGGTAAGGGTTGTATGGGGCAACCCGGTCCTTTATTGCTTTTGAAGACGGCTCTCCTCGGGCAGGACCTCCTTTCTCCTTCCTCTTTACTCCACTGCCCTGTTCACTTCTCAGCTTTGCAGCCTTTTCCTCTTCAATCACCATATCCATTTTTACTTGTTCATACGCATCTGAATATGAACGGATCGAAAGGCTCCGTAGATTATACCATGGCCTTCCCATCCTCATCCCGTCCTTCAGTCCTCTCAATGCTTGGGAATGATTAAACGCGCCAAGGTCTAGGACCGATCTGTGGTACCTCTTGACGAACTCCGGAGGGTTCTCCCTCCTCTCTCTTACTTCAGACTGACTCCATCATATCATCTTGAGGTCCACTGCGCCCGAACCGCTCTGTAAATTCCCTACACATCTGTTCGAAGCTCAGGATGCTTCCCCGCGGCAGCCTGTGGTACCATTCTCTTGCCCTTCCCTCAAGAGTGAGGGGGAAGGCCTTGCACCTCTGGGTTGTCGACAGACCCTGCACTCTTGTCATGTCGTTGAACTGCTCTAAGTGCACCAACGGATCGCTTTTTCCTGAAAATTTTAAATCCGGGAAGCGAAAGTCATGTGGGATCGTGACACCCATGATCTCCGTTGAGAGTGGGGACTCATTGTCCAGCATTATCCTCCAACTTGGGCTCTTTCCGTTTCCCCGGAGGTCCTCCACAACTTGTGCCAACCTACGCACCTCTCCCTCCAGCTCTTCCACACGAGAGGTTGGGGCTGTATACTGTAAGTGCTAACGAGACCCTCTTTCCTCCATGTTTGTCTCTTCCCTCACGGCAACATTTGGTGCCCTAGGTCTTTGGGCTTCATCTCCCACATGTTCCCTAATGGGAGCGTTCCCATGGCTGGATTCAAGGACGTCATTACATGCTTTTCTCTGTCCATCCCTGAGTTCTTGTAATATGGAGGTCAGAGTTTCCATTTGTTTCTCCATCCGATCCATTCTTTCTTGGATCTCTCTATTCTGAGCCTAATTGGCCACTTCCCTCAAAGTCACTGATTCCTCTGGACTCACTCCTCTTCGGCTGTTTCCTCTCATCCCTGTGTGGTGTCTCCTGAACGTGTTGGGAAATTAGGCTTTTTGAACTGATCCCCACAGACGGCGTAAAAAATGTTGATATTATTTTCCCTCGTCCCTTCAAATAGTGTCAAGAACCTTCTGCCCGCGGCTAGTTTGAGCTCGAGCAGGACTGCCTTCCAATTCCAGTTCCTCTATCTTTACCAGAACGAAAGTCTCTCGAATCTGTACTCATAGAAAACAAGGTCAGGGGTCGCCGGATGTTGTTCTGGCGAAAACCCTCCGACGCTCAAGTCAGTAATCAGGTTGTTCTTTTTGTATTCCTCTTAGTTAGAGAGATCGGAAGAATGGAAGGGGTATTTTTACCTTCCTTTCTGAATAATAGAATTCTGGGAGAATCAGTATAGAGGGAAGCAAGGATCAGAAGAACCTGTGTCAATTTTTGGAACCCCTGTAACTTACTTGTCCCTTTCCTTTTATCTTTCATTTTTCCCGCCCTTTCTCTCCTAGATCATCCGCTCCCGCGTCAGTGGTGTCTGGGTCCCTCTGACAGCCGGGATTAGCGTAATATTCCCTGGGGATGCGCGGTTGTCTCCTTAGCATGGTTCACATGGTCAGATCATAATGTCGGACATGCGCGCAAGGAATGATGACACCGTGGGGGCATGTGCCGGCCCTGGGCATGTGCGGGCCATCAGCAACAGTACCACCACCATACCATGTGGGACCCTGATCAGTCATCGAGAGGTGTTCCAGGATTTTGAGGAAACGGGTTGGATTGTCCTGAGCCGGGTCTCGCGTTCCAGGTGTTTTATGACTGGCGTGGCCCAACTGTGCTCGAGGACTTGACTGCAGCGAGCAGAAAGGTGAGCTCGAGTATCGACCGGCCTTAGAGCTCCTCGTCCTTGCCCAGCCTTGATAGGGCCTGATGACCTCAAGCAAGCAAGAAAGCTCGGAGCTCGGACGGTTTTGAATTCCTCGACCTTAACCAACTTTGACGTCTAGTGAGGTCGTCTTCGTGCCGGCGGTCGGGACTTCTTCTCGAGTTGGATTGACCTCGGAGTATTTTATTCGAACTAAAATGGCCTCGAGAAGACCTACCCGATATTACCCAAATAATAATAATAATTGTTTAGGGGGAATCATGGGTGTAAATGTGGGTTAATGAAATGTCGACACATGAAGATAGTGGATCAAAATAGTAGAGATAAGTTTCAAGATCAAGAAAAAGGGCAGCCTTCATCTAGCTGAGATAAGCTCTCTTTCAGGGGTGGACAGCTTTGGTAGAAGCATATAGAATCAGGGGATTAAAATTGAAATTTAATTTTTTAGTGGTTAAGATCACACGTAAATAGAATATGCTATAATATACTAAATAAAAAATATCTTGTTGTTGTTGAATATAAAGAAGCAACGAGGAAAAGCAAGTCAAAAAGGGCGGAGCATGGTCCTGATTTAAAAGTCAGTAGAATCAGTAGCAAGAGAAAATATTACATGTAGAGAGTAAGAAATAAATGTTTGGCTGCTGGCTCTTTGATCTCTGATACTTAAACACGCCATCATCTTAGAATCATCGTTATAATTTCTAAAATACCCTAGGGAAGAAAATCGAATAAGTGTCGTGTGTCTGGAATTACAAAATAATCTTTAAACACATTCTTAAAATACTCAAGTTATACTCTTCAACAGTAATAAATTTTTAATAAAAAAAAATATATTATTTTCATCTTCTTCTTCAAGACAGACACAAAATATTTTTGTCAGTTTTTATTAGTTTCAAAGTTTATTTTCAACTTTAGAGTAATTTTTTATTGTTTAAAATTTAATTTTAACGATAAAGTGTGATCATCGGCCACGACCGACTCCATGTATGTGTTCTAATTTATAGAATTCATCCAACCTTTGCGGTTTCTAATCTTATTTTCATATATTATTTCTTTTTTCAACCATACCCTCCATCTCACTAAAACAATAATAATTTGAGAAAAACATAAAATTAAAATCCACATCAGCTTACACAGATGCTACATCGTCGGTCATTCTCGCCACAAAATCAAAAAGCAATTCACGAGTTATCCACGTGGACACGTGTGATCTCCTGCTTCGGAGCTTCACACTCGTCTCCAATAAAATCCCAAATTCTCGGAAGCTGATTCGTCAATCAGTTTTGCGACTCACTTTTGTTTGACAAAATGACCTCGTTCTTTCACTTATTTGCCTTTTTTGCCATCGCTACCGTCGAGCGTCCCGCATCCGAGTAATAAGGCTGACCATAATAATAAGGTTCCTGAGCTGTGACCGTCCACGTCATTTGTCACGTGGCAAACACCCAGATAACTTAGGAAAAACGTGCATAAATATACATGACTATCGAAATGAACTGACTCACCAGTGTCAGAACTCAAAATCTAATAAAAGAAATCACTAACGAGTGCTGTGTTAATAATGATACACATTGTCATCCTATTAGATCCTTTGTATTGTCTTTAATCAATTTCACCTGAATTCGGAGTTTTTACTCAGGTAAGTAGAAATAACATTGAAAAGCTCATTAAATATTTGATTTTGTCACTTGATTATAATCAAAATTGAAAATAATCGCGCTAATTTTGTGATTTTGGTTATTAAAGGGTTAAGGGGTTTGTGATGTGATGATTTGACGAATACAACCGGATTTCCCGCCATGAGATTCAAGTTGGGTAGTTTAGTTTGTAGGCAAAACAATTGATTATAATTTGTTTAGGGGAGAAGAAAAATGGAACCATTATGTGAATTTTGTGGGGTGGTGAGAGCAGTTGTTTATTGTAAATCAGATATGGCAAGGCTTTGTTTGCATTGTGATGGTTGTGTACACTCAGCAAATTCATTGTCAAGAAGGCATTCTCGTTCATTTTTGTGTGATAAATGCTATTCTCAGCCGGCAATAATTCGATGTATGGATGAGAAATTGTCCTTTTGTCCAGCTTGTGATTGGAACGGTAATGGTTGTTCGAGTTTAGGGCATAGGTGTCAGGTGTTAAATTCTTACACGGGTTGTCCTTCCTTGTCTGAGTTTACAAGGCTTTGGTCTTCGGTTCTTGATTCCATTTGTTTAGAAGATTCTAGTACTAGCTGGGGTCTCCCAACTTCTCTGTCATTCAATGAAAATTGTGGAAGTGGGAGTACTTGTTTGGAGCAAAAAGATAATGAAGGGTCATTTGGGTTGGTGACGGCCAAGTTGAATGAATTAGAGCCTTCTTCCAAGTTTGAGCCTTGGATGGGGAATTCTTCTACCATTCCTCTGAATCCAAATTGCATGCCTTACTGTAGTGATCAGGCACTATTTTTCTTTGAGGACTCTGGCAAGCCAAAGGTTATTTTACAACTTTGTTCTTGAATTGGTGTCTAGAGGTTTTTGTTATTGAGTTTTGACTAACTAAAACAGTACTAATATTGAGGGATTTATGTTTATCTTCTTGTGCTGCAGGGTTGTTCCGATTTCAAAGATCTTAAACTTCCCGATGGCGATGATCTCTGTGAAGATCTCAACATCGATGATGTTCAGTTGAACTTTGAATCTGGTGATGAGATATTTGGCTGTTCACAAGGTCAATCCAGATACCAGTTTGAAGATGTAGGGACCAATTGTGTATTAATGGAGAAAACCATATCAGTCACTGAGTCTGATGGTCCTATTGAGAATGCTCTAGAGGTTCGCTTTAAATTTCAGTTTCTTGCATCTTTTCCGTTTGGCTATTCTCTTCCTGTTTTGCATATCTTATTTTGTGTTTTTGTTAGAGAAATAATGGTTTCAAGTGTGTTTGTTTTGTTCATTTCACCATTGTCTGTTGCATTTTGTCTTTTTGGGTCTATTTTTCGGTATCTCATACAAC
Source organism: Murraya koenigii (assembly GCA_025617385.1). Classification (NCBI taxonomy): domain Eukaryota; kingdom Viridiplantae; phylum Streptophyta; class Magnoliopsida; order Sapindales; family Rutaceae; genus Murraya; species Murraya koenigii. The sequence continues at coordinate 19,684,503 of CM046815.1, forward strand.
AAACATAAAACTTTTTTGTTAACAGTTCCAGTCTCCATCCATCTCACTCAGCTCAAAATAGTATGTACAAGATTCAACACCTGATTATCTGGTTTCCGCGTGTCTCAAATGCTGATTATCTGGTTTCACTATGTCATCTCCTTTGTACTGTTTCATCCATTGGAAACTATCCACTATCCATCCTTAAATTAGATCATCACCAAATTGAGACAATGCATTTCATTGCAAACACTGGAGATTATTATTCAGTTTATGCATGGCTTCAAAGTTCAAAGCACTAGTAGTCTTTTCAGCAAACTATTGATTCTTGCTTTGACATGTTAAGCATAATATTTATTTTTAACCAATGACAATTTATCATATTAAAAAAGACAAAGAGGAATAATGATTTTGATTTTTAAAGAACTAATTAGTTCAATTTGTTAAATGCTTATTACTTATGAGGTATACTCTATAATATTGTTAATGGTTGTGAAAATAAGCGTGGTGCCATCTCATCCTTCTATATTCTGTCCAGGCATCATCATCAGGACAACAGGACTGTGTGGCTTTTCAATCCTCGTCTGTTAATGGGGCTGCTGGTGTGGTGCAAACAATAAATAGCAGTGCTAATTGCATGCTTGTAAATCCTAGTTGCAGCAGGAACGTCAGTCTTGGATTTCCTTCTGGCCAAGTCCCTTCAAGCATGTCACTTTCGCTATCCAACCTCACTGGTGAAAGTACAGCTGCAGATTATCAAGATTGCGGATTGTCACCAATATTCCTAACCAGTGAATCACCATGGGAACCAAATCTCGAAACTAGCTGCCCTCAAGCAAGGGATAAAGCAAAGTTGAGATACAATGAGAAAAAGAAAACACGGACGTAAGTGCTTTAGTTCCATTTTTTTAATGAAATTTGGCATGATGTTTGTGCATTTTAGTAAGTATCTACACTTTCTTTGATTTCCAGAAATTTATAAAAATTCCAAGTCATTACTTGGTTGTTTGTACTTTATAGTGCTTCAACTAGCAAGACATGTACAAAATATTCTTATGACATCTTTTTCACAATGTTTTCCATTTTTCCTATTAGCCTAGTGTGTTGTTGCATCTGTAACGCCCTGAAGTAAATGCTTTTATGACACCTCAAATTTTCCAGGTAGATATGTCTTGGGAATTCTATTGATATAAAATATGTTTGATTCTTAAATCCTATTATAGATTATATCTTCTCGTAATATCAGAATATTTTTATAACAATTAAAACTTCTCTTGGCAAAAAAAAGCTTTGAAGGCATGAATCTATGGGAAAAAGATATGCCTTAAAGAACAGCAAGTTCTATGGACATCTTTTTAAAAATTTGGAATGCATTCCTTTAGCTGCCATCATCCTAAAACATTTAGGCATTGAGACATTTTCCAACTACGCAACATACTATGTAGTCAATAAATTTTTCATGACCTGGATATTGATTTGTTGTTTGCATTCTCATGGTTCATAAAAATCTTCATCTTTGTAACTGTTCTTTTCAAGTTCACCTCCTAACAGACTTTTCTGATTTATTGTGTGTAGGTTTGGTAAGCAAATAAGATACGCCTCTAGAAAAGCCAGAGCTGATACTAGAAAACGGGTGAAAGGTAGATTTGTAAAAGCGGGTGAAGCATATGATTATGATCCTCTTGTGACGAGGAACTTTTGAGCTACCAAAATTTTTTCCCTTAGTTAGTGTGACCAGTATGAATTGATAAGGTACTAATTTTTCCTTCTGCAGAGTGTACACAGATCCTTTTTCCTGTAACGTTAAAGATTTAAAAATAGAAACAGTTGTTACATCATGTATACTAAATTGAATTATGCCTTAAATCTCTGAGTACCTTGGACCATCTGTTGAATTTCTTTTCTCATTCGTATCTCACTTGTTACTGAATTTATGGTGTAAGGTAATCTGAATATTGTAACCTACATTGTCAACGAGAAAAATATTATCGAACATGTTATAATGGATTTAATAAGTGAACCAATTATCATTCTTGTAGAGCTTCTATTAAATGAACTTCAAACTCAGATGTGTGACTTGGACCAAGAAACTTCACCTCAATGTGCTCAAGATGAGCTTCCACTTTGATTAGTTGGTTCACTCTTTAGAGAAGAATTGTCAATCATAAAATCAAGGATGGAAAAGTTTAAAATTAATTGCAGAATATGAGATAAGAAAGAAGTTCAAATCTTTTCTTTGAAATTTTGACCAGTAGGTATAAAAACTAAAGTATTTAATGTTATTGCGTGGCATTGATGAATAACTTTAGGATGTTCCAGTGTTTTAAAGAAGCTTTGTGCACGACAACTATTTCATGCTTATAAACTTATCATTTTCCTCCATAGTTCAGATTTTTTATGAGAATGAACAATGTTAGAGACGTACAATGTGTTTCAAAGATCTGAGGAATTTGTTCAATTTTTTGCGATATTCACAGGAATACTTTTCTCTTCATTTTGCTATTACATTTTTATTGTGTCATTTACTCGAACATATAAGTTACTTTGAAAGTTTTTAAATTGATGTTGTGATTGCAGGTCCTAGTTACTCTACTGTAATTTCTGAGAGAGAATGTAAACAGCAGATTCAACCTTAATCTTTCCACAGGTTTTCTCTCTTTGTAGACACCGATATTATCAAGTACTTCTGTTATTCATGTTTCATTATTTCAGTTGTGGGTTGTGGTAACTTTAATCTCTATCATTCCTGGAAGCACTACTTATATGCCACCATGATGCTGCCTCCTCTACTGATCTCGCTGCAGGGAAAATTCCTTATTGCAAGTTCAGTTTTGACAACATTATTTGCATTTATAGGTCTGTCAATTTATGTTCCATGTAATAAACTTTAATCTATACTAGCCAGTTTTGAAACAATGACTTCCCTTCTAAGTATAAAAAACAGTCCCTTGCCTTTATATTTCCTCTTGTGAACTTGATCGGCATAGTTTTTTTTTTTTTTTTTTCGGGCTTAGACAAATAATGATATCAAATTTGTATTGAGATTCTAGTGGAGAGGCCAACTAGAGGAGTTCTATGTTATGAATTTAATATATTATCAGTGTATATTCTCCTCATTCTGTATCTTTACCAAATGATGTCCATGTGTAGAAAATGGTTTTGTTCTAATTTTACCAGCCATGGTTAAAACATACCGATCACTGTAATATCTTTGTTGTCAAATTATGGCATTCAAAAGCCAATAATAATTAGCAAGTTTCCATTCCGCTAGCTTCGTTGCAGTAAATGGCTGAATTTTGATGGTCCTTTCATGAGGCTTTCATATCTGTTACTTCCTTTATTATTCTGGCATAATCTTTATATAAGTTGATGACAAAGGCACCTCGATCTCTCAAGCCGGTTGGTTATTAGTGATGCTAATCTGGTAACGTAGCAGGTAAGGTAGAAAATTTGGCCTCAATCGTAATTCATAAAATGACAATGTTATGAGAGATTGGCATGTACGTTATTAACATTTTGCTTCATTTTTTACTCATTTTGTTTGGAATGGGCAAAGTAAGATGCCAGCAATGGAGATTAGAGAGTTGATTTTGTGGTTTGCCATGAACTGCCATTTAAGGTCAGTTTCCTGACAAAGTGTTGAATTATTGAGATGTTACCATCTTTATTCATTAGCATCACCACATGAGATTACTGGGGCGCTCTTCTGATGACAACTTATCTTGGCATTTTTTACTGGGGCGCTCTTCATTACCCACCGACAACATATACAATTACAAAAAAACTACTGTTTTTACATTTTAGCAGGGACCACCAGCTGAACGAGATCATAAAATGATTGTCTTTTGTTTTGTTGAATCTTTTTCAAACTCCATAGATAATTCGACAAGTCAATTATTTTTTTTGGTGTTTCAGAATATGGTTAATCAAGATGTTAATTCCGTGTTTCAGAATACGGTTAACCAAGATGTTAATTAATCGATTGAGCATTTGTACAAACGCAACTCTTTTAAGCTGACGGCAGATCTCACCATGCATTTCTCTTTCTAATGTAAAGCCATTTTTGTCTTCACGATGGACATGGATGACTCAGTATCTCAATTATGTTCCATTTATATAATTTGATAATAGAAACACATTATCTGCAATACTGTGTTAATTTTACCTGCAATGGAGTGATTTATCTTCAATTCTCTGTAAATTTTTTTTTAACTAGGCACCTAAAACTTGACCTTTTTATGCAGCGAACAAAATGCATAGTTTTTAACTTGAATGCATTCAGATGGAGTGAGGAGAATTTCCATAATGCTTGTAAGCCAAAAGCAAAAATGAAGATATGTGCAGTGATAGTGAAACAGAAAAAAAAATAAAAAAATAAAAAAATAAAATAAAAAACCGAAAAGGAACAGCTGTATATTCATACATGAGTCATTCTGGCTTACATAAGTCAGTATATCTATATTCCTAAACTGCCCTCATCTTCCATTTTTCCTCCTGGAATAATAATATTTGGTTTCCATTTTTGCAACCCCTGGCACAGAGAAATTGCATACCCAAAATGGAAAAGAAGATCAAATAAACTGGAAAGGCCTTTTAAGCTTTCTTGAGCACTGACTTTCAACCTTGGAATCACACTGCCTTCTTCTCTCTATCAAACTCTCCATTGACGGAAGCAAGACCTCAGCCGATGCTCCGATGAGATACCGATGCGTAAGGTTTCGACATGTGTTACAGAGAAAGCACCTAACATGCCTAAGTGCTAAGAAATTAGCTTCATGCACCCATTTATCACATCTTCTACAAAGATATGCATCATCAGCTTGGCAATACAATGAAGCCCTGGAACCGCAGAGCTCACAAGACACAAAATCAACAGTGTTTGCATTAGAAGAAGCACTTCCTTTGAAGCTGCAGGAACCAGCAGCTTGGTTTGCCTCCTGAATTCCTCTGCACATTTTGCAGCAAACTCAAATATTACACAGATGACAAGCTGGTTTGAACTTCGAATGTTTGATAATACGGCTAGCCCTTTTATAAGCTTGTTACCACTTGGCCTTGATGAATGTGTATAACAAATAAAATATCACATGCAGTTAGAATTTTCTAATGTCGACAGGATGACATGAATGCCACTAATTGACAAAACTGTAATTAGAAAGCATAAAATTTGAACTTGTGGTTAAGAAATTGCTTTTACAGTAAGTTGAGTAAAGCTAACCAATGGAATCTGAGGTATTAATAAAATGAACTGTTAGTCCAGTAATTTTTTAATGCAGCAGAAAAAGCTAAAACATGATTAAGCTGCAAGCTTTATGAGATGGTTGGACGGTGGTTATGAACCATGATTTTTTTGGATGAGTGGTTACCGAGTCAATTTGGTTCACTAAAGAAGAAATTGCTTGTATGGTGTAAAATTAAAGCACTTTCTGAGTGGTACCCACTAACTCAATTAAGAGTTTTTGAGAAGCAGTACAAGTCGAGGAGGTTGCAAGTGATTTTGACACATTTTTTATTTCATAATTTTCCTTCATACCAATCACTTTAGGCCCTCAATTGAAGGAGGCTACGTGGAGAGCTCACACTGCATTTCCTTGTCCACACAATTGTTCACAGCTGCTGCATACGTATAAGTCCACCTGTGTGGCTGAAACTTGAAAGCTTCAAGCTCTTTGTATACCGTCCATTAAGCTCTTTGTATGCCGTCCATTGCTCAATTTGTGACTGAATCCAATTACAACTGACAGAATGTTGCGAGTGAACATAAAGGTAAAATGATCTTCCTTTAGCCATGGCTCTAGCAAAAGCTATTCTGTTCTAACACGCCATTGATAGCCGGCCACAAAAGGGTAAAATCTTTGTGTCATCATTCAAGTGCTACCACCTGTTAAATTTATTTCAATCGTTGGTGGACTGATGAAAATAATTGGCCAACTCTGAATTCATATTCATAATGAAATGAACTCAAATTTGTACACACAAAAAGCCAATAGGTGACTCAATTCTTTGTGTATTGATTTATATATGTACTGCATATGCAATAAAAGGTGCATGCATTTTAGGCCAAACAAACTAAATCTTTTAAACACAACCATCGTTTCTTTTTTTCTTGTCCTCCATTAATTGCTAGACATTGTTTGTCATGTATTTGCTCAAATTATGAATGCTAGAAATTTAATACCATGTGTTGATACACTTCTTCATCGTCCAACCTGTCATTTTTTGTTTCAAAGTGGAGGTGTAACACAAACACAAGGATTGTGAATATCACCCATTTGAATACTATTCTCATTTAAATATATCTTACTCTTAACATATTGATAGAATCTCAAGCATTAGCGATAATACGATCGCACAAGTCCGGTGAAAACACAATTGTTTAATATGTATGATTCATGCACCAGTTCAGATTATAATTACTGTTGATCCTGTTTTCCCGCGTCCCTTCAAACAGTGTCAAAAATCTTCTGCTCGCGTCTAGCTCGAGCTCGAGCAGGACTGCCTCCCAATTCCGATTCCTCTGTCCTTTCCAGAATGGAAGTCTCCCGGACCTGTACTCACAGAAAACAGGGTCAGGGATCGCCAGATGTTGTTCCGACGAAAACCCTCCGACGATCAAGTTAGTGATCGGATTGTTCTTTTTTGTATCCCTCTTAGTTAGAGAGACCGGAAGAATGAAATGGGTATTTTTGTCTTCCTTTCTGAATAATAGAATTCCAAGAAAATCATAGTAGAGAGAAGTAAGAATCAGAAGAACCTATTTGAATTTTCGGAACCCCCGCAATTTACCTGTCCGTTTCCTTTTATCCTCCATTTTTCCTGCCCTTTCTTCCCTGCGTCATCCGTTCCCGCGTCAGTGGTGTCTAAGTCCCTCTGACAGCCGGGATTAGCGTAATATTCTCTGGAGATGCGCGGCTATTTTGTTAACATGGCTCACATGGCCAGATCATCATGTCGGGCGTGCGCGCAAGGAATGATGACACCGTGGGGGCATGTGCCGGCCATCGGCAACAATACCGCCACCATACCATGTGGGTCCTGATCAGACATCGAAAGGTGTGCGGGATTCTGAGGAAACGGGTCAGACTGTCCTGAGTCGGGTCTCGCATTCCATTTGTTCTATGATTGGCGTGGCCCAGTTGTGCTTGAGGACTTGACTGCAGCAAGCAAAAATGAAAGCTCGGGTCTCGATCAGCTTTCAACTTCCTCGTCTTTGTCCAGCCTTAACCGGGCCTGATGACCTCGAGCAGGCAAGAGAGCTCGGAGCTCAGACGGCTCTGAATTCATCGACCTTGACCAACTTTGACGTCTAACGAGACTGTCTTCGTGTTAGTGGTCGGGACTTATGTTAGAACTGGGTTATCCTCGAAGTACTTTATTCGAGCTGGAAGGGTATCGAGAAGACCTGCCCGATATTACCCAAATAATTACTTTTTTTTTTTCGGGTCTAAGCAGGTTCCTTGCTTAAGGGAAAAGTCTTAATACATTTGAAATTAGGTTTGAGATCGTGACAGTTCCTGACCTGGTGCTGTTGAGTGGGTGATAATTTCTTGAAATAATTAATATTAATTGCTGCGGTTTCATTCCTCCGTCAACTTCTTGATTGACCTGAAGGCTACGGACATAAATAAATAAATTTGTTCGGCAGATGTTTATGTATTTGATAAGAGTGGGATTAGGTGTAGAGAAAAATAAGAAAAAATTATCTTCTCTTTATCTATCCACTTTTTTTCTTCTCTTTCTTCTTTTTTTTTCTCATATTTTCCTACGTCAAATGTCAAATCTCTCTCTATATAATTATATTAAAATCAACTTAAGGGATGTTTTCCAAATAATAATAATAATAACTTGTGGGAAAAGTTTACAATCCAACTCTTTCAATTTTTATTTTTATTTTTTCTGAAATGAACTTCACAGCACTTTTTTTTTTTTTGTCACAAGAATGGAATAGAAATTATGTTGTTTAATTATACGCACGTTGATATTAATTACAATAATTAATATACTTACTTGCACACCAAGCGGAAGGGAAATTATGATCACCTGTAAAATCAAATTACTGTTTTCCAGATTGGAAGGTAATTACAGCTAAGCTGAAAAGTTACATCTTGGCACAGCGTACAACCCAATAGATTGGAACGATTCTTTAAAAGAGTGTCATTCTCCAATCTTGGAATGGTAATGGATCGGGTAGGCGCTGTCCGAGCTTAAATCCGATAATATAAATATAAATCTAAACTTTATAAAAATTTGAATGTTTAAAATTAGGATTGGATCTGTCGATCTGACTTGACTCTAATAAGGTCAAGGTTGGGCTCAGACTTTGTTCAGATCTGATTAATTTTTTTTAATATTTAAATAATTTTAATTTAAAATATTGTAATATATTAATATTTAAAAATTTTAAAATTTTATTAAAATAACATAAATATAAAAATTATTCTAATTAACATCTTTATCATAAATTATATAAATAATTAAATATAAATAAAAATTAAATTTAATTCAAATAAAAGTATAATTTAATTCAATAATTCAACTAAAAAGCTCATTAGTTTAACAAACAAATAAAAACACATAATTCGATAACATAATTTAAATAAGAAGTTCTGTAGTTTAAAAATAACAATTTACAATCCAACATGAAAGAAAAAAAAATTACTCCAATATTTATGAGCGTACGTTTAATTTTTTTTTAAAGTCAGGACTGGGTCAAACTATATAAAACCTGAACTCTGGTTTAAATTTAAATGAGTTTGATATGTATAAGCCCAAGCCTAAATTTTAGTCCTTAGATTCGAACCCAAACCCTAAAAATAAGGGCCAAGTTAATTCGATCAAAATTAATACCAAACTTTTTTTCTATCCCTACCCCTACCTTCGCTGCGTAGGGATACAATTCCCGTTATGGTGCAGAAGGTGTCTTTAAACAGTTGGATTCAACTTATTTGAATCCAATGGTTGGGCTTTTAAATTTAACCAAAAAAAAAAATGAATAAAAGAAAAAAGGGGCAACCGGTTGAAATTAGTGGCAACAAAAAGAAAATCATCTTCTCCCATCTTGGGCACGAAATCTTCTCCTCTCTTCCTTTGATCATAAAACAAAAGGCACTTCTCTCACTCTACCTCTGCTCTCTCTCCATCTCTCTCCCTGCTCACAGTTACGCTGCTGCTCTCGCTATCGCCGCTCACGCTCGCGCTGCTGCTGAATAGGGTTTGTAATTAACAAAAGATCATTTTTGCCGACTAATGTTGCCAATAACTTTTTTTTAAGAGAGCGGTGAATATGTGCTAATTCGAAAAGGCCCGCATGGAAATAGACAGAGCAGTCTGGGGGTCACTAAACAGGACTATCATTAGTGCTGGAGAAGATGCTTTAATTCGTATTTGGGATACTGAGGTACGGGTTATATTGCTTGTGGAATTATTTTCTCTAATACTTGGTCAAATTAATTTTTTACCTTTATAACCTGAAACATTGTTATCCTCTGGCTCTTGTTCAAATGAACATAACTATAGTTCTTATGTTTTCACTTGTAACCATGCCACCAAAATTTGAACTCCTTATTTTGAATTTCATTAAATTTGTTTATGTTTTAGCTTACTTCTATATCAAATTTGCACACTGGAAAACTGTTTAAAGAGTCGAACAAGGAAACTGGTCGTCGAAAGACTATAACATCACTTGCAAAAGCTGCTGATGGATCACATTTCCTCACTGGTTCCCTTGATAAATCTGCTAAGGTAGTGTTTCATGAGAAAACAAGATATTTTGGGTCTTGCTTTTTTAGATTGTGTATTATGCTATTCTTGGTTTATCTGTTTAATTCTACTGCCTGATTTTTTCTTGCTTTTCTACAAATGCTTTTTCAGCTTTGGGACACCAGAACACTGGAGCTTATCAAGACCCATGTGACAGAGCGCCTGGTCAATATTGTTGCTATGTGTCCACTCCTTGATCATGTATCTATTGGTGAACTATAAATTATTAAGTTTATGCTATTGGTCTATTTATTTGCATCATTCCTTGACAAACTATTCTTCAATTCATACTGTTCCATATGGAGGAAACATATACATGATGATCTATTAAATTGTGATGCTGGTCCTAAAAATTTCATATTTGAATAAAGAAAACTTTCTTTCCTCTGTAAGACTCTTAAGTTCTGAAAAGAATTCACTTCGCATGCACAAGTACTTCTTGCAAATGAGATTTACTATTCCTCCATTTAGAAAATATTTTAAATGGTTAGCTTTAATGGCAGTCCGCGGGTCAGTTCCAGCAAATGACAATTTGACTTTGCCCAGTATTTAATGGAATTTGTACTTTTCAGTAGACCCTATAATAAGATAGGAAATGATCTGGTGAGATGTAGTTAACATGTTTGCATGGTTAAACTTCAAACATATTGACATGGTTGTGTTAATATTACATTACATTCTTTTATGAATTATATGGAGTGGAAAGGTATATAGAGAATAAAAACAAGAGGTGTTTGCACAACTGCTTCATTTGGAAACAGATATTTTTTATTATGCAATCTGGTGGAATTGGGCTATTTTGAACTTCTGATATTATTATTAGGTGATTGGATCTTCTTTAACTTTGTAATTCGCGAATGGGTTGATTGTTTTTCCTGGGTGAAGAGATTCTGAACTTTAATTTTTCTTGTGTCTATAGTGAGGTGCTAGACTACTTTGGTTGTGAATTGTAAACTACTGAATTCCACCTATGCAACAGAAATTTGAGCAATATGATATTTAGTTGAAAAGGCTATTGAAGTTTTCATCTATCATGACAAAATGATTAGTTTGGAGGTCTTATTTGTTTCTGGTCGATTGTAGTGTGTTTGTATGTGATGGAACCAATCTTCTGCATGACTGGAGGGGGCAGTAGCACTTTAGTGTTAGTAATGCTGTATAGTGTTTATGAAGGGTTGCTTGATGTAGTCCTTGTATATGCAGCGTCTACAGGTGCCATGTTCCATAATTAGCTTGGAGGAGTTGACTTTGATTATGCTAAAATTGCTTACTCATTTGAATGCAATTCATGTATAAATTATTGCTATTTTTTCGGTTAATTTGTTGTTGTTTTGGGTTTTAATTTGCTATAGAAACTAATATTTTATTTTTTTTCTTCATTTTTAACGCAGTAGAATTGAAGTTGGTGGTACTGGATGCTTTTGAAGTTATTGAAAAATGATCTTGAAGTTTTACAACAGAAGCAGCTTTTTTCTTTTTTCTTTTTTTTATAAGCAATAGAAGAAGCTTTTGAGTATTCATGAAAATGGAAAATGTATTATTGGTGATATATAGATGAAATGTAAATTTAATTCTACTAATGTATATACAATATCATTTAATCATATGGTCCACCATTGGGTCAACATTTTCATATTTATTTCTTAATAGAAATTAATGGAAAAAGAGAGGGATGATGAAACAAATAAATTATAGAGATAAATTATCACTTAATTTATCATCGAATTGGTTGTTATAAATGGATTTAAAAAGTTACATATGAAATAAAAGATAAGAGCCAGAGAACCTCGTGACGGATGGATGGTAAAGGCGGTTTATGCACTCTTATTTTGTAATTATTAATAGAGTTTATATCTTAGTTTTTGTAAGTTTTGGAATAAAGTTTGTTGTAATTTTGAAGTTTTTATTAATTTTGAGAATTTTATATATTCTACATAAATTGTTCATAGTATAGAGTTTTCAAGTAATATATCCATGTCACACACATTCCGCAGAACCTTTTTCCGACGAGTTTTTAAAACTAACAACAATTAGTTGAAAATTAAAGATAGATTAGTTGATAAACAAACCATTAGATAGTATACATAAGGTTTTATAATAAATTTTTCAAATCTACACCCTACAAACAAATTACTTCGACTATAACATATCATATGTTAAAGTGAAAACATGTGCATTGTAACTATTAGACCATGTCGTAGTTTTATGAAAAGGTACACACAACAAAAACTAAGGGAAGGAACCAACTAAGTATCCTCTTTGCATTATTGCAAGTCTCTTTGGCAGAAAGAATTTATGTTACAATATTCATTATCTGAATCAAAATATTATATGAATAAATATTTGCACTATTATCATTCTAATAAGGTTAGTAGCAAAACATAAAACAAATAGCTAAACTCATAAATTCAACTCAAGTGATATACATACCAATTTCATTTTATACATTCACGACACTCCATTACATGAACCTGTCTCCTAGGACCTAGTAAAAGGGATGTCATTTCTACTAACCTAATTGTATTTACTCTTAAACAGAATCTCCCTAAAAATTTTAATCCACCACAAACAAATTACCATGCAATATCAACTGTTTTTATTTATGTAAATATATTCATCATGTAATTATACAAACAAAGTTGCAATGTTATTACCTTTTATCAAGCATATCTTTCTTGCTAATTAACCTAATCTCCTCGATAGAAAGAGGAACTGAAAACATGTACAGACCATACTTATATTGGCTAGGGTAAGGTTGATAATTTTCTAAAACCAACTCTCTCCCTTGCCTAAAACCGAGGTTACAAGTTACCTACCCATTCCCAATGTCCATCTCGGTAATAAGAACAACGATGTTGTTATTCCCCCATCCGCATGCGCAATTACAAAATAAATATTAGTTTACGTTCAACTGTTTTTATAACATTCCCTGAGAGAAAGCAATCAAATAGTTCTAATTCTTGGCTTACCAGGAATATCCCATTACCTGACTTATATTGGTGCCACATTTAATTCTAAGTAAAGAGAATGAGTAGAGCAGATATGTGCATTAGATGATTTCACAAACCAAATTAGAGAGCTTTCCTGACTTGCAACCTTCCACAAAACTGCTCTTCTTTCAAGTGTGCTTTAACTGTAAACAGCCGATTTGCTTATTCAACAACTCTCTAATCAGTTTGGGCACTAAGCAATAATAACAAGTAAGGTTTGCACGCAAGCAATCCAGTTCATTTTGGAGCAATAGCCAATCTTCCAACTTCAAGCACAGCGTAAGAGGGCGCTCTTAGTCTAAGGCCGCTTCCATCGATGCTTTGGAGCCTCGCATGGCATACCTCTTCCGTGCGTCTTTCTTGTGGCAAGATTGGAACAATGGAGAAAGAAAAGACATACTCATGAATAAAGTGCTGCAGCTATTCCTCGACCGCTTCGTGGTCGTGTACTTAGACGACATAGTAGTATATAGCACCATACTCGAGGAGCATGCTGAACATTTGCAATAAGTCTTCTAAGTACTTCGAGAAAATGAGCTCTACCTCAAGATGAATTTAAAAGTATTAAGCATAACATTTTACTTTAATACTTCCCTCAATCCCATGTTCCCTCTGTATGGAGCCAGTGTCGGTCAACTTTTATCATGAGATTCTAGCTCATGACCCCTAACGCCATAGCCTCAACCTACGAAGATAAAAGTCCCACTGCTCATAACCTCATCGTGAATGGCACGAAGAGGCAGACATCACACGAGATTACCTTGACAAAGCTGAAACATCCTCCCTGACCTAAGCTCACGGCATTCAAGCTAGCACTCTCATGCTTGAACTTCTTAATGTGCTCTGTGAATTGTCACAAATCTTCTTCACATTCCCAGGTGGCTTTATTTTCGGGGAGGTTTTTCCACTTCATCAAGTACTCATGGTATGCTGGCATGCCCCTTGTGTTTGAAGTTAGAAGATTGTTCATTGCTCTGAAATGAATTGGATTATGTGCGTGCAAACAGTAGCTCTGAACCCGAGGTCTTTTTAGATTTATCTAAATCCCCACCTCACTTACACCACTACTTGAGAAGAAAAACACTGCCTCACTAAGAAAAAAAAGAAAGCAAGAGATATTCAAATAGAATAGCGAGAGTTAACGTTCTTCCTTGGGAATTGCAATTATCTTTTTCCTGAATAGAAACAAAATGAGACCTTTCTCCAATCAGATGGAGATTTTTTAAGTAAAAAGAGAATAAAATAGTAAGGAGACAGAAATGGTTTTAAGTCAAATAAATGGCTAGGGCCCCGAAATCATAAGCAATAGCAAGATACTCTCCGAGAGGAATTTCGAGTATTGCACGAAGAATTGCTGAAACTCTACAGTTTTGTGTAAGAAGAATTGCGTGCTGTCTGTACAAAACTAGAAGAAGTCCGCTCAGATTGGGCATGGCACAAGCGCACACTCTCCGCTAGCCCAGTTGCCATAAGAACGAGTGATGCGCGACCCATTGACGTGCCAAGGCCCGACACCTACGATGGCACATACAACGCCCCCATCGTAAACAACTTCCTATTTGGACTAGACATATTTCAATGCCATGGGCGTAAGTTGAAACTTCAATTCCTATCATATCAATTCGAGACAATCAATTGTATCCCCCTCAACGTGAGGCTACCCAAAAGAATGAAGACAAGCTCACTTGGGTGGAAAATACTGGCAAGCTTAGATTTTCCAGTTGGAAATCCATTAGAAAAGTTGTACCTTCACAATCCCCTCTCGCTTCATTCTATGCTTGAAAGGATCAGGAACAGAGGGAAAAACAGAAGTTGATACAAGCACAATGACTAACCAAAGGGCTTCGAGGCTTTGGTAGCTCTTTATTGCCTTCCAATTTACTTTGTCCGTTACTATAACGTCCAATGAACTCCCCTCTGAATCCCGTATTCACACATTTCAAATAATTTGGTTTCCCTTTCATCTTTAATTGCATGTCCCTTGAATAATAAGTTATTATCTTTTTATATAATAATAACTATTTCTTCCTCGTCCTTTTTATTGCCCTTGTGCAGCAGCTGCCCTGAGGACACCTCATCCATGTCATCCCATTCCATTGTATTTTCACGAGCTCCATTGTATTCTTTACAAGGCAATCATGACTTCAACCTCTACACACTATAGACAACCCTCTTAGTCATTCTCATAAGATCATCTACATCAACAACCAGATCATTAACCATCCAAGGGATTAATACTACATCAGAATATCCCGTCTCATCTAATTCTTTATCTCAAGGATCAATGGCCCCTTCGAGACATAATTGATTATCTCCATTTGATGGAACATGAACTAATACCTTCAACAAATAAATAAAGACCACACAAATAAGTTTTCAACTATTGTTTCAGCATCACTAATTTTTATTTTTGCCAACGAATTCATATAAGCCACTATAAGCTTTTATACACTTCTTAATCTACACAGACGCATTCGCTTATATTTAATTTTGTTCTAATTAACACTACAATATAAATCTTATACTATATTCAAATTTCAAAATGTTTGTCTTTTTTACATTATATTTGTTTGGGTAAATATCAGACAGGCCCCTCGAAGAAATATCAGACAGGCCCCTCGAAGCCCTTCCAGCTCGAGTAAGAGACCTCGAGGACAGGCTAGCTCGAGCAGAAGTCAGGATGTCAAAGCAGTCAAGCTCGAGCTCCGAGCTCTACAATTTGCTCGAGATCATCGAGGAAGGTCAAAGATTAGTCAAGCTCGGGGAACTCAGAGCGACTCGAGCGCCTAGCATTCCTTGCCTGCTCGAGGTCGTTCCTCAGGTCAAAGCTGGTCAAGGTCGAGAGCTAAGCACTACTTGCATGCTCGAGGTCGTCCCTCAGGTCAAAGATGGTCATGGTCGAGAGCTAAGCATTCTTTGCCTGCTCGAGGTCGTCCCTTAGATAAAGGCTGGTTAAGGTCGAGAGCCGAGCACATCTCTCCTGCTCGCAGAGTTCCACGAGCACAGTTGGGTAAAACCCGACCCAGGGCAACCGACCCGTTTTCTCAGAATCCAGGCACACCTTTTGATGTCTGACCAGGGTCCCACATGGTGGAGTGGTGATACTGTTGTCGGTGGCTGGCACGTGCCTCCAAGGCGTCATCATTCCCTGCGCACTTGCCCAACATGGTGATCTGGCCACGTGAATCGGGTGAAGGGGACAGCCGCTCATCCTTAGGGAATATTCCGCTAATCCCGGCTGTCAGAGGGACCCAGATACCACTAGCGTGGGAGTGGACAGCCTGGAAAGGAAAAGAGCGGGAAAAATGGAGTATAAAAGGAAACGAAGGAGAACGTTACAGGGGTTGAAAAATTTGATTCTGAAGGGTTGGCATTTCTAATTCACAAAAGGGGTTGGAAGAATTGAACCCGAAAGAGAGGTTGGAACTTCTTATTCAGAAAGGATCTGTAACTTGATACAGGTTCTTCCTTTTCAAATTTCTCTCATCTGACTTTCTCTAAAAACACCATACATATCCAAAAAGGGGGGGCGAAATAATACCCCTTTCATCTTTCCGGTCTCCCTCACTAAGGGAGATACCAAAAAAGAGAAACCCGATTACTGACTTGAGCATCGGAGGGTTTTCGCCGGGAAACGCCCGGCGACCCCTGACCCGGTTTTCTGTGAATACAGGTCCGGGAGATCACTGTTCGGAAGAAGACAGCGGAACTGGACGAAGGAGGCAATCCTGCTCGAGCTTATCGCGAGCAGAAGGATCGAGGTACTGTTTGAAACTGCGAGCAGAAGGTTCAGACATTCCTGCTCGAGTTGTGTGGAGGCACTGTTGGAAGGTTCGAAGCACTGTTGAGGCACGTGAGAAAAACTGCATCAACAATGTTTTAATTTAGGAGATAGTTGTGCAGGCTCAATAATAAATAATTGTTTGTGCCCATGACCATTTTTTCACTATCCACTTAATGAACCTCCTGATCTCGTTCCTGTTCCACAGTGACAGAGGGTACATCGATCTATCTCTTCGTACCTTCTCATGCACGACAGAATTTGTAGTAAATAATTCAACTGTTACCACATTTTCTTAGACTTAACTGTTGCTCTCCTCAAATGTTCAATTTTTTTTATTCATTTTAATAACCTAAGTTTTATAAGTTTATATAAAGTAATAGAGTTTTTATTGTATTTTCATGTATAAAATGATTAAATTACATATTTATTGAATATATAGAAATATTAAGGAATAAAATGTTATTACTCCTTTAACTATTAAAAAAAAGGAATGCTATGGTTTCGTCTAATTGAAATAAAAATATGTCAATATATTATATAGACGAAAATTTGCACAAATATTTACAATAAACTTATAAATTAGCTCAGACAAAAAGTTATGGGTTTGCTCCTGTTACAATTTATACACAACTTTAACATATGTTTTTGTTGATCCATCCACCATTGAATTCAATAAAATGAGTGACTTAGTATTTGTCTCAAAATTTTAAGTTCAAATACTTATTCCATTAAATATTCTCTTATAAAAAAAAAATACAACCACATATTGAAAAATTGAATTCAATATAATATTATCTAAGATCATGTTATGTATATTTTTAGCTAATAGTCAAAATATGCATTAAAATTTTTTTTGGCCAACTGGAAAAAAAATTTTTGTATATAAAACAAATCACATGAGACTTGAAAGTATACATTAAACGGGGGTAAAAGGAAAAATTTAGGGGTATTTAATTAGTAATTACATGAAAATATAGCAATAAACATGAAATATTTTACTTAAATTATGCAATAATAAACATAAAATATGAGTACTTTCTAACATTTGACATAAAACATTAAATATGAAACTCTAAACTTGTAATACGAAACTTGAACTTAAGTATGCAAGGGGATAAAATGCAAAATTTGGGGATATTTAGAAAATAATTATATAAAACACGGAACAATGAACATGAACAATTGACTTAAATTACGCAACATTGAATAAAAAATATGAGTACTTTGTAACATATTAAACATGAAACTCTGAACTTATAATACGAAACTTGAACTTAAACATGCAATAGGGGATAAAAAGAAAAATTTGGGGGTATTTTTAAAATAATTACATGAAACACAAAACAATAAATACAAAAAATATTGACTTAAATTATGCAACATTAAATACAAAACATGAATACTTCTGTAATAGTAAAAATAAAACATAAAATATGCAACAATGACCTTATAATATGAAATTTGACCATAAACACGAAATATGGTATAAAAATAAAAATTTAAAGGTATTTTCATAACAAAGACATGAAACAAGGAACAACAGACATGAAACATTTTACACAAATCATGCAACAAAGAACACAAAATATAAAACATAAAATATGTGTAAAATTATTAATTTATAATATGAAATTTAAATAGAAATATGAAACGAGGTATAAAAAGAAAAATTTGGGAGTGTTTGCATAATAAAGACATGAAACAAAGAACAAATGACATGAAATATTTTACACAAATAATGCAACAACGAACATGAAATTATTAACTTATAATATGAAATTTGAACAGAAATATGAAACGAAATACAAAAAAGAAAAAAAAACTTGGGATGTTTATATAATTAAGGCATGAAACACGAAACAAAAGATATAAAATATTTTACAAAAATCATGCAGCAATGAGCACAAAACATGTGTATCTATGTAACAGTAAACATAAACATAAAATATGAAATTAACTTATTATATGAAATTTGAACACAAACATGAAACGGGGTATAAAAAGAAAAAAAAACATAGGATGTTTTCATAATTAAGACATGAAATACGAAACAAATGACATGAAACATTTTACACAAATTATGCAACTATGAATATAAAACATGAGTACTCTGTAACAATAAACATACAACATAAAATATGAAATTATTAACTTATAATATGAAATTTGAACAAAAACACGAAACATGGTATAAAAAGAAAAAACTTGAGGGTATTTTCATAATTAAGGCATGAAACACGGAACAAAGTACATGAAACATTTTACACAAATCATGCAATAACAAACACAAAATATGAGTTTCTCTATAACAGTAAACACTAAACATAAAACATAAAATATAAAACATAAAACATGAAACTATTAATTTATAATATGAAATTTAAACACAAACATGGAACGGGGTATAAAAAGAAAAAAATTGGGGGCGTTTCCATAATTAAGACATGAAACATTGAACAAAAGATATGAAATATTTTACACAAATCATGGAACAACGAACACAAAATATGAGTACTTTTGTAACAGTAAACATAAAACATGAAACTATTAATTTATAATATGAAATTTAAAGACAAACATGGAACGAGGTATTAAAAAAAACTTGGGAATTTTTGCATAATAAAAATACGAAATACGGAATAAAAAACATGAAAAATTTTACACAAATCATACAACAATGAACACAGAATATAAGTTCCTCTGTAATAATAAATATTCAATATAAAATATAAAACTATTAACTTATAATATGAAATTTGAATACAAACATGAAAAGGAGTATAAAAAGAAAAAAAATTAAGGGTATTTACATAATAAAAACATAAAATATGAAATAAAATACATAAAATATTTTACACAAATCATGCAACAATGAACATAAAATATGAGTACATTTGTAACAGTAAATATTAAACATAAAATATGAAACTTTTAACTTATAATATGAAATTTGAACATAAACATAAAACTGAAGATAAAAATAAAAAATTGGTGGTATTTAGATAATAATTACTTGAAATACAAAACAAAAAATAAAAAATATATTACACAAATCATGTAACAATGTACATAAAACATGAATTAAACTTTTAATATTTTTTACACACTCTTTTTATTTTATTTCTCATAATATTTATGATAAAAACTATTTTTTCATATTTACTTTAATTGATTTTTTTTTCTTAGTGTTATTTCTATTTTTTCCTAAATTTTTTCCCTTATAAATTTTTTATTTTAATTTATTTACAATAAAAAATAAATTAATGGCAGCAATCGGTTTGAAAAATAGGTTGCTGCCGGTTAAAAAATTTGTTGCTAAACAGAAGATTGAGCCGCTCTATTCAGTCGATGTATCATAACCATCCCCATTAGCCAAAAACGAGAGAGGACGGAAATTCATATTACTTCTCCTTTTAAAAAATAGAATTGCTCCCCACGTGTTCAAGATTTCATAACGACCAAGCAGTAGTTACTTTTGGGTGGGTCAACCATTATGGGCGACCCATGAATAAAAACAGTAACTAAAGACAACTATCAAATAATACAATACTACAAAAATGTAAAATAATGACTCATATGTTTGACGGTTGTTACATGAATCATCAGAATATCTTACTTTACAATGATTTATATTTTTTTGTAATAGTTATTAAATGTTAAACTAGATTTTTAATGACAGTTCTATATAAAAATAGTTATTAAAAATTTATATCTATAATAATAATTATTTTATACCATTATCATTAAATGTTAAGTTAAATATATTCTTCTATATAGAAACGGTTATTAAAAGTCTGTATTTATAATGATGGTTATTTTATATAACTGTCATTAAATGTTAGGTTAAATATATTCTTCCTTTTAACGACGGTTCTATATAGAAACAGTTATTAAAAGTCTATATTTATAACTATTGTTATTTTATACAATCGTCATTAAATGTTAGACTAAGTATGTTCTTCTTTTTAATGACGATTTTATATAAAAATGATCATTAAAAGCCTATATTTACAATGATAGTTATTTTATACAACTATCATTAAATGTTAGGCCAAATAAACTCTTCATTTTAACGACGGTTCTATATAGAAATAATCATTAAAAGTTTATATTTATAATTATGGTTATTTTATACAATCATCATTAAATGTTAGGCTTTTTTTTAATGACGATTCTATATAGCAACGGTCATTTAAAGTGTAATATTTATAATAACGGTTTTGTTATAATAATAATCATTATATATTGTTTTTTTTAACTTGACTTTATTATTTTTTATATAAATATTTTTTTATTATAGTTTAATATTTGAATGACGATTTCTTATAAAACTTCATCTTATTAAATTGAAAAAGAAACTATTTTTTCGCTAAGCTTTTCCACTTATATAGTATTTGGCAGTGGGCTTTTTAACGTGTTAGATGTTTTTTATCACAAAAAAAAAAAGAAAAAAAGAAAAGACCGTGCTATCGACCAATCAAATTTGATCCACTTAATCCGTCTAATTCACACAAATTCAATTTGTAAAAATTCGATTTATAGATTGATAGATTGGAGAGTTGAATTAGATTAAAAATTTGAGAATCCGCGGTTGATATATTAGATGTAGATTTATTTATGTAAATCTATAAAAAATCACAATCCCGAAAAAGTAAAATAAATATTTATTTAATTAAAGAATTAATCTTATAAATATAGTATTACTACTTGTTAATAAATAAATAAATAAAATATAATTATTTTAATAATATATTATATATTATCTATGATAATATAAAATAAAAAATAAAAAAATTAAATAAACATTCCTAAATAAAAAGTTCATTTTCGTAATTTATTTACCGTTCATGTATTACTTAAAAAATAAATAAATAAAAGGAACAAAAATAACATGCATTCTTGTTCTCATTCACAAAATACAAATGAAAGAGCAATTGATTTGAGTTGCTGGAGAAGGCATGCAATAAGAACAAAAATTTGAAAAGATAAATCAAAGTACATAGACTTACAATAAAATAAAATTTAAAAGATTGTTACCTCTTTTGTTATCTCAGGCAACCTTCAGCTATTGATGCCACTAAATAGATGTTGAATGTCACTTAAAATTGAATTTGATTTTGAGGAAAATTGAATGGAGAGTATAAACTAGAAAAAAAATATAGAAAAGTGAAATAGATGAAAAGTGACAACTACTCTCTCTATAGGTGAAGAGTAGTCTGAATTAGGATGGGCAAACCCAACTCAACACAATAGATCCAATCTAATCCAATTTAATTTTAATGGGCTGAGTGAGTTAATTGATCAATGTTTTCGAATCTAATTAATAATTATGTTGGGTTGGGTAATTACGATGAGTCCATCTAACCTAGCCCAACCCATGTATTTAATATTTATTTATTTTAGAGTTGTAAATATTCTAGCTGAGTTTATGGTATCTTATAATTTTAATTTTGAAAGTAAGTTGGTTTCAGTTTCTCTTTATTTTTTATTGAATACTTAATAGTACATAGTTATAAATCACTTATATTTTATTATAGGGCATAATACTAGTTAATTATTTAAAAGGTCATAATCTAGAATTCAAAAAAGAGATGTGCGAAACAATAAATAAACTCAAGGAACTCATTGTCAAAATTTTCTTAATTTTAAGATAATTTATTTTTTAGCTTTTTTTATCAAATACTAGACCATGAATGAAATTTTCACGTTATAATATATTTATTTTTAATTTTAATAAGTTTCATTTTAAGGGATGGTTTAATCTTGATTTAATCTTCAAATTTTCAACCTAATCAACCCATCCCAACCCAACCCAACCTAACATAATAATTTAAGGGATGGTTTAGATTGAGTTGAATATGTTTATTCAGTTGGGTTAGGTTGATTTTATCTCAACCTATTCAATAATGGGTTGGTTTGTGTTCACAAACCCTACCCATCCCAACCCATGCCCGCCCTAGCCTAAATGAAAATATTGATTTTGAGGGATGAACATTTAGTTGCTGTGAGAAAGAAAGGAAAGCAAAAAAAGATTAGGTTTGGTAATTAATAAAAATGGTTTTAAAATAGGGGTTATGATAATATGCATGCAAGAGCACATGCACACAGAAAGAGGTCAAATGGAATGTTGCCACATTAATAATTAAAATATTGGATTGGATCGGTTTTGGTCAGTTTGAGATGCATTGTAAGTTCATAACTAAAAAATAATCCAACAGTAATCGATTTGGTTCAAATAAATCCCAAACTAAAATTTTAATGATACAAACCAATCCAATTGGTTGGTTTGGTTCAGTTTCGATCGAACATCTAGCATGTGAGGAGAACATTTCCCTCTTTATAACTTTTATAAGCAAATTATCTATCATGCTATGTGTAGATATGTATTGTATGACCATATATTTTTTCTTTTACCACAGTATCTCTTATGAAATTGTACTTAGTCTCTATGTATTTTAATTTGCTATGGTATTTCACACTTTTGGGAAAAAAATAGTAGCTTGACTATCACAGTCACTGCCTCTGAAGCATTTTAAAAAATATGTAGACTTCCAAAAATCTCTTAATCTAAACAACTTCTTGCACTACTGCTAAACATGTTATATATTCGGCTTCTATCATCCGCAAAGCTGTGCATGTTTGATTTGTATATCTTGAGGTAGATTTGCACTCATCCAGATCGCCACCCCAGTCAACATCTAAATTCCAATTAAGCGTAAATTTCCTTATTGATAGCGTAAATAATAATTTGCAATGCCTTTATAATAGACAAAATCCTCTTGATAACATGCTAGTGCTTCTATCCACGGTTTGATTGGTATCTACCGACCAATCCCACAGCGTAGCAAATATTGAGCCTTGTATACATCATTGCATGCAAAAGACTTTATATGGCATTAGAATAAGGAACTTTAGCCATTTTTTCTTTTTCTTACGGAGTCTTATGGCACATATTAAGGCTTAAAGTTTGTTCTTTAGCAATAGGAGTATCCATGGGCTTGCAATAAGCCATGTTGAATCTTTCAAGAATTTTTGTAAATTAAAGCTCTTGTGATAAATTAAAAATTTTTCTTGAACGATCCCTATGGATTTTAACTAGGATTGGCAAAAAGCCTGGTTCGGCCCTCTACATCAAGACGTGGATAAGGGCTTAAGGGGAAAAAAAAATTTGAGCCATGCCTAACTCTCTATTTTAAAAAATAAATTTATAAATTAAAATCTAAAAAATAAAAAATAAAACTTAAATTCCTAATTCATAAATCAATGATAATTCAAAAAACTTAAACTTATATTATTAAACTCTTTCTTAACTCTTAATAAATTAAGAGGGTACTTGAGTTAAAGAATTCAATATTAAAAAATTAAATATGTAAGCTTTTATTCACTTTATTTTCTTTATTTATTACTTTATTTTAAAATAGTCATTTCCTTCAATTCATTATTGATTATTAACTCATTATAAGTTTATAATAATTTAAAAATGATTAAAAAATTTATGAAAGCCCAAACCCGGCCAGAGCCCTCCCATAGCCTTAGCAATGGGCTAGGTCAGGCTAGGGCTCAGCCAAGCTCTAGCCTGACCTTACAAGTGAAATGAAGTTTCCTAGCCCTTAAAAAGCCTAACCCTTCAAATTAAGGATCGGGCGGCTAGCCCATAATTTTTTTACTTTTTTTTAGATACTTTTAGAATAGAACTCTAATTCTTCATTCTTTGTTAACAATATTATATTATTATTATTATTCCATCTTTATGTTGAATTTGATTGTAAGGAATTTAATAAATTAATTTTATTTAGCTTTAATAACAATAAAACATGCAACAATCTAGTCAAATTAACAAGTAAATAAATCAAATACAACCTCCTAAATTAATATAAAATAAAGATAAATTTTAGTGGAGTGAGTTGTGATTATGTGTGTAGTGTGTGCGTTTTAACTTTTAAGTGTTTTATATATTTTTTTAATTTTAAAAATTAATTTTAGAGTCAAAGTTTGGGTTATGAATTTTTTGTAAAGCCTTTACCTTGACTCGAATGTATTCGAAGATGATTTCTTGAGCCCTAGCTCGACCCTTGACCTCTTAAATTCGAGCAAAGTCTTAAAAATTAAGGCCAGGTCAGTCAGACCAAAAGTTAAATCGGGCCATTATTTCATCCTTATTAGCCCAGGCTCGATCCTTATAATTTGCCATATTTAATTTTAACTTCTAAAATATAAATAGCTTTGCCCATATCTTTCATTTAAAAATTTGAGAATAATCATTCCTTAATGATTTTGACAAAATCTAAACAATTTCCAACTATTAGAATGTCATCCACATGTAAAGATAATATGTGAAAATTATCTTCGGATCTTATAACGTATATATAATGATCTACTTTAGTCATCTTGAAACCATGAGAGACTATAGCTTGATGACATTTGAGACACCATTGTCTAGAGGAATGTTTAAGACTGTAAATCAATCTTTTTAACTTGTAAATTTTGCGCTCTCAAATTTTGGCAACAAAACTTTGCAGCTGTTCTATAGAGATCTCTTTCTCTAATTCTTCATTTAGAAAATACAATTTTAAGATTCATTTGATATAATTCAAGATTTAAATGTGCAATGATGGCCTGGATTTGTCATATAGAAGTAAACCTTACTACTGGTGGGAATGGTTTTTTTATAGTCTATACCCTTATTTTAGGTATAGCCTTTAACAACTGAATGTGCTTTATACCACTCAATAGTGCCATTCTCCTTACATTATACACATAAAACCACTTGTTTTTAATGGCTTAATGGTAACGTAGAAGATCAACCATATCCCATACATGATTGACTTTCTTAGATTCCATATCTTCTTCCATCGATTTCATCTACAATTCTTTAGTCGATGATTTAATATCCTCATAGTAATTATTAGGCTCATAGCTATCATCAGAAGTAATCTTGAAAGCTTCACACTTTATCTTAAAACAAAAATATGGGATAAGCTTACAAATTTTTTTTTGAGTTGGTTCATTTAGTAAAACTAAATCGTTGGGTGTTTCATTCTCTTTAGGAATGAAAGTTTTGGCAAAATTTGAATTTGTGTTAACACCCACATTGGAAATGTTGACCTATACGGTCATACGGTATTTTAATTTTAATGATAACAAATCATATATCAAGAGTAATGTAGAAAATATATATATTTCACAATCTCACTAGTTTTTAAAGGACAATAATCGTTTATGTGAGATATAGTTCAAGATACTCAAGGACAAAGGTACAAAGCTCATGATGTCAAGAACAAGCATTAAGGGTACTATCTTATGTAATTTCTTTTGTTATAATTAAACTAGTATGATTAAATTTGTGCATGATTAAGCATTTACAAGCTCAAGTTAATTCTCATGACATTTTAAATAAATCATTATTTTCATAATGTGAAGGTTTTATATTAAAAGGAAAAATGATTTTATGAAATTGTTATTTTCAAGTTTATGGGCTAAATTGAAAAATTTTTGAGAACTTTAAAATTAAAAAGTGTTGTTTGAAATTCTAAAAATTGACCTATTTGAAAGATTTTATACAGTTTTTAGGCTGTAGCATAGTTTCTAAAAGTTTGGAGCAAAACTGTAATTTTATAAAAATTTCACTATGTTACTGTTGCAAGCGATAAACCGAATAATGCTAAACGGTAAACTGGTTACTTGAATTGAAGTCTTTGGATTCAAAAACGATACCAATTCTCCATAAATGGCAAATTGCAAATTGATTATTTAAAAATTCAAATTACGGCTACAATGGTAACCTTAACTAATAAATCAGCTACGCCAAAAGATAAGCCAGTTATGAGCAAAAAGTCAATAATGGCTTAATTTCCTCTCCAACTATAAAAACCCTAATCAAACTCATCTCAAAGAGAGTTCTCTATTCTCTATCAAGTTAAAACTTCTTCATACAAATTATCTTGATCTTTCTTTTGCTTATCTACATATACATTGACTCATTGGTAAGCTATCATTTGTACATTCACTCTAAAAGAGAGTATTTGTTGTAATCTTTAAATTCATTATTAAATTTATGTGAATGTAAGTGTTGGAAACGCTTGTGAAAAAGTATGTGTGAATGAAACACTACTTGTAAAGGTTTATTGATATATTGGAAATCAATTATAAGAATTTAAAGCCTTGGGAGGGTTGGATAGTGAAATCCTCAAGTGTAGTTTGGTTGGAGGCATAGACGTAGGCGAGGTTTACCGAACTATGTAAAAACGCTTATGTTTGTTCTCCCTATCCTTTATCTCATTATTTATGTTTTGTTTAAAATTTAATTTTATTAATTTGATTGAGGCATGTGTTTGAATCAATGTTTGTTGTTAATAATATAAGTTTTTAAATACCCAATTCACTGCCCATTTGGGTTGCATAATTAGAATTTTAGGATGTGATAGGATTAAAGGATTATTTAATTTATAAAATCAAATGTTTTGTCAACTTATTCAATTCTAGACAATTCGTTCTCTATAAGTGTGATATCTCATGATTTCAGTTCATTCACACTTCTATCTAGGGGTAGGTAGAAAACTGAATAATTGAGTCGAATCGATGAACCGAACAAAAATCGCTTCAACTCAGTTATATTAGATTCAGTTTGATAATTCATTTGGTTGTTTAATAACTTAAATTAGATGATTTGATTTCGGTTGGGATCGATAAAAACTGAACCCAAACTGAGGATCAAGTTCACGAGCTAGAAAAAAAAAAGTATTGGCATTGGTGCCATTTCTCGTACCTATAATGTTGAAATTTCAAGAGTAGCCCATTTAATCACTCCCATACTTCGAAAAATTGCTCGTCTTCACTCTGGGTAAACTCTAAGATTTCCCTACGAATAATGTAATACTATTAGCAGGCAATGTGTTGAACCAAGAACGAGCTCTATCTTTTAAAGGAAATGGAAACAATCTAAGCTTAACATCTTAATTTGAAAAATTATCATATTTAAAAGTTTGACAAACAGCATGAAAATCATTCTAATGATTGTATGAGTCATCATTTTCTAGGCCATAGAATGATAGGAGGCAATTTAGCACCCATGGTTTTAACTTGAAACTCCTAGCAGCTACATTTGGGTATCTTATATGCATGATGTACTTAAATTAGCTAAGGGACTAAAGTAGTCCTTAAATGGCCTCTACTGGGGGTGCTTGTGGTATTTGTTGCAAATCCATTTCAATTTTAACAATAATTTCAATTTGCGATGCAATGTGTCTACGTGTGCGACATATTTTTTCTAGTTTGAGGTTTAAGTGTTTTAAATTATGTGATAGTGACTTTAGACCATGCGTGCAAAGTACACGTATAAAAACAAAATTGAAAATAAAGAAAGAAGAAATTATGATACTAACCCTATCACGCTGTTACAACCTTGCTATGAAAATACACTGAAGTGCTAAAAATACACAAAAAGAAGAAATAGATACATGAAATAAAATAAATTAACTGAAATTAAAATAAATTACTAGGCGGTTAAACCGACCATATAAATTAACAAAAATAACTTAAAATAAATCAACTGAAATTAAAATAAACTAATAAACAGTTAAACCAGCCATATAAATTAAGAAGATCAACGAAAAATTACAAAGAAAAATAAAATGAAAATAAAATTATAAAAATTAGAAGAAAATTACAAGAAAAAGTTATTGAAAAAATAAGAAAAATTAACTCTACAAATTAAAATGATTTATCTCCCCGGCAACGGAGCCAAAAACTTGTTATGCAAATTTTATTGAACTCACAAGCACAAGAATCTATTGCAGAATAGATTAATGATAACAAATATCGATCCTATGAGGAGATGAATTTTAATTGTGTAGAGTTATTATTATTATTATTATTATTTTATAGCCTTGTAATGAAATTTTTTTTTATTTTATCCTAAGATTTAAATTAAAATGGCGGGAATAACTTAGAAATTAATTAATGCAATAAATTATTTGAGTTTCAGGATTCACACTCAACATTTTACCGTGGGCTTAATATTTCTTTTTAGTTCTAATTAATTTATGAGGAGGTAACTCTACTCATCATAAACCAAACTCTAATAAATATGATATCAAGTGCTCGTTGTACCAGGAAAAATAATCATATGTTAAATGTGGTATCAAGAAAACGTTATGCCAGGTAATAATAATCTAATTGTCGACAATGTGGCAACAATGCCCACTAATTAACCTAGATAAATTTTCTGTCAACACTGAGTTAAGATTATCTATAGAAATTAGAAGGAATTTTCTGTCAACACTGAGTTAAGATTATCTATAGAAATTAGAAGGAATTTTTTCTCCAATAAATCTAATATAAAATGCTCATCGTATTGAATAGCAATAATCTTGTACTAGAGAGTCGGTATACCAGTGCAAAATCTAAACAATATTATTACTATCTATCAAAGAAAGTCAAAACAATTTAAATAAATTAGAGAAAGTAAAAATAAACTTACTAAATTAAGCCCATGGATCATGTTGAGACTTTACCTTTAATCTAAGCTTGAAAATAAATTAGCTACTCATTTTATAACAAGAGGCAAAAAGGAAATTTTATTAAAATGCTTAGAAAATATAGAATAGAGAAGAAATTATAGAAAATGAGGCTAAAAAATGGATTCAGGGATGCCAAATTAGGAGGGGTAACCCCCTATTTATAGATACAATGAGTAAATTATGATCATAAAATGAAAAAAATTCGAACGCACAGGATTTTGCCACGTGGCACTCTCAGATTGGATGGAATAAGTCACAATGGCTGTCATTTCATGTATATGCATGTTCGGTACACGCATTTTTTTAGTTCATTCTTATGCCACCACGTCATCTATCAACGAAAAAGTCAACATCTATGATTCAGTATATTACATGTGTTGTAAGCTCATTTTTTAGTCCAATAGGCTTCAGCCATGTCATCCGTCAATGTCACATCAGCAGTCAAAGACACGTCAGCGGTCAACACCATGTCAGCAGTTAATACCTTATCAATAGGCCCACTAAAATCTTAAAATTATGATTATGCCCTTTATGTTATTCCGAAGGTTTTCAGCTGTTTTGAGTTAAAAAATACTATCCGTTTTACTGTCTAACTTCTCGTTTATCGTAAAATGACCAAAATACTCCTAAAATACATAAAATACTAAAAAATACAGACAAGCATATACAATCAATGGTCAAGGTGCTTAAAATACATAAAGTGGAGAAATTAGTGAGATTTAAAGTATAAAATAATAATAACAAGCATCAAAGATCAGTTAGTAGCGGTTTATAACTCTTACTATACTTCGTACTCTTCGACTTATTCTAGCATTTTACTATGAGATGTGGATGTGAATGTGGGGGGAAATGAATCACAAAAAAATACTTATGATATAGAAGAAGCTTTTAAAAGAAAAAAAAAAGAAAGAAAGAGACTATAGGGAAAAGTGGTGTGAAAGTATATTTGGCTGAACCAAGTGAGGATGCCTGTATTGAAAAATTTGATATTTTAAGATGGTGAAGGATAATTGCACTAAATATTCAATTTTTTCACTTTTTGCCAAGGATGTGCTTACAATTCCTGCTTCGACACTAGCTTCTGAGTCTGTTTTTAGTACTGGTTGACGTATTCTTGATCCTTTCCGAAGTTCATTGACTCCTCAAATGGTTGAAGCCTTGATTTGTTCCTAAAATTGGTTACGCTCTTCAATTGGTAGCATTGATGATGTTCATGTTAACATTGATGATTCATGCATTCAAGATTTAGAACTTTATCAAATAGTTCAATTGGTAAGTCTTTCAATTTCAAGGTTGTAATTTATGAATGTTTAGTTTTTATTTGTTAAATTAAAGTGTATTAAATTATTTTCAGAGACCTTGAGAAATCTGCACTTACGTCATTGAATTCATCAACTATGGAGATTAGAAGCTTTGAAGAAAGAAGGGAAGGAAGAAAGTCATATATTGGAGGCTTTGATTTTAATTTATAGTGGGTGTTATTTTGTGTATTTTGTTTATGGAGGATAGTGTAGTACTTTAGTTGATGACCTTTATTTTAATTTTTTAACTATTGAAAGATAAATGCAATTCACTGGGAGAATCAGAGAATCAGGTAGCAATGGATTAATTTTGACTGACCTAATAAAGTTGGTTCGAGTTGAGTTGGTGGATAAACTAGCCGATTTTTTTTAAAAATTTTAAAACTGGTTAAACTGAATCGGATTCGGTTCGTTTATTTAGAAAATCAAATTGAACCAAAAATTGCCCAGTCCTATTTCTATCTGTACGTTCAACAATCAATACATACCCTTTGGAACTTTTAGAGTATCTATTAAAAAAAAAAAACTTTTTACCTCTCCTAATTTTCTATATGTTGTGTAAATTTATTGAACTCGCAAGCGCACGAATCTATTGAAGTATAGATTAATAGTGACGAGTGTCGATCTTACAAGGAGGTGGATTTTAATTATATAAAGTTATTACTATTCTTTGTACTTGTGAAATTTCCTAGCTTATTTTATCCTAAGATTGAAATTCAAATTGTAGGAATAAATTGGAAATTGATCAATAGAATAAACTACTTGGGTCTTAGGATTCACACTCAACACTCACCATGGGCTTAATATTTCTTTTTTTTTAGTTCCAATTAATTTATGAAGGGGGTATTTCCACTCCTCATAAACCTAACTCTAATAAATATGACATTAAGCCCTCATTGTGCCATAAAGAATAATCTTACGTTAAATGTGGTATCAAGAATACGTTGTGCCAGATAATAATAATCTAGAAAATGTGGCAAGACTACCCATAATTAATCTAGATAAATTTTATGTCAATAATGAGTCAAGACCTACCACATGAATTAGAGGGAGGTTGTTCTCTAATAAATCTAGCGTAAAGTACTCATCGTGCCAAATAGTAATAATCTTGCACTAGGGAGCCGGCATACCAGTGTAATATTTAGACAAGATTACTACTATCCGTCTACGATAAGTCAAAATAATTTAAATAAATTAGAAAAAATAAAAATAAACTTATCAAATTAAGCCTATAGATTATGTTGAGGCTTCACCTTTAACCCAATCTTGGAAATAAATTAGCTACTCATTTTATAACTGGGGGTAAAATGAGATTTTTATTAAAATACATAAAAAATACAACTTGGAGAAGGATTTACAGAAAATAGAGCCAAAAAATAAATTCAGGGGTGTCAAATTATGGGGGGAAAGCCCCCTATTTACAGATACAATGAGTAAATCATGGCCATCGGATGAAAATAATTCGAACGCCCAGGATTGTGCCACCACACTCTGATTGGTTGTAACACGTCACCAGAGTTGTCATTCCATGTATATGCATATACGGTATGAGCGTTTTTCAGTCCACTAATATTCTGCTACGTCATCGGTTAACGCAAAAGTCAACAAATATGATTTAGTGCATTGCATGTATTGTAAGCTCATTTTTCAGTCTAATATACTTTTGCAACATCATCCATCAATGCCACAACATTGGTCAATGACACTTTAGCAGTCAACGCCACATCAACAGGGCCCACTAAAATCTTAAAATTATGATTTTGCCCTTTATGTCTTTCCTAAGGTCTTCAGCTGTTTTGAGTTCAAAAATATTGTTCGTTTTGCTGTTTGACTTCTCGCTTATTGAGAAATAACTAAAATACCTCTGAAATACATAAAGTATTAAAAATAGACATAAACATACACAATTAAATATCAAGAGACTTAAAATACATAAAGGTGGAGATGGTAGTGTAAAATGATAATTTTACCCTTTATAAATATATACTCTCTAGAACTCAACACTATATTTATAGGATGGGTTATGAATATAGGTTGCAGGACCCCGTGGTCGTAGATGTGTTAGGTCATGCTTTCTACCTGTGCATAACTTATAAAGTGTGGAAGTAGTTAATTTAAATGGAACTTGATTAAGTATATAGGTACTAGTCAACAATGCATCTCTCTAATAAAATATGGAAGACTTAATTACACCATTATAAACTAAACCATCTATAATAATGTTCTATTCTTTCTTTTTGAATTCTCGCTTGTTGCAGAATGCCAGGAATAATGACTTGTCTATTTATATCTTTTTCATTACACAATTCCTTATATTGTTCATAAAGGTATTCACATCCTCGATCGGTCTTTAAAACTTTAATAGAAAATTTTCACATATAGCCAGTACGGGTGGGCATGGGTTAGGTTGTGTAGGGTTTGTGGAAACCCAACCCAACCTTTAAATCATCGGGTTGGGTTGGGTTAGGTTGATTGGGTTGAAAACTTGAAGCTCAAATCAAAATTAAAATTTATAAAATAAAATATAAAACTTAAAACTTATTAAAATCAAATATAAATATATTATAACATAAAAATTCTATTCACAGTCTAATATTCGATAAAGAAAATTAAAAAACCAAATATCTTCAAATAAAGTAAAATTTGGCAACGAGCTTTTAGATTTTATTCACGGCTTCCTGCAATTATTTTTTAAATTTTAAATTCAAACCTTTTAGATAATTAATTAGCATCATGTCCTGTAATAAAATGAAAATTATTTATAATCACGTATAGTTAAGTGTTTATTAAAAAATAAAATTAAAAAGAAACTGAAACTAATTTACTTTTAAAATTAAATTTATAAGATAATAAACTTACCAAGCAATTATACGCTACCACATCAATCAATAACCACGACCTCAGTTAGAATGTTTATAAACTCTAATACAAATAAATATCAATGAAAAATTAGTTTAAGAAATTATATATATAACAAGATAAGATATATAATTTCTTCTGTTATATATATATATATATATATATATACATGTTACCTATTTCAAGCGACTCATAAAATTCTTTCTCCTCTACTGATGGCTCACTATCTAATGTGATGGTGACTATCGTAGCCAATTCTGTGAGTATATTAATGCTTCCACTGTTTCTGGACATAATGAACTTCGAAAGGGATCAAGAATATGCCCTCTGGTACTAAATGCAGACTCAAAAGCTACTTTTGATACTGGAATTGAGAACACATCCCTTGCAAATATGTGATAAATTTTAATATTTCGAATGGATCTTCGCTAGGCTCTAACAAATACCTATCAACCTCATTTTTTATTTCAATATGTACCTTCTCTTTCATTTTCTTAAACTTCAATAGCATTGCAGTACAAAAATCCTTATTGTCCTTTTCCACATCATCCATATTAACCAAAGGTGCATCATTAGAAGGTTAGTTACTATCAATACTGTGACTAACTCTAAGGTAGAATTCATAACAACGTGACATAAGCCCTTTGATTCCTTTTGCCACCTCTGCTGCTTTTGTTTTACCATACATTTCACTAATAAAAAATGTAACATAATCCAATTTATACCTTGGATCAAGAATAATTGCAACAAGAAACAATGGGTTAATGTTGTCAATTGTACCCCAATACTTATCATACTTCCTTTTCATACTAGTAGCCATACTACCCAACAAAAAGTCTTTATTTTTAGCAATGAATTTTAAAGTCACTTGATAAAAAACTCCAAAAATTTCACAAACACTTCCCCAGTCTATATCATTTGGTGGACTTTTCTTTTTTTTTTTTCCCACTCTAATCTCCTGAAAAGTATATTATATAAGGTTCATCATTGTCTACCAACCTGTCAAAAGCTTTTTAAAATTTTAAAGCACATGTTAGCATCAAGTAAGGGGAAATTTACACAAATAACCGGCCTCATTTTGTATTTTTCACAAACAACCTTTCTATATTTTTCCTATCATAATTAGCCAATCTCCAATTTTTCAGACCAAGATACCCCTGTTTGGTCACTGGCCAAAATTTTCGCAACAGTTCCTCGAGTTTTGAGACGACGATCAGAGACACCGGAGGACAAGCGTAGTCTGTAAGTTTTTTTTTGTAAAGAAATTCGGGCCGGCACCATGCGATGGCTGCGATGGCAGCCTGCCATCGCACCAAATCTGGTGCGACGGGCAGTAGCCGTCGCACCAAATCTGGTGCGACGGTACCAAATTCCAAAATCCCAAATTCTGGAATTTGGTGCGACGGGCATCCGTCGCACCAGGTTTGGTGCGACGCTACTAGTTTTAGATTATGGAATTTAGTGCGACGGATGCCTGTCGCACTCGGTTTAGTGCGACGGTACCAGTTTCAGATTCTGTAATTTGGTGCGACATGTAGACCGTCGCACAAAATTATGGGGTTGTAATTTCTGGAATTTGGTGCGACGGTGCACCTGTCGCATAATTTAGGTGCGACAGGGTGCCTGTCGCACTTGTAATATTTTTCTGAAATTTTATGAAAGAATTTTTTTTTAATTTTTAAATTATATAATTGTAATTTAATAATGTTATATTTGTAACAAAAATATGGTAGATTCTGCGTAGGTACCAGGCATGATGCAGATACCTTACGCTGCTCATTTTCCTGGGCGTATTACAAGTATGTGTAAGTTAGATACAGTCGTAAAAGCTATTGAGGGTAAGTTAACAAAACGACAGTTGCAATTATTAAAAAAGGATATATTTGGCCATTTCTTGGAGTGTCGAAGCTTTCCATTCAGTGGTGTTATTATGCATAATTTGTTGCTAAGACAAGTGGCCTGTAATGAGACAGATCAGTTGTGGTTTGAAATTGGTGAGCATTTGATATGCTTATCAATTGGAGAGTGGTGTTTAGTTACGAGACTTTGTTGGGGTGAAGATAGTGTACCAAAAATGATAAAAAAGAATCATAGGCTGCTTAATACGTATTTTGATGGTCTGTTTCGCAATTTAAATCTCGGCAAGTTCGACGAAAGGTTTGGTAACTTAGACTTCGACGCTATGGACGACATTGATGCAGTAAAAATTGCACTCTTTTATTTTGCAGACAGAGTTCTAAATGGAAGAAAAGTTCATAGTCAGATAAACTTTTCATTGGTTAACGAGGTGGATGACATTGATCACTTTCGAAACCGTCCATGGGGTCGTTTGTCATGGGAAACGATATACGACAGTCTTGACAATGCATTGTATGGTAAAATGGAGAAATTTAAGAAGACTCACTTGGAAAAGCCAAATCATAATATTGAAAAGTACAATGTTTACGGCTTTACATCTGGAGTTCAGGTACGTTAAAATTGTACTACATTAAAATTATATTCTTCGATAATTGTTTGTTAATAGTAAATATTTAATACTTTTTTAATATTGTCATTTTACTTATTGTAGACATGGATGTTCGAAGTTATTGGAGGGCTGCCATCACAGTGGGTCGTGAAAACAAAAAAAAAAGATTCCACACATTGTACAATGGAAGCCCATCGCTTCCTCCAAAATCAACTTCACTGTTGTGAATTCATTGTTTAATGATAACTCTCGTCTTGTAAGTAATATTACTTTGTGCAGTTGTATATTATTGTTTTTCATATTAGTAAATAATACTATGATTCTACTAACCTAAAATTTGGGTTGAATTATCGTAGGAAAATGTCCTACAAACCATCGAGCCGAACTCTAAAGAGAAAGCACAAAAATATTGGCAAACTGTAAAGGATTATGTTCCATATATCCCAAGTTGGGTTTGTAATGTGAGTATCTTATAAGTAATGTTACTTTGTAAATGATTATTTATGTATTTATAAGTAATGTTACTTTGTGCAGCATCAACCATCCATCAACGCACCTCCCATTATGGCTGAAACAGAGGAGAATCAAAACATCGCAAGTGCCGTTAGCCCAACACTGGAGCCTCAAGGTCTCGTGGAGGAGGAGCTTCCAGCAGAAGACCATCATGAGCAAACACACGAATCGAATGACACATATGATTTAGAGGTTATAAATCATTTATTTTCTGTATATATATATGTCATTAAGAGGTTATATATATTTATTTAAACTTATAATTTTTTAAATTCATAACAATCAAGGACAAAGTTTAATAATGATTATATCATTCGACGGATGGACAAGATTGATCGTTCTATATGTGAATTGAAGTCAGCCTTTGAGGCAGAGCGTAAAGAACACAAAGAATTTAGAGAAGCGGTGATGGGATTTATTAGTTCATATATCTGAACGCTCACGACCACTTCTCCGACTACACATTCGTATGCGGTGAGCAAATTTAATATGTCATTT
This sequence comes from Murraya koenigii, assembly GCA_025617385.1. Taxonomy (NCBI): domain Eukaryota; kingdom Viridiplantae; phylum Streptophyta; class Magnoliopsida; order Sapindales; family Rutaceae; genus Murraya; species Murraya koenigii. The sequence goes on from CM046815.1 coordinate 19,721,171, forward strand.
GTGCGTTCTTTTAGCTTTTAATCCGTTATTTATTAAATTTATTTATCCTGACAAACGGATAGGTACCAGATGATTGTGGAGTGTATACTGACGTAGATAATCAGATGATTTCCAGTCCTATGTCATTATATACTTTTTATGGGGATGTCAGTGGACAGAGCGGGCAGATTCTTAAGGAGGCGCCGCCGGATATTAGTAAGTTTGGCCGTCCATATAGAAGATCTTATGTCTTTAATAGTCCATATTTGATTCTGTCATTCAAACGAGGGAGGAACATCAATCCTGTGCCTACACTCCAATTAGTGGATCGCTAGATCGATGAACGAACGAGTGTAGATATAAATCCACTTCGAGGATTACAAGATCCATGTGTATGCAATGAGTTCGACGAGTGGTTTGTTGGTAACATTACAATGGATCGTTCAGTCCCATACTCGCACTCGTTTTTTCAAATACTTTTAGGTCATACTTCACTGGGATGGCTATGTGACGAGGTAATTTTTTTTTTAACATCAAACCATTGGTTGTGTTTGTGTAGTATGACTGTTTTCTAAATTGACCAGTGGTTTGCTATTCTTATTTCTTATGTACAACATATTCATGAGTATTATCGCTTGATCAGTGAGAGCAACTAGCAGATATCCAAATGCATTGTCTCAGTGGTTCACGATACTGATACACATATTTTTGGCTACGATGGTTTCATCGAATATATATTTGTTGTTTTTAAAATTATATGTTGTGTATTTCTGAATTCTAGTGTATATGATATTGCAGGTGTTCCTTAAGCAATTATGGAACAACGGAAATTGTACAGTCAAAACATTACAATATAGTGATAATTTTAATAGCTATATTCGTGGGCGGGAGTTCATGATGTCAAAGCAGCTGACAGATGTGGATATGGTATGTGAATTTAAAATTTTTATTTTTTTACTGTGTTAATTTGGGTGTAAGAAATACTGAATTCAGAACAATATTTTATGTGTAGGTTTTCATTCCAGTTAACCTTGGCGGCGATCATTGGGTACTAGCCAGAGTAGACTTTCGTAACAACAAAGGATGGATTTATGACTCATTACTTACATTCCGCGACGATAAAACGTACAAGGATCAATTTAGGGCATTCGAAGTCATATTCCCTCAATGGCTAGACCATGTTGGATTCTACAAGATTCGACATGACCAACAAGTCATTGAATCTCTGGAAAGTCGTTGCAGTTAAAGGTGTCCCACAACAAGAGCCTGGTAGTGGTGATTGTGGTGTTTTATATTGATGTTTACTATGTATTTAATGTTTGGACTTAGGCTCGATTTCAACAGCAATCATGGGATGTATTTTAGAAAAAAGATTGCTGTAGACATATTTAATGGTGATATTATGTTATAAACTATTGTATTCAATATAAAAAATAACATTGAATAAATTGTTTTACCAATATATATATTATGCAATATAAAAAAAAATTTAATACTCAGTACAATATTACTTGGAAGAATGCAACTAATTTTGGTTTGATACAATAGGATTTTTACATCGTTTACGGTTATGACCCGATTCGTTGCACCGCCCACATTTCACAGTTCTTCGATTTACATCCTCACCAGCAGAGGGTATTCTCAGCTCTTTACGACGACCCGGTGGTAGTGCTTCTACTGGTGGATAAACTTGCATCTCTTGAATTTCATCCGGCACTTCCCAATCGATACGTCATCAATCGGCTCCATCTGGTTGTGCATAAGCCTTTACCAATGATTCCTTGGTGTAAAATTCAGAACAAAGGCTTATGTAATCCACTCTGACAGATTAAACAAGCGAAGAATTGCATGCGCATGGATGAGCTGATCTAAATCGAATACTCTACATGTGCAAGTTTTTTTCTATGTCAACTAATCCCTCATTCACACCACCATCCAAAACATGAAATCGATGTGGAGACACGGGACGGACCATCATCATTTCGACTCGAGATCTCCTCTCGATGACTATTTCATCTCGCCTAAGTTGTTAGCCAAGTACTCATCGATTCAGCCATAAGTTTTCTATCATAAAACCATTGCTGCATTGTTTTCCTAAAATGATCAATAAGATGAGTAATCGGAAATTTTCGCGGTTCCCTCATAAAAGAGTTCACGCTTTCCGCGATGTTCGTGGTAAGAATACTATATCTCCTGCCTTCGAACTCAGACCTTGCCCAATTACATATCCCCACATTATTCTCCAAGTAATCAGCTGCACTGGAATGGAGCATCCACAGAGCCTCAAGTTATTTTCTAAATTCTTCGTGCCCATATACTTTTGCGGCTTTTATAAAGATCGGCTTGAAATCATCCCAAACAGCTCGAGACATCTTGAATTTTACTTTGATATTACCTTTCACATGGTAAAAACAAATGCCATGAGCAGCATAACGGAATACTTTAACAATGGCTCTCTTAATGGAAGTGCATCGATCGGAGATAAATACTAAGTCTGGCATATCACCAATCACTCCATGTAACTTCATCATAAACCATTCCCAAGCATTATTATTCTCTGAATCCAAAACTCCAATGGCTAATGAATACAATTGATTGTTTCCATCTAAGTAGGTTGCAACAAACATACTTCCCCGATATAGACCCTTTAGATGAGTATCATCTACCGCAATCACCGATCTAATATACTGTTTAAAACCCTTGATGGAAGATCCAAGAGCTACAAAGTAGTATAAGAAATTACCATCTGCATCTCGTTCAAGGTGAGTAACTGTACCCTCATTTGCGGCCTTCAAAACATGAGAATATTTGGGTAGTAAGTTATATGACTCTGCAGGATTCCCTCTAATAATTTCCAGACCAACTTTTCTGGCCCGATATGCTTGCTGATATGTTAACTAGACACCATATTCCTGCTGCATGTCTACTCTGATATCATTTGGTGTGTATATCCTTTTTTCTTGAATATATTTTTCAGCAATAATATGACCAACAACCCTGCTCTTTACTTGGTGACGGCTGTCAGATAATACCTCATTATGACATGTATGTACATTATCAATTCTCCGAACTACCCAATAAACATTTTCCTCGTTCGAAGTTCTCGTTGCTCGAATACGCCATTTACATGATTCCGAAGAACAGTGGGCCTCAAAACGTGTAGTTGTGAACCTTGCAATCTTAAAATCAAACTTATTCCGAAGGGAAAATTTGCGCAGCTCCAATATTAACTCATTCTTCTTAGAGAACAACTTACCCACACTAATATCATTCTAATTACAACTTCTAATAAAGTCCGGAGCAAGCAAGTTTGATGGCATAATCTGAGCAAGACTTATAAGAGGGTCAACAATCGTCATCATCGAACGGTCCATTGGAGCGATGGATCGATCGTTCGACTATTAGCAGCAATATCATCCTGACGCTCATTCTCATTGTTAGAAAGAATATCAATAAGATCAACACCCCTATCATTAACACGAACATCATCTGCTTCTGTATTGACCATGTTATTAATAGGTTCACCATGTTGCTCTAAAGATGTTTCTACTGGTAACATCTCTTCTCTAACATCAGGCAATGCAATACCATTATCATCAATAGTGTCATTATTGTCATGGACTGGAGAGTAATATTGCTGCAACGATGTTGTCCTTGGTAATACCTCTTCTTCAACATCTGGGACAGAGACTGATTCTACAAGTGCCTCAACATCTTCAACATCTTGGGTTGGAACTCTAGGAGATGTGGTAACAAATATAGGAATACATCCAATGTTGGCCACATCAGAGGCTAAATGTAATACAACCTTCACCATTTCGTCATTACATATCTCCATGGGTAGTGAACATGCATGATAGGTTGTGTTATTAGACTTCAATGTTGTCTTCAACGTGATATTATATTCATTGGATTTATCTGTAAAACCTCGTATATTCTTGATAAAAACTGAACAAACAAACAATCTTTTCCAACCAAAAATGCTGTATTCTTAGCATTCACATAATCCATCCGACCATCTGCCGATGTCTCCCACAAACCATTATAACAGAGTTCAAGTACAACTAAGTCCATTAATCCTGACATGATTGAAGAAAATAATTTTATTATACTGTTAAAAACATAATCACTAAAAATTAAAATATATTAAAAGTAATAAGTGTACGACAAGGTGCAGCTTGTATTGGTACGACAGACTGCCTGTCTTACCAGGCCTGGTGAGACAGGAACTTGGTGAGACAGGCTGCTCGTCTCACCAAGCCTGGTGAGACGGGCACTCTGTCTCACCAACTGTCAGACAATCCCAAAATATAAACCCTAGCTCGCAAACGATACAGCACATAAATTCATAACACTTATATAAATATTTAAAACAATTATATTACCTTACACGCAGTTAGGTAAAGAAGCTCTGATCTTCAGTTATTGAACGGTGTTTGTAGTTTGTAGGAACGGTGATTGGCTAAGGAACGGGTTGGCAGTTGCAGGAACGATGTTTTAAATTTATAGTTCTGTAATAAAAATTAAATATGGAGGGTAATTAAGGAAATGTAAGTTTTGATTGGCTATATTTGATAGAATATAAAGTGAATGGTTATTTGTGAAATTTAAAAGTTGAGGCTGGTTATTTGTGTAAATTGCCCATCAAGTAAGTGGAGTTCCACCTTGTAGGCAGGTCTAATGGCACTATACTCTTACTTTCAACATTTTCATGCTCATAACATTTCTTAAATTTTTGTAACCGAGAGGCTGAAGATCTTACATATTGCATGGCATTGTAAATACTAGCAATTTAATCATGCATGTCCTTCATCACATCAACTACAATTAAGTTAACAATATGAGCACAACATCTTATGTGTATAAATTCCCATCTAGCACCAGGCCATCTCCATTCATATTTTTCAATTTCTTTTTAACATGACTTGTAGCCACATCATTTGAACTAGCATTATCAATAGTGGTTGTAAAGATTCTTTTAATACCCCACTCCAGCAAACAACTCTCAAACAACTTCCCTATTGTCTCTCCTTTGTGGTTGGGAATTGTAGATAAACTCAATGTTCTCTAGTGTAACTTCCATTCATAATCAATAAAATGGGCTGTAACAACCATATAATTGATATTTTGAATAGAAGTCCAACAGTCGGTGGTTATACAAACTCTTTGGGCATTTTCAATAAATAGCCTTTTCAAATTAAGTTTCTCATCTAAGTAAAGCTGATAAATATCCCTAGCAATTGTTCTCCTGGAAGGAGGAGTGAATTTTGGACAAGCAACACTACAGAAATACCGAAACCCCTCCTTCTCAACAGAATTAAAAGACATCTCATCAAGAATTACCATCCTAGCACATGCTTTTCTATATTCTTCCTTGTTAAACCCCATGGCTATTAGACTACCAGGAGCACATATATTGCTTATTTTTGCATTCACCAAAACTTTTTGCTTTTTATCCGCTCCTGCCACAATATTATTATATTTTGGACATTTGAATTTCAAATGATTCCACATATTTTTAGTCCCAAAACCCGATCACAAGAATAATCTTTGTCACAATAATTACCCTTACATCTGTTACCTCCGTTATACTTGGTAAAATGCTCCCACACATCTGACGGTGATCTCCTAGGTCTTCACTTTTTACGCTCATCATTATGATTTTTAGATGTAGGAACATTAGGATGATTCAGTTGCAAAGTCAAATAATTGTCCATCTATTAAAAAATAATAACAATAAATGAATAAGTATTGATAACAATAAAAAATATATATTTAAATAAAGAATTCATTTTATAATGTTTTGTCTTCTTATAGCCATTAGTTTTGACTTCGAATGCTCTATATCCGAAACATGTATGTTCATACAATTAAAAAGTAAATAGATGAATAAATCTGAGAAATACTTTGACTGAGAATTGTGGTTTGAGAGAACGACTTTAGTTTTAGAATTAGAGTTTAGAATAATAGATACAATAATGAAATAATCTCTTTTATAAAAAAATAAATAAAGGATAAAAAATAGATTAGGTCTTTAGGGTTTTGTAATTTATTATTATTATTATTATGTGGGTTGAGTTAGGTTAGATAGGTTTATTATAATTAATCCAATCTAATTTAATTATTTATTGGGTTTGAAAAAATTGACCCAATTAACTCATAATAACCCATTCAAACCATTAAAATTAAATTATATTGGGTTGGGTTCATTGGGTTAGATTGAGTTTACCACCCCTACATATACCCAATAAACCTTCTTTAGCAAGTCTAGACATTCTTTTTTACCCTATATGATCCACATGCCATATATCACATCCACATCATTATTACCAGAAGAATTAATTAATGAAAAATAACTATCATTAAAAACAAAACCATTAAGTTTAGTATCTAAGATTATAAAACCATCCAGCATATATCTAATATAAACAGGATCAAAATATAAAATAGTCTTCATACAAGCGTTATGAAATTTAAATGATAATCTAATATAAGAAGAAAGAAAATTGAAACCAAGTTTCATCGGATCTTTGGTGCGGATAGGACTTCGTGGAGGAGAAGGAATCGATCATCTTAAAAAGTCAATTTACAAGTGCCTATTTCTTTTACTTTAACCCTAGAGTTATTCCCCATGAATATCTATCTTGTCCCATGAATTATCCGATAATACTCTACAAAAGTTCATGACCTTGAGTTATATGGTCTATTGCTCCTAAGTCTGCTATCCACATAGGACGAGATTTAGTCATAAAACTTGTAATATAATTACAATTCAATAAAGTGGAGTTAGGCTTTACCTTTTAAGGCTAAGTGCACTCATAAGCGAAATGACCTATTTTACCGTATTTGTAGCAACTCATCTTGGTCTTGTCCTTCTTTTACCAGTTTGCTTTCCCTTTGGATGTTTTTTAGCACGTGGTTTCCTTTTATTAGCACCAAGTTCTTTTTTTTTTTTTTTTTGGAATTCTTCCTTTTTCTTACATTGAAAGCCTAAAGCTTTATGGGAGCTAGGTTTAGTCATATAAAGTTCGCTAAAAACTTTAACCACTTTTAAGTGCTTAAAGTCTAGTTCCAGCTGATGTCGAATATTATAAAAGTTTTGATCTTGTCATTTTATGCTATATTAACTCTCATATGCTCCTAGATATTAGGCAAAGAACGTAATTACTTAGAGAGAACGTAATTACTTAAACTTGCACTACTAGAAAAATGACATTTACTGACACTTAGTTTATTGACACTTAGTAAAAAGTATCAGTAATTATGAACAAATGCACCTATTAACAAGTAGGTATTAGAGGTTATTGATACTAGTGTGTCAGTAAATTAAATATCAATAATTACTGACACTAAAGTATCAGAGATAAAAAAAAATTTATTAATAGTTGTTTTAGTTGCAACTCGAACTTAAGACTTCTAAAGTTTAAAATTTTAATATTCGAAACGCAGACCATTGAGTCATGTTGAATTAACTTAATTAATTCGTTTTAAATATTTAAAAAACAAAAATATAATAACAGAAACATAAAAAAACCTAAATGCTCGATATCTTTAACTCTCACCCAGATGCTTTCCCCCGTCCACCTCTTCGCCTCCCTCCAGTCTGCGCTCGTCCTCTTCCTCTTCCTCTTCCTCTCCCTCTCCATCCTCCTCTCTGAATCCACCTCATTCCTCCCTTTTCCCTCCGATCTCTTCTTCACCCTCACCGCCTCCTGTTCTTCCTCCAGATCGGTGTTTACTCTGTTCGAAGATATGGTCAAGTGCATGTTGCTCTGCAATTGCCGATCTGTTCTCTTCTCCTTCCCTTTCTTATCTTCTCTTTTTAGCGTTTTCGTTTTGCATATCACCTGTTCGATACTGCTTTGCAGTTTCTCAATCTTATTACTGACCTTGAATGGAGGACTTAGAAGCTCGGGAGTGGATTCGGAGGCAGTGAGGAGACGGCATCCCAATCGGAGGTGCTTGAGGTTGCCGCGATTGAGAGAGCCACTTGGCACAGTAGGCGTTGATGATGGCTGGGGTTTCGTTGGTGGTCCAGCAAGGCGGTGGGATGTCACCCTTTCGAGAGGAAGTGAGGTTCCTAGACGTCTTAATCATCGAGAAATCGGTCGTGTTTGCAGATCGGTAGTGAGGTTCCTAGACGTAAAATTTGATCTAAAGGTAAAATTTGTTATTATTATTATTATTTTTTAATTTTTTTGAATATAATTTTTTTGTTTCAAAATTGGAGTTCATTTGTGTTTGTTTTTATAGAGAAAGAAGAGTGCTGGAGTAATGATATTGAAAATCAGCGTTTGGAATCTCCAGAAATTGATAAGAGCCTCAAGGATGAGGTAGCGATTCATTTGTTTGTTTTGAATTTTTATTATGTATGTGGAAGCTGATGTGTGATCGACGAATAGCAACTGCTATCAATTTGCCGGAAGGCCCAATTGAACCCCCAACACCCTTATCAATTGATAAGTTCCTGCTCGCATAGCTGCAATCGCTTGCTTGTTCTGCCAGATGACAATTGCAGCGACTTCATTGTGCTTTCTAAGAAACAAATAGACTAGTGATTTACATGTGCAATGAATTGTTTGTTGTTGATTTTATTGGTTTTTGTATAATCAATTTAGTTGCAAAAATTGCTTCTCATGTGACTCATCTTGCTTTTTATGACTGATTGTAATTTTAAAGGGATAATTGTTGATTTAATGCGTGGTCGATTGTCAATTGTTATATTTTGCTTTAGCTTATTTGTTGGGTTTCTTGTGTTTGTCTCTATGTTCTTAGTTCATGCTTGAATTATTCCACAACCAATTGCAATGTTGAGACTTCTTTATCTCGAACTTTTTTTTTTTGGTTTTTTTACTGTTGGTTATGTTTGAAAAGTGACCCATTGCCATGATGGTATCAAACTATAGGTACTTGGATAAGGTTTGAACTCCCAGACTCTGTTTGTACTGGTCTCTGGTACCAAACCTTTAATCTTGTATATTTGCTAACTAGGAGAACCACCTCTAACTGAGAGAGAGAGTACTTTATATGATACCCTGTACTATATACCCTGTACTGTTTCGGTGTTTCTAGCACGCTATGGAACTTCCATTCGGATCCTCCCTTGCGACACAACGGAAAGTTTGAGGTTCTTCCGGATGCAAGTCGTCTTCTTTGATAATGGACCAACCTAACTTGGATAGGAAAAAAGAAAGAAAAATTATATTCCAGAATCAAGAAGTACTTTATATTTTACCCTTTATTATATGACAATGAAATGATATCTATGTACAAAATTTAGCATTTGAAGATATGATGTTAAAAATTATATGCACGGTTTCTTTGTGCTATCCATCTTGAGGATCCCGGACATTGGAACTTAACAACTTTTTGCTTCTTCCACTTCCATCCTATCATGTGAGTCCAAGGACAAATTATTCCGCCTTTCTCTTTATTTTCCATGTGCTTTTGTTTGGATTTATTTATTGGTGATTGAAAATTTTACCGTAGACTAGAATTTTCATTTTTCCGTTTGTTCACTAAATTGTTTTAGTTTGGATTGATCTTCTTGCAGGTTTGGAACCGGTTCCAAAACGCAGGATCAAGTATCAAATACCTCGGAGGAGTCAAGAGAAAAGCTAGAGCAGAGAGGTAGCAGTCTATGCCAACTTTATGTGGTTTTATGTCCGAAGAAGTTGAATTTTCGGTCTTTGTCAATTCTATCGCTTTCTACAGACATGTTATTAATCCTTCTTCTTGTTTCTTAGATTTGGGCTTCCTATGCCATCTTCGAGTTAGTGATGAGGAGGAAAGAGGAAAGCTCGACTCACCGATTTGCACCATATCCCAAAACGGACTCTTTGGAGGAAGACAAAAGAAAAGCTAGGGCACTTCGGTATGTATTATCGCAAATGAATTGTTTTTTCCGTTATTAGCAGATTATTTAATAAATGTCTAACACCGTCACGTAATACAATGGTTGGTTGACATGCATGACTGATGTTGGCTTTTTCTTTCCCTTCGACTTTTCAAAACCTCATCTAGTTCTCGTGTCACAAGTGAATGGCAAGGGAAATATTGAAGTCAGTAAGTCCTCTTGTCTTATTACAAGCACATTGGAGAAAATGCTCTTACAAATTTGCTTTCTAGAGTACTCGACCTTTATTTTGTTTTACATAATGAATGCGCTTATTACCGGTGAGGTCGGTGGAGTCTCCTAAATCGAAAATGCCTTGTGAAATCTGCATGTTAAGGTTTGTTTTGAAAATAGAGTTCACTTTAGCATCTACCACACCATTTATGTTCTATTTAGTCATCTAACCTTAGGAATGACGTGGCTTAATTCATGTATGTATCTGCATATTTTCAATGATCTTTCCTTATCAATATTCGAGGTAGTGCTTTCCTTGTCAATATTCGAGGTAGCTCGTTGTGCTTTTTGCTTTTGGGTATCCGGACATCATAATGATTGACAAATTTAATAAAATTTGCATCATGTTGTTAGGTTGTCATTAGAATGGATGTTCGTCGCTTCTGAATTTTATGGCTCGGATAAGACTTATGATCCGAACTTCAAGGAAGAGGTGAGTTATTGATAGTTGGCATGAGCTACTTGTTTGGTTTAGCGATCATGATTTGTTGTCGGATTTGCATATTCATTTGAAGTTGTTGCTCGATCATCTTTGATTGGTTGTATGCATTATTTAAGCCAACCCTTTTGGAGATTTTCATTAACTAGTTATCTGTTGCTATTATTGTAATTCTGTTCTGATCAACTTTCTCCTTAGGTGCCCAATGTTTTTTGGTAAAATACTTAATTTTTTTTCCTGTTTTCTTAATTTTTTTGGTCTTCTTTTGCAGAACAATGATGGTTCACAAAAGATCTCAGGAGATGCACTCAAAGATCTCTACAAGTCTTTCATCTCTAATTATCCTATTGTATCAATTGAAGATCCATTTGACTAAGACGACTGGGAGCCTATTGATTGTCACGTTATCGATGTGGATGATCTTTATTTTTTTTTAATATTTTAATCTTCCTTAAATTTGTAGATGGAGAGCCTGATTTGTTTTGTGTATGAAAGTAATGGTGTTTTGTCAAAGAACCCATATGATTTGGGGTGTGTACAGAATTAAGTAGTAAACTTTTTTAAGAATGTTTGGTGAAGAAAGCCAAACAAAAGAGCCATAATGTTTTGTTAGAAATTTTATATATAATTGTTCATTTTAGCAGTTTACTAATATTCTTTTTTAAATAATATCATTAGATTGACAAAACTTAAAATGAAAATAATAACTAATAAAAGTCATTGATACTAAAAATGTATCAGTTTCATTGGGGTGATTATTTTATTGGTATTACTAACTCGTGATATTATAGTAATAGTAATTATTGATACTATAGTGTCATAAAATTTGTAATACTATGGTAATAGTAATTCCTGACACCACATTCAAGTGTCAGTATTTTTCTGACTCCCAGATCACTGACACTATTAATAAGTGTCACTAAAAGTAATTAGTGATACTAAAATAGTATCACTAAAAGTCATTTTTCTAGTAGTGTTGCTACTTGTTAGTCAAGTTGTGTCCAATAGAATTGAGCTTTTGAATTATGTTTGACATCTCCCTCAAATGGGATATGTTGTCCTATAGTATGGTTATAGAGGTTCTGATCAAAATCAAACTTGATTGTTAGCTTAATGTTCAAGCTAAATGCAACATAAAGTAAGGAAATAAAATATCTTGTTTCCAAAACAGATTAGAAAACAAAGGATTGTACCTTATTTTTCTTTCTAATTTGATAAGGCCTTATTTATTCTTTATGCAAGTCACTCCAAATCAGATTTAAAAACCTGAATAACTTTGATAAAGCAATAACTATCTTGAACACTCAATTAAGTCATATTAATACCTTGAACAAGGCATGAATTTAAGATGTGATCAATTAATCCATTTAATGCTTCATTCGTTTTGTTAGTTCTTACCCTTGTCATTAGACCTCCATGGATGTTCAACGAATCTTGTGAAGCTTTGGCAACCTGGTCTTCATCATTCCCTCATTATTGAAAATGAATTTTCCTCAAATCTTCACTAAAATCAAAGGCAGATAAATCAACAACATTAAAGTTTAAACTTACTTTATACTCTCCTAGAAGATCCAACTTATAAGCATTGTCATTGATCATTTCAATCACATGAAATAGTCCATCTCCCCTTGGAAGTAGTTTTGAATGCCTTTAAATAGGAAACTATTCTTTCCTCATATATAACCAAACCCAATCTCCAGGTTAAAAAATAATTATCTTGCATCCCTTATTAACTTGGTTAACATATTGTTCGATTCTCTTCTCAATATTTTACCTTGCCTTTTCATGGCAACCTCTATTTATTTATATTAATCCTCCACGCTTCGACTACTTTGGGTAAGACTTTACAGTTTTTGGTACAAGCCTCGGTAGTAGTGGCTAAGTACAAAATATCTTCTCATCAATATATTTATTTCATCCCACGTCTCGACAGGACGTTCCCTATTCCACCTCTTATTTGTAATAAATTGATCCCACCAAGTAATAGCATGATGAAAAAGCTCAGTCACAACTAATTTTACTTTTTTTGCCTCAAAATAATTATGGCAATCAAATACAAAATTCATTTTCTTCTCCCTTTCAAGATATACTTCTAGATTGGATTTACCTTGAAAAGATAAGATCTTTATCTTTATGTCATTCACACCATCATCTTGATGCCTAGCTCTACTAAGACTACCTATAGAAGTCTCCCCTTCACCGGACGCATCCCCATAATAGTCACTAACCTCTTCTCTAGTTAGAGTTCTCTCCCTTCCATGTGCTTGGAGAATATGTTGTGGTTGCCCTACACGTACGCACTCTACTTGATCCAAACTCTTATGTATATGCTCTAATTCAGCACTCATCATTCATTTCATCTCTCCCATCAAAGCTTAAATTTAAAAATTTTGAGCAGCTGACTGTTGATCCTCTACATTTATACTTTGTTCTTCGTTGTATGACATAGTTAAAATCAACAAAAAAAATATTAGAAATAATATATAAACAACCTCACTTCTTTTCCTTATGTGTTTCACTTAAGAGAATGATCGACCTAATTCTCGTTCTTTTCCAGTGCACTCGCTTTATATCATTGACACATAAAGAAGGACGCTGTGGGAAGAAAACAGCCCTAGCTTCTGCCCAGCTGATCATTTTGCTGGCATCTTACATTCATGCCTTCATTTGACTGCCGCTCGGGGATGTAATTGTAAATACGTTAGTCTTATTGGCTCCACCTGTCTACGACATGCTATTGTCGTCGCCATATTCCATATGTCACTTAGTCATTTCTAACTCACTGCAAGTCAGTATCTCCGAAAAAAATGTGCAGCTAACTCAATCATTATGAATTCTACGGCATCAATCCTAGTTGCCTTTCTTTAACCGCATTCTAAAAAGAAATCGCAATCTTGCTAAGAGCAATAATTCCTTTAGGCCACTCACTAAAACCCTAAGAATTTGTCCTCAATTGTATTTGCTTTCGTATTCATTATTTATTGCCTTTCACTAGCATTTCTCTCAAATTTATTAGTTTTTACCCTCTAATATGCTCACACTCTCTTGACTTTTTCCACTTATAGTAATTCTTTCTTGGATCTTATAAAACTTATCAAAACAATATCAAAATTCTTGCAGCAATTCAAAAAAATTATACTAAGAAGATTTAGGTTTTAAAGGCGAGAATACAACGAACCTGTATTATTAGGTTTTGGAAGCACAAAATACTAAAATTTCGAGCAAAAATTTTGACACAATAAGAAATCATATTTGGACTCTATAAGAAACCAATAATGGAAATTGAACAATTTTTTTCTCGCATTATCCCTTTTTTTTGTAAACCCAAATAACTAAAATTTAAATGAATTTACAGCAAGGAATAGGTAAAATTTATTAATTTAAGGAAAAAAAACCACAAGAATGTAAAATTAAGAAAAAGAAAACCCTAAAAATACTATTTACTCGATATTATTCATGTAACACTGTTCACAATTTTTTTTTTAAAGAATCGAAATAAACAAGACAGGAAATACAATCTGAAGTAAGGATAGGCAAAACCTGATTTTACTCTAATACCAACTGATACAAACCCTTCTAAGAACTGACGAGACCCTAAATCAAATTAGGCTCCAAGATCATTTCTAAATTGAAGAATTGCATAGAACCACGACCCATTACTTAATGAAGCACGAACCTTGGTATACGAAGATGCCACAATCAGCTATGGATATTCTGATTAATAAGTCAATGATTGATAACAAACCTACTCATATAGCTGGGAGCTCAGGTAGGACCAGCTCCTCATAGACTCGATCTGGTTTAGTATCAAGGTGATTCTTTTATATATTTCTCAGTCGACCCATTTGTATGAGAGAGGTACTGATCAAAGAAAGAGCAAATCGTGGGATTCTTGGCTAAATTAAAGGTTCTGTGATATGGACGCCCAACTTGGTCGGTCAGTTGGCCCATCATATTCCTCTTTGATAAGGTGTTCAGCAAGGTGTTCTGCTATCGCCCTTCCCTTAATGGATTTTTGGGTTATGGTTATAGACGTGATTTCGAATTCAAACAAAAGCAGTAACCATCTTGCAGTCCTTCCCTTTAAGGTGGGTTTCTCGAACAAATACTTTTTTAGGGGGGTCCATGCAAGCTATTAAATGTGATTAGTTGATCTAATCTTGTGTGCGAGCGGATAGAAATATGTATTATAAATGAGGTAGGCGAGGGTAGCTTGCCAGCAAAAGAGAACTAGAAGGGCAATTGATTGCAACCTTTTTCACCCTGGCCTATGGGGTTGGCTGGGGTTAATTGGAGGAAAGGAGGTAATCTTTTCTCAGACTCAAAAGGAACATAATATGCTTTAAAAAGTTTTAAACAATTTATGTCATTGGGCGTTAAAATCTTTGGACAAGGACCAAAATAGTTCCAACATTGTTGGAACCAATTTGGAAGGCTTTGGACAGTTATTTTTGGATAAAAAATAACTATGAATGGGTCTTTTAGGGTTTTATAAAAATAACGTGTTGAACCAAACCTGTTGATAATCCCAATATGAAAAGGACCGGCAGTGGTTTAAATAAGTTTCAAAACTAGCAGGAAAACATTTAAAATTGTGGCAGTAGAGTATGCCGGCTCAGAATGAAACTCACTAAGAAAGAAATGTTTAAACTTAATAGACTCAGTGTACTCAAGAATTGCTCGATAGTAAGGCTGGGGTTTTGTTAAATTCCACGGTTTGAAAAACCAGCCTTTTGAAAAAAACTTTGTAAGTGCTTAAAATGGATCAGAATGATAAAACTCATCTTCAATTGTTAAAGCATTTTGGTGATAGGCCTTACTAAACCAATCTAACTTTTGAAAAAGCTTCTGTTGTGAAACAACAATAATTTATAAAGAAGAACTTTCTCTATAAATAATTTCTTTAGAAGAATAAAGTTTTATAATTTCTTTAGAAGCAGATTTTTCTTTCTCAGGAACTTGAGAAAGAGCTTTAGTTTGAGAAAAACTTTGTAAAGTGAGCATAAGCTCAAGGGATTTAGTAATGGATTGCATCTATTGTTTTAGC
Organism: Murraya koenigii; assembly: GCA_025617385.1. Classification (NCBI taxonomy): domain Eukaryota; kingdom Viridiplantae; phylum Streptophyta; class Magnoliopsida; order Sapindales; family Rutaceae; genus Murraya; species Murraya koenigii. Next base: position 19,736,765 of record CM046815.1, read on the forward strand.
TGTTCCTCAGAAGAGGTGGCTTTACACTGAGCTCTTTGCTCTTCGACTATGTCAATCCATGATTTAATTGGCATTGCAGAGGAGAGAAGTTTTTCTTTAGAAGTTGTTGAAACAACTTCTTTAAAGTCTTTAGAGGGGGCTTTACCTTTATCTTTCCTCTTGAGAGGCATTATCTATTCTGCAAAAATTCTCTACTTAGAAAATTTAGAATAGAGTTTTTATCACCTTAATAAATTCAATGTCAAAATAAAAAACACTCAGAATAGCTTACCATCGTGCAAAAATTTGTTTTAATGCAATATTTTGAAATTCTTTTTCTAAAACATGTTTTGCAACTTTGCAATCAATTCTCAGTAAAAAGTTTTGATTTAATAAATCCCTTTGAAACTTTGTAATGCATAAAACAATAGACAAAATTTCTTTTTTAATTGTAGAATAGTTTCTTTAAGTATCATTCTAGTGAGCAGAAAGATATTGTACTATTTGTTCTTTATTGTTCTCAACTTGTTTTAAAATTTTTGTATAAGCTAAGTCTAATACATTAGTCTCAACAATTTTAGGCAATGTAGGATTAGCCAAAAACAAACATGGAATTTTGTTTAACAATATTATTTATTAATTTTACAAACTTTAGTATGTTCATCTGTTCATGCAATAGGGGTTTTCTTAAGTCTATCATTCAAAAGCTTAGATATCCTGTTTATGTTAGGAAAAAATTCAAGAACATAATTTAAACTATCAAGAAATCTTTGCAATTGAGTTTTATCAAGGATCTTATCAGGAAATTTGTCTGCAAATGCAAGAGATCTCTTAATAGGCATAATTGTCCCTTTGGATATATAATATGCTAGGAACCTGACTTTAATTTGAAACAGAGAAATTTTTGAGCTTGACACAGCAAGTCCATCTTTTTTAGTGGCATAATAAAATGTCTTTAAATGTTTGAAATATTGATCAATTTTGTGAGAAAATATCAACACATCATCAATATAAACAATGCAGAACTTAGAATAAGGATTATAAATGTCATTCATAATCCTCTGGAATTCCGATGGGGCATTCTTTAAATCAAATGGCATAATTGTCTATTCATTCTATCTAAATGGAACAGTGAATACAGTTTTATACCTTTCTTTAGGATGAATCTGAATTTGCCAAAATCCAAATTTCATGTCAAACTTTAAAAATATGAATGCATAATGCAATTTTTGGAGTAAGTCCTTTTTATTAGGTATTGGATACCTAATCCATTTTAAAGCTTTATTTAGATGTTTATAATTTATAACAAGTCTTGGTGTGCCTTTTTCTATTTTATAATTTTTATTGACATAGAAAGCAGCACAAGACCAAGGAGACCTGGACTTAACAATAAGTCCTTTAGACTCCAAATCTTTAATTTCATTCCTACAATGTTGTTCCAAATCCATATTCATTTGGATTGGATGAGCTTTAGTAGGAATATGTTTCTCATCAAAAGAAGTTTCATAAGGCAAATCTACCAAATGTTGCTTTCTGTTCTAGAAGGCAATTCACAAATCAGCAAATATTTCTTTTTCAATGAGGGCTTTAAAATCAGAAATATTTTCTTTTACAAAATTATTCTGAAGTTGGCTTTCAATTCTTTGTAAATTTAAATCATTTTTCAAACAAATCAAATTATTTTGTTTTGTTTTAAGAAGGGTACTTATATAGTTCTGGTAAACAGAACATGCTTTAACAATGTTTAAATTCTTTGTTTTAGGCTTTTCAATGAAAGGGAAAACAAGTCTTTTATTCTTTGCATCAAAAGATATACTATTATAATTGACAGTATAATGAGTAATCAGGTTTATAAATGGTGTTCCTAAAATGACAACATGATGTATATCATTTGTCAATAGGAATGAAGTTTTGAATTCAAAACCACCATTATAAATAGAATGATCAACTTTAGATTTGACTTTAAGTTTTGAATTGTTTGCCGCTGAAAGTCTTTAACTTATTTTCTTATGAAAACATTTCGGGACAATGTCTTGTTTAATGCAATTTGAATCAGCACTAGTGTCAAAAAAAGCAATCATGTCAATTTTAAAGTCTTTGGAAAAAATTAAAGTTATTTTAATAAATATTTTCTTGTTGTAATTCGTTTTAAAATAAATAAAAAATCATCGAGCACAGACTCGATGTTTTCAAGGCTTTGATAATTTTTATTACCATCATCAGATTCTGGTTCTTTATCAGAATCCTCCTGTAATTGTCTTTGTAAAAGAAGTTGAGTTGTTTTAAAATCATTCTTCTGCTTTTCTTTCAACTCTTTTATCTCAGTTTTAATGTCATTGATCTACTTTTAAAGATCTTGGATATTATAAGTTGACTTTTTTGTCTTCTTCTTATCCAAAATTTTAGTAAGATCATATGTATTCTTTTTAATCATAAGGGGTCTTAGAAGTTCCAGGTTTGTATTTTACTTCTATGGCCTTTAAAAGTTTATCAAGGTACTCTCTTTGGAGAGTAGGATTAGAGATGTGTTTGACTAATTCAACAAAAGTTTCTTGGTCTTTAGTCAACACATTGACTTTCTTTAAATAGGAATGAGTACTAGTCGAGCTACGGTATTTTGATTCAGAATCAGAGTCTACTAGTTCATCAATTTGCAGAGGCTCACTGTCTCTTGTCATAGAAGACTCAGAGCTGGATAGCCCAATTAACAAATGAACTAACTTTGCTAATACTTCCTTATCGAGGTCGAGGTCATGGAGTTTTCTACTCATACGGCAATATTGTGCAATATGACATTTCTTGTTACATTTGAAACAAGTAGCTTCTTTATAATTGAAAGGGGGTTTATGTTTTAATTTATCTATAGAGGATTTTTTCTTTTTATAAGGCCTTGAAGGCTTCTTAAGGTTCTCTAGAGTCTTTGAAAGGCTTTTTATTTATCCTTGACTTGTAATGTTTTTTTGTAAGGTTTGGAAGAACACTTATCATTACAACCTCTAGAGGTAGAAGCTTTTAAGGGATCATAATTGAACTGCTTACAAAAGCCGCCTAATTCTTGCTTAGATCTTCTAAGCTCCTATTTTAATCTTTTTTGGAGTTTTAAATCATGGTAAATCGTTGAACCTTCCTTATTGACAAAACTGACAAGTTCAACGTACGTGAGATTGTCATAAGGATTTGGTTATCATATAAGGCTTTAATGGAGTTTCTAACCTTTTTACCCAAGAGGGTTGGTAACCCTGCAAGGAACTTTTCTTTTTAATTAACATGATTTGCATCATCTTTCATAAAGAGTCTGGTGAAGAAGGTAGATTTATACTCTTGAAAATCACTAAGTTTCTTACATATCAAATTATGCAATAACTTAGCATTTTTATCTCTTAGGTGGGAAGGATCACCGATGAAATATAGGGAAATGGTTACTATCAGGGTAGTTACTGCATCCTGTATAGGCTCATTTAATTCATCATAGATGGGGGCTCCATACTCATCTATTTGAATTGTATTTAAAATGTGAGATTGTTGCTATTTGGTGAGAAGGTGATCCCACCAACCTTTAAGTTGACCAGTAAATCCAGCAATCAGTATTTTATGCAATAGCCTTGTCAGAAGTCCCTGATTTGGTTTTATAGGCACTGGATGCCATGATCATCTGTTACAACAACCCAAGAATGTTATATTCAGACATTCCATCTATGTTCCATTCATAGACAGAAGATGCATTAAATCGAGACTGGTTTATTGCACTTGGTCTATTGTCTATAGCCAAATCTGGTGGAGATCTAACTATAGGAAGAGCTAATTCCCAATGGATTTTATTAGCTTTAGAAAGAGGTTCTTCTTTAAATGTTTCTATTTCTGAAGAGGCAATAGAAGGCTGATCATAGTCCAGCACACCAATCTTACTAGATTGTGTACTGTCTGGAGCAATTTGAACTTTACTTGATGAAGAAGAAACTTCTATCATATCAAGTTATTCACGAATAGCTTTAGCAAAATCTGATTTAGATTCTTGGACTAGCTTTTGACTAGCCTTAGAAACCTAGAAAGGTTCAAAAAGAGGCTTTTTAAGCTTTTTCTCAGAATAAGACTTTGTTGGCTTTAAAGAAGAAGAAATAGGTGAAGGAATAGTTATAGTTGACTTTTGTAATTGATTTTCCAGTCTAGTTAACTGTTTCCTATTGTATTTAGATTTGCATTATATAAATTATTTTACTGAATAATGCTATCTAAATCAACTTCTGGATCTTTAGTTTTATGAATTTTGTACGACGAAGCTTTAATTTGGATAGAAGGGTCACCATGATCAATGGTTATACTCCTAAGAGGTGGATGTTCTGCTTCTATGGTTCTATCACTATCAGAAAGAGTCCATTCAGGAGTTTTCTTTCTGGCAACAATAGGATTTGACTCTTTTGATGGATAATCAATGTGATTATCAGAAGCATACATCTCAAACCAATCAAAAAAGAAAATATGAACTTTATACAAATTTAAAAATTCATAGTAAATTTGTTAAATCTCTTTTCTTTGGTTTAGGAAGTGTTTGAAAAACCAAAGTCTTTTTTCTTTATTGTTTTTTGAATAAAAATATTATTAAGAAGATTTTTATCAACTTCAAAATCTTTTATAATAACATTTAATCTATTCTCTGTAACAGCAGAGAATGAAGGAGAAGTAGGAGGAGAAGGTTCTTCCTCTTCCTATTCTTCATCCAATTGTCTGCTAGTGTATATGGGGTGAGGTACACTAGTGGTATAGTCAACAGAATGGATGGATGAACTAGGTATATCCGAGGTGGAAAACCTAGGTTGACTGTTTACAAGTTGGAAAGGAAGATTTATCACAGAAGGTATCTTTGAAAATTTCCTTTCTACTGAGGGTATACTCGTGCTCGAGTCCTTATCAGAGAATCTAGAGGATATAGATCTCCTAAAGGATAGCTTGACTTTACTATCAAAATACTGAGTCACATTTTGCAACTCTATATTGGGCTCAAGTTATTTTGGAATCATTGGTTCAATGGCTCCTTTAAGGATCCATTCCTCTAGAAGATGAACGTCTTTCCATTGGATGGGCTTTGGAATAACAGTATTGGCTTTGGATAAGTCAGTCTACAAGAGATGAGTTTCATCTCTTTTAACTGATATTTATGTTGTGTGTTAAATGCAGAATGCATGGCTTTGTATGAAATTTTAAAAATTAATGCAACTGGAATTGATCCTTCAACCACATAATAATTATGGGTTTTAATTTGAAGAATCATGCTCTTCAAAATATTCTTATCTTTAAGTGAAACTGTTATATTTGGATAACAGCTAAATGAAGTTAGTCCTTTACAGAGACTTGATTCAATGCTACTGAGCAAAGAATCATCAAAGGAGAGAAATCTCTCATCTCTGAGGACTGCCAGAATTGAAGTATCCAATTATTCTTTGGCCAAAGGCTTTGTTCCAACTTAGATTAGACCAATATGGACATAATTAAAATTCTTTTCTTTTAACTTCTTTAAAGATTGTTCTGAGAACAATTAGATTGTCTCAAATGGCTTTGAAAGTGTTATGTCATGTTCTTATGTTTTAATGACATAATCATTCTTTAAAAAGTCAAGTTTTTTAGTTTTATAAATCATCTCTTTAAAAATCTTTGGTATTTCCTAACAATCAATAGCTTTATTAAAATATTTAATTATGAATTCCTCTGAATTTATTACATGCTTTGAATCACTAGTCCTCCAAGAAGAAGAGCTAGAAAAGGATGATGCTCTACAGAGTAGAGAATCCATATTAGAAACCTATGTTCTAGTTTTAGTCCTACAGGATTGGCTACAATCTACAGCTAATAATTGGTTTTACCGCCTTTCAACCAATCGGGACTTACGACCAAAAGCTACTGCAGCATACAAGTTAACACTCACCACTCTACTGTGTTCAAACTTTACACAGACCTCTAACCTAGATGCTCTAAACTATGCAACATTATCCTTCCTTTGGCTCTGATACTAGTAGGGAAATAGGACCGAAGGATAATAATGTAGACAAAAAAAAAATAAATCCAATTCAATTTTAATAAAACTCTATATGATTTGTCAGGTACGTGGCATTGTTAACCAGTTGACTATAGATTTAACTATGCTATGAGATCTGATCTGACTTAGAACAGATCTGGATCCTACATAACGGGTGTCCAACCAATATACCATTTTGAGACTTTAAAAATAAAATCTTTAAAATTAAAAATAAAACTTTAAAACAAAATCCTATGAAGATCTGATATGGAAGATTAGAGGCTAAGTAACAGGTTATATGGTAGATCTGATATGGAAGATCAGTCTATAGATCATGCATAAACTTTAAAATTTAAAACATACACCCTTAGATCTATGCCTTGCTTTAAATAAATTTATTACAGAATTTTAAATGCTTTATATTAAACTTTAAATTAAATACTTACATTTGAAATGAAAGCTTATTAAGCTTTAAATGATTATAGAGAAGAGAAGAAAGAAAAACTCAGAAGACAAGAAAAATTTCCTCAATGTCCTTTGTTCATTGTTTTCCAGAAAGAAAGAGAGAAGAGAAAAGAGAGAAGAATTAGAGAGAGAGTAATCTAAAATTTGAGGAGTCTACAGTCTTCTTTCAGAATTTATACATAAGACTTTAGTCTGTTTACTGTGGCGCGTCCTATAGCAATTAAACTGTAGTGGCACTGTATAATATAGCGCGTCTTTAGCAGTTTAACTGTAGCATCGCAATCTCTGTGGCTTTATACAGAGAAATACAAGGGCTTTACCAATACAAATATAAATATAAATACAAATACAAATACAGATGCAAATATAAATATATATATACAACTGTAGCATTACAAATAAGGAAATATACAGAGTATAAGTAATGTACAAACAGAAAAATATTCATTTTACTTTCTTTTTTTCTTTTATTTTTACAACAGTAATACAAACATTATAAACTAAACTTTATTTCTGGGGCTTTATTGGAGATAGGATATCGAAGCAGTCATCTTCATTATCATCCCCAAGAGAGATGAAAGGCTCTTCATCACCTGATGAGCTTGATTCATCTGGAGAGGTTGCAATAGAAGGCTGAGACCTTGACTCAAGGAGCTGCTGCATAACTTTAAAATAATCTTCTTCAGTCTTAGCAAAAGCCAAAAGAGATTGTGCTCTAGACTTTTGAGCTTGAAATGTAGCCTGGGCTTTAGATTGCTTAGTACAGGGTTTTATGAGGCCTTTTGATAAGAGCCAATTCTAAACGATATGTTCAGAGAGTTTTGTTTTCTCATCAAATTTAGACCACCATTTCACTTTAAAGGTTCCTTGTAAAATAAGTTGGGCATCTTGAGTGTAGTACTGAAGGTTCTACACCCAAACCCAAGGAAGAAAGAAATTTGTACAGAAATAGAGAAAAGGAGGAAATCTTTTCTCAGACACAGAAGGAACATAATATGCTTTAAAAAGGTTTAAACAATTTATGGTATTGGGCGTTAAAATCTCTGGACAAGAACCAAAATAGTTCCACCATTGTTGGAACCAATTTGGAAGGCTTTGAATGGTTATTTTTGGATTAAAGAAAAATAACCATAACCATGAATGGGTCTTTTAAGGTTTTGTAGAAAAAAACGTGTTGAACCAAACCTGTTGATAGTCCCAATATGAAAAAGACCGAAGTCCCAATATAAAAAAGACTGACAGTGGTTTAAATAAGTTTCAAAACTAGTGGGAAAACATTTAAAATTGTGGAGTAGATCACCCCACTGTTTAGGGCTCAGAACCTTTAAAATTGTGGCAGTAGAGTATGCCGGCTCAGAATGAGACTCACTAAGAAAGAAGTGTTTAAACTTAACAGACTCAGTGTACTCAAGAATTACTCGATAGTAAGGTTGGGGTCTTGTTAAATCCCACGGTTTGAAAAATCAGCCTTCTGGAAAAAACTTTGTAAGTGATTGAAATAGATTAGAATGATAAAACCCATCTTCAATTATTAAAAAATTTTGATGATAGGCCTTACTAAACCAATCCGACTTTTGAGAAAGCTTCTGTTATGAAACAACAACAATTTATGAAGAAGAGCTTTCTCTAGAAACAATTTCTTTAGAAGAAGAAGGTTTTATAATTTCTTTAGAAACAAATTTTTCTTTCTCAGGAACTTGAAAAAGAGCTTTAGTTTGAGACAAACTTTGTAAAGCGAGCATAAGCTCAGGGGATTTAGTAATCGGTTGCATCCATTCTTTTACCTATTCCTCAGAAGAGGTGGCTTTACACTGAGCTCTTTGCTCCTCAACTATGTCAATCCATAATTTGATTGGCATTGCAAAGGAGAGGAGTTTTTCTTTAGAAGGTGTTGAAACTACTTCTTTAAAGTCTTTAGAGGGGGCTTTACCTTTATCTTTCCTCTTGAGAGGCATTATCTATTCTGCAAAAATTCTCTAGTTAGAAAATCTGGAATAGAGTTTTTATCACCTTTAATAAATTCAATGTCAAAATCAAAAACACTCAGAATAGCTTGCCATCGTGCATAAATTTGTTTTAATGCAATATTTTGAACATCTTTTACTAAAACATGTTTTGCAGCTTTACAATCAATTTTCAGTAAAAATTTTTTATTTAATAAATCGCTTTGAAACTTTGTAATGAATAAAATAATAGACAAAATTTCTTTTTTAATAGTAGAATAGTTTCTTTGGATATCATTCTAGTGAGCAGAAACATATTGTACTATTTGTTCTTTATTATTCTTAACTTGTTTTAAAATTCCTCCATAACTTAAGTCTAATGCTTCAGTCTCAACAATTTTAGGCTATGTAGGATTAGCTAAGAACAAACATGGAATTTCTTTAACAGTATTCTTTATTAATTTTACAACTTTGGTATGTTCATCTGTCCATGCAACAGGGGTTTTCTTAAGTCTATCATACAAAGGCTTAAACATCCTGTTTATGTTAGGACTAAATTCAAGAACATAATTTAAACTACCAAGAAATCTTTGTAATTGAGTTTTATCAAGGATCCTATCAAGAAACTTGTCTGCAAATGCAAGGGATCTCTTAATAGACATAATTGTCCTTTTGGATATATAATGTCCTAGGAACCTGACTTTAGTTTGAAACAGAGAAATTTTGGAACTTGACACAGCAAGTCCAGCTTTTTTAGTGGCATAATAAAATGTCTTTAAAAGTTTGAAATGTTGACCAATTATGTTAGAAAAGATCAACACATCATCAATATAAACAATGCAGAACTCAGAATAAGGATTATAAATGTCATTCATAATCCTCTGGAATTTCAAGGGAGCATTCTTTAAACCAAATGGCATAATTGTCCATTCATACTGTCCAAAATATACAGTGAATGTAGTTTTATACCTGTCTATAGGATGAATCTAAATTTGCCAAAATCCATATTTCATGTCAAAATTTGAAAATATGAATGCAGAATGCAATTTTTGGAGTAAGTCTTTTTTATTAGGTATTGGATACCTAATCCATTTTAAAGCTTTATTTAGATGTTTATAATTTATAACAAGTCTTGGTGTGCCTTTTTCTATTTTATAATTTTTATTGACATAGAAAGCAGCACAAGACCAAGGAGACCTGGACTTAACAATAAGTCCTTTAGACTCCAAATCTTTAATTTCATTCCTACAATGTTGTTCCAAATCCATATTCATTTGGATTGGATGAGCTTTAGTAGGAATATGTTTCTCATCAAAAGAAGTTTCATAAGGCAAATCTACCAAATGTTGCTTTCTGTTCTAGAAGGCAATTCACAAATCAGCAAATATTTCTTTTTCAATGAGGGCTTTAAAATCAGAAATATTTTCTTTTACAAAATTATTCTGAAGTTGGCTTTCAATTCTTTGTAAATTTAAATCATTTTTCAAACAAATCAAATTATTTTGTTTTGTTTTAAGAAGGGTACTTATATAGTTCTGGTAAACAGAACATGCTTTAACAATGTTTAAATTCTTTGTTTTAGGCTTTTCAATGAAAGGGAAAACAAGTCTTTTATTCTTTGCATCAAAAGATATACTATCATAATTGACAGAATAAGGAGTAATCAGGTTTGTAAATGGTGTTCCTAAAATGACAACATGATGTATATCATTTGTCAATAGAAATGAAGTTTTGAATTCAAAACCACCATTATAAACAGAAGCATCAACTTTAGATTTGACTTTAAGTTTTGAATTGTTTGCCGTCGAAAGTCTTTAACTTGTTTTCTTATGAAAACATTTCGGGACAATGTCTTCTTTAATGCAATTTCAATCAGCACCAGTGTCAGAAAGGGCAATCGTGCCAATTTCAAAGTTTTTGGAAAAAATTAAAGTTATTTTAATCAAATATTTTCTTATAGTAATTTGTTTAAAACAAATAGAAAATCATCGGGCACAGACTCGATGTTTTCAAGGCTTTGACCATTTTTATTACCGCCATCAGATTCTGATTCTTTATCAAAATCATCCTATAATTGTTTTTGTAAAAGAAGTTGAATTGTTTCAAAATCATTCTTTTGCTTTTCTTTCAACTCTTTTATCTCAACTTTAATGTCATTGATCTCCTTTTGAAGATCTTGGATATTAGAAGTTGACTTTTTTGTCTTCTTCTTATCCAAAATTTCAGTAAGATCATATGTGTTCTTTTTAATCATAGGGGTCTTAGAAGTTCCAGGTTTGTCTTTTACTTCTAAGGTCTTTAAAAGTTTATCAAGGTACTCTCTTTGGACAGCAGAATCAGAGATGTGTTTGACTAATTCAAGAAAATTTTCTTGGTCTTTAGTCAACACATTGACTTTCTTTAAATAGGAATCAATACTAGTAGAGCTACTTTATTCTGATTCAGAATCAGAGTCTACTAGTTCATCAATTTACAGAGGCTCGCTGTCTCCTGTCATAGAAGACTCAGAGCTGGATGACCCAATTAGTAAAGGAGCTAACTTTCCTAATACTTCCTCCTCAAGGTCGAGCTCGTGGAGTTTTCTGCTCATACGACAATATTGTGCAATATGGCCTCTCTTATTACATTTATAGCAAGTAGCTTCTTCATAATTGAAAGGGGTTTTAGGTTTTGATTTATCTCTAGAGGACTTTTCTTTTTATAAGGCCTTGAAGGCTTTTTAGAATAAGGTTCTCTAGAGTCTTTGAAAGGCTTTTTATCTCTCATTGACTTGTAATGTTTTTTTGTAAGGTTTGGAAGAACACTTACCATTACAGTCTCTAAAGGTAGAAACTTTGAAGGGATCATAATTGAACTACTTACAGAAGTCGCCCAATTCTTGCTTAGATCTTCTAAACTCCTATTTTAATTTTTTCCAGAGTTTTAAATCTTGAAAAATCTTTAAACCTTCCTTATTGACAAAACTGACAAGTTCACCGTAGGTGAGATTGTCATAAGGAATTTGGTTATCATATAAGGTTTTAATGGAGTTTCTAACCTTTTTACCCAAGAGGGTGGGTAACTCTGCAAGGAACTTTTCTTTCCAAGTAACATGATTTGCATCATCTCTTAGAAAGAATCTAGTGAAGAAGGTAGATTTATACTCTTGAAAATCACTAAGTTTCTTACATCTCAAATTATGCAATAACTTAGTATTTTTATCTCTTAGGTGAGAAGGATCACCTATGAAATGAAGGAAAATGGTTACTATCAGGGTAGTTACTGCATCCTGTATAGTCTCATTTAATTCATCACAGTTGGGGGCTCCATACTCATCTAATTGGATTGCATTAGAAATGTCAGATTGTTGCTGTTTGGTGAGAAGGTGATCCCACCAACCTTGAAGTTGACCAGTAAATTCGGCAATCAGGATTTTTACAATAACTTTGTCAGAAGTCCCTGATTGGGTTTTATATGCATTTGCTGCCATGGTCATCTGTTGCAACAACCCAAGAATGTTATATTCAGACATTTCATCTATGTTCCATTCATAGATAGAAGATGCATTAAATCGAGACTGGTTTAATGCACTTGGTCTGTTGTCTATAGCCAAATCTGGTGGAGATCTGACTGTGGGAAGAGCTAATTCCCAATGGATTTTATTAGCTTTAGGAAAAGGTTCTTCTTTAAATGCTTCTATTTTTGAAGAGGCAATAGAAGACTGATCATAGTCCAGTACACCAATATTGCTAGATAGTGCATTGTCTGGATCAATTTGAACTTTACTTGATGAAGAAGAAACTTCTATCCTATCAAGTTATTCACGAATAGCTTTATCAAAATCTGATTTAGATTCTTGGACTAGCTTTTGACTAGCCTTAGAAACCTGGAAAGGTTCAAAAATAGGCTTTTTAAGCTTTTTCTCAGAATCAGACTTTGTTGGCTTTGAAGAAGAAAGAATATGTGAAGGAATAGGAGAAACAGTTATGGTTGACTCTTGGAATTGATATTCTAGTCTAGTTAATTGTTTTCCTATTGTATTTATATTTGCATTAAATAAATTAATTTGCTGAATAATGATATTTAAATCAACTTCTGGATCTTTAGGTTTATGAATTTTATACGGCGAAGCTTGAATTTGAATAGGAGGGTCACCATGATCAATGGTTATACTCCTAAGAGGTGGATGTTCTACTTCTATGGTTCTATTACTATCAGAAAGAGTCCATTTAGGAGTTTTCTTTCTAGTGACAATAGGATTTGACTCTTTGAATGGATAATCAATGTGATTATCATAAGCATACATTTCAAACCAATCAAAAAAGAAAATATGAACATTAAGTGAGAAAATAATAATTTAAAGATTTATAAAATATACACTTTCTAGTACTAATCACACCCTCAACTAGCTTATTGCTAGTCCCTAGCAATTAAAGCGCTATTTTAAATTAAGAATTATAAAATTTACCTACAAGCTAATAGTTGTTCATCTATCCTCTAAATCACTAAATAAATAAATTCTCCTACTTATTGATTTTAGCATTTTGTCATTCACTCATTATCCAAGATATCATCAAACCTTCTTTTGTGCTCGAGAAATTAACACAATACTTATGGAGCTTCATTAAGAGAAAATAATATTTTTTTATTCTAGTGATTTATCAGAGATAATATCTTTATTAGGTAGTAGATTATTCATACAATTTAAAATATGACACTTCAATCCATGTAGCGAGCTTTGGACTAATGACTCCCAGACCAGTTGGCCTTAGGGCACTAGGTGTTGAAACACCCCTACAGGCTTAATTACTTGGATTTCAGATAAATAAGCAACCAATATATCTGCAACCTATGTAGCGAGCTTTGGGCCAATGACTCCCTGACCAGTTGGCCTTAGGGTAGTAGGTGCTAAAACATCCCTATGGACTTAATTATTCGGGTTTCAGATATAGTAAAATTAAACACATTTCTTTTTTTTTTCTTTTTTTTCTTTTTTTTTGAAAAACATAACACACTTTCCACTACCTTAGAAATTATCTCCAACAAATCAAGAGAATGAAATATTGCAAAAAATTTCAACTTACAACCCAATATAGCATGTGTCATAGTGTGTGTGTGTGTGAAAAGAATGATTTAATAATACCTATTTAAATAAATAACTGAAAAAAAAGATTTAATTAATGATTATCAAGTGGAGAATTCATAAATTTGAGTAATTAAAAAAATAAGGAACAACAATAACTTAATATGAATTTTAAAATCAGAAAATATTATACACTGGACTATTAGGATGGGTATCAAAAGTAGTGACTCTTTACATAACCATCCTAGACAAAAAAAAATTGTTGTTTTGGATTTTTTTTATTTAAAGAAAAATAAACAAACACATATATTTACAATTTACATCAATTATCCCCACCCTCCAACATAATCTAAACATTATTCTTAATATTTTATAATTTAAAGAAATGCATGCAAAATGAGAAATAGAGAAAATAAACATAAAAGAAGAAGTTGAGAATATCATACCTGAACTTGTTGTATAGGCTTAGAGTAAATTTTTTTTTGAAAAATAAATAAAAGACTCTAAGACTAAGAAGATGCGTTTCTAGAACCACTTGCTCCATATTCGGCCATTTTCGACTCAAAATTTATCTAGTCTTTACAAAAAAAAATTAGTAAAAACATCACTAGGATTGACAAATTCCACAATCATCAACTATTTCCTCCCCCCAACCTAAATGAGACATTGTCCTCAATGTCTTAAAGGAAAGAAGCAGAGTTTAGAAGACATCGTATAAACACTAAAAAAAAAAAATTTACAAATGGACATTTAAATCCAATTTGCACTTCTTACTACTATTACTGTTATCATCTTCAGTTGACCAATCCAATACCAAAGTCATGGGTTCTGGCTCTAGTTTGTAAGCTTGTAAAAGATCAAGTAATTCATTAGCAGTAGAAGCACAAATAAAGATTTTTTTAACTGAGGGAGGAATAAGATAATTGTTAATTGCATGGTTAAGAAATGTGAACAAGCCATTATAAAAATTATTAACATTTAACAAACCAATGGGTTTCTGATGAATGTGCAAATAGGCCTAATACGCAAATGTAATTAGTGCATCTAGAGTTGCAAGATTGTCGGGAAAAAAGATGAAACCATCGGCATGATCTAACATTTTGGATATAATTTCTTGCATACCTGAGACAACTAACTCTCCTCCAATTGGTGGGCTAGGTAGACATCCTAAAGGTTTAAAGGCTTTTAGGATGATTCCTAGCACTTGACTTCCTCTAGTGAAAGTTGTTTCTGAAACAAGTTTGGAAATTCATTGTCACCTCCTCTATATATTAGTTGTAAGTTTCTCTCTGCTATGACACGACCAAGATCTATAGTTGCCTCAACAAATTCCTTGTAGTTCTCATAACGAAACCCAGAAAGCACACAAATATTTTTAAATTGTCTATTCGAAGATGCTGCCATTGGAATAATCTTCAAAAATAATTTGTGAAAGTTTAAAATAAAAGCCCGTATTTAAAGATAGAGAGATTGATAAACAGTTGTAAAGGGAGTAGTGTACTTATCAAATGACGTGTGAACCTTTGGCTTATATTTCAAAAGAAACAGATAAAGCAAACAGTAAAAAGAAAAAGAAAACAGTAATCACACTATTAAAAGTAATAATGCATAAAATAAAATATTATTAAAAGGAAAAGGATATTTACTGATAGTTGCAACTATGGCTCACATCTTCCTCTGGTTTTACATCCAGTAACGGCTTTAACACCTTCTATGGGTCGAAGATAGGCTTCTCATCCAGTTTTCTTATAAACTGGCAAACAGGGTCTTTTTGAGTCAAATTCCCAAGGCTAAACTGTGTGTTTTCTTTTTGGAATAGTTTCCAATACCTTTGACTTAAATGTTGTACATATCTACTTCGATGCGTCTCAAGAGATCGTAAGATATCATCTAACGATTCTTTACTTATGCCATCTTTAACAAATTTAATTTTATCTTCATGAGTATCAGAAAACATTCCTAAAAATTTAAAACGTAGGTTCTTGTAATTACGTCTTACACAATTACGACAATTAGAGCCAAGTTGTTTAACTCTTCTCTTTTTAGCGTATATACTTTTTCCAAAACCAGGCATGTAAGAAATAAATGGATCAGAAAACTCACCTGCTAATCAGACCTTTGCTTCAATTAACCAACTAACGTCAACAGGAATGCCATGGATCATTAACAAATGTAGTCATTCACAGCGAATTTTGTAAATTTTCCTGAGGGCATTATGAGGGAAAGAAGGAAAATGCTTATGCAGTTTTTTATGTATATCTTCCATGTTTGGTTTTTGAGGTTTCAATTATTATGAGAAGTTGAAAACACCGACTTAAGAAGTCACGGAGTACCATTATCCACCATTTATATGGGAAAGTAAATTAAAACTCACCAATGAAATAAATCAACTTTGAAAAATCAATTCAAATGTGAAAATAAACAAAAAAAAATGAAAAGAAAAAAATTGAAACTTACATTCGTCTTTATATTGCATTAACCTTAAGTTCCAACTGAACATTATAAATATCTTCCTCTTCTTCCCAAAGTTATCTTTCTAGGTCTTCAGCATATGACACAAACTCTGGTGGTTGCTGATCCCATGTTGGATGTGATTTCCAACTTCATATCAATCCTCATTGTTTGATACGCATCTCTGAAAAATTTGATCAGAACCGTACTTGAATAGGTATAGATCATCCCAGTAAAAAATTTTTACCTCTGTTAAGAATTTCTTCTTGTCCTAGGAGTTCCAATCAGATGGCATTTCACCTGTTACAAGATAATTAACAATGTTAGCATACCAAGGCATATTATGTATAGAAAACAAGAATTCCTCAGGGACAGAATCATTAATAGGTGTTGTATCAATTAAAGACTCATTTGTAAGTCTTGACAGGTGGTTTGCAACAACATTTTCAGCACCTTTTTTATCCTTGATTGTCAAGTTGAATTCTTGGAATAGAAAAATTCATCGTATTAATCTTGGCTTGGCATCCTGTTTATATATTAAATATCTAACAGCTGGATTATCAGAATAAACAATAGTAGATGAGCCAATTAAATACGATCGAAATTTATCCAATGCAAATATTACAGCAAGTAGTTCTTTTTCAATTGTGGTATAACAAAGGGCTTACTTTTCTTTCTTTGACCCAAAACAGCTCCAACAGCATAATCGCTAGCATCACACATTAGTTCAAAAGGTAAAGTCCAATCAGGGGATTGCATTATAGGGGCTGTTATTAAAAGATTGATTATTTCTTCAAAAGCTTTCTGACAATCATCGGTCCATTCAAATGGTGTGTCTTTAATCAAGAGGTTATAAAGTGGTTTAGATATAGCACTAAAGTTTTTTATAAACCTCCTATAAAAACCTGTATGTCCTAAAAAGGATCGACTTTCTCTCATTGTCCTTGGTGATGGTAATTTTGAGATGACTTCAACTTTGGCTTTATCAACTTCAATTCCATTAGAATAAATGACATGTCCTAAAAAAGTTTCAGAAACAGTCATGAAATGGCATTTTTCCCAATTTAAAACAAGTCCTTTTTCTTTACACATTTTTAAAACTTTTTCTAAATTATCAAGATAATTATCGAAAGAATTTCCAAACACAGTTAAATCATCCATAAAAACTTCCAAGTAATTTTCAACCATGTCACGAAAAATGCTTAACATGCATCTTTAAAATGTTACAGGAGCATTACAAAGTCCAAAAGGCATTCTCCTAAATGCAAATGTTCCAAATGGGCATGTGAATATGGTCTTTTCTTGATCTTCTGAGGCTATAGGAATTTGATAATAACCTGAGTAGCCATCAAGAAAGTAGTAATAGGGGTGTCCTGCTAATTTCTCAAGAATCTGATCTAGAAATAGAAGGAGAAAATAGTCTTTTCTAGTGGCATCATTTAATTTTCTATAATTAATACACATGTGCCAGCTAGATGGGATGCGTGTTGGGATTATTTCACCTTTTTCATATTTTAAAACAGTTACTCCAGATTTCTTTAGTACTACTTGTGTTGGACTTACCCATGTATTATCAGAGATAGGATAAATAATTCCTACATCTAGTAGTTTAAAAACCTCATTTTTTACTACTTCTTTCATGTGAGGATTTAATCTTTTATGTGGCTGATGGACTACTTTAGCATTTTCCTCCAAGTGTATTCTATATGTACAAATTAAAGGATTAATGCCCTTTATATTTTTTAAGGTCCAACCAATAGTAGTCATATGCCTTTTTAAAACAGTGAGTAACTTACCTTCTTGGTTGCTTGTGAGTTGAGAAGAAATTACTACTGGATAAATTTGTTGATCTCCGAGATACGCATACTTTAATTTTTCTGGTAAAGGCTTTAGTTCAAGCTTCGGTGCTTCATTTTCTTTTACCTTTTCAAGTTGTATCATGTCTTCAAAGTCCAATTGATTGTTGCCATCTTCGGGTACATGCGTAGAATCAAGTATAGAACATATAGTAGTAGTATCACATTCCAATTCTTTACTTGATTCAAATGAACTAGAAAACAAATTTCCATAGAATTTGAAAATTTCTCATTCTGAATGTGTTCTTCAATGATTGGTTCAATGAGTTCAATATCCTCAGTCTCATTTTCTTCATCTTCTTGATCATGAGGTTGTTTACACATGTTGAATACCTTGAGTTCCAATTTTATATTGCCAAATGATAAATTCATCACTCTATTCCTGCAATTAATCAAAGCATTAGTAGTAGCTAAAAATGGTCGATCTAATATTACAGGAATTTGCTTGCATTTATCAATAATTGGTTCAGTTTCCAAGACAATAAAATCTACAGGATATATAAATTTATCAACTTAAACCAATACATCTTCAATTATCCCTTTTGGTACCTTGATTGACCTATTAGCAAGTAAAAGAGTAGTAGATGTAGGTTTTAACTCACCAAGATTGAGTTGTTGGTACACAGAATATGGAAGTAAATTAACACTAGCTTCAAGATCAAGTAAAGCATGTTCAATTTTTATAGTTCCCAATAATACAAGAAATAGTTGGACAACTAGGATCTTTGTATTTTAAAGCATTATTAGTTGCGAGAATGGAACTTACCTGTTCTACAAGAAATGCTTTCTTTTGTACCTTATATTTTCATTTTACAGTGCACAAATCTTTCAAAAATTTAGCATAAGATGGTACATGTTTAATGACATCTAGTAAATGAATGTTAACTTTCACCTGCTTGAAGACTTCGTAAATCTTTGAGTTATGGTTTGATTGCTTTAGTTTGATCAATGCTTGAGGGAATGAGGGTACAAGAGGAGAGTTGGTTATTTCTTCGTGGACTATTAGTTCGTCGGGCACTACTTTACTCCCTGAAATTGAATCCTTACCAATTTCACGAGGATCAAGAATGTGTTTTTCGACAACTTTACCGCCATGTAGAGTTATAACTGATTTAACTTGGCTCATGTTTTGGTTTCCAGCACTACCCATATGAGGATGTTGTTGACTTTTGGGATTTGGTTCAGATTGAGAAGGAAAGTTACCTTTTTCATGAATGGTAAGTGCTGAGGTAAGTTTTGAGATGGTTTCTATCAAGTTGGTCAATGTTTGTATAGTTTGATTATTAATTGACTCTTGTTTTTCAATGAATGAATGCAATGTGTCTTCAAGAGTTTTTCTAGTTGGTGGGACATAAGGTGGGTAACTCTGAGATTTTGAAAATTCTGGTGTGGTGGAGGTAGTTGTGCATGATTGTCATTCCTCCAACTGAAATTTAGATGGTTTCTCCAACTAGTGTTGTATGTCTGTGAATATGAATTGGGATTCGGCCTTTTGAAATTGTCTATGACATTCGATTATTCATGCAAACTTTCTTTCAGAGCTGGTAAGGTTAGACAGCCCTGCGTGAAATGGTCAGTAGAACTTCAAATATGACATGAAGCATCTTGAATAGATTTAACATGATCATTATTTTTTGACTCTAATGCTTCAAACTTTCTAGCTAAGGATGCAAATTTGGCTTGAAGGTCATGGTCTTCCCTAAGGTTGTTTATGCCTCCACCAGTTGGTGATGGTTGAGGTTTACTAAATAACTTAGAAGAACCAACAATATCCCAGTGTTGTGCATTTTCAGCTAATTGGTCAAGATAATCTAATGCATCATCAGGATTTTTATCTCTAAACTCACCATTACACATCATTTCAACAATCTGTCTACATTGGGATGTTAGTCCCTTATAGAAATATGACACTAACCTCCATGCTTCAAAACCATGGTGTGGGCAAATGTTAAGTAATTCTTTATACCTATTCCAACACTGGTAAAAAGTTTCTCCTTGTTTTTGAGTAAAATTGGTGATTTGTCTTTTGAAAGAATTTGTTCTATGGGGTGGAAATTTTTTTTTTCAAAAATTGTTCTTGCATGTTATTCCATGTTCTTATTGATTCGGATATGAGGTTTTGTAGCTAAGTTTTAGCTTTATCTTTTAGTGAAAAAGGAAAAAGCTTTAATCGAATCATGTTTATGCTACAATTTTAGTCTATGTATGTATTACAAACTTCCTCAAAATCTCTTAAATGTAAATATGGATTCTCGAATTCTAAACCAAGAAATGTTGGTAAAAGTTGGATAATACCTTGTTTAAAATTGAATCGAGATGCTTCATCAGGAAATACTATACATGAAGGCGCTTTAGTTCTTGTTGGATTCATGTAATATCCCAAAATTCGTGGTTAATTCTAATCATGTTAATCTTGCTGAGAATGATTGTCTCCTTGATCAATTTGTGGATTAAGCTGGTTCAAAATGTTTTCACCGTGGATTTCTTCCATGATTAGTGGTGGTGATTGAGATATTCGAATTAACCTACCACTTGAAGTTTGAGACTAACGTCTCATATAATGATGATGATGTGTGTGCGCGCAATTATTTAATACAAAAGCAAATGAAGAAAAAAAATAAATAAAAATTAAAATTGAGAAAAATAAAAAAAAAATAAACAAACTGAAAATTAAATGTGCAACAAATATAAATGTATAAAAGATAAAATTATATAAAATTAAATAATAAAGTAGGCAGTTAAACCAGCCTTATAAAATAATAAAACATAAAAATAAATGTGAAATAAAAATTACACAATTTATTATACAAGAAAATTAAATAACTAAAAAAATAAATAACTGAAAATTAAATAACAAAAAATAAATAATGAAAATTAAATAACAATAAAGGCGGTTGAACCAGCCATAAAAATAAATGCAGAAATTAAATTGCAGAAATTTAAAAATTCAAATTCAAGTTTATGTCCATGTCCATTCAGTCCAAATTGAGTCTAAAAGTACAAGGGAGGTCAAGTCATAAGTCCATAAGTCTAAGTTTAATTCAGTTCAGGGCTATTTTTTGGGTTAAAATAAAAATTTTATATGTTTTATAATGTTTTTATAATTTTAGAAGAAAGAAGGGGTTTAATTGAAATTTTATAAAATTTAAAAAAAATACATACATACATATATATATATATATATACCTATTGAGAGGTCTCTTGCTTTTACAGACAAGTTTCCTGATAAGATTCTTGATAAAACACAATGACAAAGATTTCTTGGTAGTTTAAATTATGTTCTTGATTTTTGTCCCAACATCAATAGGATTTCAAAACCCCTTCATGATAGATTAAAGAAAAATCCTGTTGCATAGACTGATGAGCATACCAAAGCTGTTAAGTTAATAAAACAAACAGTTAAAGAAATTCCTTGCTTGTTCCTTGCTAATCCTGCATAAAAATAGTTGAAACTGATGCATCCGACTTAGGGTATGGTGACATTTTAAAGCAAGTTAATAATAATAAAAAACAAATAGTACAGTATGTTTCTGCACATTGGAATGATTGCCAACGAAACTATTCTACTATTAAAAAAGAAATTCTTTCCATTGTGTTATGCATATCAAAATTCCAAAGTGATTTATTAAATCAGAAGTTTTTACTTAGAATCGACTGTAAAGCTGCAAAACATGTTTTAGAAAAAGATGTTCAAAACATTGCATCCAAACAAATTTTTGCACGATGGCAAGCTATTTTAAGTGTTTTTGATTTTGATATTGAGTTTATTAAAGGTGATACAAATTCTATTCCTGATTTTCTAACAAGAGAATTTTTGCAAAACAGATAATGCCGCCCAAGAAGAAAGATAAGGGTAAAGTCATTATTAAAGACATTGCACCTCTTGCAACCCTTACCCCTCAAATGATCTCTAAAGAACCCCATAATACTCCCTCTAAAGACAAGTTACTATCTTCTGCCATGCCAATTAAATCTTGGATTGATATGGTCGAAGAGCATGAAGCTCAATCTAAAGCCTTAGCATCTGATGAACAGGTAAAAGAATGGATGCAATCCATTTCTAAATCCCCTGAACTTATGGTTGCTTTACAAAGCATTTCAAAATCTAAAGCTCTTTCTCAAGAAAATGTTACTTCTAAAGAAATAACAAAACCTACTTCTTCTAAAGAATTAGTTTCTGGTGGAAGTTCTTCCTCTCAAATTATTATTTCCCAGGAAAAGCTTTCACAAAAATCGGAGTGGTATAATAAAGTCCATCATCAAAATATTTTATCTATAGAAGATGGGTTTTATCATACTGATCCTTTTCAAGCTGTTTTAAAGGTTTTCCCCAAAGGTTGGTTTTTTAAACCATAGGATTTACAAAAACCCCAACCTTACTATCAAGCTATTCTTGAGTTTACTGAGTCTGTCAAATTCAAACATTTCTTTCTCAGTGAAGCTCATTACGAGTCGAGCCTATTCTACGGCCACAATTCTTAAAGTCCTAACTCCTAAACAATGGGGTCTTCCACTCCATAAAACCCAGGCTTTTCCAGCTAATTTTAAATTGAGTCCAAACCATTGCTTGTCCTTTTCTTACTGGGATTACCAACAAGCTTGGTTTAATACATTTTTTATTCAAAACCCTAAAAAGACACACTCCTGGTTGTTTTTCTTCAATTCAAAGATAACCGTGCAAAGCCTTCCAAACTGGTTCCAACAATGGTGGAACTATTTTGGTTCTAGCCCAGATATCCTGACACCCAATGCTAAAAATTGCCTAAACCTTTTTAAAGCTCATTATATCCCTTCTGAGTCTGAGAAGAGGTTTCCTCATTTTCTCTGCTTCTGTACAAATTTCTTTCTTCCGTAGGTCTGGATGTGGAATTTCCAATACCACACTCAGGACTCCCAGTTGATTTTACAAAGACATTTTAAAATTAAGTGGTGGTCAAAATTTGATGAGCAGTCAAAACTCTCCGAGTCCATTGTTCGGTGCATGGCTCTCTTCAATCGGCCATTTGACTCCAAGCATTGAAGAATCTAAAGCCCAAAGCACTTTCTTGGCCCAAAGGTCAAAAGCACAGTCCCTTTTAGCCTCTGCAAAGACTGAAGATGAATATTTCAAAATTATGCAGTAGTTGCTCACCTCAAGATCAGAAACTTCTGCTGCAAGCTCTTCTTCTTCGAGTTCCTCAAATAATGAAGAACCATTCATCTCTCTTGGAGATGAAAATGAAGATATGTGTTTCGGCATCTTGTCTTAGTTAAAGCATTAAAGCTTTGTAATTTATGTTAAAAAAAAAAAGTAAAGAATTTTCCAATTAGATGTATTTCGTATGTATTTCTATTGTATCGTTGTAAAGATACTATTTGTATTTGTACTTATATTTGTATGAATGTATCTCATTAGTATTTGTATTTGTAAAACTTTTGTATAAAGCTACAGCCCCGTATAAAGCTACAGTGATTGCGATGCTACAGTTAAACTGCTACAGACGCACTACAGTATACAGTGTCGCTACAGTTTAATTGCTACAGGACGCGCCACAGTGAACAGTGAACAGTTTAAAAATTATGTATAAATTCTGGAGGAAGACTATTGACTCTTCAGAATTTTTAGATCTCTCCCTCTCTAATTCTCTCTCTCTCTAACTCTCTCTCTTTTCCTCTCTATCTCTCTCTCTCTCTCTCTCTCTGGAAAACGATGAACAGAAGACTTTGAGGAAATATTTCCTGTCTTCTGAGTTTTCCCCTCTCCTCTTGAAATCTTTCTTTAAAGTATTTAGCTTTCATTTTAATTAAATGTAAGCATTTATCTTGTAATTTATTTTAAAGCAATTAAAGTCTGTAATTAATTTATTTTCTGCACTTTTAATTTCTGCACTTTTAATTTATGCTCTTTTAATTTATGTACTTTATTTTATGCATTTTAATTTCTGTACTTTATTTATTTAATTTACCGCAATTTATTTAAAGTTTTCTTTATTTATGCATGATTTGTAGACTGATCTTCTATATCAGATCTACCATACAAATTGTACGTTCCTCTGAGGCATAGAGACCGGATCTCTCCCCTCAGTTGTATTTCTCTTCTCCCTCCTCACTCAGAGCACCATTTCTGGGATCCAGATCTGGTACTGTGTATGCTAGAAAAGCCAACCATAATGTATGTTTAATTTCTGTCAAACCCTGTGTTGCTTAGGTTTGATTTAAAGAATAAAATTGGTTTAAAATTGAAAGATCTATAAAGAATTTTAATTATTGGTATTAAATAATTTATTGTTTAAATTAAAATATGATTTTGTATATTTCTTGGAACTCACTTACATCCCACGATCCTAGTTCTTATTGGTATCAGAAGGCTTTATTCCAACTTGGATTAAACCAATATGCACATAATTAAATTTCTTTTCTTTTAGGTGCTTTAAAGAGTGTTCTGAAAATAAATGAATTATTTCAAAAGGCTTTGAAAGAGTGATGTCACGTTCTTCAGTTTTTATAACATAATCTGTCTTTAAAAAATCAAGTTTTTTTGTTTTATAAATTGTGTCTTTAGAAATCTTTGGTAATTCCCAACAATCAATGGCTTTATTAAAATCTTCAATTATAAAATCTTCAGAATTCACAACATTCTTTGAAACATTAGTCCTTTCAGAAGAAGAACTAGAGAAAGAAGATGCTCTACAGAGTAGAGAATCCATGCAGTTTAAAACTTTTAATTGAACCTATATGGATGTCTACAGGTATGGTTTTACAGCCCTTAAAACGGAAAACTCTTATCCTAGACGGGACTTACTACCAGTAAAGAATTCAACAACCACACAAAAATTAAAATAAAAGCATAAACATACACAAATTCTATATATATATATATATATAATAAAATGACATTAAATTTTTGAAATTTCCCCGGCAACGGCCCAAAAAATTGACACGACTTAAAAGTGTTTGATTTACTCTAAAGTATAAGAGTGTCTAGTTATAATATAACCCGGTAAGTTCGGGGTCGAACCACAAGAAATTTTAATTTTAGTAGTCATTATTAAATAAAAATTAATAGTAGAAAAATATATTACCTATTTAAAAAGTACTAAGGCTACGGGATTCACTCTTGGAATTTAAATTATGTTCATAATATTCTCTCATATTTATATTTTATATTTTATTTACTAATTAAATATTATGTCATTTAATTCTTAACTAACCAATTTTATAGATGAATATGAGAATGGAGTACATGATGTGCCACAACTAAATTGAAGTGCCGACATAATGTCATATCATATAAATCCAATAAGATTTTAAGTTTATAAATTAATATGACATAAAAATATTCAGTAAATAAAAATATTAAATATTAAATATTAAATAAAATAAACTTTGAACTTACTTGAGAGAGATATTAATTCCATAATTTAAATCTTTGAGTTCCACCCTTTACCATATCTTAGCCACTTTAATAAATTAGCCACTCATATTGAAAAAAAAATACTTATTTTATTTGACAAACTTCTAAAATATATTACAAAAAAAAAATTTAAGAACTTAAAACAATAGAAGAAGAAAATTTAAAAGACTCAGCTTCACCCTTTTTTTCTTCTCTTTTTCTTTCTCTCTTTTCTCTTTTCTTTTTCCTCTCTTTCTTTTCTTTTCTTTCTCTTCTCCTCCCCGCTCCCCCTTTTCTCCTCTGCGCTGTTTCTCTTTTTACAGTAAAAATGGGAGGAACTATTTATTATTTTATTATTATAATATATATTTATTATTACAAAGCAGCCTTTTTTTCTTTTATCTCTCATTTTCAGTTCTGATCTCTCTTCATTCTCAAAATATACCTATAATAACAAAATATAACAATTAAGATAAAAATTAACATAATAAAAAATGATTTACATAAAATTACATATGAGAAACATTAAGATAAAATGTAAGTTATGTACACATTAATTAATACTTTAAGTGAGAAAATAATAATTTAAACATTTATAAAATATACACTTTCATATATATATATATATATATATATATATCTTCAATCCATCAGTTTTGGCTATTACTTTCCCGAACGGTGAATGAGATCAAAAGCGGTTTTGTCAAATCCCCCTCTTGGGATAGAACATAACTGCTACGAAAAATCTGATAAGTTCAAACAGTTCGTTTAAGAACTAAAGTGTAACATATGAATTTGTTATATTATTTATGTAAATAATTAATTTAAGAGGGGGTTTATGTGATAAATTAAGAGGGAATTTATGTGATATATCATGAGGGGGTCTAGTTGATATTTTGTAACATATGAATTTGTTATATTTATTTATGTAAATAATTAATTTAAGAGGGGGTTTATGTGATATATCATGAGGGGGTCTAGTTGATATTTTGTGGGTGCTTATAAAAGGAGGAAACCGGTTAAAATTTGAGCAAAAACCGAGAGAGAGAGAGAGGAGAGACCCGCAAAACTGACCCGCCGGTTTCTCCCATTTCCGGCCACCTCACCGGCCGAGCAAGGTGTCAAACGGAAGCTTGTGAGCTGGCCGTCCACCCCCAGCCGTCCTTGCTGCCGGAAAACGAGTGGAACACCGCCGGTGAAGCTCAAAAGTTCCGCGAGTTTGCGCGGATGATCGCCGGCGATTCCGGCCGTCTTTGGCCACGCTACCGGTTGCAAAAGCTTCCTCACCTACCATCTTCCATTCCCGACCAGTCATCGGCATCGAGGAGGCCGTTTTTCCACCGTCCGATCACCCGAAGGAGCCGCGACTTCACGAACTCGATCCGGCTTTGCCGCCACGTGTGGGAGGACACCACCGGCACTGCTGGACTCACCTCGACGAGAAGTGTCTAGTCCGAGCTTCCCCACTGCCGTTGGGTCAATTCCAATCAACGTTGACCGTAGGGATATTTTGGTAATTTCACGTGTTGAGGGTAATTTCGTAATTTCCAGTTTTGAGGGTGATTTTGTAATCTGAATTGAGGATATATTGGTAATTTTATGATGTTGAAGGTAAATTAGTAAATTATGAAATTGAGGGTAGTATAATTTCGGATTATATTAGTAAATTACAAATACGAGATTATTACGGTAAGCCGGGAAGATTGAGAGTTGTAATATTAGGACGAATATTTATTTTAAGCATTATTTTTGTGGGATTAGTTCGAATTATATTTATGGAAAGTAATTGTGTCATTTCTGTAAAATAAGTGGATCTGCGGATGAGAATCTGCCTGCGGAATTGGGTGATAGCCGAGTCTGAAATTGTCACTGTGAGTGGAATATATTAAAATTATTTGATTTTTATATAGTAGAGCTTGTTTATGAAATGAATATTTAAAGTGCTTCCATTAAATGGTTTTCCGAAATAAATGTTTATTGCGTATAAATATTGTGTTAAAATATATTTATTTATTTATGCTCCGTATCGATTTTAAAATGCAAAAGAGATGATTGATTTCCGAACATGTTTTAAAGTGCTTTTATGCGGATTTCGAGCATGATTTTAAGAGTATATGATTGATCATGTGTATGATTTAAAATGTATATACATTGTTTTTTAGCATGATTCAAAGTATTTATATGTTGATTTTGAGAATAATTTAAAGTGTTTACATATGGTCTTCGAGCATGATTTAGAATGTTTATACATATGGATTTTGAACATGATTTAAAGAGTATATGGTGGATCTTAGGCATGAGATATTTTGATTTTGAGTATGATTTAATGCATGATTTAAAGTGTATATATATAATGATTTCGATCATGATTTTAAGTTTTAAGCAAATACCCGTTCCCTCCAGATGAGATGAGATAGTAGGCCTTTGGGGCCCGTCTCGAACACACATAGAGGCTTTGGGCCGTGTGTTTGGGCGCCGCCTTTAGGGGCATATGCATGCAGCATGATATTGAGATATGAGATCGGATGGTCCGGACACGATGTCGCGGGATAGCGCATCATAGCACATCCGTTGAGATCCGGGTATGAGATATGCTGATAAGCATGAGATGGTACGTCCTTTCGTCTATCCGTGTAGCTCCGGGCATGATGGTACTCAGATAGTACATCATTGCCGTCCGTTGTGGTCCGGATGAGACTAGATTATCCCCTGGGTATTTTTTTAAGGATATTTGTTTAAGGATATTTGTTTAAAGATATTTGATTTACTTAATGTTTGATATTTCAGTTTGAGATGATATTTCAATATAAGATTTTTTTTATTGATTTTGTGATGATGATCGGCTTTGCTTATGTTCAAATTATGATTGAATTGAAAGTAATTTTACATTCAAATAATTATTTGAGAAACGTGATTATACAAGTGATGCACTTATTTTTGTAATTATTTTATATTTTAAAAATTACTATCCACTCACTGAGTTTTATACTCATTATTATTTTATTATATTTTTCCCCCCCCAGGAGATTACAGGTACAACAGTTAACCCAGCAGCTGTACATAGTTGGAGTCATTTGGGCCACTGAGGTTGTTTGAGGACATAGAAAAATTATTTTCTTTTGGTTAATGTATAATTATCATGTTTTGGATTTATATTAGGGATGTGATATGTAAATTATGAAACGTGTGTATTATTGGATATGTTATTGGATGAGATTAGGTTGATGCAGTTGATGTTTGATAAATGATTTGGGAGTGCTTGTGTTGTAATTGCAGGTTTGGAAATGTTATATATTTAGGGGAGGTTCTGCCGAAATTTCGGTAGAATTCTTATTAATATGATTTTTAATATTTGAGTTAAGATTCTCAATATAGGTCGCCTCTGGAAATGGGGCGGGTCGTCTCATAAAGAGAATTACACTTTCAAATAAATTGCATGAAAACTTCTTACTTCTCTTATTGAATACGAGTATATATATAGGTTACAAGAAATCTTGGCCATAATTGTCCTAAATATTTTCTGCCACAAATCTTGATCTAAAATCGGAAACAATCATAATCCAAAATCAAATCAGAATATCAATATAAACAAATAAGAAAAAATCCTGAATAATCAAAATCATAATCTAATAAAAATAAAAGTATCTTAAATAACTATACAAAATAGAAATAGCTGATTTATTGCTTCTTTTAAAAATGGAAATACTATTTGAAAAGATAGTAGCATATCTTTCATTTATAATATGCCCATTTCATATATTTGATTGTTCAAAAAATTCAAGAGCTTGAATTACGCATTTATTGGTTTGAATATCTTGTGAGATTCATTCAATGGGCCTCCACGCATTTGATTGATCTCAAGTTGCTTGAATCAATCCATTAAGTTCTTTTTTGAATTTCTTTGCACGAACTCTTTAACGAATTCAACAAGAACTTGAATAAAATCCAAATATGTTTTATTCCACGTGCTTGAGCTATCCTTATCCATAATCTCATCAGGAACTAACTCCATCAGACATGAAAACACTTTTGAATGAGTTTGCTATGGTCTTTGAAGAACCGCACGGGCTAGCACCAAGTAGATCCAATGACTATCATATTCTTTTGTTTGTAGGCAGTGCTACTGTTAATGTTTAGCCATATCGATATCCTTATTATTAGAAATTTGGAATTGAAAAGATGGTGCAGAAGAAGCTGAAAATTAGTATTATTTTTCTAAGTCCCAGTCCTTTCTCTAGTCTAATTTTAGTGGTTCATATGGCTGATGGAGGCTAGCACATGTGAGTTGACTATCGTGCCCCGAACAAAATTACTGTCAAAGAAAGATTTTCCATTCTAGTGATCAATGAATTATTGAGTGATCTACATAGAGAGAGATTTTTTCCAACCTTGATCTTCACTCCGTTATCTCTAAGATAGCTTTTAGCACCCATGAGGCTCATTACAAATTCCTTAAAATGCCTTTTAGGCTGTCCAATGCACCTTCTATTTTTCAAAGTTTGATGAACAAACTCTTTAAACCATATCTCCAATGATTTATTATGGTGTTCTTTGATGATATTTTGATCTATAGTACCACTTGGTCTGATCATCTAGATCATCTATAAACAGCTTTGTCGGTCTTGAAGGATAACAAAATCTGTGCAAAAAAAAAAAAAAAATCAAAGTGTTATTTTGGTGTATTGGAAGTTGATTACTTGGGTCACTTTATATCATAGGAAAGGGTGTCTGCTGATCTAACTAAAATACAGAGCACACTTGACTGGCCACAGCCAAATTCAGTTAAAGCATCGCTGGATTTATTAAAAACTATAATACTATTGTAGCCATTTTGTTGAAGTTACAACAAAAAAAAAAAAAGAAAAACTTTCATTCAATCTATTAAAGGAAACTCTTTTAAAACCCCTTGTTTTAGTACTTCCAGATTTCTTAAAAGACCTTGTTTTTTAATGTGACGCGTGTGGAGTTGGAATCAAAGCAATTCTAATGCAGTAAGGGAGGCCAATAGCTTATTTCAGTCAAGCTCTTAAAATGAGTGCTCTGTCTCTTTCTACATATGAAAAGGAAATGTTACCTTTGGTAAAGTATGTCAAAAAAAGGAGGCCATATCTCTTGGGCAAACCTTTTCTTGTTCGTACAAATCATCGCAAAGGATAATCACTCTATATCAATAAAAATGGTTCCCGAAACTTATGGGATTTGACTCAAGGTTGAGTATAAGAAGAGGAAGGAAAATTCTCCTGCTGACTTACTCTCTAGAAAGGCTGAATTCCATTGTCCTGTTATCTCTATACCTATGGCCGATTGGTGGAAAAGCTTAAAATAAGAAGTCTTTTCTAATCCTTTTTATACCAAACTTGCAGCAACTATAGATTCTCTTCCTTTTGGTTCCCGAAAATATATCAAAAGAGATGGAGTTTGGTTATATAAAAATCACATCATGCTAAGCCCTCATTCTTCTTTAGTTATAAAAATTTTAGCCACCACTCATACCTCACCAATTGGAGGTCATTATAGGCTTCATAAATCTTTAGCCAGGATTCGAAGTTCTTTTTATTGGCAACATATGCAAGTATATGTTAAGGACTACATTAAAGAATGCGACATTTGTCAAAGATGTTGTTGATGCTATTTTTCACGTGCCTCTAAATAGTGTCAATCAAAACTCCTGCTCGCGGTCTACTCGAGCTCGAGCAGGACTGCTTTCCGATTTCGATTCTTCTTTATCCACCGGAATGATGATCCTCTCTGGCCTGCGTTCACAGAAATAAAGTCAGGGGTCGCCAGATGTTTTTCCGGCGAAAATCTTCCGATGCTCAAGTCAGTGATCGGGTTGTTCTTTTTGTATCCCTCGTTGCTTGAGAGACCGGACAAATCAAAGGGTACTTTTTGCCCCTCATTGGTAAGAATTACCAATGTGAAATTCAGAGAGAGAGAGGGTAAAAAGAAGAAGAACTTGTCTAAAATTTTTGGAACCCCCCGTTTCTCTGTTTTCGTTTTCCTTTTATACTTCCATTTTCCCGCCCATCTTTCTTCGGGGGAGGCTGTTCCCGCCACTATGGTACCTGGGCCCCCTATGACAGCCGGGATTATTGTGGCACACCCTGAAAATGCGGGATGTCAGGTGGGCATGGGTTCCCGCAGCCTTATGATACTGTCGGTCATGCACGCATGAAATGATGACACTATGGGGGTGTATGCCGGCCATCGGTAACAGTGACGACACCATGCCAAGTAGGGCATTGGTCAGGCATCGATCGTCATGTTAAGTCGCTGGGGAAACAGGTCGGACTGTCCTGAACTGAGTGTATCTGGATCTTGCATTTCCTCTGTGCTGTGACTGAGTTGTGCTCGGAGGACTTGAAGACCTCGAGCAGAAGAATAAGCTCGGGTATCGACTAGTCTTCGGGCTCCTCGTCCTTGACCAGCTTTGATGAGCTACGAGGATATCGAGCAGAAGAATGAGCTCGGGCTTGACCAGTCTTGGACCCCTCAACCTTGACCAGCTTTGATGCCTAATGAAGCTATCTTCATGCTAGCAGTCGGGTGGTCTTCTGCTCGAGATGGGTTGACCTCGAGGTCTTTTAACTCGAGCTGGGTTGGCCTTGAGGAGACCTGCATGATACTACCCAAACACCAGTCCCTCAGTTTCTAGTCTTTGGAGTAAAGCGAGATAAGATTGGAAACTTCTTGTTTGGGCCGGCTTCATGGCCTTTTTACT
This sequence comes from Murraya koenigii, assembly GCA_025617385.1. Classification (NCBI taxonomy): domain Eukaryota; kingdom Viridiplantae; phylum Streptophyta; class Magnoliopsida; order Sapindales; family Rutaceae; genus Murraya; species Murraya koenigii. Next base: position 19,768,621 of record CM046815.1, read on the forward strand.
TTCCTGTGCTGAGCTGTTTTCTTCTTCCATCATTTCACATTTAATGCGGGACACGTGGGTCGATCCGGGCCGTGTGTTTGAATTTTGAAGAGACGTCACTTGAACGGTCGTGTCTCTTGAGATGTATGCCGTCAGCCGAAGAGACGCGCCTTTCCCCTTTAAAAACCCTTAATTTCTTCATTGTGCTTCCTATTGCTCATTTTTTCTTAGACTAAAATTAGTTACCTGCAAGTGCTTCTCATCTTTCTCTTTGCCGTCGCCGCCATTTCCAACCGTCAGCCTTTACTCAGGTATAAACCCTTTTCTTTTCTTTTGTTTCTGTTCTGTTCTTCCTTCGTTTGGTTTTTCGGTTCTAATCTGGGTAGACTGTGGCTATAGGAAATATGACCAACACCCAACAAGCCCGTAGGATGTCATCTAAGGAGTCGTCCTCTTCCAGTGATGTAGAGCCCCTTAGTATAATCCCAGTGAGAGACTCCAGCTCAGAAGGGCATTAACCGTAGGCGAGACACGACCAGATCGTGGGAAAGAGTCACCAACCGCCGAGGGTAGGGGGTATCCCATTGACTCTATGTGGTGTGAAACCACACACGAGATTTGGACGAGCTTAGGGCACCTACCACATACTCGGACAATGTGGACTGCTGGGTCTTGGGTAAGGGTGATATACCCAGCCGTCCTTCTCAGGGGTATACCACCTTCCATATGGAATATTTTAGGTGGGGGGTCAGGCTGCCTCTTCAGCCTTATTTTGCTCGTATTTTGTCCAGATTCGGTTGGCCCTAGGGCAACTGAACCTGAATGAGTGGAGGGTCCTGTCTAGCCTCTATGTGCTGTGGAGGTGGTGCAATTTGGGTGAACCTTCGGTAGAGGAGATAAAACATCTCTACCAGTTAAAATGCAGCCCGAAAGACGCTGGCTGGTACTACCTCACCTCGAGCTTGAAGAGCAAGAAGCCCATAACTAATCTCCCCACTTCTGGTGGCAATTGGAAGGGCAAATTCTTCTTTGTTGGGGGAGATTGGGGGCATGTTGCACCTCTCTTCGTTGGGATCCCTCCGGTTCCTCATCATTTTTGCACTCCAGGTCGTTTACTTGTCTAACGAGTCTTATTTTGGTTCTTCTGCTTGCATCTTTTCTCACTGTTTTGCTTTGGTTATTCCTGCAGTATCTTGGGGTGCCTCTTATAACATGCGTCAACACAGCCCTTGACAACGCGAGCTCGTGCAGGGAGCTACTTACAACACACAATTTTGTGGAGTTTGGCCTGGTATCAAAGTAAAAGATAAGTGGTGTGCTCGATATGATGCAGAGGTCTACGAGGACCTCGGGGAGCGTAAGCACTTCTTTTGCTCCAAAAAGGCCTCGAACCGATACTCCTACTTCGCCAGTTCGAGCTGTTCCTCCAGCTTATGAGACAGAGCGAGCAAAGGAAGATGCAGCTCGCAAGCGTCTGAGGACTACAGTGTCGACTCGGCCTCGCTCAGAACTTGCACAAGAGCAGGAGTGGCCCAACCGTACCGATCCCTACATCACGGACTTCACCAAGCAGGTGGAGGATAGGTTCTTGGATGGGGTGGAGTCCTATGATGTTGATGAGTTGGCCAGCGCTTTCCACCGCCTCTCTTGTCGTGCTGCCATTGTCGCTACCAGATTTAAGGCCAAAACTTAGGATTCCTAGAGGAAGCTCCGAGCAGAAAATCAGAGCTTGAAGCAGGGTCTTGAGGAGAAAGAAGAGGAGAACATGAAGCTTCACGAGGAGAATTCTGTTCTCGAGGAGAAAGCAACAATGTCAGATTCGAGGGCTCTTCAATTCGAGAGGAAGCTATCTCTTGTCTGAGAGGAGCTGCTCAGTTCTCGTAAGGACTTGGACATATAGAGGTTCTCCCTCGAGAGGCACATGGAAGAAGAGACTTCTAAATTCCATAAGATGGTGGACTCTATGGAAGAGAGGCTCGCGACCGAGTACAACAATGGGGTGGCTTTCAGTTACAACTACCTCATGTTTGCCTTGGCCAAGGAACATCCTGAAGTGGACCTATCTAAGGTCGAGGCTGGTGTCGCGGAGTACATGTGCGAGCACGATGCTTCAAACCAAGGGTCGAGAGTTCCCCCTACCGAGACCCCTGCTCCTTCTGCTGCCAATGACTCTGCTCCTCCTGCTGCTGCTTCTTCTGCTCCTCCTGAGGATCCAACTCCCCTCACTAGCCCTACTTCTTCTACCGATCGATCTCCCCTTTTTTTCTTTTTTTACTTCTTGTACTTGTAATCTTCAATGAATGAATAAAGAGCATACATTAGGCAACTTGCTTCTGTGTCTATATGTATATGCTTGTGTTTTACATTTATTTATGAGAATGACTTCGTGCATTTTCCAAGTAAAAATTTTTTTATAAGTGTTAGGCTTTTGTTTTTCTTCTCCGAGCTATTTTCTGCTCGTATCATCTCTTGATTTATGTGTGGCAGAGCCTTGCTGTGAGTTACGCTTATAGGCCTCTATTTATCTTATGAGCTTGGTCTATTCGAGCTGATATTCAGCTTATGCTTAAACTTCGTCCCTTTTGTGAACTCATTCTGTTCGGGCCTGCAATTGGCCCACGCTTGGCACCGTCCTGCCCTAAGCTAGGCTTTGGGACATCTGGCCTTTACGTTGTCTTCACGAGCTTATCCTGCTCGAGCTTGCAATTGGATCACGCTTGGCACCGTCCCGCCCTAAGCTAGGCTTTGAGACTTCTGGCCTTTGCGTTGTCTTCGCGAGCTTATCTTGCTCGAGCCTGCAAATGGTGCCTAGCGCTTGGCACCGTCCTGCCCTAAGCTAGGCTTTGAGACTTCTGGCCTTTGCGTTGTCTTCGCGAGCTTATCTTGCTCGAGCCTGCAAGTGGCTCATGCTTGGCACCATCCCGCCTCAAGCTAGGCTTTGGGACTTCTGGCATTTGCGTTGTCTTCGCGAGCTTATCTTGCTCGAGCCTGCAAGTGGCTCACGCTTGGCACCGTCCCGCCTCAAGCTAGGCTTTGGGACTTCTGGCCTTTGCGTTGTCTTCGCGAGCTTATATTGCTCGAGCCTGCAATTGGCTCACGCTTGGTACCCTCCCGCCTTAAGCTAGGCTTTGGGACTTCTGGCCTTTGCGTTGCCTTCGCGAGTTTATCTTGCTCGAGTCTGCAATTGGCTTATGCTTGGCACCGTCCCGCCTCAAGTTAGGCTTTGGGACTTCTGGCCTTTGCGTTGCCTTCGCGAGTTTATCTTGCTCGAGCCTGCAATTGGCTCATGCTTGGCACCGTCCCGCCTCAAGTTAGGCTTTGGGACTTCTGGCCTTTGCGTTGCCTTCGCGAGTTTATCTTGCTCGAGCCTGCAATTGGCTCATGCTTGGCACCGTCCCGCCTTAAGCTAGGCTTTGGGACTTCTAGCCTTTGCGTTGTCTTCGCGAGCTTATCTTGCTCGAGCCTGCAATTGGCTCACGCTTGGCACCGTCCCGCCTCAAGCTAGGCTTTGGGACTTCTGGCATTTGCGTTGTCTTCGCGAGCTTATCTTGCTCGAGCCAGCTATTGGCTCACGCTTGGCACCGTCCCGCCTCAAGCTAGACTTTAGGACTTCTGGCCTTTGCGTTGTCTTCGCGAGCTTATCTTACTCGAGCCTGCAATTGGCTCACGCTTGGCACCGTCCCGCCTTCTGGCCTTTGTGTTGTCTTCGCGAGCTTATCTTGCTCGAGCCTGCAATTGGCTCACGCTTGGCACGGTCCCGCCCGAAGCTAGGCTTTGGGACTTCTGGCCTTTGCGTTTTCTTCACGAGCTTATCTTGCTCGAGCCTGCAAGTGGCTCACGCTTGGCACGGTCCCACCTCAAGCTAGGCTTTAGGACTTCTGGCCTTTGCGTTGTCTTCGCGAGTTTATCTTACTCGAGCCTGCAATTGGCTCACGCTTGGCACCGTCCCGCCTTAAGCTAGGCTTTGGGACTTATGGCCTTTGCGTTGTCTTCGAACTTGTTGGCTTCAATACATCTATATTGAACTTACGTTGAAAGCATTTTTCTTGCTTTTACACATGCTCAAGATTTTACATATCTCTGTTTCAGAAGGAATTAAATATTAATGCTTACATCACGAGGAAACTTACTAGAAATATTTAAACAAGCACTGCGCGTTCCATGGCCTCTTGACTTCTAGTCCATCGGGGTGAGTCAGCCGGTACGCTCCCGGCCCGACTATTTGAGAGACCTTATAGGGACCTTCCCAGTTTGGTCCTAACACACCTTGTCTGGGGTCTTTCGTGTTCTGATGGACTCTTCTGAGCACCCAATCTCCCACTTGAAATCGACGGATGTGCACATTCCGGTTATAATATTGAGCAATCTTCTGCTGGTATTCTGCAATCTTTGTAGCAACCTTTTCACTCTTTTCCTCTAGTAAGTCCAAGCCTGCACACATCTGCTCATCATTTTGCTCTTCGTTGAAGTGCTCTGTTCGGTGTGTTCCCTTCCTATTTCAGCCGGAACCACTGCCTCATGTCCAAACGCCAAGAAGAATGGGGTTTCCCCCATGGCCGTTTTGTGTGCGGTTCTGTAAGCCCATAAGACACCAGGCAGCTCGTCCACCCAAGCTCCCTTCTGCTCGCCAAGTCTGGTCTTCAAGAGACATTTTATATTCTTGTTCGCGGCGTCTACTTACCCATTGGCCTACGAGTGTGATGGAGAGCAAAACTTTAGCTCTATCCCTAGGGTTTGGCAGAAGTCTCTGAACTTGTTGTTGTCAAATTATCTCTCGTTGTCCGTGACTAATGCATGGGGAATCCCATACCTGCAAATCACATTTTTCCAAATGAAGTCAGTGGTCTTACCTTCTGTGATACTATTCAAGGCTCCCAATTCGACCCATTTGGTGAAATAGTCAATTGCCACTATGGCGTGAGTAGCAGATGCTCTCCCCTTTGGTAACGATCTGATCAGGTCGATCCCCCATTGAGCAAATGGCCATGGTGAATTCATCACCATCAGGTTCTCAGGAGGCTGAGTCATGTAGTCGGCAAAGCTTTGGCAACTTTTGCAACTCCTAGTCTTCTCTTAGGCATCCTGATGCATGCGGGGCCAAAAGTATCCCTGCCTCAAGGCCTTGAAGGCCAAAGAGCTCGCGCCTGAATGATTTCCGCAAATTCCTTCGTGTATTTCTCGGAGGACATAATCAGCTTCCTCTTGGTCTAAACACCGTAACAGTGGGAGAGTATATCCCCGTCTGTACAAGACCCCATCGATCAGAGTATACCTGGCCGTTTTACATTTCAGCTTTCTTGCCTGCTTCTTATCGACAGGTAACACTCCTTCCTTAAGGTAAGAAACAATTAGCTCCATCCTGGTGCTGCTCAATGACAAACTCATCACCTCGCCTTCCTACTCGATGCTAGAGCAGGTCTTGATTTCTAAGGGAATAAACCTCGGTATTTTGGGGTCAAATATAGTGGCCATTCGAGCTATCATATCAGCTTAAAAATGCTTCCCCCTCGCGATCTGCTCCACCTCGACTGCTCAAAAATTCTTTACTAGCTGCTTTACTTTCCGAAGGTAGGCCTCCATCTTCTTGCCCTTTGCTTAGAAGCTTTCGTTGAGCTGATTTTCTATCAGCTATGAATATGTTCGAAGCTTCACCTCTTCTGCCTTCACTACCAACACGGGCTTCAATCCCGCAATTACATCTTCATACTCTGCCTGATTGTTGGTGACTTCAAATTCCAGCTCCACGGCATACTGCATCTCTGCTCCTTCAGGACAGATAAGTACAACTCATGCTCCTACTCCTTGAACTCTGCATGACCCGTCAACTGTGACTGTCCATGCACTGGTTGAGGCAGAGGGGTCTGATGGGTGCTCGCCCTCGTTCTCTTCACTCCTTTCTGTGCACTCGACCACAAAGTCAGCCAGGGACTGAGCTTTTATAGCTGTTCGGGGTTGGTAGCTATTGTCGAATTCACTGAGGTCCACCAACCATTTTACCAACCTTCTGGAGGTCTCTGGCTTGTGCAGAGTCTGCCTAAGCGGCTGGTTCATTAAGACCGTTACGGAATGTGCCTGGAAATAAGGCCTCAGCTTTCGGGCTGTTGTCACCAGGGCCAGAGCCCATTTCTCCATCGGCGGATATCGAGTTTCGACTTCCAACAGAGTTCTGCTCGTGTAATAGACGGGGTACTGCACCTCTGACTCTTCCCTCACCAGAACCGAGCTCGTAACCCATTGGGACACAGCTAAATACAGAAATAGAACTTCCCCTGCTCGAGGTGTTGACAGCAGTGGGGCCTTCAGCAAGTACTCCTTCAACTGTTGGAACACCACTTCGCATTCTAGTGTCCACTTTGTTTTCCTGCCTTTTCTCATTTCCTGGAATAAGACTCGGCATTTATCCGTGGCTATGGATATGAATCTGTTGAGGGATGCCAATTTGCCTGTAAGACTTTGTATCTCCTTGAGGGTACATGGGGACTTCATCCCCACTACTGCTCTGATCTTTTCTGGATTTGCCTCGATCCCTCTATGGCTGACCATGAAGCCCAAGAATTTTCCCGAACCAACCCCAAAGGCACACTTCTCTGGGTTGAGTTTCATCCGATATTTCCTTAAGAGTGCAAAAGTTTCCTCTAAATGCCTTACATGCTCCTCCGCGTCTTTTGACTTGGTGATCATGTCGTCCATATACACCTCCATCGTTCGGCCAATCAATGGCTTGAAAACCTTATTCACCAATCTCTGGTATGTTACCCCCGTGTTCTTCAGGCCGAAAGACATAACCTTGTAGCAAACATGACCTCGATCGGTGATGAAGGCTGTGCACTCCTCGTCTGGCCGGTGCATGGGGATTTGGTTATAGCCTAAGAAGGCGTCCATGAAGCTAAGCAGCCCATGTCCTGCCATGGAGTCCACCAGCTAGTCTATCTTTGGCAATGGGAAGTTATCTTTTGGACAAGCCTTATTCACGTCTGTGAAGTCCACACATTCTCCACTTTCTACTCGCCTTCTTCACTAACACCACATTCGAAATCCATTCAGGGTAAGAGACTTCCCTTATGAATCCCGCTTTCAGCAGCTTCTCCACCTCGCAGTTTATGGCCTCATACCTTTCTTGGTTGACGCACCTCCTCTTCTGCCTCACTGGCTTAGCGTCCTTCCGTATTGCCAACTTGTGACATGCCACCTCGGGGTCAATCCCGGGCATGTCCTCGTATGTCCAAGCGAACACATCATAATGTGCTCGCAGACACTCGACCAGACTTTTCTTCAACTCTTCGCTGGTGCCCAAGCCAATTCGGACCTTCTTCTCGGGATCGTCTGGCTGTATTTTAACTTCCTCCAACTCTTCAGCGAGCTCTTGTCTCCCGTTCTTTGACTCCCCCCTCGAGTCTAACGATGTTATTTGCATCATTTCTTTGGCTGCCACTGCATAACAGCTCCTCGCGACCCTCTGGCTGCCTTTGACGACCCCCACAGCCCCATTTATTCTATATTTTAGGGCCAAATAGTGGGTGGACAGCACTGATTGGCTGATCCTCATAAACGGCCTTTCCAATATTGCTTGGTAGAGGCTGACTTCATCCACCACCACGAAGTCGAGCATCATGTTCTTTTCGAAAAGCCTCGAGCCCATAGTCACAGCCAACTTAATGATTTTCAGAGGGATCGCCTTCCTCCCCCAAATCCTTTTAAGGAAGTGCTCTGTCTCGCTGAGGCTCACGACTGCTATTCCCAAATCCTCAGCGTGGATTCAAGAGAATGTCCACCGAGCTTCCCAAGTCCACCAATATCCGATCAACTTCCTTATTAGCAACGCTTGCCTTCACGACTAAGGCATCCTCATGGGGTATAGACCCCTCCTTGTCCTCCTCCGTCCACATGATGGGTACCTGCCGTACCTTAGCCTTCTTGGCAACAGTGCAATGACAGGACTTCCTTGCCGGCAGACAGCATCTACATGATGGTTTTTCCGAGCCCCGCTTGAGCTCCCCGCCATTGTGGGTCCTCCTGATATCACTCTGGTGACTGGTGGTTCCAGCTCCATGTCATAGGCCGGTCATCATCCTCTGATTACTGCTCGACCACTGGGTGTCTTTCTTCAATGAACTCATCCAAGTACCGATTTCTAACCAGATCTTCCACCTGATTCTTCAAATCCCGGCACTGTGACGTTGAGTGGCCATGGTCACCGTGGAAGCGGCAAAACCGTCCCCTATCTCGTTTACCAGTTGGTTTAGCCATTGGTGTCGAGGGGCTTAGCAGTCCTCAATCCTCTGCCACTTGGAGTATCTCTTCGAGTGACACCTTCAGCTTTGTGTATTGCCCGTAGGCAGGACTTTGCTCTACCACTTGTATTACCTGATCTCTCGGGAAGCTTCTCGGTGGAGGGGGCAATGGATGGTCAGCTCGGTAGTGATCCAACGATAGGTCCGCTTGGTGGTTAGTCATGGAGGGATGGTCGTCATGACGCCTCAGACTCTCGTGATCTCAACCCGAGACTCATGCAGGTAGCGGGAATCATCCGAGGCTGGGGAGATCTCTGGTAAGGATTATAGAGAACAACCCGGTCCCTCATCACTTTGGAAATCAACGTTTCTCGGGCAGGACGTCCTTTCTCCTTCCTCTTCGTTCCACTGCCCTATTCACTTCTCAGCTTCACAGCCTTTTCCTCTTCGATGACCATGTCCATCTTCACCTGTTCATACGCATCTGAATATGAACGGATCGAAGGGCTCCATAAATTGTACCACGGTCTTCCCATCCTGATTCCATCCTTTAGTCCCTCAAAGCTTGGGGATGATTAAATGCCCCGAGATCCAGAACCGATCAGTGGTACCTCTTGACAAATTCTCGGAGGGGTTCTCCCTCCCTCTGTTTTATCTCTAACAATTCCATCATGTCATCCCTGAGGTCACCGCACTCTCGAACTCGCTCTACAAATTCTCTCGCACATCCTGCTCAAAGCTTAGAATGCTTCCCGCATGCACTCACTGTACCATGCTCTTGCTCTTCCCTCAAGAGTGAGTGGGAAGGCCCTGCATCTTTGGGCTGCTGACATGCCCTATACTCCTATCATGTCGTTGAACCGCTCTATGTGCACCAGCGGATCACTCTTTCCTGAAAACTTTAAATTCGAGAAATGGAAGTCACGGGGAATCGTGACGACCATAATCTCCGTCGAGAGTGGGGACTCGTTGTCCAGCATTATCCTCAACTTAAGCTTTTTCTGTTTCCCCGAAGGTCCTCCACAACTTGTGCCAACCTACGCACCTCCCCCTCCAACTCCTCCGCGTGGGAGGTTGGTCCCAGATCCCGTAAATGCCGACGGACTCCTTTCTTCCATGTTCGCTTCCTCCTCCCGCCACATTTGGTATTCTCAATCTCGGCTTCGCCTCGCGATGCTCTCGACTGGGGCCTTCCCACGACTGGATTCAGGGACGTCATTACATGTTTTCCTATGTCCATCCCTGAGTTCTTGCAATCTAGAGGTCAGCGTTTCCATTTGTTTCTCAATCCGATCCATTCTTTCCTGGATCTCTCTATTTTGAGCCTCATTAGCCACTTCCCTCAAAGTCACCGATTCCTCTGGACATACTCCTCTTCTGTTGTTTCCTCTCATTATTGCGTTGTGTCTTCTGAATGTGTTAGGAAATCAGGCTTTTTGATTTGATCCTCACAGACGGCGCCAAAATGTTGATGCTGTTTTTCGCGTGCTTCTAAATAGTGTCAATCAAAACTCCTGCTTGCGGTCTGCTCGAGCTCGAGCAGGACTGCTTTCTGATTTCGATTCTTCTTTATCCACCGGAATGACGATCCTCTCTTAGCCTGCGTTCACAGAAATAAAGTCAAAGGGTCGCCGAATGTTTTTCCAGCGAAAACCCTCCGACGCTCAAGTCAGTGATCGGGTTGTTCTTTTTGTATCACTTGTTGCTTGAGAGATCGGAGAAATCAAAGGGTACTTTTTGCCCTTTATTGGTAAGAATTACCAGTGTGAAATTCAGAGAGAGAGAGGGTAAAAAGAAGAATAACCTATCTAAAATTTTTGGAACTCCATTTCCCTATTTTCGTTTTCTTTTTATACTTCCGTTTTCCCGCCTATCTTTCTTCGGGGGAGGCCGTTCCAGTCTCTATGGTACCTAGGCCCCCTATGACAACCGGGATTATTGCGGCACACCTTGGGAGTGCGGGATGTCAGGTGGGCATGAGTTTCCACAGCCTCATGATAGTGACGGTCATGCGCGCATGAAATGATGACACTGTCGGGGCGTGTGTCGGCTATCGGTAACAGTGACGACACCATACCGCGTGGGGCATTGGTCAGGTATCGATCGTCGTGTTAAGTCGCTGGGGAAACAGGTCGGACTGTCCTGAACTGAGTGTATATGGATCTTGCATTTCCTCTGTACCATGACTGAGTTGTGCTTAGAGGACTTGAAGACCTCAAGCAGAAGAATGAGCTCAGGTATCGACAAGCCTTCTGGCCCTCCGCCTTGACCAGCTTTGATGAGCTACGAGGATATCGAGCGTAAGAATGAGCTCCTGGCTTGACCGCCTTGGACCCTCGACCTGACCGACTTTGACGCCTAATGAAGTTGTTTTCGTGCTAGCGGTCAAGTGGTCTTCTACTCGAGATGGGTTGACCTCGAGATCTTTTACCTTGAGCTGGGTTGGCCTCGAGGAGACCTGCTCGATATTACCCAAACAGATGTGAAATAGAAAATTGTACCCGGCAGGTCTCCTACATCCATTTTGTGTTCTTGAATCAATTTAGACTGATGTGTCCATGGATTTTGTTGATGTAGATTTTCCCGCGTGCCTTCAAACAGTGCCTCGATCCTTCTGCTCGCGATAAGCTCGAGATGTTGATGCAGGATTGCCTCCTTCGTCCTGCTCACTGCCTTTTCCGAATAGAGATCTCCTGCACTGTAATCACGTAAAATATAGTCGTGGTAGCTGGCCAGATGTTCCGGCGAAACCCTCCGACGCTCAAGTCGATGAATCAGGTTGTTCTTTTGGTATCTCCCTTAGTGAGGAGACCGGAAAGATGAAAGGGATATTATTTCGCCCTCTCTTTTGAATAAATATGGTGTTTTCAATGAATCAATGTAAGGAAAGTCAGAAGAACCTGTATATCTTTTGTAACTCTTGTGAATGAAATTTTCCAACCCCTTGTGAATCAAAATTTCCAACCCTTGTAACGTACCCGTCTCTTTTCTTTTATACTCCATTTTTCCCGCTCTTTCTCTCCAAGAGCATCCATTCCTGCGACAGTGGCGTCTGGGTCCCTTTGACAGCCGGGATTGGTGTAATATTCCCTGGGGATGCGCGACTGTCTTCTTTAACCCGGTTCACGTGGCCAGATCACCATATCGGGCATGTGCGCTAGGAATGATGACACCATGGGGGCATGTGCCGGCCATCGGCAATAGTACCACCACCATACTATGTAGGACCCTGGTCAGACATTAAAAGGCGTGCCAAGATCCTAAGAAAACAGGTCGGGCTGCCCTAGGCCGGGTCTTACATTCCATTCGTCCCATGACTAGTGCAATCCAGTTGTGCTCGGGGACTCGCCTTCTGTGAGCAGGAAAGGAGTGCTCGGCTCTCAACCTTGACCAGCTTTGACCGGGGTGGACGACCTCGAGCAGGCAAAGGAGTGCTCGGGATCGAGCGGCTCCGAATTCCTCGACCTTGACCAGGAGTGACGTCTGGCGAGGTCATCTTCGTGCAAGCAGTCGGGCCTTCTACTCGAGCTAGGCTGTCCTCGGGGTGTTTTCTTCGAGCTGGAAGGGCCTCGAGAAGACCTTGCCCGATATTATCCAAACACCAGTCCCACAGTTTCTAGTCTTTTGAGTGAAACGAGATAAGACTGGAAACTCATTAATGATGGGCCGAATTCGCAGCCTTTTACACTTCCCCACGTTTCCCAGTTGTCTCCCACTACAATCACTTCGCATTTAAGGCGGAACACGTGGGTTGATCCCAGCCGTGCGTTTGAAATTCGAAGGGACGTTACCTAAAAGGTCGTGTCCCTCGAAACGCGCGCCGCCAGTCGAAGGGACGCGTCCTACTCTTTAAAAACCTCCAACTTCTTCACTGTTCCCTCTGTTTGCTTACTTTTCGTTTGAACTCAAAATTAATCTGCTCTCCATTGCTATCGGTCTTCTTCTTCTCGTCAAGGTGATCTCCGACCAACCACACTTCCTTTCGCTCGTGTATAAGTCACTCTTCCATCTCCTGCCACCACTCTGTTTCTTCCCCTGCTGAACTCCGTTAGTTTATAGCTTTAGGAAAAAGAAAAATTTCAAATCCCCAACAGGCCCGTAGGATGTCGCCGGAGGATTCGTCCTCTTCTAGTGAGGCACAACCCCTTAGTATAATCCCCGTGAGGGATTCTAGTCCAGAGAGGAATTACCCACTACCGAGACCCAGCCGCATCAAAGTGGCAAGCGGCCACCAAAGTCCGAGCTGGGAATACCCCATAGATCATATGAGATGTGAGACCACCCAGTTGGATTTGGATAGACTTAGGGATACTTACAATATACCCGATAGTATAGTTTTAAGGTTGCCAGGCAGGGGTGAGATTCCCAGCCGTCCCCCCCATGGGTACACGACCTTCCTACTTGTGTCTGTTCTCATTACTTTGCTTTGGTCGTATCTGCAGCCTCCTGGGGTGCTTCTTATTCGATTGGGGGCCGGCTTCAAGCAAACGTGCAGACCGTTCTTACAAACGCGAGCTCGTGCAGGGAGCTGCTAACACCCCAGAACTTTTTGGAGTCCAGTTTAGTGCCAAGCGAGGAGATGAGCAGCAGGATGCGTGAGATGTTACATCGGCGCGTGGGGACGGCGGAAAGTGCGAGCACGTTAAAAAGGCCACGAGCAGAAACGAGTGCTCCGCCTCCATCCACTCGAGCTACCTCTTCTGCTCGACAAACCGAGCGGGTAGAGGAAGGTCCTCCACGCAGGAGACAAAGGACCGCTGATCCAGCTTGCCCTCGAACCGGCAATGTGCAGGAGCAAAGTCAGCCTGGCTGTTCCGAGCCTTACCTGAGGGCCTACAATGAGGAATTGACCAGCAGGTTCCTGGATGAAATAGAGTCCTTCAATTCTGACGAGCTGTTCAGCGCCATCCAGCGACTCTCCTCCCGAGCTTTAGCTGCTGCGACCATTCTCAGGGCTTCAGCTCGGGGCTCCCAGGAAGAACTTCAAGCAAGGGTTCGGAGCTTGGAGCAAGTTGTGAGCGAGCTGAAGGAGGAAAATAAAAAGCTTCTGGACGAAAATTTAAATCTTGCAGAGAAGACAGCAGAGGCCGACTCTAAGGCCTTTGAGCTTCAGAGGGAGCTGACTGACACCAAGGATGAATTGGAGCATGCTCGAAAGGATCTGGACACTCAGAAATCTTACTACGAGCAGCTCATAGGGGGGGAAACTGCTCGTCTTCAGGGGCAAATTGACACTATGACGGTCCAGCTTGCCACTGAGTACAAAAATGGGGCAGACTCCAGCTACGACTGCCTCATGTATGCTTTTGGTAAGGCATACCCCGAGGCCGACATGTCTAAGGTTGAAGGGTATGTAGCTGAGTACATGAGCACTCATGAACCTGTTCCGTCTGAGCCCTAAGGTGTTCTCAGAGAGCTCGCTCCCTCTCCTGCTGAAGCTCCTCCTACTGATGTCCCTTCTACTGCTCCTCCTACTGGTGTCCCTTCTACTGCTCCTCCTGCTGGTGTCCCTTCTACTGCTCCTCCTGCCGACGCTGGCCTTCCTCCTTCTGCTGCTGCCGACGTCCCTCCTACTGATGCTGCCCATCTTTCTGCTGCCGCTGACAACGTCACTCCTGCTGCATGACTTGGACTTTTTTTTTTTACATATGTAATTATTTCAAAGAAATAAAAAGACACATGTTGAAAAACTCTATTGAATGCTCGTATGTACATGCTCTTGTCTTCTATGTTGAATTGACTTCAAATACACTTGCTAAGTAGAAAATTTCTAAGTGTTAGACTTTCTATTTTCCTTTATGCCCAAGTTTAATGCTGTTTAACCTATGCATGGTAGAATTTTGTTTTGAATTGGGCTAAAAGCCTTATGTTTATTTTGCAAGTTCATTTAACTTGCTCGAGCCTATATTTGGCTCTTGCTAGACACCGTCCCTCCTAGAGCTTAGGCTTAGGGACTTTTGTCCTTAGCATTATTCATGGACTTCCTTCACTGGTAATTAGCTTTGCCAGGCATTGTCCAGCCTAGGACTTAGGCTTTTGGACTTTTGGTCAAGGAGTTCTTCTTGAACTTCTACTCCTGCTTGGGCCTGTAATTGACCCAAGCTTGGCACCGTCCCGCCTAAGACTTAGGCTTTGGGGACTTTCGGTCAAAGAGTTCTTCTTGAGCTTCTGCTCGGGCCTGCAATTGACCCTCGCTAGGCACCGTCCCGCCTAAGACTTAGGCTTTGGGACTTCTGGCCGTAGCGTTCTTCGCGAGCTGCTTTTGCTCGGGCCTGCAATTAACCCAAACTTGGCACCGTCCCGCCTAAGACTTAGGCTTTGGGGACTTTCGGCCAAGGAGTTCTTCTTGAGCTTCCGCTCGGCCTCGCAATCGACCTCGCTAGGCACCATCCCGCCTAAGACTTAGGCTTGGGACTTCGGTCGTAGCGTTCTTCATGAGCTACTCGCTCGGGCCTCGCAATCGACCCAAGCTGCCTTCTTATGTTACTCTTGCTCGGGCCCTGCATTGACCCAAGCTTGGCAACTGCACCGCCTAAGACTTAGGCTTTGGGACTTTCGGCCAAGGAGTTCTTCTCGAGCTTCCGCCGGGCCTGCAATCGACCTGCTAGGCACCGTCCCGCCTAAGTCTTAGGCTTTGGGACTTCGGCCGTAGCGTTCTTCGCAGCTGCTCGCTCGGCCTCGCTATCGACCCAAGTGTCTTCTTATGTTACTCCCGCTCGGCCTCGCACTGACCCAAGCTTGGCAACCGTCCCGCCTAAGACTTAGGCTTTGGGGACTTTCGGCCAAGGAGTTCTTCTCGAGCTTCCGCTCGGCCTCGCAATTGACCCAAGCTTGTTCTTGTGCTTCCGGTCCTCCTTTCGAACTTACATTATGAATGCTTTTCTTATTCTCATATACATTTACACCTTTATACATCCCATTTCGGTAGGAATCTTACATTAACACTTCACAATACAAGGAGACTTCATCGAAATATTTCATCGTGAGTCGTGTGCTCCATGGCCTCTGACCTCCTCGTCCGTCTGGATAAGCTAGCTCAGATGCTCCTCGGTCCCGCTAATCGAGTGACTCGACAAGGACCTTCCCAGCTTGGACCTAGCACACCTTGCCTCGGGTCCTTCGTGGCTCGGTTGACCTTCCTCAAGACCCAATCACCCACCTGAACCCACGAATGTGTACATTTTGGTTAGTAATAACGAGCCACCTCTGCTGATACTCCGAGATCTTAAGCAGCTACCCTTTCCCTCTTTCTTCCAAAGAAGTCCAGACCTGCACACATCCGCTCGTTGTTTTGCTCCTCGTCAAGTGCTCCGTCCGGTGTGTCCCCATTCCTATCTCAGCGGAACCACCGCCTGCGCCCAAACGCCAAGGAGAACTGGGGTCTCTCCAATGGCCGTCTTATGTGTGGTTCTGTAAGCCCACAAGAAACCAGGCAACTCGTCCACCCAGGCTCCTTTTTGCTCGCCCAGTCTTGTCTTCAGGAGGAGTTTTATAGTTTTATTCGCGGCCTCTACTTGCCCATTGGCCTCATGCAGCGTAGGGAGAGCAAAACTTCACTCTATCCCTAGATTCTCGACTGTAAGTCTCCGAACTTGCCATTATCAAACCGCCTCCCATTATCTAAGTGACTAACGCACGAGGAATCCCATATCCGCAAATCACATTCTTCCAAATGAAGTCGCTGGTTTTACCTTCCGTGATGCCGCTTAAGGCTCCCACTTCGACCCATTTGGTGAAATAATCAATCGCCACTACGGCATGGGTGGCGGATGCTTCCTCTCAGAATGGTCTCGATCAAATCAATTCCCATCGAGCAAACGGCCATGGCGAATCCATCACCGTAAGGCTCTCCTGAGGTCGAGTTAGGTAGCTGGCAAAGCTCCTGCAACTCTTGCAGCCTTCTTGTCTTCTCCCGAGCGTCTTGATGCATGCGAGGCCAAAATATCCTTGCCTCAAGGCCTTGAAAGCCAAGGACCTCGCACTGTAATGATTTCCACAGATTCCCTCGTGTATCTCTCTGAGGACATAATCGACCTCCTCTGGTCTAAACACCGCAGCAAGCGGGAGAGTGTACCTGCTCTATATAAGACTCCATCGACGAGAGTGTACCGGCCGCTTTGCACCTCAACTTCCTTGCTCGCTTCTTATCTGACTCAAGACCGTCCCTTCCTCGAGGTAAGAAATGATCTGGCTCCATCCGTGTGTTGCTCGTCGACAGGCTCATCATCTCGTCCTCCCGCCGATGCTCGAAAGGTGTCTTCATTTCCAGCAGGATAGACTTTGGAAACTCGGGGTCCGACGCGGCCGCCATGCGAGCTATCATATCTACTCTGAAATTCTTCCCTCGGATCCGCTCCACCTCGACAACCTGGAAACTCCCATCACCGCCTTTACCTTCCGAGCGTAGGCTTCCATCTTCTCCCCTTGCCTGGAAGCTCTCGCCGAGGTGATTCGCTACCAACCGCGAGTCCGCTCAAGCTTTACCTCCTCCGCTTTTACTACCGAGGCGAGCTTCAATCCCATTATTACAGCCTTCAGACTCGGCCTGATTATCGGTGACTTCGAACTCTAACTTCACAACAGATTGCATCTCCGCCTCTTCCGGACTTGGGAGCACAACTCCCGCCTCCCGCTCCCCGACTTCCATAGGATCCATCTACCGTGACTATCCAGTGTTGGTCGAGGCCTCGTGAGCCCGGCGTGGGCTCGCCTCCATCTCTTCATCCCTCGCTGCACTCGACCACGAAGTCGCCTAAAGACCGTGCTTTTATGGTCGTTTCGGGTCGGTAATTAACGTCGAACTCGCTCACTCCACCGACCATTTTACCAACCTTCCGTAGGTTTCGTGCTTGCACAGTAGTTTGCCTCGAGTGGTTGGTTTGTTAGAACCACCACCGAATGTGCTCGAAAATGAGGCCTCGCCTTTCGGCCACTGCGACCAAGGCCAGGCCCACTTCTCCATCAGTGGATACCGGTCTCTGCTTCTAGCAACGCCTCGCTCGGTAATAAACAGTGCATCTGCACTCTGACTCCTCCCTTACCGAACCGAGCTCGCTGCCCATCGGGACACAACCAAGTATAAACAAGACTCTCCCGCTCGAGGTGTTGACAAGAATCTGAGCTTTCAACAGATACTCCTTCAACCGCTGAACGCCACCGCGATTCGAGTTGTCCACTTTGTCTTCCTCGCCATTCTTCATTTCCCGGATGAAGACTCCAGATTTATCCGTGTCTCGAGATACTGAACCTGCTGAGGGACGCCAGCTCTGCCGTCGACTCAGATCTCCTCGAGGTCACGTGGGACCTCATCTCCACCATCGCTCTTATCTTTTCCTGATTGGCCTCGATCCCCGCTGACTCACCACTGAATCCTAAGAATTTTCCCGAACTCACTCCAAAGGCACATTTCTCCGGGTTTAGCTTCATCCCAGACTTTCTTAAGAGTGCGAAGGTCTCCGCTAGATGCCTTACATGCTCCTCCACGTCTTTAGACTTGGTGATCATGTCATCTACATACACCTCCATAGTCCGACCGATGAATGGCTTGAAAACCTTGTTAACTAGCCTCCGATACGTCGCACTCGCATTCTTTAGGCCGAAAGGCATGACCTTGTAGCAAGACAGCTCTCGATTGGTGATGAAGATCAGACACCCTCGTCTCGATCGGTGCATGGGAATTTGGTTATATCCCGAGAATGCATCCATGAAACTAAGCAGCTCGTGCCTCGCTGCAGAATCCACCAGCTGGTCTATCTTCTGTGAGTGGAAAGCTATCTTTCAGGTGCCTTGTTCACATCCGTGAAGTCAACACACATTCTCCATTTCCCACTTGCCTTCTTCACCGAAGACCACATTCGAGATCCATTCGGGTAGGATACCTCCCAGATGAATCCCGCTTCAGCAGCTTTTCAACCTCACAGCTGATGGCTTCAGTATCTCTCCGGTCGACGATCTCCTCTTCCGCCTCACTCGCTGTAGCATCTCTCCAGATCGCCACCGTGACACGCCCACCTGGTCGATCCCAGCATATCCTCGCATGCGTCCATGCAAACACATCCGCGTGTGCTCGCAGACATTCCACCAACTTTTCCTTCAACGACTCGCCAAGTGCCCAAGCCTATTCGGACTTTCTTCCTGGATCTCCTACTCTCACCTCGACCTCCTCCAACTTCCTACCGGCCTTGCCTTCCTTTCCTCGAGTCCTCCTCGTGTCCAGATGAGGTTATCCGCGATAGTTTCTTTAGCAGCCACAAAGATAACAGCCTCCGCCACCCTTTGGCTGCCTTTTACGACTCCTACTACCCCATTTACTCGATACTTTAGGCCAAGTAATGGGTGGATAGCACGCACCGGCTAATCCTCATAAATGGCCTCCCTATAATTGCTCGGTATGGATCTGGTTTCATCTATTACCACGAAATCCAAAGATCATGTTCTTCCTCGAAAGGCCTCGAGCCCATGGTTACTCGCCAACTGATGATTCCTGCAGGTATTAGCTTTCCTCCCGAATCCTTTCAAGGAAGTGCTCGTCTCGCCGAGGCTCGCACTGCTATTCCTAAATCCTCGAGTGTGGATTCAAGAGAATATCCACCGAGCTCCCCGAGTCAACCAAGATTCGATCAACTTCCTTGTTCGCTACATTGGCTTTTACCACTGTGGCATCCTCGTGAGGTACAACGACCCCTCCTCATCCTCATCCGTCCACATAATTGGCACCTGCCGAACCTTGGCCTTCTTGGCAGCAGGGGCAGTGAACAAGACTTCTCGACCGGCAATGCAGATACCGCAGTAGTTTTTCCGGCCCCATTGAGCTTCCTGCCATCGTTGGCCCTCCTGAGATTACCCTCGTGGACGGTGGTTTCGTGTCTATTTCGTAAGTCCGGTCACCTTCCTCAAGCTGCTACTCAATCATTGGGTGCCCTCCTTCTACAAACTCATCCAGGTATCGATTCCTAACCAGATCCTCCACCTGGTTTTTCAAATCACTAGACCGTGATGTGGCGTGGCCGTGGTCTCCATGGAAACGGCAGAACCACCGCCTCCGCTTGCTAGCTGGCTTGGTCATCTAGGCTGGAGGGCTCAGCAGCCCTCGCCTCGCCCACTGAAGTATCTCTTCAAGAGATACCTTCACCTAGATAATCTGCTCGTAGCAGTGGCTCTGCTCCACCACTCAGATCGCCTCATCCCTCGGGAAGCTTCTGCTGGAGTGGCAATGAACGATCAGCCCTGCTCGGCTCACCTCAGTCCGCTGATGGTCGGTCATGGGATGTGTGGCCATCATGACGCCTGTATTCTCCGTGATCCCGCCCGAGACCCGCGAGGTGGCAGGGGACCATCCGCGTAGGGAGCTCTCCGATATGGGTCAGACAGGCAACCCTGGTCCCTCGTCGCCTTGAGCTCAGGTCCCCGGGCAGGACCTCCTTTCTCCTTCCTCCTTACTCTATCGACCCGCTCATTCCTCGCCTTAGCGCTTTTTCTTCTTCGATCACCATATCCAATTTTACCCGCTCATACGCTGTCTCGAATACGAACGGATCAAGGACTCAGAATTATACCATGGTCTCCCCATCCTGGATGCCATCCTTTAATCCTCTAGTGGCTCGTGGATGGTTGAACGCACTCTAGATCTAGGACCGATCTACGGTATCTTCCGACATACCCCGAGGGATTCCCCTCTTCTCGCCTCACTCCGACACCTCCATCATGTCATCCTCGTGGGTTACCTACTCTGCGAACTCCCCGCACATCCGCTCAAAGCTCAAGATGCTTCCCATGGGAGTCTACTGCACCATTCCCTCGCTCTTCCTTCCAGGTCGAGCGGAAGGCCCGAGACCTCCGAGTCGTCGACAATCCTTGCACCCCGCCATGTCGCTGAACCGCTCTACGTGCACTAACGGATCACTTTTCCCCGAGAATTTTAGATCCGGAAGCTGAAGTCACGTGGATCGTGACACTCATGATCTCCGTCAAGAGTGGAGATTCGTTATCCAAAGATTATTCGCCACTGGGCTCTTTCCGCTCCCTCGAGGTCTTCCATAACTCAGTGCTAACCTCGCAGCACCTCTCCCTCCAACTCTTCCGCACGAGAGGTCGGGGTCGTGTCCTGTAAGTGCCGACGGACCCCTTTCCTCCATGTTTGTTTCTTCCCTCATCGCAACATTCTAGTGCCCTAGGTCTTGCGCTTCATCTCCTACATTTTCCCGAACAGGAGCATTCCACTACTGGACTCGCGACATCATTACATGCTTTTCTCTGTCCCTCCCTGAGTTCTTGCAATAGGGAGGTCAGAGTCTCCATCTGTTTCTCCATCCGATCCATTCTTTCCTGGATTCTCCTTATTCTGGGCCTCATTGGCCACTTCTCTCAAAGTTACTGATTCTTCTGGACTTACTCCTCTTCTGGTATTTCCCCTCATCGTTGCGTTGTGTGTCTTGAATGTATTAGGAAATTAGGCTTTTTGTGCCGATCCCCACAGACGGCGCCAAAAGATGTTGATGCAGATTTTCCCGCGTGCCTTCAAACTGTGCCTCGAACCCTCAAATAGTGCCTCGATCCTTCTGCTCGCGATAAGCTCGAGATGTTGATGCAGGATTGCCTCCTTCGTCCTGTTCCGCTGTCTTTTCCAGAATAGAGATCTCCCGGACCTGTACTCACAGAAAATATGGTCAAGGGTAGCCGGGCGTGTTCCGGCGAAAACCCTCCGACGCTCAAGTCAGTAATCAGGTTGTTCTTTTTGGTATCTCCCTTAGTGAGGGAGACCGGAGAGATGAAAGGGATATTATTTCGCCCTCCCTTTTGAATAAATATGGTGTTTTCAATGAATCAATGTAAGAAAAGTCAGAAGAACCTGTATATCTTTTGTAACTCCTGTGAATGAAATTTTCCAACCCCTTGTGAATCAGAATTTCCACCCTTTGTAACGTACCCGTCTCTTTTCTTTTATACTCCATTTTTCCAGCTCTTTCTCTCCAAGAGCATCCATTCCTGCGTCATTGGCGTCTGGGTCCCTCTGACAGCCAGGATTGGTGTAATATTCCCTGGGGATGCGCGATTGTCTTCTTTAACCCGGTTCATGTGGCCAGATCACCATGTCGGGCATGTGCATTAGGAATGATGACATCGTGGGGGCATGTGCTGGCCATTGGTAATAGTACCACCACCATACTATGTGGGACCCTGGTCAGACATTAAAAGGTGTGCCAGGATTTTGAAAAAATGGGTCGAGCTGCCCTGGGCCGGGTCTTACATTCCATTCGTCCCATGACTGGCGCAACCCAGTTGTGCTCGGGGACTCGCCTTCTGCGAGCAGGAAATGCTCGGCTCTCAACCTTGACCAGCTTTGACCGGGGTGGACGACCTCGAGCAGGCAAAGGAGTGCTCTGAATTCCTCGACCTTGACCAGGAGAGACGTCTGGCGAGGTCGTCTTCGTGCAAGTAGTCGGGCCTTCTGCTTGAGTTAGGCTGTCCTCGGGGTGTTTTCTTCGAGCTAGAAGGGCCTCGAGAAGACCTTGCCCGATATTATCCAAACAGATTTTATTGAATTTTTTTGTCGAAAGGGAAGTCAGTGATCATCGTTATTATTGAGTAGTTATTAAAATATGCTCATTTTATTCCTTCCAGTCACCTATATTTAGCTGTTACTGTGGCCCGTGCCTTTCTGAGCATACTATCTGGTTGCATGGTCTTCCAAAGTCCATTGTTAGTGACAGGGATCCTGTTTTTACAAGCAAGTTTCGGACAAAGTTATTTTAAAGTTGTTTAAACTGCAAGGGACGAAATTTTGTATGAGTTCCAGTTATCATCCTCACACCGATGGACAAATTGAAGTGTTGAATTGTACTCTTGAATAGTATCTTCATTGTTTTACTAGAGATCACTCGACTCATTGGATGGATTGGATTGCTTGGGCTGAAGATTGTTATAATACTGTTCATTCTTCAACCAAACTCACTCTATTTAAAGTTATTTATGGAATCAAACCTCCATTTTTGTTATCTTATACTCTAGGTCTTACTAAAGTTCATGCAATAGATGACATACTCAAGTCTAGAGATGAAGTCCTTAAATTATTGCGATAGAATCTCTAGCTGTCATAGGATTGAATGAAATTCTAGGTTGATAAATATCATACTAAGAGAGAATTTGCTGTTGGTGATTGGGTTTTTCTTCATCTCCAACCATATCACTAGTCATCAGTTACTCTGCGAAGAACATTCTAGTTGGCACCCAAGTTTTTCAGTCCTTATCAAGGTCAAGCACGAATTGGTCCAGCTGCTTATAAATTGGATCTTCTAGTTAGCTTGAAGATAGATATAGTATTCCATGTCTCCAACCTGAAAAAGAAGATTGGCAGTCTTAACTCTCACTGAGCAACAGCTACCTCCCCTAATTGATAATCTTGAAGTGATGCCATAACTAGAGGCTTTACTTGATGCCAAAGTTATTACTAAAGATAAATATTGATCCAAGATCGAGATTTTAATTAATTGGGAATGTCTACCACTTAAGGATGCTATACTTGGGAGAACAAATGGCGATTTTCAAGGAGTTACCTAGACTTCGACCTGAAGGACAAGGTTCATTCCAAGGGGAGTAGAATGATGTGTGCCTAATTTATTCATGCATTTAGTTTATGTGTGAATTGGCTGTCTCATTTATTCACGCATGTTATTCATGCAAGTTTTTTACGTGAGAATTGGCTAGGTGTTGCATTATTGTTGAGTTTTAGTTGGTAAGTTAGTGAATTAGGTTAATGGGTTGTTATGGAAGTTAATATTTGTATTTTAATTATTATCTTGTTATTAGTTTCATTCAGTTATTGTAAGTTACCTTATCATGCAATCCGTGTTGTATTTAAATTAGAAAAATAAATGAAGAAAGATAGTAATTATTCACTAAATTTATATTTTTTTTCTTTGATAAAATGGTTCTCTTGAATAACCGTATTTTTTTCTTCCTTTTTATTACCCATAATACAAATAAGAGCATAACAAATTATGTTTTTACACAATAAGTCAAGCACATAATAGCCATTTCATTTCTCTTTTACATGTCATTAATAACAAATTATGCATAATCAAGTGAGGCAAAAAGGTTTCGATTATTGTGACAGAAAGAACTTCAACAAGTATGCATAATGAATTGTATTGTATATTTAAAATTATTAATTTTTTTGTAAAAATAAAACTTCTAAGTAAATGGAGATCGAGTCTCTATTTTAATTTTGCTCCATTTGAAAATTATCAGGAATAATCTTTGTTGATGCATTTTTTCCCGCGTGTCTTCAATAGTGCCTCGAACCTTCGGACAGTGCCTTCAAACAGTGTCTCGAGCCTTCTACTCGCGAATAGCTACAGTATCCAAAAACCTCAGCTCGTAGTTAGTTCGAGCTCGAGCACCTTCTTCTTCCTGCTTCACTCGTCTTCTTCGTAACGATGATCTCCCGGACTGCACTTCACAAAAACAGGTCGGAAAACCCTCCGACGCCTAGTCGAGAATCAGGTTATTCTTTTGGTATCTCCTTTAATGAAGGAGACCGGAAAGATAAAAGGGATATTTTTCGCCTCCCTTTTGAATGGATATTGTGTTTTCAAAGAATCCGGATAAGTGGAATTAGAATAGAAAGAACTCCGTATGAGTTTACTGATTCTTTCCGAATTAGAATTCCCAACCTCTTTGTGGATCAAAGTTGCCAACCCCGTAACGCTCCCCGTCGATTCCTTTTATACTTCATTTTTCCCGCTCTTTCCTTTCCAGATTGTCCACTCCGCGCTGGTGGTATCCGGGTCCCCGACAACCGGGATCGGCGTAATATTCCCTAGGGATGCGTGGTCGTCTCCTTTACCCGGCTCACGTGGCGGATCACCATGCCGGGCATGTGCGCTAGGAATGATGACATCGTGGGGCATGTGCCTGACCATCGCAGCAATGATCACCACCATTCCATGTGGGACCCTGGTCAGTCATTAAAAGGGGTACTAGGATTCTGAGAAAGCGGGTCGGGTTGCCCTGGGCGGGTCTGGCATATCCTTCGTCTTGTAACCAGACAACCCAGTTGTGCTCAGGAGCTCACCGTCTGCGAGCAAGAAAGGAGTGTTCGGTCCTCGACCTGACCCAAGAGAGACGTTCTGGTGAGGTCGTCTTTGTGCAAGTAGTCGGGCCTTCTGCTCGAGCTTGGATGCCCTCGGGGTGTTTTACTCGAGCTGGAGGGGCCTCGAGAAGCCCTTGCCCGATATTACCCAAACAATCTTGGAACTGCAGCCAATTAAAATTTTTTGGATATACGGATGCGGGAATTGTCCTTCCCCACCTGCTACATTATAGTTAAGTTACATTATACTACTAATACATATTGGGTGTGTTTGATGCATGGTATAATGATGTATAAAAATATTGTTCACACTAAATTAATGATAATACTATATTTGGGAGAACATGAGATTTTGATAAAAATACTATACTTATGCGGCAACTTTCTTTTTTTTCTTTTTTTTTTCTTTTCTCTTTTACTTTTGTTTTATAATAATAATAATAATGATAAAAATAAATATACCTTTTTAATTTAATATAATATTCTATTTTTTATTTTTACATTATAATTATTAATATAAATTAATAAATATATAATTGATTATTTAGTAATATTATATTTATAATAATAATAATAATAATAATAATAATAATAATGATGATGATAAAAATAAATATACCTTTTTAATTTAATATAATATTCTATTTTTTATTTTTACATTATAATTATTAATAAATTTATAATTTAATAGAACTAAGAATAAATATTTAAATATGAATAATTTGAATAAAATTAATAATAATATAAAATATTAATAAAATTTAATTATATTAATATAAATAAAATATTAATATAATATAATATATAATTTAAATTAATCACAAAAAAATTAATATAATACAGTATAATACCAAATATTATTATAATACAATACTAATATAATATAATATAATATAATACAGTGTGTTAAACGCACAGCCCACATAAAGGCATATTAAAGCAATTTTTTGTATTAAATTAATACAAAACTATGTTTGGGGCAAATTTTGCCTGCATAAAACGGGTGTGTGAATGCGGGAACTGCCGCATTAGCTTGCTTTTTTTATAATAATAATAAATAAATATAAATTTTTAATTTAATATAATATTATTTTTTTTATATTATAGTTTTTAATATAAATTTATTATTTAATAATATTATATTATATTTTTTATTTTTATATTATAATTTATTAATAAATTTATAATAAATACTTAAATAGTATATAAAATATAATATAACATTACATTATTTAATTATATTATAATAATTAAAATATAAAAATTGATTATTTTAAATAATTTAATATAACTAATAATTATTATATTTTTTAATATTTACACTAAAAAAATTATTAAATTTTTAAAATTTAAGACTTCTATATTTAGGTCATGTTTGGTTGATAGGAAAAGATGGGAGAAAGGGAGTGAATTTAAAATTCTTATTAATTCCTTTTGTTTGGTTAGAATAAAGTGATTAAAAATTAATTTTCACTTAAATTTAATTTCTGCTGCAGTAAGGAGTTTATATTCCTCTTTAAAGAGGTAGGAATTCCAATTCCATAACTTAAAAATATGAAAATTATCATTTCTAACCCTATGATATTTCTCAATTTCCCATTTTACCCTTCTTAAAATTTAAAAGATGAAACCCTGAAAAATTTTTCGTATTTCGCGATTGCTCTCTAGCCAGCAGCCTCCTTTTGATTTTCATCGTATTTTCATGCTGCTGCTATCGATTCATGAGCTGCTACTGTTGATTCATCTTAAAATAAGCCGCTCTCAACCATTGATGCATCATAATTTGTTCGTAAATTTTATGATTTTATAGCTTTATTTACTTCTTGATATGTTGATTTTTTTTTTTTTTTTGATTTGCTGAGCTTATGATTCTGTTTGGTTCCTGAGAAAATTATGGCTGAGTTGTTTTTGTTTCATTTGTTGATTAGGCTGCTGTGAAGCAAACCATCACACGCCCATCTCCCTCAGGTTTGCTTCTCGATTTTCTTTTCATTCATTTTTCGCTATTGTTGCTTTAATTTGATGCTGCTTTATTTGGAGAGGATGAACAAATTGTTAGAGAGTTTGCAGTATTGATTTATGCAAATCAAGTTTCTGCATGTTTTATTTTTTGTGTTTTTTCTTTCTTTTTTTCCCCTTCTTGTTGCTTGATTAAGAGCCCACATGTTCCCAATTAGGATTTTTTTTTTCAAATTTGAAAAAAAAAATTGAAGAAGAAAAAAATGGAACCTGAGACAACTTTGGATCTATTGACTTTCTCGAACATGACTTGCCCACATCTGGATTAGGTAGGTTTGCATGAGAGCAAAAATCGAAACATTAGTATAGTTCAATATATAATTAAACATAAATTTCTATTATATTATATATATAATCAATTAATATATAAAGAGTGGCATATGTTTTAAAAAGAAATTAAAATATGATCAATGTCTGCCCTCAAGACTGCAAAAGTAAATGCAAATACCAGAAAGGAGCAAAGACTTGCTCAAATTCAGTTTGTTTAATTAATGCTAGTGCCCTGCATGTTCAAATTTTAACAATTTCTTAATACTATGACACTGTCATTAATTAAAAAATTACAACGAAAACATAGTTTTCTAATTTTGTACTTAATTAATGAGAGTCACATGAAATCATCTTGTACAGGCTGCCTAGAAAAATGTTGGGAAAATAGACAAATAATGAAGACACAAGGTACTGTAAATTAAGATTTTACTCATCTTTTGCATGTTCCATTGTTGTAATCATTGGATGTAGAATGAGAAATATTTACATGTGAATCTACATATTTGGTATCAAATGCTGTCACTGAGAAATGACTATGTATTGTGTGCATGAATTAAAAAGGAAGAAAGGATTTGAATTGCTTATTCTTATATACAAATATGTCAACTGTGAAGTAAAAGAGTGTCTGGAAATGCAATGCAAATTGGATATTGGTAGACATGAATGATTTTGATTTTTAACTTAATTATTATTTGTTCTAGATTTTCATCACAAGTTTGATGTATTTAAATAATTGCAGAATCATAAAGAGGCTGTAAATTTCAAGCATAAAGCATTCCCATTTTATAAGGATTTGTGTTTGATTTATGGTGAAGATCATCAACTGGAAAAAATGCAGAGGCCCCTGTAGATGCTATAGGGAAAATTGAGAGGACAAGAGAGAGCAAAGAAGCTGAAGGAGAGAATTTGAATTTTGAGGGTATGGCGGATGATCTTGATGATAGTATGTCTATTTCACATGCTCCGAAAAAGCGCCTAACAACTTCAAAAAGCTCATCAAGAAAAAGGAGAAAAACTGAAGAATCAGAAGAGAGTGGAGAGTCATTTAAAGAGCTAACAACTCTTTTGGTCATGGAAATGAAAGAAACTTCTAGTCACCTGAGTTGAGCTCTAGGGTAAGAAATTAATGACAAACAACTAGGATTGAGTGATGAGTTGAAGAAGATTGGTAATCTTACAATGGTAGAACGCCTTAGAGCCACCACTTTAATTGCTCGTGATAATGCTACCCTCAATGTTTTTTATAGTCTTTGTGATGAGGAGCGAGAAGCATGGGTTAAACTTTTCCTTGGTGGCGAATTTAAATAATTTTAGAATTATTATTGTTTTGAATTTTTATGACTTATTTTAGACTTATTATTATTTTGATGACTTATTTTAGATTTACCTGTTGTTTTGATACACTCATTTTAAGCTTACTATTGTATGGAATTTAACTCATTTTAGACTTATTATTGTTATTTTGATTTTTTTTTTTAATTGTCAAAATTTAGAAGCATTTAAAATTTATAAGGTTATATTCTCCTGCACTCACTTGATTATATACATATATAAATCATGAATTTTTTTTAGGATATTTTGACAGTACAAAAAAAAAATGGTTTATTAGTTGATGAAAGTTTAATATTGATATTTAATTATAGTTAATTATTAACATTGGTAGTTTAGTATTTAAGGCAAAGGATAAATTTGTCCCAAAAAAATATTTTAATTCCTTTTCTCATAAAATTTTATGTTATATATGTGTGTGTGTGTGTGTGTGTGTGTGTGATATTTTGACAGTAAAAAAAATATATATATATGGTTTATAAGTTGATGATAATTTAGTATTGACATTTAATTATACTTAATTACTAATATTAATAGTTTAGTATCTAAGGTAAAGGATAAATTTTTCCAAAAGAAAAATATTGTAATTCCTTTCCCCTATAAAATTTTATGTTAAACCAAATAAAGAAATTTAATTTCACCATGCCCCTCCTTTCTTTACTTCTCCTTTTCCCTCCATTTCTCTCCTTTCTTCAAACTAAACATAGTAAAAAAATTAATATAATATATTTAAAAATTAATATAATAAAGTATAATATTAAATATTATATAATATTATTATAATATATATATATATATATATATATAATATAATATAATATATTAAATATTTTTACGCCAAAACCATTTAATGCATTGAAGTTTTATTGATTACTGTGCTCGACAATAAACAACGATGATTCTTCTGTGTGGCAGTTTAATCAGAAGATTATGGCCCTGGGGAACTCGGAGAGGCATGCAAGCCCAATGCTGCGTTGTAATACAAAGTATAATTTCTTAACACGTGGCATCTTTGAACTTCTTGGATAAGCATAATCTCTTATCCATTCATTTTGTGGATCTTGCTATGTTACAGATATTGTACCAAACAGAAACAGAAATGACAAGCAAATGATTTAGAGGCTGCCAAGTGTAGAGATATGTGACAAATTGACCGGTAATTATCCCGTTTACAGAATACCAACGAACTTTTAGTGCTTGGGTGAGGGTTAATTTCATGCCCCATTATTATTATTATTAATCATAAGCACGCACCAACTTTTGTGTCAGCCATCAACCCCACCCCAAATGGTCAATTATTGTCCGATGCAGTTAATTAAACATTAGGTCAATATATAAAAAAAAAAACAATATAAAAAAATAAATATATAATTTTTTTAGAAAAAAATTATGTAAATAGAAATAAATTTATTTTTTCAAAAATTAAATTTTAGATAAATTAATAGTGCAATTAATAAATAAAATTATATTTTATGTTATGTAAATATAAAGGTAAACTCTTGCAAAAGAATATTTCTATTTTCATTCCTATTTTTATGCCTTTTTTTTTAAATTTCTTCTTCAAATCTTTAAGGCTTTATTTCGATGAATCTCTTAAAAAGTTGTTCCAGTATTTTGATAAAAAGATGTGTTCATATCAGATATTGTTATATTAACTCTAATAAATGACCCTATAGTGATAGTTTTTGTGTAGGTTTTATAAGGAAAGTTTTTTTTAGGGGTGACTTATGATTTTTATTTTTTTGTACTTTTATTTTCATTGGTTAATTATTTTTTTCTTGTCTACTTATTTTTAGTTTTTTGTTGTTTTTGTTATGATTTTGAGTGTTTATAAGGGGAATTACGTGAATGATATTGATTTTTGTAAAGAAGTTACCTTGTGCTTTGATTTACAACTTGTTAGTAAAATTGATTTATCTCTATTGATTTTTAAGTTAGATTAATTATGTATGATCTGCAAGATTTTCAGATTTATCAAATTAAAGATTTAAAAGAGTATTTTGAGTTATTCAAATTCTATTATAAAGATGAAATATTTATTATTCCACTTGTAATATTTAAATTTTTTTATGATAAAAAAATTATTGATAATTCAAACAACCAGTGCTCCAACTCCACGTAATTGGTTTATCAGTTAGCTTGGATAGCCGATAACAATTTATTGATGATTGTATATATTTGCCACCAATATTATTAAATGCAAATAAAAAGACAAATAGTCTTTGATGATTTTTTTTTTATTGGATAGATTTTAGAAGAGAATAATATATTCTCATAAATAATTAATATATTTTAAATTAACCAAATAATTAAAGAAAGAGTGGAGCTTTTTGAACATCTCAAAATTTTCTCTAAACTCATTTTCTAAATAACCCATAACTAAAATTTAAAAGTTATTAATTTACATCCTATGTATTTTAGAATTCCAAAAATACCCTTTAATAGAATTTTTATTCATTAATATTTTCCTAATTGTTCTTGATTTGAATTAACAAAGAGACTTGACTTTGTCAATTTGAAGAATATTTGTATCATGCAAAGATAAATTTAATTAATCATATTCAATTAAATCCTTTTTTGAGTTATGAAATCGATATTTTATATTTGTATTTACACTAATTATTCTTTTTGAAAGAAAAAATGAACTTGTGTGTTTCTAAATATTCCTTTAAGAAGTCACAAACTAAACAACTTATTTCAATTACCAACAAGTGTTTATTATTTTATATAGACTCTACAAATTAAAAAATAAGATATAGTTTTGTCTTGTAACACGATCTTTTTAAAACTCAAAAAAATATTTTTGATATATCATGTATGCAAATATAAAAAAAAAATATTTTACATGAAAATTTGAATTAAATTTCTCTCATCAACTATCATATTTTAAATATCAAACTGAAAAAATTCACATTAGTTTAAATGGATGGATGTTGAAATATGAAGTAATTTTAATATCGACATGGATGAATATTGAAATATGAAGTGATACTAACATGTTTCTAAAGTAATTCTATCCAAGGATTTTTTAGAGAATAAAATAGTTGACCAAAAATAAATTTTAGTTAGTTAGTAACAAGATTAATTTTTTTAATAGTAAACAATTAAATTTGATTTTAAAATTTTTTTTATAAGAAAATTATGATTATTAAATAAAAAATAAATTTAATTTTAAAATATTTATATATTTTATTGTTAGAGATATTTTGCCTGATTAATTTAATTCAATTGTAAGGGAATGATAGTTTTAAAATACTAATAGTACAAAAGTTAACGGGTGGCGTGTGTGGTTTTACATAAAAAAACGAATGGGTGCATATTAATATTTGTTAAAATATTTGGGTGTAGATAGAAATGAACCCATGCAAATGTTAAGCACCGGTTGCCACAATTTATTTTTATTATAGCTTTTAATTCCAGCCATCCAATTTCAGTCTTTAGATCCAACGAATCAAAATGCATGGCTGTTCCTTACAGACCAACGTAACTTAGCCGCGGCCTCATTTTGTGGACCGGAGAGCACGCATTGAATTTCCGTAGAAAATGAGTGGAATCTCGTTAATGATTCTGCGGGTTCAACGCCATTTCTGAAATCTGAATTCGGCTAACGTTAACAAAACCATAATTTGGCCTTCAACAGCAAACAATACCATTCCCAAAATACCCTCATTCCACAATTATATTTCCGCCAGCTCCTCACCGTCACAGTCACGGAAGCTTCCTTCTCTTTAATACCACAGCACCGTCTGCTCATCCATGGACCCTGATGGTACCCTCTTCTTTAACTTTTTAATACTGTTTATGTTTTTATTTATTATTTATGGGCAGGTCGATGTTTCAATTTTGTTGTCATCAACTCAACAGAAGAGTTCAATAGCTCATTATCCAAAGTTAAAGGTATACTAATACTGTACTCATGTTTTGTTTCTTTGAAAAATTTGAACACAATTTTTACTTTTTGGTTAATTAATTGAGTAGATGAATCTTTGCCGGCAATATTTATTTCACTGCTGTATGGTGTGGTCTTTTAGTGGATTAATAAGCCGTAAATAATAATGTCTTTTGTACTTGTACTATTTATCATGCAGGCAGGGATTTCTCGCCGGTCATCGGAGAGTTGAGTGCAAAATACCCTCACATTACAACATATAAGATTGACATTGAGCTGGTAGGAAGGATTTGGAGTATTTTGGATGCAATTTGCTGTTTTATTAATTAGTTGGACATATCATATTTTTCTGTTTGTCTTAGTATGTTCGCAATACATTATGCTGCTTCTATTGAATCTTCTGTATGGAATTCAGAAAGCCAAGAAAAGGTCTTCTACTTCAAGTCCTGAATTTTTATATTTAGCTGTTACCTTAATTTATAATTTTGATATTTTCATTGAATTTATTTCTTTGAAATATCAACTTATCATTTTTGCTATAAACATGAGGACAAATCTCTATCAAGTTGATGTACCTGAGGGAAAGTCCTTGTTTCACACACTCATTCTTTTTGCTCTTTCCTCCCTCCCTCTCTGCCTTGTCTTCTTTATTAAGTGGTTGCATCTAGATTCTTCGATGATAATTTTCTCTTTACTTTTTTCATCCATTCTTTTTTGGCATATTTCAGTACATTTTGCTTTTAACCTTTATTTGATATCTTCTATTTTCTAACCTTTCAGACCTAAGATGGATCTAAGTAAAAGATTTGCCGTAGGGACTCAGGCTAGTTATAAAAAGGTCTTGGTTTAGAATCTTAACCATAGAGGGAACTTAGATTGAAAACCATTTGACAGAATGTTACTTATCTATGATATTGAGGCATATAGTATTTATTTCTAGCTAAAGTATTTTTTGGAATAAGCATCTGTTTGCACAGTACGGCTGGCAAATTTTTTTTTTTTTTCCGGCTGGTACTTTGGTTGAAGACTGAATTCGGTGCTGCAGTCTCCATATGGAAGCTATCCTTTTTTTTTTTAGTATATTACGAGCCATCATATTACATAAATAATGAACCAACAGCTTGGATGTTTTATTTGTTTCTTTTTCTTTCCAACTATCATTAGACGTAAATATCTTTTTCTTTCCAGCTAGCATTAAATGTAAAACTGTCTCATTCAATGGTTAGAATTCATTTTGCTTGATACCAAGTATAATTGGCCTCGTAAAACTTGTGGAACCTAATTTAGCCTTTCTATTGCAGGAAGGACTTGAAAGCACAGTAAGAAAGCTATATATTGTGGTAAATATCTCAATTCCTTCATCCCCAAAATTGTTTAGATATCTTTATGTTTGTTTATGGTCATGTAGCAAAATGTTCTGGTGGGTTTGTACATTTGTTGTCGTTTTCATCCTAAACTGGTGGTTCTTATATTTTCGTTATTTTATTCTTTGTCATCAAATATGTTTCTAAGTAAATCGATCATATGTCCTTCAAATTTCAACCTTCTGATTATTGTTAACAACTAAAAAAATGTCTTATAAGGTACACAGTGAAGGGAAATATATATATATATATTCCCTTTCTTTCTTTTTGGCTTACTGTCAGGGATGGGAAGGTTCAGTCTACATATATTTCTGTTTTAATTATAGCCCAATTTTGGTCATTTGAGATGAAGAGAAGCTAGCAGCATTTGATGTTGCTTTGATTTTTTTTTTTTTGGTCGTAGTGCAATAACCTTTTGTTTTATACTTTTTAAGTTTTCTATATACAAAAATTGGAAAACGTGACCACACATCACATTTGAAATAATCAGGCCCGGACTATTGATTAAAAGTTCCAATTTCTTGTCAAACTAGTCTCCCTCTATTTTTATTTGGTTGCTGATGTTCTTTCTTATGCTGCAGCCAACACTTCTTTTCTTTCAACAAGGAGAAAAGGTGGCTGAATTAGTTGGTGCTCACGCTCCATCCTTGAGGACAACTATGAAACAAATTTACAAGTAATTCTTTATTTGTCTTAATTACATTATAGTTTCTCTCCTATGCTGCAGCCAACACTTCTTTTCATGTTTGTGAACAAATACATGTGCTGCTCTTCGGTAAGCCAGAGGAGTTGGCATAGTTTCTTTTTTATCTAAACAATTTAGAGAAATTCTTTATTGGAAAAAAAAAAAAGTGCACTATTGCATGACTTGTTTTCCCCGAACCAGGGTATTCCAGTCCTTGAGGGGCTGCAACCTGCAAATAGATTATGGTAGATTTGATTAAATTGAAAATATTGACTGTCTTTGGTGGAAGAAATTGAGTGCTATTATTACTGTTTTCTTTTCAGGAAGGATTGAATGAAGATAATTCTTATGGCAAAGGAAGAGAGAAATTTAGGAAATGATGATGATATGCTTTTTTGTTATGTTCACTTTATTTTCCAGTGGTAAGAGGATGCTGTATACAGTGGTATTGTGATTTGTCCGTAAATGATCTGTTTATAGAAGAACTGAATTCTTTGGGTTTATGTTTCTCTTTGAAGCAAAACATCAATGATATATAAGAACTTGATGGTGCATGACTGCATGGTATGCTAATGGGCCTCGTGAGTGTTTGTCGAATAGGAGCAAAAACATATAGCCCTGTAAGGATTAAACGTATGGTCGTGAACGGGATTGTAAAAGTACAGTAGGCTTAGGTTAGGTTAGATCGCATTTATCAAAAGAGCGGTGATATTTGATTTTTTTTATTTTTCTCATTAATTTTTATTTTTTAATTAATTTTACTTATTTTCAAATTTACTCTTATAAAAAATTTAAAAAAATAATTTTTTTCCCTTATCTGCATTCACGCTGTTATCTTCATTTTTTTTTTCATTACCATGAATTAGAATTATAA
The DNA here is from genome assembly GCA_025617385.1 of Murraya koenigii. Lineage (NCBI taxonomy): Eukaryota > Viridiplantae > Streptophyta > Magnoliopsida > Sapindales > Rutaceae > Murraya > Murraya koenigii. The sequence continues at coordinate 19,803,351 of CM046815.1, forward strand.
AACTTAATATTTTTGATAAAGTTACTTACTTATACATTGTTTTCTAAATATTAATTTATTCATGTGAATATTTTACTTTCTAATGAGATTATTTAAATTTAATTAGATGATTATAGTAATTTTAACTATCCACACACAAAATTGAAAAGAACTATAACTTCTTTTTTTTTTTAAGGAAAGAGCTTCAACTGAGCACAATTTAAATGTAAGGTAACTTAGAAATTAAAACAATGGCATTGGTTAGTTTTGTAATTTTAATCTTATCTTGTCGACTTCAGATCATAGGTTGTGATTTTAGAATATATTAGTTTTGGTTTTATTATAATTGTCAAATCTTGTTTCTATGAATTTAAATATTTTGCAATCTTAATTTGATTATTTGATTTTTTATTTAAATTAAAGATATTGTGTTTTGTAATTATATTTCTTAGTGCAATGGTGAATTGGTGATGAAGGTTGGTGGAAGGGATGGTGGTGATGTTTGAGAGAGAAAATAAATTATAACAAAAATAATAATTTATTTATAAGGATAATTTGAGAAATAATTGAGATAAATTTAAAAGTGGAGGGTGGTGAGATAAAATGAGGGGACCATACATCACCACTCTTGATAAATTTAATCAATAATTAATTGGGTTGAGAAAAATTAATCTAACCCAATCTAATAAATAATTTTAACTTAAACAATTTGACATTTAAATCATCGAATTGGATTAATCAATCATGTTAATGAAAATAAAAAATTCAAATACAAAAGTTAAAAGAAAAATGATTTGTTATTTAAAATCAAATTGAAATAAGAAAAACACATTAATTCTTCATATCTATTGTACTTGTTTGGATAATATCGGACAGCTCCTCAAGCCCTTCCTACCGAAGTAAGACACCTCGAGGACAACTTCACTCGAGCAGTTCCTTCCGTCAAAGTCGGTCAAGGTCGAGGAATTCAAAGTCGCCGAGCTCCAAGCACCTGCTTCGCATGCTCGAGGTAGTCCTTCGGTCAGCGTCAAGGTCGAGCTAGACTTCGCCGCTGAGGTCGCCCTTCGTCAGCTGGTCAGGCCGAGCTAGTCCTTCGCCGCCGAGGTCGCCCTTCGTGTCAAAGTTGGTCAAGGTCGAGAGCCGAAGCACTCCTTCGCCCGCCGATGTCGCCTCTCGTGTCAAAGCCGGTCAAGGTCGAGAGCCGAGCACTCCTTCGCCCGCCGAGGTCGCCCCTCGTGTCAAAGCCGGTCAAGGTCGGAACCGAGCACATCTTTCCCGCCGCAGAGATCCACGAGCACACCTGGCAAGACTCGACCTGTGGAAACCCGACCCGCTTTCTCGTAATCCCAAGACACCTTTTAATGTCTCGACTGTGGTCCCACATGGTGTGTTGATGATATCGCTGTCGGCCACCCAGACATGCCTCCAAGGTGTCATAATTCCTAGCGCACTTGCCCGACATGGTGATCCGCCACGTGAATCGGGTTAAGGGACGACCGCTCATCCCTAGGGAATATTCCGCTAAACCCTACTGCCGAGGACTCCAGATACTACTAACGTGGAGTGGACAAACTGGGAATGGAAAGAGCTGGAAAATGGAGTATAAAAGGAAACGAGGAGAACGTTACAAGGGTCAAGAATTTGATTCTCAAGGGTTGGATTTTCTAATTCACGTGTTCTTCCTATTCTAATTTCTCTCATCCGAACTTTCTCGAAAAGACTATATCTATCCAAAAGTGGGGGCGAAATAATACCCTTTCATCTTTCCTGGCCTCCTCACTAAGGAGATACCAAAAGATAAACCCGACATCGACTTGAAGCGCCTGAGGATTTTCACGGAACACGCCAGAGACCCTCGACCTCTGTCTCGTGAGTACAGTCCGGAGTTCTCCGCTCAAGAAGACAGACAAACAGACAGAGGGTAATCCCGCCGAGCTTATCGCGAGCGTAAGGATCGAGGCATCGCTTGAATCCGCGAGCGTAAGGTTTGAACAGCCCCGCCGAGCTGCTTGGAGGCACTGCTCGAGCGTTCGAGCACCGCTGAGGCACGCGGAAAATCGCATCAACATCTTTGGCGCCGCCTCGGGATCGGCACAAAAGCCCGATTTCCTAATACATTCAAGACACACAACACAACGACTGAGGGAAACAACCAAGAGGAGTAAGTCCTAAGAATCAAGAACTTTGAGAGAAGTGGCCAATGAGGCCCGTAATGCAGGAGATCCAGGAAAGAATGGATCTGATGGAAAACAGATGGATACTCCGACCTCCTCTACAAGAATTCGTGGAGGATGCAGAAAAGCATGTAATGATGTCCCTGAGTCCAACTGAGGAATGCTCATGTTCGGAAAATGCGGAGATGAGGCCCAAAGACCTAGGGCACCAAATGTTGCAGTGAGAGAAGAAACAAACATGGAGGAAAGGGGTCTCGCCAACATTTGTAGGATACGCCCCAACCTCTCGTACGTGAGGAGTCGGAGGGAGAGGCGCAGTTGGCACAAGTCGTGGAAGATCTTCTGGGAAACGGAAAGAGTCCAAGTCGCGAATAACGCCGACAACGAATCTCCACTCTCCACGGAGATCACGGGTGTCACGATCCCACGTGACTTCCGCTTCCTGATCTGAAATTTTCGGAAAGAGTGATCCATTAGTACATATAGAAGCTGTTCAACGACATGACAGGGTGCAAGGTCCGCTGCACAGCACAGAGGTGCAGGGCCTTCCCGCTCACTCGAGGGAATGGCGAGAGAATGGTACCGCAGACTCCACCGGGAAGCATTTTGAGCTTTGAACAGATGTGCAGGGAGTTCGAGAACAATTCCGGGCGCAGTGACCCCGAGGATGACATGACGGAGCCGCCGGCGAGTGCAGAAGAAGGAGAGTTCCTCCGGAGTTTATCAAAAGATACCATAGATCGGTCTTAGATCATGGTGCGTTCAACCATCCCTAAGCTCTGAGAGGATTAAAGGATGGTATTCGAATGGGAAACCATGGTATAACCTCGTGAGTCCTTCGATCCGCTCAGTATTCGGACGCTGCATTTAACAAGTAAAGCCGGATATGGTAATCAAGAAGAAAAAGCCGCCAAACCGAGAAGTGAGCAGGTCAGCGGAGCAAGGCAAGGAGGAAGTGGAGCCCCGCCTCGAGGGACACAGTGCTCCAAAGGCAGCAGAGACCGGGCCGCCTGCATAACCCATATCGTAGAGTTCCCCACCGCTGATGGTCCCCCAACCACCTCGCAGTCTCCGTGCCGGATCACAGAGAATACAGGAGTCACGATGGCCACATACCCCGCAACCAGCCACCGAGTAGACTCAAGTGAGCCACAACAGGGTGATCGCTCATCGCCACCCCCACCAAGAAGCTTCCCGAGGATGAGGCAATACAAGTAGTGGAACGAGCCCCGCTACTGGACAAGATACGAGGTTGAAGGTATCTCTCAAGAGATACTTCAGTGGTCGAGGAGCGTGGACCGCTAAGCCCTCCAACGCCGATGACCACGCCACCAAGCAAAGTGAGCAGGGGCGCTCGCTGCTTCCACGGAGACCATGGCCACACCACATCACAAGGCTGTGATTTGAAAAACCAGTGGAAGATTTAGTTAGAATCGACACCGGATGAGTTTGTAGGCGAGGGCACCCTAGAGTCGAACAATGCACCGAGGAAGGCGACCGAGCTTACGAAATAGACACTGAGCCACCATCCACGAGAGTAATTTCAGTGGGCCAACGATGGCCTAAGTTCCAACAGGCCCTGAAAACTATTGCAGATATGCCGCAGCCGACCGAGAAGTCCTGCTTCATCGCCTCCCGCGCCAAGGCCAAGCGTTCTAGCAGTGCCAATCATGTGGATGTATGAAGACGAGGAGGGGTGTCAGACTCTCACCGAAGATGCCCCGTGGTAAAAGTCAATGTAGCAATAAGTGAACTTGACCGAACATCGGTCGACTCTGGGAGCTCCTGAGATATTCTTTCAAATCCACACTCGAGGATTTAGGAATAAGCAGCGCGAGCCTCGAGCATACGAGCACTTCTTCAAGCGGGTCTCGAGGAGGAAAGCTAATACCTCTGGGAATCATCAAGTCGGCAAGAACTATGGGCTCAAGCCTTCGAGAAGAACATGATGTTGGATTTCGTGGTGGTAGATGAAACCAACCCATACCAAAGCGATTCTGTGGAGGCCATTTATGAGGATCACCAACGCGTGCTGTCCACCCATTACTTAGCCCTAAAGTATCGAGTAAACGGGGCTATAGGGGTCGTGAAAGGCAGCCAAAGGGTGGCGAGGAGTCACTACGCCGTAGCCGCCAAAGAAACTATGCAGACACCTCGCTAGACACGATGGGGAATCGAGGAACCAAGGCAAGAGCCAATCGAGAAGTTGGAGGAGCACGAGGTGAGAGCGTAAGACCCCGAGAAGAAAGTCCGAATCTGGCCCGACCTTAGTGAGCCGCCGAGGAAAAGTCATGGAATGTCCGCGAGCACACGCAGATGTGTTCGCATGGACACACGATGATATGCCCGGATCGACCCGTAGTGGCGTGGTCACAGTGCCAGCAAGACGGAGAGATGCTAAGCCAAGGAGGCGTAAGAGGAGGTGCGCCAACCGAGAGAGATACTGAAGCCATCAACCGCGAGGTTGAAAAGTCGCTAAAAGCTGGATTCATACGGAGGTATCCTACCCGAATGGATCTCGAATGCGGTCAGCGAAGAAAGCAAATGGGAAATGGAGAATGTGTGTTGACTTCACAGATGTGAACAAGGCCTCGCCCGAAAGATAGCTTTCCACTCACCAAGATAGACTAACCGGTGGATTCTACTAGCAGGCACGAGTTGCTTAGTTTCATGGATGCATTCTCGTGATATAACCAAATTCCCATGCACCAATCAGACGAGGAGTGTACAGCCTTCATCACCAATCGTAGGTCAGATCACATAAGGTCATGCCTTCTACCTAAAGAATGCAGGGCGACGATCGTAGGCTAGTGAACAAGGTTTTCAAGCCACTGATCGGCTCTGACTATGGAGGTATATGTAGATGACATGATCACCAAGTCTAAAGACGCTGAGGAGCATGTAACGCATCTAGTAGGAGACCTTCAGACTCCCAAGAAAGTACCGAATGAAGCTAAACCCCGAGAAATGTGCTTGGAGTGGGTTCTGGAAAATTCTTAGGCTTCATGGCGAGTCACAGGGGATCGAGGCCAATCCGAGAAGATCGTAGCAGATGATAGAATGAGGTCCCTCGTAGCCTCAAGCGAGATACAGAGTCCGACCGACAAACTAGCGCCCTCAACAGTGTTCAGTATCTCGAGCCACTGGATAATGCCGAGTCTTCTTCCGTGAAACGAAGAGGCAGTGAAGACAAAGTGGACGACCGAATGCGAGGAGGCTGCTCCAAAGAACTGAAAGAGTATTTGTTGAAAGTCTACATCGCCAACACCTCGAGCAGTGAGAGGTAATCGCTTCTATACTTGGTCAGATCCCAACGGGCAACGAGCCCGGCCTCGTAAGAGAGGAATCAGGGCACAAGACCGCTTATTACACGAGCAGAGCGTTGCTGAAGCGTAAACCCCAGATCCAACCATGGAGAGTGGGCACTAGCCCCGGTCACAGCGGTCCGAAAGTCGAGGCCTTATTTTCGTGCACATTCAGCAGTGGTATCGACTAACCAGCCTCTCGTACAAACTCTACACAAACCTCGAGACCTCCGAAGGTCAGGTTAAATGGTCAATGGAGTTAAGCTGAGCTTGACCTAATTACCAACCCCGAGCAGCCATAAAAGCACGCCTTTAGCCGACTTCGTGGTCGAGTGCACGGCAGGGGTAAAGAGATGGAGAGCGAGCCTCATCAAGCTCCCGTGCCTCAACCAAAGCATGGATAGTCACAGAGATGGATCCCGTGGAAGTCGTGGAGCAGGAGCAGGGCGGTGCTCAAAAGTCCCGAGGGGCTGAGATGCAACACGCGTGAGATTAGAGTTCAAGTCACCAACAATCGTGCCGAGTACGAGTCAGTAATAACGGGTCAAGCTCGCCTCAGTAGTAAAAGCAGAGGAAATAAAGCTTCGAACTGCACTCACAGCTGGTAACGAATCACCCCGACGAGAGCTTTCAGCAAAGGGAGAAGATGGACGCCCACCTTCGTAAGGTAGGCAACTGAATCGGGAATTTCCGAACTGTCGAGGTGGAACAGATCCCAAGGGAAGAATTTTCGAGCAGATATGATAGCTCGCATGGCAGCCCACCCTGACCCCAAGTTTCCAAAGTCAATCCCTCCGAATGAAAACCGCTCGAGTATCGAGCGGGAGGACGAGGTGATGAGCCTATCAACGAGCAACACCGGATGGAGCCGATCACTTCTACCTCAAGGAAGGGACAAAGGCTTACCGATAAGAAACAGTAAGGAAATCGAGGTGCAAAGCAGCCTGTATACTCTCATCGATGGGGTCTTATACAGACGCGGTACACTCTCCCTCACTGCAGTGTTTAGACCAAGAGGAGGCCGATCACGTCCTCCGAGAGATACACGAGGGAGTCTCGGGAAATCATTCTCGCGCGAGGTCCTTGGCTTTCAAGGCCTCGAGGCAAGGGTATTTTTGGCCTCGCATGCACCAAGATGCTCGTGAGAAGACGAGAAGTCGCAAGAGTTGTCGAGCTTTGCTAACCACCGACTCAGCTCCCGAGAACCTTACGGTGATGAATTCGCCATGGCCGTCATTGCTCAACGGGGATAGATTTGATTGGGCCACCGCCGAGGGAGAGCATCCGCCACCCATGCCATAGTCGCGATTGATTATTTCACCAAACGGGTCGAGCTGGAGCCTCGAGCAAGATCACGTAAGTGTAAAACCACCGATTTCATTCGAAGAATGCGATTGCAGTGTACGGGATTCCTCACGCGTTAGTCACCGATAATGGGAGGCGCTTGATAATGGCAAGTTCGTAGACTTCGCCGTAACTCGGGATGAGTCAAGTTTTGCTCTCCTCACACCCACAAAGCCAACGGGCAAGTAGAGGCCGCGAATAAAACTATAAAACGCCTCGTAAACAAGATCAGGCGAGCAAAAGGGCCTCGGTGGACGAGTCGCTCGGTGTCATGTGGGCCTACTGTAACCACACACAAAACGGCCAATCGGAGAGACCCCATTCTCCTCGGCATTTGGGCACGAGCAGCTGGTTCCCACTGAATAGGAATCGGGACACACCTGACGTAGCACTTCAACGAGGAGCAAAACAACGAGCGGATGTGTGCAGCTCGACTTACTGGAAGAAAAAGAGAAACGATAGTCGCAAAGATCTCGTAGTATCAACAGAGAGTGGCTCGTTATTACAACCAAAAGGTACACATTCGCCGGCTCTGTGGGTGATCGGGTGTCGAGGAAAGTCAACCGTAGCACGAAGGACCCAAGGCAAGGTGTACTAGGACCAAACTGGGAAGGTCCTTATCGAGTCACTCAACTAGCAGGACCAAGAGCATACCGGCTGGCTCATCCAGATGGACGAGAGGTCAAGAGGCCGTGGAACGCACAACTCCTGAGGAAGTATTTTCAGTAGGTCTTCTTGTATTGTAAAATGCTAATGTAATATCTCTCCCCAAGATGGGATATGTAAGAGTATAAATGTATGTAAGAATAAGAAAAGCATTTATAATGTAACTTCAAAGTGAAGACCAGACGCAGAAGAACTCCTGGGCTAGAAGTCCCAAAGCCTAACTCATTAGGCGGGACGGTGCCAAACTCGGGTCAATTGAAGACCGTGAGTAGAGTAATATCGAAGACGCTCCGGCCAATTAAAAGGCCCGATCGGAGAAGTTCAAGAAGAGCTCCTAGGCCGAAGTCCCAAAGCCTAAGTCTTAGGTGGACTGTGCCATACTTGGGTCAATTGCAGGCCCGAGCAGGAGTATAACAAGAAGACGCTTGGGTCAATTGCAGGCCCGAGCAGGAGTAGAGATTCAGAAGACGTTCCGGTCAATTAAAAGGCCCGAGCAGGAGAAGATCAAGAAGAGCTCCTCGGCCAGAAGTCTCAAAGCCTAAGTCATTAGGCGGGACGGTGCCAAGCTCGGGTCAATTGAAGACTAGAGCAGGAGTGTTATCAGAAGACGCTCGGGTCAATTAAAAGGCTCGAGCAGAAGTTTCAGAAGAACTCCTTCGCCAGAAGTCCGAACGAGACAGATGCCACGCTGGGTCAATTGCAGTCCGGCGTAAGATCGAAGAACTCCTGGCCGAAGTCCGAACGGACGGTGCCACGCTGGGTCAATTGCAGCCCGAGCGGGAGTATCGCGAAGCTCGGGTCAATTGCAGGCCCGGCGTAAGATCGAAGAACTCCTTGGCCGAAGTCCGAACGGGACGTGCACACGCTGAGTCAATCACGGGCCCGAGCGGGAGTATCAGCAAGCCTGGGTCAATTGCAGTCCGGCGTAAGATTAGAGAACTCCTCGACCAAAAGTCCCAAAGCCTAAGTCATTAGGCGGGACTCGGTCGCCAAGCTTCGAGGTCAATCAAAAGGCTCGAGCAGTAAGTTTCAGAAGAGCTCCTCGACCACAAGTCCCAAAGCCTAAGTCTTAGAGCGGACTGTGCCTAGCTGAGGGTCAATCGCAGCCCGAGCAGGAGTTCAAGACGAACCCTTGTCCAAAAGTCCCTAGGCCTAAGCTCTAGGCGGACGTTGTTCAAGCAAGAGCCAAATGCAGTGCTCGAGCAAGTCAAATGAGCTCGTAAAATTAGACATAAGGCTTTTTAGCCTAAGTCGAAGCAAAACTCTACCATGCATGGTTGCCAAGCATTGCACTTGGGCATAAATGAAAATAGGAAGTCCAACACTTTGAAAATTTTTACTCAAAGAAGCATATTTAAAGTCAATTCAATATAGAACACAAGAATGTATGCACACGAAAGCAATCAATAGAGTTGTTCAACATGTATCTTTTTATTTCATTAAAATGATTACATATGTAAAAAAAAAAAAAAAAAAGAAGTCCAAGTTATTCAGCAGGCGGGCGTCTTCAAGAAGAAGCAGTGGATGGCCAAGATCCGCAGGAGGAGCAAGCAGGAGGGACGCCGTAGGAGCTTCAACAGGAGGAGCATTGGAAGGAGAAAGAGCGAGCTCTCCGACAACACCTGGGGCTCTGGATCGAGTAGCTTCGTGGATTGCTCATGTCTTCGCCTACATACCCTTCAACCTCGACATGTCTGGCCTGGGTATGCCTTCCAAAAGCATACATGAGGCGCTCATAACTGGAGTCCGCCTCAGTGTTATACTCGAGAGTGAGTCGGACCTTCAAAGTATCAATTTGCTCTTGAAGACGAGCAGCTTCTCCTCCACGAGCTGCTCAGTAGCAAGACTTCCGAGTGTCCGGATCCTTCCGAGCATGCTTCACCTGTTCTGGTCTCGACCAACTCCTCTCAAGCCCGGAGACCTTGAGCTCGGCCATCGCTGCCTTCTCTCGCAAGATTTATATTCTAGTCCAGACAGCTTCGATTTTCTTCCTTCACCTGCTCACAGCCCGCTCCAAGCTCCGAACCTTGCTCAAGTTCTTCTCGGAACTCGTAGTTATCTCATTAAGCCTAGTCGCAGATGCCAAAGATCGGAGGAGAGTCACCGAAGATATCGAACATCGCTTCGTGAGTGCAGGACTCTATCTCATCCAGAACCTATCGGTCGCCTCTTCATTGAAAGCCCTCCGGTAGGCTCTGAACGGCCAGCTGACGTTGTTCTCGCACATGGCTAGCTGGAGGACGAGCCGGGTCAGCGGTCCTTTGTCTCCTCGCGTGAGGACCTTCATCTACTCGCCTCAGTATGTCGAAAGCGTAAGATGTAGCTCGAGCGGACGGAGCCGAGCACTCGACTCGCCGAGGCTCTTTCGAGGTGCTCGCACCTTCACCGCTCCCACACGCCGATGCAACATTTCACGATCCCGCCGCTCATCTCTTCACTTGATACTAAATTGACTCCAAAAGCTCCGAGGTGTCAACAGCCTCCCGCACGAGCTCGGCTTGAAAGAACAATCGCACACGTGCTTCAAGTCGACCTCAATCGAATACGAAGCACCCCGTGAGACCGTAAAAACAACCAAAGCAAAACAATGAAAACAGACGCGAAAGCGGAAAACTAAAAGTAAAATCCACAGGCGTATAAATGACCTGAGTGCAAAAGTGTCACGGATCGGAGGGACCCTCGCCACGAGTGCAGCAGGCCCCCACTCTCCCCAACGAAGAAGAATTTGCTCTTCCAGCTTGCCACCGTAGGTCTGGAGATCGATGATGGGCTTTTACCCTTCAGTCGGAGGTAAGGTAATACCAACCAAAGATCCTTCGGGCTACACTTCACCGGTAGAGGTGTCTCGATTTCCCACCGAGGGCTCATCCAGTCACAAGTAGCTTCCACAAAACGAAGAGTCCGGAAAGGACCCTCCACCCATTCGAGTTCAATTGCCCGGGCCGACTGGAACCCAGATGTAACCCACCAAAATAAGGCCGGAGAGGCACCTCAACCCCCATTCAAGCACCCAAGTAGAAGGTCAGATATCCTCGGGGACTGACTCGGATTTCACCGCCCTAGAACCTTAAAACTACACTATCGTATATTAGTAAGTCCGCCTAAGTCTATCTAAGTCGAGGGGTGGTTTCACACCTCGTGAGGTCAACGGGTATTCCCCACGCTCGCACCTTCGACCGGCCCTCGCCCTCATCGCGGCCGGGTCTCACCCACTGCAACTCTCTCTCTGACTAGAATCCCTCACTGGGATTACGCTAAGGGGTCAGGCCTCACTAGAGGAGAAAGAGTCCTCCCAGCAACATCCTACGGGCTTCGAGGATTTGACATTTTCCTAAGGGTGTGAACTAACGGGTGCAGGAGAAGAAACAGTAGTAGGGCGTGAAACTGAAGAATGGCTTAGCACCGAACACGAAAGGAAGTGTGGTTGGTCGGAAATCACCTCGACAGAAGAAGAAGAACAAGAAGCTACGTGAGAGCGATTAATTATGAGTTTGAACGAAAAGTAAGCAAACAGAGGGAACAGTGAAGAAGTCGGGATTTTTAAAGAGGTGAACGCTGCCCTTCGATCAGGCGGCAGGCTTTCGAGGGACACGACCTTTTAGGTCACGCCCTTTCGAATTTCAAATGCACTGCTGGATCAACCCACGCGTCCCGCCTTAAAGCGTGAAGTGACCGAGGTGGGAGACAACTGAAAGCGTGGGAAGAGTAAAAGGCCGCGAATTCGGCCCATCATTACTGAGTTTCCAGTCTTATCTCGCTTCACTCGAAAGACTAGAAACTGGGGGACTGGTGTTTGGATAATATCGGACAGGCCCCTCGAAGCCCTTCCAGCTCGAGTAAGACACCCCGAGGACAGCCTAGCTCGAGCAGCCCTTCTGGTCAAAGTTGGTCAAGGTCGAGGAATTCAAAGCTGCTCGAGCTCCAAGCACCTGTTTCGCATGCTCGAGGTCATCCTTCAGGTCAAAGCTGGTCAAGGTCGAGAGCTAAGCACTCCTTCGCCTGCTCGAGGTCGTCCTTCAGGTCAAAGCTGGTCAAGGTCGAGAGCCGAGCACTCTTTCGCCTGCACGATGTCGTCTCTCAGGTCAAAGCTGGTCAAGGTCGAGAGCCGAGCACTCCTTCGCCCGCCGACGCCGTCCCTCGTGTCAAAGCCGGTCAAGGTCGGAACCGAAAGCACATCTTTCCCGCCGCAGAGATCCACGAGCACAACTGGGCAAGACCGCACCTGTGGAAACCCGACCCGCTTTCTCAAAATCCCAAGACACCTTTTAATGTCTCGACTGTGGTCCCACATGGTGTGTTGATGATATCATTGTCGGCCACCGCAGACATGCCTCCAAGGTGTCATAATTCCTAGCGCACTTGCCCGACATGGTGATCCGCCACGTGAATAGGGTTAAGGGGACAGCCGCTCATCCCTAGAGAATATTCCGCTAAACCCGGCTGTCGGAGGGACCCAGATACCACTAACGTGGGTGCGGACAGCCTGGGAATGGAAAGAGCGGGAAAAATAGAGTATAAAAGGAAACGAAGGAGAACGTTACAAGGGTTGAAGAATTTGATTCTCAAGGGTTGGATTTTCTAATTCACAGGTTCTTCCTATTCTAATTTCTCTCATCTGAACTTTCTGAAAAAACACTATATCTATCCAAAAAGGGGCGAAATAATACCCCTTTCATCTTTCCGGTCTCCCTCACTAAGGGAGATACCAAAAAGATAAACCCGAATACTGACTTGAGCGTCGGAGGATTTTCGCCGGAACACGCCCGGCGACCCATGACCCTGTTTTCTGTGAGTATAGGTCCGGGAGATCTCCGTTCTGAAGAAGACAGCGAAATAGGAAAAAGGGGGTAATCCTGCTCGAGCTTATCGCGAGCAGAAGGATCGAGGCACTGTTTGAATCCGCGAGCAGAAGGTTTAAACAGTCCTGCTCGAGCTGTTTGGAGGCACTGGTTGAAGGTTCGAAGCACTGTTGAGGCACGCGGGAAAAACTGCATCAACAGTACTCAACATTTATCAGTAAATAACGTGACATAAGTGTTTGAATATTTATGAACGTAGTTTAAATGAAAATTTGAATTTGATTTCTAAATTTGAGTCTGAAGCATTCAATCAGTATTATGTTTAACTGAGAGAAATTGAAAAGATCCTCTTTTATAAAATAATGAAAAGTATTTAATATTACATTTAGCCATTTAAGATTTAAAAGTTGACATTAATTTTGTTATGATTTTTATTACTCTTGGGTTGAGTGGGGTTTTATAGATTGATAATAATAAATCTATCCTAACTTAATCATTAATTAGATTAGAGAAAAATTGATCCAACCAATCTATTAATCTATTATAACCCAATCAACCGATTTAAATTTAATTTACTTGAGTTGGATTTAATTATTTCCATTGAGTTGAGTTGAGTTTGACCAAACGGACATATATGGTAAAGGTGATGCAAGACTCGGTTTTGATCTCGCAATATCTATGCATTCCCCTTGCTTCTTGATGTTAGCCTCCTTGGATCAAGTTTCTTGAATTTCATATTGCTTCCATAATCTTATTGCATCCCTCCAAATGCCATTTTCTGCATGTGGATTTAGACAAAAGCTATTGTTATTTTCCATATCCTATTTGTTTGGGTAATATCGGACACCCCGAGGATAACCTAGCCCGAGCAGCCCTTCTGGTCAAAGCTGGTCAAGGTCGAGAATTCAGAGCTGCTCGAGCCCCGAGCACTTCCTTCGCCTGCTCGAGGTCGTCCCTCAGGTCAAAGCTAGTCGAGGTCGAGAGCTAAGCACTCCTTCGCCTGTTCGAGGTCATCCCTCAGGTCAAAGCTGGTCAATGTCAGGAACCGAGCACATCTTTCCTGCTCGCAGAGATCAACGAGCACAACTGGGCAAGACCGACCCGTGGCAACCCGACCCATTTTCTCGTAATCCCTAAGACACCTTTTAATGTCTCGACTGTGGTCCCACATGGTATGGTGGTGATATCGTTGTCGATGGCCAGCACATGCCTCCAAGGTATCATCATTTCTATTGCACACACCGACATGGTGATCCGCCACGTGAATCGGGTTAAGGGACAATCGCTCATCCCTGGGAATATTCCGCCAATCCCAACTGTCGAGGGACCCGGATACCACTAACGTGGAGTGGACGACTGGAAATGGAAAGAGCGGGAAAATGGAGTACAAAAGGAAACGAAGGGAACGTTATAAGGGTTGGCGTTTAATTCACAAAGGGTTGGAAAAATCCATTCACTGTGTTCTTCCTATTCCGACTTCTCTCACTTTGATTTTTGAAAAACACTATACTTATCCAAAAGGGGGCGAAATAATACCCTTTCATCTTTCCGGTCTCCCTCACTAAGGAGATACCAAAAACAAACCCGACATCGACTTGAGCGTCGGAGGGTTTCACGAACACGCCCGGCGACCCCTGACCCGATTTTCTGTGAGTACAGGTCCGGGAGATCTCCGTTCTGAAGAAGACAGCGGAACAGGATGAAGGAGGTAATCCTGCTCGAGATTGAGCTTATCGTGAGCAGAATGATCGAGGTACTGTTTGAATCCGCGAGCGTAAGGTTCGCATAATCTCCGCCGAGCTGCTTTGGAGGCACTGTTTGAAGGTTCGAGGCACTGTTGAGGCACGCGGGAAAAACTGCATCAACACTATTTATCTTCAAATTTTCACCAAGCACAGGATGCATGTTTGACAATGAAGCCTCTGATTCCAAAATGTTAACCTGAAAGAAACCTGTCCATGAAAGCAGCAACAATTTCTTGATAAGGAAATTGAATTGAATCAAAGCACAAATTTGTTGTTCCTATAATAAGAATAAGAAGATCGAGTTACCAGAACAATAACCAAATACAAAATAAGCCAGCTGAAATTCCTCAGGCTAGAATTACAGAAACCATAATAAGCCAGTTGAAGTTGGACAAATACTCAATTGACACTTGACAGTACCTGAAACTGAATTTTAAAGAAACCCCCATGAAGAATTTTTAGCAGAATTCATTATAGTCACAATACTAAAATGCTTATGAATTCATGACTGATTGTTTGCACTAAAATACTTTATCAGAAAAGTGGTGTTCGAAAGATAATCTGGTTTTATTTTGTACATAGCAGCTGCTTTGGTAGTTTATCAAAAAGTAGTTAGGGAAAGAGCAATAGTTCTAGCCTTCTTGAGCTAAAGATATAATTACCAGTTTTAGCAATACTGTATCACTACAAAAAGTCAGAAACCAAACTAATGAAAGCGGTAGTACACCAAAATATTAAATAACTAAACAATAATAGCAAAACTAAATGGAATCTTAGACCATCCGCATATTGTTAAAAAAGTTGTTCGAATTGGAGTGGGTTTTGGACTTGCAGTCTCCACCATGAAATTTGGTTTTATGCCCTCTGATTGCTTCATTTACAGATAGCCTTAACGTAGCCTTTACTTCAACTTTTATTGCTAGCCTAAAGGGCTACACATATTATAATTTTAATGATAACAAATATGTATCTTAAGTAATTTAGTTAATATTGTGTTTCATATTTTTTTTTCTAGTTCTTGAAGAATATTACTTATACAAGTGAAGTTTAAGACACTTAGCAGACAATGGCTCAATCAAGAATGAAATTTTGTTCAACAGAATTATTATTGCGACAATTCTTATAAAATTGGTATGATTTCATATATGCATGGTGTAATATTTAAGAATTTCAAAGTATTTATTTCATAAGAAATCATTTTTCATAAACCAAAAGTCTTACATTTATAAAACAAGTATTTTGTGGATTTGAGTATTTTTCAAATTTTAGAATAAATTGAAAAAATTTTGATAACTTTAAATTTAATTAGCGTTATGTTAAAATTCTGAAAATATTCTTTTTGAAAAGTCTAATAAAGTTTTGGACTATAACATAATTTTAGAAATTTTTGGGAATAACGAGAATTATTTAAAAATTCTAAAAATAGACCTATTCGAAAAATATTATAACTTTTTAGATTATAGTATAATTATCAAAAGTTTTTGGTCAAATTTTAATTCTTATAACAGTATTACTGTAGTAATATTCAAATGTAACGGTAACTTTACTGTAGCAGTGGCTGGTCGGTTAAATTAGGCAGCGAACCGCTTCCCTGGGGGTTTTGTACAATAACGGCTATAATTTGAATCCAAATTACATAAACTCAAATCCAATATATTTTTATGACTTAACACAATCGAAAATAAGATTATACAATATAGTTTGAGCTTCCATTTCTCAAATCATCATATATCAAATCTGTATTATGTAATTATTTGTATATCAACTCTAAAAAAGAGTGTTTATTGTAATCATTAAATTTTTTATAGAAGTTTGTGAATATATCAGGGTAAGAAATATTTGGGTAAAGAGATTGATAGATATGATAGATACCTTAGAAGTCAATTGTAAGAACTTGAAGCCTTAAGAGGCTTAGATAGTGAAATCCTCAAGTCCGGTGTGCTTGGAGGCGTGGACGTAGGTGAAGATTGACGAACCACGTAAAAATCATTGTATTTAATCTCTCTGTACTCTTTTTAATTTGAGCATTATTAAATTTATTGCTTTTAATTTCGTTCAAGTATTAGAATTAATTATTATGTAGTTTGTTTAGTTTAAATTTTAAAAATCTCAATTCACCCCCTCTTGGGTTGCATAACGTGTATTTTATTTATCAATAATCAAAATAAAAGAGGAAAAATAAAATGTCAAACAAAACAAAATTTATGTAAACCAAAAGATAATAATAACAATAACTATTTACCTGTTTCATATTAGTCTACTCTGTTCCTTTCTTCCATCATCCTTGTTCATGTTTGTTTTATCCTATATAGATGGAATATTTAAACTATTAATTAATAATAAGTAAAATTCTATAAATATTAACATGTGAAGAGTATACTTGTCCTTGTTCCGTATTGGCTTGTGTTTGGGTAATATCAGACGGGGCCCTCGAAGCCTTTCAGCTCGAGTAAAACACCCCGAGGACAGACTAGCCCGAGCATCCCTCAGGTCAAAGCTGGTCAAGGTCGAGAGCTAAGCACTCCTTCCCTGCTCGAGGTCGTCCATCAGGTCAAAGCTGGTCTAGGTCGAGAGCTGATCACTCCTTGCCTGCTCGAGGTCGTCCCTCAGGTCAAAGCTGGTCAAGGTCGAGAGCCGAGCACATCTCTCCTGCTCGCAGAGATCCACGAGCACAGCTGGGCAAGACCCGACGCAGGGCAACCCGACCCGTTTTCTCAGAATCCTGGCACACCTTTTAATGTCTGACTGGGATCCCACATGGTGTGGTGGTGATACTGTTGCTGGTGGCCGGCACATGCCTCCAAGGTGTCATAATTCTTAGCGCACTTGCCAGACATGGTGATTTGGCCACGTGAATCGGGTTAAGGGGACAGCCGCTCATCCCTAGGGAATATTCCGCCAAACCCGGCTGTCAGAGGGACCTAGATACCACTAGCGTGGGAGTGGACAGCCTGGAAAGGAAAAGAGCGGAAAAAATGGAGTATAAAAGGAAACGAAGGAGAACGTTACAGGGGTGGAAGAATTTGATTCTCAAAGGTTGGCAATTTTCATTCACAAAGGATCTGTAAGCTCAAACAGGTTCTTCCTTTTCAAATCTCTCTCATTTGATTTTCTGAAAACACCATACTTATCCAAAAAGGGGGGGCGAAATAATACCCCTTTCATCTTTCCGGTCTCCCTCACTAAGGGAGATACCAAAAAGACAAACCCGAATACTGACTTGAGCGTCGGAGGGTTTTCGCCGGGACACGCCCGGCGACCCATGACCCTGTTTTCTGTGAGTATAGGTCCGGGAGATCTCCGTTCTGAAGAAGACAGCGAAATAGGAAAAAGGGGGTAATCCTGCTCGAGCTTATCGCGAGCAGAAGGATCGAGGCACTGTTTGAAGCCGCGAGCAAAAGGTTTAAACAGTCCTGCTCGAGCTGCTTGGAGAGACTGTTCGAAGGTTCGAAGCACTGTTGAGGCACGCGGGAAAAATTGCATCAAGAGCTTGTATTCCCTGACATGGAATTTGAAACCAAGAATGTGAACCATATGTACTCTATGCAGGAAGATGGTAATTGTGATCAAAACTGAGAAGTAAGTTTGTAATTTATTTAAACCATCATAACTAATCATTACTGCATGAAATAATATATACGTGTAAATTATTATGATAAGCAGTTAAGGAACTAGCAATATTATCCATTTGATAATCTTGGTTAAGAACTTCAGAAAGGGGATTCAAAAATTATCTTTAGATTACCTAATTTTCTCAATCTCTTTTCTACAATCCTTATCTAGAAAAAGTAACTTCTCTTGCCCTCTAGCTTCAACTACACGAGAATTAAAATTCTTATTTGGCCTAATCCCAGCTCTGTCATTCAAATCTAATCTCCTCTTCACGTATGCCTTTGGTATTCTATTGGCCCTTTTGCTTGGAGTACTCAATGATTATGATCGAAAACAATAGATAAGACTTGCCATTTCTATCAGGACGCATAGATACATTAAGTTTTGCCTTAGAAACAGTCTTTTTAATTGGATGCAACCTGAAGGCATTAGCCTTGGACTTGCCATTTCGAGAACATAATAATTTTAGGAATTTTAAATCCCCATCATCTCCCTTAACTGATGACTTCGTAATTACTTTGAAGCCCATTTAGTGTCCATACATTCTGTAACATTTAACTAACTCATCAATAGAATAAAATATCATTCCAACTTTAACCTCTCCTATTGTTTCTTCTTCTTCCACATTTATTAAGTCTTCTGGCTTTTTCTCATCGTTTTATTGGTTTTTGCAATAACATAATACTAAAATTAAGTTTTAATAAAATAAAATAAAAATTAAAGTGAAGGTTTCAATCGAAGGATTTTATACACTATCCTCCTGAGCAGTAACTCCAATAGAATCCATGCTCAAACTTCATCTCCATTTCAATGATAATAAATTATGATATATATAATCTCAATCTAGTTTAGGATTTTAAAATGCGAGAAAGTTTAAAAAATTTTAAAATCACACGATTTTAAAAATTTAAAACTTAAAGTATTTTTAAACTTTTAGAGTCATTCGGTTTTAAAGTTTTTCTAAATTTTACCTCTCTTAAAAATTTCAGATTAAAACATTTATATGTATATAATGTTTGAAGAACGGAAACAAACATAATAAATTACGTGCTTTTTGAGAAAAAATAATCAAACTTTGAGGCGAAATCAATCCAGTAAAGTCATTATCATCAAAATCAATCACACTTATAATTGCTAATTCTAACAATATATTAATATCTACTAAAAAATATTAAAATTCCTTACTTAATTGATCAACCACATTTTTAATTAGATGGTTAATTGTTAATTTTTTAAAAGCTAAAATACTTTCGAAAAGAAGTGGCGTGATAGCTAATGTGATAATGCTACAGTAGCTTCCATGTTAGTGAATGTACAAATTTGGTATCTCAAGTACATATAGCATTATTGTTAATTAAATAATAATAAACAACAGTAAAATTATATTTACTAAATTTAAAAATTTATTATCATAAATTATTTAATGTGATATGTATCATATTAATTAATTTATTATTAATTATTAACTTATTATTTTTATAACTTGTTAGAATGACATATAAGATATCACGTATTAATAAGATCCTAAAGCGAGAGATTGTTCAATTATAACTTCCCCAAGATTTATCAATTATCGTAACACGAAAAAGCCGCACAGAGCATCTTCTTTGCTGAGCAATTGCGGACTGCCACCCACCAAATTTGTAACCATCAATAACCACTCCAAGAACTCTTCCATAGATACTTTGCTGAATCCTCTAGATCTAAATCCGTCCATTCAAGCTTTTGACCCAGAAGCCTGCAAAGAATTGCCGACTAATCTCTCATGTAGCCTACCGACCGTTAACTCCATCCTGCCGTTCACACCGGCAATTTGACGTTACAAAACAAAGCTAAGGTCGCTGCCATCGGAGTTCACCGCCACCACCGCCACACCAGCCACCACCAACCCAACAGCTCACAACCGCCAACAAAAAGGGTGCTTCTCTAGCCGGAGAAGGAAATCTCCAACCGGTGTTTTTTATTTGGGTTTTTCTTTTTGTATTTTATTTTATTTCATTTTCAGTCTTCTATTTATCTTTTTATTTTTTAATTTTTCTAATTTTTTTATTTCTTTTCTGTTTAGGCTTTTCTTTTTGTATTTTATTTTATTTTATTTTCAGTCTTCTATTTATCTTTTTATGTTTTAATTTTTCTAATTTTTTTATTTTTATTTTCTTTTCTGTATGGACTTTGAAAGCCAATAAGATCGAATTTAGCAAAAATGAGTACAAGTTGCATTGTACAAGTTTATTTCAAAACAAAAGGTGGGTAACCTGAGGACAGTTGAAAAAAATACAAAATCGGTTAACGAGATAGCTGGTAATTAAATTTAATGAGAACAAAAAAATTTAGAATATAGACTATAGGGTGCGTATATCAGTCATAAACATGTTTGTTTTTCATAATGTCCTAATGTATATATTAATTTATAATTTAGATCTATTATTATTCCTAATACTTTCATTAATATCTAAGCAAAATTTGTCCATTGGTTAAATACTTATTTTCATTCTCCTGGTCCGTGTGAAGTATAAAATGAGGAAAAATAGTATGGATGACAATGGGAAGAGATAGAGACGTTGATTCCCATACATATTACTGCTGCTCTACTTATGTTCCTATACCCTCACCATTCCCATCATAATTACTTGAGGCAAAGGGATGGCTAAGGTTACTGAATCCGTGATTAGCTGACAATTTTAAAGGAAAAAGGAAAAATGTGTTGCAAATGGAAAGAAATGACAGAGAAAAATAAAGTAAATTTATGTGAATGAAGTGAATTTAAATTATTTCATTTTTAGTGAAGAAAAGAAAGTATAGCCTGAAAACAAAGAAGATGATACATAAGAAAAAAATTAATATTAATTATAATTTTTTTCTTATATGTAAGTATAATAATGCTATTTTTTCTAAACAATTAATCCCAAGTTCATAATAATGCTCTTTTTTCTAAACAATTTATTCCAAGTTCGTGGTTAATGATACATTGCAAAGTTTCAATTTTATTTAAGGCTCTGTATGATATTGCTTTTCATAGAATTTATTAGGGTAAAACTTTTACTAATAGAGTTTTATAAGTAAAGTTTTTACTTTGCATACCTCCCTAACCGGATTCGTACTTTATCCTCTGGTTCTTCTATCATTATTAGACATGTCTTTCGGAAAGTTACATCTGCTGCTGATTTCATGTGGGACTATACTCATTAGACTTATAAGTGGTTTCTTAGTTATGAGAACCTTCTAGCTATTTATATGGAATTCTTCAATTGGACTCTCTTCAGATCCCACATGTTGGACGTTGATTTCACTTTATTGGCTTTTTTTCGGAACCTTTTTTTTTTAGGTTTATTGCTTGTTAATTTATTTTCTCCTCTATATGTTTTCTTATTTATTTGATATATATAACAAGTAGGGATTTGATCTAACCCCTTACTTTTTTGGTGATTTTAAAAAAGAAAAAAAGTAAAGCTTTAAAGAAAAAGTTTTAATTGGGGTTATCGATAATAACTTTTATTAAACATTGTAAAAATTATTTTAATAGACAAGTTTTTAAAGTTATATATGTTATGAAAGAAATGAAATAAAATTGTGAAATAAAATCAATAGCATTTTAAATAATTTGTCTTAAAAAAAACTCCAAAAAATCAAAAATTTAAGTTTTTAATCATGAATACAAAATAATTTATTTAATCCTAAAAAAACACTACTTAAAATACAACCATATAACACACAAAATTTTGAACAATTTTTTAGGATTAAATAATTATTTTTTTATCATTAAAAAACTTACCAAACAAGCACTTAAGTGTTAGACACCACAAGATATACAAATACAACCATGAAATTATATGTTAAAATGAATATTTTTCCAAATTTACTTTAGTTTTTTTTTCCAAATAAAAATGATGGCTAAAACTTAAATTGTTAATGGAGTAATTGGAGAATAATGAAACCCAGTGATTTGAATCTTGCATTAATGGGCAAAAAAAAATTGAATTTTGAGATATTTGTTATAGGGAATTGTAAGACAATTTATGTAACTAGATTGTAACCAATTATGCTGTGTTTACTTAACAATAATTAGAATCGGAATGAAAAAGTAGGAATTAATAAGTTGTTTATTTATAAAATGAAAGTTTGGAATTAGAATAAGAATAGTGTGAGACTTAGAGTATCCTCAAAAGGCTCTTCAATTAAGATTTTACTCCTTATTTAAAAAGCTATGTCAACATAAAATATTCTAAAAAATATGTTAATTTAGCGTCTTTAGATAAGAATTATTTCTCATTCTTCAATATTGCCGAGAGAATTTTTATTATTATTTATTGAAAAGATAAGACTACTATAATTATTATTTATGTTTTTTTCAAAGAAAATAACAGTTATTCAACGGCTTTTTTTAGCCCATTAAATATTATTAAATAGATTGAATATAAATAGAGAGTAGTTAAATTTAATAGGATAAAAGATATGATTAAAATAACATTAATTTATTTTAATTTGGTGAGTCTTTTAGAGGAGATTTTATTTTTCCAATCTCTTATTTGCCATATAAGTAAGCAAATGATTATTTGAAGAGTAAAAATGAAATAGGCTTTTAGAGATGCTCTTACAATTTCAAGAATCATTACTAAAGTTTTGATTCCTAAGAGGGATTGGGAATTAGAACTCCATTACTTGAAATTACATTTTTACTCCCAATTAAATTTTTAAATACCCATTTTATCATTGATTTAAATAATAAATAAAAAATTATATTATAATAACAATAACATTAATAAATTATTATTATTATAGTAATATTTTAATAATAATAATAAATAATTATAATTATTAATAAATTATAATTGCAATAATATTTTAATAAATAATATAATAACAATGAAATTAATAAATTATTATTATTTATTAAAACTAATTAATTAATTAATGTTGTTGTTGTTGTTATTATTATATAGTAATAAATATAAAAAATATTATATTTATAATTATAATAATATTTTAAATAACAATAGTACTAAAATTAATAAGTTTTAATAATAACAATATTATAATAAATAATAATATAATACACTAATGAAACTAATAAATAATAATAATAAAATATTAAATTATTGTCATTTATTATAATTTTAATTTTATTATCATTGTAAATAAAATTATTATTATTATTTTAATTAATAATTATTATCAATATTTTAATAATACTAATAATTATTATTTAATAAATAAAAATAATAAAGAATAATGATAATGTTATTATGGTTTTCATTATTATTATTTACAATGTTATTATTAAATTTACTATTATATTATTAATACCAAAAGAAAATAATTAACAACGAACATTTTAAAAAACTAAAATAGTTCATTCCTATTCTAAAATTAAGTAAACACATTTTGATTCTGATTTTTTCTATTTAAGTAAACAATTTATTTTAATTTTTATTCTCCATTTCTATTCAAACTCATTTTTATTTTAGTTCATTTTGATTCTAATATATTTTCATTCTAGCTCATTGAACATTGCATTAGTTTAATAATTTTACATTCCTATTTAACCGTCACGTGCTGCTATTATATGAGTCCATTAATCATGTCATTGCTATTACTGACGGCTACTATAACATAACCAGACCTTTTGTTATGGGAAATGCTTAAGTTATGTTTCACGTAACTTACAACCTCAATTATAAAATATTATTCGATACCCTTAAACAATTAATAAATAATGAAAACAACAATAATAGAATTAAAAGAGATATTATTACACCTAAAAGAAGAAATAAAGGAATTAAAATAGGAAGTAGAAAAATTAAAAATAAAGATAACACTTATGCAAGTAAGTAGAAAAAAATAAAAATTAGAAAGATATAAAATTATAAAATTATAAAATCTAATTTATTTAAAAAACATGACATAGATTTTTCACAAAAATCACAACCAGGAAGTTTTGATGAATGGTTTATGAATAATAAATATTCAAAAATAATAAAAAATACTTAAAATTAAAGGAAGAAAAAGATAAGAGTAAAGAAAAATTAAAAATTAATAAAGAAAATAGCTCTGAATAATGAAAAAAGAAATAGAAGAACTCACAGAAATTTTTAACAAAATAAATTTAAGTGATTTAGAAAACTTATAAAAAGAATATAAACTAAATATGAATACCAGTTGTAGACCAGAAATGAAGCCAAATGTTACATACCTAGTAATCCTTACAGTCAAAGATAAAAGAAATAAAAGACTTTTTAATGAAAATATGCCTCCTAATAAAAATTAACCGTGGAATTCTGAATATAATCCTATAGAAAGTGAATTAAAACCAATAAATAATGCATGAGTCTTCTTATATTTAGATTGTTGGAAAGACCCACAAAAAAATTTCAGTAAATTGGGGATTACCAATAAGTTAGGAAAGACCCACAAAATTTTTTAGTAAATTGGGAATTATAAATGAGATTATTCTTTATGTATAATGGATCTAAAGATGATTGGAATGTAGAAATAGAAGAACAAAAAATAAGTATATTTACTAAAATTTTAATAACAAGGTTTGTAGGAAATTTGTATAGTTGGTGGTAAGGATTATCTTATAATGTAAAAGAACTAATAATAAATGCAACTAAATTAGGATTTTTGAAGAGTAAAGAACAATGAATAGAAACGATAATTGAATATATCTTCAATGAATTCTTAGAAGAAGTATGAACAGAAAATGGAGAACAAAAATTAAAAGATAAAAAATTAGGCCACAAATTAAAATTGATAAATCTAAATATATGTAATATGTGTTATGTAAAAGAATACACTTGTGAGTTTAGTAAATACTATTATTTCCAATATTATAGTAACGAAAACCAAAGTATATATATTTATTTATATTATTCCAAATTACCACCTCCTTGGAATACATACTTTATAAATTAATATGAAAAAAACAAAGTAGTTGGAGAAATATGTTGCCATAAAACAGAAATGCCAACATAGTGGGATGTCAAATACCATATAAGAGACATAAACCACATAACAAATTAAATAAAAGAAAATATAATAAATATAAATATTTTAAGAAAAAATATTTTAAGCCTTATAGAAAATTTTATTGACAAAAAATATAAAAAAAAAGAATTTGATAAAAATAAATTTAAATGTTGGATTGTAGAGAAATATGATATATAAATACAGAATGTATTAAAACAAAGTTAGAATTCCAGGAAAAGAATTCGATAATATAAAAGATGAATTAAAATTAATAAGCGATTTATCTGATTATGAGGGAAGAGAAGTATATAAGTCTGAAGACAATATAAAAAGTGAATCAAATGAATCAGAATAAAGACAAAGAAATCAACAATACAATAGAAAAAAGTAATGAAGAAATATATAAAATAAAAGAAGAATAAAATATCAATGGATATAATTTAGTAGCAACATTTGACAAAAATAAATATAATAAACTTTTAAAAGAAAAATTATAAAAATAAGAATATGGGATTTTACATAAATTGAGAGATGTATTTAAAAGGAAGAATATAGTATTACATGAATATTATGAACAAGAAAAATGCTACAACAATAACTCAAGTTGAAGGAAATATGAGATTAAGTTTGATAAATAAAAGAACAATAGACTCAGCTCTTAGGAAAATAAAAAAGGAAACAGTAATAGAAAAAAATGCAATATGTTTATTTAGCAGAAATAAAAATTTTAGTAAAGTCTTTATTTAAAAAAGGAATAGATAGTCCAATAATATTATCTTTACATGATCAAATATTTAATGACCTTATAGTAAGACATTTAGGAACAATAGAAGAAAATCTATGTTATACAAAATTATTATTTACATGTTATCCAAAATATTGTGTTCATATAAACGGTAAAAACATTGATGAAACATTAAGCCTTCGTTTTAAAATATTAAAAAATAATTTAATGAAAGAAGAAAATAAATTAATGACCTTTCATTATTCAGCTCTGTATAGTTTCTGCAATTTAAATTGTGGAGAAATATATAGTAATAAAATATTAATAGAAATTAATAAAGAATGTAAAGAAATAACTACATTGATTGAACCTATGATATAAGATATTAAAATACCAATAAATTACAGGCTAAGTATTTATGATAAAAAATAAATAATAAACTCAGAAGATAAAGAATATTTAATCATACCTATAAGTTTTAGGGGTAAAACTTTAGTAAGAGGAAGTTCATCTAATTAAAAATATAAGTATGTAAAAAATAAAAAATTAACTATTACGCCAACAAAAGGTGTAATGAAAATATCAAAACAATATTTTGATGGATTAAATTACGTAAAAGGCTCATATATCATAATAGACACTGGGGCTAACCATAATCATATGAATCATACTAAAAACAATGGATTGATAATAAAAGAAATATATATACCTTATGAATATATAGATTTCAATTGAAGTAAACATGTATGTAAGAAACAAGTAAAAAATACCAATTATAATTGAAGGAATTAGAATACTAGTAACATATTTTATAGACTCAGACATATATAATAAAAATCATATATTATTAGAGAACAGTTTCTTAGAAAAATGAGAATATTATAAAATTGAAAAACATGGAATTACCTTATAATTAGAGGGATATGAAGTCTTTTGTCAAAAATGGTAGATAAATGTTATGGACCGCATGATTCCAGCCCAAAATGGCCCAAGAGAATGAGCCAAGATGTGCTAGCTTGGCTCGATTCTAGAAACTTCCGCAAAATTCCAGCAACTAACACAACTTGTACATAACACTAGAATTCTCTAGATTTCAGCACATGTGTATAGAATTCTCTAGGCTTTAGAATGCTCTAGAGTTAGCCAAGCTTCCCTATAAATATGGGTGAGCTCTAGGCATTTGTATAATCAAGCATCCAAGCATCAAGCAAAGTACTCTTGTAAGCTTTCTTACTATCAATACAATTTCCGCATTTGGCTACATTGCTCGCTAGCTCTTCCTTTTCTTCAGCATTTCGGGAACCTCTTGGCTTAACTATTGAGAAGCGCAAAGGCTTACTTAGCAACATCTCGACCAAGGTTGTCTAAGTGCCGCACGGGTTTGCTACGCAAAATTCCCATCTCGTGACAAGTGGTATCAGAGCCAGGTTTGTATACACGCATTCTAGCAGCAATGGCCAACCTTCCAACCTCAAGCGTGATACAAGAGGGCACTCATGGTGTGGAGATCATCCCGGAACCAAGCCGGGGCCGCGATGAGACTCGCGGGCAGGCCAAGACTCGTGGCAAGTCTAAGGCCGCTTCGATAGATGCTTTGGAGCCTCGCATGGCTACGCTTGAAACTACAATGTCCGCCACTCAAGACACCATCAAAACTTTGGAGGAAAGGGTGGATGGTCTAGAGGGCAAATACGCCGACTTCATAATGGCAACGAAGGCCCTCATTCAAGACCAAGCCAACACTCTTCGAGGGGAGTTTCAAGTATTTCATGAAGAGTTGATGAAACTCCACAGCTTCGTGCAAAAAGAGCTGCGCTCTGTCCGCGCGGAAGTGGAGGAAGTACGCTCGGACTGGGCATGGCACAAGCGCACACTCTGCTCTAGCCCAACTTCCACAAGCACGAGTGATGCGCTACGCATTGATGTGCCAAAGCCCGACACCTACGATGGCACACGAAATGCCACCATCGTAGACAACTTCTTGTTTGGGCTAGATCAATACTTCAATGCCATGGGTGTTCGAGACGAGGCATCGAAAGTGGACACTGCACCCACATTCCTACGAGGCGTTGCACAACTATGGTGGCGTCGTAAGCATGGTGAAATGGGCAAAGGCATCTGCGCCATCAACACATGGCAGACTTCAAGCAAGAACTCCGAAAGCAATTTGCACCAAGCAACGCCGAGAAAGAGGTGAGAGCATGCCTACGCCGCCTCAAGAAAACGGGTAGCGTTCACGACTACATCAACGAGTTCACTACCCTAATGCTCGAGATCAGCGACATGTCCGACAAGGACTCCCTCTTCTACTTTCAAGATGCCCTCAAAGATTGGGCCAAAATGGAGCTCGACATGCGTGGCGTCCAAACACTTGACGACGCCATTGCCATTGCAGAGTCACTGCACGAGTACTTCACCCAATCCAAGGAGAAAAGGCCTAGCCAAGGCAAAGGTGGGGGAGAGAGTCGCAAGGATAAAGGCTACAATCGCAAGGATTGGGGGCAGAAAAAGCCTCCAAGGGGCAAGAGCGGGCAAGCAAAATCAGAACTCAAGAAGGAAGCTCCGAAACCTCGCAGCCCATGCTTCATATGCAACGGGCCTCATTGGGTACGCGAATGTCCGGAGAAGAAGTCGCTGAATGCCCTCGCTGCCCAGCTCAAGGGCAACTCCACACCAACACCGGAAGAAACCCGACCCAGCATGGGTTCTATCCAACTTCTCGGTGCACTCGACAGCCCACAAACGGCACTCAAGAAAGGGCTGATGTACGTTAGCGCGAGGATAAACGGACACTCCGTTCGCGCATTGCTGGATACGGGAGCCACTCATAATTTCATATCCGAGGATGAGGCCAAGCGCCTAGGCCTCAAGACCACTAGACAAGGAGGCACAATAAAGGCGGTAAACTCACCCGCCAAGCCCATTTTGGGCACCGCACAAGGAGTTAATGTCACACTTGGCGCATGGAGTGGAAAGCTCAATTTCTCAATCGTGCCCATGGATGACTTCAAGATGGTCCTCGGCATGGAATTCTTCGACAAAGTCCATGCATTCCCACTTTCAGCCACTAACTTCCTAAGCATCCTCGACGGGAGTAAGGCATGCATGGTTCCTACGGAGCATAGAAAGTCCGAGGAGAAGACACTCTCCGCCATGCAATTCAAGAAGGGTTTCAAGAAGGACCCAAGCTTCCTAGTCTCCATTCGGAAGCTCAACGAGGAAGAGAGCTCCGCAAGTGCTCAAAGCCAAGTCCCTCCATCCATACAAGCCGTCCTCGAAGAGTTCAAGGACGTAATGCCTCCCCAGCTTCTGAAGAAGCTTCCACCTAGACGAGAGGTGGATTATCAAATAGAGTTGGAGTAAGGTTCAAAGCCTCCATCCTTGGCGCCCTACCACATGGCGCCACCCGAGCCAGAAGAATTGCGGAAACCGCTCATGACTTAAAAGACGCAGGCCATGTTCGCCCGTCTAAAGCTCCTCTGGATGCGCCCGTTCTTTCCTAAGAGAAAAGGGATGGATTGTTGCCAACGTGCATCGATCATGCAAACGCTCATCTGCGAGATTGGGCGAAGTTGCTTGATGTCGCCCAATTTTCTTATAATCTCCAGAGGAGTGAGGCTACCGGCAAGAGTCCTTTTGAGATTATCATGGAATTTCAGCCCATGACCCCCAATGCTATAGCCTCAACATATGGAAGAAAAAGCCCCGTGGCATACAAGCTTGCTCGCGAATGGCATGAGGAAGCGGATATCACGCGAGCTTACCTCGATAAGGCCGCGAGGAAAATGAAAAAGTGGGCTGATATACGGAGACGGTACGTTGAATATAAGGAAGGCGATCGAGTTATGATCAAGCTCCTGCCCTAATAATCCAAGACATTGCGAAAAGTCCACAAGGGGTTAGTGAGGCGTTACGAAGGATCCTTCCGTATTGTCCGACGTGTAGGCAATGTCTCGTATTAACTGGAGCTTCCATCAAGGCTCAAGATTCATCCGGTTTTCATGTGAGTCTTCTCAAGCCATATCACGAAGACGTGGAAGAACCAGCACGCAGAGAATCAAGGCGTGCCCCAACAGCCGTTGTTACCGCGTTCGACAAAAGATGTGGAGTACATCTTTGCTGATCGCATCATTCGAAGGAGGGGCGTGCCAGCGTACTACGAGTACTTGGTGAAGTGGAAGAACCTCCCCGAGAGCGAAGCCACTTGGGAACGTGAAGATGAATTGTGGCAGTTCGTGGAACACATCCAAAGGTACAAGCATGAGAACGCGACAAGGACGCCGCGAGCTTAGGTGGGGGAGGATGTTACGGGCCGCATGATTCCAGCCCAAAATGGCCCAAGAGAATGAGCCAAGATGTGCTAGCTTGGCCCGATTCTAGAAACTTCCACAAAATTCCAGCAACTAGCAACTTGTACATACCACTAGAATTCTCTAGATTTCAGCACATGCGTATA
Source organism: Murraya koenigii (assembly GCA_025617385.1). NCBI lineage: Eukaryota > Viridiplantae > Streptophyta > Magnoliopsida > Sapindales > Rutaceae > Murraya > Murraya koenigii. Next base: position 19,833,121 of record CM046815.1, read on the forward strand.
GAATTCTTTAGGCCTTAGAATGCTCTAGAGTTAGCCAAGCTTCCCTATAAATATGGGTGAGCTCTAGGTATTTGTATAATCAAGCATCCAAGCATCAAGCAAAGCACTCTTGTAAGCTCTCTTGTAAGCTTTCTTACTATCAATACAATTTCCGCATTTGGCTACATTGCTCGCTAGCTCTTTCTTCTCTTCAGCATTTCGGGAACCTCTTGGCTTAGCTATTGAGAAGCGCAAAGGCTTGCGTAGCAACATCTCGATCAAGGTTGTCTAAGTGCCGCACGGGTTTGCTGCGCAAAACTCCCATCCCGTGACATAAAGCTTACCTCAAATGCCCTATGTCAGTATATATTCAAATACATATTGTAGAGAAAAATATACACACTTGTGCATCAATTGATACTGGTAGTGAAATAACTATAATGAAAACATTTCTATCTGATAAATAGAAACCAAATGGCTAGATTAAAATAACTAATATAATTAGTGATAAACAACAAGTAAGTCACACTATTCAAAAATATAAAATCCTTTTAGGTAGTAAAAATATATCTATATCACAAACATATAAGTACGATACAATAGATTGTGATATACTCATTGGTAATGACTTTTTACAACAATTTCAATATTATCAACAAAACCTATTTCTAGTTACTCTCAAAACACCTTGTAACCATGTTCTTCGAATACTTAGAGAATTTAGATCATTCAAAGTTCAACTAGCTCAACATGGTAATTATTTTGAAAATTATTATTTAAAACAAAAAGGATAAATATATAACATAAATTTTGAAATCATTAAACAATAATTAGAACAAGTAAACAATAAAAATCCTTTAGCACTATAGAAATCAAATCATCCTAGAGCAAAGATATAATTAATAGAAGAAAAGATAATTAGAGTAAGACCAATGATGTATACAATAAAAGATAAAAAAGAAATTAAAATCCAAATAAAAGAATTATTAAATCTAAACCTTATACAATAAAGTAATAGCCCTCATAATAGTCCTTTTTTTATGGTAATGAAAAGAGCAAAACAAACACGAGGAAAAGTTAGAATAGTAATAAACTATAAAGAACTAAATAAATATACAAAATTTGACGGATATTTTCTACCAAATAAAGATGTATTAATAAATTTAGTAAAAGGAAAAAATTATTACTCTAAATTTGATTGCAAATTAGGCATTCGGCAAATAAAAATGAAAAAAGATAGTATACCATATACTGCTTTTAATACACTACAAGAACATTATGAATAGTTAGTGATGCCTTTTGGATTGAAGAATGCACCTCAAATATTCTAAAGAAAAATGGATAAAATATTCAAAGATAATAATTATATTGTAGTTTATGTAGATAATATATTAATAGCATCAAATACATTAGAGGAACACATGATACATTTAAAGGAATTTGCTAATAAGTGTATAAGAGAAGGAATTGTCTTATAAAATAAGAAAGCATTAATAGAACATAAAAAAGTATAATTTTTAGGAGTGATCTTAGATAAAAATAGAATAAAATTACAAAGTCACGTAGTAAAGAAAATAGTGGCTTTTCCTGATAAATTATAAAATAAACAACAAATTCAAAAATTTTTAGGATGTTTAAATTATGTAGAATAATTTATAGAAAGTTTATCAAAAAGAAGAAGTATTCTTCAAAAATTGTTACGAAAAATAATACAAAAGAATGGGATGAAAACATACTCAAGCAATTAAAGAGCTCAAAGAGCATTGTAAAAATATACCTGAGTTAAGATTACCAGATGAAAAGATAACTTAATATTACAAACAGATGCATCTAATTTATATTAGAAAGCAATACTTAAAACTGATTTAAATGAAATATGTAGATATGCTAGTGGAATATTTAATAAAGCCCAAGTAAATTATCAAGTTCATGAAAAAGAATTATTGGCAATTTATAAAGGAATAAAGAAATTTTCATTATTTTTATTATAAAAAAATTTACCATAGAGACTGATAATACTCAAATCAATTCTTTGGTATATTAAAATTTATCTAATGAACGTCAATATAGAAGATTAAATAGATGACAAGTATATTTATCATATTACAATTTTAAAATTATAAACATAAAAGGTGCTAATAATTTTTTCGTTGATTTTCTCAGTAGAAACGTAGAGTTTGCTCAGTAAACATGGAGAAAAGAATAACAGATTCGAAGATAGATCTTGTAGATCTTGAAGAAGTCGTGGGTATTCTCAGTAATTTCGTAAACAATCTTCGACTCTCTATAAAAAATTTAAGAGAAGAGTTCGAGGAAAGTAAAAAAGTGAATCCCTTAAATGAGCAATTAGTAAATTCTTTAAGTGGAAGCAATGGTGAACCTCACCCACATGTAAAGCTATTTGTGATGAGGATTATGTATAGATCTCATCCGGTAAAAAAGTAATAGCAATAAATCCTAGTAAACCTCCAACAAAGGAGCGTGTTATAGCAGCAGTAAAAAGAATATATCTTGGGAGAATTGAATAAGTCTTTCATCAAAAGAAAGAGAGTATAAGAATTTTTCTGAATACATCTATAGTAGAACTGAATATTCAGAAAGCTGCTTTTGAAGCAACGATAAATCTATATATATAAGAGTTGTATGTATAAAAGGATCAGATCTAGAATTTATTACAAGATTAGCAGATTTTAGATATCTTGATCTAATATACTCTGATGTAAACTCTAATGAATTATTTTGCTTTGATCCAACACTTGTAAGTAAAATAAACTAGTATGCTCAAAAGAAGAACGTATGTTTAAAGTTCTACACCATTAGTCCAGAATATGATAATGAAGTAGAATATGAAGCAATCCACCTTACCCGCCTCAATACTGTAACCAGAAGTTTCAATTTAGAAATAGGCCAAAGTAAACTCAAAGAGCCTATCTTCAGTAGAGAATGAGCCAGTTACATAAGAGCAGCTAGAGTAACAGTCATAAAGTCATTGGCATCAAACTTATATGAAAGAGGGTATAAAGTCCTCATACAACAGGACAACTTTATCCTCTATACACCAGATACAGGTATTGATAGATTTGGAGTGCTTACCAGCTTCATCAGTAACATCGACAACCACCACATCCTATGTAGGTCAGTACAAGACGTATAACATGTGAAAAAATGGAACACCTGGCGTGCATTTCGGAAAGTAGCAATAATGTAAAATTTTAAGTCAAAAAGTATGTTGGCCACTTGTCGGCCATCAATAGAATAAGAGATAAGCTTATCATGTAATCTTATCTCTTAAGATCTCGTACAAGCAGAATTGTAACACGTGTAAAAGGAAAGAGATTCCTTATCATGTAAATCTCTTATAAATTAAAGAAAAAGAAGGATGAACTTATAAGAGGTTTTTAGAAAAATACATTTTTCAGAGAACCTTCGAAATCAAAAGCATGTCCAAATAAAAACTCTCTCTCTCTCTCTCCAAATTGTAAAACAAAAATTATAAACACCAAAACCATAAGAGTAAGAACGGAAACTTAAAACCACAAAATCAACTAAAACTCCTAAGATCCATTAGACACACAATGATCCCAGCTGCAGAGCTCGTTTGTGCCGTTATAGCCAGAGAGTCATTTGAGACAATTGAAGCATAACTACAAGGAAAAGATGACCAGTCAGTTATAAAAGAGTTAGGTCTAGACAAAATCTAGAAGATTTGAAGGTAATAAGGTAATAATTCTGAATTTATAGCTGTTGGTAGAACATGTTGATGATTATGTTTTACTGAGGAGGAGAATTATTACTAAAATAGAAAAAATAAATGATATAATCAAATCAATAGAAAACATAAGTTTTGAAAATATAAACCAGTTGAGAGAATATAATAAATGAATTAGATAATAAAATACAAACTTTATGTTGGATGTTAAATCCTAAAAATATGGATCAAGGATTTGTAAATAAAGTAAAACAAATTATGAAACAAAAAGAGTATTAAACTATATAAAAAAAATTATAGAATTTAATATAACCATTTTCTATATTGATTGATCAAGTATATCGATAGAAGCCAGTAACATAAATTAGGTAGCTGATTTCGAATGGATAGTAGTACCCTTTGTACTTCTGGTATAACAATTCATGTACTTAATCTATCAAAAATAAAAGAATATTATGAAAAACTCTGTAAAGAAATGAATATGACAAAGAATAAATGTTTAAATGAAAAAATAAAAATTATATATAATAATAAACAACTAATGATAGGCTTCAAATGCAAAACATATTAATACACTTGTATGATATTTAGAATTAAAGATTTAATAACCAAAGTAGTAATTAGCATAAATCTACCTATATAAATAAACAGAAAAATTATACAAAAAATAGAATGGAATAATTTCAGAAGTTTAATAATCCAAACTTTCATAGAAAGAGACACAAGAGAGTTGATGGAAATTACCGAAAATTTTAGTATATTTAATACAGATAATTTTTTAAATTAATTATTTTTAATATATCTGTTAAAATTTTGAATAAAAAGGCTAAGCCGCAAGCAAAATGGTATCAAAATCATGAATCTTATATAAACAATTGTATATTCTTTGTATACATTAAAAACAGAAAATAAAAATGAAATAAAAAATTTAATTAAAGAAATAAAAGAAAGTAAAATTCATATAAGAATTACAGAATTAGACTTAATACAAGAAATAAGAGAACGATTTAATATAAATACTAATGAAGATGAGATAATATTAGAAAAGAAAATAAAATTTATAGATAAATTTATAAAATTTTTAATATACTGGTATAAAAAATTATGAATAATCAACATAAACAATTCTTAACTCAACAAGCAATAAAAAGAATACAAAAATTATATTCATGCATAGACCATATGTTTCTTAAATGAAAAAATAGAATAGATTTATATATAAAATTTTTAAACCAAAAAATACAATCAATATGGATAATTCATAGATTTATATAAATTTGATAATTATTTATATTTTATAAAAAATAAAAAATTTTAGAAAGAATGAAAAGTAAATATAAATATAATAATAAAAAATGTGACCATCCATAAATTTAAAGAAAATATAAAACTCCTATAAAATTATGCTCACAAAAGATAAAAGCAGAACAACTTATATAAACAGCAACTTTGTGGAATCCTTTGACCTTTGTTATGACGATAATGTTTTTTCTTTTTTTTTTTTTTGGGGGTTGTTTTTACTTTCAAACTGAATCTTTTATTTTCTAAGTGACCTAACTGCCTCTAACCCACGACCACGAAGTAGAAAAAACAAAGGAAGATTTATCCAAAAATAATAATTAATAAATAAAGGAAGAAAAGCAAAAAGGGGCTGTTTAACTCTTCTGTCTTTGTTTTTGGATCAAACTTGGTGCAAGAAAAACACATTTTTTTTTTTGATCAAATCCTCGGCACAAGAAACTCACAAAACCATGTTTCGGTTTGGCTCTAGCCTCACCTCTAGAGTCAGGTACACTTTCCTTCATACTTTCCCAATATCACATCCTTTATTTGTTTCCACTTCTCTCATTTTTTTTTTTTTGCTAGTTTTATTAATTGTAGGTTGATTAATACCATCAGTACCCAGCCGATGAGTGTTTTTTTTTTTTTTTTTTGTGTGTATGATTAATTTCGTTGAATTGACCCTGTATCAGGTTTGTTGTACTTGGAGCAGAAACTATGGCGCTGAAGACACCAAAAGATTTATTGGTTGTGAAACATCTTTTGAATTTCCTTTCAAAATTTTTTGAATCTCCTGCGGATGGGCATGTCATTGCTTATCACAAGTTTAATATATCTATTTGCAGGCACCAAATATGAGAGTGTTCTTGTCAAAGCCCTGAACGATGAAGCTTTGAAGGCACTTGGAAGAGCTAATCTCACGGACCTAACACAAGGGTTTAGAATGGCTGCTGATACAGTCGTGAGAAACTTGAACAGGCAAGCGCGAAAGATCACCACATTTGACGAAATTGCCTAAGTTCACTTTCTCCCTTTAGACTTTTGCTTAATTTTAGGCTCCATTACTTATAGTGTTTTCTAAGTTAATAATTTTCACAACATAGCAACGGGAATATAGGTTGTGAATCAGATGATTGCCAAACGTACTGTTTGCAGCTGTTGAACATGAACACCAAATGGAGCTTTAATTTCACTTTTTTACCATGAAGGTTGGAACAACAACGGCCAATGGTGACAGAGAGATTGGTGACCTCATAGCCAAGGCTTTTGAAAAAGGTTGGGAAAATGATCTTATTACTATCTTTGTAACTGTAAGTTGCTTCTTTAATTCTCCCACATCTTTACTTTTAATCTGCTGTACCTGTGAACTGTTTCTTTTTGGTGTCTCCCTTTTTGTTGCCTTTTTTTTTTTAGTCATTTAGATATCTAGTAATTCCATTTTTTTATCTTCCTTTGTTTTTACTTCTCCAAAACCGTTGCAAGATAGGAAAGCTCTCTATAATGAATTAAAGTTTGTTAAGGGAATGAAGCTAGAGTGGGGTCTTAAATCCCCTTACTTCTTCAACTATAAGAATAAAAATGAATGTGAAATTTGAATATTAAAAACTTGTATGGTCTTAAATCCCCTTACTTCTTCAACTATAATTTGAATAATTGTAGTTTCACTAATGTGAAAAAATTAAAAACAGCTATTAATGTCGAAATTAATGAAACTACAATTAAATTCACAAAATATCTAAACACCTTAATTTTTTATTTTTTTAATATTTAGTTTTTTTAGTAGATTTTTTTAGGCTTAAATAAGCTAATTTATTTCTACTAGTAAAAATTTCAAATTTGATCTTTTAGGAATAGAGGTTAGAAACTTTTTTTTATAAAATATATGTAATATTAAAAATATCCTAAGGACATTTCATTAATTACACAATACTCTTATTTATATACCAAACCTATAAAATAAAAATTTTTACCACCATTTGATAAAAAAATATGTTCTCGCCACTTCACTTCTTTTTTTTTTTAATAAAAGTGATGCTACTTTAATTTACTTATTATATACAAAAATTTTCTCAATATAAATTATTGCCACCATTTGATTAACATTTTAATTTTGATATTATAATTTGTTTAGAACAATATATTATTAATGTATTTTTAATTTTAAATATTGAAGAAATTGTTGAGCTATTTTTTTTTTATCAAGGTTGGAATCAGAACCCCTTTACCTTGCCCCTTGTCTAATATTTATCCCCCTGTTTTCCCGCCCACCTTTGCTTGAGAGACACCCCCTGCATTAATTGCGCCTGCGTCTTTCTGACAGCTGTGGGTTTGCTGCGACATAACCCGGGGGTATAGGATGTCAGACGGCTATGGGGACCCGTGATCAAATGATGATGTCGTGCGGGTTTGTGCAAAATGATAACACTGTGGAGGCATGCACTGGTCATTGGTAACAGTGACAGAACCCTACAATGCTGTCAGTTATCGATCGTCATGACAAGTTGTCAATAGATGGGGTTGTCGTGCTTAGGTTTGCTCTGCTCGAGCTCTGGTCTTCCCTTGTTCGTGGTGCTGTTCATGAGTGACTAAATCCCGCTTAGTGGTCGAGTGTCTTTGTCTTTACTCGAATAGGATAGGGATATCGGGACCCGTTCAACCTTAGAACACTTGATCTCGACCAACTTGGACACCGAGCAGGGGTGTCTTTGTGCAAGAGATCATGTCTTCTACTCTGGCTAGATTGTCCTCGAGGGGGTCTGCTCGACATTGCCCAAACACCAGTTCCCCAGTTTCTAGTCTTGAGACTGAAACGAGATAAGACTGAAAACTATTTGTTCGAGTAAGTTCCCCGCGCCTTTTTGCTTTTTCACGCTGAGTTTTCTGTCTCTTCCATCACTGTTCATTTAATGAGAATCGCATAGATTAATTTAGACCACTCGTTTGAAATTTGAAAAGGCAGTTACTTGAACAGTCGTGCTCCCTTATGTAATGTGCCGTCTGTTGGCATGACCTTTTTTCCTCTTTATAAACCCTTAATTTCACTGCTTGGCACTTTTTATTTCCACTCTTTGCTTAGAACTGAAAACCGCCTCCCGCCAGCGAGATTCATCTTCTTCATTGCCGTCATCGCTATCTGCACTCTTCAGATCAGTTTCAGGTATATATTCTTTGACTTCTTTTTCTTGTTCTTGTCCCTTTTATTTTTTGGGTTTTGTATCCCACTTGGTAGACTGCGTCTCTAGGAAAAATGTCAGCCACTCAGCAACCCTGCCGGATGTCCCCTGAAGAATCAACTTCTTCTAGTGACTCCGATGCCAGTAGGGGGGTTCCTGCGAGTGACCCAGATCTTGAAGAGGTCGAGACTGTAGGGGGAACCTAGCCACAACAAAGGCAAAGGGCCGGCAAAAGATTGGAAGCTGAGTCATTTGCCATTGACAATATGAGGTGTGAAACTTCGCACGAAGATTTAGATCAGCTTAGAGCCATGTACCATATCCCTGCCAGCGTTGATCTGCATCTCCCTGGCAAACCAACACCCCTAACCGTCCTCCTCGAGGGTAAGCTAGAGCCGTCCTCCTAGAGACGAAGTGCCTAGCATAAGTCAAGTGAAGGCTTGAGCAAGATAAGCTCGCGAAGAAAAGCTAGAGTCGTAAGTCTCAAAGCCTAAACTTAAAGTGAGACGAAGTGCCTAGCATAAGCCAAGTGAAGGCTCGAGCAAGATAAGCTCGTGAAGAAAAGCTAGAGTCGTAAGTCTCAAAGTCTAAACTTAAGGCGAGACGAAGCGCCACTTGGCTCGAGCAAGATAAGCTCACAAAGAAAAGCTAGAGCCGTAAGTCTCAAAGCCTAAACTTAAGGCAAGACGAAGTGCCTAGCATAAGCCAAGTGAAGGATCGAGTAAGATAAGCTCGCAAAGAAAAGCTAGAGTCGTAAGTCTAAAAGCCTAAACTTAAGGCGAGACGAAGTGCCTAGCATAAGCCAAAGAAGGCCCGAGCAAGAGAAGCTCGCGAATAAAAGCCAAAGGCGAGAAGTCTCAAAGCCCAACTTAAGGCGATAGCATAAGCCAGAGAAGGCTCAAGCGAGATAAGCTCGCGGATAAAGCTAAAGACGCAAGTCTTATAGTCTAACCTAAGGCAGGACAGACAGCCGAACGCGAGCAAAATAGAGCTCGCCAAGAGAGGTGTACGGCCATAGATTAATACTATGTTGTTTTCCTCAGAGTTGTAGACCATTATTGATTGTTACTGAAGACATAGAAAGAGCATTCTTAGGGTATCTGATGGCAGACGAGACTTGTATTGGAACCAAAGTAATCCTATTTTTTGGCAATATTCATAGGATGGGATGTAAGGTTTGTATTTCAACTTACCTGACATTTACTAGTTAATGTCATCTTTCAATTGATTTTGACATTTTCATTCAACCATCAAAAAGGTCGTCTTGTAGCACCAATGAATGCCTGATATTTCAAATGCCATAGCATTTGATGCACAAACATTCTCCCTACTTTGTATGTATGGTATTACTCCAAATAAAGATATCCAAACAAATCAGAACCAAATGATTTGTATGATTTACAAAGAGTTGTTTCGTACTCAATTATTACATTTTACGTACTTTGTATGTATGGTGTTACTCAAAATAAATATTTTAAAACAAATCAGAACCAAATAATTTGTATGGTTTACAAAGTGTCGTTTCATACTTGATTGTTACTATATTTTAAAATTGTTTCAACTATCATTTAATAGTGGTGGGTTCTGAATCTGTTTGAAGGTTTGTGTCATCGACCTCGTGTGTTAAACGATAGGAAGGTTGTCATGGAGGACCTTGCCATTCTCACAAGAGGCCAGGTAGGTTCATTTGATAAAATTCCTCAACACCTTTGAATTAAACTGTGAAATCACAGAAATCGTTATGTTTGTGCCTTTTCACTTTTAGGTCTTAGACGGAGTGTGTAATATGAACTTCATGCATAGCATACCACTAAAGCTTGGCTCATGCAAAAAGGTGAGATATATGAATGATATGTCCTGTAAGTCTGTACTGTTAGTGTTGAAGCCCAGTATTTAGACATCTAGAGCAGGTTTTGTCTAAACAAGATCAAGTCTTTATTCTTTTAGTTTACTCTATCACCAAAAATCACTGTCTGTGGTAGGTCTGGGGACTGGGTAGACATTCATCGTAGATGTGAACAGGTGTGTTGTGACTATTTCATTGGTTTCCCAACAATTAAGCCGCCTCTCCACACTGTTTATTTATTACATGATATTTGTTATTTCTTGATATAGCTGAAATCCACATTGAAAATCAACACCTCGTATGAGTTAGAAATGCGTTGGAAGTTAGAAAGCCGTATTCAACAACTTTCAGGAGGTTCTTCTATTTTGAAGTTTAGGTTATTCGGTTTTGTATATTAACTTCTACAAGTGTTTAGTTATAGCGTTTTAAGCATATGGAACTTCCCCTCTAAATGAAAGCATATATTAATGGAGGTTATTTTGTTGTTAGATTGGTGGAGCTAGTGAAGTAGAAGTGAAGGAAAAGAAGGATAGGGTTGAGAAAGCAGTAAGGGCTTCCTCGAGTGCGATGAAAAATGGAGTTTTACCTGGTTATTATGGCTTTTATAATTAGAATTTCAAAGATATCTTTTTAAATTGATGCATCAAATTTTGTTTTACCTCGTAATTATAGCTTTTATTATTTGCAGGTGATGGTGTTGCACTTTTATATGCCTCAAAAGAGTTGGACAATTTGCAAATTACAAACGCCGATGAGAAGATTGGCATTCACCTTCTCCGAAATGCTCTTAAGGTTATTTGTTTTCCTTTTTTCCATGTTTGTTTTTTCAGTGTCAAGTTAGCAACTCAAAATGGCCATAAACTTTAACAGATTTCCCAAACTTGTGATTGGGTTTTGTTTAAAAGTGAAAAATCATATATGTATTTAACAAATCCTATATGAAGTCACAAGTGCGCAAGAATTTGGGGCAAAACGGTCACTAGTTGCACATTGTTACACTTGTTTAAAGCCAAAAGTATACATGTTGTGGTTTGGAGGAATTACACAGATTTCAGGTTTCCCAAAAATCACTTACCTCCTGTTGACAAAAGGTAGTTCATCACCTAGCTTCCTTCATTCTTGTTGTTCAAAAGAAAACCACAGCAAAATAACAGTGAATAATAATGTTATACATGCGACTCTATCACAATCATACAGCTAATGCTCATGAAAAATTGATGACCATTGAATTCAATAATTAATTCAAAAGCAACCTTTTGAACCCGAAATCAGATCAGCCGTCCGTTTTCAAAACCTTGTTGCTAATAGCCTAATATCAACTTATGCTTCTATCATTATTGTTCAATGTCGTAGTGTAAAGCACAAGCTTTTATATCAAAAGCAGCAGCCAACGAATGAAATAATAAGGAATTAGAAAAGAAAAGGCAAGAGTTGCAGTTTCTTGTGAAGGAAACAAATCAGTGGAGGAAAAGAGAGAATGTTTTAATGTAAGCTAAAGTTAGAAAAGTGGGTTACTTGATGAGTTTGACTTAGGAAAATATTTCAATCATTTTATTGCATCTGATAAGTCAACTAACAGTCAACAGTACCTGCATATTCATGTTGTCGGCAGATATGAGTAATCTTGTGCAAGCTTTTTATTTATCTGTCATTTCCACAAACCTGTAGTTTGGGTATGTGTGGATTTCCCTTTATCTATAGTGCTTGACCCAATGTTTGAGCTTGAAGTTCTAGGCTTTTTTTAACGTGTGTGACTGTGTAATCTAATAATTTATTTAATAGAACTGGTAGTTTCTTGAGTATTTAAAAATAGGTCAGAAGCTTAATTTTGCATTGACTCCATGTTAAATTGATTTTTTTTTTTTAAATCAAATTTTGTCAAGAGTAATATTTAGATGCAAACCATGCCGCAAATTTTATGATGCATTAGCCATTAGGGTTATTAATGCTTTTCATAGTGGAAGCAGCAATTAGTTTTTGGGAGCAGGCCACGCATACAATGTCATACATACATATTTATGCCAATGTTTCTACTATTAATTTGAACCCACCCACATTTGCAGTTGCCCGTGCGCTCGATTGTTTCCAATACTGGAGTTGATGGTTCAATTGTTCTTGACAAACTACTGAATCAAGATAATCATGACCTTGGTTACGATCCACTTAGAGGTTTGTTTTCTCAAATAATAAAAAGTTAAAAAGATATATATATATTTTTCTTTTTTATATAATTTCCAATGTTCTGAATGTAAATTGATTTAGATAAGCTCATTTTCATTATTTTGATAGTAGGTGAATATATAGATATGATTAAGTCATGAATTATTGAGCCAGTCTCAGTCATGACTGATATATTTTGGCGGGTTAGACAGGAAATTAGTGACCTTTTGCAGTTCGAGAGATTGAAGTTAAGATCTATACCTTACGGTCATATTTTTTAGCTCATGATAGTAAGCAAATACTAATAATATTGTTGCTTAATCAGGCACAATCCACAGATAGTATATCATACATGATGAATGATCCTCTAGCAATGAAAGGAACAGAGGCGGAATGGTGTCTGAGCTCCTTGTGTAGATATGAAAAATTTCTTTGATCCATTCTTTGAATATTTTAGATTGGATAAGTTTTTTATTTCTGAAGTACAAAACGTAATTCCTACAAAATAAAATTAAAGAATGAAGAAGATAGAAATTGTAAGGGTTATTTTTAAAAACCTCTCCTAGGTTCACCGTCAAAATGACAAAAAAAAACCTAAAAGCTAAAGGAAAAGTGCAGTTTGGTATCAAAATCTAACGGCAAGTAACTTTCGCAACTCATGAAAACTACCGTTGCTATCAACGGTAATATTTAGCAGCATCATTACTTATTTATACATCACTTCACCTTGCATTAGCCCCCATCACTGATGCCACATCTATTTTCAAGCAAAAAACACACAGCGAATACACCAACTGATCAAGTTTTTGTTCTAACACTCCTGTCAATCCATTCAAATTCCACCGTATCCATACACTAACAACCCAAACACTGAAAAACATATCAACCATCAACAAACACATGGATCCCTAAAGCTCAAACACATCATGTAGGTCAAACATGCAATAAGAATAGGAGCCAACTTGGAGAAATTGGGTTAATGGCAGGCTGATTAGGTTCTCAAATCGTATATGCAAATGCCATATGAGAGATGAAGTGAAGATATCAAAATTAGACGATAATCCTCACAAGTTGTATTATACATGGATGAATAAACCCAAATGCAGCTACTTCAAGTTATGGGTTCCTTAAAGATATGACTTCAACAGGGATGTTTTTGAAGGAAATATGGCTGGTACGGTGGATTCTCATGGCATTAGTATAATAGATAATAATGTGAAGGAAGTGAAGAGCATTGTCAAGAAGCTACAAAAATCTGGATCCTTTGACGGTGCAATGAAGACATTAATATCCTGTAATGGAGTATTGTTGGCAATGAATGTTATGATACTTCAGATGCATATGTAACTCTTGTCCCAAACTTTCTTTTTTTTTAAAAAAAAGGTGCATGTTTTACTGAAGCTGGGTAATCTAGATGCTTGTATCTTAAATTAATAATGGAATCAAGACAATTTATGCTTAATTACTATCTAGAACGCGTGTCTCTGTCCCTCCTTGCACAAACAAGTTGTAGTAAGCACAAGTAACACCAGTTTAGATCAAAAGAATGTGCTCTATATGAACAATAAACCATCCTGATAAAGAATCTAACATGTAAAATTAACACCACAAGAGCATGCTTGTAAGTGACAGCAGTTAAAATTGAAAACTAGCGTGCACATGAAGACCAAACTAGCAAGCAAAGTGATAGCAATATACAAAACTAGACTATTAACCCAACACCACCAAACCAGCAAGCAAAGGTAACAACAGTTCAAATCAAAGCCACAAAACCAGCAAGATACAGAACCGGCCTCTAAATTGTACACAAACCACCAACACCACCAAAATAGCAAGATACATAAACAGATTAAAAACAATTGAACATGAAACCAGCAAGCAAAGGTAACATTGGATAAATGAGCATCATCAAAACAGCAAGGTTTAGAACCAGCCTTGAAATTGAACACCAAACCAGCAAGCACAAATTCATTGCATTTCAATTTAGTGTGCTATAAATCACCAAACTAGCAAAGTGGCAATATAAACACTACTAAAAAAATTGTCATTACTGACACTTAGTTTATTAATATTTTATAAAACGTGTCAGTAAGTATATACATATGTACTATTTTCCGTTTTTAACAAATAAGTGTCATAAATTACTGATACTAGTGGGTAAATAAATTAAACATTAAAAATTTGTAACACTAAGATATTAGTAATTAAAAAATTAAAATTTTAATTTTATACCTATAACGAATCAATCGAACCCAAAAACTTTAAAGTATAAATTATTTAATTTTAAACATTAAATCACTAAGCCAAAATTTCCATTTTAATCTTTTAAATTACGTTAAATAATATATAATAATTAAAAATTAAAGTCAAAACCTAAAATAGAAATTTTTTTATCAAAGTTAAAACTTATTCCACGCACGGCCGCCAAGCTCTCTCTCTCATCACCAGTCCTTTCTCATCACTTGCGTTTCTCTCTCTCTCGCCAGTCTGTGTTTTACTCTCTCCCTCGCTGGCCTATGTTTCTTTCTCTCTCGCCGTCGATGTCTCTGCGCTCTCTGGTCGTTGACACACGCAACACACACAACTCCGTTTCTCACGCTTCTCACCTCTGTGCTTTCTCCGTCAGGTCTCTCTCTCTCTCGCCGTGGGTCTCTCCATATCTGGCCATAAGCTCTTTCTCTACCCCGTCGTCGGCTGCCATAGTCTGAACTTAGCGAATAATAATGTTATAATTCTCACAAAAACCTTGCGGGAAAAGCGTTGGTCGAAGACGAAACCCACCGCGCCCCGAGTCAAATCGTTCCGATTCAACCCTGCTTTATAACTTGTCCAACAGCCAGAGAGAAAATGGATTACACCAAAATCACGTTCATCAATTACAGATTCGTCATCTTTTTGGTCTAATTCTGTGTAAGTCAAGTGTCTTATTCCCTTTATTTTTGTCCATTTGTATAATCTGATAATAATTTTACGAATTTGAATGCATGAGTTGATTATATAAGAAATTAAGTGTTAATCGCCTGCAATTTATGGTCACGAAATGAAGTATTATGACACTATTTGAATTAGATATTAATCGCCTGCAATTTGATTATATAAGAAATCAAGTGTTAATCGCCTGTAATTAGTGACACTATTTTAGTATCACTAAAGGGCATTTTTTTAGTAGTGTCTCTCTTTGTCTCTCTTTGAAGGAAGCATTCTGAAAGGTTTGAGTGAAAATTCATAAACTGCCTTGAGCTTTGGACAGGAGCTGTCTGTGCCTATAGCTCATAAGCGGATTTCAGACCCATTGCTTATCCTTGGACCCAAATAATCTCAGGGGTTGCCCTTCTAGTTCCAACTGCTTTATACTTCCCCTTCAAATTAAGGTATGTTAGAACGCTTAATAGAATTGCTGCTTCTACCAGTACTTTATACCAGTTTCTATGCTCTTTTTGGACATGCTGGAGATGAAAGAATTGAATAGGCCCCATGCTAGAGATGTTGGCAAAGCTGTTGATTTGCGTACAGTTCTCAAGGTATCTTTAAGTGCAAATATCTTTCTTTGTCAAATTATCGCAACATGATTGTTATTTACATTTGACAGAGAGTTCTTTATGACAGGTAAGCAAGCCTACCCTCAAGACGCGAGCTTTACAAGAGGCGTGTATATTATGTGGTTGAATAGCTAGCCGAACATTTAGCACAATGGAGCTATTCTGTTGCTGTCTTTGAGTTGCCAATTATTCCCTCTGTGTGGTTGCGTGACTTTTGCCAATTATTTCATCCTTCAAACCAAAAGCCACTTTTAAATAATTAGTCAGTCTTGTCTGAATCTTATTTGCTTTTCTATTGGTTTGTTTGGTAATTACAGATTGGCTAAGAACACCATCATCATCCAGTCAGTGCCCGTGCCTGTGAGATGGGGCAGAAGCATAAGCTATATCGACACTCATTTATATAATGATGAACTTAATGGAGCATTTGTGCCACGGACCTACTATCCTAGAGACCTCTCAGTCTAGAGAGTAGCAGCCTTACTTGAGATTCTATTTCTACAAGTAATATGCTTTTGCTTATTATTGTATTTTAGGTTTCGAGATTTTGAGTTTACATCGCACGTGGTTTTAATTTGTTAGTTAATTTCTTCAATTCTGTCCATGCGTGGTTAATTTAATCCATGGTATTTGTGTCCGGTGCCCTAGTAGGATCGTGATGTTACGGTAGAAACTTTTGTGCCCTGTAGCATGAAGAGAAACAACATAGGCAGTGCAAGCTTTGTTGAGGACCTTGAAAATCCTACATGTCATATTGATAATCATGGTGAGTATGGTAGCAATTATTTTTCAACTATAATTAATTTCATCCATGGTTATTATGCGGTCCTTAGTTTATTAACTTGCAATATAAGTGAGCTTCTGTTTTTTTTTTTTTTCATGTGTAAGGGTAGTAGCCAGCTAGTTAATTATGAAGGAACAGTTCTTCGTCCTATATATGACAACTTTTAGATGTATTCAAATATTGTGCATGATTGGTTGCTCATTTGAAGTTTGATAACAGGCAGAAAATATTTGGCTGTCATATTCAAAGCCATGTATGTTGAAGGATACAAGGCTGTGAAAGCGAGAGCGGATAACAAGGATCTACAATTTGGGGCTTCTAAAGCACTTGAATCAATATCTCTTATGGGAAAGATTAAAATTTATCTACAAATTCGAGTAAATTGCTCAGGTTTGATTTGTTTAGCATTGCTTTGTTTAGGAGTTAAATTGGGAGAATTTTTTATATGGACAGTGACCTTATTTAACTTGGGGATAAAGGTTGGAACAACAGTTGCAAATAGAGACAAAAAGATGGGTGAGCTCATAGCTACAGCTGTGGAGAAAGTTGGAAAACATGGCCTTTTCATGATCTCTATAAGTTTGTTTGGGAGGACTGATCAGTGAGATGCTAATTGGATTCTTCTAGTTTAGTTCTCTTTGGATTTGAGATTTGATGATATGTATATTATCATTCTGCTTATTACTTTATTAACTTCTAAAACTTCTCTTGCTCCTGATCATTATTGTTTTCTCAATGAAGATGAAAGCGGATTTTGCATCTCATCTTTTCGTCACTAATAAGAAAAAGAGAACAAGTGTAAGCATTTCTATATCATAAATCTCTATATGTAACACACACACACACACATACATGGAACTTTTGGTACATTGTTTGTAATCAATTAATTAGATCCTTGTGAAAATTGGCTTCACATCTAGTTTTTTGCCTTAAACTTAAGGCTTTGAATTCCTTTACTTTGTTATTTTTAATATCTATTGGTATTATTTATTGATCTGCCAAATCTTGCGAATAAGATGTCCAGCCTTGTGCAGTCATTGCCCTTTGGAAGGCCAAAATTGATGAACCCAATTTTCATCAACCTGATCCTTCACTCACTATATATGACCTGTCTGCAAGTAAGTTCATATTAATTGATCAAGTTCTTACCAAAAATATATCAACAAAGTGAGCAACAAATTCCATCAGGAGCCTATTCTGTAAATTGATAAGGCAACTGAGGAGTTTGGGCATGAGTGATTTAGTCATACAAATTGCATAAGGTGTCACATATCCTTCTTCATTTTCTTTTTGTTTTTGATAGTGGTCTTTACCTCTGATATTAAAAATTATGTTGGATCTTCTCTTTGATCTTGTATCTGTTTACCAGAAATTCAATATAAGTTTGCATCTGCCAGTGAGGGTGACAAACAACAGCTTCAGCGGTTATATAATGCATGCAGAGGAACTTCTCAGGTACAGGGGCAGATTGCATATAGATAATAGTTGTACTTGATGATATGTACTTATTGCCTGGTTTGCATGTTGCAAATTTTTATTGAATATATCTTTGGGGAAATTCTGCAAGTGTTGAGACTCACAGTGGTTGGGGAGCTGCTGCACGTACAGAGGCAAGCTGTAGTGGATGGATGGATGAACCGAAAAAAGAAGACTACAAAGGGTGGGGAGATGAACCGAAAAGAAAAGACTACAAAGGATGGGGAGATGAAGCAGCAAAAGAAGACTACAATGGGTGAGGTGCAGTCAATTCTGAGCCAGTTTGTAAACAAAGAGAAGATGGCCACACCCATAATAACTCTGCCCCTGTTCTCCAAACAAGCAGCAGAATTTTAGGAAAAGAAGACTACAATGGGTGGAGTGTGCCTAATTTTGAGCCAATTTTCAAACAAAGTCAAGATATCCAAACCCTCAAGAACCCTGCCCCTCTTTTTCAAATAAGCAATGGAAATTCTCCACCAGTTTCTGCAACTCCATTAGCTCCATCCATTCCTGAGGAGGAATCTGGTAAAGGGCCAATTTGCTATCCATCGGTTGAAAACAGTCTGACAGACTTGCATGTTCCTGTTTTAGAGGATGGAGCTTCTTCTTCCCCTTCAAAAGATGATGGCAATTCTTCCTCATGTGTAATAGAGGATGGAGCTTCTTCTTCCCCTTCAAAAGATGATGGCAATTCTTCCTCATGTGTAATATATTGGGAAGCTCCTGTCGAAGGTACATGCATCCCATGCGGTCATATGGCTGGTTGTTTAGACCATTTGTGACGGCTTACATTTTCTTTGTAGTCTTACTGTTGTCCTGTTGGCGAATGCTATGATTCTTCTATATCTTATTCATGGTTATGGATTTACTAATTGGAAATTGGTTTTTGCACGCGTTTTTCACTGATCCGAAAATGTACTATAATCTTGTCTTCAAAATTATTGTTTTACTGATATTACTAACTCAAGATACTATAGTAATAGTAGTGTCATTATATTAGTAATACTGTTACAAGAGTGTCACTATAGTAGTGTCACTATATTAGTAATACTATAGTTATACGAACTTTTGACACGTAATAATTATTAGTAACTTCTATCAGTATAGTGTCATAAAATCTGTAATATTATAGTAATAATAATTCCGGATTCTTCTATATCTTATTCATGGTTATGGATTTACTAATTGAAATTGATTTTTGCACGCGTTTTCATCGATCCGAAAATGTACTATAATCTTGTCTTCAAAATTATTGTTTTACTTGATATTACTAACTCAAGATACTATAGTAATAGTAGTGTCATTATATTAGTAATCATTGTTACAAGAGTGTCACTATAGTAGTGTCACTATATTAGTAATACTATAGTTATACGAACTTTTGACACGTAATAATTATTAGTAACTTCTATCAGTATAGTGTCATAAAATCTGTAATATTATAGTAATAATAATTCCTGGATTCTTCTATATCTTATTCATGGTTATGGATTTACTAATTGGAAATTGATTTTTGCACGCGTTTTTCACTGATCCGAAAATGTACTATAATCTTGTCTTCAAAATTATTGTTTTACTGATATTACTAACTCAAGATACTATAGTAATAGTAGTGTCATTATATTAGTAATACTGTTACAAGAGTGTCACTATAGTAGTGTCACTATATTAGTAATACTATAGTTATACGAACTTTTGACACGTAATAATTATTAGTAACTTCTATCAGTATAGTGTCATAAAATCTGTAATATTATAGTAATAATAATTCCTGACACCATTTTTAAGTGTCATTATTTTTTTGACTCTCAGATCACTAATACTATTAATAAGTGTCATTAAAAGTAATTAGTGACACTATTTTAATATCACTAAAGGATATTTTTTTAATAGTGAAAGAATAATGATTGAAATTAAACACCAAACTAGCAACATGAAGTAACAATGGTTAGATTAAAACCAAACGAGCAATCATGTAACCTTAGCAAAATTACTCAAAACGAACAGCAGCAATAAACAAATTAGTTATCCACAAGTGCTTCAAAAAGTTGGATCTCAATAAGACTTATAGTGGCACCATAATTTGAAAGATAATGACTCATTATATGCATGCCAGCAGCTTACAGTTGGTGAAAATCTCAATTGGCTAAATTTCATTAGCTTTTACAATCAGTAGTAGCCCATATTTACAAAAAAAAAAAAAATATATTGTACTTACAGTTTGCCATTATAGTCAAGTTATAATTCATATATGGCATTGTCATCCTATATGAGTTTGTTAGTATAATTGCAAGCCTTTTGCCATGTAAGTTGCTCCTTTTTCAGTTCCAGCTGAAGCCATTTCAATCTCCTCAATCTGCTCCACATCAACTTCTAATTCTTCATCGTTGACATGAGCAGCTATACCAGTCGATGGTAATGCTAATACATTCGCTGATCTCACATTCTTCACCTGTGAAGAAAAACAGCTGGTTGAGACATTTTTTCCACTTTGTTTGCTTTCATCTGCCACAGATCCATGATTAGTAGGATGCTGATTCCACCGAGAAACCCCCTTTAAGTGAACAGATTCAGCAATTCGTCCTCCATCCTTCATTAAATTGGCTAGAACACCCAAAAATGCAGCATAAACAACAAAATCAAAAAACAGAATGAGACTTGAAATCAAGTGATTCTAAAACATTAGTGACCACAAACAGATTGACGTCAAATGAAAAACAAGAAATAAGCAATAATATGAGAAACAAAACATATAAGTAAGGTATCAACAAAAGGTCCAGGAACCAATATGAGAAACAAAACATAAGTAAGGTATCAACAAAAGGTCCAGGAACCAGGGGTAATATTCAACAAACCTCATATATACAGAAATGCCAAATAAAGTACCTTCTGGCACAAATCCATCAGTAGTGTCCCTATTGACATGCAGTTTTTTCTTGTTTGGAGAATGTATAGTCTGTTTATCATTTAGATGGTAATTAGTGGTCTCTCCATCACTCATGATATTGATGCTTGAATCCTCTTCATCACCACCAACATTAGTGGCATCTGAGCCAAGCTGATATCCCAACTTCTGAAGACGAGCTTGTGACCTATGGATTTAAAAAGTATAAACTACATGGTATATGCTAGGAAGTTCAAAGAACAGTACAAAATAGCGAACTGGATAGAGGAAAGTGATTCAAAACTTGCCCCTTAAGCTCATCTTGTATCTGTGCGTGATGATTATGTGCTCTGACAAACTTCTTGATTTTTGAAGCTATCCTGAATATTAAATTGTCCATGGAAACTGAGTGCGAGAGGGAACCCACATACAAAAATGAAACATCTTGATAGACACAGATGAAAATAAATTATTATATGCATGATACCTTCTAGATTCCTCTTTCTCTTTCTGCAATTGAGTCTCGGGCTCCTTTATTCTAGAAGAAAGTATATTTGCTTCTTGACCCTTCTCTTCCTCATTAGTCTTTGAGAAACAAATAAATCAAGCACTAAATATGTGGCTTAAATCATGTATATGAATGCAGGCAAATAATAATAATAATAATGATAAATGTCACCATCACAACAAACAAAAATGCTTAAAGTAATCTGGACAAGACATAGTAAATCATCTGCATTTAATGTACTTCTTGAAAGTGTGTTTGTGATGAGGAAGTGGACAGAAACAATGCCAGCACTGTTAAAAATATGTGTTTTGGAGTGACCAATGAAATCGTTCATATTGCAGCCCAGATTGTTCGGTGGAAGCACTAGCTTTAATGATGTTTTAAAATAAATGCTTAAGTGATTTAACAAGTTTGTCCACAATTCCTAAGCTATAAAGTAATCACAAATAGGAGATTGACTGACCTCCATTTGAAGTTTGCGGTGCTCAAGCATGTTGATATCCAACTGCACTTCTTTTAACTGCACATAATTTCAAATAATTAATTTTTGTTCTTGGACAAATAGAGATGGAGAAAAAGATGAATACAAAATTAATGCAAGTATTTGAACAAATTGTTCTAACCTGCTCCAGAAGAATAACTTTGGAATCAGGTGTAAATTTTCCTTCTTTAACTCTATCATCAGGCCCATCTGAGATTTTCAGACTTCCAGAAAATTCTCTTGGTCCAACATGGAGCTGTTTCTTCCAGCATTTGCTGTCACTAATAAAATATGCATTTTGAACTCTTAAGTTTGAATCTACTGGGATGGAGAATAAATAAATATATGACGCAAACTACTATATGTCTAGCAGAAGAAAAATAGTATGAAATATTTTTGTCCTTAAGGACAAGAATAGGTGATAGTCATGGTCAAATTTACTTCAAAGTTTTATTAACACTACAAGAACTTGAGAAATGCTATACATTGCAACTTCTTATGCCAATTGAGGTGGCAATGAATTGCACTGACATGTGGATACACATAGAGTGTGATGTCAACTGACCATCCAATAAATGAATAGAACTTGTATTTAATAATACTATGAATCATCCCGGTTTGAAAAAGAAAAGGGAAATAAAACCAAAAAGCAACCCACAGACGGCCATGTGGAAAACGGCCTTCGAAAGAGTCAGCACCCAAGCCAACAATTTCCTTTTGTAAATAGTATCATCAACTGAAAAAAGGATTCTTGTTTAGTTACCTTTGGTTCTCAAGGGACCTCAAAGGGCTAAGTCCTGAAATTTAAACTTTGATCAGTAAATGCATACAACAAAAGGAACAAAGAAAAGCAACAAACAAAATGATCTGTTAAGACAAACCAATTGGTAAAACCAGGACGGTCCAAAGCAATTGCATTTATCAGAAAGAACCCAAATTAGACTTATTTATAGCCAAACAAAACAAAAGCAAGGAATTTGGAAACCACGAAATCTATTCCGGCCTCTAGTATCTCTTCCAGGGGAATAACTTTTCTGTGGAGACAGCCTTCTATCAAGCTTATCCCTCAAGTCACCAACTCAATAGTCCGGCCCAGCTGCAATGGCAAAATCAAAGAATTTCCAGTTCAGCAAAATAGTCATATTCAATGTACTTTTCAGTCAAAATAAGCAGAAGGTACACAAACAGTACAGATCTAAGCTTACCATCACAGAGAAACATACGTGTAACTTAATAATGATTAGTAATAGTATATCCTTGTCATTGCCAATGGGGACATAGAAACAACTTCTCTCATATAAATATAGAGACAGAAAACCCATATTTGAACTGTTATCCATCACACATCAAAGTAGCATCGGATAAATAATAGCTGGCATATCCACAGCTTCCAATTGAGCAATAAGCAACAATGATTTCTTCCTCATGATATAATGATAGCAGTTATAAATTCTCCATCCAGGAAATCCCTTGAGAATATCATTCGAGGAGAAGTAGCAAATGAAGTGGTTGCGATATGCTCTGCCAATATATGTCCAAAGGACAAAATACGAATAGCTTTCGATGGTTTCACAAAACTGGCCGTCGATCTCAATATTACGGAAGAATATAACATCCAGAAAATAGTTAATGCTGAAGCATCAACAAAACTTTGCAGTTTCAGAGATGCATAATGATAAACCAAGACAATGTTCATCAAGAGAAATACCTTATCATCGCCTCTCAGAATTACCAACCAGCAAAATCCATTCTGATGAAAAACAATACTAAGCCTGTTAGTCAACATTTCATACTGTTAAAAGCCACACTGTATTACTGTACAACAAGTTTCTCAAAAACTACCATCAAATTCAAACCACCCTTGATAGTTATCAAACTAATCAAAATAACAAGAAAATAAACAAAACGGAAGTACTAAACCTTCAGCTCAGAATCTGAAAAAAAAAAGGTTCAAATAATAAAAAGAAGCTAAGTTACCGTGATGGGAGCGAAAAGAGCGGCGAAGCTCAGCGTCTCCATGAGCAAAGGAGCAAGTGGGGCGCGAGCAGCGACCCTTTTGATACAAAACGTACATCCTTGTTTTGTAGGGCCTCCGTTCAAACATTTTTGATCGTCAACTCAAAGCTATTATAATCTTTATATAAAGAGCTTCAATATGAATTAATCAGTCTTTAAGAAATAGATAAATCAACCAATCAATCACCCACATCTTAAATGAAACTTAAACCCTGCACCGCACTGCACATAGTAAATATTCAAAAAAAGAATTTACAGAAATATTATGCTGCGTTTATTTAAAAAAAAAAAAACAGAGAATACATACATGAGCAGCAAGCAGCAAAATAAAGAACACGCCGCTTTCAGTAAACTGAGAGTTGTATTAAGAATTGTGACAGCCTGTATCAATTAAAAACAAAGGGGTGATTTTATCTCCCGAGCCAAGAAGGCAAGAAGCTATGATCTATGGAAATCTATCGCGAATTTGAAACTTGAAAGTCCTAAACTAACCTTACAGGGAAAAGCGTACCGTTTAAATATTGATTTGAGCTATTAGCAGGAGTTTTTAATTAAATATATCTAAAAAATAAAATATTTATATAAATCTATCTCATACTAAAAATTATTTACATATGTCATTTTATACTAGAAATGATAATAGGGTGGGGTAGTGGTAGAGAGACCTATTTTATTCTCTACTTTATTAAAAAATTTGGTCCTATTCTCCAATAACTTTTGTTAGGTGGGAATGAAAAATTTCTGTATAGAGAATAATTTTTCCATTACACCTCATTCTATATTTATTATTTTATATTATGTATGAATATATAATTTTAATAAATAAATAAATCATCACTGTAATCTAAAGTATTTAAACTATTAGAAAAATCTCTAAAAAAATTAAAACAAAATCTTGAAAATATTAAAAGTATAAGATGTTTGGTTAAATAAAACTAAAAAATAAAAATACATAACAATATTTTAAATCATTCTTTGTTAACAGTTTCATCTTCTCTTTATCATGTTCATATAGCTCATGATTGTCACTTTAATCTTGCAATATCATATAATAAAATTAACAACTATTAATTCACTACAAATTTATATAATAATTTTTTTCCATATGTCGTTTGTAAAAATATGTAATAAATAAAATGATTAAACTTGTTCAAAAAAAAATTTACCTCATTTGTATCTTCATAAATGCGTCGCATCTATTTTTTGTAAAAGAACTAGAACTAGAACCTGATAATGTAAAAAACTCACATATGAGTAGTGGTTTACTAAAACCAAATAAAAATCAAATAGAATTAAGTATATGTATACACATTTAATGCAAATTTATTCACACAACATACCTTTAATTTCTGCCCATAACTAATTTTGAGCACACATCAAAGCCTCTAATATTTTAAAATGTAATCTGCTATGATATGGACTCACAAATCTACCACTAGTGTTAAAAGAACACTCAAAAGAAACTGTAGAAACATGAATAGCCAAAATATCTCTAACAATAGCATATAAAGTAGGATATTTATTCTCATTTGCTTTCCACCAAGCCAATATATCAAAGTTAGAAGATCTAGGTAAGACTAGTTCCCCTAAATAATGGTCCAACTCTGACTTAACATGCTCATTACTAGTAGTATCGCTAACAAATAAGTCAAATGATGCCAAAGGATCCACCTTTCCCCAAACTAATTCTGATTGAAAAGATGAAGAAATTGCAGATGGATAAATTTCTTCTCCTATATTATTCTTCAGTTGATATTCTGTTATCAACTCATAATAAATCTTACGAATTTTATCAATTTCATGTGAAGAATCATTTTGGTATATGTTTGAAAAGAAAAACTCCAATAACTTCATCTTGAATCTTGGATATAAAATAGTGGCTACAGCCATTATCCCATGAATCACATTCCAATATTTGTCAAATTTTGCTACCATATATGAGGGCATATCCTTTAGTACATCACATGGATAAATAAGCCACTCTGAAATTGATAGTCTAATTTGACAAATCTTTGGAAAGTAAAGGTTGGTTATAGGATACTAGGTACCAGAAAACAACTCAGTCACTTCAAAAAATATTTCTAATCTATCACAAATCTCTTTTGCCAACATCCAATCTTCTTTAAAAGGTAAAAATTTATATTGCGACTCTCGTTGTTTTAAATGAGGGAAAACATTTTTATATACCAAAGTAGTGTGAAGCATTAAATAAGTAAAGTTCTATCTGGTTTTGCAATCAAGAGATAACTTCTTACTACTTTGAATATTCAAATGATGAGCAGCTTCAACAAACTATTCCTCTCTTTTAGATGTTACTGTCCAATAAGCAACACTATTACGAATTCTTTCAATACTATTACTAATCACATTCAATTCTTCTTTCACTGTCAGATTAAGGATATGGGCACAACAACACATATGAAAAAACTCTCCACCCAACAAAAGTGAACTATCAGACAACTTCTCGGTAAGAATTTCAATCATAGCATCATTAGTAGTACAATTATCTATTGTTAAAGTAGAAAGTTCGTAATCAATATTCCAATCCCATAAACATTCCATCAACACATCAGCAAGAACATCAGAAGCATGTGGACATGGAACAGATAAACCTATGAATGAAGAATAACGATTAATTAAAAAATAAATATTATCAAAGATATTAAAAAAGTCAGTCATACTATTATAAACATAATTTAAAATAAATTTCATATTAAAATTGCCTCATAATTCGACTTTGCAATTTTCATTATTCATTTATGAAATGTGTTGTGATGACCATAAATCATTTTTTTTATTATTAAAAACCCACATATCAATAGTAATAACAATTCTGCTTTGATTACTTTCCAACAAACTCATTGTTTTAGGCTTCTCATAGATCATTAGAATATTATTCTTGATTGTATTTCAAGAAACCACCTTAAATAACGGTTGAATAGAACTTAGGAACCTTCGAAATCTAATGTGCGCAACCATGCTAAGAGGGTGCTCATGCAAGATTATCATGTTCGCAAGCTCTCTCGTTGAACTTTCTTTATCAAAGTTATAGGTATCAAGTTTGACTTTTCCCTCTGATGTTCTTGTGGCCTTCAGCATTGCTTTCACATTTTTTTTGTCTCCGCAAAGGGCATATTTTGAAATGATCATGCAAATGTTTGGTCCTACTCTTAATTTTTCCTCCTACTCTCTTACCACAATAGTTACAAACACATTATATTCTTCATTAATTTTCTGCATTTTAAAGTGTTTCCACATCACAAATCTTAAATTTCTTCTTGGAGTGCCATTATGCTTAACCTCTGCTTGAGAAACTATTATTGGATTAACTATTATTGGATTATTATCAGGAATTTCTTCATGCATATGTATATCACCGATTTCAATTGGAACTTGGTCATCTTGTTGATTCTCATGTGATTGTCCTGACATTTTATCTTTCATTTATATTAAAAGAAAAAAAAAAGTTGGTTCAACTTCAACATAACAATTGCATATCAGTATAACACATCAAATAAGTTATTTTATTATATTAATTATTGTCTTGCAAGTTTGCACAATTGTAAAGCTATCATTATTTTATAAATAAATCAAGAAAAATTAAGTTTTATCAAATTGCTTCTGATAAACTTAATAGAAAAAGACAAAATAATAGCCACTTTTCTTTTGTCACGTTAGCAAATAAAAAAATGAAAGGAAAGATACTTTTTGAAGTATTGACTATGTCAAACAAGTTGAAAACAATAATACAAGCTAATGAGGGAAAAAACGAAACAAAGAAAGAACTTATTGCATAAAAGAGCAAGCTACAATTAAAACTCTTAGTCTCGAACTTACTAAACTTTGCAATTGCAGAAAATGCTTGAAGATTGTTTTTTTTTTTTCTGAGAGAGCGGCACCTTAACTCATTGGGAGAGAAAAGAAAATATGAGGATATTTTAGATTTTTAGGGTTAATTGTATTGTAAGGTTTTTTTAGTTATATTTATTATTTATAATAAGTAAAAAAATTATTAATTAATTGATAAAATAATTTTTTAAATAAATATTAAAATATTCATATATAATGGGAATTGAGGTGGCGGTGGGGTGGGGAGTACAAAACCAAACCCCACTCCATTAAAAATTTGGGGATAATTTTTTCTTCATTCTCTAAAAATTATTTATAATTTATTCCATTTAGGGTGGGGCCCCAAACCCACGAGAAATTTTTTCATCCCTACCTTATATGGTATATTGATTAAAACTTCCTTAAAAGAAATATAAAACACACAAAACTCACCTCCAGTTTACCCACATCATTTCACTCATACAACAAAAAATCACTTCATACTTTCAAAATCACTCATGTATAAGTAATGTGCTGAGATTTTGGTTTGCAACTAGGTGTATTATTAATCTAATTAATAAGATAATTTAAAGTTTACCTTTATTTATTGTTATTTATACATTTTGTTCATATTATATTATTTTTAGAGTTTTGATTGAGTTGTGATAAATAGCAAAATAACTCACATTTTCATTACATTTGTATCATATGTCTACTATGTGATGAATTTTCTAACTATATTAGTTGAAATCTTATTTTGTACTAAAAATTTTTGTTCTACACTCGTTATACATGACTATGGTCATGTATGCTTGAATTTACACAACTACAGTCATATATTTTTAATAAGTTACACAGCTGCATTCGTATAGACATGAATTTACACGACTATAGTCGTGTATTTCAATAATTTACACTACTAATATTATGTATATATGAACTTACACGACTACAGTCGTGTAAGTATGAATTTACAAAACTATTGTCTTTTATTTATGAAGTTACACGACTACAGTAATGCATATATGAAATTTACACAACTGTAATCGTACAAATATAAAAGATACTACAGTTATTATGACACTCTAACTTTGTATTAGTGCAAAAAAAAAAAAAATCACTAAATGTCCCTTGACTAATTGTTAGATTATAGTTGTGTATTTTAGCAAGTTACAAGACTGTTTTCTTGTAAATGGGCAGGCGGTCCAACGCTTTTATATGCTTTGTTTAATTTTATTTTTTTATTTGTTGTATAGTTGGACTGAATGAAATAGAAACATGCATGTGTACTCTACTCAACCTTACATACTTATCATTTTTATTGTCTTAATTTCTTTAATATCTATGCTAGTTAGTTGATAAATTTATACTTTTTTATTTCGTAAGTAGATAAGCATGATTGTATAGCTTATGTTTTTTTCAAATAGAGACGACCAGGGGTTCATAATATATAGGCAGAGTGTTTGGGCTTTGGGCTGAGCATCTTAATAATTATGATAATTGTGTAGCAACTTATGTTGTCTTAAAACTTATTTATGATTAAAATATGTATTGGATATCTGTTATTTGATGTCTAACAACTTTTATTGTTTGTTGGATTAAAGTTTGATATGTTAAAGATCGGTTGATTATGTTATCATTATGATGAGTATTTTATATAGTTTTAATTCTATGTCTACCTATAGGACTACAGTTGTGTACTTTTCAAGTTACACAACTGTTGTTATGTATATATAGTTTTAATTACTACAGTCATTTTTTAAGAGATGAATAAGTAACGTTTTGTGATGGGTGTGTGTTTTTCTTAAGATAATTGATTTTAGTCGTGTATCTATAAAAATACCTAACTGTAGTAATATATCTGGACTGAGCATTGCTTAAATATATATGACCATCTTGTTATATTACATACATTGTACAAAATATCTTGTTCTCTTTCAATAATACATTTAATAAAAAAAATAAAACATATATATGATGTAAAATTATCTTTAATCATATCAAATGTCAACAATATCCTAATTGTAACTATTACATTTCATGATAGCTAATCCAAAAAATGGAAAAATTACAACAATAAAGTTCTTAAGGTTATATTTCAGTAATTAGTTTCCATGACCTATGTCCAAATAATTTGATAGTCAATGCTTTGCGAAATTGTGTAACATCATTCTATTGGCAATATGTGTTTACATCAAAGCCATAGGCTAAGACCTCCAAATACCGCAACAAAAATACTCCATAATCACCACTAATAAAATTCATATATATCAATAATAAAATCACCATTCTTATTTGAAAAAAAAATATAATATCTTCAATTGCATACCTTGATTTTTGTTGCGGGATGTTTCATACTCGTAAGATGGGCTAAAGAATCTTCATTATGACTTTAATACAATCTGGATGTGCTTTGTGATATAACATCTTCATAAACAACATAATAAATAGATAAACAAGTGCCTTATAAGACAAAAGCAAGTAGAAAAAGTAAAGAAAAAAACATAGAACAATATGCACATGGCCATAAATTCAAACAAACTAGATAAACATGAGAAAATATACAATAAATCTTAACAATTTATTGTAATTAGACACTAGACAAAGTTATCAAGCATTGTATTCTTGAAAATATATATAATTAACTTAATAGAAATTTTAATTAGACTAGTAGATTGCAATAACTAGCATATAAGGACATGTTATTCTGTAAAAGCAAAGTCTCTGAAACATGTAGCAGCACAATAACAAAATCAAAATTTAAAACCAGGTTAGTGCAACCTGGTTTTGCTTTCCACTCTTATATCTATAAGTACCAAACTTAATGGATTTTGCTTTCCACCCTCACTTGAAATGAAGGCCATTCGATCATGGGTATCTAACCACAAGCTCACTAGCATTGGTAAGTTGTAATAGTAAGTTATAATATTACTGCTAATTAAGTGATGATTAAGGTTAGTTAAAAATTAGTATATATGTGATAATTTTACATAAGTAATATGACATCAACAATTAGGGTATTATTTGCTTATACAAAAAGAAGGAGGAAGAAATCTTGCAAGGAGAAGAACAAAGCTGGTTGAAGATGAAGAAATATCGTGAAGGAGAATAATGAGCCCGCTTGTGTAATTGGAAATATTTGAAGGTATTTAAAACATTACTCATCTCAAAAGACATATTAGGATAATTATGAAGTATGAGGGTATAATTATATTAATACTCAAGTTTCAAGGTATACCCGCAATAAATTCTTGTTATTAGCACTCTTTATTACTTAAGAATTAGCAACCACCAAAAAGTTTTTTCGAAGTCAAATACACACAAAATTTTGTAAGATATTTTTATTTATAAAAATAAACAAGAAGTCATTTATATTCAAATATTACAAAAAAAAATATTGTTAAGATATTTGAATTTAAATATATTCAATTTCAGACAAAAAAGAAAAAAGAAAAAAAGGCTACCTAACGTATATAAGAAGCGAACATTTAGGCCACACATATGCATCGCGCATGACAAAAGATTTAGCTAGACAACAATAATTTCATTGCATTAATAATTAATTGAAGAATTGAAGAAACCTTTTGTGATAAGTTTAATACAATAATAGAATAATAGGAGGAGCAACAAATCATAAATAAAATTTTCCATTACAATCATAACACGTTTCAGAACTAGCAAGAATGTCAGTATCCGAGGCACATAGATAATGCTCTTTAATTCTCCATGAACAATTCTTGCAACGACTGTAATCCCTCTTATCTTTATAAATATCAAACGATTTCTCAGCATTCTGCCAACTAAAACTGCAATAGAATTGTGTCGTCCCAAAAATATTTGGCTTCAAACTAAAATAGTAGATTCCTCCATAAAGAATATCATGTACTCCAAGATCATCATCAATTGATCTATAGTGAATGGTCAGATCTATGCCGACACCTATATCATTACGAATGTACTCCTTCACCTCATGTGTTTTGAAACGAAGACCACTGCACATACTTAGCAGAATGGTGAGTGATATAAAAAGTAGCAAAATTTGCTTAGCAAAATAACCCATTATTTTTATTTTTTTTTCTTTTTGTTGGCAAATGAAATTAAAGCTTTTAGATACGCACAAAACCTACTTCAAAATGCAAGATATATATAGTGTCATATTATAATGTTTAATTGTGTATAAGGGTCTCATTGTCAATCTATCGTATTATCTTTATCATAATTTAATTACTTAGTTCTATAAATATGATATTATTAAAGCAGCCGGGGATCTATGGCTTCTTTTATGTTCGATTATAATTTTTGTATGAAGGCAAAATTTATGTTTCTTGAATTTTTTTTTTGGTTTTTCGTATGGTATTTGAAAGCGTATAGTGGATTTCTTAGTTTTTTGGGAAAATTAGGATTTTATACCAAGGCAAGATATTTTTAGGAGTATTTTTTGGCTGCATAATATTCTTCATATCATAAGTATATTCTTGTTCCAATGTTAAGTACATTTTTATAATTAATTTGCACAAACAAATTTACATAATAATTTTTATCTCTATCATTACACTTAATTTTATAATTTGAGCTTGCACTCTACATACCCTTCTCTCCACCCTTAAATTCCAATCGCCCTCAATAGTTTGTGGCTCATGGACTTGATGAACCAATGGCCTCATGCTGTCATTGTTAGAGGTCAGATAACTTGGCTATCATGTGGGTATTCTAGTGTAAGAATACGATAAACATGTAACTAGCTTATTTCAGTCATTCGTATGCGTATCCTAGGAAAGTTTGATTATTTTGGTTTTATTAGTTATTATATTCTTAACAGGAGATTGCAAATTTTTCCTTTACTATAATTAATATATACCATTTATCTCATGTTATTTTTATAATAACCAATAATTCATTTGATAATATAATTTTATAATTTTAAAATATTACCCTTATTTTCAAATATATTTTTATTCATATTTATTATAAATTAAATAAATCATATGAATAAAAATTAAAAAACAAGAAATATATGTTTTGATATGAATAAAAATTAATAATAAAATATTTTTCTTATACTTTTTTATTTGATAAACATTTTCTTATAATAAATATAGAAGAAATTTTTTATAAAATGACAAAAAAATTATTATAAGAAAACTTAAATGATATATAAAACAATATTATTAAATAAATAGTTAGCTATTTTTCTTGTACTTTTTATGTTTAATTTTAAAATATTGTAAATTTTTTATTATAATAAAATGTTTATAAAATGAAAAAAGTATAAGAAAATATTTTATTTTAATTTTTTTTACATCAAAACGTATATTTCTTATTTTTAATACTTAATTTTTTATATTAGATTCCATTTATATGATTTATTTTCTTTAAATTAATTATGAATAAAATTGTATTTAAAAATAAGGATAATATTATAAAATGATACTGTCAAGAGGTTATGAACCATTATAAAATTAATAGGAGGATAAATGATATACATTAATTACAGTAGGGAAGAAATTGACAATCTTTCCTATTCTTAACTAAAAGGCTTCTTGTTTGTAAGAATATCTTAAACATTAAAGCCAACACTAGGATCCGCAAGTATGTGGTTCATCTCTCAAAACATCCCCCAAATGGCTCTAATTAATTCTATGTTTTTCCTTTTTTTTTTCTCCTTTCTTCTTATGTTTAATTTTATGGAGTTAGGTATGTCAGTTGTATGTTTTCCTTTTTATATATCAATCTCATTTTTCCTTTCACCTTTCATGTCGAAGGATTTAGCTACATCATTGTTTTATATATATATATATATATATATATATATATATATATATATATGTATGTGTGTGTGTGTGTGTTACAATATGAGATCCTAGACTTTGTTAAAGTCTGAAAAAATTATTAAATATGTTAGCATTATACTATTAAACCATACGATTTATTAGTTTTTCTAAATTTTAATAAAGTTTAGAATCCTCTATATATATATATATATATATATATGAGTCTCATTAAATTATATTTAATGTAACTTGAAACTAGGCAAAATTCACCCATTGATCCACATAGTCATTATTTTGTTACTCTTTTTTGCATTGAAAAATGAGGTTGTAAGTTACAATAAATGCAACTTATATATATATATATATATATATATATATATATATATATATAGATAGATAGATAGAGAGACAGAGAGCTTTTAAAATATAAATGTTTAAATGTGGATCTATTATCACATTATATGGTGTTGTAGTACTAATGTTTATGTTCAATCAACTATTATGCCATATAGTGTAATAATGAATCTGCACTAAATCTACATTTAGACATATGCACCTAAGAATATATATATATATATTGGTTAGCTTCATGTGCAATTAATATGAAAATGTGTCGTAATTTGTATTTGGATGAATTTAAGTTGACTAAATAAAATATAAGCATTAGGATAAAAGAAGAGAAATTAATGATTTAGACTCCAATAACTTCGTCACAATATATTTCAGAAAGCTTTCTCTTTTTTTTTTTTTAAGGAGGTAGAAAGCTTTCTTAATTTCACAAAATAGCTAGGAGAAGCAATAATTGACTAAAAATTGTCAGTCAATTTGTAACTATAGCAAATAGTAGAATTAAGACCTAATTTATACATAATATATGAACGATCTGCATGCTCTTATCTCTATTGACAAAGTCCACAATAATAATAATCCCTCTCTGAAAATATCAAACCATTTCTGTACATTTTGCCATTTGAAACTGCAAAAGTATAGCTTCGTCCAAAAAAAATTTGCTCGAAAATTAAGCTTATAATTACCTCCATAAGGATGTGCTCCAAGATCATCGTCTTTCAATTTGCAATGAAGGGTGAGATGTATTCTCACCTATATCATTTTGAATATATTCATATACCTTATGTCTGAAATGAATATAGTCCAAAAACCCATGGTTTTTATTTATTTATTTATTTTTTTTTGCAAAAGAAATTAAAGTTTCTTGGTATATATCTATCCTACCTTACAGGGCAGGATATATGAGGTGACTTGTATAACAGTAACACTAAATTATAAATTATTTACACTGCTAAGGCTAGTGTCAGGTTTTGTTGCCTCATTTTGCTAACGATAATTTGGTAAAGATAGAAATAATCAATTATGAAGAACAATTGAATGTTTGATAAAATTTATTTTTAAAAGTGTTGTGAGTTTCAAAAGTAATTGGTTATATTTAGTATATCTTATTGCTAACTGCTATAAGAATGTAAATGATAAAATTTATTCACACACTTATAAATATGTATATAAAATATTTTATTGTATACATATAATAATTGATAACTAAAATAAATATTCAATATTATGATTTTTTTTTATCTCAATATAATTGATAATAATAATAATCTCCTAAAATTTAATGATTTTATTTCCTAGTTAATAAGGATAATTTTAGATTTTTAAAATTAATTCTTAAAATCAATTGTGAAAAGATATTCCTTCCTTACTTTCAAAATCTGCTATAGGATGAGATGATTATTTTAAAAGTTATTTCTAAAATATTTATGGAATACTGAAATTAGTTTTTAGTTTTTTAAAATCACTTTTAAGTCTCCAAAACGTAATTCTAAATGAGCCTAATTTACTTTTCTATATATTGCATATTGTTAATTAAAAGAGAAGATTTTGAATTTTTTTGGAAACTAAGAAGATTTTGATTTTTTTTGGAAACTAAGTTATATGAATTTATTTTTATTTTTTATTTCTAAATGTATTAAAGCAGAAATGCCTGGAGCCCTAGGGTTTGCTTAAGGATTAATACTAAAGATCTCAACATTTGAGCCACACAAATTCATTTAAAATTTTGAGTTAATGTCTGATATTGAAAAGAAAAATTGTTGAAGTATCAATGAGAAATTTTGTCATAAAAATTGATTATCCGAGACTTTGATGGATTGAAAATAAAAAATAGTTGCATATGTTTTGCCACGAAAGGGCAAATTTGATCTTATCTTATTCTTATTCTCTGTAGTTGAAAGATTACGTTGGGTTAGCCGTTAACATGTAATCGGTTAGCCACTAATGTATATTTCAAATCTTGTGAATAATCGATTAGCCAATTGAAGAAGTTAGTTGGCCGCTAACTCTTTAGAATTAATTCCCAATATTTATGAATTTGAATTTTGACAAAAAATACTTCTTGAATTTATATTGTAGCCCAATATAATTAAAATTATTTTTTAAGAAGACCTTTTTTCTGGAGTTAGAAAATAATCTAAAAGTTGTAAATTCAACATTTTACATTTTAGTCCTTGATCCTTAAAAAAACTTGTTTTGATTAAATCATTTTTTTAAAAACTTTAAACTTTATTGTTTATAAAAAGAAATGATTTGTTTATGATAAAAAGAAAATGTCTTAAGTTTTTAAGTTACCGAATATACATACACTATTACCCATTTAAGAATATTCTTCAAGTGGTCATTTGTCTATGGTCTAGCTTGGTTTCACTTGTATACACTTTACCTTTCAAAATATGCATAAGCTAGTAAGATATGAAATGTTCAAATTACCCTTTTTGTACATGTTGTTTGTAATAATAAAAAACAAAGGTTATATAGCTTTTTAGACCAACAATCTGCCCTTTTTAATGATGAAAACCACTATGTATTTTAACGTTACTACTCCCCCTCACTATGTGGCATACATGGCTCATAACACAGTAATGAATGTATGTTTAAAAGGAAAGAAATGAAAAGAAAAAAAAAATTATATGTAAATATAAGCTCTTGATAAATATACCACATAGTTTTCTCTCTAAAATACATGCATACATATAGATAGATTTTCTTCCCTCTCATTATCAAAAATGGAAAAAAAAAACATGGAAATGAAAAACATGCATGAAACATAAGGCTAGGGTCTAAAAAAACATTTGATACTATATCCCCTAAAACACAAGTATAACCAAAAGCATAAAGCTAGAAACCTGGTAATAAGCACTATAAAATAGCATTTCTCATACTCACATACTCCAAGGACTAATACAAGCCACAACAACAATACCAAAATATCATACATCCTTGTCATAAACACATCTATAACAAGAATCCATTAAAAAAAATAAAAAAAATATAGAAACAAATGTCTGTACAAAGAGCACAGGAGAGCGACAGACTCATAAATCACTGAGGAGGCTGAGGTGGTTGTAAAGAAGAACCCGAAAAGATTCCGAGATGACTGGAATGCAGTGAAGTGAAAGGATAATGAATTAACTCTGAACATTAACTGCTGCATAGGATCTGTAGCGGAGGAGGATAAGAAGGCATCAGCAGGAGGGATAGAGCCATAAGGTGGATTACAAGGAGGGCGAGGAACTCCTTGCATATAAATGGTGAGATTATAAAGAATATGGGGTGGCGTAACATCATTAATGAATTAGTCATCCGTAGGGGCCATTTCGATGGGTTCAATCTCCTATTTTTCACCCACTGTTCATAATTGACATCTCACCCGAAACTTAGGCTGGTGATGATTTCCTCTCCTAACTTTGTAGTGTCACCTAGAGGGGGTTCAGTTACAGGGACATTAAAATGCTTAAGAATACGAGTGATTATACTACAGTAGGGGAGAGAACAACTTTTACTATCAGCTGCGTGAAGTATATGCTGAATGATAATATATCCCATGTCTAACATCCTACTTGTAATAATACTATCCAACAAGCATACGTCTAAAATGGTGACCTCATCAAAACCCATCCTAGGACTAATAAAGTGTTGAATGGTGCTATGCTGGACACAAACTTGGAGAAGTAATTATTAGGCTTTAAAAGAAGTGTTATAGAAGAATTTGGATAAATTAGATCTTCTATTTATATTTTACACAGCATCCACAATATTATACCAAGGTTTTTCTATTTTATGGTAAGAGCTAAATACTTGGAATCCATCATTTAGAAGCTTAAGGATCTTATTCAATTCTACAGCATCAAACGCAATTGTAACCCCACCCACATTGGTGAAAACTTGGTTGGTTCCCAGTAGTTGAAAAAAGTAATATGTTTACTTTAAATGATCTAGGATAAATGGGTTCCTTAAGGGTCAATAGGTGTTTTATACCCATGTCTATTACTAATTCGCTAAGAGATTTATTATTGAGTTCTAAATGATTTAAAAATTCTAATTTAACCAACACAAAGGGAATGATAGACCTGGTCATGAACTACATAGAATAGTGTCTTCATAACTATGGAGTAAAGAAATGTGTAGCGAAAAAATCCGGAGCATGCACCTCAGGTTCCTTATGCTTGCGAGAAGCCTGTTTGGGCTTAGAAATGGATCACCCCATACAACTAGCTAGCTGCAGTGCACTCAGTACGGATGTACTAAGCAATCGAACTGTCACAAGGTGTGTGCACTTAGCGAGCCCGGTCCGTTATCTAGAAGACTCTACCATCCTCTATATCTAGAAACCTCCATGCTTATCCTTATCACTATCTTATCTCTATCTTTGTCTAGATAAGTTACTTGTACAACTTGAATGGTATAACTTGTATGGATAACTCTAGAACTAAAAAACCGACACTATAAATAGGGGTTAGCACCCACCATCCTAGGCATCTCCAATTCTCCAAACACCTACACACATATATACATGTAAAGCTCTCTTGTACCTTTCCTTGTGAATAATAAAATCACATTTAGCCATATTGCACTTTTCTTCTCTCTAGCATATATATATATATATATATGCTAATACTTATCCTGGTGACAAGTTGTATCAAAGCCAAGGTTTTGCACCTATGCAACCTAGCTCATTTTCAAGCAATGGCCAATCTTCCTAGCGCAACACAAGAGAGTGTTATTGGTGTGGAAGCTCTACCAGAGCCCACCCGTGGTCGCGCAGAGGGTCATATACAACCCAAGACCCGCAGAAAGTCTAAAGCCCATTCCGTAGACGCCTTGAGCCTCGCGTTACCATGCTCAAAACATCTATGTCCATGGTTCAGGACACCTTCGATAGCTTTGAGGTTAGGGTGGATAGTCTATAAGGCGAATATGCCGACTTTAAGGTAGCCATCAAGGCCCTCATGTAAGATTAAAGTAATACCCGTCAAGGAAAGTTTCAAGCATTCCACGACGAGGTATTTAAACTCTATAACTTTGTACAAGAGAAGTTACAAGCAGTCTGTGCGGAGATGGAGGAAGTCTGCTCAGATTGGGCTTCGCACAAGCACACACTCAATCCTAGCCCAATTTCCTCAAGCTTGAGTGATGCATACTGCATAGACGTACCGAAGCCCGATACCTACAATGGCATCCGGAACGCCACTGTCATAGATAATTTTCTCTTTACGCTAGATCAATATTTCGAATGCCATAGGCGTTCAAAATGAGGCATTAAAGGTGGGCACAACACCTACGTTTCTTCGAGGAGTCGTACAACTATGGTGGTGACGGAAGCATGATGACATGAGCAAGAGAATTTATGTCATCAATACATGGGTAGATTTTCAACAAGAACTCCAAAAGCACTTTGTCCCAAGCAATGCCGAGAAAGAAGTAAGAGCGCACCTTCGTCGACTCAAGCAAACGGGTAGTATTCGTGACTACATCAATGAGTTCATTACCCTCATACGAGAGATTACCGACATGTCCGACAAGGACTCCCTCTTCTACTTACAACACGGCCTTAAGGATTGGGCTAAAGAGGAGTTGGATAGGCGTGGCGTACAATCCCTTGATGATGTTGTCGCCATTGCAGAATCACTCACTGACTTCTCCGCCCAAGCCAAAGACAAGAAGCCAAACCAAGGTAAAAGTAAGAGAGAGGGTCGTAAGGACAAAGGCTACAACCGCAAGGAGTGGGGGCAGAAAAAACCTCATAGCGGTAAAAGCGAGCAAGGTAACGCAGACAGAAAGAAAGAAGCACCTAAGCCTCGCAACCCATACTTCATTTACAACGGTCTGCATTGGGTATGCGATTGTTCGAAAAAGAAGTCGCTTTATACCCTCGTTGTACAGCTCAAGGTCCAGCCTTTGCCTACGAGGGAGGAACCCCAACCTAGTATGGGTACCCTTCAGTGCCCTGTTGCACTCGAGAGCCAGCCATCTGCCCATGTGTAGAAAGTGCTCATATATGTAAGTGCAAACATCAATAGCAAGACCGTGCGTTCATTATTAAACACCAGAGCCGTGCACAATTTCATTACGAAAGATGAGGCTAAGTGCCTAGGCCTCAAAACAATAAAGGAAGGAGGTACAATTAAGGCGGTAAACTCACCCGCCCAATCTATTGTGGGCACCATACAAAGCATGCACGTGGTAATCAGGACGTGTAGCGGAAAGCTTGATTTCTCCATCGTGCCTATGGATGACTACAAGATAGTCCTTGGCATGAAATTCTTAGACAAAGTCCATGCCTTCCCATTACTAGCCACGAACTCCCTAAGCATCATTGACAGGAGTAAAGCTTGCATGGTTTCTGCCGAGCACACCAAGATTGGAGAAAAGACGTTCTCGGCCATGCATTTCAAGACGACTTTCAAGAAGAAACCTAGTTTCTTGGTCTCCCTTCGTGATCTCAACGAGGAGGAAGATTCCAAAAATGCTCCAAGCCAAGTCCCATTATAAGTACAAACCATCCTCGATGAGTTCAAGGACGTTGTGCCTCCAAATCTTCTAAAGAAGCTCCCACCTAGGAGAGAGGTAGATCACGAGATAGAAACCTAGTTTCTTGGTCTCCCTTCGTGATCTCAACGAGGAGGAAGATTCCAAAAATGCTCCAAGCCAAGTCCCATTATAAGTACAAACCATCCTCGATGAGTTCAAGGACGTTGTGCCTCCAAATCTTCTAAAGAAGCTCCCACCTAGGAGAGAGGTAGATCACGAGATAGAATTAGAACAAGGCTCTAAACCTCTAGCCTTGGTGTCTTACCATATGACGCCACTTGAACTTAAAGAGTTGCGGAAATAACTCACTGATTTATTAGATGCCAGATATATCTATCCATCTAAAACTCCATTTGATGCACCCGTCCTTTTTCAAAAGAAGAAGGATGACTCCTTATAGATGTGCATCGACTATTGGACACTCAATAAGATCACCATCAAGAACAAGTACCCAATTCTCTTGAGAGCGGATCTTTTTTATCAACTCGGCAAGGCGCAGTACTTCACCAAGCTCCACTTACTTTCGGAATATTACAAAATCCAGATTGCCAAAGGAAATGAACCAAAGACGACATGTGTCACAAGGTATAAATCTTTTGAATTCCTTATTATGCCATTTGGCCTCACCAATGCACAAGCCACATTTTGCATAAAGTACTCCGACCATTGCTCGACCGCTTTGTTGTCGTGTACTTGGATGATATTGTAGTTAATAGCACCACCCTTGAGGAGCATACTTAATATCTACAATAAGTCTTCTAAGTACTTTGAGAAAATGAACTCTACCTCAAAATGGAGAAGTGCTCGTTTATTCAACGAGAAGTGGAGTTCTTTGGTCACAATATAGTGAATGGGAAGTTAATGATGAAGAACTCAAAGGTGAAGGCCATAATTAAATGGAAATTTCCTACCAAAGTGCTTGAGCTAAGATCTTTCCTTGGATTAGTGAATTACTACCGCCGGTTTATCAAGGGCTATTCAACCGAGACGGCACCCCTGACAGATCTCCTCAAGAAAAATTAGACATGGAATTAGTCTAAAGAATATTAATATGCATTTAAAAGCTTGGAGAAGGCAATCTCTGAAGAATCCGTCCTTGTTCTTCTAGATCACACGAAGCAATTCAAAGTCCACACGGATGCCTTCGACTTTGCCATTGGAGGAGTACTTATGCAAGAAGGCCACCCTATAGTATTTAAGAGTCGAAAGGTTAAAGACACAGAACGTCGTTACACTGTCCAAGAGAAAGAGATGACAATAATCGTCCATTGCCTACGGGTGTGGCGACATTACTTGCTTGGCACAGACTTCGTGATCCTAACGGATAACTTAGCAACAGCCTACTTCTAAACATAAAAGAAGTTGAGCCTTAAGTAAGTATGGTGGCAAGACTTTCTTGCGAAATTCAACTATAGGTTTGAATACAAGCCCAGGAAAGCCAACGTTGTTACGGATGCACTAAGCTGTAAAGAAGAGTTAGCTATGCTAAGTATGAGCCAACCAAAGTCTAACCTTGTCACACGCATCAAAGAAGGTCTTCAACAAGACCTTTTTGTAAAAGACTTGCTGGAA
Source organism: Murraya koenigii (assembly GCA_025617385.1). NCBI lineage: Eukaryota > Viridiplantae > Streptophyta > Magnoliopsida > Sapindales > Rutaceae > Murraya > Murraya koenigii. Next base: position 19,875,013 of record CM046815.1, read on the forward strand.
AAAATTCTTCAAGGCAAGACAAAGAGATTTTGGTAAGAGGAAGGCATTATACTCACCAAGGGAGATTGACTACTTGTGCCAAGATGGGGAAATCTATAAGAGAAGTGATAAAAAAGTGCCATGACTTTAAGTGGGCTGGTTACCCAGGAGTAGAGCGTATAACTGCACCAGCTCAAGCCTCGTATTTTTGGCCACATATGCAGGACAACATCGAGGCGTATGTGCGAACATGTCTTGTTTACCAATAATACATGGCGGATCATTAACTTTCAACGGGGTTGTTGGAACCCCTACCTCTAGCATCAGACCATGGAAGAGCGTATCCATGCGCTTTATCTTGCTCTTACCAAAGTCCGAAGGATGTAGAAGTATTATGGTCATCATTGATCGTTACAAAAAATATGAAACTTTTATTGCCGCACCATCCTATTGTAAAGCGGATGAAGTTGCCTGACTCTTCGCCAAACAATTTGTGAAGCTATGGGGAGTCCAGAAGAGTATCATGAGTGATCGAGACCCACGATTTACCGGTCGCTTTTGGACCGAGCTCTTCAAGATGTTGGGAACCAATCTTAAGTTCTCAACAAGCTTCCACCAACAAATGAATAGGCAGACCGAGCGCATCAACATCCTATTCAAGATGTACATAAGGCATTATGTAAGCGCTCACTAGCAAGATTGGGCAAAATTACTCAATGTTGCCAAATTCTTGTATAATCTTCAGCGGAGTGAGGCTATGGGCAAAAGACCTTTCGAGATCATTATGGGATTTTAGTCCATGACACCCAATGCCATAGCCTCAACTTATAGAAGGAAAAGCTCAGCAGCTGACAAGCTCACCCGCAAGTGGCATGAGGAAGCGAACATTACGCGGGCTTATCTAGACAAAGCCACATACAAGGTGAAAAAATAAGCTGACACAAGGAGACGCCACGTCGAATACAAGGAAGGAGATATGAAGGGCCTTTCCAAGTGATACGACGTGTAGGTAACGTCTCATATCATCCGGTCTTGCACATGAGTCTATTCAAACTATATCACAGAGATGCAGAAGATTGAAGACTCAGAGAATCAAAGAGAGCCCCAACAGCCTTTATCATCTTATACGACAAGGATGTGGAATACATCATTACCGATCAAGTGACTCGGAGAAGGGGCGTCCCAGCATACAATGAGTACTTGGTAAAGTGGAGGAACCTGCCCGAAAGTGAAGCAACATGGGAACACAAAGAAGACCTATGGTAATTCGTGGATCACATCCAAAGGTACAAGCACGAAGATGTGACGATGGCGTCGCAAGCATAGGTGGGAGAGGATTTTCACGGGCCACTCAAGTTCACCACCAAAGATGGCCAATTTGCGCACGTGGGTTCGCTTAGTATGGGTTCACCCAATGGCGGGATGTACTTAGAAGTGGGTTAGGTTAAAAAATGGATCACCCCACATAACTAGCCAGCTGTAGTGCGCTCAGTATGGATGTACTAAGTAATTGGACTGTCACAAGGCGTGTGCACTTAACGAGACTAGCCCGTTATCTAGAAGACTCTACCATCTTTCATATCTAGAAACCTCCATACTTATCCTTATCAATATCTTATCTCTATCTTTATCTAGATAAGTTACTTGTACAACTTGAATTGTATGATGTGTATGGATAACTCTAGAACTAGGAAAAGCCACACTATAAATAAAGGTTAGCACCCACTATCATAGGTATCTCCAATTCTCCAAACACTCACACACACACACATATGTGTAAAGATCTCTTGTACCTTCCCTTGTGAATAATAAAATCACATTTGACCATATTGCTCTTTTCTTCTCTTTAACATTTTAGCAAGTCTCTTTGCCTAGCTAGCTTGAGAAGTTCATTAGGCTTACTTAGTAACTTTGTGCTAGAAGTTGTCTAAGTGTACGAGTTGCTGTGCAAACACTTATCTTGTGACAGGTTGGCCGTTAGCTCATATTCAGCTAGCCAGTAAGTCTCTGCCTCAGAAACTTAAGTTTTGTCACATGAAACGGCTGGCTGCATATATCAGGTTGTAAGCCGATTCTCCTGATTTTTTCATAATGTCGATTTTTGGTTAGATTTTGAATAATTATAGAATCATTTATTGATTCCAAAGCTATTTTAAAGACTATATTTAATGTATAAAATAAGTCAGGCACTTCAGAACATAAGATTAAGAATTCATCAATCAATTAAATCTAATTAAGTAAGCATATTTACAAACAATGACCTAAGATTAACTTAATGGATAAAAGTCATTATTCCTAGCTCATGTCTGATTTTTTAAACTGATTTTCACATAATGGTTTTGTAAAAATGTCAGCAAATAGATTTTTAGTGAAAAAAAATTCTAACGTAGTTTCTCCTCATTGAGCATGATCACGTAAGAAATGATGCCTAATCTCAATATGCTTAGTTTTAGAATGTTGAATTAGATTCTTTGACAAATTTATAGTACTAGTGTTATATATTTAATAGAAATATAATCCAATTTAATGCTATAGTCTCTAAGAGTTTATTTCATCAATAAATTTTATGTATAGCCACTTCAGTCGTGCTTGTCGTTTCTCGAAAGTATCTTTTTTTCTCAGAACACGGTCAACCAGAAATTATTATGTTCGCAATTCTTAATCCACCGATGCAAAAAAATACTCCAGTTTTCCATTCTTATATGAGGCTGAAAAGTTTATTAGTAACATGTCACCGTGAATGATTCATCATGCTCAAATATGAGCTGATTGTTCCATAGGGATGCTTTATAGATCATCAAATTCCATAAATAGAATGAAAATTAGGTCCATGTAAATTAATAAGAATAGTTTAGGGGAAAAGATTGCGCCAATACTATTATTTATCGGTATTAAAAATTAAAAAAATGTTAAAATATTTTTTTAATGGACTTGAACTCTTGATTAGTTGTTTTTATTACCAAACATTAACCAGTTAGACCATCATTAGAAGATATAGTAATACTAAAAGCTTTAAGTGATTTGTATGACTCCCACTTCTTTAATTTTTAAATTTAAAATAATGATAGCATGAGTATAATTAGGGCTGGGCAAATAAACTGACCTGATAATATTCGACTGGACCCGATCTGAAAAATATCGGATTTGAATCGGATCAGTTTATTAGCTTGACCCGATAAGATTCATTTATGCTAATTCAATCGGTTTGTGATTAGATCGAGGTCAATCCCAATTTGATCTAAAAAATTAATTGGATTTGCTTTTTTAAAAAAGGAAATTCATTAAAAAAATAAAAAGTAAAATCAAACAATCAATATAGTACACACACAAAAAGTTACAAACACAATCAAACACATGAACACAAACATTGAAAGTGAAACACATCCTGAAAGTGAACATCGTTCCATCATCAAAAACTCTTAAATCAATCTCTTGTTCTCTAGTCTTCACTCCTCACAATAGCACCAACACAGTCTCACACAGCCGCACTTGTCGATTGTGGCTAATAGTTTGGGCTTCTCACAGATCATGTCATCATGCAACCGCTCTTATCAAACACAGCATAGCTATCATCGATCATCATCTACTGACGCAACTACTGGATCTACTACTACTGGATTTACTATTACACACCTTCAGCCGTCCCCCATCACCAAGTTCCTCTAATTCCAAGCCGACTATAACCCGACCATGATCTTTTTGTGTAATTCGAACCCGATGATCCGAACACAACCGAAATTAATAACATGATCTGATTCGATCCAAATATATGCAGATCAGATTATTTGTTCGAGTTGAGTTCAGATGAATTTCTCTCCAACCCGACTAACCTGAAATTTAATTGGGTTGGTCTGAACCCGATCCGAAGATTATATATGTTCATTAAATGGGTCAGGATTCGTTTATTCGATTCGATTCGATGCGAATTAAATGGGTTTGGGTTTGAAACAATTGATTCGTTTAATAAATGGGTGAATTCGATTCGATTCGTTAATTAAACGAATCGAATACGGGTTTGAAAATTTTGATTAGTTTAGAATTCGTTTAATAAATGAATCATAAACGAATCGAATACGGGTCGATTCGTTTAAAATTCGTTTATTATTTATTTATTTAATAAATTTTTATTAAAAAATATATTAATTTTTAATTATATTATTAATTTAATAAATTTGTATTAAAAAATATATAAGTTAAAATTGAAAAAAAAAAGCAAGTCCAGTAGCCCTAATTCTCTAAACCATTCACGCCTCCCCTGTTCTCCGCCCCCCCTTAAAGCGACTGAAATCAAAGGCCAGCCCAAATCCCTAACCGTTGAACGCCGTCCGCCTCGCAATCGCAGTCATCGAACATTGGATGCCTCGCCTGAGTTGAGCATGTGTTGCTGTCGTTGAACGCTGACTGCCCTGCTTTGCCTTGCTCAGTGCACTTCGTTGTCATCGAACGCTGACAACTTGCTGACTGCCTTGTCTATTCAAATGAAGAGAATTAAAGAAATTACATTTCTTTATAATTTGAATTTGAATATTGTTATTTTTAATATTAAGGATTTTGTATTTGGTATTTGGATGACTGTATAATATGATTTAAATTATTTGTATTTTGTTGTGGGATATTAAATTTGTATTTTTTTTGCTTAATTTTGTTTATTAATTATATTTTTCTAAACGAATTGTAAACGAATCTGGATTCGATTCGATTTGTTATGAATTCGTAAAGGAGAAACGAATAATAAACGAATCCGAATTCAATTCGATTCGTTTATTAATTCTATTAAATGAATTAAACGAATCGAACCGAATATTCGTTTAATAAACGAATCGAATCCGAATCCTGAAATTTCAATTCGTTTAATAAACGAATCGAATCCAAATCCATAGAATTTTGACCCAATTTGTTTACGATTCGATTCGAATTCGATTCGTTTATTCGTTTTGCCACCCCTAACTGTGGCAACACATAACGAAGGGTGTCACATGATTTATATAATATTATTAACTATGTTATATCTCATCTAAAACAAAACAATGTTATATTTTGTAATTACATGATTAGCAACTTTTATTAATAATTAAGGAGTTACATTAATTGTCTACTCAATTTTTTTTTTCAAATTTTAGCATTTAAAGTTTGAAGGTATTATTATACTTAATTAAAAGTAAGCATATAATATGGTTATAAGACTATGCTATATCAAATGAATTTGTGATACACACTCAATTATTCATATGACTAAATTAAATAAATGCTTAAGTTCAAGAGTAAATTACAATAAATCTAAATTACCATATTTTTAAAAAGTATAAATCACTTAATTCTAAATTCTAGATAAGAGTATATGCATATATATTAATTAGGAAAAATTCTATAATACCGTAATGAAATTTATGGTATCAATATCGTAATAGACATAAATATTATAAATTACACATAGAACTAGTAAAAAGAAGGTAAAGCTAGTAACTTCATACAAGATTATTAATTATTTAAAAAATTAACATTCTTTCTACATAATTTTAGTGAAAAATATTTTATTCATTTACAAAAAATATTTTCTTTTATTAAACAAAGATAACAATTACTACTCATTAATTAACCAAAAAATTATATTAAAAAAAGTTGAATAAGTTTTATTGAATTAGTTTAACCATAAATTCTATATTTATTCTAGTACATTTGTATACTTTATTTTCTCATTTTCTATAATAATATCAATTTATTACACAATTTAATTAAGCGCAATTATTTATCTTAATTTGGTTCAAGAAAAAATAAAAAAATATTATTGTTTTTCTAGACACGTATATGATATATCAATAAAATTAAATCTCATTTTGAGTCTTATGCATACTTCATATAATTTTAAACTTTTTATTTGTACTTAGAGATCATTTAAGGTTACTGTTGAGGAAGAATAGAAAGATATGAACTAAACTCATCTTACAACAATTATGAAAGATGTTAAAATAATATTTTTTAAAAAAATATACTAGTATTATTCAATTTAAATAAAAAAATAAATATATTAGGTAATAAATATTATAATGATTTTTTATTTTATAATTGTGAACTTTTTTTAACGGTAATTCTCACATTAATTTATTTGTTTTATCTTTTATTTATGAGTTTTAAGCATAATCTATAAAATTTATGTTTTATTTTACATGTAATGTTGATTTACTTATTTTATCTTATATTTATAAGCTTTCATTTTATTTACTAGTAATACATCAATTTAGTAATTTTATAGTAATTTATTTATTTTACTTTCATTTTACAAGTCTTATGTTCTATTTCCAAAATTTATATTTTATTTTACATTCAATGTTGATCTACCAGTTTTATATTATATTTACAAGTTTTTATTTTGTTTATTAGTAATACATTAATTTGCCAGTTTTATATTAATTTACTTGTTTTATCTTCTTTTTACAAGTCTTATGTTCAATTTCTAAAATTTATATTTTATTTTGTGCTTAATGTTGATTTATTAGTTTTATGTTATATTTGTAATTTTTTATTTTATTTACTAGTAATACATTAATTTACCAATTTTATAGTAATTTACTTTTTTTACCTTCTATTTATAAGTCTTTTATTTCATTTTCAAAATTTATGTTTGATTTTATAGTTAATTTTGATTTATTAGTTTAAAGTTATATTTACATGTTTTATTTAGTTTATTAGTAATACATTAATTTACTAGTTTTATATTAATATACATGTTTTATCTTCAATTTACAAATCTTATGTTTAATTTCTAAAATTTATATTTTGTTTTACACTTAATATCGATTTACAAGTTTTATGTTTATTTGTAAATTTTTATTTTATTTACTAATAATACGTTAATTTAACAGTTTTATATCAATTTAGTATTTTTACCTTACAAAACAAGTCTTCTGTTTAATTTCTTAAGTTAATATTTTATTTTACCGTCAATATTAATTTACAAGTTTTATGTTAAATTTATAAGTTTTATGTTCATTTATATAATTTATGTTTAATTACAGTATTGATGTAGTAACTTTAATTATGATATCATAAAATGACCCATTCATTTATAACTTTAACTAGATAAGAGGGAGTTAGATTTAATGGACTATTTTTCATTTTAAAATTTATATTGAGATTATATAAATTTCATTTGATTAAAAACATGGATTAAACTCACTAAGACTAAAATTTTAAGCCTTATCACATTAGAAAAAGCCTTATTTAACTAATAAAATAAAATCAAATTGAAAAAACAATCATAACAAAAAGAATAAAATATTAAGTAACATTAGTAGAAAGGAAGGTCACTCTATCATAGATTACCTGAAAAAGAAGAAAGAAAGTCAAGAAAGAACCGGGGATGCAGCTGTAGCGACTGATAATGCTTCTTTTTTCTTGTAATGTGATTGCTTAAACAAGCTCATTTGAAGAGAGGATTAGAGCATAGGGTTGGCAAAGGTCCGGGCCATACCCGAACCCGGCCGGACTTTTAAAAACCCGGATATTCTAATACCTAAGTCCGGGCTGGATTTTTTTCGGGCTTTTTAAGCCCGGCTTTTATATATATATATTTTAAATTTTTATATTTATAAATATATTTTTATTTATTTTATAATTTTAAAAATTATTTTAATATAATTAAACATGAAATATGAACTTTAAATATTTAAATTTTTAAATATATTGAATAAATATATAAAAATTGTAATTATTTAAAATTAAATATTTTTTTTATAAAATCCAGGTTCCGGACTGGGTTTCGAATTTCTCAAGTGATACCCGGACCCGGCCCGGATTAATCTCCGGGCCGGGTATTACCTGGCCCACATCACCTGGGTCCAGGCCGGATCCGGGCCGGGCAGGTAATTTTGCCATCCTTATTAGAGCAAATATGTAATCCAAGCATGAATAGAAAATGCGTCTAATTTATCTGTGATTCTCATCCTCCGTTAGTTGCAAGTATAACATTAAAATCCGAATCAAAAGTTTGCTTATGCATATACACATGCTTTATCAAACAGTAAGAAGTTAAAAAAAAAAAACATTGACAAGTGAAGAAGGATTATTTGCCATATAAGAATCTTACAGGTATCTACACTGAAAGTCTGTAACATTTGATCTCTGATGTGTTCAAGTACGACATCCCCAATCATAAAATCTATATCCCTCTGCTATTGCTTAAAATCAGACCATTCTTGTACTGAATCCTGAAAACCAATATTTAACAGTCTTGCTATGTTTAATTCATCCCCTGATTGTTTTTCCCATGCTTCCAGTTTTTCACTCACGAGCTTTCCGAACAACTCAGGTCCCATAAACTCTCTGCAACTTTGCTGCCTTCTCTCCTTTCCGTTCTCATCATTTATTTCATTTTACTATCAAATAACAGGAACAATATAGTAAATAATCAGTTCATGAACTCATTACTCACTAACATATATAAAAAAAATTAGGTCATATATACGCATCGTGCGTGACAAAATATTTAGCTAGACTACTATAATCTCATCGCATGAATAATTAATTGAAGAAACTGGCCTTATTTATGAAAAGTTTCATACAATAATATAATTATAGGAAGATTAACAGATCACAAATAAAATTTTCCATTCCAATCATAACACGTTTCAGGACTAACACGACTGTCAGTATCTGAGAAACATAGATAATGCTCTGTAATTCTCCATGAACAATCTTTGTAACGACTGTAATCTGTTGTGCACAGAATACAGAATCAAACGCACCAAATAATTACAAAAAAATAAAAAACACAATATTTACGTGGTTCGGCAATTATGCCTATGTCCACGGGAGCAAAAGAAAATAATTGCATTATTAACAATTATTAGAGTACAACATTTGAGTAAAGAAACCTCACTTCCCAGAACCCAAATACACCCAGTACTCTCACACACTTGAAAGAAAAAAAAAACTCGCAATTACACATACTCTTCGATCGCTCACTCTCTCAACAATTCTCTAATGAATTATTTTTCTCTGAATTTTGGGATGCAATAACAAATGAAGAACAATAGCTATTTATAGGAATGCATGGTAGCACTATTTCACCAAACCTTAAAATTGTCAAAGTTTGTTTGGTGATTACCAAATTTTAACTAAACTTTGAACAATTTTAGCTAGCTTTTTAAAGTCAAGCTTTCGGTAGCCAAACTTTGAACAAGTACTTTCATTTGACTTTTTCAACTATTCTCCACCTCGGTGAAGATTTATCCAAATCCAAGCCGACTACCAACGAACCATCATTCGCAAAGTGGCTACATCTTTGTGACTGCCTACGTACCCAAAATTTGGGATCAAGCCCACCATAGTTCAAAATTCTCCTAACTCATCATATTCAAAGAATTTGAATTAGTTTCAAGCAATATTGAAACTTAACTCCAGAAGTCACCTTTGTCAAAATATCTAATGGATTATCTTTGGTATTGATCTTCTTTAATAACACAACACTGCTCTCGATAACCTTTCTCACATAATGATATTTTACATCTATGTGTTTTGTCCGAGCATGATATGTTTGATTCTTCGTTAGGAATATTGTGCTTTGATTATTACAAAACACCTCAATGTTCTTCTGGATTACTCCCAAATCACCTAACAAGCCTTTCAACCAAATAGATTCCTTTACAGCCTCAGTTGCTACCATGTACTCTGTTTCCGTAGTGATAGAGCAATTGTCGATTGTAGAATCGACCTCCAGCTGATCGAACCTCCACCTATTATGAATACGTAGCCCACTGTTTATCTCTGCTTATCTAGGTCTCCAGTGAAATCAGAATCACAATACCCAACACATTATTGACCCCAGTCCTTCTCGAACAATAACCCAACATCAACTGTCCCATACAGATACCAAAGAATCTACTTCACCGTAAGCCAATGATCTTTACCTAGATTATGCATGTATCTGCTAACCATACTAACGGCTTGAGATATATCGGGTCTTGTGCATAGCATAGCATACATAAGAGTACCTACAACACTTGCATATGGAATACGAGTCATGTAGTCGTGCTCCTCTTAGGAGATAAGACATGAAGAAGAGCTTAATTTGAAATGAGGAGCAAGAGGAGTACATACCGGTTTAGTTTTGTCATCCATACCGAAACTTTCTAGCACCTTCTTCAAATAAGACTTTTGAGTCAACCACACGCTTCCATTCTTCTTGTCTCTATGAATATCTATCCCAAGTATTCTCTGTGCATTACCCAAGTCTTTTATCTCGAATCAGAAGCCAGTTGCTTCTTTAATTTCTCAATCTCACCTCTATTCTTCGAAGCCATAAGCATATCGTCGACATATAGTAACAAATAAATGAAAGCTCCTTCTTGTAGTCTTTTAAAGTAAACATAATGATCGTGTTCACTTCTGGTAAATTTTTACCCTTGTATGAATTGATCGAATCTCTTATACCACTGTCTTGGTGACTGTTTCAATTCGTACAAAGATTTAATTAATCTGCACACATGACTCTCCTTTCCAGCAACTTTGAAACCATAAGGCTGAGTTATATAGATTTTCTCCTCCAAATCTCCATGTAATAATGCTGTCTTAACATCCAATTGGGCCAACTCTAACCTATATTCAACTACCAAGGCAAGTAGGATACGAATGGAAGTATGTTTTACAACTGGAGAGAATACTTCATTATAGTCAATACCTTCCTTTTGTGCATAACCTTTTGCCACGAGCCTTGCTTGTATCGAAGAGTTGATTGATTTTGAGAACCTTGCGTCTTGGTGTAGACCCATTTATTGCCAATAGCTCTTTTCCCTTTAGGTAACTTCATAAGTTCTCAAGTCTGGTTTCGATGGAGAGACTTCATCTCTTCCATGGCTAACCTCCAATGATTACTTTCACTGCTGCGTAATGCTTCACCAAAAGTGTTGGGGATGTCATCCTCAATAACTGGAAGTGCATAGGCTGCCACCATATCTTTAGTAAGCCATCTGGGTTTCTTTATCACTTTTTTTGGTTTCCTTGTTGCTATAGATTCATCTTCATCTTCTACATCTTCATTTGTTTCTTCCACATATGGGACATCACTAGAAATAATTTCTTCATCAACTCCTGGGGTCAACTCCAAAGTTAAACTCTCCTCTGATGTAGAAATAACTGGTACATATGGAGTTACATCAAACTCCACCCGCTGCAATACCTCTCTAGTCTTGTTCTCCACCTGTTGAGAACTTGAAACCTTCAACATAGAAGCTTCATCAAAAGTAACATCTCTACTATTCATAAACTTTTTATCTTCGAGATCCCAAAGCTTGAAGCCTTTAACTCCACTTTTGAATCCCATAAAGACAGCTTTCCTTGCACGAGGATCAAGCTTATCATTTTTTACATGATAATAAGCTGGACACCCAAACACACAAACAGAGTTATAGTCTTTTGCATGCTTTCCAGACCACATTTCCATAGGAGTTTTACCTCTATTTGCAGCAGAGGGCAACTAGTTTATTAAGTGACTTTCGTAGCTCACAGTCTCAGCCCAAAACTTCTTATCTAAACCAGCATTAGATAACATACACTGTACTTTCTCCAGTAAAGTACGATTCATATGCTCAACCACATCGTTCTGTTGCGGAGTATGTCTCATCGTGAAATATATTTTTATACCCTCACTCTGGCATTCTTGCAAGAATGGATCAAAAGTGTATTCACTCCCATACTTTGATCTTTCTGCCAGTTTGAGTCTCCACCAGTTTCTTTCATTTCACGAAAATCTCTAGAACCTCATCATTTGCTCGCATGGTGTACACCCACACACGTCTAGAGAAATCATCAACAAATGTAACAAAATAATGGCTTCCACTAATTAATGCAGTCTTGGTTGGTCCCCATACATCACTATGAACATATTCAAGGATCTCACGAGTATCGTGATTAGCCATACCAAACTTGGACCCTTGTTTTCTTGCCTACTACACAATGCTCACAGAAATTTAATTTACAGGTTTTGGTACCTTTTAAGAGTCCGTGCTTCATCAGAGTTTGTAAAGACTTTTCTCCTGCATGCCCCAGTCGTACATGCCATAGCTTGGTGGTGTCACTGTACGCCTTAACAACATTTGCTTTATCAGTTGTACCTCCCTTCAAATAGTACAAATTGTGACGCCAGACCCCTTGCAGAATCACCATAGCCCCATATGTGAACTTCATTTTACCATCTTAAATGGTAACCTTGTAGCCTTTAGCTTCTAAAGCACCCACAGAAATTAGATTTTTCTTTAAAGCTGGAACATATCTAAGCTCTTTTATCTCTCTGACCATTCCATTGAACATCTTGAGCCGAATTGTTCTTATCCCCATTGTGCGACAAGGTTGATCATTCTCCATTACAACTGCACCAGATTCTAAATTACGAAAATTCGTAAACCATTCCCTTACAGGACATAAATGATAGGTTACTTCGGTATCAAGTATCCACTCACTCGAACTAGCCACATATGCCTTAGGTGTAATACTTAGTGAATAATTAGAGTCTTCATCTTTAGATGCCATGTTCGCTGCTACTGGTTTCTTCCCATCTCTTTTCTGAGCCTTTGGATAATCTTTCCTCTAATGGTCTTTTTCACGACAAAAGGCACACTCATCTCGAGCTATATTTCTGCTTCTCGATTTGGACCAAGAATTCTTTCCACCATACTTCTTCTTTTTCTCCATCACCCTTCCTCTAGAAAAAAAAAAAAACTTCTGACGATGCTCTTTCAGAATTTTTATCATTATTATGAATTTTTAAATTAGTTAATGCTGTGCAGACATCTTTGAAATTGATCACGCTTTTTCCATATATCAAGATAGTCACAAAATGGCTATACGCTTCTGGCAATGAGTGTAACAGAATCATAGCTTTAACTTCATCCTTAATATCCTTATTAAGATTCTTCAAATCAGCAAGTAACTTTTCAAAACATGAGACATGATCGTGCATTGACACCCCAGGCTTCATTTGAAAGACATATACCTGGCTCATTGCATGGAGCCGATTTTCAGGACTTTTTAGCAAGTACTTTTTCTCCAATGTACGCCACAAAGTCATCGCACACTCCTCATCTTTCACCAAGTATTTCACCTCTTTGGTCAACCAAGATCTGATTTGACCACAAGCTTTCTCGTTCATATGATCCCAAGTTTCTTCATCATACAAGTGTTTTTTATTTTTTAGAACTACATCAAGATCTATTTGAGTAAGGGCATCCATAACTTCACGCCTCCACATGCCAAAGTTTATTTTCCCATCAAACTTTTCAACATCGATCTTCTGGCCTCCAATAACAGGTGCTGCATGACGATTTGATACATCTCGCCTCCCACTTGTAGTGTCTCATGAAATAGTTTGGGTAGATCTCTCCCCAATTCTGGAAGTTTCACCTTCTACTATTTTCTCAACAAACTATTCACACTTGAAAAAATAGTCTCTATGATGTTAATTTCGCGTGAATATATGCACCAGAAAAGTTCCCAAGAGAGTGGAGGAGTTACTACGGCCTTACTAAAAACCCAAACTCTTTAGACACTTATCGTCTTGTTGACAGAACTTTCCTAGACATGCATAAATATACACTACTTACAATAGACTGTCTTCCAAATACAAATGGCCGCCTCTACCATATCTATAAACAGTACTATATTTTTAAATAGTATCAAATATATAAAAAGTATGTACATATTAATAGTATAGTATACGTGAACAGTGCTGTATACCCCAAGTACGAACATTCGACTTTGATACCACTTGTTGTGCATAGAATACGGAATCAAATGCATCAAATAATTACAAAAAAAATAAAAAACACAATATTTACGTGGTTAGACAATTATGCCTATGTTCATGGGAATAAAAGAAAATAATTGTATTATTAACAATTATTAGAGTACAATATTTAAGTAAAGAAACCTCACTTTCGAGAACCTAAATACATCCAGTACTCTCACACACTTGAAAGAAAAAAAAAACTCTCAATTACACATACTCTCTGATTGCTTACTCTATCAACAATTCTCTAATGAATTGTTTTTCACTGAATTTTGAGATTCAATAACAAATGAAGAACAATAGCTATTTATAAGAATGCATGATAACACTATTTCACTAAACCTTTTAAATTGTCAAAGTTTGTTTGGTGATTACTGTATTTTAGCCAAACTTTGAACAATTTTGGCTAGCTTTTGAAAGTCAAGCTTTCGGTAGCCAAACTTTGAACATGTGCTTTCATTTGATTTTTTCAACATAATCCCTTTTTATCATTTTAAATATCAAACGACCAATTAAAACTACAATACAATTGCGTCGTCCCAAAAATATTTGGCTTAAAACTAAAAGAGTATATTCCTCTATAAAAGATATGATGTTCTCCAAGATCATCATCATCCAACTTGCAATGAATGGTCAGATCTATGCCAGCACCGATATCATAACGAATGTACTCCTTCACCTCATGTGTTTTGAAGCAAATCCCACTGCACATACTTTGCAGCGTGGTGAGTGATATCAAAAGTAACAAAATTTGCTTAGCAAAATAACCCATTATCTTTATTTATTTATTTCTTTTGTTGGCAAATGAAATTAAAGCTTTATGTACGTATCATCCCTATTTCATAATGCGATATATATGGTGTTGTGTTATAATGTTTAATTTGTATGCGCATCTCATTGTCAATTTGCCGGATTATCTTTACCATAATTTAAATTACTTGCTCTATATATATGACATGGTTAAAGCCGGGAATCGAGGATTGCTTTTTCATGGAAAATTATGATTATAACTTTTGAATGAAGGCAAGATTTATATTTTTAGGAATATTTTTCGGTTTTTATTATGGTATTTGAAAGCCTGATTCTGGATTTCTCAATTTTTTTGGAAAAAATTATGATTTTGTACAAATGTAAGAGTTTTTTTTTTTTTATCAATTTGCACAATAATTTTTATTTTTACCATTACTCTTAATTTTATAAATTGACCTTACACGCTGTCCTTCTCCACCCTAAAATTCCGGATCCACCCTCAATAGTTTGAGCCTCTTGAACTTGGTCAATCGTTGGCCTTGTGCTGTCATTGTTAGAGGTCAAATATCTTTGACTACCATTTGGGTATTTTAGTGTAAGAATACGATAAACATATATCTAGCTTATTTCAATCATTCATGTTTGGGTAATATCGGGCAAGTCTCCTCGAGGCCCTTCCAGCTAGAATAAAAAACCCCGAGGACAGCCTAGCTCGAGCAGAAGTCCCGATCACAGGCACAAAGATGACCTCCTTTGCCTGCTCGAGGTCATCCATCCCTGTCAAAGCTGGTCAAGGTCGAGGAATTCAGAGCCACTCGAGCTCCGAGCTCTCTTGCCTGCTCGAGGTCATCCATTCCGATCAAAGCTGGTCAAAGTCGAGAACCGAGCACTCCTTTCCTGCTCGCAGAGATTAAGTCCCTGAGCACAACTGGACAAGATTCGGCCCAGGGCCCCACATAGTATGGTGGTGATACTGTTGCCGATGGCCGGCACATGCCCCCAAGGTATCATCATTCCTAGCGCACATGCCCGACATGGTGATCTGGCCACGTGAATCGGGTTAAGGAGACAGGCGCGCATCCCCAGGGAATATTACGCCAATCCCAGCTATCAGAGGGACCCAGACACCTCAAGCGTGGGAATGGACGGTCAGGAGAGTAAGAGCGGGAAAAATGGAGTATAAAAGGAAGCAAACGGGTACGTTACAAGGGTGGAAGACATTGATTCGAAAAAGGGCTGGAAATTCTGATTCACAAGGAGTTGGAAAAATTCATTCACAGGGATTCCGAAAGGAGACACAGGTTCTTCCTATTCTGATTTCTCTTATCTGGATTCTCTAAAAACACCATATTTATTCAAAAAGGGAGGGCGAAAAATATCTCTTTCATCTTTCCGGTCTCTCTTATTAAGGGAGATACCAAAAAGAACAACCAGATTACTGACTTGAGCGTCGGAGGGTTTTCGCCGGAACATGCCCGGCTACCCCTGACCCTACTTTCTGTGAGTACAGGTCCGGGAGATCACCGTTCTGAAAAAGACAGTGGAATAGGACGAAGGAGACAGTCCTGCTCGAGCTTGAGCTATTTGTGAGCAGAAGGATCGAGGCACTGTTTGAAGTTACGCGCAGAAGGTTTGAAGGCACTGTTTGAAGGTTCGAGACACTGTTTAAAGGCACGCGTGAAAAACTACATCAACATCTTTTAGCGCCGTCTGTGGGGATCGGCATAAAAAGCCTGATTTCCTAATACATTCAAAACACACAACGCGACGATGAGGGGAAACAGCCAAAGAGGAGTAAGTCCAGAAGAATCAGTAACTTTGAGAGAAGCGGCCAATGGGGCCCAGAATAGGGAGATCCAGGAAAGAATGGATCGGATGGAGAAATAGAAGGAGACTCTGATTTCCCTATTGCAAGAACTCAGGGAGGGACAGAGAAAAGCATGTAATGATGTCCCGGAGTCCAGCCGAAGGAATGCTCATGTTTGGGAAAATGTGGGAGATGAAGCCCAAAGACCTAGGGCACCAAATGTTGCAGTGAGGGAAGAAACAAACATGGAGGAAAGGGGATCTCGTCAGCATTTGCAGGATACAGCCCCAACCTCTCGTGCGGAGGAGTTGGAGGGGGAGGTGCGCAGATTGGCACAAGTTGTGGAGGACCTCTGAGGGAACGGAAAGAGCCCAAGCTGGGGAATAATGCTGAATAACGAATCTCCACTCTCGACGGAGATCATGGGTGTCACGATCCCACGTGACTTCCGCTTCCCAGATATGAAGTTCTCAGGGAAAAGTGATCCATTAGTGCACATAGAACGATTCAACGACATGACAGGGGTGCAAGGATTGTCAGCAGCTCAGAGATGTCGGGCCTTTCCACTCACCTTGGAGGAAAGAGCGAGAGAATGGTACCGCAGACTCCCACGGGGAAGCATCTTGAGCTTTGAACAAATGTGCAGGGAGTTCGCAGAGCAATTCCGGGGCGCAGTGACCCTTGAAGATGACATGATGGAGCTGTTAGAAGTAAGGCAGGAGGAGGGAGAATCTCTTCAGGAGTTTATCAAAAGATACCATAGATCGGTTCTAGATCTTGGTGCGTTTAACCATCCCCAAGCTCTGAGAGGATTGAAGGATGGTATTCGGATGGGGAGACCATGGTTTAACCTGCGGAGTCCATCGATCCGTTAGTATTCGGATGCGTATGAGTAGGTAAAACTGGATATGGTAATTGAAGAAGAAAAAGCTGCCAAACTGAGGAATGGAAGGCAGGAGCATACCGGCTAGCTCATCGAGATGGACGAGAGGTCAAGAGGCCGTGGAACGCACAACTACTGATGAAATATTTTCAGTAAGTCTTCTTGTATTGTGAAGTGTTAATGTAAGATTCCCACCCAAAATGGGATGTGTAAAAGTGTAAATGTATATGAGAATAAGAAAAGCATTCATAATGTAAGTTCAAGATGAAGACCAGAAGTTCAAGAAGAGCTCATCGGCCAGAAGTCCCAACGGGACGGTGCCATGCTTGGGTCAATTGCAGGCCCGAGCAGAAGATCAAGAAGAGCTCCTTGGCCAGAAGTCCCAGCGGGACGGTGCCATGCTTGGGTTAATTGCAAGCCCGAGCAGGAGTAACAGCAGAAGAAGCCTGGGTCAATTGTAGGCCCGGGCAGAAGTTCAAGAAGAGCTCTTTGGCCAGAAGTCCCAGCGGACGGTGCCATGCTTGGGTCAATTACAGGCCCGAGCAGGAGTTACAGCAGAAGAAGCTTGGGTCAATTGCAGGCCCGGGCAGAAGTTCAAGAAGAACTCCTTGGCCAGAAGTCCCAGCGGGACGGTGCCATGCTTGGGTCAATTGCAGGCCCGAGCAGGAGTATCACAAGAAGAAGCTTGGGTCAATTACAGGCCCGAGCAGAAGATCAAGAAGAGCTCCTTGGCCAGAAGTCCCAGCGGGACGGTGCCATGCTTGGGTCAAATCGCAGCCCGAGCAGGAGTAACAGCAGGTAAGCCCGGGTCAATTGCAGCCCGCGTGAGTTCAAGAAGAGCTCCTTGGCCAGAAGTCCCAGCGGGATGGTGCCATGCTTGGGTCAATTGCAGGCCCGAGCAGGAGTTACAGCAGAAGAAGCCTGGGTCAATTGCAGGCCCGGGCAGAAGTTCAAGAAGAATTCCTTGGCCAGAAGTCCCAGCTGGACGGTGCCATGCTCGGGTCAATTGCAGCCCGAGCAGGAGTATCACGAAGAAGCTTGGGTCAATCGCAGGCCCGAGCGTAAGATCAGAAGAGCTCATTGGCCGAAGTCCCAGTGGACGGTGCCATACTGGGTTAATTGCAGGCCCGAGCAGGAGTAACGAGAAGAAGCTCGGGTCAATTGCAGGCCCGGCGAAGTTCGAAGAGCTCCTTGGCTAGAAGTCCCAACGGGACGGTGCCATGCTTGGGTCAATTGTAGGTCCGAGTAGGAGTATCACAAGAAGAAGCCTGGGTCAATTGCAGGCCCGGGCAGAAGTTCAAGAAGAGCTCCTTGGCTAGAAGTCCCAGCGGGACGGTGCCATGCTTGGGTCAATTGCAGGCCCGAGCAGGAGTTACGATAGAGAAGCTCGGGTCAATTGCAGGCCCGGCAGAGTTCAAAAGAACTCCTGGCCAGAAGTCCCAGCGGGACGGTGCCATGCTTGGGTCAATTGCAGGCCCGAGGAGAAGATCAAGAAGAGCTCCTTGGCCAGAAGTCCCAGCGGGACGGTGCCATGCTTGGGTTAATTGCAGGCCCGAGCAGGAGTAACAGTAGAAGAAGCCTGGGTCAATTGCAGGCCCGGGCAGAAGTTCAAGAAGAGCTCCTTGGCTAGAAGTCCCAGCGGGACGGTGCCATGCTTGGGTCAATTGCAGGCCCGAGCAGGAGTATTACAAGAAGAAGCCTGGGTCAATTGCAGGCCCGAGCAGAAGGTCAAGAAGAACTCCTTGGCCAGAAGTCCCAGTGGGACGGTGCCTTGCTTAGGTCAATTGTAGGCCCGAGCAGGAGTATCACAAGAAGAAGCTTGGGTCAATTGCAGGCCCGAGCAGAAGTTCAAGAAGAACTCCTTGGCTAGAAGTCCCAGCGGGACGGTGCCATGCTTGGGTCAATCACGAGCCCGAGGAGAAGATCAGAAGAGCTCCTGGCCGAAGTCCCAATGGACGGTGCCATGCTCGGGTTAATGGCAGGCCCGAGCGGGAGTAACAGTAGAAGATGCCCGGGTCAATTGCAGTGCCCGCGTAAGTTCGAAGAGCTCCTGGCTGAAGTCCCAGTGGACGGTGCCATGCTCGGTCAACTGCAGGCCCGAGCAAGAGTATCACGAAGAAGCTCGGGTCAATTGCGAGCCCGAGCAGAAGGTCAAGAAGAACTCCTTGGCCAGAAGTCCCAGTGGGACGGTGGCTTGCTTAGGTCAATCAGTAGGCCCGAGCGGGAGTATCACAGAGAAGCTCAGGTCAATTGCAGCCCAAGCAGGAGTAATAGTAGAGAAGCTCGGGTCAATTGCGTGCTTGGGCGTAGTTTAAGAAGAGCTCCTTGGCCAGAAGTCCCAGCAAGACGGTGCCATGCTTGGGTCAATTGCAGCCCCGAGCAGGAGTTACAGCAGAAGACGCTTGGGTCAATTGTAGCCCCGAGCAGAAGAAGTTCAAGAAGAACTCCTCGACCAAGCTTGGGTCAATTGCACCCCCGAGCAGAATAAGTTCAAGAAGAACTCCTCGGCCAAGCTTGGGTCAATTGCAGGTGCGAAGTGATTGAAGTGGGAGACAACAGGGAAACATGGGGAAGCGTAAAAGGCCGCGAATTTGGCCCATCATCAATGACTTTCCAGTCTTATCTTGCTTCGCTCAAAAGACTAGAAACTGGGGGACTGGTGTTTGGGTAATATCGGACAGGTCTCCTCGAGGTCCTTTTCAGCTCGAATAAAAAACTCCAAGGACAGCCTAGCTCGAGCAGAATTCCCGATCACAGGCACAAAGACGACCTCCTTTGCCTGCTCGAGGTCATCCATCCCGGTCAAAGCTGGTCAAGGTCGAGGAATTCAGAGCCGCTCGAGCTCCGAGCTCTCTTGCCTGCTCGAGGTTATCCATTCCGGTCAAAACTGGTCAAAGTTGAGAACCGAGCACTCCTTTCTTGCTCGCAGAGATTAAGTCCCCGAGCACAACTGGACAAGATCCGGCCCAGGGCAGCCCAACCCGTTTTCTCAGAATCCTGGCACACCTTTTAATGTCTGACCAGGACCCCACATGGTATGGTGGTGATACTGTTGCCGATGGCCCGCACATGCCCCCCAAGTATCATCATTCCTAGCGCACATGCCCGACATGGTGATCTGGCCACGTGAATCGGGTTAAGGAGACAGCCGCGCATCCCCAGGGAATATTATGCCAATCCCAACTGTCAGAGGGACCCAGACACCTCAAGCGCGGGAATGGACGGTCAGGAGAGTAAGAGCGGGAAAAATGGAGTATAAAAGGAAGCAAACGGGTACGTTACAAGGGTGGAAGAAATTGATTCGAAAAAGGGTTGGAAATTCTGATTCACAAGGAGTTGGAAAAATTCATTCACAGGGATTCCGAAAGGAGACACAGGTTCTTCCTATTCTGATTTCTATTATCTGGATTCTCTGAAAACACCATATTTATTCAAAAAGGGAGGGCAAAAAATATCCCTTTCATCTTTCCGGTCCCTTTTATTAAGGGAGATACCAAAAAGAACAACTCGATTACTGACTTGAGCGTCGGAGGGTTTTCGTCGAAATACGCCCGGCTACCCCTGACCCTGTTTTCTGTGAGTACAGGTCCGGGAGAACACCGTTCTGGAAAAGACAGTGGAATAGGACGAAGGAGACAGTCCTGCTCGAGCTCGAGCTATTTACGAGCAAAAGGATCCAGGCACTGTTTGAAGTCGCGAGCAGAAGGTTTGAAGGCACTGTTTGAAGATTCGAGACACTGTTCGAAGGCACTGTTTGAAGGCACGAAGGCACGGTTTGAAGGTTCGAGGTACTATTTGAAGGCACGCAGGAAAAACTGCATCAACAATTCAAAATCTCGATGCATAAATTCAAGCTTAATAACCCAAAAACTAAAGTTGCTCATGTACATAAAAATTTATTTGATTGGATAAGTACATGAGAGAAAAAAAAAAGGTCTACATGTGAGTGAGAAGATAATTAATTTTTTAATATATCGCTAAATTTAAGTGACATGATAAGATAATTAAAAATTTTATCTTTTTTTAAAAAATGCTATGTTATCTAATATATGTTTGTTGAACTTGAATCCCAGCCTAGTAAATAGTGCATACCATGACTTTTCTCAGTGTATGAAAGTTGAAGTCAAATTGGAAAATTTGAAACCAAAACAAAAAAATTCTCTGTTTTGAATAGGATTAATTTGACTCGATTGGTTTATTATTTTCTTAGCTAAAACGCTTCTTGCATGTCAGGATATCTTAAACGTTACAACCAAGAATATCCTAAACGTTAAAGCCAACACTAGGATATGCAAGAAGAGAAATTTTAGAATATAATAAATGTAATATAATTAACAAATTAATGCATATATGATATGTATAGTTAAATTTAATATAACCGCTACTTATATGAAAGTGTTTTAAAATAAATACACATATGTTATAGTATCATTTTGTATGGCTGATATAATATTTCTAATTTAATCTAAAATTTTTCTAGCAAATACGAAGCTCATCTCTCAAAACATCCTCAATAAACTCTCTTTAAATGAATGAATGGAATACAAATTAATCCAAATCTCTTAACAATTAAACTCTCCCTCTTTCACCCACAAACTGCATAGATCAAGATATGCTCCTGATCTGATATCTTACTAACATACTATTACTAAAATCACCTCGACTTGATATCTTACGTATACATTATCATTAAATGACACATAGCAGAAGATCATTAAAAGCTCAATAGAGCTCAAATCAACAAATGATCATATTTCTCAATTGTTTTTCTTTTTTTTTTTCTCTTTTAATGTCTTTAGTTTTATGGAGTTAGGTATGTGCATTATATATTTTCCCTCTCTCTCTATCTCTCTCTTTACACACACACATTTAGAGTTTCTTGGGTGTGGATGTATAAATACGGGTGTTGTGCGGATTCGTTATTACACCATATTATGTTATAGCTTTTTTATTCAATTAGATATTACAATTTTTTTAATTTTTTTAAGATTTAAAATCTCCAACTCGATCTTGATGTGCAATTAATAAGAATGTGTGCACTACAACAAAAATAACTTTTACTGACACTTTCTTTATTGATACTTTATAAAAAATTTAAGTAATTATATACATATACACTATTTTCTACTTTTAATAAATATATATCACAAATTACTAGTATCTAGTATGTTAATAAAATAAATAATTTACTGTCAATTATTAAAGTAAATATTTGTATAAACCTACGTAACTTGTAAGTTATAGGTTAATGTTGCATGAGATTAAAATGAATGATGCACAAGTAAATTGAAGGTCATCTTGTACTAAGGCTGAAATAAACAGAAGAAAACAATAACAATAGGTAATAAAAAACTATGAAGTTCTAAATTGAGAGTCTGAGTCATATAGGCCAAATTAAAGTTGCTCTACAATGCTCTCTCCAAAACAAAACTCAAGTGAGTGAAAGAAGCCCGCATATCTCATGCATTTCATATAATTCTTTAGTTTGTTAGACCATCTTGTGTTTTTTCATATGCTTTTCTAGTTAATTTATTAGGCTATGTAATTATGGCAGAATTATTCAAATGACTTAGAAGTTTTTCTCCTAGTTAAAACTTTTAATTATATTTATTAGATTTGAATTACTTATTTAACTAGTTCCTTAGGATATATTTAAAGAGTTAATATTTTTTCTAACAGCAAAATACAATTATATTTTTGTTTCTAGCTATGAAGATCAATAATATTAATAAAATGTGAGCCCAAAACTCAAGAGCGATAAGTTGTTTCGCTTGAATGCAAGCATGTATGACTAGTCATTTGAGGAACTTTTGAGCTAAACCGACAGGTTTAGAAATGTTATGGTACACATGCAAGACATTGACATGTTTCAAATTCCGAAGGGTAAAATGGCATTGAAGGGTGTCGTTTTAGACTCACTTACAGTGACTTGTGAGATGCACGTGGAGAGGTTGTTGTAGCCGTTATTTTTGGTGAGAAAGGTTTGTTATCACAACAAACTCAGAAAACAAGGCTTATAAAAGGGTTGTGAAAGAAAAAAAGAGTTAAAGGTTGTTTGTTAAACACCTGAAATATGAAATTTTATTAATTTCAGATATTTTCTAAAATTTTCTTGTTTGTTTTTTTATAACTTATGTATGATTTTCAAATATTTACATCTGAATTAAAAAAGT
The DNA here is from genome assembly GCA_025617385.1 of Murraya koenigii. Classification (NCBI taxonomy): domain Eukaryota; kingdom Viridiplantae; phylum Streptophyta; class Magnoliopsida; order Sapindales; family Rutaceae; genus Murraya; species Murraya koenigii. The sequence continues at coordinate 19,898,382 of CM046815.1, forward strand.
AATTTTTTGTGATTTTTATATGAATGAAAAAAAGGTCTGAATGAGAAATAAATATTATACTCCAAAAATATCTCTATAATTTCCTAAATTATAAAATCTAATTATTATTTTTTGTCTTGATTCGCAATAACATAAATGTGAAATAATCATGTTTAAGATGTTTTTATTTATAAAAACAAACAAGATGTCACTTAGATTCAAATATTTAAAAAAAAACGTCATTTAAATATTCAAATCCAAACCCATTTAGATTTCAGGCAAAAAATCAAACATTACATTAGTCTATGTAATCTTTGTAAATAACTTGTAATTCTTAATAGTAAAGTCTTCATGCTTGATTCCTTAATTGGATGTAGGCATCTTCACTGATGCTGAATCACTATAGACACTATGTCTTTGTTCTTAATTGTTTCTGTTCTTGATCGTGTGTTAATTATTTGTGATTCTTGGTTTGTGTTCTTAATTCTTGAGAGTAAATTTTATGTCTTGAGGGGGGTTTAATTCAATCTTTAAGTGTTGAATCCTCAAAAAATTGGTATTAGAACCTTTAGATCTATTATTCAAGATTCAAGAATGACTGCCAAGGTAGATCCAGAGAAATTCACTAGGCAAAATGACTTCAACATGTGGAAGATCAAGATGGAGGCTCTTCTCATTACCTAACGTTTGGAGGATGCTATTGAACCAACCACAAAAGGTAAAGGGAATGAGGCTTCATCATCAAAAACCTTTGAACAACAAGCTGATATTAACAAAAAGGCAAAAAGCACAATTATCCTTAGTCTTGGGGACTCAGTGATAAAGGAAGTTTAAAAAGAAAAGATTATTGCTGGATTGTGGGCCAAATTAGAACAGTTTTATACGACAAAATCCTTAGCAAATAAGCTATATATCAAAAGAAAAATTTTCTCACTAAAGATGGCAGAAGGATCATCTTTTGATGAGCATATTGATGAATTTAACAAGGTCTGTGATGAGTTAGAAACTATTGATGAAAGGTTGAGTGATGAGAGTAAAAACCTCTTGTTAGGAAGTTCTTTACCAAAGTCATATACGCATTTTATAGATGCTTTATTATATGGAAGGCAGGCATTGTCTTTGGAAAAGGGTAAGTCAGCCCTTGGAATAAAAAAGCTTAAAGATAACAAGACAACCCAGAAGGAGAATTTGGTGAGGTTAATGGGAAGAAGCAGATCTAAGAGGAAGGAGAACAAAAAGAAAGAAACATGGGAAGTCTAAGTCAAAAAAGATGCATCTCAAATGTTTCCAGTGTCACAATAAAGGGCATTTCAAGAGAGATTGCCCTGAGAGGAAGTCAAAGTCAAAGGAATCCAAAGATAAATCTAGAAATGCAGCTATAGCCATAGAGGAAATCAATTTTGAGACCGTTGGAATTCTCATTGCCTCAAATAGAAAACTTCAAGGTGAGTGTATAATTGACTCTGGTTGTATATTTCATATGAGTCTTAATATAAGCTACTTTACCTTATATCAGTCATGTGATGGTGGTATAGTTTTGATGAAAAATAATTCAATATATAAGGTAGTTGGTATTGAGACAGTTAGCCTTAAAATGTATGATGGCATAGTTAGAGAGCTAACTCAAGTTAGGAATGTTTCTGAATTAAAAAGGAATATGATCTCTATTGGTATGCTAGATTAAATGGGCTGTATGAAAAAGGTGTATTGATGGTTATAAAAGGCTTAATGGTAATAATTAAAGGTACAAAGTTGAATGGCTTGTATGTGCTGGGTGGACAAACAACTATTAAAGAGGCAAGTGTACTGAAAAAAATGAAGATAGGTCTAAGATATGGTATTTGAGGTTGGGGCATATAAGTGAGAAAGGCTTAAAAGAGCTTAAAAAACAGGGTGTATTTAAAAATGATAACCTGGGCTCATTAGGGTTATGTGAAGACTGTATACTAAGGAAGGCTTCTAAGCTTAAGTTTGAAACTGCAGTTCATTCTATCAAAGAAAAGCTTGCATACATACACACTGACTTGTGGGGGCCTGCACACGTGACTTCTTTAGGTAGTTGTAGGCATTTTTATCATTTATAGATGACTTCTCAAGGATGGTTTGGATTTATGTTCTCAAGAGTAAAGATAAGGTGTTGGAAAGGTTCAAAGATGGAAGGTACTGGTAACATATAATGGCTTGGAGTACTGCAAAAAATAGTTTGAAGACATTTTGAGTAGAATGGCATTTTGAGGCACAAAATAGTAGCACATACTCCTCAACAAAATAGCCTTGCTGAGAAAATGGATAGAACATTAATGAAGAAGGTGGGTGCATGCTGTTGTGCTTAAAGCTGCCAAAGACACTCTAGGCAGAGGCTTTAAATACAACATGTTATCTGGTAAATAAGAGTCTATCAACAACTATAAATTATAAAACACCAATGGAGCTGTAGTCTGGAAGGGCTGTAAATTACTCTAAACTCAGGATCTTTGGTTGTTTGGCTTATGCACATGCCAAACAAAATAAACTGGAGCCAAGGGCTTTATAGTGCATATTTCTAGGATACTTTAATAGTGTTAAGGGCTATAGACTGGTGTATTGGCTTTGAGAAAACAAAATGCATCATTAGTAGTGATGTTACATTTCATGAAGCAGAGATTATAAATCAATCAAAAACTTCTGAAACTACTGAACATAAGCCAGAAACTAAAACTAGTAATATTCAGTTTGAGGTGGAGCCTTATAAACCTAAAGAGTTTGAGCCAGATACTGAAAAAGATATAGAAATTTTTGTATATACTGAAAAAGATAAAGAAAGTGGTATAGATGAGCTTGATGGTATTGAACAGTAAGAATCAACTGAATATGAGGGAGATACTTATCAGCTTCTAAGGGACAGAAAGATGAGAGCTATGAAACCACCAAGAAGGTATGCGATGGCAAATCTAATTAGTTATGCATTAACTGCTATACATAGAGTAAATGATGATGAACCTAGAACTTATAAAAAGGCTATCAATAGTAAAGACGAGTTGAAATGGCTGAAAGCTATGAATAAGGAGATTGAATCACTTCTGAAGAATGAAAATTAGAAACTAATTGTAAAACCGAATAAAAACAAAAGATTGTTAGCTACAAGTGGACTTTCAAAGTAAAGGAGGGCATCTAATACTGAACCTAAGAGGTTTAAAGCTAGATTAGTGGTAAGGGGTTTCACACAAAGAGAAGGGATTGATTTCAATGAAGTTTTCTCTCTAATGGTGAGACATGCTTCTATCAGAATAATTTTAGCACTTATTGTAGTTCAAAATATGTATCTTGAGCAAATAGATGTCAAAACAACATTTTTGCATGGTGAATTACAAGAAAAAGTTGTAATGGAGCAGCCTGAGGGATATACAGTACCTAGAAAAGAAGATCATGATTAAGCAGCTTAAGAAGTCTTTGTATGGTTTAAAAACAGTCATCTAGGCAATGAGACATAAGGTTTGAAAATTTCATGATTAAGCTTGGGTATAAAAGATGCAATTATGATTCTTGTGTTTTCTTCAATGATATAGGTGATTGAATGATGATTTACCTCTTTTTTTATATAGATAAAATGCTTATAGCATGCTATGACAAAGCTGAAATTGATCATTTAAAAGTTCTTTTGAGTAATGAGTTTGAAATGAAAGATCTTGGAGGTGAAGAAAGATTTTCAATATGGAGATAGTCAGAGACAGAAAAAGAAAGCTTATGTTTCTGACTCAGAAGAGTTATATCAGCAAGGTGTTAAACAGATTTCGTGTGGATGAATCCAAACCTATTCAGACACCTTTGGAAAATCATTTCAAGTTATTTGCTGCATGGTGTCTACAAACCGATACAAAAGAACAGACGATAGATAAAATTCTATACTCAAATACTGTTGAGACTCTCATGTATGCCATGGTACTTACCAGACTAGACATCTCACATGTTGTGAGTGTGGTAAGTAGATTTATTTTTAATACAGACTATGAGCATTAGAGGGCAGTTTAATGGATAATGAAGTATCTAAAGGGCACTATAGAGTTTGGTTTGCTATATGGTTAGTCAAATGAAGAAGGGCACAAGTTGGTTGGTTATGTTGATTCAGATTTTATAGGGATTTTGATAAAAAGAGGTCTCAGACAGGTTTCTTATTCACTTTGGGAAGCTATATTGTCAATTAGAGAGCTACATTGTAGAGTGTAGTTGCTTTATCCACAATAGGGACTGAATACATAGCTGCTACTAAAGCTTTCAAGGAAGGCGTTTAGTTGAAGGGAATAATTACTAAATTTAAAGCAGATCAAGAGTCATTTGCATTGTATTGTGATAATCAAAGTGTAATACACATGAGTAAGAATCAGACTTATCATGAAAGGACAAAACATATTGATGCAACGCTGTATTTTATGAGGTTTGAAGTGTCAAAGGAGGTTGTGAGATTATTGAAGATCTCCACTGAACAAAATCCAGCTGATATGTTGACTAAAGTTGTGCCTTCTGCCAAGTTCAATCTCTATTTGAGCCTAGCAGGAATTTGCAGGTTTTGAATAGCTACAAAGTTTGAGGAGATTGATAAAAAGTGAACTCCAAAATCAAGTGCGACAGGTTGTTTTGTGTGAATGCATGCATGTATGACTAGTCATCTGAGGAACTTCATAGCTAAACCGACAGGCTTTGAAATGTCATCTGAAGCTTTAATATGGTTCATGTGCAATATAAGTGACATGTTTCAAATTCAGAAGGGTTAAAATGGCGTTGAAGGGTGTTGTTTTAAACTTACTTATGGTGACTTTTGAGATGCACTTGGAGAGTCTATTTTGGCAATTATTTTTAGTGGGAAAGGTTTGTTATCATAACCAATCCAAAAAACAGAGCTTATAAAAGGGTTGTTTCTAGAGTGTTCTTTATTTGATTGTAAAAGAGAAAAAAAAAAGTTAGTCTCTGTAATCTTTGTAATCAACTTGTGATCTTTGAAACCTTTGAATTCTTAATAGTGAAGTCTCTACGCTCGATTCCTCAAGTGGATGTAGGTATCTTAACTGATGCTGAACTACTATGAACACTGTGTCTCTGTTCTTAATTACTTCTGTTCTTGATCGTGTGTTGATTATTTGTGATTCTTAGTTTGTGTTCTTAATTATTGAGAGTAGATTTTGGATCTTGGGGGGATTTGATTTAATCTTTAAGGGTTAAATCTGAAGGGAAAATAAGATAGGTTTTTCAATTTTTAAATTAAAACCTTTTAGGACCGATCTCATACAACATATAAGAATTAAGTAATCTAGAAATTCATACCTTGATGCTTTGAGAAGATGAACAATTGAGAGTTGTAAATTCGCCTCCAAACGATCTTCCAGGCTATGACTCAAGTTTGATCAACACTGGACGTGTGGGCGTCTGTTTCACCACTCCCCAAATTGTAACTAGCACCTCTTAGATGTCTTCTTTATTTTTCTTAAAAACCCTGGGGTTCTCTTCTTCCTTTCAATTTAAGAGTATAAAGCCCCTTTTATAATATCTTATGAAAAACCCTAGTATGTTAGGAGTATGATTTCTATTTAAAATAGAATTCCTCTTTTAACTATCTCTCCACTTACCTAAAAGTAGAAGGAATGTGTAACAAACTAGGAGACCACCTTGTAAAACACTACAAGCCCCCATTTACACTTTAATATAATATACTAGGCCTTAACAAATATTATAATTATAATTTTCATCTAATATGCCAGTTTTTCTTACTTTTGGGTCCAGTGATGGTGTTGTCAATTAAATGAGCTAATGTTGTCAATTAAATGAGCTAACCCGGGGATCATTTGGGAACATACAATAGTGGCTACAATAATTAAATTTGTAATTAAACAAATATAATTATTTAATTCCAATTCTACTCCAATATAAGATTGGAACTGACCTCCATAATTGTATGCTCGAATATAATTCGCCCAAGCCACATTGATTTCTTTACTGCACAATCCTTTGTACCACATCGTCAATTTAAATTGATATCTCAACTGTCCAATCAATTTAATTACATCTTTTTCCTTGATACTTACTGGTTTTCTCTAATGATCATTTTCAACATACTTATTTATGTTGAGACACTCTGGCCAGAGAATTTTATGATCAAGTATTGAAAACCCATCAAGAGATGTGTCGTACAAATTCTATATTGTTAATCTACAATTTCAATACTTGTAATTGCTCCCACCAAGATACCGGGTAATCTAAACTACATGTGTATGTCATGCCCATTGGTAACTCAAATGAAATAACAACAACAATCATGAAATCATAACTAACTCAATATTAAGATTACAATAAATTAATGCCTATGAGATTTAATAAGTCTGACAGTTATTACTAGGTTAATTAAATTTCATATGTGATCCAGTTCAATGTAGACATACTACATCAATAAATTCATACATGATTAAGACAAATCACTCAATGAATTTATTACAGTCTATACTTAAATAAAGTGCCCAACTTTATGTATCAACTGCGAACTTATTTTGTTTAATCATAAGATAACTTGTATTTATGTCTTCTGTGAATCCACATGGTGATCGCATAAATACATATAATATGATTAAATGGATTTTACTCAAAATATTAATGCAATAAAGATATATGAATAAAATACCTCTTTTATTTTATTAATCAGAAATATTATTTATTATAATAAATATAAATATGCTTTAAAGAGCATATTTTTCCAACAATCTCCCACTAGCTCTCAAAGCATATTTGGCATCTCGCGCATACCCATGGACTCTAAGTGCAAATTAAAAAGTTTTCCAGGGATGGCCTTCGTAAAAGGAACTACCAAGTTTTGTTGTGACGCAATCTAGATAACTTCTACATCACCTCTCTGCACTATATCCCTTATGAGATGATACTTCCTTTCAATGTGTTTTTGTTTCTTGTGGTTTCTTGGTTATTTTGATTGAGCCACTGCACCACTATTGTCACAAAATAATTTAAGTGGTGCACTTGCAGTAGATACCACCTCAAGATCTTGAAGGAACTTGCGGAGCCATACCGCTTCTTTTGCAGCTTCTGATGCAGCCACATATTCAGCTTCTGTTGTGGAGTCTGCGATACAGGATTGTTTCACACTCCTTCAACTAATAACTCCACTTCCTAATGTAAACACATAGCCAGAAGTAGACTTTCTAGAATCCTTATCTGACATAAATTCAGAATCAGTATAACCTACTGGGGTAAGTTCATCACCAGAATACATAAGCATATAATCCTTAGTTCTTTTCAGATACTTCATTATGTGCTTGATAGTAGTCTAGTGTTCAAGTCCAGGATTAGATTGATATCTGCTAACCATCCCAACCGTAAAACATATGTTTGGTCTAGTGCAAAGCATGGCATACATGAGACTTCCCACAGCTTCGGCGTAGGGAACTCGTCTCATTTTCTCTATCTCCTCAGATTTTTTAGTTGATTGATCTATAAAGAATGAAATTCTATGTCTGAATGGTAACAAACCAGTCTTGGAATTTTCCATGCTAAATCTAGCTAATATCTTATCGATATAGACCTTTTGAGATAAAGCTATCGTTTTATTCTTCCGGTCTCGTAGTAACTTGATACCAAGAATATAACTAGCTTATCCTAGATCTTTCATATCAAATTGTTTTGCTAGCCAACTCTTTATAGTATTCAATACTCCTACATCGTTTCCGATAAGGAGAATATCATCTACATAAAGAATTAGGAAGGCTACAGATTTTCCCTGAATTTTCTTATACACACATGGTACATCAATATTCTGAATGAATCCAAACGACTTTATCGCTTGATCAAATCTGATGTTCCATGACCGGGATGCTTGCTTCAATCTATAGATGGATCTCTGCAACTTGCATACCATGTGTTCTTGGCCTTTTTGTATGAATATATCTGGTTGCTGCATAAAGATGTCTTCATCAAGATGCCCATTAAGAAAGGCAGTCTTGACATCCATTTGCCAAATTTCATAATCTAGCACTGCAGCAATAGAGAGCAGAATTTTGATGGATTTAAGCATAGCAACCGGAGAAAATGTTTCCTCATAATCGATTCCCTCCTTTTGAGTGAACCCTTTGGCTACTAATCTTGCTTTGAATGTTTCTATCCTTCCATCTACTCTTCTTTTCCTCTTGTAGATCCACTTGCATCCAATAGGTCTTACCCCATTTTGTGCCTCTATAAGTTCCCAGACATTATTGGAATACATAGATTTCATTTCTTGATTTATAGCCCTTTTCCAATGTTCAACATCACTATCTATTAGAGCTTCATTGTAACTAGTGGGATCTTGTACATGTTCATCTGAGATTTCCGTATAGGTTTCTCCCAATAACATATATCTTGCTGGTAACCTAGTTACCCTCCCACTATGACAAGGTTCTAAAAATGATGTTTGTTCAGGGATAATCCTTTGTTGATCAGATTGTTGCTCTTCATTCTGCTTCGAAACAGTGTTGAAAGCTGAGTATCAATTTGATCACTTGACGATTCTTCAAGTATTACCTTACTCTTAGGTCTGAAGTTTTTCATATAGTCTTCATCGAGGGAAGTAAAATGTGTGCTCACAATTACCTTCCTATCTTGAGGACTATAAAATAAACCCCCAATTCTTCCTTTGGGATACCCCGCAAACATGCAAACCTCAGAGCGTGAATCCATCTTGTCTGCCTTTGATTTCAAAGACATGTGTCTGGTGATCCCAAATACTGGACATGACGTAAACTTGGTTTTCGACATGACCATAATTCCATTGGGGTTTTAGGCACTGACTTAGATGGAACTAAGTTCAAAAGGTAAACTGCAGTATCTAGTGCTAGTCCCCAAAAAGAGATAGGTAATTTCGAATAACTAAGCATAGATCTCACCATATCCAAAAGAGTTCTATTTCTTCTTTCAGCTACCCCATTTTGTTGTGGTGTTCCTGGGGCAGTCAACTGAGATATAATCACATTTTCAACCAGATACTCTTTAAATTCTCCGAAGACATATTCACCACCTCAATCAGATCGAAGTTTCTTTATGTTCTTATCTAATTGCTTTCTGTCTCAGCCTTATACTTTTTGAATTTCTCAAGAGCTTCAGACTTATGACGCATCAGATAAACATAACCGAATCTTGAGTAGTCATCAGTGAAAGTGATGAAGTACTCATAGCCTCCTCGAGCTTGTACATTGATTGGTTCATATACATCTGTATGTACCAATTCAAGTGGTACTGTTGCACGCACTCCTTTGGCCGAGAATGGCCTTTCGGTCATTTTTCCTTCCAAACAGGATTCACAGAGTGGCAATGATTCATTTTCTAATGGACCCAAGAGCCCATCTTTGATCATTCTCTGTATCCTATTTTGGTTTATATGACCTAAGCGTAAATGCCAGAGGTAGCACTGGTTGGAAGAAATATTTCTTTTCTTAAAAAAATGCGTATGCTCATTATTATCAATTACTGTGTCATGCATAAAAAGGATCATAAGACTCAAATGATATAAATTATCTTCTAATGTACCAGAACAAATAAGTCTATTATTGAATAAAATAGAAACTGAGGATCCAAAATTTATAGTATACCCTTGCTTTGACAAACAAGCTACTGAAATTAAATTCCTCTTAATATCTGGAACATAAAGACAATTATTCAAAACTAAAGTCTTATTATTGAAAGATAATAAAACAGATCCAGTCTTTTCTCACGACACGAATCGCTCCGTCCCAAGCTGCAGCTTTACGCTTCCTTCACTTAGTTTCCTGGTTTCCTGAAACCAAAAAAGTGAATTACAAATATGATTAGTTGCTCCTGAATCCAACACCCATGTGTCAACTGGATTCTGAACTAAACAGGCCTCAATAACAAAAAGATTACCCATACCTGATTTTACAATCTTTGGGCAATCCTTTTTCCAGTGACCCTTCTGTCCACATTTAAAGCACTTGCCTTTAGGCTTGCCATCTTGTTTTGTAGACAATCTCTTCTTCCCAAGTTTCTTCTTTTTACCTTTGCCTTTTGGCTTAGGCCTAAAAGAATTATTTTCAGCAATATTTATGCTTCCCAGAGATTTCTCAGCACGATAGATCTCTTCAGCAGAATGGAGTTCGTTCATCAATTCTGTTAAGGTCATGTTTCTTTTGTTCATATTATAATTGACCTTAAACTCTTTGAATGTATCTGGTAGAGATTCTAGCACCATATCAATTTTTGAGTTATCATCTATTTGTGCTCCCTGAATCTCAGCCTCATTCAAATAGTCCATCATTTTGAGGACATGATCACGAACTCTTGTGCCCTTCCTCATTTTACTATTCATAATACCCTTCAATGCTGCTTGTCTCGTAGAGCGAGTACTCTGCCCAAACATCTCTTGAAGACTATCCATTATTTCAGTAGCAGTTTCCAAATTCTGATGTTTGGTTTGCAGAATATTAGAAATTGAGGCTAAAATATAGCATTTAGCCATTTCATTGGCCTTTTGCCATTTCTCATAAAGCCTCTTCTCATTTCTATGAGCATTCTCTGGTGGTATCGGGGGGCACGCCTGGGTTAAGACATATTTATAATTTTCAGCAGTCAGGACAATATATAGATTTGTTTTTCAATCTATATAATTCTCACCAGTAAGTTTGTTTTGATTCAGAATAATAGTAAGTGGGCTTAAGGAAGACATTTCTGAAAAATAAAACATCCATGCATTAATATATGGAAATAATATTCACAATAAAAATCTAAAAATGCAAAAAACCATAAATGCATTTTATTTTATTGTAACGATAATCTAGTACTGCTTTGGCAAGCTATCCATTAGGGAAGTTATGCCGCCACTTACCAGACCCAATTAACTATTTAGATTATTTACTTTCATGTCGTAACATGATAAATAACTATCGTTATCTTTTTAAGGCCAAAATTTTGTTAACAGAGCTTCGTTGGGAAGGTTAATAACAAATTTTGTTGAGTGAATAACCATTGTTTCAATCTACGTATTTCTCATATCATATAGCCACCGTTGGGGTGATCAACAGATTGAAAAACATTTCGATTTTATCTTTAAAGAAGTTCATCAAATAAAATGTCTAATATATATACCCTCCGTAGGGAGCATCACCGTATCATGAAGTCGAGGTATATATATAATTTTATTATTGAACTAACAATGGAGCCCGTGGAAAAATTATCTTAAATTTTCCCTCTCCCACTCAATATTTTAAAGTTTGGTTTTTCCTTTTAAATCATACATATATTGTTAATTGCATGCTTCCTATAATATTATCTAAGTGATATCTTATATTATTAAGCATTTGCAAATCTCAAACAAGATGCATGAATTCATGTTCTATGAATGACATATATTATTATGCATAGAGTGGCACTACCTATTCTATATGACATGTTATCATGGCATGTTCACATCCAAACACAACATATAGAAAAATTAAATAATCTCAATTCATGGTTTTTCTAATAAAAAATATTAACCCTAAGCCTAATCTTCATTGAGCTTTATGTCTTCTCTTATATTATCTTTGATGATGGCCTTGGTTAATATGGGCTTTAAATTTATTATTGGTCCAAATTTTTAATTTTAAAGAAAATAAATTAAAATTTTAAGTAAAAATTTTTGGACCAAAAATAAACTTAATGAGTTTAAACTATATCCATGCATTTTAATCCATTAAGCCTAAATTTTATTGGACTTAAAACTAGGATTTGCCAAGCTCAAACACCGTTTCTGGACTTACATGCATAATAGTAAACTAATTTTACCCATTATGAAAATAATACAGAAATTAGGGGCCTGAGTGATAATTGCCACTCAAAACCCTATTCTCTTTTGTTTTCTCCAGCGCAGTCACCAAAACTAAAGCTTCGTTCGCCTTTTCTGGTGGGCACTTGCCTTTGTCGAGTCGAAAAACTCCCCACCGAGCCTGGGACACCGGATGCTTGCCGTTCCGAGCGAGGATCGCTGCTGCTGCTGCTGCCGAGGGCTGCCTGCTGCCCATTGCTCCAGCCGCTTCCATTGCCATGCGAGCCAGCTGCCCATCGCTCCACTGCTGCTGCTGTCGCGTGAGTTGCAGCTGCGCGAGCCAAGCGGGCAATCTGCGCTGCCGTAGCTACCGCTGCAGACGCGATGCTCGCTGTCGCTACACTGCTGCTGGCGGGCCGTCATGCGCATGTCTCGCTGTGCTCGCGAGCCTCTCGCGACGGCAGCGTCCTGCTGCCATCTTGGTTTTGTTGGTTTTGTGCATTCTTGTCGAAATCTTGATGTTTTGAATTTATTTTACTGATTACAATCCCCATTGACTTTCAAAAATTTTGAAATATAAAATTAAATCAAAAGGGAAACATGGTGATAATAAACCACCCATTTTATTATAAATCCAAAATAAAATACAAACAAATTTCTAACCATGAATTGAGACAATCTAAGCATGCTTTATTCATATATTAACACATAATATATATCTAAATAAATTGTGCCACTCTAATGCATAATTAACAAGATAGATTTCTTACATAATTCTTATATATTATTATGAGATGGCTCTGATACCAATTGAAGGGAAAATAAACTAGGTTTTTCAATTTTTAAATTAAAACATTTTAGGACCGATCTCATACAACATATAAGAATTAAGTAATCTAGAAATTCATACCTTGATGTTTTGAGAAGAAGAACAATTGAGAGTTGTAAATTCGCCTCCAAACGATCTTCCAAGCTATGACTCAAGTTTGATCAACACTGGATGTGTGGGCGTCTGTTTCACCACTCCCCAAATTGTAACTAGCACCTCTTAGATGTCTTCTTTATTTTTCTTAAAAACTCTGGGGTTCTCTTATTCCTTTCAATTTAAGAGTATAAAACCCCTTTTATAATATCTTATGAAAAACCCTATTATGTTAAGATTATGGTTTCTATTTAAAATAGAATTCCTCTTTTAACTATCTCTCCACTTACCTAAAAGTAGAAGGAATGTGTAACAAACTAGGAGACCACCTTGTAAAACACTACAAGCCCCCATTTACACTTTAATATAATATACTAGGCCTTAACAAATATTATAATTATAATTTTCATCTAATATGCCAGTTTTTCTTGCTTTTGGGTCCAGTGATGGTGTTGTCAATTAAATGGGCTAACCCGGGGATCATTTGGGAACATACAATAGTGGCTACAATAATTAAATTTGTAATTAAACAAATATAATTATTTAATTCCAATTCAACTCCACTATAAGATTGAACCGACCTCCATAATTGTATGCTCGAATATAATTCGCCTAAGCCACATTGATTTCTTTCTCGCACAATCCTTTGTACCACATCGTTAATTTAAATTGATATCTCAACTGTCCAATCAATTTAATTACATATTTTTCCTTGATACTTACTGGTTTTCTCTAATGATCATTTTCAACATACTTATTTATGTTGAGACACTCTGGCCAGAGAATTCTATGATCAATCATCGAAGACCCATCAAGAGATGTGTCGTACAAATTCTATATTGTTAATCTACAATTTCAATACTTGTAATTGCTCCCACCAAGATACCGGGTAATCTAGACTACATGTGTATGTCATGCCCATTGGTAACTCAAATGAAATAGCAACAACAATCATGAAATCATAACTAACTCAAGATTAAGATTACAGTAAATCAATGCCTATGAGATTTAATAAGTCTAACAGTTATTACTAGGTTAATTAAATCTCATATGTGATCCAGTTCAATGTAGACATACTACATCAATAAATTCATTCATAATTAAGACAAATCACTCAATAAATTTATTATAGTCTATACCTAAATAAAGTGCCCAACTTTATTTATCAACTGCGAACTTATTTTGTTTAATCATAAGATAACTTGTATTTATGTCTTCTGCGAATCCACATGGTGATTGTATAAATACATATAATATGATTAAATGGACTTTACTCAAAATATTAATGCAATAAAGATATATGAATAAAATACCTCTTTTATTTTATTAATCAGAAATATTATTTATTATAATAAATATAAATATGCTTTAAAGCGCATATTTTTCCAACAAAATCCTCAACAATTATTGTCTTAAGTGTTCAAGGTAAAGAGTTGCCAGTCTAGGTTTTAAGAATATGCCTACATTTGCAGGACTGAAAGACTTCATACATGTTAGCCAATGACTATTAATTTTTTATTACTGAATTTATTTTTTCCACAAATTTTCTTTTGGTAATGCAAAACAAGGTAATATTGACGTAAGGTGTTTATTTTTATTGGATTGAAGTATAGCACGATGCATGATGTTGTTACTTGGACCTATTTAGTAAAGTTCCTACCAAAGGCTGTAAATCTAGGATATGACGGACAAACTGCTAGCATAAGCCACTAAATAAAGCCATGCGTGGCTTATTTAATTAAAAACAGCCAACTGCTTGCTTCATTAAGGTCACATGCATGCTTCACTTATGTGCTTCTCTTGCTTGTTGAATCGGTGCACATATATATGTCGAAAAGTGAGAGCTGCTTGCCAAAATAAAATTTACGACTTTCGATGCAATGAATCATTGTTGAATCTGGGCACTATAAGTTGCTATACTGCTTTTTAACTTAATGTCTTTTGTCACATATAGAGTTTTTCACTTTAACTAAATTTCGTCAATGAAATAGATTAAAATAATATAAGTACTCATGCTTGTCAATTTATAGACACCATTATTCTTATAATTACTGATATATTTATTAACTGTTTTCTTTAATACTAGATAGATTATATTTGGTGAAGCCATTTGTCGTATCATACGAGGGAAGGTGAATTATCCTGGATAAAAAATTATGAGCTTCAATGTGGATGAGTAAGAATAAAAGAAGTAAGTTAAGGAATAAAAAGGAAACTGCAGAATTTTGAGTATCAGGCAAGCATTTTTTATTTTTATTTTAAATATGATTATATGATGGAAAAAAAAATTAATACTTGAAACAGATTTTGAAAATGGTTGTTTATGTATGTGCCTCTTGATATGTCATCATCGAAAATGTTTGGGTAATATCGGGCAGGTCTCCTCGAGGCCCTTCCAGCTCGAATAAGAGACCTCGAAGACAGCTTAGCTCGAGCAGAGGTCAGGACATCAAAGCAGTCAAGGTCGAGCTTCGAGCTCTACAATCAGCTCGAGTAAGACACCCCGAGGACGGCCTAGCTCGAGCAGCCCTTCTGGTCAAAGCTAGTCAAGGTCGAGGATTCAGAGCTGCTCGAGTCCCGAGCACTCCATCGCCTGCTCGAGTTCGTCCTTGGTCAAAGCTGGTCAAGGTCAAGAGCTAAGCACTCCTTCACCTGCTCGAGGTCGTCCATCAGGTCAAAGCCGGTCAAGGTCAGGAACCGAGCACATCTTTCCTGCTCGCAGAGATCCACGAGCACAGCTGGGCAAGACCCGACCCAGGGCAACCCGACCCGTTTTCTCAGAATCCTGGCACACCTTTTAATGTCTGACTGGGATCCCACATGGTGTGGTGGTGATACTGTTGCCGGTGGCCGGCACATGCCTCCAAGGTGTCATCATTCCTAGCGCACTTGCCCGACATGGTGATCTGGCCACGTGAATCGGGTTAGGGGGATAGCCGCTCATCCCTAGGGAATATTCTGCCAAACCTGGCTGTCAGAGGGACCCAGAAAACACTAGCGTGGGAGTGGACATCCTGGAAAGGGAAAGAGTGGGAAAAATGGAGTATAAAAGGAAACGAAGGGAAACGTTACAAAGGTTGGCAATTTTCATTCACAAAAGATCTGTAAGCTCAAACAGGTTCTTCCTATTCCAATTTCTCTCATCTGATTTTCTCTGAGAAAACATCATACTTATCCAAAAAGGGGGGGGGGGCGAAATAATACCCCTTTCATCTTTCCGGTCTCCCTCACTAAGGGAGATGCCAAAAAGACAAACCCAATTACTGACTTGAGCGTCGGAGGGTTTTCGCCGGAACACGCCCGGCGACCCCTGACCCAGTTTTTTGTGAGTACAGGTCCGGGAGATCTCCGTTCTGAAGAAGACAGCAGAACAGGACGAAGGGAGTAATCCTGCTCGAGCTTATCGCGAGCAGAAGGTTTAAACAGTCCTGTTCGAGCTGTTTGGAGACACTGTTTGAAGGTTCGAGGCACTGTTGAGGTACGCGGGAAAAACTGCATCAACAGAAAAGATAATAAAAACAACACAACTCTTAGATTTTCAGGTGAGCTTAGTAGCCAATTGTAGGAAAAAAAATGATTTTATTATCTTGATATATATTGTCTTGTGACGTTTTTGGTGGCAAAATAATCATTTGAAATCTAAAGATACCAATACTAATTGATACATAAAATAATATTATAGAGAGCAAATGTTACTAGTAATTAAATATGGATTGTATTTATACATAGTATTGAATATGGCTACTACTAGAAGAAATACATTCAACATATTGTTACAAATATAAATATTCTTAAAAATAATGTAAGTATCAAAAATAGTATTTTAAAATATTACATCATAATGTTTTAATGCATTGCGAAATGAATCAGCTCAAAACACTAGTTAATGGTTGTTTTATGCAAGTAAAAGAACCTTGAGCTTGAGACCTGATATGTGCTTCTTCATTGTATTTGCATGTATAATTTTGGATAGAAGAGTAACATTGATGGAGTTCATTTGAAGTGCATAAAGTGTTTTGCATTGTTATTTCAAAAATATATTTAATTATATTATGATTAAGCAGTTTACAATCTTATTTTTGGTGAATAGGATATTGTTTTAAAATTAAAGTTCAAGAGAATTGATGAGTACACCATGAAAGAGCTCTCACTACTTTGTGATGAATGGGCTACATATATTGACAAATTAATTATATTTTACAATCGTGAGATAATATATGAGTAATTTATGGTTATTTTTGCTTCCAAATATCCAAGACATATTTTTTGTGGTGTACTAATTGATTTTATATACTTCTAGGTGAGAAAACAATTATGAATATTCAGTGACACTCTTGTTGGTTAATGTTAGTTGAAACTTAATTTAATATTTTATTGTTTAGAAACTATTGAAAACTTAATTTGGTACTTATGTTTTTTTTCTTTTTTCCAGACAGTTGTGTAGCTGAATTATATTAATTTAAATGATATATTTGGAACGTTTATTATGTAAATTGTGTTGTGAGATTTAGTATATTTTAAGTTTTCTTTTAATGGTAAAATAAACAAGAAAATATAATTAAAATAAAAATATACTATTAACCAAAAGCAGCAAAATATTACTAAATACTAACACTAAATATTTAAAATGTCATTAATAATTTTTGACATTATTAAGTCAGTGTGATCTTAATACTGTAGTCTCATTAATCACTGATATGTAAATAGTATCATTAAATACTGACACTATCCTATCATTATTTTAGTGATATTATAGTGATACTAATTATTGATATGTATATAGTATTATCAAATATTAACACTATAGTGCCACTATTTGGATGATAGAATAGTGATATAGATTACTAACACAAAAATCATTGATACTAAAAATTAGTGTTAGTGTGTTCTGACTTGAGTATTATTAACACAATTAATAATTGTTAGTAAAAGTAATTACTGATGCGTCAATAAAGCTAATTTTTCTAGCAGTAGTCGTAATTTGTATTTGGGTGAATGAAATTTCAGTTTACTAAATTAAATATAACAATTAGGATAACAGCAAGAGAAATGATTTAGACTCCAATAATTCCATTATAATATTTCAGAAAGCTTTCTTAATTTCATGCAATATCTAGGAGAAGCAACACTTAACTGAAACTTGTCAATTAATTATTGTCGTAACTATATCAAATAGTAGAATTAAGACCTGATCTATAAACAATACATGGACAATCTGCATGCTCTTAAACTCCATTGACAAAGTCCACAATAATCATAATCCCTCTGTTCTCTCTAAATATCATCCCTCTGTTCTCTGTAAACATCACCTATTTCATTTTGAATGTAAATATACCTTTTGTGGGCCTAGGGACATGATTAATGATATTAAAAAAAATGATTAGCCCAAAAACCAATGATTTTTATTTATTTATTTTTATTTTTTGGGAAAACAAATTAAAATTTCATGGTATATGTAGTGACTTTTACCTGTTTTGTTGCCTTATTATACTAATTTGCTTTTCTATACAGGGGAAGTTATTAATCAAGAGAGAAGATTTTTCCGCTTTTTTTTTTTTCTCCGGAAACCACTTTATATGTTGAAGTATAAATGAGACATTTTCTCGTACACGTGTTTTGCCATGGAAGGGCAAATTTGACATTGTATTGTTCTTAATATATATTAGATGAAAGTGGGGTTGGAATCTTACTTCGTCTCCTTCTAGTCTATGGACTAAAGTGTTGCTTACAAAATATGGATTGAATCATGAGAATCTACCATCAATTTTGCCATCGAGAAATAGATCATATTTATGGAAATCCATTGGAAAAGTCCGGAGTCATACAAGACTGGGGATTCGTTGGATTAGTGGAGGCAGCAAGAAAGTTCGCTTTTGGTGGAACTGCTGGGTCACTAAAGCTAAACCGTTGATTGAAATTGCTTTTGCTCCAATTCCTGCTGATATTATTAACAAGACTGCAGCTAAGTTTGCTGACTCTACTGGAAACAGGAATTGGGTCTTTCACCTAGGGGCGGGCAAACAGTTCGGTTTTTGCCGAACCGAACCGAAATATTCAATTCGGTTCGGTTCGGTTTTAGAAGTAAAAACCGAACGGCTTGAAAAATTAAGAACCGAATGGTTTGTATTCGGTTTGGTTTGAAACCGAACCGAACTAAAAAACCAATCGGTTCAATTAAATATAATAAAACCGAACCGATCCGAACCGAACCGAATTTTTAAAACCTAAATTCTAAAATTTAAAATTAAAATTCTAAATTATTAACTTAATTTTTCGAACCGAACCGAACCGAACCAAACCGAATTTTTAAAACCGAACCGAAATAATTCGGTTCGGTTCGGTTTGGTTTTAAAATTCGGTTCGATTTGGTTTGAATTCTTAAGAACCAATCGGTTTCGGTTCGGTTCGGATACCGAACCGAACCGAACCGGAAAATGCCCACCCCTAGTTTCACCACTCTCAATCGCAACTAGCTTCTCTTAGATGTTTTCTGTAATTTTATCAAAAGTCCTCGGATTCTCTTCCGCCTATTGTCTTAAGAGAATAATACCAATTTTATAATATCTTATGAAAAACTTTAGTATGTTAGGATTAGAATTCCTATTTAAATAGAATTCTTCTTTTAATTTAAATATTTAAATATTCAAATTAAATATTATCTCTCCACTTACGTAAAAGTGGAGAGAATGTGTAACTAATTAGGAGACCACCTTGTAAAATATCACAAGCCCCCTTTTACACTTGAATATAACATACTAAGCCTTAATAAATATTATAATTATGATTTTCACCTAATATGCCAGTTTTTCTTTAGATCAAGTGATGGTGTTGTCAATTAAATGAGCTAACCCAGAAATCATTTGGGAACATACAATAGTGGCTACAATAGTTAAATTTACAATTAAACAAATAAAATTATTTAATTCCAATTCTACTACACTATAAGATTGGAACTGACGTTCATAATTGTATATTCGAATAATAATTCGCCCAAGCCACATTGATTTATTTACTGCACAATCCTTTGTATCACATCGTTAATTTAAATTGATATCTCAATTGTCCAATCAAATTAATTACATCTTGTTTCTTTATACTTACTGGTTTTCTCTAATGATCATTTCAACATACTTATTTATGTTGAGACACTCTGGCCAGAGAATTCTATGATCAAGTACTGAAAACCCATCAAGAGATGTGTCGTACAAATTCTATATTGTTAATCTATAATTTTAATACTTGTAATTGCTCCCACCAAGATACCGGGTAATCTTGACTACATGTATATGTCATGCCCATTGGTAACTCAAATGAAATAATAACTACAATCATGAAATTATAACTAACTCAAGATTAAGATTACAGTAAATCAATGCCTATAAGATTTAATAAGTCTGACAGTTATTACTAGGTTAATTAAATCTCATATGTGATCCAGTTCAATGTAATCATACTACATCAATAAATTCATACATGATTAAGACAAATCACTCAATGAATTTATTACAGTCTATACCCAAATAAAGTGTCCAACTTTATTTATCAACTGCGAACTTAATTTATTTAATCATAAGATAACTTATATTTATGTCTTCTGCGAATCCACATGGTGATCGCATAAATACATATAATATGATTAAATGGACTTTACTCAAAATATCTAAATAAATACTTAAAATATTTTATTAATCAGAAAGTCAATATACCTTAAAGAGACATAATCCCAACAACATCAACATCATTTTTTCTTCCTCTTTAACCTGCGAGATTGGATGATTTATAACTTGAAGATCACTACCAGTTTGGCTCAGATTTTAATTGGAATATTTTATTTGGTGTAGCCACATGGCGCCTTTGGTTTTGGCGTAATCAATTCTTATTTCATGGTGTATCTTAGGATAAAGCTAGCATGATTGTTGATATTAAGACAAGGACAATAGAAATTCAATGCATCAATAGCAAGCCAGTGGTTATGTGTAACAGAAGGATTGAAAAATGGATATGCTGGAATCCTCCAGTCTGGCCTTGGAGTATGTTGAATACTGATGGTGCCATTAAAAAAAATAGTAGTAGCAAGTGCAGGTAGTCTTATTAGTGATTATAATGGGAATTGGATTACTGGTTTTGGTATGAATATTGGCTTGTGTTCGGTTACAGTGGCTGAGCTTTGGGGTTTCTATCAAGGCTTAACGGTTGCATGGCAAAATGGGATCCGCTGGTTACAAATTGCAGTAGACAGTTTCTATATTAAGTAGTTGATCATTAATCCTATGGTTACGGCAATGAGTTTTCTCCATTAATTCCTTTAATAAAGGATCTTATTGGGCGTGATTGGCATATTAACAATAACCATATTCATAGGGAGGCAAACTTTGCTGCAGATTTCCTAGCAAACTATACATTACTAACTCAATTGGACTTTTATCTGTTTCCAAACCCTCTTCCCGGCATTCACAATTTGCTTTAACATTATGTGTACGGGGTAGCTTGTCCCCATTTTGTTATGTCCTAGCAACTTTTAGAGCCTCTTTTGTGTGTGTGTGTCTATATATATATAAAGCAAACTATATATATAGGTCACAAAAGGAGAAAATATTTAACTCAAAATAAAAAATCTCATTAAAAAATTATTTCAGAAAGCTAAATTTATCTCATAAAATTAGCATAGAGAGAGAAACACTAAACTTTCTAACGATTGCAAATTTTAGAAATATTACCATCTCTACTCAATATACATGGATGTTTTGATCTTATACTCCATATACAAAACCCCACAAAATTTATAATCCTCTCATCTACATAAATATCGAACCATTTATGTGTATTATGCCATTTGAATTTGTAATAGAATGTTGATAAAATTGAGGAGGACTAGACTACACAAAATCAAAACTATTTGGGCAATAAAAGAATTTTGTCAAATTGAAGGAATTTATTGATATTTTACAAAATATATTCAACACTCATAGCTCACTCTTCTTTATCTCTTCTAATTGTGCACTTTTCATTTATGCCTAAATCATAGAGCTTAAGGACATTTATAGTAACCTAGAACTAGAATAAAACACACAAATATTAAATTATAAAAATTTGACAACTATATTTTATAAATATAACCGATTGTTCAAGAGATTTTCAAATTTAAATATTTTACCCATTAGATATTTCTAAATTAGAGACATCTCTCATTCTCTACATAATTCTTGAATCTTCCATGGATTGAACTTTGAACTTGGGCTTAGATAAATATAATTAGATTGAATCATAAAATTAGTGTTGGACATTTAACACTCTCTCAACACAAACTTTCATCCTTCAATCCATAGTGAGCTGCTGGTGGAACTCTTCATACTTTCTAGAACAAAGACTTTTTGTGAACAAATCTGCAACTTGATTTTTTTTTTTTTACCTATTGCATTTTGAATTCATCTTGTAAGACTCTTTCCCTAATGAAGTGATAGTGCACGTCCCCATGCGTAGTTCTTGCAATTTTTTGCCAATCTGATCGTCGATAGATTATCATAATACAATGATACTGCGTAATCTACTAGTTGGTGTAGATCTTTCATCTACTACATACAATCAAGTGCTTTATTGAGTTGCCATCACTGTTGCTCTATACTCTGCTTCTATAGTTGATAGTGATACAGTTAGTTGTTTCTTGCTACACCAAAAAACTACTTCAGACCCAATTTTGAAAACATACCCAGTAGTTGATCTTCTTGTATCATTATCTCCGGTTTAGTCAGCGTCACAATAGTTAGTCAGCTTGCAAGATACAATTATTTATTATTAACTCCATTGCAAGATACAATTATGCACCAATAAAAAAATTATTGATAAGTACAAGATACAATTATTTAGAAATCTAATCACTTCTTAAAATGGAATCTTCTCTTGAACTCTCTTGAACTTTCAAATATTTTGTGATACTTGTTATTTAATACTAGTGTATGATTAGGATTTAACCACTTTTATTTTTTAATTTATTAACCATCATTCACTTGAGTGATTACTATTCAAGAGAATATTAGATCATGAGAGAATTCTAATGTCAATAAAATTGTTCAAAGAACAAGAAACATAAAGAAAATAGAAGTTAAGAATAAGAAAAATTAATAAAGGAGGTGAAAATATTGGTCATATGCAATAAATTGCTCTCCATTGCAATACTGATTTATGATTCTCGCTTGTAGCTTATTAAATATAGTGAAACCAATTGCAAAGGACTATTCTTAAGAAGAAAATTATATTTTATTTTCTAAGAGATCCTCAATTTCTTAAGAATGATGTTAGTTTATCATGTTCATGGCTATTCGAAACATTAAAATTAATGATGTCAATTTGTAGTTTCAAACTAATGTATGTGAAGGAAAGCAAAATGATTCAAAAGCCTACACTTCTTTAGGAATCATATAGTGGAATAATTGAGTGTTGGATCACGTCAATGGCCAGAAATCCTCCTCTTAATCACAGTATAAATGCCTTTATAAATAGATTGTTCAATGTTCTTGGATTAGAATATAGAAGAAGAGAAGAAGATTGTCTTTTTTTTTTCTGCATTCAATGGAGTTAATAATAAAGATTAGGAAGTTGAATAAAAGCTAACTTCTCACTCCTAAAAAATTGTATATGGCAACTACCAAGCAGTTGCCATATACGAGTCGGATCAGTCGGCCCATTCGTCTAACACCTCCCAAAAAACGGTAGAGTATTAAATGTAGAAGCAATGAACAATCACATATTATTAGTCATACAGGTAGATATACCATGTGACCGTGAATATATTAAAAAACCCACTTGGGGAGTAAAAAACATATCTTAATTTTTGACCCAGGCAAAAGATGTCTCAATTGCAATCATATGCAGGAGAATTTCAAGGTATGTTTATTGTATCACATTTCTAATTCACTTGAATACTCGAGCATACTAAATCCTCTCGGTATGCCAAAATTTCACAATCTCTTTATGTGTTCACAATTATAATATCTCACAAATAATATACAAATGGTCGAGCGGTAAATTAATATCTTCCTAATCATGTTTCATAGATCGAATCATGTTAAGGTCATATATATAACATGCTAAAGTTGCAGACACTAGTGTGAAACATCAGAAACATAGTTGACAGTCATAAAGATACCAGGGTTGACTTATAGAAAGTCATATGAAAGTTACATAATGTGGAAGAAGGGAGATTCTCTCATTTTCTATTTTAGTCATCAAGCATACGTGGTTTAATACACATGCTATAGTGATTTTTCTATTTCACTGTACAAATCTGACTTTTGCATTTCACTATACAAATCTTAGTCCAACCTGAGTTCTTAAAACGAACTCTTTCATTTTGTGTCAAAATTATATCTAACATATGGTCTCAATTAGGTCTTCATGATGATAGGGTACATCATAATCGATCTATGAAGAATATCATTTAAGACCTCATCTTTATTCTAGTCAAGGCAATAAAATTTGTAGAATAACCCTTTGTTCTTTGGCTCTTAAACAACGACATTGTCTAATTATTGTACTTGTCTCACCTCAGCTTGCTCCCAGAGCAACTGAGGCGGTTCGCTCATATATGTGTAATTATATCTTTCAGAAAATAAATTGAAATAAGAGAACTTTAAATATCGTTGCATTTCAAAATAATTCATGTAATGAAAATGTTCACAAAAAAATAAAAACATCTTAACAATGCAAAATTACAATCTACATAGCCCTAATGATTTAGTATGAGAGGCGAATACATAGATATATGTTGTATGGCTACTTCTTTCTTTACCAAAATATCTTTGTTTGCCTAAAAGACTATATAATTTTTTATTTTGATAATAACAAATAAAATGTAAAAATAGCAATTTGGTCAGTTCTTGCTTTACCATCTCACATGTTTTTTAAAGGTAAATTTTATGCAATCGAAATCAAGCTCGATCATTAACAATGACACACTAAAAAAAAATTATAAAAAAGGGTATTAACTTGTGTAATCAATTTATTTCACAATTATTATAAAGCTAGTCTAATTTGATGTATGCATGTTTTTAGCATCTCAAAAACTCAAGATACTCTTCATAAACTTAAAAAAAATCATTATTTTTCATAACTAAGGTTTTATTCTTTTAAAGTAAATGATTTTATCAAAATGAGTGTTTTTAAGTTTTGTGAACCATTTTTAAAAGATTTGAATTTTTAAAATCATAAGCATATTTTGAAATTTTTGGAAATGGATCTATTTAAAACATATTTAAATTAAGTGGGTTATAGAATAATTTTAAGAAGTATTTTAGGGCCAATTTATAATTTTAAAAAATTATGAAGAAATTCCATAAAGTTATCTGCTAACTATTAATCTTCAAGCAGCTAACTGACTATAACACAGTTTTGAAATATTGATTCAAGAGAGTTAGCGGTCAACTGGCTGTTCTAAGCAGTTAACTGTCTATAGTGCTTTTTTTATTTTTCAATTATAGGGAATTAGGGAATAGCCGGCTTCTTATTGACTGCTAATCGACTGTAGGGCAGATTTTGAAAATCTCTTTAACGGTAACATAAGCGGCTAACCAACTCTTTTCCAGAAAAGTTAATAATGGCTAGTTTGAAACTTTGAACTATGTAAACTCAATTCAAACTTATTTTTAGCTATATCAGAAGCATTCTACTTCTCTTGAGGCTTTCAATTTACTAATACACATACACAGAGATATATTTGAGCTATTGTTTGTACATCTATTTTATAAAAGAGTTTTATTGTAATCTTTGAATCTTTTATCAAAATTGTAAAATTGTGAAATTGTTAGTGTGATAAATACTTGGGGAAATGTATGTAAGAGTAAAACACCATTGTAAAGGTTCATCAAACACAGTGAAAGTTAATTGTAAGAATTTAAAGCCTTAAGAGGCTTGAATAGTAAAATCATCAAGGGTGGTTAGCTTGAAGACATGGACAAACCACATAAAAACTCTTGAGTTTGCTTTCTCTTTTTCTTATCTCTTTATTTATCGCTTCCTTAAATTTACATTTATTTAATTTCTTAATATAACTAATTCGAATCAATTTGTGTCAATAATTTGCTTAGCTTTTAAAATACCCAATTCACCCCCTCATGGGTTGCACCTTAGAATTTTAGTCTCTTATAAATTTTTATTTAGTCTTAATGTATTTTGACTTGCTATGGTATTTGGTATCCTTATACAAAGAGATATAGCTTGACTATTACAGT
This sequence comes from Murraya koenigii, assembly GCA_025617385.1. Lineage (NCBI taxonomy): Eukaryota > Viridiplantae > Streptophyta > Magnoliopsida > Sapindales > Rutaceae > Murraya > Murraya koenigii. The sequence continues at coordinate 19,924,267 of CM046815.1, forward strand.
AGATAATTACTGGAATAGCATTACTAATATTAATCTATAAGTCCCCCATAATTCTCGTAAGCCACACAACTTCTTGCATTGTCGCATAACATGCAATATATTCGATTTTTATCATTGATAAAGCTGTGCATGTTTGCTTCTTACTACTCTATGTAATTGCTCTTTTGTTTAGCAAGAACGAATATCCTATGGTTGATTTACACTCGTCCATGTCTCCACCCTAATCAGGATCGGAATATCCAACAAATCTCAAACCTCCTTCTTGATAGTGTATTTGAGATATGCTAAAATCCTCTTGATAGCACTTCAATGCTTTTGACTAGTATTAGAGTAGTATCTACTACCAATCCTACAACATAACTGATATTAGGCCTTATATACATTATGGCATATATGAGACTTCCAATGGCATTGATGTAAGGAACTCTAGCCATTCTTTCCTCTTCTTAAGAATTGTCCTTTTGTTATTGAGGTACCCATCTGCATACAATCAATCAATATTATTAAATTGTATAATATAATAATTAGTTGAATCTTTCAAGGATTTTCCTAAGATATCAGTTGTTTTACTCTGTCTTTCATGTCAAAATTTGATTATAGCCAATGTTCAACAATTTTAACAAACTCTTTATTATTCGCAGCCAACAATATATTGTCCATATACAAAGAAAATATTATAAAATCACCTTCAAACCTCTTAATGTACCTATAATGGTATTCCTCAACCATTCTAAAGCCAAAAGAAATTGAAGCTTTATGGAATTTAAAGTTCCATTGCCTAAAGGATTGTTTAAGGTAATAGATAGGATTGTTCCATTCCATAGAAGATGAAATTAGAGCCTCTTTAAAGGTATTTGGTTCCTCAATATTGTGTGAAACAATCATAAAAGCTTCTTCCTCAATCTTAAAATGACTATGAGGAATTGGCTTACGATTATTATTCCAAATTGACTCCCTAGTTGGAATTATAGTGTTTGATGTTTCACTCCTATTCCGAGTGGCAATCCTCGAAGGTCCGGTACTAGTACTAACACCGATGTTAGAAGTGATAACCTTATTTAGATCTTCCATTCATACAATTCAAAATTCTTATCAACTTCTCTGATACTATAAAATTTATTTTCTAGAAAATTGACATCCTGTGAACATAATTCGTAGACCCCCACGATGGCAAATGAGATAGGTTAGGTTGTCTATCCGTACATAACTCATACATGGTGAAACTAACTAATTTTAAAGGAACTCGATTAAGTACATAGGTAGCAATTAACAACGTACTTCCCCAATAAAATATTGAAAGAATTGATTGCTTTATCATTAGCCTAACCATTTCAAACAAAATTTTATTCTTTGCTTTATCATTAGCCTAACCATTTCAAACAAAATTTTATTCTTTGCTTTATCATTAGCCTAACAATTTCTAACAAAATTTTATTCTTTCTTTCTGCTACACCAATTTATTGCGGAGTTAAAGAAATAGTCATTAATTTCCTTGCTAAATGGTTGTCTAGTTATTTTTTCAGTTAGATAATTTTCACATATGGGCAACTCAACCTTGGTGAGTAAACCCAGCATGCCCTCTCTTGCAAGTCTATGCTTTATTTCTTACCTTATGTGAGCTAATCTAGTATGCCAAGTAATTGCATCTATCTCATTATTACTGTAGGAAGTAACATGCAAAAAATAACTATTATCATAGGTCGAACCATTAGCATCGCATCTAATACAATAAAACCATTAACCAAATGTACAATTCCAATAAGAACTGAATTTAAAAAAAATATATCTAAACAAACACCATAAAAGTTTAAACAATATCATAATTCAAGAAAAACATGAACAGAAACTAAGTTTTGTGGAATCTCTGGTGCATATAGTACTTCATGTAACAAAAGAATACGCTGATCATGCAAAGTTAATTTTAGGTGCATATTCATTTTACATCAAATATGGAGTTATTGCCCATGTATATTCATTTAGTCCTCTGACTAATTTAACAATACTCCACAAATGCATCTTGATCATGAGATATATGGTATATTGCTCCTGTTTCTACAGTCCACACAAGATGATATTCGATTAGGGGTACAGAGCTCGTAACTAAAGTATAATTCAATAAAGTGGAGTTAGGCCTTACTTTTTTTTTGCTCAACGCCATTTCTAAAATCTGAATTCAGCTAATGTTAACAAAACCATAATTTAGCCTTCAACAGCAAACAATACCATTCCCAAATTACCATACCATTCCCAAATTCCCCTTATTCCGTATTTATATTTCCGCCAGCTCTTCACCGTCACAGTTACGAAAGCTTTATTCTCTTCAATTCTACAGTACATGTAACATACGCATTTTTTTATTTATTTATGTAAATAATTAAATCAAGAGGGGTTTATATGATAATCATGAGGGGTTCTAGTTGATATTTTGTGGGTGTGTTTAAAAGAGAGAAATCGGGCGAAGAATTGAGCAAAACTGAGAGATAGAGAGAACTGAACCCGTTGACTCGTTTGACCCAACCTGAACCCTTGACCAACCCACCGATTTCTTCCCTTCTCGGCCACCTCACCGGTAGAGCAAGGTGTCAAACGAAAGCTTGTGAGTCCGCCGTCCACCCCCACTCATCCTTGCTGCCAGAAACCGCAAGGAACGCTGCCGGTGAAGCTCAAAATTTCAGCGGGTTTGCGCAGACGATCGCCGATGATTCCGATCGTCTTTGACCGTGCCACCAGTTATAAAAGATTCCCCACCTCACCATCTTCCATTCCCGACCAGTCATCGGCATCGAGGGGGCCGATTTGCCACCGACCGATCACCCCAAAGTGCCATGGCTTCAAGGTCTCGAATCGGCACCACTGCTGCGCGTGGGAGGACACTACAGGCACCGCTGAACTCACCTCAACGAGAAGTGTCTAGTCCGAGCTTTCCCACCGCTTTTGGGTGAATTCTAGTCAAGGTTGATCGTAGGGGTATTTTGGTAATTTCATGCATAGAAGGTAATTTCGTAATTTCTAGCTTTGAGGATTTTTTGCAATGTGAATTGAGGATAATTTAATAATTTTAATTTGATAATTTTATGATGTTCTGGGTAAATTAGTAAATTATGAAATTGAAGGTTGTATAAATTAAGATTTTAATAGGTAGATCTGCGGACAAAAATCTACTTGCGGACATGGGTGATAGCCGAGTCTGAGTTGTCACTGTGAGTGGAATATCTTAAAATTATTTGCGTATGTTATTTTAATATAGTAAAGCTTGTTTGTGAAATAAGTATTTTAATTGTTTTCATTTAATGGTTCTACTAAATAAATGTTTATTACGTATAAATATTTTGTTAAGTTATATTTATTCATTTATGCTCCGTATCGATTTTAAATTAGTAAAAGAGATGATTGATTTTCGAGCATGAATTAAAGTATATTTATATGGATTTCAAGCATGATTTAAAAGTGCATATATGTTGATTTTAAGTATGATTTAAAGAGTATATGATTGATCTTAAGCATGATTTAAAATGTATATATTGATTTCGAGCATGATTTTAAGTGTATATTGATTTCGATCATGATTTAAAGTTTAAAGCAAATACTCATCCCCTTCAGATATGATGAGATGAGATAGTAGGTCTTTGGGACTTGTCTGAACGCACATATAGGCTTTGGGCCGTGTGTTTGGGCACTTTCGCCTTTTGTGGGCATATGCATGCAGACAAATATTGAGATATAAGACGGATAGTCCGAACACGATGTCGCCAGATAGCGCATCATAGCACGTCCTTTGAGATCCGGGCATGAGTTATGCTTATAAGCATGAGATGGTACGTTCCCCAGTCTATCTGTGTAGCTCCGGGCATGATGGTACCTAGATAGTACATCATTGCTGTCCGTTGAGGTCCGGATATGACTAGATTATCCCCCGGGTATTTGTTTAAGGATATTTGTATTACTTAGTATTTGATATTTCAGCATGAGAAGATATTTCAATAAGAGATGGTTTTCTTGATTTTCTGGCAGTATCAATTATATTTATATTCAGAAAATAATTGAAACAAAAGGAATTTTTACATTAAAATATTTAATTGAGAAAAGTAATTATACAAGCGATGCATTTATTTTTGTAAGAATTTTATGATTCAAAAACTACTATCCACTCATTGAGCTCACTGAGTTTTATACTCACTCCATTTTATTAATTTTTTCCCCACAGGAGATCATAGGTACAACAGTTAACTAAGTAGTTGTACATATTTGGAGTCATTTTGGCCACGTGAGGTTGTTTGAGGCTATAAAATAATTATTTTTTTGGTTAATGTATAATCATTCTATTTTGGAGTTATGCTAGGGATGTGATATAAGAATTATGAAACGTGTGTATTATTGGATATGTTACTGAATGAGACTGGGTTGAAGTAATTTGATGTATAATAAATTATTTTGGGAGTGTTTGTGTTATAATTGCAGGTTTGGGAATGTTATCTATTTAGGAGAGGTTCTGCCGATATTTTGATAGAATTCTCATTAATAAGATAATTTTAATGTTTGAGTTCAGTTTCTTAAGATAGGTCGTCTTAGTTGGTATCAGAGCATGATTTTAGATTCTGTAGACTTTTAGGAAGAATAAGTTTATAATTTTGATAACGAGGAATTCATATTTTGTAGGCATCATCATGATTGGTTGTAGTGGTAGACGTGGCTGTAGTCGTAGCCGTACGCGGCCAGTAGCTTGGTTGACTTCTAGTGTTGTACCTTAGGGGGCAAGTGAACCTGTAGAATCTTCGATGCATAGGGCTACACAACCAGCACCTGTAAATACCCCAAACATTGCACGTGAAAAGTTTATGAGGGAAAAGCTTTAATGGTACTGGAAAGCCACCAAACGCCGAGTCGTGGCTTGTCAAACTAGAGCATATTTTTGAGGTAATGAAGTGCTCAACGGAGGATAAATTACCTTTTGCCACTTTTCTATTTGAGGATAGAGCTTATCACTGGTGGTAGACTATGGAACGTCGATATCATGGACATGCCGACATTACTTGGGAAATTTTTTGTAAGGAATTTTATGCTCATTATTTTTCTAGTGGTGTAGCAAGATATCAAGCGAAGTGAGTTTCTCCGATTGGTCCAGGGCTCGACGACAGTTGAAGAGTATGAGATGAAGTTTATGGACCTTTCTCGATTTTCTATGGCTATAGTGAATGATGAGAGCGAGAGATTCAGACAATTCGAGGAGGGTCTTCGATTTGAGATTCGCACCGTCGTAACTGCATCGAGATATACTGAGTTTGTAGAGGTAGTTGAAGTAACCAGAAGGGTTGGGCATAGTATTGCGGAGGGACGTAAACTTCAAGTTTTGAAGCAGAAACAGAGCTAGAGCTGGACAGATAGTGGCTCTAGTAGTAGACCGCCTAAGTGAGGAAGCGTTTGTGCAGGATATTTTGATGGCACTCAGAGAAGTTAGGGTATAGGCATCAGGGGAGACCGGAGACAGATTGTCAACCATGGCTCAGTGTAGCAATTGGTGAGAAGTAATGTCAAGAGTTAGGGACATTATGACAAGAGTAAAGGGGGTTATCGTGATGATCATCCTAGCGATGCTCAGCATAATTCTTGTCCTGTATGTGGTAGGAACCATTAGGGTCAGTGTCGAATTGGAGCGAAAGTTTGTTATCGTTGTGGTCAGCTTGCACATGTAAAGAGACTCTGCCCTACTTTATCTCAGGGTAACAATCCTGCATGAGGGGCATTCTCTCAGTATCAACTTTACCCTAGACAGACTCAAGGCAAGAGAGGTATGCAGATAGGTGATTCTACATCGATTGGTAAGAGTCAGACGACTGCTTCAGCTCAGAGAAGTCATCCTGGTCGACCTCATACTCAGGCTCGAGTCTTTGCTTTGACACAACAGGAGGCACATGCTACACCAAATGTTATTATGGGTATATTATCTATCTTTGGCTGCAAAGCACATATTCTTATTAATCCTGGATCCACACATTCTTTTGTTTCCTGTACATTTGCTAAACATATAGAGCGAGAGCCTAAACCACTAGATTGTGACTTAGTTGTTAGTACACCTACGGAAGAGTCACTTTTTACCGAGAGTGTGTATCAGAATTGTGCGATTGGAATGGGTGAGCATGAATTTGAGACGAATTTGATTGTTATAGATATTTGAGATTTTGATGCTATTTTGGGCATGGATTGGCTTGCATCTCATTATGCTATAGTGGATTGTTTTAAGAAGGAAGTTGTGTTTAATAAGCTAGGGAAAACTGTAGTGAAATTTTATAGGGAGCGCAAAATTTTACCCTCATGTGTCATTTCCGCCGTTAATGCGAGACGGTTGCTTAGAAAAGGATGTTCAGCTTACTTAGCATATGTGGTGGAAACAACAGTTGAAGAGTCAAAATTAGAGGATAGTCCAGTAGTCCAAGAGTTCCCAGATGTATTTCCAGATGAACTGCCGGGGATACCACCTAATAGGGAGATTGAGTTTTCTATTGACTTAATTCCTAAAACATCTCCTATATCTATGGCACCTACAGGATGGCTCCAATAGAATTAAAGGAACTTAAGGTTCAACTATAATAATTAGTAGATAAAGAGTTTATTAGGCCCAGTGTTTCTCTTTGGGGAGCTCGAGTTTTATTTGTTAAGAAGAATGATGGTACCCTCAGACTTTGCATTGACTATCGGCAGTTGAACAAGGTTGCGATATGCAATAAGTATCCACTTCCATGTATTGATGACTTGTTTGACCAACTTTAAGGGGCTAAGGTATTTTCTAAGATCAATTTGCGATCGGGATATCATCAGCTTAGAATTAAAGAGGACGATATTCCTAAAATAGCATTCAGAACCCGATATGGACATTACGAGTTTTTGGTGATGTCGTTTGGGTTGACTAATGCTCCAGCAGCTTTTATGGATCTCATGAATAAGGTATTTCACTAGTATTTAGATCGATTCATAATTGTGTTCATCGATGACATTTTGATGTATTCCCGAAATGAAGAAGAGCATGCTGATCACTTACGGATGGTTCTGCAAACTTTTAGAGAAAAACAAATTTATACCAAGTTTAGTAAATATGAGTTCTGGTTAGACAGAGTGACATTTTTAGGCCACGTGATATCAGCTGAGGGCATTTATGTCGATCTCTAAAAGATTGAAGCAGTTGTGAAATAGGAACGACCTAAAAATGTCACAGAGGTTAGGAGTTTCCTTGGTTTGGCAGGGTATTATCGTCGATTTGTAGAGGGATTCTCTAAGATTGCCACTCCGCTAACGCAGTTAACTAAAAAGAATGCCAAGTTCTAGTTGAATGATAATTGTAAAAAGAGTTTTCAAGAACTCAAGACACTTCTTACCTCGGCACCAGTTCTTACACTTTCATCGAGCAAGGAAGGGTTTGTGGTATACGGTGATGCTTCCAGACAAGGGTTGGGTTGGGTTGTGTGCTAATGGAACATGGGAAAGTAGTGGCTTATGCTTCTAGACAACTTAAGAAACATGAGCAAAATTACCCAACACATGACTTAGAGCTGGCAGCGGTGGTGTTTGCACTCAAAACATAGAGACATTATTTGTATGGGGTAATTTATCAAATTTTCACTGATCATAAAAGTCTTAAGTATTTGTTTACTCATAAATGCTTAAATTTGAGACAAAGAGATGGATAGGAGCTAATTAAGGATTATGAATGCACTATTGATTATCATCCAGGCAAAACGAATGTTGTGGCTGATGCATTGAGTAGAAAATCTTCTAAAACCTATGGCTCATATGCGAGTGGCCAGTATACCTCTGTTGACCGAGCTGAGATTTTTAGGAGTCAATTTGGATGCCGATAATTGCGGAGCTTTGATAGCCAATTTTCAAGTTAGGCCGACTTTGATTGACAAAGTCCATCGGATGCAAGCACAGGATCCCCAGTTAATGAAGTTAATAGAGAATGTGTAAAAAGGTTTACGAACCAATTTTATGGTGAGAGATGATAGAGTTTTAGTTATGGGTAATAGACTATGTGTAACGGATATTGAGGAGCTAAAGAGGGAGACCATAGAAGAAGCTCATTGTTCAGCCTATGCAATGTATCCCGAAAGTACGAAGATTTACCATACCTTAAGGGATCATTAGTGGTGGCAAGACATGAAAAGAGAGATTGTAGAATTTATTTCTCAATGTTTGGTTTGTCAGCCAGTTAAAGCTGAACATCAGTGACCTGCAGGGTATTCTTAGCCACTTCCTATTCCAGAGTAGAAATAGGAGCATATTACAGTGGACTTTGTATCAGGACTTCCGCGTACCCAGCGTGGGCACGACAGTGTTTGGGTGTTGTAGATCGACTTACAAAATCTGCTCATTTTCTACCATTCAAAACCACCTATTTAATGGATAAGCTGGGGAGTGTTTATGTGGCTGAAATAGCTCATCTTTACGGAGTACCGGTACCTATTGTTTCAGATAGAGATTCTTGGTTTACTTCAAAGTTCTTAACTAGCTTACAAAATGCTTTAGATACGAAGTTGAATTTTAGTACAGCTTTTTATCCTCAGACTGATGGCCAATCAGAGCGTACTATTCAAACTTTGAAGGATATGCTGCCAGCATGTGTTATGGAAATCAAGGGTAACTGGGACATTTATTTACCTTTGATGGAGTTTACGTACAACAACAGTTATCAAGCTAGTATCAAGATGGCGCCATATGAGGCTTTGTGTGGACGAAAATGCAGAACTCCAGTATGTTGGGATGAAGTTGGTGAGCGGAAGTTATTTGGTGCAAAATTGGCTCAGATACTAATGAGCAGGTACAACTTATTCGGGATAGATTAAAAGTGGCCCAAGATAGACAGAAAAGCTATGCGGATAAGCGTAGGCGGGAACTGGAATTCAATGTTGGTGATAGAGTGTTCTTACAAATATCTTCTTATAAAGGAGTACTTCAATTTGAGAAACGCGAAAAGCTCAGTCCATGTTACATTGGGCCATATGAGATCATGGAGCGTATTGGTGATAGTGTGTTCTTACGAAAATCTCCTTAGAAAAGAGTCTTCGCTTTGGGAAAAGTGGGAAGCTCAGTCCACATTACATTTGGCCATATAAGATCGTACAGCGTATTGGTCCATTGGCTTATCGATTAGCTCTACCACCTGAGTTGTCCAGAATACATAATGTGTTTCATGTTTCAATGCTCCGAAAGTACATATATGATCCGAGTCATGTTTTATCGAAGCAACCGATTCAGTAGAAGGATGATTTGACTTACGAAGAGGAGCCAGTTGAGATACTAGAGGGAAAACACCAGGTGTTGCGTTTAAAAACCATCCCTTTGGTAAAAGTGCTATGGAGGAATCTCTCAAAGGAAGAGGCTACCTGAAAATCCAAGGACTTGATGTCAGCTCAGTACCCTCATTTATTTATACCTGGTACGTAAATTTCGAGGACGAAATTTTCATAAGTGAGGAGGATTGTAACATATGCATTTTTTAATTATTTATGTAAATAATTAAATTAAAAAGGATTTATGTGATAATCATGAGGGGGTCTAGTTGATATTTTGTGGGTGTGTTTAAAAGAGAGTAACTGAGTGAAGAATTGGAGCAAAACCGAGAGAGAAAGAAGTGAACTCGTTGACCCGAACCAAACCCGTAACCCGACCCACCGATTTCTTCCATTTCCAGCCACCTCACCTGCCAAGCAAGGTGTCAAATGAAAGCTTGCGAGCCGGCCGTCCACCCCCACCAGTTCTTGCTGCTGGAAATGGCGCAGAACGCTGACGGTAAAGCTCAAAATTTCCGCGGGTTTGCACGGACGATCACCACCGATTCTGGCCATCTTTGGCCGCGCCACCGGTTTAGAAAGATTCCCCACCTCACCATCTTCCATTCCCGACCAGTCATTGACACCGAGGAGGCCGATTTGCCGCCGACCGATCACCCCAAATGAGAGGACACCACCGCCGCGCATGGGAGGACACCACCGGCACCATTGAACTCACCTCGACGAGAAGTGTCTAGTCCGAGCTTCCCCACCGTCGTTGGGTGAATTTTGGTCAACATTGACCGTAGGGGCATTTTGGTAATTTCGTGCATAGAGGGTAATTTCCTAATTTCTAGCTTTGAGGATGTTTTGCAATCTGAATTGAGGATAAATTGATAATTTTATGATGTTGAGGGTAAATTAGTAAATTATGAAATTAAGGGTTGTACAAATTCGGATTTTATTAGCAAATTACCAATAAGGGGTTAATACGATACACCGGAAAAATTGAGAGTTGTAATGTTAGAACGAATATTTACTTTAAGCGTTATTTTTGTGACGTTAGTTCGAATTATAATATAGGAATTAATTATATAATTTATGTAAAATAGGTGGATCTACGGGCGAGAATCTAACCGCGGATTTGGGTGATAGCCGAGTCTGAGTTGTCACTGTGAGTGGAATATATTAAAATTATTTGCGTACTTTATTTTAATATAGTAAAACTTGTTCATGAAATAAGTATTTTAATTTTTTTCATTTAATGGCTCTCCGAAATAAATGTTTATTACGTATAAATATTTTGTTAAGTAATATTTATTCATTTATGCTCCATATCAATTTTAAATTAGTAAAAGAGATGATTGATTTTCGAGCATGAATTAAAGTGTATTTATATGGATTTCAAGCATGATTTAAAAGTATATATATGTTGATTTTGAGTATGATTTAAAGAGTATATGATTGATCTTGAGCATGATTTAAAATGTATATATATTGATTTCGAGCATGATTTTAAGCGTATATTGATTTCGATCATGATTTAAAGTTTAAAGCAAATACCCCCTTCGGATATAATGAGATGAGAGAGTAGACATTTGGGGCCCGTCTGAACACACATATAGGCTTTGAGCCGTGTGTTTGGGCGCTTTCACCCTTTGAGGGCATATGCATGCAGACAGATATTGAGATATAAGACCGGGTGGTCCGGACACGATGTCGCCAGATAGCGCATCATAGCACGTCCGTTGAGATCCGAGTATGAGCTATGCTGATAAGCATGAGATGGTATGTCCCCCCATCTATCCGTGTAGCTCCGGGCATGATGGTACCCAGAGAGTACATCATTACCGTCCATTGAGGTCCGGATATGACTAGATTATCCCCCAGGTATTTGTTTAAGGATATTTGTATTACTTAGTATTTGATATTTCAGCATGAGAAGATATTTCAATAAGAGATGGTTTTCTTGATTTTCTGGCAGTATCAATTATATTTATATTCAGAAAATAATTGAAACAAAAGGAATTTTTACATTAAAATATTTAATTGAGAAAAGTAATTATACAGGCGATCCATTTATTTTTGTAAGTATTTTATGATTCAAAAACTACTATCCACTTACTGAGCCCACTGAGTTTTATACGCACTCCATTTTATTAATTTTTTCCCCACAGGAGATCATAGGTACAACAGTTAACTAAGTAGTTGTACATATTTGGAGTCATTTTGGCCACGTGAGGTTGTTTGAGATTATAAAATAATTATTTTTTTTGGTTAATATATAATCATTCTATTTTGGAGTTATATTAGGGATGTGATATAAGAATTATGAAACGTGTGTATTATTAGATATGTTACTAAATGAGACTGGGTTGAAGTAGTTTGGTGTATAATTAATTATTTTGGGAGTGTTTGTGTTATAATTGCAGGTTTGGGAATGTTATATATTTATGGGAGGTTCTGCCAAAATTTCGGTAGAATTCTAATTAATAAGATGATTTTAATGTTTGAGTTCAATTTCTTAAAATATGTCGTTGTCTCAGCACCCTCTGCTCATCCATTGACCCTGATGGTTCCCTCTTCTTTAACTTTTTAATTCTTTAACTTTTTAATACTGTTTATGTCTTTATTTATTATTTATGGGCAGGTCGATGTTTCAATTTCAGGTATCCAAATTCAATTTTGTTGTCATCGACTCAACAGAAGAGTTCAATAGCTCATTATCCAAAGTTAAAGGTATACTAATACTGTACTCATGTTTTGTTTCTTTAAAAAATTTGAACACAATTTGTTGCCCAAAATTTTTACTTTTTGGTTAATTAATTGAGTAGATGAATCTTTGCCGGCAATATTTTATTTCACTGCTGTATGGTGTAGCCCCTGTAAGTCGCTGGTCTATATCTTTTCTTTTAGTGGATTAATAAGTCGTAAATAATAATGTCTTTTGTGCTTGTACTATTTATCATGCAGGCGGGGATTTCTCGCCGGTCATCGGAGAGTTGAGTGCAAAATACCCTCACATTACAACAATAAGATTGACATTGAGCTGGTAGGAAGGATTTTGAGTATTTTCGATGCAATTTGCTGTTTTATTAATTAATTGGACATATAATATTTTTCTGTTTGTCTTACTATGCTCGCAATACATTATGCTGCTTCTATTGAATCTTCTGTATGGAATTTAGAAAGCCAAGAAAAGGTCTTCTACTTCAAGTCCTGAATTTTTATATTTAGCTGCTCCCTTAATTTATAATTGTGATATTTTCATTGAATTTATTTCTTTGAAATATCAACTTATCATTTTTGCTATAAACATGAGGACAATTCTCTATCAAGTTGATGTAACTGAGGAAAAGTCCTTGTTTCAGGCACTCACTCTTTTCGCTCTTTCCTCTCTCCCTTTTTGCCCTGCACTACAAACAAAATGATTTTTAGGAACAAATACTTTGTGACAGAATAAAATAATTATCTCTATACATGATATATTGGGACAAATATTAACATTTGTCACTAATAATTGAGGAAATTTTTGGCGCATTAGGTTGGCGCTAAAAAAATTAATCTTTTAGAGACAATATTTATAATTTGTGTCCCAATAAATTAAAAAGATTTTATTTTATTTTATTTTATTTATGACATAATAAAATTATCCCTATTAATAATCTAATTTAATTAATATCACAAATCATGCATATATTTTTCCCGAAAACTCTCTTTCTCCCTAATTGGGGAACCGATCCTTCCATCTCCATATCGTAATCTAATTTCAAAACTATAACTTTTGTTAAAACCTAATCAAGCATGGATTTCTCTTTTTTTTTTTCTTTCCTTATCCCAATCGAATTTCATCTTTTTATTTTAATCTGCCTATTACAAACCCTGCAGTAATTTTACTCTTTCGCTTCCATCGCTTAACAAAGACCCAGCAATTATTTGTCCTTCCTCTTTCGCTTCCATCGCTTAACAAAGACCCAGCAATTATTTGTCCTTCCTCAGAAAACTAAAGCTTCGGTTTGCTACTCTCCTAGTTTTAAGAGCAATAAGGTAATAGTCATGGTTTATTGCTTTTTTTTTTCTTTCTAATCGCCCACTAAGTTTATTATTTTAGTTGCTAAAATTTGTTGTTGGGTGTTGATTTCGATAGATATTTTGCAATCGACAGCGAGATCTTGTTTAAATATTCTATAATCGATAAGCTGCAACAATCTCAAATTCTTTAGATTTGAACTTTATTATTCTTTTTTATGCCGACTTTATATTTTCTGAAAATTCTTTCATGTGTCCAAAATCCTTTCTATCTCAAGAGTGCCATTGTCTAATTGTCACAAACCCTTTTCTATGTTCTCATGTGATTTAAAGATTTAAATAAGTTGGAAGGTGTAAAGGCTGATTTGGCCTGTTAGAGGGGTGATTGGTGATTGGGTATATTCTTGTCTAGCAAAAATAATTTATTTTTTTGTTTATTTCTTTTGTTTTTTATTCTTAGTGAAAAAGTAAAATCCCTTTTGATTTGTAGAGCATAAAAAAGAGGCGCAAATACAAGAAAGTAAAAAAAAAAAATCTATAATGTGAAAAAAATTCACATAATTTAATTTTCTTTCTAGTAACAGTCCTAAAATTTTTCCAGTTTCATTCTATTTTTACCCTTTTACAATGATGACTAATACTGAAGGCAATACTCCTCTGTGCTCTCTTGGTACTCTTGCTGGTTCTGAAATTGTTACATGGTGCTGAACTTATTTACATTCTGTGTATTTCTATAGTAACCTCCACTTGTAGTAGCTGTCCTCTCAGATTCAAACCTGGCACGAACATAACCGTTCTCATTCTCAACATCATAGTAGTACTTACCATTCTCCAGAAATCTTGTGTAATTTTTTAGAAGCCTAATAGAACAATAATTTGGAGGTGTAAAAAAGAATCAAATAATGTCTTTTAAAGGAGCCAAATGCTGATTTCTTATGTCTGTTCTAGACTTTAGTGATTCCTTTTGCTATATTATTGAAGTCCATTAATTACTTGCATATTTGAAGAAATATTACTTGATCTTCCTTTATTATACATTTGCTTGAACAAAAGAATTTCACTATATATATATATATCAAAACATTTGAAGGTTTTGGGACTGCCTGAATTCTTTACTATAATTAATTTATTATAAATCTTTATGATGATCCTACTTTTCTTAATTTCAATTGATACTCATTTCTTTATTATTAATTCATTGGTGGGGGAATTACATTGTTTATGGAGTTAAAGTGGTGTTAAAAAGGAAGAAGTCAGTCTTAGATTGAGCAATTGTCGAAGCACATCTTATGTGTAAATGTTTCATTTTTGTTAAAAAATTTTGTTTAGATGCAATTGTCTTTTTATATGTTATTTATAGGACAATATCAATTTCATACTAGTTTAAGTTTCTGTTGTATATATATATATATATATATATATATATATTGATTAGATACATTGTTTTTTTGTCAAAAATATCCATTTCTGCTTGTTCTATTTTCAACTATTATAATTTTAATATTTTATTCTTCTTAAAATTCAGTTTCAACTACTAGAATTCTCAGTTAAATAATGGATAAAAGTTGGATTAACGAGTCTAGGGCAAGTCTAACATTCAAATTGGGAGTTTTTGAATTCTTGAAATTTGCATTTGAAAATACTAGTAATGATGGGAGATTAAAATGTCCATGTAAGAAATGTAGTAACAGATTTTGTCATGATAGAGATGCTATTTATGGACATATGATATGCTTTGGAGTAGACACTGATCCTCGTAATGTGAGATTGGGGTTAGATGGTTATTTAGAGTTTGCTATCCAGAGTTTGCTTCAGATCCTCGTAATGTGAGATTGGGGTTAGATGGTTATTTAGAGTTTGCTATCCAGAGTTTGCTTCAGATCCTCGTAATGTGAGATTGGGGTTAGACACTGATCAACGCTATCCAGAGTTTGCTTCAGATCCTCGTAATGTGAGATTGGGGTTAGATGGTTATTTAGCATACAATTTACTTAAGTAATAGTTTAGCAGACTTCTTTTTTAATAGTCATGATAAAAGGCAAATGGAAATCTTTTTCAATTTACACTTAAGCTGTTAATAGTATTATTGAGATTAATTTAAAAAAAAAATTGATATTACCATAAGACAAGTCCAATTTCAATTTTCCTTTGTTATTTTTAGATACTCAAATTCATCACAGTAGCCAAACAAGTGGTAACAGAGGTGCTGCTCAAGATCTTTCAGGTATATTTTATAAATGAAAGCTTTAAAATTTCCTTTATTTTTTTTAAATAAAAAATTACTATACATTTTATTGAAGTAATTACTTAGCAAATATTTCTTTTTTAAATATTTTCTTAGGTTGTCATTTAGATTTTTAAATTTATGTGTGTGATTATTAATTTTTATTTGTTTATAAAGGCACTTCTATTACATCCAAATGGAAGCGTGGACCAACAAAATTACAATCTATACACAAACAAATTGAGCCTATTCAAGTGGATTTTAATCTCGATGGAGAAGCTATTGGGAAAGGTGGTAAAGCATTGGGACAATATATTGGATACCTTTCACGTGATTCAACAGATAATGCCACTTAATTTTGATGATTGGAGACATGTACCAACCGATGTCAAGCAAGAAATCGAAATTTACTAGAGGTATCGCGAATCCTACAATAAAACTTATTAGAAACTTATATGACATTGCTAATTTGTTTTGATATTTTTGAACTCAATGAGGTTTATTAATTGTTTTATTAAAACATTTTCTAGGAAAAATTCGTTATCAACTCAGGTGTAGAGGCGAGATGGGTTAATGAAAAATTAGCTCATCGTTGGCGAAATCGAAAATCTGCATTAAAGACCAAATATTATGAGTCAAGAAATGATGAAGAGATGATAACCGGTTTAAAAAATGAAGTGGCGAAAATCAATGGGATTAGTCGGTTAAATTTTGGGAATATGAGAAAGGACAAGTAAGAACATATATGTATATTATTTAGTTATTTTTTAGCTTCATACTTTTTAGAAAATGTCAGTATACGTGGTGTTGATGCGCTTTTCCCACGTGCCTCAACAAATGCTTCGAACCTTCCAACAGTGCTTCCACAACTCGAAGCGTGAATGTCTCGAACCTTCCGCTCGTAGCTTCAAACAAGACTCGATCCTTCCGCCGCAATAAGCTCGAGCGTGATTGCCTCCTTCGCCCGGGCCCACTGCCTCTTCTGAATAGCTGATCTCCTGACCGTATTCACGTAAAACCGGTCGGGGTCGCAGGCGTTCTGGCGAAACCCTCCGACGCCAAGTCAAGAATCGGTTTCTTTTTTGGTATCTCCTTAGTGAGGAGACCCGAAAGATGAAAGGGTATTATTTCGCCTCTTTTGGATATGTATGGTGTTTTTGAGAAAGTCGATGAGAGAATTTGAAAAGGAAGAACTCAGATCAAGTTACTGATCCTTTCTCGAATCGAAGTTCCAACCTCTCTTTCGGTTCAATTCTTCCAACCCCTTTGTGAATTGAAATGCCAACATTTGAGAATCAAATTCTTCAACCCCTTCGTGTGTCAAAAATCCAACCCCGTGCTGCTCTCCTTCGCTTCCTTTTATACTCCATTTTTCCCGCTCTTTTCCTTTCCAGCCGTCCACTCCCACGCTAGTGGTATCTCGGTCCTTCCGATGCCAGTGTTCGGCGTAATATTCCCCGAGGATGAGCTACCGTCCCTTAACCCGATTCACGTGGCTGATCACCATGCTCTGCAAGTGCGCAGGAATGATGACGCCTGAGGCACGTGCCGGCCACCGACAACAGAGATCACCACTCCACCACGTGGGACCCCGGTCGACATCAAAAGTGTGCCAGATTCTCGGAAGACGGCCTGGCTTCTGGCCTGGTCTTGCCCACCGTGCTCGTGGCACTCATGAGCGAGGAGAGATGTGCTCTGGCCTCGACCTCGACCAGCCTTGACACGAGGGATCGACCTCGAGCGTGCAAGGAGTGCTTAGCTCTCGACCTCGACCAGCCTTGACCCGAGAGACGACCTCGAGCAGTGCAAGGAGTGCTTAGCTCTCGACCTGACCAGCCTTTGACATCCCGACTCCGCCGAGCTAGGCCAGTCCTCGAGGTCTCTTACTCGAGCCGGAAGGGTTTCGAGGGCCTCGTCTCGATATTTACCCAAACACCAGCCCCCGCTTCTAGTCTTTTGAGCGAGCGAGATAAGACCTGAAACTCAAGAATGATGAGTCGACTCATGCCTTTTACTCTTCCCCATGCTTCCCAAACTGTCTCGCCACTCGAATCATTTCTCATTTAAGACGGACACGTGGTCGATCCCACCACAGATTTGAAATTCGAAGGACGCGACCTAAAAGGTCGTGTCCTCGAAACGCACGCCACCGAAAGGACGCGCCTTCCTCTTTAAAAATCCCCAACTTCTTCATCTGCTCTCTATTTGCTTACTTTTCATTCGAATTCAAAATTCATCCGCTCTCCCTCGCTACCTGGCCTTCTTCTTTCCGCATGCGCGCTTCCGGCCACCCACACTTCCCTTCGTGTTCGTGTACCACTCAATTTTCCATTTCACCACTGCTTCTTCCTCTCGGATCTCGTTAGTCCATACCCTTTAAAATGTCGATCCCCAAAGAACCCCTGTAGGATGTCACCGGAGGACTCTTCCTCTTCTAGCTGAGGCACGCCTCCGAGTATAATCCCCGTGAGGGATTCTAGTCCCGAGAGGGATTACCCGCTACCGAGACCCACCAGCATCGTAGGGTAAGGGCCACCAGAGGTCCGAGCTGGGAATACCCCATTGATTACTTAGAATGTGAAACCACTCAATCTGAGTCGAATGCACTTAGGGAAACTTACCACATTCCCGATAGTGTAATTCGAGGTTGCCGTGCAGGGTGAAATCCCTCACCGTCTCCCACGGGTTTACAACCTTCTACTGGAGTGCTTCAGATGGGGTTAGCCGCCTCCAAACTTTATTTTGGCCGTGTTTTGTCCTGGTTTCGCCTCGCCCTCGGGCAATCGAACCCGAACGCGTGAGGGTCCTTTCCTGACTCTTCGCTTGTGGAAAACGTCACGACCGGATGAGCCCTCGTAGGGAAATCGACACCTCAACCAACCGAGTGTAGCCCAAAGCGATGCCGGTCAGTATTACCTTACCTCCACTCAAGGGTGCAAGCTCCATCATCGATCTCCCTACCTCCGTGGCAACCCGAAGAGCAAATTCTTCTTCGCTGGGAGACTGGGCACGCCAGACTTCAGAATGAGGGAGTCCCTCCAGCTCCATGCAGATTTCGCGATTCCGTGTCATTTATCCGCCTCGTGAATTTTACTTTTGTTTTCCCGCCGTGTTCTGCTTTCATTGTCTCGCTCCGTTGTTTTTGCAGCCTCCGGGTGCTTTTATTCAATCGGGATCGCCTCAAGCACGCAGTGCATCGCTTTTCAAACGCGAGCTCGTGGCAGGACTCGTTGACACCCTGAGCTTTTGTGAGTCCAACTTAATACCAAGCCAAGAGATGATCGCAGGATGCGCGAGATGTCTGCACAGCGCGCTGGGACAATCAAGCTCGCGAGTACCTCAAAAAGACCACGAGCCGAATCGTGTGCTCCACCTCCATCACCGAGCTCGCTTCCTTCTTCCGTCAGGTCGAGCGGCAGAAGTAGGTCCTCCTCGTAGGAGACAAAGGATCGCTGACCCACTCGTCCCCAAACCAAGCAGCAGTGCAGAACAGAGTTAGCCCTACTGCTCCGAGCCTTACCGTAGGGCTTTTGAACGAAGAGTCGACCGACTGTGTTCTCGACGAGATGTAGTCCTGCTCTCCTCAAGTGCCAGGCAAGATCTTCCAACGGGCCTCCTCTCGAAAGCATCGGTATCTCGCGACTGTGCTCAACGAGATTACTCGAGTTCCCGTGAAGAACTCCGAGCAAAGCGTTCGTAGCTCGAGCAGTGCTTGAATGAGCGTATGAGGAGAATCGTAGTCACTGGACGAAAATATAAATTTTGGCAGAAGATGCAAGCAGGCCGACTCAAGCGTCTCCGGCTTGAAAAGCGAGTTGATCGAGATCAAGAACGAGTCAAGCACGCCGAAAGACCTGATACTCGTAAGTCTTGTTACGAGCAACTTTACTGAGGAGAAGTCGCTCGCCTTCGTGAGCAAATCGACACTCAAGGTCCAACTGCACATCGAAGTACAACACCAGGCAGATTCCAGCCACGATCGCTTTATGTATGCTTTGGCAAGGCATACCCGGCCGATATGTCCAAGGTCAAGGGTATGTAGCCGAGTACATGTGCAACCCCGGCTACTTCATCCGAGCCCCAAGCGTGTTGTCGAGAGCCGGAAAATGCGGAGACGAAGCCCAAAGACCCTGCAATCGAATGTTGCAGATGAGAGAAGAAACAAACATGGAGGAAAGTGGGGTCTCGCCAACATTTGCAGGAGATGTACCCCAACCTCTCGTGCAGAGGAGTCTGAGGGAGAGGTACGCAGTTGGCACAAGTCATGGAAGATCTTCGGGAACCGAAAGAGTCCAAGTCGGCGAATAACGCCGACAATGAATATCCTCTCTCCTGAGATCACGGGTGTCACGATCCCACGTGACTTTCGCTTCCTGGATCCGCAATATTCTGGAAAGAGTGACCCATTAGTACACATAGAGCTGGCTCAACGACATGACAGGGTTGTAAGGTCCGTCAAGATCAAAGAGATGCAGGGCCTTCCCGCTCACTCTCGAGGGAAGGGCGAGAGAATGGTACCGCAGACTCTCACCGGGAAGCATTTCGAGTTTCAACAGATGTGCAGTGGAGTTCGCAGAACAATTTCGAGGCGCAGTGACCCCCGAGGATGACATGATGGAGTCACGAGTGAGGCGAAAGAAGGAGAGATCCTCCGGAGTTTATCAAAAGATACCATAGATCGGCCCTAGATCTTGTAAGTGCTCAACCATCCCCAAGCTCTAAGGGATTAAAAGAAGGTGTTCTGATTGGGAGACCATGGTATAACTCACGTGAGTCCATCGATCCGCTCATATTCTGATGCGTATGAGCAGTGAAACCGGATATGGAAATCAAGAGGAAAAGGTCGCAAAACCGAGGAATTAGCAGGACCGTGAGCTGCATCGGCTGGCTCATCCGCATCTGACGAGAAGTCAAGAGGCCGTGGACGACAACTCCCGAGGAGAATTTCCTGAAGTCCCCTTATATTATAAAATGCTAATGTAAGATTTCGTCCCAAGACGGGATATGTAAAAGTACAAATGTATGTAAGAATGAGAAAACATTCATAATGTAAGCTCAAAACGAAGACCGTAGTAAGAAGAACTCCTCAGACGAAGTCCCAAAGCCTAACTCATTAGGCGTGATTATGCCAAGCTCCAAGTTATTTGAAAACCCGAGTGAGTAATATCTCAAGCTCGGTCAATTAAAAGGCTCGAGCGTAAGAAGAACTCCTTGGCCGAAGTCCCAAAGCCTAACTCATTAGAGTGATTTGCCAAGCTCCAAGTTAATTGAAAACCGGAGCTGGAGTAATATCTCAAGCTCGGTCAATTAAAAGGCTCGAGCGTAAGAAGAACTCCTCAAGACGAAGTCCCAAAGCCTAACTCATTGAAGTGATCGTGCCAAGCTCCAAGTTAATCGAAAACCGAGATGGAGTAATATCCAAGCTCGGGTCAATTAAAAGGCTCGAGCGTAAGAAGAACTCCTCAAGACGAAGTCCCAAAGCCTAACTCATTAGGCGTGATCGCGCCAAGCTCCAAGTTAATCGAAAACCGGAGCTGAGTAATATCGAGCTCCGGTCAATTAAAAGACTCGAGCGTAAGAAGAACTCCTCGCCGTAAATCCCAACCGGATGGCGCCATGCTCGGGTCAATCGCAGCCCGAGCAGGAGTATCAACAAGCCTCGGGTCAATTGCAGCCCGCGTAAGTCAAGAAGAACTCCTCGGCATGAAGTCCCAAAGCCTAACTCATTAGGCGTGATCGTGCCAAGCTCCCAGTTATTTGAAAACCAGAGCAGTGAGTATTATCTCAAGACCCTGGTCGATTAAAAGGCTCGAGCAGGTAAGAAGAACTCCTGGCCGAAGTCCCAAAGCCTAACTCATTAAGCGGATCGTGCCAAGCTCAAGTTATTTGAAAACCAGAGCAGGAGTAGAAATTCGTAAGACGCTCCGGCCAATTAAAAGGCTCGAGCAGAGAAGTGAAGAAGAACTCCTCAGATGAAGTCCCAAAGCCTAACTCATTAGAGCGGATCGCGCCAAGCTTCAAGTTATTTGAAAACCAGAGCAGGAGTATTATTTCAAGACCTCTGGTCGATTAAAGGCTCGAGCGTAAGAAGAACTCCTGGCCGAAGTCCCAAAGCCTAACTCATTAGGCGTGATCGTGCCAAGCTCCAAGTTATGTGAAACCGGAGCAGGAGTGTTATCGAGCTCCTGGTCGATTAAAAGGCTCGAGGAGAAGAAGAGCTCCTAGCATGAAGTCCCAAAGCCTAACTCATTAGGCGGGATTCTGCCAAGCTCCGAGTTATTTGAAACCGGAGCAGGAGTGTCCTCGTGAAGACCCTGGTCGATTAAAAGGCTCGAGGAGAAGAAGAGCTCCTAGCATGAAGTCCCAAAGCCTAACTCATTAGAGCGGACTGTGCCAAGCTCCAAGTTATTTGAAACCGAGCAGTGAGTGTCCTCGTAAAGAGCTCTGGTCAATTAAAGGCTCGAGCGTAAGAAGAACTCCTCGCCGAAGTCCCAGAGCCTAACTCATTAGGCGGATGGTGCCAAGCTCCAAGTTATTCGAAAACCGGAGCAGGAGTGTCATCGTAAACTCCGGTCAATTAAAAGGTTCAGGAGAAGAAGAGCTCCATCAGATGAAGTCCCAAAGCCTAAATCATTAGGGCGGATCTGTGCCAAGCTCCAGTCATTCAAGACCGCAGCAGGAGTAACATGATGAGTAAGCTCGGGTCAATTACAGTCTCGAGCAGGAGTTCAAAAGAACCCCTTATCCAAAAGTCCCTAGGCCTAAGTTCGAGGCGGACGTTGTCTAGCAAGAGCCAAATGCAGTGCTCGAGCAAGTCAAATGAGCTCGCAAAATAGACATAAGGCTTTTTAGCCTAAGTCGAGCAAAACTCTACCATGCATTCATAAATGAAAACAGGATGTCCAACATTAGAAAATTTTTACTCAGCAAGCACATTCAAAGTTAATTCAACGTAGAAGACAAGAATGCGTGTACACTAGCAATCAATAGAATTGTTCAAAACATGTATCTTTTATTTCATGCGAAACGATTACATATGTAAAAAAAAAAAAAAAGAAAAAAGAGTCAAAGTCATTCAAGAATAAGCAGGGGAAGAGCAAAGATCAGCAGTAGGAACATCATCGCAGCAGCAGGAGCACCAAGCAGGAGGGCAGGAGGAAGGACACCAGCAGGAGCTTCAAGCAGGAGGAAGGGCACCAGCAGGAGCTTCAGCAGGAGGGCAGTGGAAGAAGAGGGAGCCGTCTCCGACAACACCTCGAGCTCTGATGAGTAGCTTCGGGTTGCTCATGTACTCTGGCCACATACCCTTCAACCTCGACATGTCTGGCTTGGTATGCCTCGCCAAAAGCATACATAAGGCGTCAGAACTGAGTCCTGCCTCAGTAGTACTCAGGCAAGTCGGACCTTCAGAGTGTCAATTTGCTCCTCAAGACGAGCAGCTTCTCCTCCACGAGCTGCTCAGTAATAAGACTTCGAGTATCCGTGTCTTTTCGAGCGTGCTTCACTCATTCTTGATCTCGACCAACTCCTTTTCAAGCCCGAGACCTTCGAGCTCTGCCACTGCCTTCTCTCGCAAAATTTATATTTTCGCCCAAGCAGCTTCGATTCTCCTCCTTCGCTCATTCAAAGCCTCGCTCCAAGCTCGAACCTTGCTCTGAGTTCTTCTCGGGAACTCGGAGTAATCTCATCGAGCTCGGTCGCAGATACCAATGCTCGAGAGGAGAGTCACCGAAGATATCGCGACAGCATTGAGGAGAACAGGACTCTATCTCATCCAGAATCTGTCGGTCGCCTCTTCATTAAAAGCCCTCCGTAAGGCTCTGAACTACCGGGCCGACTGCTCCTCGCACACCGGGTTCTGGGACGAGCTGGTCAATCAGCCCTTTGTCTCCTACGAGGAGGACCTCGCTCGCACGCCGACCGCCGAGCCAAAGGAGCGTAAGCTCGAGTCGATGGAGGCGGAGCACCCGATCTCTGCCGTGGTCTTTTCGAGGTACTCGCAGCCTTCAGCTGTCCCCACGCTACTGCAACATCTCGCAGATCCCGCCACCATCTCTTCGCTGGTATTAAGTCGACTCCAAAGCTCCGAGGTGTCAAGAACTCCCTACACGAGCTCGCGTTGCAAGAGCAGCACGCACACGTGCTCAAGTCGACTCACCAATCGAATAAGAAGCACCCGTGAGACCGCAAAAACAACCGGATCAAGACAATGAAAATAGTACACGAGCAGTGAAAACTAAAAGTAAAATTCACAAGGCGTATAAATGACCTGAATGCGAAATGCCGCGGACCGGAGGGACTCCTCGCCACGGCGCAGCGTGCCCCCGCCTCCCCAACGAAGAAGAATTTGCTCTTCCAATGCCACCGGAGGTGGGAGATCAGCTGATGGGCTTCTACCCTTCAGCCGGAGGTAGGTAATACCAACCAAAGATCCTTCGGCTACACTTCACCGGTCGAGGTGTCGATTTTCCTACCAAGGGCTCATCCAGTCGCAGATGCTTCCACAAAACGAAGAGTCCTGAAAGGACCCTCCACCCATTCGGGTTCAGCTGCCCAGGGCCGATCGAAACCCGCATAAAACCCTGCTAAAATAAGGTCGAGAGGCACCTAACCCCCATCCGAAGCACTCCAAGTAAGGTCAGAAACCCACGGGGACTACCGGGATTTCACCGCCTCGGCAACCTCGTAATTACACCATCTGGAATGTGGTAAGTTTCCTAAGTCCTGCTCAACTCCGATCGAGTGGTTTCACATTCTAAGTAATCAACGGGTATTCCCCACGCCGCACCTCCGGCCGGCCCTCACCTCCGATGCGTACTGGGTCTCACCACTGGCAATTCCAATTCGCAGAGGAAGAAACAGAGTGGTGAAATGGAAAATTGAGTGGTACCGAACACAAAGTGAAGTGCTGGTAATGGCCGTCACCGATGTAAGAAGAAGACCCAGTAAGCGCGGAGAGCGTATGAATTTTGAATTCGAATGAAAAGTAAGCAACAGAGGGAACAGTGAAGAAGTCAGGATTTTTAAAGAGGAAGACGCTGTCCTTTCGAAAGTGGCTACAGCAGTGCTTCGAGGGACACAACCTTTAGGTCGCTGTCCCTTCTGGATTTCAAATACGCCACGGATCAACCCACGTGTCCCGCCTTAAATGAGAAATGATTCGAGTGGCGCATACCGGACAAGACCCGACCTGTGGCAACCCGACCCGCTTTCTCGTAATCCCGCGCACCTTTCGATGTCTCGACAAGGGTCCCATACGCGGAGTGGTGACATCGTTGTCTGCGGCCAAGACGCGCCTCCAAGCGCCATCATTCCTCGCAGACTTACCCGACATGGTGATCCGCCACGTGAATCGAGTTAAGGGACGTACCGCCATCCTTGGGAATATTCCACCGAACCCTACCGTCAAGGACCTAGATATCACTAGCGTGGAGTGGACATACTGGAAAGGAAAAGAGCGGAAAATGGAGTATAAAAGGAAACGAAGGAGAACGCTATATGGGTCAAGAATTTGATTCTCGAGCGGTTGGCATTTCTAATTCACAAAGCGGTCGGAAGAATCGAACCCGAAAGAGAGGTTGAACTTCGATTCGTAAAGGATCCAGAATTTGACATGTGTTCTTCCTTTTCAAATTTCTCTCATCCGACTTTCTAAAAACACCATACATATCCAAAAAGGGGCGATATAATACCCTTTCATCTTTCCTGCCTCCTCACTAGCGGAGATACCAAAAAGAGAAACTCGACATCGACTGAAGCGTCGGAGATTTTCGCCGACACGCCCGACGACCTCGACCCGGCTCGTGAGTACAAGTCCGGAGATCACCGCTCAAGAAGACAATGAACAGACGGTGGGCAATCCCGCCGAGCTTATCGCGAGCGTAAGGATCGAGGTATCGTTTAAAACCGCGAGCGTAAGGTTCGCATATTCTTGCTCGAAGCTGCGTGAGGCACCGCTGGAAGGTTCAAGCACCGCTGAGGCACGTGGAAAACCGCATTAAATGTTTGGTAACATCGACATGCCCCTCAGAAATATCGGACAGCCCTCAAGCCCTTCCACCGAGTAAGAGACCTCGAGGACGACCTTAGCTCGAGCAGTGTCGTGATGTCAAAGCAATCAAGGCCGGAGCTCCTCGCCCGCCGAGGTCGCCTTCGTGTCAAAGCCGATCAAGGTCAGAGCTCCTTCCCCGCCGAGGTCGCCCTCGTGTCAAAGCCGGTCAAGGTCGAGAGCTCCTTGCCCGCCGAGGTCATCCTTCGTGTCAAAGCCGGTCAAGGTCGAGAGTCTGGCACATCTCTCCCGCCGCAGAGTGCCACGAGCACAACCGGCAAGACCCACCCATGGAAACCCGACCTGCTTTCTCGTAATCCCGCACACTTTTGATGTCTCGACTGTGGTCCCACATGGCGGAGTGGTGATATCGTTGTTCTGCGGCTGCAAGACGCGCCTCCAAGCGCCATCATTCCTCGCGCACTTGCCCGACATGGTGATCCGCCACGTGAATCCAAGTTAAGGGACGACCGCCATCCCTGTGGAATATTCCGCCAAACCCGGTCAGCCGAGCGACTCGTGTACCACTAGCTGGGAGTGGACGACTGGAAAGGAAAAAGTGGAAAATGGAGTATAAAAGGAAACGAAGGAGAACCAGACAGGGTTGGATTTTTCGAGACACAAAGGGTCAAGAATTTGATTCTCAAGGGTTGGCATTTCTAATTCACAAAGCGGGTCGAAGAATCGAACCCGAAAGAGAGGTTCGAACTTCCGATTCGTAAAGGATCCAGAACTTGACATGTGTTCTTCCTTTTCAAATTTCTCTCATCCGACTTTCTAAAAACACCATACATATCCAAAGCGAGGGCGCCCGTCTGGGATCGAGACAAAAGCCCGATTTCCTAATACATCAAGACACACAACACAACGACTGAGGGAAACACCAAGAGGAGTAAGTCCAAAGAATCTGTGACTCGAGAGAAGTGGCCAACGAGGCCCGTAATGCGGAGATCCAGAAAGGATGGATCGAATGGAAAACAGATCGAACTACGACCTCCCCGTATAAGAATTCGTGGAAGGACGAGAAAAGCATGCAACGATGTCCCGAGTCCAACCGAGGGAATGCTCATGTTCGGAAAATGCGAGATGAAGCCCAAAGACCCTGCAATCGAATATTGCAATGAGAGAAGAAACAAACATGGAGGAAATGGGGTCTCGCCAACATTCGTAGGAGATGCCCCAACCTCTCGTAGCGAGGAGTCGGAGGAGAGGTACGCAGTTGGCACAAGTCGTGGAAGATCTTCTGGGAACCGAAAGAGTCCAAGTCGGCGAATAACGCCGGACAATGAATCTCCTCTCCTGAGATCACGGGTGTCACGATCCCACGTGACTTTCGCTTCCCAACGGATCGGTGCCACGCTGGGTCAATCGCAGCCCAAGCAGAGTAGAAATTCGTAAGACGCTGGTCAATTGCATGCCCGAGCTGAATAGAAAATCGAAGACGCTCGGTCAATTAAAGGCTCTAGCAGGTAGAAGAGCTCCTAGCATGAAGTCCCAAAGCCTAACTCATTAGAGCGATGCTGCCAAGCTTCAGTTATTTGAAAACCGAGAGCGTGAGTCTCATCGAAGACCCCGGTCAATTAAAGGCTCGAGCGTAAGAAGAACTCTCGGCCGAAGTCCCAAAGCCTAACTCATTAGAGTGACTGCGCAAGCTCCAAGTTATTTGAAAACCGAGAGCGTGAGTGTCATCGAGCTTCGGTCGATTAAAAGGCTCGAGGAGAAGAAGAGCTCCACTCAAGCATGAAGTCCCAAAGCCTAAATCATTAGGCGTGATTTGGCAAGCTCTCAGGTCATTCGATGACCGTGAGCAGAGTAATACGAGTAAGAAGCTCTGGTCAATTACAGCCCAAGCCGGAGTTCAAAGGAACCCCTTGTCCAAAAGTCCCTAGGCCTAAGTTCGAGGTGGACGTTGTCTCAGCAAGAGCCAAATGCAGCTCGAGCAAGTCAAATGAGCTCATAAAATGTACATAAGGCTTTTTAGCCTAAGTCGAAGCAAAACTCTACCATTCATTCATAAATGAAAATAGGATGTCCAACACTTAGAAAATTTTTACTCAAGAAGCACATTCAAAGTTAATTCAACGTAGAAGACAAGAATGTGTGTACACTAGCAATCAATAGAATTGTTCAAAACATGTATCTTTTATTTCATGTGAAACGATTACATATGTAAAAAAAAAAAAAAAAAAAAAAGAAAAAGAGTCCAAGTCATTCAAAGAACAAGCAGGGGAAGAGCAAGATCGCAGCTAGGAACATCATCAGCAGCAGCAGGAGCACCAGCAGGAGGGGCAGGAGGAAGGACATCAGCAGGAGCTTCAGCAGGAGGAAGGACACCAGCAGGAGCTTCAGCAGGAGGGGCACTGGAAGAGGAGGGAGCCGGCTCTCTGACAACACCTTGGGGCTTGGATGAAGTAGCTTCGGGGTTGCTCATGTACTCGGCTACATACCCTTCAACCTTAGACATATCGGCTCCGGGGTATGCCTTGCCAAAAGCATACATAAGGCAGTCAGAATGGATTCTCGCCTCAGTTGTACTCAGTGGCAAGTCGGACCTTCAGAGTGTCAATTTGCTCCTCAAGACGAGCAGCTTTCTCCTCCACGAGTCGCTCAGAATAAGACTTCGAGTATCCGTGTCTTTCCGAGCAGTGTTTCACTGCTCTCGATCTCGACCAACTCCTTTTCAAGCCTGCAGACCTTCAAGCTCTGCCACTGCCTTCTCTCGCAAAATTTATATTTTCGTCCGACAGCCTTCCGATTCTCCTTCCGCTCATTCAAAGCCTCGCCTCCAAGCTCGAACCTTGCTCTGAGTTCTTCCCTGAACTCAGAGTAATCTCATCGAGCCCGGTCGCAGATACCAATGCTCGAGAGGAGAGTCACTGAAGATACCGCAGTCACTGAGGAGAATGCAGACTCTATCTCATCCAGAAACCCGCTCGGCCGCCTCTTCATTAAAGGCCTCATGGTAAGGCTCTGAACTGCCGGACGACTCGCTCCTCGTGACACCGCCGGTTCGGGGACGAGCTGGGTCAACGCCCTTGTCTCCTACGAGGAGGACCTCGCTCGCACGCCGACCGACGAGCCAAGAAGGAGCGTAAGCTCGAGCCGATGGAGGTGGAGCACCCGATCTCGGCCGTGGTCTTTTGAGGTACTTGCAGCCTTCAGCTTGTCCCCACGCTACTGCGGAACATCTCGCAGATCCTACCGACTCATCTCTCCGAGGTGTCAACGAGTCCCCGCACGAGCTCAGGCTTGAAAGAGCAACCGCACACGTGCTCAGCTCGATCCCCAATCGAATGAAGCACCCCACGAGACCGCAAAAGCAACCAGAGCAAGACAATGAAACATGTACACGAGCAGAAAACTAAAAGTAAAATTCACAAGGCAGTATAAATGACCTGAATGCGAAATGCCATGGACCTGAGGGACTCCTCGCCACGGTGCAGCAGCGCCCCGCCTCCCCAACGGTAAGAATTTGCTCTTCCAGCTGCCACCGTAGGTAGGAGATCAGCTGATGGGCTTCTACCCTTCAGCCGGAGGTAAGGTAATACCAACCAAAGATCCTTCGAGCTACACTTCACCGGTAGAGGTGTCTCGATTTTCCTACCAAGGGCTCATCCAGTCGCAGTTGCTTCCACAAAACGAAGAGTCCGGAAAGGACCCTCCACCCATTCGGTTCAGCTGCCTGCAGGCCGATTTAAACCCGTACAAAACCCTACCAAAATAAGGTCGGAGAGGCACCTTAACCCCCATCCGAAGCACTCCAAGTAAGGTCAGAAACCCACGTGGGACTACCGGGATTTCACCGCCCGCAACCTCGTAATTACACTATCTGAACGCGGTAAGTTTCCTAAGTCTGCTCAACTCCGATCGAGTGGTTTCACATTCTAAGTAATCAACGGGTATTCCCCACGCCTGCACCTCCGGCCGGCCTCACTCTCCGATGCTACCGGGTCTCACCAGTGCAATTCCTCCTGGACTAGAATCCCTCACGAGGATTATACTCTGAGGTCAGGCCTCACTGTAAGAGGAAGAGTCCTCCTGGACATCCTACTGGTCACTGGGATCCGACATTTTTAAAGCGGTATGGACTAACAAGATGCAGAGGAAGAAACAGAGTGGTGAAATGGAAAATTGAGTGGTACCGAACACAAAGTGGAAGTGTGGGTTGCTAAGCCGCCTGATGTAAAGCAGAAGACCTAGTAAGCGGAGAGCAGTATGAATTTTGAATTCGAATGAAAAGTAAGCAACAGAGGGAACAGCAAGAAGTTGGGATTTTTAAAGAGGAAGACGCTGCTCTTTCGAAGTGGCGTACAGTAGGCTTCGAGGACACAACCTTTAGGTCGCGTCCCTTCGAATTTCAAATATGCTACTGGATCAACCCACGTGTCCCGCCTTAAATGAGAAATGATTCGAGTGGCGCATACCGGAAGCATGGGAAGAGTAAAAGGTCGCGATTCGACCCTCATTCTGAAGTTTCCAATCTTATCTCGCTCACTCAAAAGACTAGAAACCTGGGACCGGTGTTTGGGTAAACATCGATGCAGCCCTCGAAGAATATCGACAGCCCCTCGAGCCCTTCCACCGAGTAAGAGACCTCGAGGACGACCTAGCTCGAGCGTAGGTCGGATGTCAAAGCAATCAAGGTCGAGCTCCTTGCCCGCTCGAGGTCGCCCTTCGTGTCAAAGCCGATCAAGGTCGAGAGCTCTCGCTCGCCGAGGTCGCCCCTCGTGTCAAAGCCGGTCAAGGTCGAGAGCTCCTTGCTCGCTCGAGGTCATCCTTCGTGTCAAAGCCGGTCAAGGTCGAGAGCCGGCACATCTCTCCTCGCCGCAGAGTGCCACGAGCACACTGGGCAAGACCGACCCAGTGAAACCCGACCCGCTTTCTCGTAATCCCGCACACTTTTTGATGTCTCGACTGTGGTCCCACATGGTGGAGTGGTGATGCTCGTTGTCGGTGGCCGGCACGTGCCTCCAAGGCGCCATCATTCCTCGCAGCACTTGCCCGACATGGTGATCCGCCACGTGAATCGGGTTAGGGACGACTGCTCATCCCAGTGGAATATTCCGCCAAACCCGGTCGTCGGAGGATCCGGTACTACTAGCGTGGAGTGGGCACTGGAAAGGAAAATAATGGAAAAATGGAGTATAAAAGGAAACGAAGGAGAACAGCACAGGGTTGGATTTTTGAGACACAAAGGGTCAAGAATTTGATTCTCAAGGGTTGGCATTTCTAATTCACAAAGGGTTGGAAGAATTGAACCCGAAAGAGAGGTTGGAACTTCGATTCGGAAAGGATCCAGTAATTTGATACAGTGTTCTTCCTTTTCAAATTTCTCTCATCCGACTTTCTCTAAAAACACCATACATATCCAAAAGGGGAGGGCGAAATAATACCCTTTCATCTTTCCGGCCTCCCTCACTAAGGAGATACCAAAAAGAGAAACCCGACATCGACTTGAGCGTCGGAGTTCGGCGACCTCGACCGGTTTTCCGTGAATACAGTCCGGAGATCACTGTTCGGAAGAAGACAGCGGAACTGGACGAAGGAGGCAATCCTGCTCGAGCTTATTGCGAGCAGAAGGATCGAGGTACTGTTTGAAACTGCGAACAGAAGGTTCAGACATTCTTGCTCGAGTTGTGGAGGCACTGTTGGAAGGTTCGAAGCACTGTTGAGGCACGTGGGAAAAATTGCATCAACACGTGGAAGTTAACTTTTTCATTTTTATTACAGCAACGTTCTGCAACAAGTAAAGTTAACCGTTCAAAACTGAAGACCAACCACACTGCTGGGACAAAAAGCTTTGCTAGAATTTGAGATGAATTAGTTAATTGATCATTTTACCTTACCTTTTATTACATATTTTCTTTGTAATTACATTAATATTGATGCGTTTGTATATTTGCAGCAATCAAATGACCCAGAAGGAAAAGAACCAGACATGATCACTATGTTTACAGTTACTCACACAAAAAAAAATGGCCAGCCTGTTGATTTGAACTCGAGAGAGGCAATTGTAAGTAAGACATTTATATAATACTTATGCATGCAATTTTAAGTGCTTTTTGTTTTTATTTTTGTTATGAACTTATAGCACTACAATTTTAAGTACTATTGTAATTTCTATGATTGATAAATAATTTATTTTAGGAATCATTGATATATATTACCCAATTAATAGTCTACTCATATTTATACGAGACATCTACTGAAACCACCTAGATTAAGTTCTACATGGCATATTCTAGATTTCTACTCTTACAAGTATTTGAGGGATAACTGATCCACCCATAAACTAATGAGGGAAATACTTATCTCAACCCAATTTTTAATTAGGAGAGGAATGCAAACAGTCTCAAAATGGACTTAAAATTTGTGGTATTTGCTTATTTTGACATGTGTGAAAAGATATCTTATATTATAATTTTAATTTTTTTAGTTCATTGTGTATTTCATTATAATTTTTTTTTGGTCTTTTTTTCTTTCTTCAGAACCAAATGAATGAGCTTGTGCACGAGCAACCCAATACATCAAAATATCAAATCTTTAATCAAGTTGTAGGTGAGCATACAAAATCTACTCTCATTTATGGTCATGGGATTCGTACAGTAGATGTCTTTGGAACAAAATCTTTTCGAAATGAGAATTTGAAAATGTTAGAGAAAGAGCAAAGTCGTAGGCAAGCTGCAGAAAATGAACTTAAGAATATGCAGGAAGAGATGAATGCAGTGAAATCAACTCTTGCAAAAGTTTTGAAATATGTTCGAGCGCAAAATGAGGCAAATGCAGTTGAAATTTTTGATAGTTGATGTCTTATGATTTTTGAAATTTTGACAATTATTAGCCATGTTTACAATTTTCAGTAGTTCTTTATTGGATGGTAATAATATTAATATTTGATAACATTTTTTTATGAATTAGTATAAAATACAATTTTAAAATAGTTACTATTGTTACTGAACCATGCATTTGTTAACAAATTTTATGCTTTAATTTTCTCAAAATCATATTATTTATGGTCAATTACTTTACAAATTATAAATGTAGCAATAAAATTAATTGTCCCTATAAGATTAATTGGTGAAAGATTTAATATAAAAATGTCACTTTTTGAATTGGAGACTAAAATAATTTCACTGTTCACATTATTAGTTCTTGAATAAATTGCTATAGAATTTACTAATTTAGATATATAATGGTTGATTTAATGTCACTAATATATTCATTGAGACAAAATTATACGTTACTATTGAGATTGTATTGATTGAATTAATTGTCACTAATTTTTCAATAACAACATATTCAAGTGTCATATTTAATTTGTTAATGATTGAATAAATTGTCACTAACTGGATCTATAATGACACATTTCATTGTCAATAATGATCATCAATGACTAATTTAATTGTCTTTATTTATATAAATAGTGATACATTAATAGTCACTAGTATCAATATAGTGACACATTAATAGCCACTAATATAAAAATAGTAACAAAATTATATGTCCAAAAATATAATTATAGTGACAGATTTTTATTTTGTCCCTACTTGTTGTCAATTTATATTTGTCACTATAAGGTGTGTATTAGTGACACATAATATTTGTGACTATTTATTAATTGTCACTATATATTTTAGTGACGGTGGCAAATGCGACACATAAATAACGACATATAATCTGTCACTAAATTTATTTAGTGACAAATTTTGTATATATAAAAACAATTTTTTTTCATCACAATAGACCTTTTTTTTTGTAGTGTTGTCTTCTTTATTAAGTGGTTGCATCTAGATTCTTCGATGATAATTTTCTCTTTAATTTTTTCCTCCCTTCTTTTCTGGCATATTTCAGTACATTCTGCTTTTAACCTTTATTTGATATCTTCTATTTTCTAACCTTTCAGACCTAAGATGGATCTAAGTAAAAGATTTGTCGTAGGGACTCAGGCTAGTTATAAAATGTCTTGGTTTAGAATCTTAACTATAGCGGGAACTTAGATTGAAAGCCATTTGACAGAATGTTATTTATCTATCACTACTAGAAAAATGGCCTTTAGTGATACTAAAATAGTATCACTAATTACTTTTAGTGACACTTATTAATAGTGTCGGTGATCTGGGAGTCAGAAAAATATTGACACTTAAATGTGGTGTCAGGGATTATTATTACTATAGTATTACAGATTTTATGACACCATAGTGATATAAATTACTAATAATTATTACGTGTCAAAAATTTGAACTCAATATTTTTTAATACTGACACTTGACACTATAGTATTACTGAACTCAATATTTTTTAATATTTTTTATATTAAAAATCTGAACTCACTATAGTATTATAGCCTTAATATTTTTTAAAATCTGAAAAAATCAATTCTATACATTAGATTTTAAAAAATAATTATAAAAATTATAACAATAGCAAATCCTGAACTCAAACATTTCATTAAGTACAGAAGCCCTAGCCTAATAACATCACTCACACTCACACACTCATAGATCATCATGGTCCCTCAATCTCAGTAGTTGATCTGATCTCACTACAATCTCCCGCCTCCGATCGATGTTCATCAACATCAAATCTAGGGATTTCCTCCTTAACCGCCACCACCGCCATGTCATCCAAGATCAATCATCATCACTACCACCACCAGGAGAACAAAACCAACGGCTAGATCTTTGCTCAGCCCTGTCCCCATCTCGCCGACTTCCGCGCCCGCAACGGCACCAAATCATTCCGAGCCATCCAGGACTGCCTACCACGTCTAATACCTCGCGATTGTCAAGGCAGAAGAAATTCAAGTAGTCTTGTGGCATATATTTGTTTTCGAGTCTAGCTTCCACCAGAGCCTTGTAAATTGTTTCATACATCATTTGCATTGAGTTATGCTGCAGCAAACATAAAAAAAAAAAGACTAGGTGAAAACTAGTATCTAAATGACATCAAATGTACCTGAGCATGCCAAGCATAGCGAATTACTGATTCGGTCTAAAAGAACTGGTGTTTGATCAAAGAATCCTTAAGAACTCAAAAAGAAATGCTGAAGCAATTCATGGCTTCATGCTAGCTACGACTATAATCTAGAATAGGCAAAACAATGAAACAGTACCTATAAGGGTGCATTGTGAAGATATCTCCTCTCATAAAAACTAGTCACTTGGTCAGCCACAACCCACATAATGGCCTGGCCTGGTGGGATCCTCATGAGATGGGGCAGGAGTCCTCTCCACAAGGCAAGAGTCCTCTCCACATGCCTTTGTACTTTAACTCACCCCTACCTCGGCTCTGTGCCATCAGCCTTGTCTTAACAACATCAAAGGGCGGTGCATACTGCTGAAAATTAAAATTTTCCAGCACCAGTACTGTA
Organism: Murraya koenigii; assembly: GCA_025617385.1. Taxonomy (NCBI): domain Eukaryota; kingdom Viridiplantae; phylum Streptophyta; class Magnoliopsida; order Sapindales; family Rutaceae; genus Murraya; species Murraya koenigii. The sequence continues at coordinate 19,959,198 of CM046815.1, forward strand.
ACTTTGAAAAATCATAACAATTCATGCTTTAAGAATTTTTGAACATGAAACATATCAGCTTAAAGCTTAGGAAATCTAGTTTAAAACAATATAATTAGTTTCACATGAGTCTAGGTAAATCAAATGATATTAAGTGTAATATCCACACTGCTCTAGCATCTCAGGATTACTAACAACATCATCAAAATACTAAGGAAAAGCGGCACGAAACAAACCTTGATCCTTGTACCTGTCGTACAACTGACTCATCTCGATGTAGTTTGAATTGGTCAACCCAATCGCATTCAAAATCAGGTAAATGAATAAAACGAATAAAGAAGAAAAATAAAATTGTCCGTAAGAAGGCACCAACGATTGTGCTAGAATAAAAGAGTCATTATGAGAAAAAAAAGGTAAAAATGAAAGGAGTCGCTATAAGGGTAAGAAACAAATCCAGTTAATTGTTAACCAAAAGGTGGATATGCACGTAACAAAGCTAGATTTACAAGCAATGATATGGTCCAATTTAACAGTTGGTAGCTACCTTATAACGATTACTCCAGCCTTATTATTTTCGTTTAAAATGCAAAACATAGCACTACCACGCTTCAGTTTTACAAACACTTGCTTTGCTTCCTTTCTCCAGCATCCTTCTACTTCAATTTCTTTCTGAATAGGAAGTGTGTAACCATCCATTCTTCTCCACTGTTGTATCCAGAGTTCTGCAGCCGCCATAAAGAATAAATAGTCCACTTGACAGCTTGATCCTTTCCGTATGTTGACTCCATTATCGGCTTAATTGAAGCAAAGTTGTTGTCCATTCTTTTGAGCCACTACGCTTCACTGCAAGAAAGTATTTTATCTTATCGCTGTCATCTGAGAGTATACAAGAAGTTCAAAACTCCGTAAATGTTGCAAAATAATTTGAGTCTACCTTGCTGGTTTGTGCATAATGCTTTCCATTCACAAGCCGTTGATCGATAATGTAAACATCATCCTCGCGATAAATTTATTAGATGAAGTAGAGAGAATGAAGCATCACAAGTTCAAAAAGAAAGAACAAAAGGTACAAAACCGACATGAAAATAAAGAAGTTAACTAACAAATTAAAACCACGTGTCTGTAAACTCAAAATCTCGAAACCTAAAATACAATAATAAGCAAAAGCATATTACTTATAGAAATAGAATCTCAAGTAATGTCGCTACTCACTAGATCGAGAGGTCTCTAGGATAGTAGGTCCGTGGCACAAATGCTCAATTAAGTTCATCATTATATAAATGAGTACCGATATAGCTTCGCTTCGCCCCATCTCACGTGCACGGCAATCGGCCGGATGATGATGGTGTTCTTAGCTAATCTATAATTACCAAACAAACCAATGTAAAAGCAAATAAGATTACGACAAGACCGACTAATTATTTAAAAGTGGTTTTTGGTTTGAAGGATGAAATAATTGGCAAAAGTCACGCAACCGCACAGAGGGAATAAATTAATTAACACTTGATTTCTTATATAATCAAATTGCAGGCGATTAATATCTAATTCAAATAGTGTCATAATACTTCATTTCGTGACCATAAATTGCGAGCAATTAACACTTGATTTCTTATATAATCAACTCATGCATTCAAATTCGTAAAATTATTATCGATTATACAAATGGACAAAAATAAAGGGAAGAAGACAATTGACTTACATCGAATTAGACCAAAACGACGACGGATCCAGTAATTGATGAACATGATTTTGGGTGTAATCCATTTTCTCTCGGTCGTTGGACAAGTTATAAAGCCGGGTTGAATCGAACGATTTGACTCTGTGGCAGCGATGGGTTTCGTCTTCGACCAACGCTTTTCCCGTAAGTTTTTGTGAGAATTATAACATTATTATTCGCTAAGTTCGGACTATGGCAGCCGACGACGGGGTAGAGAGAGCCGATGGCCGGATATGGAGAGACCCACGGTGAGAGAGAGAGAGACCTGACGGAGGCGACGAAGAGCCTGGAGTTGCAAGCGAGGGCAAGGCAGAGGAAGGAGCGAGGGCGGATATGCGGCTGGAGAGGGTGTCGCATTTGGCCTGGAGATCAAAGGTCTGGATGGAGGCAGCGGAGGAGGAGATAGAGTAGTGGAGGTAGAAGAGTAGTGGAGGCATAACAGGGAGGTAGCGAGGGCGAAGAAGAGATTGGAGGGAAAAGGGAGGAAGGAGGTGGATTCGGTGAGGAGGATGAAGAGGAAGAGGAAGAGGAAGAGGACGAGCGCGGACTGGAGGGAGGCGAAGCGGTGGACGGGGGAAAGCATTGAGAGATGGGTGAGAGTTAGAGAGATCGAACATTTAGGTTTTTTTTATCTTTTTGTTATTATATTTTTGTTTTTAAAATCTTTAAAACGAACAAATTAAGTTAATTCAACATGGCTCGATGGTCTCCGTCTCAAATGTTAAAGTTTTAAACTCTAGAAGTCTCAGGTTCGAGTTGGAACTAAAACAATTATTAATGAATTTTTTTTTATCTCTGATACTTTAGTGTCAGTGATTATTGATGTTTAATTTACTAAAACACTAATATCAATAACCTCTAATACCTACTTATTAATAGGTACATTTGTTCACAGTTACTGATACTCTTTGGTAAATGTCAGTAAACTAAGTGTCAGTAAATGTCATTTTTCTAGTAGTGTGTGATAATGAGGCATATAGTATTTATTTCTATCTAAAGTATTTTTTGGAATAAGCATCTGTTTGCACTGTACAGCTGACAATTTTTTTTTTTTCAGCTGGTAGCTTGGTTGAAGACTGAATTCGGTGCTGCAGTCTCCATATGAAAGCTATCCTTTTTTTTAGTATATTACAAGCCATCTTATTACATAAATAATGAACTAACAGCTTCGATGTTTTATTTGTTTCTTTTTCTTTCCAACTATCATTAGACGTAAATATCTTTTTCTTTCCAGCTAGCATTAAACGTAAAACTGTCTCATTCAATGGTTAGAATTCATTTTGCTTAATAGCAAGTATAATTGGCCTCGTAAAACTTGTGGAACCTAATTTAGCCATTCTATTGCAGGAAGGACTTGAAAGCACAGTAAGAAAGCTATATATTGTGGTAAATATCTCAATTCCTTCATCCCCATAATTGTTTAGATATCTTTATGTTTGTTTATGGTCATGTAGCAAAATCTTTCGGTGGGTTTGTACATTTGTTGTCGTTTTTGTTGATGCAGTTTTTCCCGCGTGCCTTCAAACAGTGCCTCGAACCTTCTGCTCGCGACAAGCTCGAGCTCGAGCAGGATTGCCTCCTTCGTCTTATTCCACTATCTTTTCCAGAACGGAGATCTTCCGGACCTGTACTCACAGAAAATCGGGTCAGGGGTAGCCGGGCGTGTTTCGGCGAAAAACCCTCCGACGCTCAAGTCAGTAATCGGGTTGTTCTTTTTGATATCTCCCTTAGTGAGAGGGACCGGAAAGATGAAAGGGATATTTTTCGCCCTCCCTTTTTGAATGAATATGTAGTTATTCAGAGGATCAATGTAAGGAAAGTCCGAATAAGAAGAACCTGTATAAGCTTTCGGAACCCTTGTGAATGAATTTTTCCAACCCTTGTAATGTACCCGTTTGTTTCCTTTTATACTCCATTTTTCCCGCTCTTTCTCTCCAAGAACATCAATTCCTGCGTCAGTGGTGTCTGGGTCCCTCTGACAGCCGGGATTGGCGTAATATTCCCCAGGGATATACGGCTGTCCCCTTAACCCGGTTCACGTGGCCAGATCACCATGTCGGGCATGTGACCTAGAAATGATGACTCTGTGGGGGCATGTGCTGGCCATCGACAATAGTACCACCACCATACCATGTGGGGTCCTAATCAAACATTAAAAGGTGTTCCAGGATTATGAGAAAACGGGTCGGGCTGCCCTGGGCCGGGTCCTGTCCAGTTGTGCTCGGGGACTTACCATCTGCGAGCAGGAAAGGAGTGCTCGGTTCTCGACCCTGACCAGCTTTGACCGGGAGAGACGACCTCGAGCATGCAAGAGAGCTCGAGGCTCGGATAGCTCTGAATTCCTCGACCTTGACTAGCTTTGACCGGGAGAGACGACCTCGAGCATGCAAGAGAGCTCGGAGCTCGGATGGCTCTGAATTCCTCGACCTTGACTAGCTTTGACGTCTAATGAGGTCGTCTTTGTGCCAGTGGTCGGGACTTATGCTCGAGCTAGGCTGTCCTCGAGAAGACCTACCCGATATTACCCAAACAGTTTTCATCCTAAACTGGTGGTTCTTATATTTCGTTATTTTATTCTTTGTCATCAAATATGTTTCTAAGTAAATCGATCATATGTGCTTCAAATTTCAACCTTCTGATTAATGTTAACAACTAAAAAAATGTCTTGTAAGGTACACAGTGAAGGAAATATATATATATATATATATATATTCCCTTTCTTTCTTTCTTTCTTTCTTTTTGGCTTACTGTCAGGGATGGGAAGGTTCAGTCTATATATATTTCTTTTTTAATTATAGCCCAATTTTGGTCATTTGAGATGAAGAGAAGCTAGCAGCATTTGATGTTGCTTTGATTTTTTTTTTTTTTTTTTTGGTCGTAGTGCAATAACCTTTTGTTTTGTACTTTTGAAGGTTTCTATATACAAAAATTGGAAAACGTGACCACACATCACATTTGAAGTAATCAGGCCCGGACTATTGATTAAAAGTTCCAATTTTTTGTCAAACAAGTCTCCCTCTATTTTTATTTGGTTGCTGATGTTCTTTCTTATGCCGCAGCCAACACTTCTTTTCTTTCAAAAAGGAGAAAAGGTGGCTGAATTAGTTGGTGCTCACGCTCCATCCTTGGGGACAACTATGAAACAACTTTACAAGTAATTCTTTATTTGTCTTAATTACATTATAGTTTCTCTCTTATGCTACAGCCAACACTTCTTTTCATGTTTGTGAACAAATACATGTGCTGCTCTTCGGTAAACCAGAGTAGTTGGCATAGTTTCTTTTTTATCTAAACAATTTAGAGAAATTCTTTATTGGAAAAAAAAAAAAAGTGCACTATTGCATGACTCGTTTTCCCCGAACCAGGGTATTCCAGTCCTTGAGGGGCTGCAACCTGCAAACAGATTATGGTAGATTTGATTAAGTTGAAGGTATTGACTGTCTTCGGTGGAAGAAATTGAGTGCTATTATTACTGCTTTCTTTTCAGGAAGGATTGAATGAAGATAAGTCTTATGGCAAAGGAAGAGAGAAATCTAGGAAATGATGATGATATGCTTTTTTGTTATGTTCACTTTATTTTCCAGTGTTAAGAGGATGCTGTGTACAGTGGTATTGTGATTTGTCCGTAAATGATCTGTTTATACAAGTACTGAATTCTTTGGGTTGATGTTTCTCTTTGAAGCAAAACATCAATGCTATATAAGAACTTGATGGTGCATGACTGCATGGTTTGCTAATGGGCCTCGTGAGTGTTTGTCAAATAGGAGCAAAAACATAGAGCCCTGTAAGGATTAAACATATGGTCGTGAAAGAACTGTTGTTAAAAGTAGGGTACACTTAGGTTGGGTTAGATCGTATTTATTAAAAGAGTGGTGATATTTGATTTTTTTTTTTATCTTATTAATTTTTATTTTTAATTAATTTTACTTATTTTCAAATTTATTCTTATGAAAAATTTTAAAAAAATAAAATTTTTCCCTTTCTTATCTGCATTCGCGCTGTTATCTTCATTTTCTTTTTCATTACCATGAATTAGAATTGTAAAACTTAATATTTTTGGTAAAATTGCTCACTTATACATTGTTTTCTAAACATTAATTTATTCATGTGAATATTTTACTTTTTAATGAGATTATTTAAATTTAATTAGATGATTATAGTAATTTTAACTATCCACACACAAAATTAAGAAGAATTTAACTTCTTTTTTTTTTTAAAGAAAGAACTTCAACTTAGCACAATTTAAATGTAAGGCAACTTAGAAATTAAAACAATGGCATTGGTCAGTTTTGTATTTTTAATCTTATCTTGTTGACTTTAGATCGTGGGTTGTGATTTTAGAATATATTGGTTTTGGTTTTATTATAATTGTCAAATCTTATTTCTATAGATTTAAATATTTTGTAATTTTAATTTGATTATTTGATTTTTTATTTAAATTAAAGATATTGTGTTTTGTAATTATATTTCTTAGTGCAATGGCGAATTGGTGATGATGGTTGGTGGAAGGGATGGTGGTGATGTTTGAGAGAGAAAACAAATTATAACAAAAATAATAATTTGTTTATAAAGATAATTTGAGAAATAATTGAGATAAATTTAAAAGTGGAGGGTGGTGAGATAAAATAAGGGGGCCATACCCCACTCTTGATAAATTTAACCCAATTTGCTATTAATTGGGTTAGAGAAAAATTAATCTAACCCAATCTAATAAATAATTTTAATTTAAACAATTTTGACATTTAAATCATCGAATTGGAATCATGTTGATGAAAATGAAAAATAAAAAATAAAAAAATCAAATACAAAAGTTAAAAGAAAAATGATTTGTTATTTAAAATCAAATTGAAATAAGAAAAACACATTAATTCTTCATATCTGTTGTACTCATCATTTATCAATAAATAGCATGACATAAGTATTTGAATATTTATGAACTTAGTTTAAATGAAAATTTGAATTTGATTTCTAAATTTGAGTCTAGAGCATTCAATCAATATTATGTTTAACTGAGAGAAATTGAAAAGATCCTCTTTCATAAAATAATGAAAAGTATTTAATATTACATTTAGCCATTTAAGATTTAAAAGTTGACATTAATTTTGTTATGATTTTTATTACTCATGGGTTGAATTGGGTTTTATAGGTTGATATTAATACATCTATCCTAACTTAATCATTAATTAGATTAGAGAAAAATTGATCCAACCAATCTATTAATCTATTATAACCCAATCAACCCATTCAAATTTAATTGACTTAAGTTGGATTTAATTAATTCCATTGAGTTGGGTTGAGTTTGTCCAAAGGGACATATATGGTAAAGGTGATGCAAGACTCGGTTTTGATCTCGCAATTGTTGTGCGGAAGCGCAGGTTGAGCAAATTACCAATTGATAGTAAGTGTGACTTCTAGAGAAATTTAAATGTGGTGTAAACAATTTCAAAGAAAATTGACACAATAGTTTACGTGGTTCGGCGTAAAGCCTACATCCACGGGTAAAGACTGGAAAATAATTTTACTAACAAATGAGAATTTATAAATTGGGAAAAACTCACAAAAACTCAATGCCCCAATACACCCAAATGAATTATCCTAACACTCAAGTGGAAGCTCTCTCAACTCTCTCAATTGTTTCACTTGCAATTGCTCTCAATTGTGGGATACCTTAACAAATGAAGAACAATAGCTATTTATAGGAATGCATGGTAGCACTATTTCACCAAACCTTTAAAATTGTCAAAGTTTGTTTGGTGATTACCTAATTTTTAGCCAAACTTTGAACAATTTGGCTTTGAACAATTTTGGCCAAACTTTGAACAATTTCGGCCAAACTTTGAACATGTGCTTTGATTTGAATTTTTCAACAATTCTCCACCTCGGTGAAGATTTATCCAAATCTGAGCTGACTACCAACGAACCATCATTCCCAAAGTGTCTGCATCTTTGTGACTACCTACGTACCTAAAATTTGTGATTAAGCCAACCATAGTTCAAAATATTACTGAACTTCCTTGCATATAAAATGATCCTTCAATCTCTACCTTTCTCACTGTTTTAAACTTTCAGGATATTGATCAAGTTTAGACAATGCTCAAACTTGATCGTTGTCACCACCTTGGTCAACATATCTCATGGATTCTCTCGCAGCCTTGATTTTCTCAAGAAGAATCTTCCCTCATCAATAATTTCCCACACAAAGTGAAATCGTAAGTCAATATGCTTCAGACGCGCATGATAAACTTGATTCTTTGCTAAGTGAATAGCACTTTGACCGTCACAATACAAGTTAACATGCTCTCGGATCAATCCCAAGTTTCCAAGCAAGCCTTGTAACCAAACGACCTCTTTAATAGCCTCCGTGAATTGCCATATACTCGACCTCTGTGGTTGACATTGCAATCGTAGATCGTAGTGTAGACTTCCAACTAATTGGCCCTCTAGCAAGAATAAATACATATCCAGTAGTTGATCGTCGTTTGTCTATATCACCGGCATAATCAGAATCGACGTACCCAATCACACCTTGACCAAGTGTGTCATTTCGTTCAAACAGTAAACCAACATCAATGGTTTTCTGAATGTATCGTAGAATCCATTTCACAACTTGCCAATGTCCTTTACCAGGATTATGCATATATCTGCTCACCATGCTAACTGCTTGTGAAATGTCAGGCCTTGTACACACCATTGCATACATCAAGCTACCAACTGTATTTGAATACAGAACTTGTAACATGTATTCTTATTCCTCATCAGTTGAAGGAGATAATTGTGCAGAAAGCTTAAAATGAGAAGCCAATGGGGTACTTACAGGTTTTATCTGATTATTCATGCCAAACTGTTGTAATACCTTCTTCAAATATTGCTTCTGAGATAAGCTGACTTTACCACGAGCTCTATCTTTGCATATCTCCATGCTAAGAATCTTCTTAGCTTCACCTAGATCTTTCATCTCAAATTCTTGATTGAGTTGAGTTTTCAACTTCTCAATCTCATCTTTTTTCTTAGATGCTATTAGCATATCATCGACATATAAGAGTAAATATATGAAAGATCCTTCTTGCAGCTTGTGAAAATACACACAATGATCAAATTTAGTTCTTGTGTACCTTTGTCCTTTCATAAACCGATCAAATCGCTTATACCACTGCCTTGGAGATTGTTTCAATCCATAAAGCGACTTTGTCAGCTTGCAAACCCAATTTTCTTTTCCAGCAACTCTAAATCCATCTGGCTAAGTCATGTAGATTTCCTCTTCCAAATCACCATGTAAGAACGCAGTTTTCACATCAAGTTGAACTAGCTCAAGATCATATTGCGCAACAATGGCTAGCAAAATCCGAATAGACGAATGTTTCACAACTGGAGAAAATACCTCATTGTAGTCTATTCCTTCTTTCTGAGCGTAACCCTTCGCTACCAATCTAGCCTTGTATCGAATTTTATCCTTACGAGGAAATCCGTCCTGTTTTTGCATATACCCATTTCCACCCAATTGCCTTTTTGTCGTTAGGCAGTGTAACTAACTCCTAAGTTCCTTTTTTTTGAAAAGACTGCATTTCTTCATCCATTGCTTTCTTCCATTGTACATTTTAAGGACTACTTACTGCTTCTCTGTAAGTGGAAGGAACATCACCATCTACAATTGGAAGTGCATAGGCCACCATATCAACAAAGCGAGCAGGTCTACGAATCTCTCTTTGTGGCCTTCTATATGCAATTGAATCTTGTTGCTCTAAAGGTTCCTGAGTCAGAACCTCCTCTTCATCTTCGGTTGATTGAGAATCATCTACCTCTTCAACACTAGTTGGATCATCTTTAACCTTCTCAAGCTCCACTTGTTGCGGAGTACTACTGGTGTTGCCATCTTTTTGTGAATCTTTTTGTTTTAACATGACTAATTCATCAAAAATCACATCCCTGTTGAAAATGATCTTCTTAGTATCTTGACAACATAAACGATATCCTTTTACTCCACCAATTATCCCCATGAACAATGTTTTCTTCACTCTTGGGTCTAACTTAGATTCCTTTACATGATAATAAGCAGTGGAACCAAAGATGAGATGACCCGCCCCATATCCAGAGGCGACCTATCTTAAGAAATTGAACTTAAATATTAAAATCATCTTATTAATGAGAATTCTATCGAAATTTTGGCAGAACCTCCCCTAAACATATAACATTCCCAAACCTGCAATTATGACACAAGCACTCTCAAATCGTTTATTAGACACCAAACTACATCAACCCAATCTCATCCAGTAATATATTCAACAATACACACATTTGATAATTCATATATCACATTCCTAGTATAAATCCAAAACATGATAATTATACATTAACCAAAAGAAAATAATTATTCTATATCCTCAAACAACCTCAGTGGCCCAAATGACTCCAACTATGTACAGCTGCTGGGTTAACTGTTGTACCTGTAATCTCCTGGGGAGGGATAAATATAATAAAATAGAATGAGTATAAAACTTAGTGAGCTCAGTGAGTGGATAGTAATTTTTAAAATATAAAATAATTACAAAAATAAGTGCATCACTTGTATAATTACTTTTCTCAAACATATATTTTTTCATGTAAAAACTTCTTTCATTTCAATCATATTTTAAACATAAACATATTTTCATACTGCCACAAAATCAAGAAAAACATCTCATATTAAAATATCATCTCATATTGAAATATCATCTCGTGCTGAAATATCAAATACTAAGTAAAACAAATATCCTTAAACAAATACCCAGGGGATAATCTAGTCACATCCGGATCTCAACAGACGATGATGTACTCTCTGAGTACCATCATGCCCGGAGCTACACGAATAGACGAAAGGACGTACCATCTCATGCTTATCAGCATAACTCATACCTCGAATCTCAACAGACGTGCTATGATGCGCCATCTTGCGACATCGTGTCCGGACCATCCGATCCCATATCTTAATATGCATACATATGCCCCTAAAGGGCGAAAACGCCCAAACACACGGCCCAAAGCCTCTATGTGTGTTCAGACGGGCCCCAAAGGCCTACTATCTCATCTCATCTGAAGGGAACAGGTATTTGCTTAAAACTTAAAAACATGATTGAAATCATTATATATAAACAATTTAAATCATGCTTTAAATCATACTCGAAATCAAAATATCTCACGCCTAAAATCCATCATAGACTCTTTAAATCATGTTCAAAATCCATATGTATAAACATTCTAAATCATGCTCGAAGACCATATGTAAACACTTTAAATTATTCTAGAAATCAACATATAACTACTTTGAATCATGCTCAAAAGCAATGTATACACATTTTAAATCATACACAGGATCAATCATATACTCTTAAAATCATGCTCGAAATCCACATAAAAGCACTTTAAATCATGTTCGGAAATCAATCATCTCTTTTACCATTTTAAAATCGATACGGAGCATAAATAAATAAATATAATTTTAACGAAATATTTATACAGATTAAACATTTATTTCAGAGAACCATTAAATGAAAACGATTTAAATATTCATTTCACGAACAAGCTTTACTGTATAAAAACAAATAATTTTAATATATTCCACTCACAGCAACAATTTTACACTCAGCTATCACCCAAGTCCGCAGGTAGATTCTCGTCTGCAGATCCACCTATTTTACAGAAATGACATAATTACTTTCCATAATTATAATTCGAACTAATCCCATAAAATAAATATTCGTCTTAACTTTAAAACTCTCAATTTTCTCGGCTAACCGTATTAATCCCGTATTCGTAATTTACTAATATAATCCGAAATTATACTACCCTCAATTTCATAATTTACTGATTTACCCTCAACATCATAAAATTACCAATTTATCCTCAATTCAAATTACAAAAATATCCTCAAAGCTGAAAATTACGAAATTACCCTCAGTACGCGAAATAACCAAAATGCCCCTACGGTCAACGTTGACCAAAATTCACCCAACGGCGATGGGGAAACTCGGGCTAGACACTTCTCGTCGAGAAGAGTCCAACGGTGTCGGTGGTGTCCTCCCACGGGCGGCGGCGAAGCCGGATCGAGCATGTGAAGCCGCGTCACTTAGGGTGGTCGATCGGCGGCAAAACAGCCTCCTCGATGCCGGTGGCTGGTCGGGAATGAAAGAGGGCAAGGCGGAGAAAAAAACCCAAGTGGTGGCGGCGTTCTCGATATTTCTGGGCGGCGGGGATGGCAGGGGAATGTTCTCTGTCTCGTAAGCTTCGATTTGATACCAAGCTTGTCCGGTGGGGTGGTCGGAATAGGGAGTTACGGCCGGGTCCAACTCGCAGGTCTGGGTCGGGTCAAACAGGTCAGCCACTCTCTTTCACGATTTTTGCTCCAATTCTTAATTTTATAAACACCCACAAAATATCAACTAGACCCCCTCATGATTTATCACATAAACTCCCTCTTAATTTATCACATAAACCCCTTCTTAAATTAATTATTTACATAAATTAGTAAAGCAAATGCATATATCACAAAAGACATGTAAAGTATCATAATCAGTAGCAGGTTTATCAGTCCACATTTCCATAGGTGTTTTGCCCCCAATTGCAGCTGATGGCAAACAATTAATCAGATGGCACGCATATACAACAACCTCAGCCCAAAATTCCTTACCCAATCCAGTATTGGACAACATATACCGAACTTTCTCCAGTATAGTTCGGTTCATGCGCTCTGCCACCCCATTCTGTTGTGGTGTACCTTGAATATTGAAGTGTTGCACAATGCCCTCATCTCGGTATACTTGTAAAAATGGATCATTCTTGTACTCACCACCATTATCTGAGTGAAGTCTTTGAACCTTTCGACTAGTCTGAGTCTCGACCATCTTCTTCCATTTAAGAAATATACTCAAAACTTCATTTTTGTTCTTCATCAAATACACCCATACTTTTCTTGAATAATCATCAACAAAAGTAACAAAATAGTGCATATCTCCCAAAGAAGTTACTCTAGTAGGTACCCACACATCACTGTGAACATAGTCCAGAATCCCTTTTGTATCATGAATTGCTGAACCAAACTTTACTCTTGTTTGCTTTCCCAGAACACAATGTTTACAAAATTCCAATTTGCACGAATTTGCACCTTTCAATAAGCCTTGCTTAACCAAAGTCTGCAAAGCTTTTTCACCAGCATGTCCCAAACACATATGCCACAATTTGGTTGCCTCTGAATCTGCATTCTTTCTCGAAACTGTTGATGCTGTTCCAATAACTGTACTCCCTTAGAAATGGTACAAGTTATTCCTTCTTGTGCCCTTCATCATTGTCAGTGCACCAGTTACTACCTTCAAGAATCCATCTCTCATAGTGATTGTAAGCCCTTTGGATTCTAGGACTCCTAATGAGATGAGATTTTTCTTTAAGCTTGGTACATAGCGAACTTCTGTCAAGACTTGGATTGAGCCATCATGATTCTTCAATTGGATTGAACCTATTCCCATGGTTTTACAAGCATTGTCATTGCCCATAAAAACAACTCCACTATCTAGCTCCTTGAAGCTGGAAAACCAGCCCTTATTAGGACACATATGATAAGTACAACCCGAATCCAAAATCCACTCATCTAATTGACATGTCAACATCATGCCAACTAGACTAAATTCTGATTCCTCATCATGCTCGGCTACACATGCATCAGAAATAGCCTTGCCCTTTTGTAACTTAGGACAATTCTTTTTCCAATGCCCTTTCTCGCGACAAAAAGCAAATTCATCTTTGGCAGGCCTACCTTTAGATTTGCCCTTTTTCCGTGTTTGCGGTTTTGTGAACGACCTCTTCGTCGTCAATACTTCGCAACTCGTATCTCCGTGATCCTTTTTATCTTTCTTTCCGGTCTCGACGATTATACAGTGCACTACATACAGCATCAAATGTGACACTGTCCTTCCCATGAAGCAAAGTGGTAGTGAGATGGTCATATTCATTAGAAAGCGAATTCAACAGCAACAATACCTTATCTTCATCTTCAAATTTCTCATCCAAATTTAGCAAATCCGCTAATATTTTATTGAATGAGTTCACATGGTCATTCATCGACATACCAGGTGCATACGTGAATCGATAGAGTTTCTTTTTCATATAAAGCCTATTTTCAAGGCTTTTCTTCATATATTTTTCTTTTAGTGTCTTCCACAATTTTTTTGCTGATGTCTCCCTCATGACAGAGTACTTCTGATCTTTAGCCAGACATAGGAAAATAGTACCACATGCCTGTCTATTGATTTTTGTCCACTCTTTGTCATCCATATTTTCAGGCTTTTCTTCTAGAGCGAAATCCAGCTCTTGCTGACATAAGACATCCAACACCTCACATTGCCACATACCAAAATTATTGGTACCATTAAATTTCTCCACTTCAAACTTTGCATTAGTCACAGTAGTCCTTGCTGACAAAGACGACGACAACGCTTCTGCCATCTTTCTCAACCTCAAATAATTAGTGCCTTCAATAACTATTCATGGGCTGTAACCATGGGCTCGAGGCCTTTTGAAAAGAATATGATGTTAGAATTTGTAGTGGTAGATGAAGCCAGCCCATACCAAGCGATGCTAGGGAGGCCGTTCATGAGGATCAGCCAGTCTGTGCTATCCACTCACTACTTGGCCCTAAAGTGTCGAGTGAATGGGGCTGTGGGGGTTGTAAAAGGCAGCCAGAGGGTGGCAAGGAGTTGCTATGCTGTGGCAGCCAAAGAAACCATGCAGATAACCTCGTTGGACTCGAGAGGTGAGTCAAGGAGTGGAAGGCAGGAGCCGGCTGAGGAACTGGAGGAGGTTGAGGTGAGAGCCGACGACCCTGAGAAGAAAATCCGGATCGGCTCGGGCATTAGCGAGCAGTTAAAAGAAAAGCTGGTAGAGTGTTTCCGAGCACACGCGGATGTATTCGCATGGACGCATGAGGATATGCCTGGGATTGACCCAGAAGTGGCGTGTCACAGGCTGGCAATACGGAAAGATGCTAAGCCAGTAAGGCAGAAGAGGAGATGCGTCAACCAAGAGAGATATGAGGCCATCAACTGCAAGGTGGAGAAGCTGCTGAAAGCGGGATTCATAAGGGAGGTCTCCTACCCCAAATGGGTCTCGAACGTGGTGCTGGTAAATAAGGCAAGTGGGAAATGAAGAATGTGCATGGACTTCACAGATGTGAACAAAGCTTACCCTAAAGATAGCTTCCGTTGCCGAAGATAGACCAACTAGTGGACTCCACGGCGGGGCACGGGTTGCGTAGTTTTATGGATGCATTCTTAGGTTATAACCAGATTCTCATGCACCGATCAGACGAGGAATGCACAACCTTCATCACCAATCAGGGACTGTACTGCTACAAGGTCATGCCCTTCGGCCTGAAGAATGCGAGGGCAACATACCAGAGGCTGGTGAACAGGGTCTTCAAGCCATTGATTAATTGAACGATGGAGGTGTACGTGGATGACATGATCACTAAGTCGAAAGATGCGAAGGAGCATGTAAGGCATTTAGAGGAGACCTTTGCACTCTTAAGAAAGTATCGGATGAAACTAAACCCAGAGAAGTGTGCCTTTGGGGTTGGTTCGGGAAAATTCTTAGGCTTCATGGTCAGTCACAGAGGGATTGAGGCCAATCCGGAAAAGATAAGAGCAGTGGTAAAAATGAAGTACCCCTGTAGCCTCAAGGAGATACAAAGTCTTATCGGCAAATTGGCATCCCTCAACAGGTTCGTATCTCGAGCCACGGATAAATGTTGAGTCTTCTTCCAGGAAATGAAGAAAGGCAGGAAGACAAAGTGGACGCCAGAATGCGAAGCGGCGTTCTAACAGTTGAAAGAATACTTGTTGAAAGCTCCGTTACTGTCTACACCTCGAGCAGGGGAGGTATTGTTTCTATTCTTAGTTGTGTCCCAATGGGCAACGAGTTCGGTTCTGGTAAGGGAGGAATCAAGGGTGCAGTACCCCATTTATTATACGAGCAGAGCTTTGCTGGAAGCTGAAACTCGATATCTGCCGATGGAGAAATGGGCACTAGCCCTGGTAACAACAGCCCAAAAGCTGAGGCCTTATTTTTAGGCGCATTCGGTAGCAGTTCTAACAAACCAGCCGCTCAGGCAAACTCTACACAAGCCAGAGACCTCCGAAGGTTGGTGAAATGGTCGGTGGAGCTCAGTGAATTCGACATTAGCTACCAACCCTGAACAGCCATAAAAGCTCAGTCTATAGCTGATTTCGTGGTCGAATGTATAGAAAGAAATGGAGAGATGGAGAGCGAGCATCCACCAGACTCCTCGGCCCCAACCAATGGCTGGACAGTCACGGTCGATGGGTCATGTGGGGACCAAGGAATAGGAGCAGGAATTGTACTTCTCAGTCCTGAAGGGGTAGAAATGCAATATGCTGTGAAGCTGAAGTTTGAAGTCACCAACAATCAGGCTGAGTACGAGGCTGTAATTGCGGGGTTGAAGCTCGCCTTAGTAGTAAAGGCAAAAGAGGTGAAGCTTCAGACAGACTCACAACTAGTGGCAAACCATCTCAACGAAAGCTTCCAAACGAAAGGCGAGAAGATGGAGGGTGAAGAATTTTCGAGCTGATATGATAGCTCGCATGGCTGCTACCTCCGACCCCAAAATACCAAGGTCCATCTCGTTAGAAGTTAAGACCTGCTCGAGCCTCGAGCAGGAAGACGAGGTATTGGGTTTATCGTCGAGCAGCAGCTGGATGAAACCAATTGTTTCTTACCTCAAGGAAGGGATGGTGCTGGCCGATAAGAAGCAAGCAAGGAAGTTGAAGTGTAAAGCGGTCAGGTACACTCTCATTGACGGGGTCTTGTATAGACGGGGATACACCCTCCCCTTGCTGTAGTGTTTAGACTAGGAGGAGGCTGATTATGTCCTCCGAGAGATACACGAAGGAATTTACAGGAATCATTCTGGTGCGAGGTCCTTGGCTTTCAAGGCCTTGAGGCAGGAATACTTTTGGCCCCGCATGCATGAAGATGCTCAAGAGAAGACTAGAAGCTGCAAGAGCTGACAGAGTTTTGCCAATTACCTGACTCAGCCTCTAGAGAACCTTACAGTGATGAACTCACCATGGCCGTTTACTCAATGGGGAATTGACTTGATCGGGCCACTGCCGAAGGGGAAGGCATCTGCCACCCACGCTATAGTGGCAATCGATTATTTCACCAAATGGTTCGAAGTGGGTGCCTTGAGCAGTATCACAGAAGGTAAAACCACTGACTTCATTTGGAAAAACGTGATTTGCAGGTATAGGATTCCTCATGCATTGGTCACAGACAATGGGAGATAGTTTGACAACGGCAAGTTCAGAGACTTCTGCCAAAACTTGGGAATAGAGCTAAAGTTTTGCTCTCCATCACACCCGCAAGCCAATGGACAAGTGGAAGCCGTGAACAAGACCATAAAACATCTCCTGAAAACCAGACTTGGCGAGCAAAAGGGAGCCTACGTGGACGAGCTGCCTGGCGTCTTGTGGGCTTATAGAACCACACGCAAAACGACCACAGGAGAGACCCCATTCTCCTTGGCATTTGGGCATGAAGCAGTTGTTCATGCTGAAATAGGAATGGGGACGCACCGAACGAAGCACTTCAATGAGGAGAAAAACAACGAGCAGATGTGTGCAGGTTTGGACTTGATGGAAGAGAAGAGGGAAAGGGTCGCTGCTAAGATCGCAGAATACCAGCAGAAAGTTGCTCGTTATTACAACCGAAATGTGCACATCTGCTGGTTCCAAGTGGGGGATTGGGTACTCAAAAGAGTCAATCAGAACACGAAGGACCCGAGGCAAGGTTTATTAGGGCTGAATTGGAAAGGACCTTATCGAGTCACTCAAATAGCCGGACCAGGAGCATACCGGCTAACCCATCCGGATGGACGAGAAGTCAAGAGGCCATGGAACGCACAACTCTTGATGAAATACTTCCAATAAGTTTCCTTGTGTGGTAAGGGTTAATGTAAAATTCCTTCCCAAAATGGGGATGTGTAAAAACTTGAACGTGTGTAAGAGTAAGAAAAACATTTGTAATATTAATTCAAGTTAAAGCCAAGAAGCTCATGAAGAACACAAAGGCCAGAAGTCCCAACGCCTAGCGTTAGGCGGGACGGTACCAAGCGTGGCCAATTGCAGGCCCGAGTAGCAGAAACTCATGAAAAACGCTAAGGCCAGAAGTCCCAAAGCCTAAGCCTTAAGCAGGACGGTGCCAAGCATGGCCAATTGCAGGCCCAAGCAGAAGAAGCTCATGAAGACAACTCAAAGGCTAGAAGTCCCAAAGCCTAGCGTTAGGCTGGACGGTGCCAAGTGTGGCCAATTGCAGGCCCGAGCAAAAGAAGCTCATGAAGAACGCTAAGGCCAAAAGTCCCAAAGCCTAAGCCTTAGGCGGGACGGTGCCAAGCGTGGCCAATTGCAGGCCCGAGCAGAAGATGCTC
Organism: Murraya koenigii; assembly: GCA_025617385.1. Taxonomy (NCBI): domain Eukaryota; kingdom Viridiplantae; phylum Streptophyta; class Magnoliopsida; order Sapindales; family Rutaceae; genus Murraya; species Murraya koenigii. Next base: position 19,977,359 of record CM046815.1, read on the forward strand.
GCGAGGACAACGCTAAGGCTAGAAGTCCCAAAGCCAAACTTTAGGTGGGACGGTGCCAAGCGAGAGCCAATTGTAGGCTCGAGCAAAAAGAGCGCGAGGATATTACACATAATTTAAACATGAACCAAAATCAGGCTCGAAGCGAATGAGCTCGCAAAATAAAAAGCTACAGAGCACGAGCCAAACGTCGGTACAAGTAGACCTACCTCGCGAGACAAGCAGAAGGCTTTTAGCCTAACTCAGTGCAAACCTTTGTCATGAATAAGTTAAATGATGATACAAGCAGTAATAAACTTGGGTATAAAATAAAATAAAAGTCCAACACTTATAATATTCCCACTTAGCGAGCACATGAAGTCAATCCCACACATAAAACGCAAGAATATGCATACGGGTACAGAAACGAGTTGTCTAATATATGCTTTTTATTCATTGAAATGATTACAAGTACAAGGAGTTAAAAAAAATGAAAGAAAAGAGTTCAAGCAGCAAGGGCATCGTCAGCAGCAGCAGGAGGGGCACCATCAGCAGCAACAGCAGGAGCATCTTCAGCAGCAGCAGGGGGAGGAACAACTTCCCTGGGTTCTGTTAGGGGCTCGAAAGGGGAAGCTTCAGACCCTTGGATGGGGACGTCATGAATGCGCATATACTCAGCAACACCCACTTGGACCTTAGACAGGTCGACCTCGGGATGTACCTTGCCCAAAGCATACATGAGACAGTTATAGCTGAAATTCACCCCATCGTACTCGGTTGCGAGTTGGACCTTCAAAGAATCCACATGCCCCTGGAGACGAGAAGTTTCGCCCTCCATGGTCTTCTCAAAGGAGAATCTCTGGGTGTCCAAGTCCTTCTAAGCTTCGAGCAACTTTTCCCGAATGAGGGACAGCTCCCTCTTGAACTGGGTAGCCCTAGAGTCCGACACCGCTGCCTTCTCTGCAAAGGTGGAGTTCTCCTCTTGAAGCCTCGCGTTCTCTTCTTTCAACTGCTCAAGACTCTGCTCCAAGCTCCGAATCTCTGCTCGAAGTTCCTCCTGAGAATCTTGAGTCTTGACCTTAAGCCTGGTCACAACAGCTGAAGTACGGGAGGAGAGGCGCTGGAGAGCACTAAACAGCTCGTCAACATCATGGGACTCCAACCCATCCAGGAATCTGTCGTTCATCTCCCTGGTAAAGTTCCTAAGGTAGGGCTCGGTGCGGCTAGACAGGCCCTGCTCCTGCACACTTTCGGGCCGAGGGCGAGCTGAAGCCACAGTCCTCGGACGCCTGCGAGGAGGACCTTCTTCTGCTCGTTCTACCTCCTGAGCAGAAGGAGAAGTTCGAGCAGGTGGAGGTGGAGCATCTGTATCAGCTCGGGGACTCTTCGAGCTGTTCGCACCTCCGGAGGTCCCTACACGCCTATGCATCATTTCGAGCAGCCCCCTCATGTCTTCCCTGCACGAGCTCACGTTGTCAAGTGCGGTTCTGACGTGTGCTTGAAGCTCTTCCCCAATTCTGTATGAGGCACCCCAAGAAACTGCAAAAACAATCAAGGCAGAATAGTAAGAACAGGTACGAGCAGAAGAACTAAAATAAAAATTCACTGGACAGATAAACAACCTGGAGTGCAAAAATACCGTGCAATCGGAGAGATACCCTCGGCGAGAGGTGCAGCATGCCCCCATTCCCCCCCAACAAAGAAGAATTTGCTCTTCCAGTTGCCACCAGAAGTAGGGAGATCAGTTATGGGCTTTTTACCCTTCAGGCTGGAGGTAAAGTAGTACCAACCAGCATTCTTTATTTCCCCTACAGAGGGTTCACCCAAATTACACCATTTCCACAAAACAAAAAGTCCAGAAAGGACCCTCCACCCATTCGGGTTCAGCTGCCCCGGGGCTAGACGGAATTTGGACAAAACCCGGGCAAAATAAGGCTGGAGAGGTAGCTTGATCCCATTTTTGAAGCACTCCAGGTGAAAGGTAGTATACCCTTGAGGGGGACGGCTGGGAATGTCACCCTTGCCTGGCACCCGTAACTCCACACTATCGGGTATATGGTAGGTGTGCCTAAGCCTATTCAAGTCTAAATGTGTGGTTTCACACCTCATAAGGTCAATGGGGTACCCCCTACCCTCTGACCTTTGGCTGGCCCTCTCCCCTTGATGCGGCTAGGTCTCCGCCGCGGGCAACGCCCCTTCCAGACTAGAATCCCTCACCGGAACTACACTAAGGGGTTCTACTTTGCAAGAAAAGGAAGATTCCTCGGGTGACATCCTACGGGCTTGCTGGGTATCCGAAATTCTTTCCAAAATACAGTCTACCCAATTGGAATTCGAAACCCGGAAGAAGGAAAAACAGAACTGGTGATAAAAGAAAGAAGAAGGGTTTGTACCTGAATACAAAGAAAGGTTTATACGACCGAAAATCGCTTTGACACGGAAGAGAAAGACGAAGAAGCACTTGCAAGAAGATTTTGGGTTTGAGTAAAAATGAGCAATAGGAGGTATAATGAAGAAATCGAGGGTTTTTAAAAGGGGAAGGTGCGTCTCTTCAGCAGACGACATGTAGATCAAGGGACGCGACCATTCGAGTAACGTCTCTTCAAAATTTGAACGCCCGGCCAGGATCCGTCCACATGTCCCGCATTAAATGCGAAATGATGGAAGCGAAAGACAGCTGGAAAACACAGGGAAGTGAAAAAGGCCGAAAAGTCAGCCCATCACTAATAAGTTTCCAGTCTTATCTCGTTTCACTTCAAAGACTAGAAACTAGGGGACTGGTGTTTGGGAAATATCGGGTAGGTCTTCTCGAGGCCATTCCAGCTCGAATAAAACACCTCGGGGTCAATCCAGCTCGAGCAGAAGTCCCGACCGCCGGCATGAAGACGGCCTCACTAGACGTCAAAACTGGTCAAGGTTGAGGAATTCAGAACCGTCCAAGCTCCGACCTCTCTTGCTTGCTCGAGGTCATCAGGCCCTGTCAAGGCTGGACAAGGACAAGGAGCTCGAAGGCTGGTCGAGACCCAAGCTCACCTTTCTGCTCGCTGCAGTCAAGTCCTCGAGCACAACTGGGCCACGCTAGTCATAGAACAAATAGAACGCGAGACCCGGCTCAGGACAGTCCGACCCATTTTCTCATAATTCCGGCACAACTTTCGATGTTTGATCAGGGCCTCACATGGTATGGTGGCGGTACTGTTGCCGATGGCCGGCACATGCCCCCACGATGTCATCATTCCTTGCGCGCATGCCCGATATTATAATCTGGCCATGTGAACCATGCTAACGAGACAGTCGCCATCCCCAGGGAATATTACGCTAATCCCGGCTGTTAGAGGGACCCAGACACCACTGACGCGGGAACGGATGATCTCGGAGAGAAAGGGAAGGAAAAATGGAGAATAAAAGGAAACGGTCAGGTAAATTGCGGGAGTTCCGAAAATTCACACAGGTTCTTCTAATTCTTGCTTCCCTCTACTCTGATTTTTTGGGAATTCCATTATTCAGAAAGGAAAGCAAAAATACCCCTTCCATTCTTCCGATCTCTCTAACTAAGAGTGATACGAAAAGAACAACCCGCTTACTGACTTGAGCGTCGGAGGGTTTTCGCTGGAACAACACCCGGCGACCCTTGACCCTGTTTTCTATAAGTACAGGTCCGGGAGACTTCCGTTCTGGTAAAGATAGAGGAACTGGAATTGGAAGGCAGTCCTGCTCGAGCTCGAGCTAACCGCGAGCAAAAGATTTTTGACACTATTTGAAGGGACGCGGGAAAACAGCATCAACATCTATTTTCACCTGTTCATACGCAGCTGAATATGAACGGATCGAAGGGCTCCGTAGATTATACCATGGCCTTCCCATCCTTCAGTCCTCTCAACGATTGGGGATGATTAAACGTACCAAGATCTAGAACCGATCTGTGGTACCTCTTGACGAACTCACAGAGGGGTTCTCCCTCCCTCTGTCTTACTTCCGACAGCTCCATCATATCATCTTCGGGGGTCACTGTGCCCCGAAACTGCTCTGCAAATTCCCTACACATCTGTTCGAAGCTCAGGTGCTTCCCTGCGGCAGCCTGCGGTACCATTCTCTTGCCCTTCCCTCAAGAGTGAGCGGGAAGGCCCTGCACCTCTGGGCTGTCGACAGACCCTGCACTCCTGTCATGTCGTTGAACCGCTCTATGTGCACCAACGGGTCGCTTTTTCTTAAAAATTTCAAATCCGAAAAGCGGAAGTCACGTGGGATCATGACACCCATGATCTCCGTTGCGAGTGGGGACTCGTTGTCCAGCATTATCCTCCAACTTGGGCTTTTTTCGTTTCCCCGGAGGTCCTCTACAACTTATGCCAACCTACGCACCTCCCCCTCCAGCTCTTCCGAACGGGAGGTTGGGGCTGTATCCTGCAAGTGCTGATGAGACCCTCTTTCCTCCATGTTCGTCTCCTCCCTCACGGCAACATTTGGTGCCCTAGGTCTTTGGGCTTCATCTCCCACATGCTCCCGAATGGGAGTGTTCCCACGGCTGGATTCAAGGACGTCATTGCATGCTTTCCTCTGTCCATCCCTGAGTTCTTGTAATATGGAGGTCAGAGTTTCCATTTGTTTCTCCATCCGATCCATTCTTTCTTGGATCTCTCTATTCTGAGCCTCATTGGCCACTTCCCTCAAGGTCACCGATTCCTCTGGACTCACTCCTCTCCTGCTGTTTCTTCTCATCGTTGCGTTGTGTCTCTTGAACGTGTTGGGAAATCAGGCCTTTTGAACTGATCCCCACCGACAACGCCAAAAATGTTGATGCTGTTTTCTGCGTCCTTTCAAATAGTGTCAAAAATCTTCTACTCGAGGTTAGCTCGAGCTCGATCAGGACTGCCTTCCAATTCCAGTTCCTCTATCTTTACCAGAACGGAAGTCTCCCGGACCTGTACTTACAGAAAACAAGGTCAGAGGTCGCCGGGTGTTGTTCCGGTGAAAACCCTCCGACGCTCAAGTCAGTATTCGGGTTGTTCTTTTCGTATCCCTCTTAGTTAGAGAGACCAGAAGAATGGAAGGGGTATTTTTGCTTTCCTTTTTGAATAATGGAATTCCCGAAAAATCAGAGTAGAGGGAAGCAAGAATCAGAAGAACCTGTGTGAATTTTCGGAACCCCCGTAACTTACCTGTCCGTTTTTTTTTATTCTCCATTTTCCCGCCCTTTCTCTCTAAGATCATCCGTTCCCGTGTCAGTGGTGTCTTGGTCCCTCTAACAGCCGGGATTAGTGTAATATTCCCTGGGGATGCGCGGCTGTCTCGTTAGCATGGTTCACATGGCCAGATCATAATGTCGGGCATGCGCGCAAGGAATGATGACACCGTGAGGGCATGTCGTGCCATCTAGCAATGCATCGCCACTATACCATGTGAGGCCCTGATCAAACATCGAAAGTTGTGCCAGGATTATGAGAAAATGGGTCGGACTGTCCTAAGCCGGGTCTCGAGTTATATTTATCCTATGACTAGCGTGGCTCAGTTGTGCTCGAAGACTTTACTGCAGCAAGCATAAAGGTGAGCTTGGATTTTATGGGTCTTTTTGGCGTCAGTGAGGGAGTAGGCATTAAATGATTTTTCTAGTTGGACACTCGGACCGTAGTTAATTAGAAAAATCATTTAATGCCTACTCCCTCACTGACGCCAAAAAGACCCACACTCGGACCGTAGTTAATTAGAAAAATCATTTAATGCCTATTCCCTCACTGACGCCAAAAAGACCCACACTCGGACCGTAGTTAATTAGAAAAATCATTTAATGCCTACTCACTCACTGACGCCAAAAAGACCCACAAAATCCACCTAACCAAACGAAACAGCTTTTGAGTCTCATTAGGTCTGTTCTGTTATTATCAATCGAATTTCTCTGTTCTTCAGCGTTACAAATCCACAAACCATCTTGCGGCTTGCCTCTAACCTCGCCTCCAAATTCAGGTACCCTTTTGCTCTGCAGTTTCCCAAATTCTTATTTTCTTTATTTTGTTTTCCATCCACTTCTCTCATTTTGTTTATGTTAATTAATTTGATTTTGTAGGTTAATTAACGCACGAAGTAGAAAAAACGAAGGAAGATTTATCTAAAAATAATAATTAATAAATAAAGGAAGAAAGGCAAAAAGGGGGCTGTTTAACTCTTCTATCTTTGTTTTTGTATCAAACTCTGGGCAAGAAAAACACATTTGTTTTCGGATCAAATCCTCGGCACAAGAAACTCACAAAACCATGTTCCGATTTGGCTCTAGCCTCACCTCTAGAGTCAGGTACACTTTCCTTCATACTTTCCCAATATCACATCCTTTATTTGTTTCCACTTCGCTCATTTTGTTTTTTTGGCCAGTTTTATTAATTGTAGGTTGATTAATACCACCAGTACCCAGCCGGTGAGTGTTTTTTTTTGGGGTTTTTTTTTTTGGCGTGTATCATTGATTTCGTTGAATTGACTCTGTATCAGGTTTGTTGTACTTGGACCAGAAACTATGGCGCTGAAGACACAAAAAGAGTTATTGGTTGTGAAACTTCTTTAAAATTTCGTTACAAAATTTTTTGAATCTCCTGCGGATGGGCATGTCATTGCTCATCACAAGTTTAATATATCTGTTTGCAGGCACCAAATATGAGAGTGTTCTTGTCAAAGCCCTGAACGATGAAGCTCTGAAGGCACTTGGAAGAGCTAATCTCACAGACCTAAAACAAGGGTTTAGAATGGCTGCTGAAGCAGTCGTGAGAAACTTGAACAGGCAAGCACGGAAGATCACCACATTTGAAGAAATTGCCCAGGTTCACTTTCTCCCTTTAGACTCTTGCTTAGTTTTAGGCTCCATTACGTATTGTGTTTTCTAAGTTAATAATTTTCACAACATAGCAACGGGAATATAGGTTGTGAATCCGGTGATTGCCAAACGTACAGTTTACAGCTGTTGAACATGAACACCAAATGGAGCTTTAATTTCACTTGTTTACCATGAAGGTTGGAACAAGTGCGGCCAATGGTGACAGAGAGATTGGTGACCTCATAGCCAAGGCTTTTGAGAAAGGTTGGGAAAGTGATCTTATTACTATCTTTGTAAGTTGCTTCTTTAATTCTCCCCCATCTTTACTTTTAATCTGCTGTACCTGTGAACTGTTTCTTTTTGGTGTCTCCCTTTTTGTTGCCTTTGTTTTTGAGTCATTCAGATATCTAGTAATGCCATTTTTTTTCCTTCCTTTGTTTTTGCTTCTCCAAAACCGTTGCAGGATAGGAAAGCTCTCTATAATGAATTAAAGTTTGTTAAGGGAATGAAGCTAGAGTGGGGTCTTAAATCCCCTTACTTCATCAACTATAAGAATAAAAATGAATGTGTAAGAATTTCAATGTGTTCTTGGGTTATTGTGTTATGAGTTTTTTGTTGTACTTTAATGGTATATGTGTTAATTGGGGCAACGTTGTATCATTCTTACTCGGTATTGAAAGATTATTGGTTTCATTGTTTCTAGGTTTTAGACAATGCATTGGTTTTAATCTATGACACGAAAATTTCAAACTCAAATGTTATCAGGCAAGCAAGTTTGCCATGTATAATGCAGGTAAGAGGATTTTTATGCATGAAATGAAAGTTAAAACTATCTTTATTATTATTATTATTGTTGTTGTTGTTATCATGTTCATTTTTATTTTTATTTCCTCAGAGACACAGCTTGTTGATTGTTGCTGAAGATGTTGAAAATGAAGTTCTTGGAGATATTGTGACAGACTTTACTTGTACTACCGAAAAGGTAATGAGAGTTTTCTTTCTTTTTTTTCTTATTGTTTGTGAATTTAGTTTTTCCGATGAACTTATCTAGAATTTTTTGGATAGACTTAATGTTAAAAATACCTATGTTATGTTAAACGTGTTGATTTCTAGTAGAAGGGTTAAATATGAAATGGACATCAAACCTTTAATTCAAATTTCACATGACTTTCCTGAATATTATGAAGGTTATAGCTTGTAAGGTCTGGCAATATTGGACAAATCACGAAGGTTATGGGATTTCTGGGTTTCAAAAAAAATTATAAACAGCTATTAATGTCAAAATTAGTAAAACTACAATTAGATTTACAGAATATCTAAACACCTTAATTGTGGGATTAGTGAACCTTTCCCTCTCAAAAGGAATTACTTGATTTCTCACCAATTAGGTTGACATAAGGTGAGAATGACACATTAACACAAACTGTCGCTTCTATTTTTATTCAATTTTTAATTCATTTTTACAATTGTTTTTTTTTTTTCATATATGAAGGTTTGTGTCATCAAAGCTGCTGGATTGGCAGAAGATAGGAAGGCCATCATGGAGGACCTTGCAATTCTCACAGGAGGCCAGGTATGTTGATTTCATAAATTTCCACCCCTTTTTGCATTATGATTTGCATTAACACTTATCATACAGGCATGCCTTCTCTTTTCTAGGTTTTAACTGGAGGCTTAGGTATGAACTCTACATATTTTGTGCCTCTAAAGCTTGGCTCATGCAGAAGGGTGAGATATATCAATTGGTTGTAGGATAAAACTGCTTTAATGTTTTAAAAATACCAATTCTTCACACTAGAGCACGTCAAGAGCAGGTTTGCTTAATTCTTCACCATCACTCGCTATCATTATAGGTTATAGCAACAATGGATAATGTTGTTATCATTGGCGGGTCTGGTGAATTGGTAGATATTCAAGAAAGATGTGAACAGGTTTGTGTTTTGCACATTTTTTTCAATTATATATTGAGCTTCTGGTCGTGTTTTTTAAGCTTTCAACATTTACTGAAATTGTTGTTATAGTTGAGATCCACAATTAAATTGAGCACTTCGGACAAGCTGAAAGATCGGCTTGCAAAGCTTTCTGGTGGATACCCTGTTTTGGAGGTTTGGTTCGTTGGCATTGTGTAATGACCTTAATTTACAAGCGTTTTAGCATCTTAATCATGCGAAACACAGACTCTTTAGTGAAAACATGTATCAATGGATGTTGTTTTGTTCTAAGGTTTCTGGACATGGTAAAGCTGAAGTGCGTGAAAAGAAGCTTAAAATTACTAATTCCTTGCATGCTGCCAAGGCTGCAAAGGAAGAAGGAGCTGTGCCTGGTAAGCCTTATATTTATAGAATTTCATTTAGTGCCTCTTGTAGTATTGATCCATCAATGCATCACATTTCTTATTTTGTGATGTATTTGCCAGGTAGTGGTGTTGCACTACTATATGCTTCGAAGGAGCTGGACAAATTGCAAACCACGAATTCTGATCAGAGGATTGGTGTTCAGATTGTCCAGAATGCTCTTAAGGTCTTTATTCCCCTTATCATTGTTTCTTTTTCAATATCAAGTTCACCAAAATCATGTGCTTTGAGCTTTGGACTTGAAAAATGAAAAGGGGAAAAAAAATAAAAAGAGAAAAATGCTGTGCATATTTTTCTAATAACATGGAAAATGTCATCACCATTAGTATTATATCATTTTCATTGGTTGGATTTTTCCATGCCGAGGTGACTTCAGATTAAAATCAAAGTTATTGTTGCTATTATTTCAATCTTTTTTGCTTATAGAAGCATGACACAAGTAAGAGACCTGAGCATTATCTGTGCTTTTTGGAATGAAGGATGCAGAGAAGTTTTGGTTGTATATATAATATATTTTACATCTTTGAAGGCTTTCTTACTTTTACTGAGCCTACATCTTCAGATGCCTGCATACATGATTGCTTCAAATGCTGGAGTTGATGGTTCAGTTGTTGACAAGCTATTGGAGCATGACAGTTCAGACCTTGGATGCGACCCAGCTAGAGGTTTGCTTTTTCAAATAAAGAAAATAAAAAATAAAAAATAAAAAATCAGGGTGCTTTCCTATGTTCAAGTTATGATTAGGGTAGATGAGAATGATTTCATTTTTTTCTGAACCAGGAAATTATATAGATATGTTCCAGTGTGGATATGTTGATCCATTGAAACATGTACAATCAGAATTTGCAAAGGCCGCAAGGTAATTGGGTAACCTCTTAATTTTGTTATCTTTATTCTATAATTCTAACAAAAACTAATTAATGCTTCTTGTATACTATGATTTCATTGAAGAATACAATCTAGTCCATGGTGGCTCGAGCATATCAAAGATGAGAGGGAAGATCTGGAATTTAATGACATGAATATAGTCCAAATGGAAGGCTTATAATAATCTTTTTGAGGCATCAGTTTTCTTCATTGGCCATGGTTTGGCCTTTGCAGTAATGCAAAAACCTTGGAGAGAGTTATTTAATTCGTGTTTGTGGCTGGAGTGTGGGTTGGTGGGTTAAGGGTGTGTCAAATTGACTGTTTATGAAGAACTGACTGGGAATGGATTTGGGTCAATATGGAGAAAACCATGCTAGTCATATCGCACAAAAACAAATACAACCAATAAAATATAAACCATAGGACCAAAAAGGAAAAGATTTATTTTTATTTACCTCAGTTGCATATCATAAGAAGATGAAGAGCTAAAGAGTTTTACACTAGTTGCTCTTTTTTTTTCATGTGCAAGATTTATTTTAGGCATGTCACATGGATTTAACATGAGCCTAAACTAATGTGTGCATAATGCCATAATCTATTAATTAAATAATTGTTTATTTTTGTGGAGCACCATTTGAGTTGACACATTAAGACCCTTAAATATTACAAAGAAAGTCTAATTGTTGATTTATTTAAAAAAAAAAAAACAAATTTTGTCTCTCAATTTTAAAGAATGAAACTTAATTATATTATCTTGAATTATTAAACGAGGAGATGGTTAAAAATAAAAAATCTTATCAGCTCAAATTTTATTATTCATTTAACAAAAGGCTCATCAATTAGAAATCACTTAGAAGTTAGAAAGTGTATAATTAGAGATTTACTAAGTTACAATATTTGTAACGAATAATCTACACAAGCATGTAAAAACTTATAATGTGGAGGTGAATTTTGCATGCTTTTGTGTTGTAAGTTACATTGTAACTTAGTCGAATTTGTGTAATTATTGTCAATTCATTGAATCACTAGTCAATTCAAATGCCATTATAAAATTTTTCAAATAAAGTAAATTATGACTAATCTGTAGAAAATTACGATTGCTTTTAGGTTATGTTTACTTACTGAATTTAGAAATGAGAATCAAGAATTTAATGAAACTCGTGTTTACCTAACGAAGGGAATGTGATTCATTTTGATGGGTTCCGCACTATTTTGGGAATTAAATTAGGAAAGGGAGTCTAAGTAGGGGTGGGCATCGGATCGGATTTATCCGAATCCGAACCGATCTGATGTAATCCGAATTTGTTAAGATCGGATTCGGATTTACCATCAAATCCGATCGGATATAATTTATGCAATCCGATCGGAATTGAATCAGATTGGTTTGAATTCGGATTAATCCGAACCATCCGATCAAATTTGCACTATTAATTTTAAAATCAGAAAATTAGTTCAGAATTCACAAAACCAAAAACGAAAAGCCTAAGCTAAAAAAAATAATCCGTTCAACCCACGATCTGCTCAACCACCGAACGAACCCAGCCTCAGCACTCAGCAGTCAGCAACAACCAACCAACCACGATCTTCGCATTTTAGTCTCGACCACAATCTAGTGAGCCACGAACCTAGCACCCAACCCCAGCCGGTAGCCATTACCCAAGACCAACGCACCCAACCCCTACCGGTAGCCGCAGCCACTACCCACAGGCCACAGATCCATTTCACCGCTGACCACGAGTCACGAAGGCACGAACCCAGCTCAGCCTCTACCCACGACCACCGAACGAACACAGCCTCAACACTCAGCAGTCAGTAGCAACCATGATTTGCTCATGATCCAGTGAGCCACGAACCTAGCACCCAACCCTAGCCGACAGCCATTACCCAAGACCAACGCACCCAACCCCATCCGGCAGCCGCATCCACTACCCACAAACCCATTTCAGCTGCTAACCACGAGCCACGAAGGCATGAACTCAGCTCAGCCTCTACCCACGACCACCGAACCCAACCCCAGCCGCAACCACTACCCGCGAGCCCATTTCAACCGCCGACCACGAGCCACGACAGCTCAGCCACTACCCATGACCAACGAGCCGAGTTTGAAGCTGCTTGATCTGTCTACAATTGTTTTCTTGTGAGCTTGTTTTCTTGTGAGCTTATTATGGTTTGCATTAATTATAAATTTCATAAATTTATTGAGAAAATTGTCAAAATAGTCCCACATCCTAATTCAATTCGAATCCAAAATTATGATCCGAATCCAAAATATGCATTCATCTGATCCAATCCGAATCCGAACTAATCCAAAATATATAATTCAGATCGGATTAAAGTTCGAATTGAAATCGGATTGATTTTTCCTCAATCCGAATTATCCGAAATCCGATTAAATCCAATCCGAATCCGAAATTGCCCACCCCTAATTCTCCTTGTTTTCTTTATTTTTTTTAAAATGAATTAGTCGGAAATTTTATTAAAAAGGAAAATAAAAGGAACTGAAAAATTATAAATCAGCTTATTGGATAAAGTTTATAAGACAAAAGCGAGTATTATTACAGTTTTTTACAAAAGTTATTAGGTACTCCGTTGTCAATTAAAAACATTCTTTTCAACCATTAGTATTTAGTTTTATAAAATTAAAAATATTTTTATGTAATTAAATTACTAAAAATAATATGTAAAAAAGTTTATTTCATAATTACATAACTTGTAACAAAAAAATCAAAAATATCAATTAATAAGAAAAAAATAGCTCAATAATTTCTTCAATGTTTAAAATTAAAAATACATTAATAATATATTCTTCTAAACAAATTATAATATCAAAATTAAAATCTTAATCAAATGGTGGCAATAATTTATATTGTGTAGAGTTTTGTATATAATAAGTAAATTAAAGTGGCATCAATTTTATTAAAAAAAAAAAAGAAGTGAAGTGGCGAGAACATATTTTTTATCAAATGGCGGCAAAAATTTTTATTTTATAGGTTTTGTATATAAATAAGAGTATTATGTAATTAATAAAATATCCTTAGGGTATTTTTAATATTACATATATTTTACAAAAAAGTTTCTAACCTCTATTCCTAAAGCTCAAATTTGAGACTTTTACTAGTAGAAATAAATTAGCTTATTTAAGCCTAAAAAAATCTACTAAAAAACTAAATATTAAAAAAAATTAAAAAAATACTTATGAGATTAAATAAGTATTTATAACTATTAAATAAGTCGTATCAAATAAACACTAATTCGTTAATAGATTTTATTAAGATTAATACTTGAATATCTTTTTCTGTTAAATTTTTTAGGTGTATATGTAATGCAAGGTAATAAGTCATCCCAATTTTCTAATTTATCACTTGTTAATAGATTTTAACTCTCAAGTATAATCATGAGAGATTTAAAAAAGTATACACGCTTGATACAGAGAACAGACATTAAAATCAAATCAAGTAGTTATGATATGATATTCATTGTAGTGTTAAATAAATCAAAATATAGTTAATCTATGACTTTTTGAACTAATGGTGGAATTCTTAAAATACATCCTAAAGTAATATCTTAGGTAATTTATATAAAGATGGCCAATGGGCCGGACGGCACGTGTCACGACATGGATACAGTACGGCACAAGCATATTTTAGTAAGACATGCAGTACGATACGCATATGAGCTGGGCCGAGCTTAGAATTTTAGGCTCATGAACATTAAAAACACAACACGATTAGAGATGGGCTAGCACGTGGCCAGTGAACTAAAATATATTTGTAATTTTTTTAATAAAAAATAAACATAAAAAGTTATGATTTTACAACTAATTTAAAATTAAATTTTTATAATATTTTTTATTAGCATAGATATTTAAAAATTAATTTAGTCTTAATTTTTTAATTGTTTTATATTTATAATTTATTAAATGAATAAATGATTTCATGATTTTAAAAATAAAACTATAAATATTATAAAAAAAGCCATAGACACCCCCTAAATTTGTTGAAATAGTTTCATAGATCCCCTTCGCTTCAAGAATATACACCAACACACCCAAAATTTGGGAAAATGATATGTACACTCCCCAAATTTTAAGAAAATAGTCACAATACTCCCAAATTTTTTAAAAAAGATACTAAGATCTCTTTTTGACTATCATTTAATTATTATACCATTTACCTCTATTATCCCCAAAAAAATGACTTTAAATATTTTTAAAATATAAATATCATTTTGATAATGTAATCTATGTAATAGACTAACGGTATTAAAATATTTTAGTATTTTAATAAATTTAAATATGTAAATTATTTTATTTATTTTATGAAAATATTTTTATTTATTTGTAGGATTTAAAAAAATTGCATTAAATACATTTTACAAGTTAAAAAAAACTCACAAACTAATAATGTTAAAATTATTATTTTACTTAACATGCAAAATAAATTAAAATTAATATATTTATTTTAATATTATGATTCTATTTATTCTAAAATTTACTTTGATATAACAAAACATAGTTAATAAATTGTAAAATATTGAAATATTTTTCAAATGTATTTATTATTAAATTTATTTTAATGTTATATTTTTATTAATTTTAAAAAATTAGAGTTAATTCTTTAGAAAAATAGAGGTAAATGGTATAATAGTCAAATGATAGTTAAAAGAAGTCTTGACGTCCTTTTTTTAAATTTGAGGATGTTGATTACCATTTCCTTAAAATATGGAGTTGTACATGTCTTTTTCTTAAACTTCGGAGGTATTGGTGTATATTCGTAAAACGAATGGGGTCTATATGACCATTTCGACAAACCTTGATTTCATAAATTATAAATCTAAATTTGTATAACTTTAATATTTCATTTATGAATTCATAAATTAGTCTAAGGAAATATGTTTCATTTGTGAATAAATTATTTTTCACATTTACATAAAAAAAATTATATTAAAACTAGATAATATAGCTATGTAATTGTGTTAAAATTAGATAATATAGTTTTGTAATTGTGTTAATATCTTAATTAAATGTTAATTGTTCCCTTAATAAAAATATTATTATTATTATTATTATTTGTAAATATATACTTGTGTAATTATGTTAATGTTTTAATAAAATGTTAATTGTTCCCTTAATAAAAATTTTATCATTATTATTATTGTTGTTGTTGTTGTTGTTGTTGTTATTATTATTATTATTGTTGTTGTTGTTGTTATTATTATTAATTATAAATTTGTAATTATATAAGTTGATGGACTTGAAGAAATAGCATGTGAGCTTGAAAAAGTATGCTCTAGGCACGTGGATTTAAATAAAGTGCTTGTGAGTTTTGTGGAGCACCATTTGAGTTGACACATTAAGACCCTTAAATATTACAAAGAAAGTCTAATTGTTGATTTATTTAAAAAAAAAACAAATTTTGTCTCTCAATTTTAAAGAATGAAACTTAATTATATTATCTTGAATTATTAAACGAGGAGATGGTTAAAAATAAAAACATTTATCAGCTCAAATTTTATTATTCAATTAACAAAAGGCTCATCAATTAGAAATCACTTAGAAGTTAGAAAGTGTATAATTAGAGATTTACTAAGTTACAATATTTGTAACGAATAATCTACACAAGCATGTAAAAACTTATAATGTGGAGGTGAATTTTGCATGCTTTTGTGTTGTAAGTTACAAATATTGTAACTTAATCGAATTTGTGTAATTATTGTCAATTCATTGAATCACTAGTCAATTCAAATGCCATTATAAAATTTTTCAAATAAAGTAAATTATGACTAATCTGTAGAAAATTATGATTGCTTTTAGGTTATGTTTACTTACTGAATTTAGAAATGAGAATCAAGAATTTAATGAAACTCGTGTTTACTTAACGAAGGGAATGTGATTCATTTTGATGGGTTCCGCACTATTTTGGGAATTAAATTAGGAAAGGGAGTCTAAGTCCCAAGTCCATTCAGGAGATTTCTCAATATGCCCCCATTAATTTTTTCATTATTATGAATATACCTCACTTCAAATGAAAATTATAAATAGCAAAAAAAAAAAGGAAATTTATAAAATTAGTTAAAAATTTTTTACAAATATTCAAAATAATCAATTAAATTTTTTTTATTATATGTAGCCATATTTTTATTGTATAGACTTAAATACCCTCAGATCTATAAATAAAACCAACAAATCTCACCCACTCTCAACCAATAATTTTTAAAATCTAGCACATCCTAATCCATAAAACTCACTCACTAATCATCAACTCATCAATTAGAAAGTAAAACGTTGAGGTTAATATTTATTTTACACAATGTATAGTTTTTTATTTTTCGATTAATCAAAATTTATAAGTTATTTTAAATAAATATAAGTTTGGAAACGAACTAAAAAAATGTGCACAAGCACCTATCGCACATGGGACATGTGCCTGTCGCACAATAATTGATTATGTAAAACTCATACCTATTCCCATCTCGTTTTTGCATTTCATCTCTGTTGCTTCTCGTTGCTGCTGCTTCCATCACTGTCGCAACCAAAATCAGCCATCATCGTCGTCGTCGTTGGTTAGTCGGCAGTGGAGCAACGGATAGTTGCCAGTTTCATCTACGTTGGGCCGCCTAGATTTTGTTTCCGTCTTGGTTTCGTTCCCATCTGATTTCATCTCTGTTTCGTCTCTGATTTGATGATTTGTTGTTGCAGCCATCGGTGATGATTTGTTGTTGCAGTTGTTGGTGGTGATTTGTTGTTGCAGCCGTCGTTGATGATGATTTTCGATTCCGATTTTGATTTTTTTTTTTTGGAAATAAATTAATTTGTTGATGACGAATAATCCGATTATGATTATTATTATTTGTTGATGATGATTTTTTTTTATGATGATGATGATGATTATTATTATTATTAATGATAAATTATAATTAATTAATATATTAACAATAATTTTAATAGTAATAATAATATTTTTATTATTAATAATTTTTTAGTAATTTATTATTATTTATTTTATTTTAATTTTAATTTAAAGATAAAATAAATATATTAATCTTTATTCACTTTATTTTTTTTTATTTTTATAATTTATGTAAATAATTTATTTTAATTTTTATTTATATTTATTATAATTTTAATATATTTTAATTTTCGTTTAGTAAATGTATCGATAAAGCATGCAACAACCTTTCAAATTCTTACGTGGTCTTAGTGGATGAGTTTAGTCTCATGAAAATTTGTAGCTATGATACTCACAAAAATCATCAATTTCTTCATCAATTTTTTTTTTGTCCCTGTTACCTTTGTTAGCGCCAAACTGAATCTTGCGTCCTATCGCAATTACAACATCATCAAAAACCTTCTTATCACAAGAGCAATGTTATCACAAGGGCTTTTAACAAGTTACTTCAAATTCTTTCAGTGTATTTTTAGAACTTTCATTAGAATTTATCTCGTTTTGGTAGCAATAACTTATCGTGATATATTTACTAAAATCTGTCATGAAGTTCTTGGTATTGTTGACATAATAAAATGGAAAAACGAAGAAAAAAGAAAAATTGAAATGAATATATCAATATATGTTTGAAAGGATGAGTTAATTGGGAAATTTACAAAAATAGTTAAAAAAATTTTACAAATATTTAAAATAACCAATTAAACTTTTTCTATCATATGTAGCCATATATTTATTGTATAGACTTAAATATCCTCATATCTATAAACAAAATCAACAAATCTCACACATTCTCAACCAACAATTTTCAAAATCCAGCACATCCTAATCCCTAAAACTCACCCACTAATCATCAACTCATCAACTTGCAAGCAAAAAGTTGAGGTTAGTATTTATTTTACACTTCTATTTTTCGATTAATCAAAATTTATGAGTTATTTTGAGTTAACACGAGCTGAGACGAACCCAGAAAGCGTGCGACAGTGCACTGCCGTGACGTGGAGCAAGTGCTCGTCGTGACGTGGGACAAGTGCTCGTCACACTGTAATAGGTTCTGTCCAACCGTGGACAAGCACTGCTCTCCGTGCGACAGGCACTGTCTCCCGTACTGACGAGCGCTCGTCGCATGGGAGACGAGTTCGCTCAACCAGTGGGACGGCGCGCTGTCGCACGCGATGACGAGTTCTCGCCCAACCGTGGACAGCGCTTGTCTCCCGTGCGACGAGCGCCTGTCCCACGGTTTACTGTAACCTATTACAATGCGATAGAGCGCTCGTCGCACGGGAGACAGTGCTCGTCCCACGGCTGGACGAGGTTATCCCACGCTTTCGGGTTCGTCTCAAGCTCGTATTAACTCAAAATAACTCATGTTCTAATTTTCTTTAAGTACTAATTTATTTCTTTCTTAGGCTTAATGGAGTCAATTGTTCTTCAAATGTGTTTTGATGGATCATAGGAGGAATTGATGGACGGTCGTGTTGATGTGTTCTCGGTGCAAGGAACACGGACATAACGAAAAAGATGTAAGAATCTCATTACGACGTAATCGTAATTAGCGGCCTATTATCATTGTAGCGTCTTATGTATTCAAGGAATATATTATATGATATATTTTAAACTCTTATGGTTATTATATATTCGACATGTTAAACTATCTTTTCCAAATGATTATTCATAATAAGTGTTGGACAATTGTCGAACCCAAAATAAAATTAATCGCACTATATTTACAACTGCTCAAATATATAATTTACAATTTAATATCGTTATTAAATATGTCAACGGCAATCTTCTTCCTAAAGTATTGTCCATGACTCATCGTCAAAATTAAATCGTACTTTGAACATTAAATATATCAGTAAACATTAACTTAAACACTCTACAATCGCCAGTTCCCGGTCGTTGTTGTAGTACACTCTTAACTAGTATAAGTTTCTAAGGCTCCGCGCTCTGTAATTCTGGTCGGAGGTTGTAAAATCCAATATTTTGTAGCCATCGAGGAAAAATATTTTGAAGTGGCTTGAATAGTTGAGAATAAAATTTTTCGTCTCGACGTTCCTTTAATGAGTCATAAATAAAGAACCACTTGTGTGAAAAGTCTACTCGGGTTACAATCCAATGATCGCCTTGTAAGTTAATTGGAATGAAAACCTGCATACTGTAGAAATAAGACACATATCCAACATTTTTATGTTCAAATATTTAAATATTAAAGGACGTTCAATGTAAGTAATACACACCACATCAACATCCGCGAATGGTTTTGATTTTGTGTCATCTCGACCATTAATGTAGTTATTTAGACTCGTGTAGTCTAATGAATCCAGATCACAGTTACCGTTATTCCACTGAGCCTTCAAGAAAACCTAATCAAGGAATTACATAAATATTATTACTTATTATAGCATAATAAAATGACAACTATATATTTCAGTATGTTACCCAAAAATAGACGTCGGTATGTGTGCGACAATGATATAAGGCATTAGGATATTGTTGCTGTTTATTACTTATCAAATTTATAATTAGTTAATCCGATAATTAAAAAAATTAAAAAATCAAGATTTCTTTTTTTTTACATTCTGTAATATCGTGGGACGGTGCTCGTCATGACTGTCATGCTGCATGGCTGACACGAGAGCTCATCGCGCTGACAGTGCCCATCTCAGGCGCGGCAGTGCTCGGCGCAGCGCAATTGGCTGCTCGTCACTGGGTCAGCGCACGATTTCTACTCTTATTGCACCTATACTCCACCTTACAATCACACCATCAACACTTTAATCTTGCAATACACCATCAACTATTTAATATAGTCTAAGGGCATTTTATCGAGCACCGGCGTACTCACTCTTTAAATCTAAATTTCACTTAACAATCTCCAATATTTATTGCCAATCAATCCTAAGCTTATCTATATGCATCAATACATTGATTTATCACCAATCAAACTTATCAAAATAGAAAAAAATTAAAATTTACGAAGTGAAACTTACCGAAAATTATAAAATAGAGGATGATAGAAACCCGCCGGAGTTGAGTTCACTGTCAAAAATCCGTTCAAGCGCCGTTCAAAGTCACCGGAGACAGCTAATCGCCGTTCGGAGGTCGCCGGAGGGAGCTAAGGGAAGATTGGTTTTGAGAGAGAGATGGGTATTATGGGGAAAAAAAAGAATAAATGGTTAAGGATGATAGAAAAAATATAAATGGTTATTTTGGATATTTGTAAAATTTTTTTGGTTAGTTTTGTAAATTTCCCGAGTTAATCAAATATTTTTTAAGACTAGCCCTTCTCAAGTCTTTGCGTGTCACATCGTATTCCCTCAACGTTATAATCATTTATCTACATATATAAGTCAATAAAAAAAATATATACAATTCATAAATATATTTGCTTAATTCTTTATAACTATTGGTTGTTTAAACTATTGCGGAAAAAAATGTAAGAAATAAAAATTAATTTCTTTATATAAATAATAGGAACTAAAAACCATATATATGCTAAAAACCAAATAATTTATAACTATTTATTCTCTATCCAAGTTAAATTTTATTTAACACAAAAATAGTCATTCATATAAATTTAAAAAAAAAATCCCAAGAAAATATGCAGTTCAAGAATTTATAGTGAGCAGAGATGTCCAATTTATAAATAATAAAATTTGAAGAGCTATAAATCTTATATTTAGAGCATCTATGAAAAAATAATACTATTTTTGAATCACATCACTATGTAGAACAAATAATAAATTGTAGGATTATTGTTGATGAAAAATCTATTTATGAAATATGATGATTTTACTTAAAATTATTTTATTAGGTTTGAGTTTATGAAAAAAAGAAATAAAAAAAGGGTAGATGAAGTTCATGGTGTGCTAAACTACTAATTCAGAATAAAGAAAGAAGAGGGTTTTCGATTACCATATAGATGAAGATATTAATATTAAAATAAAAATATTTAATTAAATATAATTTAAGAATTATGATATATGATCATTAATAATATTATTGAAAACATTTATTCTAGGCATATAATGTTCATTTTGGTCATATATTATTATTATGACAAATTACTATATTTTTATTAAATATTCATTTTTAACTGACATATTCAAATAATTTATTGTATATTAAATAGATATTATGTTATAAAAAATTGTTTTTTGAAGGATGTTAATTTTCATGAATTTTGAAATTTTTTCATGAGATTACATTATTGCATATTCATGTCTGATATGAGTCTTACTAAAAATTCATGTTTATAATATTATAAACTTATATAATCTCTTAGTTGTTCAAGACTTGTTCATTTGCAGTTGGTGTTATATGCCTTACACATTGAAAAAAATAATGTTATACTAATTGTTGATGCTATTTTCTGCTCGCTTCTAAGTTATGCTATTGCCTTCTGATTGCTGGTTGCTCGAGCAGGATTTT
Organism: Murraya koenigii; assembly: GCA_025617385.1. Classification (NCBI taxonomy): domain Eukaryota; kingdom Viridiplantae; phylum Streptophyta; class Magnoliopsida; order Sapindales; family Rutaceae; genus Murraya; species Murraya koenigii. Next base: position 19,998,727 of record CM046815.1, read on the forward strand.
CGGTTGGTTCCTGCGTTTCTCCGTTCACTGAAGTGATGGTGCCCTCCGATCTGTATCCACAAAAAAAGTGTCAGGGGTCGTTGGGTGTTTTTCCAGCAAAAACCCTTCGCGCTCAAGTCAGTAATCGGGTTGATTCTTTGTAAAATCTCTCTTAATCTGACAGAAACCGAAAAAATAGAAGGCTCAAAGAGGTAAGAAAAAAGAAGATAAATCAGTATCGGAATCCCTTTACCTCACCCTTTATTTGATATATATCCCCCTTCTTTCCCGCCCCTTCATTTGGGCTTCATCCCTTGCATTAACTGTGCCTGCGTCTTTTTGACAGATATGGGTTGTTGCGACACAACCTGGGGGTGCGGGATGTCAGACGGTTATGGGTTCCCGTGATTAAATGATGATGCTGTGTAGGTTTGTGTAAAATAATGATGCCGTTGAGGCATGAGCCGGTCATCGGTAACAATGACGAACCCTACTGCGTGGGTGTGCCTGTCAGCTATCAATCGTTCTGACAAGTTGTCAGGACATGGGGCTGCCATGTTTAGGTTTGCTCTGCTAGAGCTTTCGTCTCTCCTTGTTCATGGTGCTGTCCATAACGCGACCAGGACTCGCTCGATGGTCGAGGGTCTTTGTGACCTTACCCGAGCAAGATAGGAATATCCGGGCCCGACAATCCTAGAACTCTTGACCTCGACCAGCTTTGACACCGAGCAGGGATGCCTTCATGCTAGTGTTCAGGCCTTTTGCTTTGGCTTACTTGCCCTTGAGGAGGCCTACTCGGTATACCCCAAACACCAGTTCCCCAGTTTCTAGTCTTAAGAGTGAAACGAGATAAGACTAGAAATTACTTGTTCGAGTGAGTTTCCCCCCTTTTTACCTTTTCACAATGAGTTATCCGCCTCTTCCATCACTTCATATTTAATGTGAGCCGCGTGGGCTAATTTGGACCGCTTGAGTAACGTGCTGTCTGTTAGCGTGATCTACTTTTCTCTTTATAAATCCCTAATTCCACCACTGTGTACCTTCTTATTTCCACACTTTACTCAGAACTGGAAAATTACCGCTTGCAAGTGAAATTCATCTTCTTCGTTGCTGTTGTCACTACTCCCGTCCTTCAAATCCAGTTTCAGGTATAAAATTTTTGAATTCTTCTCCTCGTTCTCGTCCTTTTTATTTTCTAGATTTTTATTTCACACTTGGTAGACTGCGTCTCTAAGAAAAATGTCAGTCACTCAGCAACCCCGCAGGATGTCTCCTGAAGAATCATCTTCTTTTAACGGCTCCAAGGCCAGTAGGGGGGTTATAGGGAGAGACCCAAGTCCCGAAGAGGTCTCTCCCATTGCTAGAAACACCGATGAGGGCGATGTTATAGAGAAAACCTGGCCACATAAAAGGCAAAGGACAGGCCAAAGGTCTGAGGCCGAGTCATTTACTATAGACTACATGAGGTGTGAAACATCACTCCAGGATCTAGATCGGCTTAGGGCCAATTACCACATCCCAACCAGCATTGACCTCCGTCTCATTGGTAAATTCTTTTTTGCTGGAGGGGACTGAGGGTGAGTAGCCTCTACCACCGAGGAGGTTCCTCAAATACCTTCTTGCTTTTGTACTCCAGGTCATCTGCTGCTCATCGTGTCTTCTGCTTCAATTTTTCTGCTTACTCTCTCTTATTGTTCTTTTTGACCTTTTGCAGTCTCTTGGAGTGTATCCTATCGGGTGGGGGAGGAGCTACAGTCGCACATCAACACTGCCTTGGACAATGCGAGCTCGTGCAGAAAGTTACTGACTCACCAAAACTTTATCGAGTTCGGTCTAGCTTTCGAAAAAGACATGAACGGTATCCTCGCCGGATTAAAGAAGCGCTCGAGCACTGTCGAGAGCCCGAGCAGCTCCTCTGCTCCACGCAAGAGGTCAAGAGTTGAGCTCCCCCGAGGGTCCCTAGAGCTGTTGTTCTTGCTAGGCCCAGATTAGTACGCTCCCAGGAGTAGCGGTCCGACTTTGCCGACCCTACATTAAGGATTTCAACAAGCATGTGGGGGAAAGCTTCGTAGAAGATTGAAGTCTTCCAACATTAGCGAGCTAGCCAATATCTTTCAGCACTCTTCATGCCAGGCTACTGCTGCCTTTACTGCCTTTAAGACAAAGGCTTTAAATCTTGAGAGGAAGATTAGGGCCGACAACCAGAGCTTGAAGCAGAAACTCGAGTAGAGAGAGGAGGCGACGGCAAAGCTCCATGCCGAGATCTCCACCTTTGAGGAGAAGGCAGCCATGGCAGAGTTTAAGGCTTTCCAGCTCGAGAAAGAGCTGTCCATGGTCCGAGATGAGCTCGTGAATGCCTGAAAAAATCTCGATGTTCAGAGATTTGCTTTCGAGGGGCTATGGAAGTAGAGACTTCTCGCCTCAAGAATAAGGTGGACTCCTTACAACAAAGGGCTGACATTCTGCTACGAATGTATCATGTCCGTCTTGGGCATGAAATTCCCTGAGCTGGACATGTCCAAGCTCGAGGCGGCATGGTTATATGAATGAGCAAGATGCAGGTTGTAGGGAGCCAAGGGATCCCTCTGCTCAGGTGAAAGTGGCTGCTGTAAGGCTCAGAGATTCTGCTCCTCCAACCGAAGAAGCCTAAGCTGCTCCTGCTGCCAAGAAGGATCCTCAAGCTGCCTTCCCTTTGGAAGCCCCTGCCCTATCTGCTAGCCCAACTGCTCCAGCCCCTTGACTAGCTTTTGATGTACTTTTTTTGTGTACTTGTACAAATGAATAAAGAAACCAAATTCTCCATCTTTGGCTTTACATTTTTAGTCTGTTCTAAATTCCTTGTGAGATGAATTTCCAACAGGCTTTAAACTTTTCCCTTATCCTCGGGACTCTGGCCTACTTCTGTTCATCTTGCCAATTTTCCAAAATACGAACAACTAGATGGATCCCCTTATGAATTTCGGTTGCTTTACCTTACCTGATCAGGCCTTAAGATATATGGCCATAGTACCTTTCTCTGTGAGCTTATCATGCTCGAACTCATCTTGGCTGTGTTTGGCTCTTTATCTGGCTTTAGGTTAGGCTTTGAGACTTACGGCTTTAGCTTTTCTTCGCGAGCCTATCTTGCTCAGCCTTCTCTGGCTTATATTAGGCACTTCGCCTCTCTTTAAGTTAGGCTTCGAGGCTTACAGCCTTAGCTTTTCTTTGTGAGCCTATCTTGCTCGAGTCTTCTCTGGCTTATACTAGGCACTTCGTCTCGCCTTAAGTTAGGTTTTGAGATTTACGACCTTAGGCTTCATTAGAGAGCTTATCTTGCTTGAGCCTTCTTTTGGGAATGCCTGGAACTTCGTCTCGCCTTAAGTTAGGATTTGAGACTTACGGCCTTAGGCTTCATCAGCGAGCTTGTCTTGCTCGAGCCTTCTTTTGGCTATGCTTGGCACTTTGTCTCGTATTAGGTTAGGTTTTGAGACTTACAACCTTAGGCTTCATTAGGGAGCTTACCTTGCTCGAGCCTTCTTTTGGCTATGCCTGGCACTTTGTCTCGCCTTAGATTAGGCTTTGAAACTTATGGCCTTTGGCTTCATTAGCGAGCTTATCTTGCTCGAGCCTTCTTTTGGCTATGCCTGACACTTTATCTCACTTAAGTTAGGCTTTGGGGCTTATGGCCTTTGGCTTCATTAGCGAGCTTATCTTGCTCGAGCCTTCTTTTGGCTATGCTTGGCACTTTGTCTTGCTTTAAGTTAAGCTTTGAGACTTATGGCCTTTGGCTTCATTAGCGAGCTTATCTTGCTCGAGCATTCTTTTGGCTATGTTTGGCACTTTGTCTCGCCTTAGGTTAGGCTTTGAAACTTATGGCCTTTGGCTTTTATTTGTTTTCATAAGCTTTAATTTGCTCACATTAGATTAACATCAGAAGCATTTTTCTTGCTTTTATTGATGTATAAGATGTTACACACTTCTATTTTGAGAAAAATTGAATATCAATACTCGTAATACAAGGGAACTTACTGGAAATACTTCATCAAATGTTATGCATTCCATGGCCTTTTAATTTCCCATCCATTCGGATGAGATAGCCTGTATGCCCCCAGACCAGCTACTTGCGAGACCCTGTAAGGACCCTCCCAATTTGGGCCCAACACCCCTTGCCTGGGATTTTTAGTGCTCTGGTTCAATCTTCTAAGTACCTAGTCTCCCACATTGAATCGGCGGATGTGCACATTCTGGTTGTAGTAGCGATCCACCCTCTGCTGATATTCTGCCACCTTCATTGTTGAACTTTCCCTTTTTTTCTCCAACAGATCTAAATTTGCACACATCTGCTCGTTATTTTGCTCCTCGTCGAAGTGCTCTGTCCGATGTGTGCCCACCACTATCTCTGCTGGGATCACTGCTTCATGTCCAAACTCCAAGGAAAACGGCATCTCCCCTGTAGTAGTTTTGTGTGTGATCCTATAAGCCCACAATATACCAAACAACCCATTCCCTTTTTTGCTCTCCCAGTCTGGTCTTTAGGAGACGCTTTATAGTTTTGTTCGCAGCCTCCACTTACCCATTTGCCTGTGGGTGCGATGGCGACCAGAACTTCAGCTTTATCCCCATGTTTCTACAGAAGTCTCTGAACTTGTTGTTGTCGAACTGCCTTCCGGTGGGGGATTTCGTTCCTGCAAATCACATTTCTCCAAATAAAGTCAATGGTTTTTCTTTCTGTGATACTGCTTAAAGCTTCCACTTCAACCCATTTAGTAAAATAATCGATTGCCACCATGACATGTGTTGCAGACACTCTTCCTTTTGACAGTGGTCCGATCAGATTAATCCCCTGTTGAGCAAATGGCCATGGTGAATTCATTACTGTGAGGTTCTCTGGTGGTCGAGCTATGTGATTGGCAAAGCTCTAATGACACTTGCAGCTCCTGGTCTTTTCTTGTGCGTCCTGATGCATCCTAGGCCAGAAGTACCCTTACCTTAAGACTTTAAAAGCTAGAGACCTTGCACTAGAGTGGTTTCCACAAATCCCCTCATGTACTTCCTTGAGGACGTAGTCAGCCTCCTCCTCGTCCAAACAGCGTAACAATGGCAGGGTGTATCCTCGTCTCTACAATACCCCGTCGATCAGTGCATACCTCACCGCTTGGCAACTCAGTTTCCTCGCCTGCTTCTTGTCGGCAGGTACTATCCCTTCCTTGAGGTAGGAGATAATTGAATCCATCCAGGTATTGCTCGAGGACACGCTCATCACCTCGTCCTCCTGCTCTATGCTCGAGCTAGACCTAATCTCTACAGGAATGAATTTGGGCATTTTGGGGTCTGATACGGCGACCATCCATGCTATTATATCTGCCTGAAAGTTTTCTCCCCTTTCGATCTGTTCAACCTCTACTGCTCGAAACTTCCCAATTAACTTTCTCACCTTTCGAAGGTAAGCCTCCATCTTCTCGCCTTTCGTCTGGAAGCTTTCGTTGATGTGGTTCGCCACCAACTGAGAGTCTGTTCGGACTTTCACCTCTTCCACTTTTACCACTAACGCAAGCTTCAGTCCTGCAATGATGGCCTCATACTCGGCCTGGTTATTAGTGGCCTTAAACTTGAGCTTTACGGTATATTATACTTCCACCCCTTCAGGACTAAAAAGCACTACTCCTGCTCTCGCCCCTTGATCTCCACATGATCCATCCACCGTAACCGTCCAAACCTTACCAGGAACATGCCCCCCTGCTGCCTGCTCGTCGCCTGCACTTTTATCCGACTCTATACATTCAACCACAAAGTCTGCCAGGGCTTGTGCTCAAATTGTTGTCCAGGGCTGGTGGTTGATGTCAAACTCGCTGAGCTCTATTGACCACTTTACTAACCTACCCGAGGATTTTAGTTTGTGCAGGATTTGCCTAAGTGGCTAGTTCGTCAAGACTACTATCGAGTGTGCTTGAAAATAAGGCCTCAACTTCTGAGCTGCTGTTACTATTGCGAGTGCCCATTTCTTCACCTGCGGATATCTAGTCTCAGCTTCCAGTAAGGCTTTGCTCGTGTAATACACTGGGTGCTATACCTCTGACTCTTCCTTTATCAAGACCGAGCTCGTTGCCCATTATGACACAGCCAAGTACAGGTAGAGAACTTTTCCTGCTCGCAGTGTTGACAGCAACGGGGCTTTCAACTGTTGAAATGCTAGAATGCTGCCTCACATTCTGGTGTCTACTTCGTCGTCTTCCTTCATTTTTTCATCTCCTCGAAGAAGACATGGCACATGTCATTTACTCGGGAGATAACCTTGTTCAAGGCTGCCAGTTTATCCGCAAGACTCTATATCTCCTTAAAAGTGCGCGGGGACTTCATCTCTACTATCTTTTTATCTTCTTTGGGTTGGTCTCAATTCCTCTGTTACTGACCATATAACACAAGAAATTCCCCGAACCCACTCTAAAGGCATACTTCTCGGGCTTAAGACCGGACATGTCGTTGAAACGCTCTATATGCACTAGTGGGTCACTCTTCCTCGAAAACTTCAAGTCAGGAAAACAGAAATCCCTAGGGATTGTGACGCCCATGATTTTCGCCGAAAGTGGGGACTCATTGTCTAGTATGATCCTCCAACTTGGTGCTTTCCCGCTTCCCCAAAGGTCTTCAATGACCTTTGCTATCCTGTGCACCTCCCCCTCCAACTCCTCCGCACGGGAAGGGAGTGCCGTGTCCTGCACATGTTGTCGGGACTCTCTCTCCTCTAGGTTTGTCTCCTCCCTTCCAGCAGCGTTCTGTACTTTCGGCCTCTTGGCTCCATCTTCTACGTTCCCCCCTGTGGGAGCATTCCCACGGTTGGATTCAGGAACGTTATTACTTGCTCTCCTTTGTCTATCCCAGAGTTCTTGTAGGATGGACGTTAGTGTTTCCATTTGCTTTTCCATCTGGTCTATCATTTAGTGTATTTCTCTATCACGGGCCTCATTGGCTACCTTCCTTAGAGTCACCGATTCTTCAGGGCTTACTCATCTTCTGCTATTTCCTCTCATTATTGCGTTGCTTTTTGAATGTGCTGGGAATTCAGGCTTTTTGAATGTGATAGGAATTCAGGCTTTTTGATGCTGTTTTCTGTTTGCTTCTAAGTGTGCTACTGCCTTCTGGTCGCTGGTTGCTCGAGTAATATTTTCGATCGGTTCCTGCGTTTCTTCGTTTACTGAAGCAATGGCTCCCGCCGATCTGTATCCACAGAAAAAGTATCAAGGGTTGCTAGGTGTTTTTCTGACGAAGACCCTCCAACGCTCAAGTCAGTAATCGTGTTGATTCTTTGTAAAATCTCTCTTAATCTGAAAGAAACCGGAAAAATAAAAGGCTCAAAGAGGTAAGAAAAAAGAAGAGAAATTAGAATCGGAATCCCTTTACCTCACCTTTTGTCTGATATATATCCCCCGTCTTTCTCGCCCCTTCACTTGGGCTCCATCCCTTGCATTAATTGTGCCTGCGTCTTTTTGACAGCTATGGGTTGCTGCAGCACAACCTGGAGGTGTGAGATGTTACACGGTTATGGGTTCCTGTGATCAAATGATGATGTCGTGTAGGTTTGTGTAAAATGATGATGCCATGGAGGCATGCACCGGTCATCGGTAACAGTGACGAACCCTACGGCGTGTGTGTGTCTGTCAGTTATCAATCGTCGTGACAAGTTTTCAGGGCATGGAGCTGCCATGTGTAGGTTTACTCTGCTCGAGCTTTGGTCTCTCCTTGTTCATGGTGCTGTCCATAATGCGACCAGGACCCACTCGGTGGTCGAGGGTCTTTGTGAGCTTACCCGAGCAGGATGGGAATATCCGAGCCCAACAAGCCTAGAACTCTTGACCTCGACCAGCTTTGACACCAAGCAGGGGTGCCTTCGTGCTAGTAATCAGGTCTTTTACTCTGGCTTATTTGCCCTCGAGGAGGCCTATTCGGTATTCCCCAAACACTAACAATTAGTTTACATTTTATTTCTATAAATCATTTAATATACATCAATTGTGTCATTTTAATAAGACGTTGCTCAAAGTTCACTAATGCAAGGCCAATATATTTGGATCTAAGAGGCTATAATATTTTCCTTAAGAGTTTTATATTCTCTTAAAAGCATCTTAGTAGTTTTGAGATTTATTTAGAATTTCTTTTACTTAAACTAATAAATTATATTTTTGCCCAATAATTCCATTATTTTTTATTTGACATCCTTAAATTAGATTAATCATGCATTGATTATGCTTTTATTAAAATAAAAAATTCAGAAAATTCGTTCAATGTGCAAGTCCTTGTTTTAGGTTGGATCATAACATACAATAGTTATTTCAAAATTTTAATTTAATACTTTATAGGTTATACCAAACAATATTAAGCTTGAAAACCTATGAAAAATAATAAATCCAACAAAAAAGTTTTGCTTGAAATGATCTAAGTCCATACTCCATAAAATGACCTAATTACTTAGAAAGTATTCTATATAAATTTCAGGGTACCCAACGAGCCGTGCTGAGCTCAATTTTTTCCTTTTGAGCCCGGCACGGCCTAGAGCCCAAGCCTACGCATGTTATGTTCAAAAAAATCCACCACATTTTTTTTCCAAACTGTGCTTGGAAAAACTCACAAGCACTTTCTTCAAGCCCACGTGCCTAGCGTATTTTTTTAAGCTCACATGCCATTTCTTCAAGCCCATCAACCTATATAATTACAAATTTATAATTACTAATAACAACAACAACAACAACAACAACAACAATAATAATAATAACGACAACAACAATAACAATAATAATAATAACAATAATAAATTTTTATTAAGGGAACAATTAATATTTCATTAAGACATTAACATAATTATACAAGTATATATTTACAAATAATAATAATAATAATCATATTTTTATTAAGGGAACAATTAACATTTAATTAAGATATTAACACAATTACAAAACTATATTATCTAATTTTAACACAAGTACATAACTATATTATCTAATTTTAATATAATTTTTTTTATGTAAATGTGAAAAATATTTTGTTCACAAATGAAACATATCTCCTTAGACTAATTTTATGAATTCATAAATGAAATATTAAAGTTGTAAAAATTTAGATTTATAATTTATGAAATCAAGGTTTGTTGAAATTGTCATATAGACCCCATTCGTTTTAGGAATATAACCAATACCTCTGAAGTTTGACAAAAGGACATGTACAACTCCATATTTTAAGGAAATAGTAATCAACATCCCCAAATTTTAAAAAAGGACATCAAGACCTATTTTAACTATCATTTGACCATTATATCATTTACCTCTATTTTTCTAAAGAATTAACTCTAATTTTTTACAATTAATAGAAATATAACATTAAAATAAATTTAATAATATATACATTTGAAAAATATTTCAGTATTTCACAATTTATTAACTATATTTTGTCATATCAAAGTAAATTTTAGAATAAATAGAATCATAATATTAAAATAAATATATTAAATTTTAATTTACTTTGAATGTAAAGTAAAATAATAATTTTAACATTATTAGTTTGTGAGTTTTTTTTTACTTGTAAAATGTATTTAATGCAATTTTTTAAATCCTACAAATAAATAAAAGTATTTTCATAAAATAAATAAAATAATTTACATATTTAAATTTATTAAAATACTAAAATATTTTAATACTGTTAGTCTATTATATAGATTACATTATCAAAATGATATTTATATTTTTAAAATATTTAAAGTCAATTTTTTGGGATAATAGAGGTAAATGGTATAATAGTTAAATGATAGTAAAAAAGGAATCTTAGTATCTTTTTTAAAAATTTGGGAGTATTGGTGACTACTTTCTTAAAATTTGGGGAGTGTACATGTCATTTTCTCACATTTTTGGTATGTTGGTGTACATTCCTGAAGTGAAGGGGATCTATGTGACCATTTCGACAAATTTTGGGAGTGTCTATGGTTTTTTTTTTTATGATATTTATAATTTTATTTTTAAAATCATGAAATTATTTATTCATTTAATAAATTATAAATATAAAACAATTAAAACATTGAGACTAAATTAATTTTTAAAAATCTATGCTAATAAAAAATATTATAAAAATTTAATTTCAAATTATTTGTAAAATCATAACTTTTATGTTTATTTTTATTAAAAAAATTACAAATATATTTTAGTTCACTGGCCACGTGCTAGCCTACTAATAAAGCGTGTTTATTAATTACTTTTTTATATGTCGTGCTTTGGCCCATCTCTAATTGTGTCGTGCTTTTAATGTTCATGTGCCTAAAATTCTAAGCTCGGCCCAGCTCATATGGGTATCGTACTGCATGCCTTACTAAAATGTGCTTGTGCCATACTGTATCCGTGTCGTGCCACGTGCTGTCCGGCCCATTGGCCATCTTTATATAAATTACCTAAGATATTACTTTAGGATGTATTTTAATAATTCTACTGTTAATTCAAAAAGTCATAGATTAACTGTATTTTGATTTATTTAACACTAATATGAATATCATATTATAACTACTTGATCTTATTTTAATGTATGTTCTCCGTGTCAAGCGTGTAAACTTTTCTAAATCTCTTGTGATTATACTTGAGAGTTAAAATCTATTAAAGAGTGATAAATTAGTTATTACCTTGCATTACATATACACCTCAAAAGTTTGACAGAAAAAGTTATCCAAGTATTAAGCTTAATAAAATTTATTAACAAATTAATGTTTATTTGGTATGACTTATCTAATAGTTATAAGTACTTATTTAATCTCACAAGTATTTTTTTTTATTTTTTAATATTTAGTTTTTTTAGTAGTTTTTTGAGGCTTAAATAAGCTAATTTATTTCTACTAGTAAAACTCTCAAATTTGAGCTTTTAGGAATAGAGGTTAGAAACTTTTTTATAAAATATATGTAATATTAAAAATACCCTAAGGACATGTCATTAATTACACAATACTCTTATTTATATACAAAACCTATAAAATAAAAATTTTGCCACCATTTGATAAAAAAATATGTTCTTGCCACTTCACTTTTTTTTTTTTTAATAGAATTGATGCCACTTTAATTTACTTATTATATACAAAACTCTGCACAATATAAATCATTGCCACCATTTGATTAACAATTTAATTTTTATATTATAATTTGTTTAGAAGAATATTTTGTTAATGTATTTTTAATTTTGAATATTGAAGAAATTGTTGAGCTATTTTTTTCTTATTAATTGATAGCTTTGATTTTTTTTTTGTTACAAGTTATGTAATTATGAAATAAACTTTTTTACATATTAATTTTAGTAATTAATTACATAAAAATATTTTTTATTTTATAAAACTAAATACTAATAGTTGAAAAGAACGTTTTTAATTGACAACTGAGTACCTAATAGCTTTGTCAAAAACTGTAATGATATTCGCTTTAGTCTTATAAACTCTACCCAATAAGCTGATTTATAATTTTTCAATTCCTTTTGTTTTCCTTTTTAATAAAATTTCCGAATAATTCATATTAAAAAAAGAAAACAAGCAGAATATTATAAATGAAAGTTACAATTGCAAATTGCAGCAGCGGCTGTGCCTAAAAGTCGATGTTTAAGTGAAAGACTCCAAGTCTCCGAGTCCTAGTGTCGAACTAGAAAAATCATTTAATGCGTACTTTTTAACTGATGCCAAAAAGACCCACAAAATCCACCTAACCAAACGAAATAGCTTTTGAGTCTCATTAGGTCTGTTTTGTTATGATCAATCAAATTTCTCTGTTCTTTAGCGTTACAAATTCACAAACCATGTTGCGGCTTGCCTTTAACCTTGCCTCCAAAGTCAAGTACCCTTTTTGTTTGCAATTTCCTAAATTCTCATTTTCTTTATTTTGTTTTCCTTTCACTTCTCTCATTTTGCTTATGTTAATTAATTTTATTTTGTAGGTTGATTTATAACACTTTCCAGCTGGTGAAGATTCATTCATTCATTCATGTCTTTTTCTTTTATTTTTCAAATAATAACAACTTGTTTGGGCAATGCCGAGCAGACCCCCACGAGGACAATCTAGCCAGAGCAGAAGACTTAATCGCTAGCTCGAAGACACCCCTACTCGGTTTCAAAGCTGGTCGAGGATGAGTGTTCCAAGGCTGGTCAAGCCTTGACCTTCCCGTCCTGCTCAACTAAACGAGACCCTCGACCATCGAAATAGACCTGGTCGCGTGACGGGAAGCACTATGAACAGAGGACAACCAAAGCTCGAGCAGAGCAAACCTAGGCATGGCGGCCCCTTCTCCCAACAACTTGCCATGACGATCGATGACTGATAGGCATCCCATGCCGAAGGGTTCCATCACTGTTATCGATGACCGGTGCACATCTCCACAGTGTCATCATTATACACAGGCCTACATGGTATCATCATTTGGTCACGGGAACCCATAGCCGCCTGACATCCCATGCCCCCAGGTTGTGCTGTAGCAACCCCTAACTGTCAGAAAGACATAAGCGCAATTAATGCGGGGGTTGGCGTCCTAGCAAAGAGGGCGGAAAGATTGGGGGATAAATATCAGACGAAGTGCAAGGTAAAAGGGTTCTGATTTTCAACTCCAACTCACTTATCCAGACTTTGAGTTTTTTCCATAGTTATTATTTTTATTTACTTTCTCCACTCTCTCGGATCCTCATCTTTTTTTTGGTCCCTTAGATTAAGAGGGATTTAATCCATTTATGTGGACGCAGGTCGAAAGACACCGCAGCTCCGGTCAATGGAGAAAGGCAGAAATTGGTGAGGAATCCTGCTCGAGCAACCAATGAGCAGAAGATATTTGGACGCGAGCAGAAAATGGCATCAACATTTTGGCGCCGTCTGTGGGGATCACAAGAAAGGATGGACCGGATGGAAAAGTAGATGGAGACGCTGATGTCCATCCTACAGGAACTCAGGGACGGACAGAGGAAAGCAAGTAATGACATTCCTGAATCAAGCCGTGGGAACGCCCCCACTGGGGGTAATGTAGGAGAGGAAGCTTAAAGGAAAAAAATGCAGAACATTATTGGAAGGAAGGAGATGAACCTGGAGGAGAGAGAGTCTCGGCAACACTTACAGGACACGGCTCCTTCTTCCTGTGCGGAGGAATTGGAGGGAGAGGTGCGCAGGTTGGCACAGGTCGTTGAGGACCTTCTGTGAAATGGGAAAGCCCCAAGTTGGAGGATAACGTTGGACAACGAGTCTCCACTCTCAACGGAAATCATGGGCGTCACAATTCCCATAGATTTTTGCTTCTCCGACTTGAGATTTTCAGGGAAGAGTGACTCGTTGGTGCATATAGAATGCTTCAACGACATGACTAGAGTATAGGGTCTAACAATAGCTCAAAGGCGTAGAGCCTTCCCACTTACTTTGGAAGGAAGGGAGAGAGAATGGTACCACAAATTACCGCGGGGGAGTATTCTGAGTTTCAAACAAATGTGTATGGAGTTTACAGAACAATTTAGGGGAGCGGTGGCTCCCGAAGATGACATGATGGAGTTGGTGGAGATAAAGTAAAAGAAGGGAGAGTCCCTCTGAGAGTTCGTAAAAAGATACCACTGGGCAGTCCTGGATCTCGGGGAATTCAATCACCCCCAGGCACTAAGGGAGTGAAGAAGGGGGTAAATATGGGAAGACCTTGGTAAAAAGATACTCCGACGCGTATGAACAGATGAAGATGGACATAGTTATCGAGGAGGAAAAAGCCGCGAAACTAAGGAGCCAGTCGAGTAGTGGAACAAAGCGAAGAGAGAAAAGGGGGTTTGGTCGTGGCGCGTCTACTTCTAAAGGAGTGAAGGACCGGGTTGTTCCCTATATTCCCTACAAGAGGACTTCCAAGTTGTGGGTGGCTCCCACTCCACTTTGCAGGTCCTCAAGCCAGGACTGCAGAGAATATCGACAGTACAGCGGCTACTCGCCTCACAATCCCCCTGCAAATCGGCCTGTGCAGAGCAACAACAGAACAGACCTCCCATTGCCTCCACACTGGGGAAAATTTTCTTGGGACAGGGCGGTGCAGATGGCTGATCAGAGCCCCGCATACAGACAATACACCCCGCTGAGGGTGTCACTCGAGAAGATGTCTCAAGTTGTTGGAGCGAGGGCTGTTATGTTCCCCGACTCCAATGTCCAAGCCGGCAAGCAGGAGGGATAGGAGTAGGTTCTGCTGATTCCACCGTGAGCAGCAGAAACTGGTACTTGGATGAGTTCATTGAATGGGGCACCCGGTAATCGAGCAGCAGCAAGCAGAGGATGGTCAAGCCTGTGATATGGACTGTGAGCCACCTGCTGCGAGAGTGATAACAGGAGGCCCAACGATGGCAGAAAATTCAAACAGGGCTAAGAAGAACTACAACAGATATGCCTTCGCCAGTTGGGAAGTTCTGCTCACTGTGCCCACTGTAAAGAGAGCTAGGAGCCATTAGGTGCCAATCATGTGGGCAGAGGAGGACGAAGAAGGGGTCCTGTAGCCCCATGAGGATGCCTTGGTGATAAGGGCGAATGTAGCTAACAGGGAGCTCAACTGGATGTTGGTAGACTCAGGAAGTTTGATGGACATTCTCTTCAAATCCACCCTCGACGAATGGGAATAACGGATGTGAGGCTCGAGCAGATGAGCACCTCTCTAAAGGGATTCGGTGGGTGAAGGCTAACCCCCTAGGGAATTGTCAACTTGCTGGTGACCATGGGCTCAAAGCCCTTTGAAAAGAACATGATGTTGGATTTCGTGGTTGTGGACGAAGTCAGCCCCTACCAGGTAATTTTGGGAAGGTCTTTCATGAGGATCAGCCAATCGGTGATATCCACCCACTACTTAGCCCTAAAGTATCGTGTGAATGGAGTGGTGGGAATTGTCAAGGGTGATAAGAGGATCGCGAGGAGCTGCTATGCCACGACAGCAAAGAAAACAATGTAAGTGACGTCATTGGACGCGAGGGGTGAGTCCATGAAGGGCAGACAAGAGCCTGCTGAAGAATTAGAAGAAATTTTGATAAGGCCAGACGACTAGGAAAAGAAGGTAGGATCAGCTCAGGAATTAGCGAGCAGCTGAGAAAAAACCTAGTCGAGTGTTTGCGAGCACACTTCGCTGTGTTCGCATGGACACATGAAGATATGCCTGGGATTGATCCGAAGGTGGCATGCCACAGGTTGGCGATAAGGAAAGACGCGAAGTCGGTAAAGCAGAAGAGGAGGTGCATTAACCAGGAGAGGTATGAAGCCATGAATAGCGAGGTAGAGAAGCTGCTGAGGGCAGGATTCATAAGGGAGGTTAACTACCCTGAATGGATCTCAAATGTAGTATTGGTAAAAAAGGCGAGTGTGAAATGGAGAATGTTTGTAGACTTCACAGATCTGAACAAAGCCTGTCCAAAGGACAACTTCCCATTGCCAAAGATAGATCAGTTGGTTGAATCCACGGCAGAACACGGTCTGCTCAGCTTCATGGATGCCTTCTCTGGTTACAACTAAATCCCCATGTATGAGCCAGACGAGGAGTGCATAGCCTTCATCGCCAACCAGGGTCTATTTTGTTACAAGGTCATGCCTTTTGGCTTGAATAAAGTAGGGGCTACTTACCAGAGACTGGTGAACAAGATTTTCAAGCCGCTGATCGGCCACACGATGGAGGTTTATATGGACGACATGATCACCAACTCCAAGGATGCAAAGGAACATGTGAAGTATTTAGAAGAGACCTTCGCGCTCTTGAGGGAATACCGGATGAAACTTAAACCGGAGAAGTGCCCTTTAGAGTGGGTTCTGAAAGATTCTTGGGTTTCATGGTCAGTAGCAGGGGAATTGATGCGTCCTTATAGAGTCTCATAGGTAGCGGGTCCGGGGGTATATAGACTGACTTACCTGGATGGACTAGAAGTTAAAAGGCCATGGAATGCACAACACTTGGTGAAATATTTCTAGTAATTTCCTTTGTATTACAAACATTGTTATTTAGTTCCTCTCAAAACAGAAGTATGAAAAATATTGTACATGAATAAAAGCAAGAAAAACACTTCAAAAAACTAATCCCATGTGAGCAAATTAAAGCTTATGCAAAGAAATGCGAAGGCCAAAAGTTTCAAAGCCTAAACTTAAGGCGAGACGGTGCCAAGCATGAGCCAAGTGAAGACTCAAGCAGAATAAGCTCACGAAGAAATGCAAAGGCTGAAAGTCTCAAAGCCTAATCTTAAGGCGAGACGGTGCCAAGCATGAGCCAAGTGAACGCTCGAGTAGGATAAGCTCATGAAGAAATGCAAAGACCAAAAGTTTTAAAGCCTAAACTTAAGGAGAGACGGTGCCAAGCATAATCCAAGTGAAGGCTCGAGCAGAATAAGCTTACGAAGAAATGCAAAGGCCGAAAGATAGGAGCAGTGATAGACATGAAGTCCCCGCGTACTCTCAAAGAGATACAAAGCCTTACGAGTAAGTTGGCATCCCTCAATAGATTCATCTCCCGAGCAACAGACAAATGCCATGTCTTCTTCCAAGAGATGAGAAAAGGGAGAAAGACAAAGTGGACATCAGAGTGTGAAACGGCATTCCAACAGCTGAAAGAGTACTTACTGAAAGCCCCGTTACTATCAACACCACGAGCAGGAGAAGTTCTATACTTGTATTTGGCAGTATCGCAATGGGCGACGAGCTCGGTCTTGATAAGGGAAGTGTCAGGGGTGCAACACCCTGTATATTATACGAGTAGAGCTTTGTTGAAGACAGAGACTCAATAGCGGTCTTGACGAACCAGCCCCTTAGACAGATCCTATACAAGCCAGAGACTTCAAGCTAGCTGGTAAAGTTGTCGATAGAGCTCAGTGAGTTTGACATCAACTACCAGTCTCAAACAACAATCAAAGCACAAAGGTGTGGACTGTTACAGTGGATGGGTTATGGAGATCAAGGAGCGAGAGCAGGAGTAGTACTTCTTAGTCATGAAGGGGTGGAAGTACAGTATACCACGAAGTTTGAGTTTAAGGCCACCAATAACCAGGCCGAGTACGAGGCTGTAATTACAGGATTGAAGCTTGCTTTGGTAGTGAAGGCGGAAGAAGTAAAGCTCCAGACAGACTCTCAGCTGATGGAAAGCCACCTCAATGAAAGCTTCTAGGCGAAGGGCGAGAAGAAGGAGGCTTACCTTAGAAAGGTAAGACATTTAATAAGAAAGTTTCGAGCGGTAGAGGTGGAGTAGATTGCAAAAGGAGAAAACTTTCAGGCGAAAATGATAGCGTGGATGGCCACAGTATCTGACCCCAAGATGCCCAAGTCCATTCCAGTGGAGATTAGAACCTACTCGAGTATCAAGCTGGAGGACGGAGTGATGACCTTATCCTCAAGTAGCACCTGGATGGATCCAATTATCTCTTATCTCAAGGAAGGGACATTGCCTACTGATAAGAAGCAGACGAGGAAGCTGAGATGCCAAGCAGCGAGATATACACTGATCGACGGGGTATTGTACAGGCAAGGATACACCCTACTACTATTACATTGTTTGGACAACGAGAAAGCCGAGTACGTCCTCAGGGAGATACACGAAGGGATTTATGAAAACCATTTTGGCATAAGATCTATAGCCTTTAAAGCCTTAAGGCAAGGGTACTTATGGCCTCGGATGCACCAGGACGCACAAGAGAAGACCAAGAGCTCAAGAATTGTCAAAGCTTTGCTAACTACATAGCTCAACCTCCAGAAAACCTCACCGTGATGAACTCACCAAGACCGATTGCCGAATGGGGGATTGATTTGATCGGACCACTGCCAAAGGGACGAGCGTTTGCGGAATGGGGGATTAATTTGAACTCACCATTGATTATTTCACCAAATAAGTTGAAGTGGAAGCTTTAAGCAGCATCACAGAAAGCAAGACCACTGACTTTATTTAGAAAAATGTGATTTGAAGGTACGGGATCCCCCATGCACTAGTCACAGACAACGAGAGGCAGTTCGACAACAACAAGTTCAGAGACTTCTGCAGAAATATAGGGGTAGAATTAAAGTTCTACTCGCCATCATACCTACAGGCCAATGGTCAAGTGGAGGTCGTGAACAAAAATATAAAGTGTCTCCCGAAGACCAGGCTGGGTAAGCAGAAGGGAGTTTGGGTCGACGAGCTGCCTGGTATGTTATGGGCTTATAGGACCACGCACAAAAGTTGTCAGAAAGACATAGGCGCAATTAATGCGGGGTTGGCGTCCAAGCAAAGGGGGGCTAGAAGATTGGGCGATAAATATCAGACGAAATGCAAGGTAAAAGGGTGCTGATTTTCAACTCCAACTCACTTATCCACGCTTTGAGTTTTTTCCATTGTTATTATTTTTCTTTACTTTCTCCACTCTCTCAGATCCTCCTCTTTTTTTGGGTCCCTCAGATTAAGAGGGATTTAAAAAGAATCAACCCGATCACTGACTTAAGCATCAGAGGATTTTTACCCGAAAAACACCCAGCGACCCCTGACTCCGTTTCTGTGGATGCAGGTCGGAAGACACCGCCGCCCCTGTCAATGAAAAAAGACAGAAATCGGTGAGAAATTCTGCTCGAGCAACCAGCGAGCAGAAAGTATTTGGACGCAAGCAGAAAACAACATCAACACAACTAATGCTGGCTTGGCTTATTCAGTGCAATTAATTAATTTTGTTAGTTAATTTTATATTTCTGTGTCAGGTTTGTTGCACTTGGAGGAGACCCTATTTTTGCATCTTTGACACTTGGATATTAGAATATGGAAAGTATTCTGAATGTAAAAATGCCTTCAACAAGGCTTTGAGTACTGAACTATTGAAGGAACAGTACACAATAGATGCAGTAGCTAATTTTGATTCCTTATGTCATGGGGTTCGTATCGCAATAGATGTAGTTGAGGGTTACTTAAAAAGTAGAACACGAAAGATCACCACATTTGAAGAAATTGCATAGGTGCTTCAGTTTCTCATTTCTTCTCATTTCATTTTTTTTTTGTCGATTTCATATTTTCACTAGATACTGAATCGATTAATCAGCAATAAAGGTTTCAACGACAGCAGCATGTGGTGACAGAGAGATAGGTGAGATTGTAGCCAAGGCTTGCACGACAGTTGCAGCAAGAGCTGAGTTTCTTATATGTGTGAGTTGCTTGTTGAATTCTTCCCATTCTTTCATTCTTATATATCTTTTCTATGAAAAATTTTCCTTTTTGGATTCTTCCATTTTCTCAGTTCTTTTATTTTACTCTCAATTTTGCTTTAAATGTTGAAATGCTGTTGTAGTATACAAATTGATTACTACAGAGCTAATGTAGATTTCTTTAAAGGATTCTCGTCTATTTCAGTAGTTGCACTATATGTGAACTTGAGTTTTGTCACATTATTTATCATAGTGATTTTTATTTTCCACCTCAAAACTGTTGTAGGATGGTGACAGGAAAAAGCCATTTATTGAATTTGATTCTTATAATGAAATGCAGTTACGTGATTGGTACTCGATATCCCCTTACTTCAATGATGTAAATCAATTTTATCCGTAAGCATTCCAATTAAATCCATTAATCACTGTCTCTTTAGCTTACAACTTTTTTAGTGGTTTCATTCGTGTGTTAGTATGGTTAATGCTGTATCATTCTTCTTGTTAATGAATTGATGGTTTTCCTATTTTCCAGGTACTACATAATCCCTTGATTTTAATCCATGAGAAGAAGATTTCAAACTTTGACATTATTAAGCTAGCAATTGACCAAACTATAGAGCTAAAGTGGGTTCAACAGAAAATGGAAGTTTTTTTTAATTTATTAGAAAAAAATTAACTGATAGATTAATACCATGTTGTTTTCCTTAGAGTTGTAGACCATTATTGATTGTTGCTGAAGACATAGAAAGAGCATTCTTAGGGTATCTTATGGCAGACAAGACTTGTATTGGAACCAAGGTAATCCTATTTTTTGGCAATATTCAAAGGATGGGATGTAAGGTTTGTATTTCAACTTACCTGACATTTACTAGTGAATGTCATCTTTCAATTGATTTTGACATTTTCATTCAACCATCAAAAAGGTCGTCTTGTAGCACTAATGAATGCTTGATATTTCAAATGCCATAGCATTTGAGGCACAAACATTCTCCCTACTTTGTATGTATGGTATTACTCCAAATAAAGATATCCAAACAAATCATAACCAAATGATTTGTATGATTTACAAAGAGTTGTTTCGTACTCGATTATTACATTTTACCTGCTTTGTATGTATTGTGCTACTCAAAATAAATATTTTAAAACAAATCAGGACCAAATAATTTGTATGGTTTACAAATAAATAATTTGTATGGTTTATAAAGTGTTGTTTCATACTTGATTGTTACTATATTTTAAAATTGTTTTAACTATCATTTAATAGTGATGGGTTTTGAATTTGTTTGAAGGTTTGTGTCATCGCACCTCATGTGTTAAACAATAGGGTATCATGGAGGACCTTGCCATTCTCAGAAGAGGCCAGGTAGGTTCATTTGATAAAATTCCTCAACACCTTTGAATCAAACTGTGAAATCACATAAATTGTTATGTTTTTGCCTTTCCACTTTTAGGTCTTAGACGGAGTGTGTAATATGAACTTCATGCATAGCATAGCACTAAAGCTTGGCTCATGCAAAAAGGTGAGATATATCAATGATATGCCTGAGCACATCAAGAGCAGGTTTGTCTAAATAAGATAAAATCTTTATTCTTTTAGTTTACTCTATCACCAAAAATCACTTGTCTAAATAAGATAAAGTCTTTATTCTTTTAGTTTACTCTATCACCAAAAATCACTGTCCGTGGTGGGTCTGGGGACTGGGTAGACATTCATCGTAGATGTGAACAGGTGTGTTGTGACTATTTCATTGGTTTCCCAATAATTAATCCACCTCTCCACACTGTTTATTTCTTACATGATATCTGTTATTTCTTGATATAGCTGAAATCCACATTGAAAATCAACACCTCGTATGAGTTGGAAATGCGTTGGGAGATAGAAAGCCATATTCCACAACTTTCAGGCAGTGCTGCTATTTTGAAGGTTAGGTTATTTGGTTTTGTATATTAACTTCTACAAGTATTTAGTTCTAGCGTTTTAAGTACATGGAACTTCCCCTCTAAATGAAAGCATATATTAATGGAGGTTATTTTGTTGTCAGGTTGGTGGAGCTAGTGAAGTAGAAGTGAAGGAAAAGAAGGATAGGGTTGAGAAAGCAATAAGGGCTTCCTCGAGTGCGATGAAAAAAAAAAAAAAGGAGTTTTACCTGGTTATTATGGCCTTTACAATTAGAATTTCAAGGATATCTTTTTTAATTGATGCATCAAATTTTATTTTACCTCGTAATTATGGCTTTTATTATTTGTAGGTGATGGTGTTGCACTTTTATATGCCTCAAAAGAGTTGGACAATTTGCAAACCACAAGCTCAAACACATTATGTAAGTCAAACATGCAATAAGAATATGAGCCAACTTGGAGAAATTGGGTTAATGGCAGGCTGATTAGGTTCTCATGTCGTATATGCAAATGCCATATGAGAGATGAAGTGAAGATATCAAAATTAGAGGATAATCCTCACAAGTTGTATTATACATGGACGAATAAACCCAAATGCAGCTACTTCAACTTATGGGTTCCTTAAAGATAAGACTTCAACAGGGCTGTTTTTGAAGGAAATATGGCTGGCACGGTGGATTCTCATGGCATTAGTATAATAGATAATAATGTGAAGGAAGTGAAGAGCTTTATCAAGAAGCTACAAAAATCTGGATACTTTGAAGGTGCAATGAAGACATTAATATCCTGTAATGCAGTGTTATTGGCAATAGATGTTATGATACTTCAGATGCATATGTAACTCTTGTCCCAAACTTTGAAAAAAAAAAAAAGGTGCATGTTTGACTGAAGCTGGGTAATCTAGATGGTTCTATCCTAAATTAATAATGGAATCAAGACAATTTATGCTTAATTACTATCTATAACGCGTGTCTCTGTCCTTCTTTGCACAAACAAGTTGTAGTAAGCACAAGTAACACCAGTTTAGATCAAAAGAATGTGCTCTGTATGAACAATAAACCATCCTGATAAAGAATCTAACATGTAAAATTAACACCACAAGAGCATGCTTGTAAGTGACAGCAATTAAAATTGAAAACTAGTGTGCACATGAAGACTAAACTAGCATGCAAAGTGATAGCAATATACAAAACTAGATTATTAACCCAACACCACCAAACCAGCAAGCAAAGGTAACAATAGTTCAAATCAAAGCCAAAAAACCAGTGTTTGGGTAATATCGGGCAGGTCTCCTCGAGGTCCTTCCAGCTCGAATAAAATACCCCGAGGTCAAACCAGCTTGAGTAGAAGTCCCGACCACTGGCATGAAGACGATCTCACTAGACGTCAAAGCTGGTCAAGGTCGAGGAATTCAGAGCCGTCCGAGCTCCAAGCTCTCTTGCCTGCTCGAGGTCATCAGGCTCGGTCAAGGCTGGACAAGGACAAAGAGCTCGATTGCTGATCGAGACCAGAGCTATCCTTTCTGCTCGCTGCAGTCAAGTTCTTGAGCACAACTGGGCAACGCCAATCATAGGACAGATGGAATGTAAGTCACGACTCAGGACAGTCCGACCCGTTTCCTCAGAATCCCGCACACCTTTCAATGTCTGATCAGGGCCCCACATGGTATGGTGGTAGTACTATTACCGATGGCCGGCATATGCCCCCACAGTGTCATCATTCCTTGTGCGCATTCCCGACATGATGATCTGGCCATGTAAACAAAGTTAAGGAGACAGCCGTGCATCCCTAGGGAATATTACACTAATCCCGGCTATCAGAGGGACCCAGACACCACCGACGCGGGAACGGATGCTCTCGGAGAGAAAATGCAGGAAAAATGGAGGATAAAAGAAAACGGACAGGAAAATTGCGGAGGTTCCGAAAATTCACACAAGTTCTTCCGATTCTGACTTCTCTCTACTCTGATTTTTTCGGAATTCCATTTATTCAGAAAGGAATGCAAAAATACCCCTTTTTATTCTTCGGGTCTCTATAACTAAGAGGGATACAAAAAAAACAACCTGATCACTGACTTGACCCCTGACCTTGTTTTCTGTGAGTACAGGTCCGAGAGATTTTCGTTCTGGAAAAGACAGAGGAATTAGAATTGGGAGCCAGTCCTGCTCGAGCTCGAGTTAGACGCGAGTACAAGATTTTTGGCACTGTTTGAAGGGACGCGGGAAAACCGCATCAACATTTTTTTGGCGCCGTCTGTGAAGATCAGTTCAAAAAGCCTGGTTTCCCAACACGTTCAGGACACACAATGCAACGATGAGAGGAAACATCCGAAGAGGTGTGAGTCCAGAGGAATTGGTGACTTTGAGAGAAGTGGCCAACGAGGCTCAGAATAGGGAGATCCAAGAAAGAATGGATCGGATGGAGAAACAAATGGAGACTCTGACCTCCATACTACAAGAACTCAGGGATCGACAGAGGAAAGCATGTAATGACGTCCCTGAATCCAGCCGTGGGAACGCTCCCATTCGGGGGAATATGGGAGATGAAGCCCAAGGACCTAGGGCACCAAACGTTGTCTTGAGGGAGGAGACAAATATGGAGGAAAGAGGGTCTCGTCAGCCCTTGCAGGATACAGCCCCAACCTCCCACGCAGAAGAGCTGGAGGGGGAGGTGCGTAGGTTGGCACAAGTTGTGGAGGATCTCCGGGGAAACGGAAAGAGCCCGAGTTGGAGAATAATGCTGGATAACGAGTCGCCACTCTCGACGGAGATCATGGGTGTCACGATCCCACATGACTTCCGCTTCTCGGATTTGAAGTTTTTGGGAAAAAGCGATCCGTTGGTGCATATAGAGCGGTTTAATGACATGACGGGAGTGCGTGGTCTCGTCAAGCAGCCTGAGTGCGTGGCTTTCCCGCTCACTCTTGGGGGAAGGGCAAGAGAATGGTACTGCAAGCTCCCGCGGGGAAGCATCCTGAGCTTCGAACAGATATGTAAGTAGTTTGCAGAGAAATTTTGGGGCGCAGTGACCTCAAGATGATATGACGGAGTCGCTTGAGTAAGACAGAGGTGGGAGAATCCTCCCGGAGTTCGTCAAGAGGTACCACAGATCGGTCCTAGATCTTGGCGCGCTTAATCATCCCAAGCTACCGAGAGGATCAAGGAAAGGATCCGGATGGGGAGACCATGGTATAATCATGGAGTCCTTCGATCCGCTCATATTCTGGACGCTGTATGAGCAGTGTAAAATGGATTTGGTAATCGAAGAGGAAAAGGCTACAAAGCTAAGAAGTGAGCAGGGCAATGGAGCAAAGACGAAGGAGAAAGGAGGTCCTGCCCGAGGAGCACAAGTTTCAAAAGCAGCAAGGGACCGGGTTGCCCCGTAGAACCCTTACCAGAGAGCTCCCCCACCGCGGATGGCTCCCCTGCCACCTCGCAAGTCTCCAGGTCGGGATCACAGGGAGTACAGGTGTCACGACGACCACACATCCCGCAACCAGCCACCAAGCAAACCTGAGATGAACCACAACAGAGCAGATCGTCCATTACCACCCCCACCAAGAAGTTTCCCAAGGGATCGGAAGATACAGATGGTGGAGCAGAGCCCCGCTTACGGGCAATACACGAGGTTGAAGGTATCTCTCGAAGAGATACTTCAAGTGGCTGAGGAGCGAGGACTGCTGAGCCCTCCAATACAAATGGCCAAGTCAGCTGGCAAACGAGACAAGGGCCGGTTCTGCCGTTTCCATGGTGACCACGGCCATTCCACATCACAGTGCTGTGATTTGAAGAACTAGGTGGACGATCTGGTTAGGAATCGGTACTTCGACGAGTTTATTGAAGGAGGGCATCCGGTGGTTAAGCAGCAACCTGAGGAAGATGATCGAGCTTATGAAATAGACATGGAATCACCGGCCACGAGGGTGATCCCAGGAGGGCCCATGATGGCAGGAAGTTCAAACAGGGCTCAAAAGAACTATTGCAGATATGCCACAGCCGGCCGAGAGGTCCTGTTCACCGCCCCCGCTGCCAAAAAGGCCAAGGTCCGACAAGTGCCTATTATGTCGACGGAGGAAGATGAGGAGGGGTGATGTACCTCCACGAGGATGCCTTGGTTGTCAAAGCCAATATAGCTAACAAGGAAGTTGACCGAATACTGGTAGACTCGGGAAGTTCGGTAGATATTCTCTTCAAATCCACATTCGAGGATTTGGGAATAACAGGTGCGAGCCTCGATCAGACGAGCACTTCCTTGAAAGGATTCGGGAGAGGGAAGCTGATACCTCTGGGAATCATCAGGCTGGCAGTAACCATGGGCTCGAGGCCTTTCGAAAAGAATATGATGTTGGACTTTGTGGTGGTAGATGAAGCCAGCCCATACCAGGCGATACTAGGGAGGCCGTTCATGAGGATCAGCCAGTGCGTACTATCCACCCACTACTTGGCCCTAAAGTATCTAGTGAATGGGGCTGTAGGGGTCGTGAAAGGCAGACAGAGGGTGGCGAGGAGTTGCTACGTTGTAGCAGCCAAAGAAACCATGCAGATAACTTCGCTGGACTCGAGGGGGGAATCAGGGAATGGAAGGCAGGAGCCGGCTGAGAAGTTGGAGGAGGTCCCGAGAAGAAAATCCAGATAGGCTCGGGCATTAGTGAGTAGTTGAAAGAAAAGCTGGTGGAGTGTCTGCGAGCACACGCGGATGTGTTCGCATGGACGCATGAGGATATGCTTGGGATTGACCCAGAAGTGGCGTGTCACAGGCTGGCAATACGGAAAGATGTTAAGCCAGTGAGGCAGAAGAGGAGATGCGTCAACCAAGAAAGATATGAGGCCATCAATTGTGAGGTGGAGAAGCTGCTGAAAGCGGGATTTATAAAGGAGGTCTCCTACCCCGAATGGATCTCGAATGTCGTACTGGTGAAGAAGGTAAGTGGGAAATGGAGAATGTGCGTGGACTTCACAGATGTGAATAAGGCTTGCCCTAAAGATAGCTTCCCGCTGCCAAAGATAGACCAACTGGTGGATTCTACGGCGGAGCACGGGCTACTTAGTTTTATGGATGCATTCTCAGGATATAACCAGATTCCCATGCACCGGTCAGATGAGGAATGCACATCCTTCATCACCAATCAAGGACTGTACTGCTACAAGGTCATGCCCTTTGGTCTGAAGAATGCCGGCGCAACATACCAGAGGCTGGTGAACAAGGTCTTCAAGCCATTGATCGGTCGAACGATGGAGGTGTATGTGGATGACATGATCACCAAGTCTAAAGAAGCAGATGAACATGTAAAACATTTAGAGGAGACCTTTGCACTCTTAAGAAAGTACCGGATGAAGCTAAACCCAGAGAAATGTGCTTTTAGAGTTGGTTCGGGAAAATTCTTAGGCTTCATGCTCAGTCACAGAGGGATAGAGGCCAATCCGGAGAAGATAAGAGCAGTGGTGGAAATGAGGTCCCCCCATAGCCTTAAGGAGATACGAAGTCTCACCGGCAAACTAGCATCCCTCAACAGGTTCGTATCTCGAGCCACGGATAAATGCCAAGTCTTCTTATAAGAAATGAAGAAAGGTAGGAAGACAAAGTGGATGCCAGAATGCGAAGCGGCGTTCCAACAGTTGAAAGAATACTTGTTGAAGGCTCCATTACTGTCTACACCTCTAGCAGGAGAGGTACTGTTTCTTTACTTAGCCGTGTCCCAATGGGCAATGAGTTCGCTTCTGGTAAAGAAGGAGTCAGGGTGCAGTACCCTATTTATTACACGAGAAAAGCTTTGCTGGAAGCTGAGACTCGATATCCAATGATGGAGAAATGGACACTGGCCCTGGTCACGGCAGCCCGAAAGTTGAGACCTTATTTTCAGGCGCATTCAGTAGCGGTTCTAACAAATCAGCCGCTCAGGCAGACTCTGCATAAGATAGAGACCTCCGGAAGGTTGGTGAAATGGTCGGTGGAGCTTAGTGAATTCGACATCAGCTACCAACCTCGAACAGCTATAAAGCTCGATCCTTGGTCGACTTCGTGGTCGAGTGCTGCTGCGAGGGATGAGGAGAAGGAGAGCGAGCCCCCACCAGATTCCCAGGCCTCGACCAATAAATGGATAGTCACAGTAGATGGATCTTGTGGAAATTAGGGAGCAGGGGCAGGATTTGTGCTCCTTAGCCCCGAAGGGGCAGAGATGCAATATGCTGTGAAATTGGAATTCAAAGTTACCAACAATCAGGCTAAGTACGAGGCCGTAATAGTGGGATTGAAGCTCACCTCGATAGTAAAAGCAAAAGAGGTAAAGCTTCGAACAGACTCACAGCTGGTGACAAACCACCTCGACGAAAGCTTCCAGGCGAAGGGGGAGAAGATGGAGGCATACCTACGGAAGGTGAAGCAGCTAATGGGGAATTTCCGAGCTGTTGAGGTGGAACAAATCGCAAGGGGAAAGAATACCGAAGTCTATCCCTTTGGAAATCAAGACCTGCTCGAGCATCGAGCAGGGGGATGAGGTGATGAGCTTATCAACGAGCAACACCTGGATGGAGCCAATCGTTTCTTACCTCAAGGAAGGGACAGTGCCGGTCGAAAAGAAGCAAGCAAGGAAATTAAAGTGTAAACCGGCCAGGTACACTCTTATCGACTGGGTCTTATATAGACGGGGGTACACTCTCCCCTTGTTGCGGTGCTTAGATTAGGAGGAAGCTGATTATGTCCTACGAGAGATACACGAAGGAATCTGCGGGAATCATTCTGGTGCGAGGTCCTTGACTTTCAAGGCCTTGAGGCAAGGATACTTTTGGCCCCGCATGCATCAAGATGCTCAGGAGAAGACCAGAAGCTGCAAGAGTTGCCAGAGTTTTGCCAACTACCTAACTCAGCCTCCGGAGAACCTTACGGTGATGAACTCACCATAGCCGTTTGCTCAATGGGGAATTAACTTGATCGGGCCACTGTCGAAGGGGAAAGCATCTGCCACCCATGCCATAGCCACAATCGATTATTTCACCAAATGGGTCGAAGTGGGAGCCTTGAGCAGCATCACGGAAGGTAAAACCACTGACTTCATTTGGAAAAATGTAATTTGCAGGTATGGAATTCCTCATGCATTGGTCACAGACAATGGGAGACAGTTTGACAACGGCAAGTTCGGAGACTTCTAGAAATCTGGGGATAGAGCTGAAATTTTGCTCTCCCTCACACCTGAAGCCAATGGACAAGTAGAAGCCCATGAACAAGACCATAAAGCGTATCCGAAGACCGGACTTGGCGAGCAAAAGGAGCACGGGTGGACGAGGCGCCTAGTGTCTTGTGGGCTTATAGAACTACACACAAAACGACTACTGGAGAGACCCCATTCTCCTTGGCGTTTGGGCACGAAGCAGTGGTTCCTACTGAAATAGGAATGGGGACGCATCGGATGGAACACTTCAATGAGGAGCAAAACAACGAGCGGATGTGTGCGGTCCGGACTTCTTTGGAAGAGAAGAGAGAAGGGTCGCTCTAAGATCGCGGAATACCGAGAAAGTGGCTCGTTATTACAACCGAAATGTGCACATTCGCCGGTTCCAAGTGGGTGATTGGGTACTCAGAAGAGTCAACCAGAGCACGAAAGACCCAAGGCAAGGTGTGCTAGGGCCAAATTGGGAAGGTCCTTATTGAGTCACTCAATTAGCCTGACCAGGATCATACTGGCTAACCCATCTGGATGGACGAGAGGTCAAGAGGCCGTGGAAAACACAACTCGTGATGAAATACTTCCAGTAAGTTTCCTTGTGTTGTAAGTGTTAATGTAATATTCCATCCCAAAATGGGGATGTGTAAAAACTCAAATGTATATAAGAGTAAGAAAAACATTCGTAACATTAATTCAAGTTGAAGCCAAGCAGCTCATGAAGACAACGCTAAGGTCAGAAGTCCTAAAGCCTAAGCCTTTAGGCGGGACGGTAACTAGCGAGGCCAATTGTAAGCCGAGTAGAAGAAGCTCATGAAGAACGCTAAGGTCAGAAGTCCCAAAGCCTAAGCCTTTAGGCTGGACGGTACATAGCAAGGCCAATTGCAGGCCGAGAAGAAGAAGCTCATGAAGAACGCTAAGGCCAGAAGTCCCAAAGCCTAAGTCTTAAGCGGGACGGTGCCTAGCGAGGCCAATTGTAGGCCTAAGCAAAATAAGCTCATAAAGAACGGTAAGGTCAGAAGTCTCAAAGCCTAAGTCTTAGGCGGAGCAGTTGCCAATGAGGCCAATTGCGAGCCCGAGCGGAAGAAGCTCATGAAGAGCGCTAAGGTCGAAGTCCCAAGCCTAAGTCTTAGGCGGAGCGGTTGCCAGTGAGGCGATTGCAGGCCGAGCGGAAAAAGCTCATAAAGAACGCTAAGGTCGAGAGTCCCAAAGCCTAAGTCTTAGGCGGGATGGTGCCAGTGAGACCAATTGTAGTCCGGCGGAAGAAACTCATGAAGAACGCTCAGGCCAGAAGTCCCAAAGCCTAAGCCTTAGGCGGGACGGTGCCAGCGAGGCCAATTGCAGGCCGAGCAGAAGAAGCTCATGAAGAACGCTAAGGCCAGAAGTCCCAAGCCTAAGTCTTAGGCGGAGCGGTTGCTCAGCGAGGCCAGTCTGACCCAGAGTGGAAGAAGCTCATTAAGAGCAGCTAAGGTCGAAGTCCCAAAGCCTAAGTCTTAGGCGGGACGATGCCTAGCGAGACCAGTCTGAGGCTGAGCGGAAGAAGCTCATGAAGAAAAATAAGGCCGAAGTCCCAAGCCTAACTCTTGGGCGGGACGGTGCACTCTGAGGTCAGTGCGGGCCGAGCGGAAGAAGCTCATGAAGAAAACTAAGGCAAGAAGACCCAAAGCCTAAGTTTTAGGCGGGACGGTGCCAGTGAGGCCAATGCAGGCCCGAGCGGAAGAAGCTCATGAAGAACGCTAAGGTCGAGAGTCCCAAGCCTAAGTCTTAGGCGGAGCAGTTGCCAGTGAGGCGATTGCAGGCCGAGCGGAAAAAGCTCATAAAGAGCGCTAAGGTCGAAGTCCCAAAGCCTAAGTCTTAGGCGGGGACGGTTGCCAATGAGACCAATTGTAGTCCGGCGGAAGAAACTCATGAAGAGCAGCTAAGGCCGAAGTCCCAAAGCCTAAGTCTTAGGCGGGGACGGTGCCAGCTGAGACCAGTTGCAGGCCGAGCGGAAGAAGCTCATGAAGAGCAGCTAAGGCCGAAGTCCCAAGCCTAAGTCTTAGGCGGACAGTTGCCTAGCGAGGCCAGTCTGACCAGAGTGAAGAAGCTCATTAAGAGGCTAAGGTCGAAGTCCCAAAGCCTAAGTCTTAGGCGGGACGGTGCCTAGCGAGGCCAATTGCAGGCCTGAGCAGAAGAAGCTCATGAAGAAAACTAAGGCCAGAAGTCCCAAAGCCTAACTCTTAGGCGGGACGGTGCCTTGCGAGGTCAATTGCAGGCCCGAGCAGAAGAAGCTCATGAAGAAAACTAAGGCCAGAAGACCCAAAGCCTAAGTTTTAGGCGGGACGGTGCCCAGCGAGGCCAATTGCAGGCCCGAGCAGAAGAAGCTCATGAAGAAAACTAAGGCCAGAAGACCCAAAGCCTAAGTCTTAGGCGGAACGGTGCCTAGCGAGGCCAATTGCTGGCCCAAGAAGAAAAAGCTCGTGAAGAACGCTAAGGCGAGAAGAACCAAAGCCTAAGTCTTAGGCGAAACGGTGCCTAGCGAGGCCAATTACAGGCCTGAGCAGAAGAAGCTCATGAAGAGAACTAAGGCCAGAAGTCTCAAAGCCTAACTCTTAGGCGGGACGGTTGCATCATGAGCCCAATTGCGGGCCGATCAAAGAAGGTCATGAAGAACGCTAAGGCCGGAAGTCCCAAAGCCTAAGTCTTGAGGCGGGACGGTGCCTGCGAGGCCAGTGCGAGGCCGGCGGAAGAAGCTCATTAAGAAAACTAAGGCCGGAAGACCCAAAGCCTAAGTTTTAGGCGGGACGGTGCCTAGCGAGGCCAGTTGCGACCCGAGCGGAAGAAGCTCATGAAGAGCGCTAAGGTCGAAGTCCCAAGACTAAGTCTTAGGCGGGACGGTTGCCTAGCGAGGCCAGTGTGAGGCTGAGCAGAATAAGCTCATGAAGAACGCTAAGGTCAGAAGACTCAAAGCCTAAGTCTTAAGCGGAATGGTGCCCAGCGAGGCCAATTGCAGCCCCGAGCAGAAGAAGCTCATGAAGAACGCTAAGGTCAGAAGTCCCAAAGCCTAAGTCTTAGGCGGGACGGTGCCCAGCGAGGCCAATCGCAGGCCGGCGAGAAAAAGCTCATGAAGAGCGCTAAGGTCGAAGTCCCAAGCCTAAGTCTTAGGCGGGACGGTTGCCAATGAGGCCAATGTAGGCCGAGCGGAAAAAGCTCATGAAGAGCGCTAAGGTCGGAAGTCCCAAGCCTAAGTCTTAGGCGGGACGGTTGCCAGCGAGACCAGTGTAGGCCGAGCGGAAGAAACTCATGAAGAGCAGCTAAGGCCGGAGTCCCAGAGCCTAAGTCTTGGGCGGGACGGTGCTAGCGAGACCAGTCTGGCGAGGCCAATTGTAGGCTGAGCGAGAATAAGCTCATGAAGAGCAGCTAAGGTCGGAAGACTCAAAGCCTAAGTCTTAAGCGGAATGGTGCCCAGTGAGGCCAATTGCGACCCGGCGGAAGAAGCTCATGAAGAGCGCTAAGGTCGGAGTCCCAAAGCCTAAGTCTTAGGCGGGACGGTTGCCAGCGAGGCCAGTTGCAGGCCGGCGGAAAAAGCTCATGAAGAGCAGCTAAGGTCGGAAGTCCCAAAGCCTAAGTCTTAGGCGGGACGGTGCCAGCGAGGCCAGTGTAGGCCGGCGGAAGAAACTCATGAAGAACGCTAAGGCCGAGAGTCCGGAGCCTAAGTCTTAGGCGGGACGGTGCCTGAAGAGGCCAGTGCAGGCCCGAGCGGAAGAATCTCATGAAGAACGCTAAGGCCGGAAGTCCCAAGCCTAAGTCTTAGGCGGGACGGTGCCTAGCGAGACCAGTCTGAGGCCGGCGGAAGAAGCTCTGAAGAACGCTAAGGTCGGAAGTCCCAAGCCTAAGTCTTAGGCGGGACGGTGCGTAGCGAGGTCAATTGTAGACCCGTAAAGAAGAAGCTCGTGAAGAACGCTAAGGCCAGAAGAACCAAAGGCTAAGTCTTAGGCGGGACGGTGCGTAGCGAGGTCAATTGTAGGCCCGTAAAGAAGAAGCTCGTGAAGAACGCTAAGGCCAGAAGAACCAAAGCCTAAGTCTTAGGCTAGACTATGCCTAGCGAGGCCAATTGCAGGCCCGAGCAGAAGAAGCTCATGAAGAACGCTAAGGCTACAAGTCCCAAAGCCTAAGTCTTAGGCGGGACGGTGCCTATCAAGGCCAATTGCAGTATCGAACAGAAGAAGCTTATGAAGAACGCTAAGGCCAGAAGTCCCAAAGCCTAAGTCTTAGGCTAGAAGGTGCCTAGCGAGGCTAATTACAAGCCCGAGCAGAAGAAGCTCGTGAAGAATGCTAAGGCCAGAAGTCCCAAAACCTAAGTCTTAGGCGGGACGGTGCCTAGCGAGGCCAATTGTAAGCTCGAGCAGAAGAAGCTCAAGAAGAACACTAAGGCCAGAAGTCCCAAAGCCTAAGTCTTAGGCGGGACGGTGCCTAGCGAGACCAGTGCGAGGCCGGCGGAAGAAGCTCTGAAGAGCGCTAAGGTCGAAGTCCCAAGCCTAAGTCTTAGGCGGGACGGTCGCGTGCATGAGGTCAGTGTGGACCAGTAAAGAAGAAGCTCGTGAAGAGCAGCTAAGGCCAGAAGAACCAAAGCCTAAGTCTTAGGCTAGACTATGCCTAGCGAGGCCAATTGCAGATCCGGCGGAAGAAGCTCATGAAGAACGATAAGGCTACAAGTCCCAAAGCCTAAGTCTTAGGCGGGACGGTTGCTATCAAGACCAGTGCAGATGTCGAGCAGGAAGAAGCTCATGAAGAGCGCTAAGGCCGGAAGTCCCAAGCCTAAGTCTTAGGCGGAGACGGTCTTGAGCGAGGCCAGTCTGAGGCCGAGCGGAAGAAGCTCATGAAGAACGCTAAGGCCGAAGTCCCAAGCCTAAGTCTTAGGCGGGACGGTTCCCAGAGAGGCCAGTGCGGGCCGGCGGAAGAAGCTCATGAAGAGCGCTAAGGCCGGAGGTCCCAAAGCATAAGTGTTAGGTGGGACAGGTGCCTAGCGAGGCAGTCTGAGGCCGGCGGAAGAAGCTCATGAAGAGCGCTAAGGTCGGAAGACCCAAAGCCTAAGTCTTAGGCGGGACGGTTGCCTAGCGAGGCCAATTGTAGGCCGAAAGGAAGAAGCTGTGAAGAGCGCTAAGGCCGGAAGAACCAAAGCCTAAGTCTTGGGCTAGGCAGTTGCCTAGCGAGGCTAATCTGAGCAGAGCGGAAGAAGCTCGTGAAGAGCAGCTAAGGCCGGAGTCCCAGAACCTAAGTCTTAGGCGGGACGAGTGCTAGCGAGGCCAGATGTAGCTCGAGCGGAAGAAGCTCACGAAGCAGCTAAGGCCGGAGTCCCAAAGCCTAAGTCTTAGGCGGAGACAGTTGCCTAGCGAGGCCAGTCTGACCCAGAGTGGAAGAAGCTCATTAAGAAGGCTAAGGTCGGAAGTCCCGAAGCCTAAGTCTTAGGCGGGACGGTGCCTAGCGAGACCAGTGCAGGGCTGGCGGAAGAAGCTCATGAAGAAAACTAAGGCCGGAAGTCCCAAGCCTAACTCTTGGGCGGGACGGTGCCTGCGAGGTCAGTGCGGGCCGAGCGGAAGAAGCTCATGAAGAAAACTAAAGCCGGAAGACCCAAGCCTAAGTTTTAGGCGGGACGGTTGCCAATGAGGCCAATTGCAGGGCCGGCGGGAAGAAGCTCATGAAGAACGCTAAGGCCGGAAGTCCCAAGCCTAAGTCTTGGGCGGAGCAGTGCTTAGCGAGGCCAGATTCTGACCAGAGTGGAAGAAGCTCATTAAGAAGGCTAAGGTCGGAAGTCCCAAAGCCTAAGTCTTAGGCGGGACGGTTGCTAGCGAGGCCAGTGCAGGGCTGAGCGGAAGAAGCTCATGAGAAAACTAAGGTCGAAGTCCCAAGCCTAACTCTTGGGCGGGACGGTTGCCTGCGAGGTCAGTGCAGGGCCGAGCGGAAGAAGCTCATGAAGAAAACTAAGGCCGGAAGACCCAAAGCCTAAGTTTTAGGCGGGACGGTGCCAGTGAGGCCAATTGCGAGGCCGGCGGAAGAAGCTCATGAAGAAAACTAAGGCCGGAAGACCCAAAGCCTAAGTCTTGGGCGGAGCGGTTACTAGCGAGGCCAATTCTTGGCCGAGAAGAAAAAGCTCAGTGAAGAGCAGCTAAGGCGAGAAGAACAAAGCCTAAGTCTTAGGCGAAGCAGTTGCCTAGCGAGGCCAATTCTGAGACTGAGCGGAAGAAGCTCATGAAGAGAACTAAGGCCAGAAGTCTCAAAGCCTAACTCTTAGGCGGGACGGTGCATAGCGAGCCCAATTGCAGGCCCGATCAAAAGAAGCTCATGAAGAACGCTAAGGCCAGAAGTCCCAAACCTAACTCTTAGGCGGGACGGTGCCTTGCGAGGACAGTGCTGGGCCGGCGGAAGAAGCTCATGAAGAAAACTAAGGCGGAAGACCCAAAGCCTAACTCTTGGGCGGGACGGTGCCTGCGAGGCCAGTGCGGGCTGAGCGGAAGAAGCTCATGAAGAAAACTAAGGCCGGAAGTCCCAAAGCCTAACTCTTGGGCGGGACGGTGCCTGCAGGTCAGTGCGAGGCCGAGCGGAAGAAGCTCATGAAGAAAACTAAAGCCGAAGACCCAAGCCTAAGTTTTAGGCGGGACGATTGCCAGTGAGGCCAATTGCGAGGCCGAGCGGAAGAAGCTCATGAAGACGCTAAGGCCGAGAGTCCCAAGCCTAAGTCTTGGGCGGAGCAGTGCTAGCGAGGCCAGTCTGACCCAGAGTGAAGAAGCTCATTAAGAAGGCTAAGGTCGGAAGTCCCAGAGCCTAAGTCTTAGGCGGGACGGTTGCTAGCGAGACCAGTGCAGAGCTGGCGGAAGAAGCTCATGAAGAAAACTAAGGTCGAAGTCCCAAGCCTAACTCTTAGGCGGGACGGTTGCCTCGAGGTCAGTGCAGGGCCAGGCGGAAGAAGCTCATGAAGAAAACTAAGGCCGGAAGACCCAAAGCCTAAGTTTTAGGCGGGACGGTGCCAATGAGGACTAATTCGGGGCCGGCGGAAGAAGCTCATGAAGAAAACTAAGGCCGGAAGACCCAAAGCCTAAGTCTTGGGCGGACAGTTGCCTAGCGAGGCCGATTCTTGCTGAGAAGAAAAAGCTCGTGAAGAAGCTAAGGCGGGAAGAACCAAAGCCTAAGTCTTAGGTGAGCAGTTGCTAGCGAGACTGATTCTGAGACTGGCGGAAGAAGCTCATGAGAGAGAACTAAGGCCGGAAGTCTCGAAGCCTAACTCTTGGGCGGGACGGTGCATCATGAGCCCAGTTGCGGGCCAGATCAAAGAAGCTCATGAAGAGCAGCTAAGGCCGGAAGTCCCAAACCTAACTCTTAGGCGGGACGGTGCCTTGCGAGGCCAGTCTGAGGCCGGCGGGAAGAAGCTCATGAAGAAAACTAAGGCCGGAAGACCCAAGCCTAAGTTTTAGGCGGGACGGTTGCCTAGCGAGACTAATGCAGACCGAGCGGAAGAAGCTCATGAAGAGCGCTAAGGTCGGAAGTCCCAGACTAAGTCTTAGGCGGGACGATTGCTAGCGAGGCCAGTCTGAGCGAGGCCAATTGTGGGCTGAGCGAGAATAAGCTCGTGAAGAGCCTAAGGTCAGGAAGACTCAAGCCTAAGTCTTAAGCGGAATGGTGCCCAGTGAGGCCAATTGCGACCCGAGCGGAAGAAGCTCATGAAGAGCGCTAAGGTCGGAGTCCCAAGCCTAAGTCTTAGGCGGGACGGTTGCCAATGAAGCCAATTCTGAGGCCGAGCGGAAAAAGCTCATGAAGCAGCTAAGGTCGGAAGTCCCAAGCCTAAGTCTTAGGCGGGACGATTGCCAATGAGGCCAGTGTAGGCCGGCGGAAGAAACTCATGAAGACGCTAAGGCCGGAGTCCCAGAGCCTAAGTCTTAGGCGGGACGGTTGCTGAGAGGACCAGTTGCGGGCCGGCGGAAGAAGCTCATGAAGAGCGCTAAGGCCGGAGGTCCCAAGCCTAAGTCTTAGGCGGGACGGTTGCTAGCGAGGCCAGTGCTGAGGCCAGGCGGAAGAAGCTCTGAGAGCAGCTAAGGTCGGAGTCCCAAGCCTAAGTCTTAGGCGGGACGGTCATGTGCGAGGTCAGTGTAGACCAGTAAAGAAGAAGCTCGTGAAGAGCAGCTAAGGCCGGAAGAACAGAGGCTAAGTCTTAGGATAGACTATGCCTAGCGAGGCCAGTGCGGGGCCGAGCGGAAGAAGCTCATGAAGAGCAGCTAAGGCTACAAGTCCCAAAGCCTAAGTCTTAGGCGGGACGAGTGCTATCAAGACCAGTGCGATGTCGAGCAGGAAGAAGCTTATGAAGAGCGCTAAGGCCGGAAGTCCCAAGCCTAAGTCTTGGGCTAGAAGGTTGCTAGCGAGGCTAATTACAAGCCGAGCGGAAGAAGCTCGTGAAGAATGCTAAGGCGGAAGTCCCGAAACCTAAGTCTTAGGCGGGACCGGTTGCCTAGCGAGACTGATGTAAGCTCGGCGGAAGAAGCTCAAGAAGAACACTAGGGCCGAAGTCAAAGCCTAAGTCTTAGGCGGGACGGTTGCTAGCGAGACCAGTGCAGGGCCGAGCGGAAGAAGCTCTGAAGAGCGCTAAGGTCGGAAGTCCCAAGCCTAAGTCTTAGGCGGGACGGTCTCGTCATGAGGTCAATTGTGGACACGTGAAGAAGAAGCTCGTGAAGAGCGCTAAGGCCGGAAGAACAAAGCCTAAGTCTTAGGCTAGACTATGCCTAGCGAGGCCAATTGCGATCCGAGCGGAAGAAGCTCATGAAGAGCGATAAGGCTACAAGTCCCAAGCCTAAGTCTTAGGCGGGACGGTTGCTATCGAGGCCAGTGCGATGTCGAGCAGGAAGAAGCTCATGAAGAGCGCTAAGGCCGGAGGTCCCAAGCCTAAGTCTTAGGCGGGACGGTCTTGCAGCGAGACCAGTGCAGGGCCGGCGGAAGAAGCTCATGAAGAGCTAAGGCCGGAAGTCCCAAGCCTAAGTCTTAGGCGGGACCGGTTCCAGGAGAGGCCAATTGCAAGCCGAGCGGAAGAAGCTCATGAAGAGCGCTAAGGCGGAGTCCCAAGCATAAGTGTTAGGTGGGACAGGTTGCTAGCGAGGCCAGTCTGAGGCCGAGCGGAAGAAGCTCATGAAGAGCAGCTAAGGTCGGAAGACCCAAGCCTAAGTCTTAGGCGGGACGGTTGCTAGCGAGGCCAGTGTAGGCCAGAAGGAAGAAGCTCGTGAAGAGCAGCTAAGGCCGGAGAAGACAAAGCCTAAGTCTTGGGCTGAGGCAGTTGCCTAGCGAGGCTAATTACTAAGCCGAGCGGAAGAAGCTCGTGAAGAGCAGCTAAGGCCGGAGTCCCAAAACCTAAGTCTTAGGCGGGACGGTTGC
Source organism: Murraya koenigii (assembly GCA_025617385.1). Lineage (NCBI taxonomy): Eukaryota > Viridiplantae > Streptophyta > Magnoliopsida > Sapindales > Rutaceae > Murraya > Murraya koenigii. The sequence continues at coordinate 20,036,251 of CM046815.1, forward strand.
TAGCGAGACCGATGTAAGCTCGGCGGAAGAAGCTCACGAAGACGCTAAGGCCAAGAGTCCCAAGCCTAAGTCTTAGGCGGGACGATTGCTAGCGAGGCCAGTCTGAGGCCGGCGGAAGAAGCTCTGAAGAGCAGTGGGTCGGGAGTCCCAAGCCTAAGTCTTAGGCGGGACGGTCACGTCGTGAGGTCAATTGTAGACCAGTAAAGAAGAAGCTCGTGAAGAGCGTTAAGGCCGGAAGAACAAAGCCTAAGTCTTGGGCTGGACTATGCCTAGCGAGGCTAATTCTGAGGCCAGAGCAAAGAAGCTCATGAAGAGCGCTAAGGCTACAGAGTCCCAAGCCTAAGTCTTAGGCGGGACGGTTGCCAGGAGAGCCAATTGCGGCCCAGAGTGGAAGAAGCTCATTAAGAGCAGCTAAGGTCGGAATTCCCAAAGCCTAAGTCTTAGGCGGGACGATTACTAGCGAGGCCAGTCTGAGGCTGAGTAGAAGAAGCTCATGAAGAAAACAAAGGCCGAAGTCCCAAGCCTAACTCTTGGGCGGGACCGGTGCATCATGAGACCAGTTGCGGGCCCAGAGCAAAGAGGCTCATGAAGAAGCTAAGGCCGGAAGTCCCAAGCCTAACTCTTGGGCGGGACGGTGCCTGCGAGGCCAGTGCTGAGCCAGGCGGAAGAAGCTCATGAAGAAAACTAAGGCCGGAAGACCTAAAGCCTAAGTTTTAGGCGGGACGATTACTAGCGAGGCCAGTGCGAGGCCGAGCGGAAGAAGCTCATAAATGTGCTGGCCTGGAAGACCCGAAGTCTAAGTCTTAGGCGGGACGGTTGCCTAGCGAGGCCAATTGCTTGGCCAGAAGAAGAAGCTCGTGAAGAGCAGCTAAGGCCAGAAGAACCAAAGCCTAAGTCTTAGGCGGGACGAGTGCCTAGCGAGGCCAGTGCTGAGGCCGAGCGGAAGAAGCTTATGAAGAACGCTAAGGCCGGAAGTCCCAAAGCACATGTCTTATCTTTGGGCCGGTCCCAGTGAGACAAATTATTGCCCGAGCGAGATGAAGCTCATGAAGAGCGCTAAGGTCGGAAGTCCCAAAGCCTAAGTCTTAGGCGAAGCAGTTGCTAGCGAGGCCAATTGCGACCCAGGCGGAAGAAGCTCATGAAGAGCGCTAAGGCCGGAGGTCCCAAAGCATAAGTGTTAGGTGGGACGAGTGCCTAGCGAGGCCAGTGCTGGACTGAGCGGAAGAAGCTCATGAAGAGCGCTAAGGCCGGAAGACCCAAGCCTAAGTCTTAGGCAGTGCAGTTGCCTAGCGAGGACTGATTGTGGGCCAGAAGGAAAAAGCTCGTGAAGAGCAGCTAAGGCCGGAAGAACCAAAGCCTAAGTCTTGGGCTGAGGCAGTTGCTAGCGAGGCTAATTACAAGCCGAGCGGGAAGAAGCTCGTGAAGAGCGCTAAGGCCGGAAGTCCCAAAACCTAAGTCTTAGGCGGGACGGTTGCCTAGCGAGGCCAGTGTAGCTCGGCGGAAGAAGCTCACGAAGAACGCTAAGGCCGGAGGTCCCAAGCCTAAGTCTTAGGCGGGACGATTGCTAGCGAGGCCAGTGCTGGGCCGGCGGAAGAAGCTCCGAGGAGCAGCTAAGGTCATAAGTCCCAAAGCCTAAGTCTTAGGCGGGACGGTGCGTAGCGAGGTCAATTGTAGACCCGTAAAGAAGAAGCTCGTGAAGAACGTTAAGGCCAGAAGAACCAAAGCCTAAGTCTTAGGCTAGACTATGCCTAGCGAGGCTAATTACAGGCCCGAGCAAAAGAAGCTCATGAAGAACGCTAAGGCTACAAGTCCCAAAGCCCAAGTCTTAGGCGGGACGGTGCCCAGAGAGGCCAATTGCAGCCCCGAGTAGAAGAAGCTCATTAAGAACGCTAAGGTCAGAATTCCCAAAGCCTAAGTCTTAGGCGGGACGGTGCCTAGCGAGGCCAGTCTGAGGCTGAGCAGGAAGAAGCTCATGAAGAAAACAAAGGCCGGAAGTCCCAAGCCTAACTCTTGAGGCGGGACGGTCATGCATGAGCCAGTGCGAGGCCCAGAGCAAAGAGGCTCATGAAGAGCGCTAAGGCGGAAGTCCCAAGCCTAACTCTTGGGCGGGAAGGTGCCTAGCGAGGCTAATTACAAGCCGGCGGAAGAAGCTCGTGAAGAGCTAAGGCCGGAAGTCCCGAAACCTAAGTCTTAGGCGGGACGGTGCCTAGCGAGACCAGTGTAAGCTCGGCGGAAGAAGCTCACGAAGAGCGCTAAGGCCGGAAGTCCCAAGCCTAAGTCTTGGGCGGGACGGTTGCTAGCGAGACCAGTCTGAGGCCGGCGGAAGAAGCTCTGAAGAGCAGTGAGGTCGAGAGTCCCAAAGCCTAAGTCTTAGGCGGGACGGTCTAGTCGTGAGGTCGATTGTAGACCAGTAAGAAGAAGCTCGTGAAGAGCGTTAAGGCCGGAAGAACCAAAGCCTAAGTCTTAGGCTAGACTATGCCTAGCGGGGCTAATTACGGGCCAGAGCAAAGAAGCTCATGAAGGCAGCTAAGGCTACAAGTCCCAGAGCCTAAGTCTTAGGCGGGACGGTGCCTGAGAGAGGCCAGTGCGGCCAGAGTGGAAGAAGCTCATTAAGACGCTAAGGTCGAGATTCCCAAAGCCTAAGTCTTAGGCGGGACGGTTGCTAGCGAGGCCAGTCTGAGGCTGAGTAGAAGAAGCTCATGAAGAAAACAAAGGCCGGAAGTCCCAAAGCCTAACTCTTGGGCGGGACGGTGCATCAGCGAGCCAATTGCGAGGCCAGAGCAAAGAGGCTCATGAAGACAGCTAAGGCCGGAAGTCCCAAAGCCTAACTCTTGGGCGGGGACGGTGCCTTGCGAGGCCAGTCTGAGGCCGGCGGAAGAAGCTCATGAAGAAAACTAAGGCCGGAAGACCCAAGCCTAAGTTTTAGGCGGGACGGTTGCTAAGCGAGGCCAGTGCAGGCCGGCGGAAGAAGCTCATAAATAGTGCTGGCCTGGAAGACCAAAGTCTAAGTCTTAGGCGGGACGGTTGCCTAGCGAGACCAATTCTTGGCCGAAGAAGAAGCTCGTGAAGAGCAGCTAAGGCCAAAGAGACCAAAGCCTAAGTCTTAGGCGGGACTGATGCCTAGCGAGGACCGAGTCTGGGGCCGGCGGAAGAAACTATGAAGACAGCTAAGGCCGAGAGTCCCAAAGCACATGTCTTATCTTTGGGCCGGTCCCAGTGAGGACAAATTATTGCCCAGGCGGATGGAAGCTCATGAAGGCAGCTAAGGTCGGAAGTCCCAAGCCTAAGTCTTGGGCGAAGCGGTTGCTAGCGAGGCCAATTGCGACCCAGGCGGAAGAAGCTCATGAAGATCGCTAAGGCCGGAGTCCCAAGCATAAGTGTTAGGTGGGACCGGTGCCTAGCGAGACCAGTCTGGAGACTGAGCGGAAGAAGCTCATGAAGAGCATAAGGCCGGAAGACCCAAGCCTAAGTCTTGGGCAGTGCAGTTGCTGAGCGAGGCCGATTGTAGGCCAGAAAGGAAGAAGCTCGTGAAGAGCGCTAAGGCCAGGAAGAACAGAAGCCTAAGTCTTGGGCTAGGCAGTTGCCTAGCGAGGCTAATTACAAGCCGGCGGAAGAAGCTCGTGAAGAGCAGCTAAGGCCGGAGGTCCCAGAACCTAAGTCTTAGGCGGGACGGTTGCCTAGCGAGGACCAGATGTAAGCTCGGCGGAAGAAGCTCACAGAGAGCTAAGGCCGGAGTCCCAAGCCTAAGTCTTGGGCGGGACGATTGCCTAGCGAGACCAGTGCTGAGGCCGGCGGAAGAAGCTCTGAGGGCAGCTAAGGTCATAAGTCCCGAAGCACTAAGTCTTAGGCGGGACGGTCTCGTCATGAGGTCAGTTGTGGACCAGTAAAGAAGAAGCTCGTGAAGAGCGTTAAGGCCGGAAGAACCAAAGCCTAAGTCTTGAGGCTGAGACTATACTAGCGAGGGCTAATTCTGGGGCCAGAGCAAAGAAGCTCATGAAGAGCAGCTAAGGCTACTGAGTCCCAAGCCCAGTCATGGGCGGGACGGTGCCGAGGAGAGGCCAGTGCGGTCCAGGAGTAGAAGAGCTCATTAAGACGCTAAGGTCGAGATTCCCAAGCCTAAGTCTTAGGCGGGACCGGTTGCTAGCGAGGCCAGTCTGAGACTGGCGGAAGAAGCTCATGAAGAAAACAAAGGCCGAGAGTCCCAAGCCTAACTCTTGGGCGGAGACGGTCATCATGAGCCAATTCGGGGCCCAGAGCAAAAGAGGCTCGTGAAGAGCAGCTAAGGCCGGAAGTCCCAAGCCTAACTTCTTGGGCGGGGACGGTTGCCTAGCGAGGCTAATCTGGCCAGAGCGGAAGAAGCTCGTGAAGAGCGCTAAGGCCGGAGGTCCCGAAACATAAGTCTTGGGCGGGACGAGTTACTATGCAGACCAGTCTCGACCCGGCGGAAGAAGCTCATGAAGAGCGCTAAGGCCGGAGTCCCAAGCATAAGTGTTAGGTGGGGCCGGTGCTAGCGAGGACCAGTCTGAGGCCGGCGGAAGAAGCTCATGAAGAGCGCTAAGGCCGGAGACCCAAGCCTAAGTCTTGGGTGATGCAGTTACTAGCGAGGACCGATTGTGGGCAGAGGAAGAAGCTCGTGAAGAGCTAAGGCCGGGAAGAACCAAAGCCTAAGTCTTAGGCTGAGGCAGTTACTAGCGAGGCTAATTACAAGCCGGCGGAAGAAGCTCGTGAAGAGCAGCTAAGGCCGAGTCCCGAAACCTAAGTCTTAGGCGGGACTGATTGCTAGCGAGGACCAGTGTAAGCTCGGCGGAAGAAGCTCACGAAGAGCAGCTCGGGCCGGAAGTCCCAAGCCTAAGTCTTAGGCGGGACGATTGCCTAGCGAGGACAGTCTGGGGCCGGCGGAAGAAGCTCTGAAGCAGCTAAGGTCACAGAGTCCCAAACCTAAGTCTTAGGCGGGACGGTCTTGTCATGAGGTCGATTGTAGACCAAGTAAAGAAGAAGCTCGTGAAGAGCAGCTAAGGCTAGAAGAACCAAAGCCTAAGTCTTGGGCTATCTTATGCCTAGCGAGCGCTAATTCAGGGCCGAGAGCAAAGAAGCTCATGAAGAGCAGCTGAGGCTACAGGTCCCAAGCCTAAGTCTTGGGCAGGGACGGTGCCTAGCGAGGACCAGTCTGAGGCCAGGCGGGAAGAAGCTCGTGAAGAGCATGAGGGCTACAGAGTCCCAAGCCTAAGTCTTGGGCGGGACGGTTGCTATCAAGGCCAATGCGATGTCGAGCAGGAAGAAGCTCATGAAGAGCAGCTAAGGCCGGAAGTCCCAAGCCTAAGTCTAAGGCGGGACGGTCTTGAGGCGAGACCAGTCTGAGGCCGAGCGGAAGAAGCTCATGAGAGGCTAAGGCCGGAGGACCCAAAGCCTAAGTCTTGGGCGGGACGGTGCTCTCAGCGAGACCGATTGTGGGCAGAAAGAAGAAGCTCGTGAAGCAGCTAAGGCCGGGAAGAACGAAGCCTAAGTCTTGGGCTCGGCGAGCGCTAGCGGGGCTGAGTCTGAGGCCGGCGGAAGAAACTCGTGAAGAGCAGCTAAGGCCGGAGTCCCAAGCCTAAGTCTTAGGCGGGACTGATTGCCTAGCGAGGCCGATGTAGCTCGAGCGGAAGAAGCTCCAGACGAACTCTAGGCCGGAAGTCCCAAGCTAAGTCTTGGGCGGGACGGTTGCCTAGCGAAGGCAGTGCGAGGCCAGCGGAAGAAGCTCATGAAGCAGCTAAGGCGGAGGTCCAGCGGCTAAGTCTTAGGCGGGACCGATTGCTAACGATCTGGTGTAAGTCAGGAGTAGAAGAAGCTCGTGAAGAGCGTTAAGGCGGAAGTCCGAAGCCTAACTCTCGGGCGGAGCGGTGTACTGCGAGGCCAGATTATAAGCTGGCGGGAAGAAGCTCGTGAAGGAATTCTAAGGCCATAAGTCCCAAGCCTAACTCTTGGGCAGGAGGATGCTAGCGAGGCCAGTGCAGGGCCGGCGGAAGAAGCTCATGAAGAGCGCTAGGGCCGGAGAGTCCCGAAGCCTAACTTTTAGGCGGGGACGATGCCTAGCGAGACAGATGCGAGGCAGGAGGAGAAGCTCTTAAAGAGCTAAGGCGGAGGTCCATGACCTAAGTCTTCACGGGGACGGTTGCTAGCGAGGCCAGTCTGGGGCCAGGCGGAAGAAGCTCATGAAGAGCAGCTAAGGCCGAGTCGAAAGCCTAACTCTTTGGGCGGGACGATCCTAGCGAGACAGTGCAGGGCCGGCGGGAGAAGGTCATGAAGAGCTAGGCCGGAGTCCCATAGCCTAAGTTTTAGGCGGGACGGTGCCTAGCGAGGCCAGTCTGGGGCAGGCGGTGGAAACTCATGAAGAGCAGCTAAGGCGGAAGACCCAAGTCTAAGTCTTGGGCCAGGAAGAAGCTCGTGAGAAGAATGCTAAGGCCGGAGAGTCCCGAAACACTAACTCTTAGGCAGGGATGATGCCTAGCAAGGCCAATTCTGAGGCCGGCGGAAGAAGCTCATGAAGAAGCTAAGGCCGGAAGTCCCAAGCCTAACTTTAGGCGGGGCGATGCCTGCGAGACCAGTGCGGGGCCGGCGGGAGAAGCTCATGAAGAGCTAAGGCCGGAGAGTCCACGACCTAAGTTTTAGGCGGGACGGTGCTTAGCAGACGAGCGGTCATGAGCCACTAGTAGAAGAAGCTCATGAAGAGCAGCTAAGGCAGGAGGCCCAAGTCTAGAGTCTTGGGCTAGGAGAAGCTCGTGAAGAATCCTAAGGCGGAGGTCCCAAAGCTAAGTCTTAGTGGGACGGATGCCTAAGCGAGACCAGTGCGGGCACGAGCAAAGAATCTAGATTAAGAGCGCTAAGGTCAGAGTCAGAGAGCCCTAAGCCTTGGGCGGGGCAGGCGCCTGAGCGAGGCCAATTCTGAGGCCCAGGCGGAAGAAGCTCGTGAGGCATAAGGCCGGAAAGACTAGAAGCCTAAGTTTTAGGCTGGGCCAGCGAGATGATGGCATCTGAGGCAGGAAGAAGAAGTTCATGAAGAGCAGCTAAGGCCGGGAGAACCAAGCCTATATCTTGGGCTAGCAGCAGTTACTTAGCCAGACCGATTCTGAGCCCGGCGGGAAGAAGCTCATGAAGAGCAGCTAAGGCCGGAGACCCAGAAGTCTCGGTCTTGGGCTAGAAGAAGCTCGTGAAGAACACTAAAGCCAGAGTCCCAAGCACTAACTCTTGGGCGGGACTGATTACCTAGCGAGATGATTGTGGGCCAGAAGAAGAATGTTCGTGAAGACCCAAGGCCGCGGAGGACCAAGGCCTATGTCTTGGTCTAAGCAGTTGCCTAGCAGAGGCCAATTCTGCAGGCCGGCGGAAAGAAGCTCATGAAGAGCAGCTAAGGCAGGAAGGAAGCTCGTGAGAGCAAGCTAAGGCCGGAGGTCCGAAGCCCTAAGTGTAGGTGGGACGGGTGCCTAGCAGAGACAGTCTGAGGCCGAGCGGGAAGAAGCTCGTGAAGAGCATGGGCCGGAGACCCAAGCCTAAGTCTTGGGCGGTCGCGGTGCTAGCGAGGCCAGATTGTGGGCCAGAAGGAAGAAGCTCGTGAAGAGCAGCTAAGGCCGGAAGAACCAAAGCCCTAAGTCTTAGGCTGGGCGTGCCTAAGCGGGATGATTCAGTGCACGGCGGGAAGAAGCTCGTGAAGCTGCTAGGGCAGAGTCCCAAAACCTAAGTCTTGAGGCGGGACTGGTTGCCATGAGCGAGATGATTATAGCTCAGGCGGGAAGAAGCTCACGAAGAGCGCTCTGACGGAGTCCAGTCAGGCCTAGGTCTTAGCTGGGCATGATGCCTCATGAGGGCCAGATGCGGCCAAGAAGCTCTGAAGACGCTAAGGTCGGAGAGTCCCAAGCTACAAGTCTTAGGGCGGGACGGTCACGTCAGTGGTCAGTGTGAACCCGTAAAGAAGAAGCTACGTGAAGGCGCTAAGGCTAGAAGACAAAGCCTAAGTCTTGGGCTATACTATGCCTAGCTGAGGCCTAATTCAGAGCGACAAGAGCTCATGAAGAGCGCTAGGGCTCTGAGGTCCAAGCCTAGAGTCTTGGGCCAGGACTGAGTTGCTGCATGAGAGACGGTCTTGGGCCCGGCGGAAGAAGCTCATGAAGAGCGTAAGGCTGCAGGTCCCAAGCCTAGAGTCTTAGCGGGGACGGATTGCTATCAAGACAGTGCGATGTCGAGACAGGAAGAAGCTCATGAAGAGACAGCTAAGGCGGAGGTCCCAAACTAAGTACTAAGGCGGAATGGTCTTAAGGCGAGAGATCAGTCTGTGGCAGGCGGAAGTAAGAAGCACTAAGGCGGAAGACCAGAAGCCTAAGTCTTAGGCGGGACGGTTGCTATGAGAGGGATTGTGAGGCAGAAAGAAGGAAGCTCGTGAGAAGAGCATAAGGCGGAGAAGGCAAAGCCCTGAGTCTTGGGCTCGGCGATGGCAGGGGCTAATCTGAGGCCAGAAGCAGGAAGAAACTCGTGAGAAGAGCGTAAGGCCGAGGAGTCCGAAAGCCCTAAGTCTTAGGGCGGGACGAGTTGCCATGAAGGCCAGTATAGCTCGAGCGGGAAGAAGCTCCACGAGCGAACTCTAAGGCCGGAGTCAGAAGCCTAAGTCTTGGGTGGGGACCGGTGCTAAGCGAGTGCGGGCCGGCGGGAAGAAGCTCATGAAGAGCGCTAGGGCCGGAAGTCCACGGCTAAGTCTTAGGCGGGACGGTTGCCTAACGAGGCGAGTGTAAGTCAGGAAGAAGAAGCTCGTGAAGAGCGTTAAGGCCGGAGAGTCCCAAGCCTAACTCTCGGGCAGACGGTTGCTGGCGTGGCCGATTATAAGCTGAGCAGGAAGAAGCTCGTGAAGAATTCTAAGGCCATAAGTCCCAAGCCTAACTCTTAGGCGGGAGGATGCCTAGCATGAGGCCAGTGCGAGGCCGGCAGGAAGAAGCTCATGAAGAGCTAAGGCCGGAGGTCCCAAGCCTAACTTTTAGGCGGGGCCGATGCCTAGCGAGGACCAGTCGCGAGGCCGGCGGAGAAGCTCTTGAAGAGCGCTAAGGCCGGAGTCCCATGACCTAAGTCTTACAGCGGGACGGTTGCCTAGCGAGGCCAATGTCTGAGGCCGAGCGGGAAGAAGCTCATGAAGAGCGCTAAGGCCGAAGTCAGAAGCCTAACTCTTAGGCGGGGCGATGCTAGCGAGACAGATGCGAGGCCCGGCGGGAGAAGGTCATGAAGAGCGCTAAGGCAGAAGTCCCATAGCCTAAGTTTTAGGCGGGACGAGTTGCCTAGCGAGGCCAGTCTGAGGCCGGCGGTAGAAACTCATGAAGACAGCTAAGGCCGGAAGACCCAGAGTCTAAGTCTTGGGCGGGAAGAAGCTCGTGAAGAATGCTAAGGCCGGAAGTCCCAAAACCTAACTCTTAGGCAGGGATGATGCCTAGCGAGGCCAATTCTGAGGCCAGGCGGAAGAAGCTCGTGAAGAGCGCTAAGGCCGGAAGTCCCAAGCCTAACTTTTAGGCGGGGACGATGCCTAAGCGAGACCAGTCTGAGGCCGGCGGGAGAAGCTCATGAAGAGCAGCTAAGGCCGGAGGTCCCAGCGCCTAAGTTTTAGGCGGGACTGATTGCCTAGCGAGACCAGTCTGAGGCCACTAGTAGAAGAAGCTCATGAAGAGCAGCTAAGGCCGGAAGGCCCAAAGTCTAAGTCTTGGGCTGGGAGAAGCTCGTGAAGAATGCTAAGGCCGAGAGTCCCAAAGCCTAAGTCTTAGGCGGGACGGTTGCCTAGCGAGGCCAGTCTGGGGCCAGAGCAAAGAATCTCGTTAAGAGCAGCTAAGGTCGGAGTCCGAGCCTAAGCCTTAGGCGAGGCAGGCGCCTAGCGAGACCAATTCGGGGCCGAGCGGAAGAAGCTCGTGAAGAGCAGCTAAGGCCGGAAGAACAAAGCCTAAGTTTTAGGCTGGGCTGTGCTAGCGAGGCCGAGTGCTGAGGCAGGAGAAGAAGTTCTGAAGAGCGCTAAGGCCGGAAGAGACCAAAGCCTATGTCTTGGGCTAAGCGGTTGCCTAGCCGAGACCGATTCTGAGCCCGGCGGAAGAAGCTCATGAAGAGCAGCTAAGGCCGGAAGACCCGAGTCTCGGTCTTGGGCTAGAAGAAGCTCATGAAGAACACTAAAGCCGAGGTCCGAAGCCTAACTCTTAGGCGGGACGATTACTAGCGAGGACCGATTGTGGGCCCAGGAAGAAGATGTTAAGTGAAGAACCCTAAGGCCGAGGAGAACGAAGCCTATGTCTTGAGTCTAAGCAGTTGCCTAGCGAGGCCGATTGCGAGGCCCGGCGGAAGAAGCTCATGAAGAGCGCTAAGGCGGAAGGAAGCTCGTGAAGAATGCTAGGGCCGAGAGTCCCAAGCCTAAGTGTTGGGTGGGACGGTTGCCTAGCGAGGACAGTGCGGGGCCGGCGGAAGAAGCTCATGAAGAGCAGCTAAGGCCGGAGACCCAGAGCCTAAGTCTTGGGCGGTGCAGTTGCCTAAGCGAGGCCGATTGTGGGCCAGAAGGAAGAAGCTCGTGAAGAGCAGCTAAGGCCGGAAGAGACAAAGCCTAAGTCTTGGGCTGGGCAGTTGCCTAGCGAGGCTAATTCTGACAAGCCGGACGGAAGCTCGTGAAGAGCGCTAAGGCGGAGTCCCGAAACCTAAGTCTTAGGCGGGACGGTGCCTAGCGAGGCCAATGTAGCTCGAGCAAAGAAGCTCACGAAGACGCTAAGGCGGAAGTCCCAAGCCTAAGTCTTAGGCGGGGACCGGTTGCCTAGCGAGACCAGTCTGAGGCCGGCGGAAGAAGCTCTGAAGAGCTAAGGTCGGAAGTCCCAAGCCTAAGTCTTAGGCGGGACGGTCGCGTGCGAGGTCGAGTGTGGACCAGTAAAGAAGAAGCTCGTGAAGAGCAGCTAAGGCTAGAAGAACAGAAGCCTAAGTCTTGGGCTATCACTATGCTAGCGAGCCTAATTCTGAGGCCAGAGCAAAAGAGCTCAGTGAAGGCAGCTAAGGCTACTGAGTCTCGAAGCCTAAGTCTTGAGGCAGGACTGGTTACTAGCGAGGCGAGTGCTGAGGCCGGCGGAAGAAGCTCATGAAGAGCATGAGGCTACGAGTCCCAAGCCTAAGTCTTGGGCGGGACGAGTGCTATCAAGGCCAGTGCGGTGTCGAGCAGGAAGAAGCTCATGAAGAGCGCTAAGCCCGGAAGTCCCAAAGCCTAAGTCTAAGGCGGGACGGTCTGAGCGAGGCCAGTTGCGGGCCGGCGGAAGAAGCTCATGAAGAGCAGCTAAGGCCGGAAGACCCAGAGCCTAAGTCTTAGGCGGGACGGTGCTAGCGAGACCGAGTGTGGGCAGAAAGAAGAAGCTCGTGAAGAGCTAAGGCCGGAAGGACCGAAGCCTAAGTCTTGGGCTCGGCCAGCGCTAGCGAGGGCTAGTCTGAGCCCGGCGGAAGAAACTCGTGAAGACGCTAAGGCCGGAAGTCCCAAGCCTAAGTCTTAGGCGGGACGGTTGCCTATGAGACCAGATGTAAGCTCGAGCGGAAGAAGCTCACGACGAGACTCTAAGGCCGGAGTCCCAAGCCTAAGTCTTAGGCGGGACGGTGCCTAGCGAGACCAGTGCGGGCCCGGCGGAAGAAGCTCATGAAGAGCAGCTAGGGCCGGAGGTCCACGGCCCTAAGTCTTAGGCGGGACCGAGTGCTAACGAGGCGGTGTAAGTCAGGAGTAGAAGAAGCTCGTGAAGAGCGTTAAGGCCGGAAGTCCCAAGCCTAACTCTCGGGCGGAGCAGTTGCCTAGCGAGGCCAATTATAAGCTGAGCGAGAAGAAGCTCGTGAAGAATTCTAAGGCCATAAGTCCCAAGCCTAACTCTTGGGCGGGAGGATGCCTAGCGAGGCCAATTGCGGGCCGGCGGAAGAAGCTCATGAAGAGCAGCTAAGGCCGAAGTCCCAAGCCTAACTTTTAGGCGGGGACGATGCCTAGCGAGATCAGTGCGAGGCCGGCGGGAGAAGCTCTTGAAGACGCTAAGGCCGGAGTCCCACGACCTAAGTCTTACAGCGGGACCGGTGCCTAGCGAGGCCAGTTCTGAGGCCGGCGGAAGAAGCTCATGAAGAGCAGCTAAGGCCGGAAGTCAGAAAGCCTAACTCTTGGGCGGGGACGATGCCTAGCGAGACCAGTCTGAGGCCGGCGGGGAGAAGGTCATGAAGACGCTAAGGCCGGAGTCCCATAGCCTAAGTTTTAGGCGGGACGGTGCCTAGCGAGGCCAGTCTGAGGCCGGCGGTAGAAACTCATGAAGAGCGCTAAGGCCGGAAGACCCAAAGTCTAAGTCTTGGGCGGAAGAAGCTCGTGAAGAATGCTAAGGCGGAGGTCCCAAAACCTAACTCTTGGGCAGGGATGATGCCTAGCGAGGCCAATTCTGAGGCCAGGCGGAAGAAGCTCATGAAGAGCAGCTAAGGCCGGAGTCCCAAGCCTAACTTTTAGGCGGGACGATGCCTAGCGAGGCTAGTCTGAGGCCAGGCGGGAGAAGCTCATGAAGAGCAGCTAAGGCGAGAGTCCACGGCCTAAGTTTTAGGCGGGACGGTTGCTAGCGAGACCAGTCTGAGGCCACAGTAGAAGAAGCTCATGAAGAGCGCTAAGGCCGGAAGGCCCAGAGTCTAAGTCTTGGGCTAGGAGAAGCTCGTGAAGAATGCTAAGGCCGGAGTCCCAAAGCCTAAGTCTTAGGCGGGACGAGTGCCTAAGCGAGACCAGTGCTGGGGCCAGAGCAAAGAATCTCGTTAAGACAGCTAAGGTCGGAGTCCAGAGCCTAAGCCTTGGGCGAGGCAGGCGCTAGCGAGGCCAGTCTGAGGCCGGCGGAAGAAGCTCGTGAAGAGCTAAGGCCAGGAAGAACGAAGCCTAAGTTTTAGGCTGGGCATGCTAGCGAGGCCAGTTCTGAGGCAGGAAGAAGAGTTCTGAAGAGCGCTAAGGCCGGAAGAACCAAAGCCTATATCTTGGGCTAAGCGGTTGCCTAGCCGAGGCCGATTCTGAGGCCGGCGGAAGAAGCTCATGAAGAGCGCTAAGGCCGGAAGACCCAAAGTCTCAGTCTTAGGCTAGAAGAAGCTCGTGAAGAACACTAAAGCCAGAAGTCCCAAAGCCTAACTCTTAGGCGGGACAGTGCCTAGCGAGGCCAATTGTAGGCCCGAGAAGAAGATGTTCGTGAAGAACCCTAAGGCCAGGAGAACCAAAGCCTATGTCTTAGTCTAAGCGGTTGCCTAGCGAGGCCAGATTGCAGGGCCGGCGGAAGAAGCTCATGAAGAGCAGCTAAGGCCGGAAGAAGCTCGTGAAGAGCAGCTAAGGCGAGAGTCCCGAAGCCTAAGTCTTGGGCGGGACGGTTGCTAGCGAGACCAGTGTAAGCCAGGCGGAAGAAGCTTATGAAGGCAGCTGAGATCGGAAGCCACATGCTAAGGTCGGAGTCAAAAGCTTAAGCCTTTAGGCGGAGCGGTTGCCTAGCGAGGGCCGATTGCGAGGCCGGCAGAAGAAGCTCATGATGAGCAGCTAAGGTCGGAAGTCCAGAAGCCTAAGCCTTAGGCGGGACGATTGCTAGCAGGTCAATTCTGGTAGAGGCGGAAGAAGCTCGTGAAGACAGCTAAGATCGGAGTCCTAAAGCCTAAGCGTTTAGGCGGGACGAGAACATATGAAGGCCAATTGTAGGCCAGGAAGAAGCGGTTAAGTGAATAACATTAAGGCCGGAAGAACCAAAGCATATGACTTAGGCTAAGCGGTTGCCTAGCGAGGCCAATTACAAGCCAGAGCAAAAGAAGCTCATGAAGCACGCTAAGGCGGAAGTCCCAGAGCCTAACTCTTGGGCGGGGCCGGTGCCTAGCGAGGCCAGTGCGGGCCGGCGGAAGAAACTCATGAAGAGCAGCTAAGGCCGGAGTCCCAAGCCTAACTCTTAGGGAGGGCGATGCTAGCGAGGCTGATCTGGGACCCGGCGGGAGAAGCTCGTGAAGAGCAGCTAAGGCCGGAGGTCCCATAGCCTAAGTTTTAGGCGGGACAGGCGCTGGCGAGACAGTCTGAGGCCGGCGGAAGAAACTCATGAAGAGCTAAGGCCAGGAGACCCGAAGTCTAAGACTTAGGCAGGAAGAAGCTCGTGAAGAATGCTAAGGCCGAATTCCCAAAATCTATGTCTTAGGCGGGATGATTGCCTAGCGAGGCAGATGCGAGGCCGGCGGAAGAAGCTCATGAAGAGCAGTGAGGTCCACAAGCCCGAAGCCTAAGCACTTAGGCGGAGACGGTGCTTAGCGAGGCCGTTCGCGGTAGGAGAAGAAGCTCATGAAGCAGCTAAGGCCGGAAGTCCCAAGCCTAACTCTTGGGCGGGACGGTGCCTAGCGAGACCAGTCTGAGGCCGGCGGAAGAAACTCATGAAGACGCTAAGGCCGGAGTCCCAAGCCTAAATCTTGGGCGGGGACGGTTGCCTAGCGAGGCCAGTGCTGAGGCCGGCGGAAGAAACTCATGAAGAGCGCTAAGGCCGGAAGTCCCAAGCCTAACTCTTGGGAGGGCGATGCTAGCGAGACCAGTCTGCGGACCGGCGGGAGAAGCTCATGAAGAGCTAAGGCCGGAGTCCCATAGCCTAAGTTTTAGGCGGGACCGGCGCTGGCGAGACCAGTCTGAGGCCAGGCGGAAGAAACTCATGAAGAGCAGCTAAGGCCGGAAGACCCAAGTCTAAATCTTAGGCGGGACGGTTGCCTAGCGAGGCCAGTGCTGGGCCGGCGGAAGAAACTCATGAAGAGCGCTAAGGCCGGAAGTCATGAAGCCTAAATCTTAGGCGGGACGGTTGCTAGCGAGGCCAGTGCTGAGGCCGGCGGAAGAAACTCATGAAGAGCGCTAAGGCCGGAAGTCCCAAGCCTAACTCTTGGGAGGGCGATGCTAGCGAGGCCAGTCTGGAACCCGGCGGGAGAAGCTCATGAAGAGCAGCTAAGGCGGAAGTCCCATAGCCTAAGTTTTAGGCGGGACGGCGCTGGCGAGACCAGTCTGAGGCCGGCGGAAGAAACTCATGAAGAGCTAAGGCCGGAGAGACCCAAGTCTAAGACTTAGGCGGAAGAAGCTCGTAAAGAATGCTAAGGCCAGAATTCCCAAAGTCTAAGTCTTAGGCGGGACTGATTGCCTAGCAGGCAGATGCGAGGCCGGCGGAAGAAGCTCGTGAAGAGCAGTGAGGTCCATGAGTCCGAAGCCTAAGCCTTAGGAGGGACGGTGCTTATGAGGCCGTTCTGGGTAGGAGAAGAAGCTCATGAAGAGCAGCTAAGGCCGAGAGTCCCAAGCCTAACTCTTGGGCGGGACGGTTGCCTAGCGAGACCAGTCTGAGGACCGAGAAGAAGAGTTCAGTGAAGAATGCTAAGGCCGGAAGAACTAAAGCCTATGTCTTAAGCTAAGCGGTTGCTAGAGGCCAATTGCAAGCGGAGCGGAAGAAGCTCATGAGAAGCAGCTAAGGCCGGAGGACCCAGAGTCTAAGTCTTAGGCTAGAAGAAGCTCGTGAAGAATGCTAAGGCTAGAAGTCCCAAAGCCTAAATCTTAGGCGGGGACGAGTGCTAGCGAGGCCGATTGTAGGCAGGAAGAAGAGTTAGTGAAGCACGCTAAGGCAGGAAGAAGCTCGTGAAGAGCAGCTAGGGCCAAAGTCCCGAAGCCCTGAGTTCTTACAGCGGGACGGTTGCTAGCGAGGCCAATTATGGCCAGGCGGAAGAAGCTTATGAAGCAGCTAAGATCGGAAGCCCAGTGCTAAGGTCGGAGGTCAAGCATAAGCCTTTAGGCGGAATGGTGCCTAGCGAGGCCAATTGCAGGGCCGGTGAAGAAGCTCATGAAGGCAGCTAAGGTCGGAGTCCAGGAAGCCTGAGCGTAAGGCGGGACAGTGACTCAGCGAGACCAGTCTGAGGCCGGCGGAAGAAGCTCGTGAAGAGCGCTAAGGCGGAAGTCCCAAGCCTATGTCTCGAGGCGGGACGGTTGCCTAGCGAGGCCAGTCTGAGGCCGGCGGAAGAAGCTCGTGAAGAATGCTAAGGCCGAGAGTCCCAAGCCTAACTCTTGGGCGGGATGATGCCTAGCAAGGCCAGCTGCAGGCCGGCGGAAGAAGCTCATGAAGAGCGCTAAGGCCGGAAGACCCAAGTCTAAGTCTTAGGCAGGAAGAAGCTCGTGAAGAGCGCTAAGGCCGGAAGAACCAAAGCCTAAGTCTTAGGCGGGACGGTTGCCTAAGCGAGGCCAGTCTGAGGCCGGCGGAAGAAGCTCATGAAGAACACTAAGGCCGGAAGTCCCATAGCCTAAGTCTTAGGCGGGACGATTGCTAACAGCGAGTGTAAGGCCGGTCGGGAAGAAGCTCATGAAGAACACTAAGGCCGGAAGACCCAGAGTCTAAGTCTTGGGCGGAAGAAGCTCGTGAAGAATGCCGAGGCCGGAGTCAAAAGCCTAACTCTTGGGCGGGATGATGCCAAGCAAGGCCAATTCGAGGCCCGGCGGAAGAAGCTCATGAAGAATGCTAAGGCCGAAGTCCCAGACCCTAAGTTTTAGGCGGGACGGTTGCTAGCGAGGCCAATGCTGAGGCCGGCGGAAGAAGCTCATGAAGAATGCTAAGGCCGGAAGTCCCAGGCCTAAGTTTTAGGCGGGACGGTGCCTAGCGAGGCCAGTGCTGAGGCCAGGCGGAAGAAGCTCATGAAGACGCTAAGGCCGGAAGGCCCAGAAGTCTATGTCTTGGGCGGAAGAAGCTCGTGAAGAATGCTAAGGCCGGAAGTCCCAAGCCTAAGTCATAGGCGGGACGGTTGCCTAGCGAGGCCAGTGCTGGGCCAGAGCAAAAGAAGCTCGTGAAGAGCAGCTAAGGTCGGAAGTCCGAAGCCTAAGCCTTGGGCGAGGCGAGTTGCTAGCGAGGCCAGTGCAGGGCTGAGCGGAAGAAGCTCGTGAAGAGCAGCTAAGGCCGGAAGAACCAAAGCCTAAGTCTTAGGCTAGACTATGCCAGTGAGGCCAATTGCGGGCCAGGAAGAAGAAGTTCTGATGAGCGCTAAGGCTAGAAGAGCGAAGCTTATGTCTTAGGCTAAGCAGTTGCTAGCGAGGCCAATTGCGACCAGAGCGGATGGAAGCTCATGAAGAGCGCTAAGGCCATAAGACCCAGAAGTCTAAGTCTTGAGCTAGAAGAAGCTCGTGAAGAAGCTAAGATCGGAAGTCCTAAAGCCTAAGCGTTTAGGCGGGACGAGAACATAGCAAGGCCAATTGTAGGCCAGGAAGAAGCGGTTACGTGAATAACATTAAGGCCGGAAGAACCAAAGCATATGTCTTAGGCGAAGCAGTTGCCTAGCGAGGCCAGTCTGAGGCCGGCGGAAGAAGCTCATGAAGAACACTAAGGCCGGAAGTCCCAAGCCTAACTCTTGGGCGGGGACGGTGCCTAGCGAGGCCGATTGTAGGCCGGCGGAAGAAGCTCATGAAGAACTCTAAGGCCAAAAGTCCCAAGCCTAAGTCTTAGGTAGGACGGTTGCCTAGCGAAGGCAATTGCACGCCGGCGGAAGAAGCTCATGAAGAGCGCTGGGCCGGAAGTTCCAAAGCCTAACTTTTAGGCGGGACGATGCCTAGCGAGGCAGTCTGAGGCCGGCGGGAGAAGCTCATAAAGAGCGCTAAGGCCGGAAGTCCCATAGCATAAGTTTTAGGCGGGACGGTTGCCTAGCGAGGCCAATCTGAGGCCGGCGGAAGAAACTCATGAAGAATGCTAAGGCCAGAAGTCCCAAAGCCTAACTCTTAGGCGGGACAGTGCCTAGCGAGGCCAATTGTAAGCCCGAGCAGAAGAAGCTCATGAAGAACTCTAAGGCCAAAAGTCCCAAAGCCTAAGTCTTAGGCCGGACGGTGCCTAGCGAAGGCAATTGCACGCCCGAGCAGAAGAAGCTCATGAAGAACGCTAAGGCCAGAAGTTCCAAAGCCTAACTTTTAGGCAGGACGATGCCTAGCGAGGCCAATTGCAGGCCCGAGCAGGAGAAGCTCATAAAGAACGCTAAGGCCAGAAGTCCCATAGCATAAGTTTTAGGCGGGACGGTGCCTAGCGAGGCCAATTACAGGCCCGAGCAGAAGAAACTCATGAAGAACGCTAAGGCCAGAAGACCCAAAGTCTAAGTCTTAGGCAGAAGGAGCTCGTGAAGAATGCTAAGGCCAGAATTCCCAAAGCCTAATCTTAGGCGGGACGATGCCTAGCGAGGCCGAATGCAGGCCCGAGCAGAAGAAGCTCATGAAGAACGCTAAGGTCACAAGTCCCGAAGCCTAAGCCTTAGGCGGGACAGTGCTTAGCGAGGCCATTTTCAGGCTGAGCAGAAGAAGCTCATGAAGAACGCTAAGATCAGAAGTCCTAAAGCCTAAGCGTTAGGAGAGACGGTGCCTAACGTGGCCAATTGCAGGCCCGAGAAGAAAAAGCTCATGAAGAACGCTAAGGCTAGAAGTCTCAAAGCCTAAGCCTTTAGGCGGGACGGTACCTAGCGAGGCCAATTCAGGCCGAGAAGAAGAAGCTCATGAAGGACGCTAAGGCAAAAAGTCCCAAAGCCTAAGCCTTGGGCGAGGCAGTTGCCTAGCGAGGCCAGTCTGGTGAGGAAGAAGAAGCTCATGAATAGCAGCTAAGACAAAAAGTACCAAAGCCTAAGCCTTGGGAGGCGGTTGCCTAGCGTGGCCAATTGCGGGCCAGGAATAAGAAGCTAATGAAGAGCAGCTACGGCCAAAAGTCCCAAAGCCTAAGTCTTAGTCGGGACGGCGCCTAGCGAGGCCAATTTCATGCCCGAGGAGAAGAAGCTTCTGAAGAACGCTGTGGTTAGAAGTACCAAAGCCTAACTCTTAGGGGGAACGGTGCCTAGCGAGGCCAATCGCAGGCCCGAGCAGAAGAAGCTCCTGAAGAACGCTAAAGTCAGAAGTCCCAAAGCCTAAACCTTTAGGCGGGACGATACCTAGCGAGGCCAATTGCAGGCCCGAGCAGAAGAAGCTCATGAAGAATGCTAAGGTCAGAAGTCCCAAAGCCTAAGTCTTAGGTGGGACGGTGCCTAGAGAGGCCAATTGCAGGCCCGAGCAGAAGAAGCTCATCAAGAGCGCTAAGGTCAGAAGTCCCAAAGCCTAAGCCTTTAGGCGGGACGGTACCTAGCGAGGAAAATTGGAGGCCGAGCAGAAGAAGTTCATTAAAAACGCTAAGGTCCGAAGTCCCAAAGCCTAAGTGTTTCTTGGGACTGATACTAGCGAGCCCAATTCTGAGGCCGGCGGAAGAAGCTCATGAAGAATGCTAAGGTCAGAAGTCCCAAAGCCTAAATATTATGCGGGACTTCGCCTAGCGATGCCAATTGCAGGCCCTAGTAGAAGAAGTTCATGAGGAACGCTAAGGTCATAAGTCCCAAAGCCTAAGCCTTCAGGTGGGACGGTGCCTAGCGAGGCCAATTGCAGGCCCAAGCAGAAGAAGCATCTGAAGAATGCTAAAGTCAGAAGTCCCAAAGCCTAAGCCTTTAGGCGGGACGGTGCCTAGAGAGGCCAATTGCAGGCCCGAGCAGAAGAAGCTCATCAAGAGCGCTAAGGTCAGAAGTCCCAAATCCTAAACCTTTAGATAGGACGGTACTTAGCGAGGCCAATTGCAGGCCGAGCAAAAGAAGCTCATGAAGAACACTAAGATCAGAAGTCTCAAAGCCTAAGCCTTTAGGCGGGACGGTACCTAGCGAGGTCAATTGTAGGCCGTGCAGAAGAAGCTCATGAAGAAAGCAAAGGTCAGAAGTCCCAAAGCCTTAGCCTTTAGGCGGGACGGTACCTAGCGAGGCCAATTGCAGGCCGAAAAGAAGAAGCTCATGAAGAACGCTGAGGACAGAAGTCCCAAAGCCTAAGCCTTAAGCGGGACGGTGCCTAACAAGGCCAATTACAGGCCCGAGCAGAAGAAGCTCATGAAGAACGCTAAGGCCAGAAGACCCGAAGCCTAAGTCTTACGCGGGACGGTGCCTAGTAAGACCAATTGCAGGCCCGAGCAGAAGAAACTCATGAAGAACGCTAAGGTCAGAAGTCCCAAAGTCTAAGCCTTAGGCGGGACGATGCTTAGCGAGGCCAATTACAGGCCGAACAGAAGAAGCTTATGAAGAACGCTAAGATCAGAAGTCCCATGCTAAGGTCAGAAGTCCAAAAGCCTAAGTCTTTAGGCGGGACGGTACCTAGCGAGGCCAATTGCAGGCCGAGAAGAAAAAGCTCATGAAGAATGCTAAGGTCAGAAGTCCAAAAGCCTAAGCCTTTCGGCGGGACGGTACCTAGCGAGGCCAATTGCAGGCCGAGAAGAAGAAGCTCATGAAGAACGCTAAGGCCTGAAGTCCCAAAGCCTAAGCCTTAGGCTAGACGGTGCCTAACGAGGCCAATTGCACGCTCGAGAAGAAGAAGCTCATGAAGAACGCTAAGGCTAGAAGTCCCAAAGCCTAAGTTTTAGGCGGGACGGTGCCTAGCGAGGCCAATTGCAGGCCCGAGCAGAAGAAGCTCCTGAAGAACGCTAAGGTCAGAAGTCCCAAAGCCTAAGTCTTAGGCGGGACAGTGCCTAGTGAGGCCAATTGCAGGCCCGAGCAGAAGAAGCTCATGAACAACGCTAAGGTCTGAAGTCCCAAAGCCTAAGCCTTTAGGCGGAACGGTGCTTAGCGAGGCCAATTGCAGGCCCGAGCAGAAGAAGTTCATGAAGAACGCTAAGGTCCGACGTCCCAAAGCCTAAGCCTTTAGCCGGGACGGTACCTAGCGAGGCCAATTGCAGGCACGAGAAGAAGAAGCTCATAAAGAACGCTAAGGCCAGAAGACCCGAAGCCTAAGTCTTAGACGGGACGGTGCCTAATGAGGCCAATTACAGGCCCGAACAGAAAAAGCTCATGAAGAACGCTATGGTCAGAAGTCCTAAAGCCTAAGTCTTAGGCGAGACGGTGCTTAGCGAGGCCAATTGCAGGCCGAGCAGAAGAAGCTCATGAAGAACGCTAAGGTAAGAAGTCCCAAAGCCTAAGCCTTATGCGGGACGGTGCTTAGCGAGGCCAATTGCAGGCCAAGCAGAAGAAGCCCATGAAGAATGTTAAAGTCAGAAGTCCCAAAGCCTAAGTCTTAGGCGGGACGATGCCTAGCGAGGCCAATTGCAGGCCCGAGAAGAAGAAGCTCATAAAGAACGCTAAGGTCAAAAGTCCCAAAGCCTAATCCTTTAGACAGGACGGTACCTAGCGAGGCCAATAGCAGGCCTGAGCAGAAGAAGCTCATGAAGAACGCTAAGGTCAGAGAAACATACGTGCAACTTAATAATGAATAGTAATAGTATATCCTTGTCATTGCCAATGGGGACATAGAAACAACTTCTCTCGTATAAATATAGAAACGGAAAACCCATATTTGAACCGTTATCCATCACATATCAAAGTAGCATCGGATAAATAATAGTCGGCATATCCACGACTTCCAATTGAGCAATAAGCAACAATGATTTCTTCCTCATGATATAATGATAGCGAGTTATAAATTTTCCATCCGGAAATCCTTCGTAATATCATTCGAGGAGAAGTACCAAATGAAGTGGTTGCGATATGCTCGCCAATATATGTCCAAAGGACAAAATACTGAATAGCTTTCGATGGTTTCACAAAGCGGCCGTCGATCTCAATATTACGGAAGAATATAACATCCGGAAAATAGTTAATCGTTGAAGCATCAACAAAACTTTGCAGCTTCGGAGATGCATAATGATAAACCAAGACAATGTTCATCACGAGAAATACCATATCATCGCCTCTAAGAATCACCAACCAAGCAAAATCCATTCGATGAAAAACAATACTAAGCTCGTTAGTCAATATTTCATACTCGTTAAAAGCCACATTGTATTCATCTGTACAACAAGTTTCTCAAAACCTACCATCAAATTCAAACCACCCTTGATAGTTATCAAACTAATCAAAATAACAAGAACATACACAAAAATGGAAGTACTAAACCTTCAGCTCAGAATCTGAAAAAAAAAAGTTCAAATAATAAAAAGAAGAAGCTAAGTTACAGTGATGGGAGCCAAAGCTGCAAAGGAGCAAGTGGGAGGCCAGCAGCGACCCTTTTGATACAAAATGCACATCCTCGTTTTGTAGGGCCTCCGTTCAAACATTTTTTATCGTCAACTCAAAGCTATTATAATCTTTATATAAAGAGATTTTTTTTTTTAAATAACCCTTATAAGGGCTGGAACCCTGCTCTCAACATTGAGAGTGCAATGGCTCTCCCACTAGGATATAAGCCCATTGGTTTTTATATAAAGAGATTCAATATGAATTAATCAGTTTTCAAGAAATAGATAAATCAACCAATCAATCACCCACATCTTAAATGAAAATTAAACCCTGCACCGCACTGCACATAGTAAATATTCTAAAAAAAGCTAACAGAAATATTATGCTGCGTTTATTTTAAAAAAAAACAGAGAATACATACATGAGCAGCAAGCAGCAAAATCAAGAACCCGCCGCTTTCAGTAAACTGAGAGTTGTATTAAGAACTGTGACAGCCTGTATCAATGAGAAGAAAAGTAAAAAACAAACGGGTGATTTTATCTCCCGAGCCAAGAAGCTATAATCTATGGAAATCTAACGCGAATTTGAAACTTGAAAGTCCTAAATTAACCTTACAGGGAAAAGCGTCCTGAGGAAATAACCGTTTAAATATTGATTTGAGCCATTAGCAGGGTTTTAATTAAATATGCTTAAAAAATAGCGTATTTATATAAATTACCCCATACTAAAAATTATGCACATATGTCCAGCTTATATTAGGGATGATATTAAAGTGGGGTGGGCTAGTGGTGGGGAGACCTGCTTATTCTCTATTTCATTAAAAAATTTAGTCCTATTTCCTAATAACTTTTGTAAGGTGGGAATGGATAATCTCTATATGGAGAATAATTTTTCCATTACACCTCATTCCCTATTTATTATTTTATATTATGTATGAATATATAATTTTAATAAATAAATCATCACTGTAATCTAAAGTATTTAAACTATTAGAAAAATCTCTAAAAAATTAAAACAAAATCTTAAAAATATTAAAAGTATAAGATGTTTGGATAAACAAAACTAAAAAATAAAAATGCATAACAATATTTTAAATCATTCTTTGTTAACAGCTTCATCTTCTCTTTATCATGTTCATATAGCCCATGATTGTCACTTTAATCTTGCAATATCAAATAGTAAAATTAACAACTATTAATTCACTACAAATTTATATAATAATTTTTTTTCCATATTTCGTTTGCAAAAACATGTAATAAATAAAGTGATTAAACTTGTTCAAATAGAAATTTACCTCATTTATATCTTCATAAAATGCGTCGCATCTATTTTTTGTAAAAAAACCAGAACTAGAACTTGATAATATAAAAAAAAAAACTCACATATGAGTAGTGGTTTACTAAAACCAAATAAAAATCAAATAGAATTAAGTATATGTATACACATTTAATGCAAATTTATTCACACAACATATCTTTAATTTCTGCCCATAACTAATTTTGAGCACACATCAAAGCCTCCAATGTTTTAGGATGTAATTTGCTATAATGTGGACTTACAAATCTACCACTGGTTTTAAAAGAAGACTTAGAAGAAACTGTAGAAACAGGAATGGCCAAAATATCTCTAGCAATAGCATGTAAAGTAGGATATTTAGGGTATGTTTGGGATTGAGGTTGGGCAGCTGTAGCTTTTAAGCTGCAGCACTAAAGTGTTTGTTAAACACTAGCTGCTATAGCTTTTAAGCTATATTAGCTATGTTAATATGATTATTCACTTGTATGATGTAAAATCTATTATATTTTTAATAATTTTGTTAAAATTATTATTTAAAATTATATTTATTACATATTATTAACTTTTATTTTATAATTATAGCTTTTTTACCACAGCAGCTGTAGCTTAAAAGCTACAGCACCTCAATCCCAAACATACCCTTACTCTCATTTGCTTTCCACCAAGCCAATATGTCAAAGTTAAAAGATCTAGGTAAGACTGGTTCCCCTAAATAATGGTCCAACTCTGACTTAACATGCTCATTATTAGTAGTATCACTAACAAATAAGTCAAATGATGCCAAAGGATCCACCTTTCCCCAAACTAATTCTGATTGAAAAGATGAAGAAATTGCAGATGGATAAATTTCTTCTCCTGCATTATTCTTCAGTTGATAATCGGTTACCAACTCATAATAAATCTTACGAATTTTATCAATTTCATATGAAGAATCATTTTGGTATATTTTTTTGGAAAGAAAAACTCCAATAACTTCATCTTGAATCTCGGATATAAAATAGTGGCTACAGCCATTATCCCATGAATCACATTCCAATATTTGTCAAATTTTTGCTACCATATATGATGGCATATCCTTTAGTACATCACATAGAGAAATAAGCCACTCTGAAATCGATAGTCTAATTTGACAAATCTTTGGAAAGTAAAGTTTGGTTGTAGGATACTGGGTACCAGAAAACAACTCAATCATTTCAAAAAATATTTCTAATCTATCACAAATCTCTTTTGCCAACGTTCAATCTTAATAAAAGGCAAAAAGTTATATTGCGACTCTCGTTGTTTTAAACGAGGAAAAACATTTTTATATACCAAAGTAGTATGAAGTATTAAATAAGTAGAGTTCCATCTTTACTACTTTGAATATACAAATGACGAGTAGCTTCAACAAACTTTTCCTCTCTTTTAGGTGTTGTTGTCCAATAAGCAATACTATTACGAATTCTTTCAATACTATTACTAATCATATCCAATCCTTCTTTCACTATCAAATTAAGGATATGGGTACAACAACACATATGAAAAAAACTCTCCACCTAACAAAAGTGAACTATCAGACAACTTCTCAGTAAGAATTTCAATCATAGCATCATTAGTAGTACAATTATCTATTGTTAAAGTAGAATGCTCGCAATCAATATTCAAATCCAATAAACATTCCATCAATACATCAGCAAGAACATCAGAAGCATGTGGACATGGAATATAGATAAACCTATAAATGACGAATAACAATTAATTAAAAAATAAATATTATCAAAGATATTAAAAAACTCAGTCATACTAATATAAACATAATTTAAAATAAATTTTATATTAAAATTGCCTCATAATTCGACTCTGCAATTTCCACGATTCATATATGAAATGTGTTGTGATGACCATAAATTCTTTTTTTATTATTAAAAGTCCACATATCAGTAGTAATAGCAATTCTGCTTTGATTACTTTCCAACAAACACATTGTTTTAGACTTCTCATCATCATAGATTATTAGAATATCATTCTTGATTGTATTTCAAGAAACCACCTTAAATAATGGTAGAATAGAACTTAGGAACCTTTAAAATCTAATGTGCGCAACCATGCTAAGAGGGTGCTCATACAAGATTATCATGTTCGCAAGCTCTCTCCTTGAACTTTCTTGATCAAAGTTGTAGGTATCAAGTTTGACTTTTTCCTTTGATGTTCTTGTGGCCTTCAACATTGCTTTCACAATTTTTTGTCTCTGCAAAGGGCATATTTTGAAATGATCATGCAAGTGTTTGGTCCCACTCTTAATTTTTCCTCCTACTCTCTTACCACAATAGTTACAAACACATTATATTCTTCATTAATTTTCTGCATTTTAAAGTGTTTCCACATCACAAATCTTAAATTTCTTCTTGGAGTGCCATTATGCTTAAGCTCTACTTCAGAAACTATTATTGGATTATTATCAGTAATTTCTTCATGCGTCGGCATATCACCAATTTCAATTGGAACTTGGTCATCTTGTTGATTCTCATGTGATTGTTCTCACATTTTATCTTTCATTTATATTAAAAGAAAAAAAAAAGTTGGTTCAACTTTAACATAAAAATTACATATTAGTATAACAAATCAACTAAATTATTTTATTATATTAATTATTGTCTTGCAAGTTTGCAAAATTGTATGGCTATCATTATTTTATAAATAAATCAAGAAAAATTAAGTTTTATCAAATTGCTTCTAATAAAACATAATAGAAAAAGACAAAATAATAGTGACTTTTCTTTTGTCACGTTAGCAAATAAAAAAAAATGAAAGGAAAGATACTTTTTAAAGTATTGCCTATATCAAGCAAGTTAAAAATAATAATACAAGCTAACGAGGGAAAAAACCGAAAGGAAGAAAGAACTTATTACATAAAGAGCAAGTTACAATTAAAACTCTTAGTCTCGAGCTTACTAAACTTTGCAATTGTAGAAAATGCTTGAAGATTTTATTTTTTTTTTTTTTTGAGAGAGGCACCTTAACTCATTGGGAGAGAAAAGAAAATATGAGGATATTTTCGATTTTTAGGGTTAACTAAGAATTGTATTGTAAGTTTTTTTAGTTTTTTTTTAAATAACCCCTATAAATATTTTTATAGCGGCTCAAACCCTTGCTCTCAACATTGTGAGTGCAATGGCTCTCCCACTAGGCTATAAGCCCATTGGTATTGTAAGCTTTTTTAGTTATATTCATTATTTATAATAAGTAAAAAATTATTAATTAATTGATAAAATAATTTTTTTAAATGAATATTAAAAGTACTCATATCTAATGGAAATTGGAGTGGAGGTGGGATGGGGAGTACAAAACCAAACCCCACCCCATTAAAAATTTGGGGATAAATTTTTCTTCATTCTCCAAAAATTATTTATAATTTATCCCATTTGGGGTGGGGCCCCAAACACATGAGTAATTTTGCCATCCCTACCTTCTATGATATATTGACTAAAATATCCCTAAAAAAATATAAAACACACAAAACTCACCTCCATTTTACTCACACCATTTCACTCATACAACAAAAAATCACTTCATACTTTCAAAATCACTCATGAATAAGTAATGTGCTGAGATTTTGGTTTGCAACTAGGTGTATTATTAATCTAATTAATAAGATAATTTAAACTTTACCTTTATTTATTTTTATTTATACATTTTGTTCATATTATATTATTTTTAGGGTTTTGATTGGGTTGTGACAAAATGACAAAATAACTCACATTTTCATTACATTTGTATCATATGACTACTATGTGATGAATTTTCTAACTATATTAGTTGAAATCTTATTTTGTACTAAAAATTTTTGTTTTGCACCCGTTGTACATGACTATGGTCATGTATGCTTGAATTTACACAACTACAGTCATGTATTTTAGTAAGTTACATAGCTGCATTCGTGTAGGTATGAATTTACACGATTATAGTCGTGTATTTCAATAAGTTACACTACTAATATCGTGTATGTATGAACTTACACGACTACTGTCGTGTATGTATGAATTTACAAAACTATTCTCGTTTATGTATGAATTTACAAAACTATTCTCGTTTATGTATGAATTTACAAAACTATTGTCGTTTATGTATGAACTTATACGACTACAGTAATGCATATATGAAATTTACACAACTGTAATCATACAAATATGAAAAATATTACAATTATTGTGATACCTTAACTTTGTATTAGTGCAAAAAAAAAAATCACTAAATATCCCTTGACTATTTGTTAGATTATAGTTGTGTATTTTAGCAAATTATAGTCGTGTAAATGGGCAGGCGGTCTAACTCTTTTATATGCCTTGTTTGATTTTATTTTTTTATTTGTTTTATAATTGGACTGAATGAAATAGAAACATGCATGTGTACTCTAATCAACCTTACATACCTATCATTTTTATTGTCTTAGTTTCTTCAATATCTATACTAGTTAGTTGATAAATTTATACTTTCTTATTTCGCAAGTGGATAAGCATGTTTGTATAGCTTATGTTCTTTTCAAATAAAGACGATCAGGGGTTCATAATATATAAGCAGAGTGTTTGGGTTGAGCATCTTAATAATTATAATGATTGTGTAGCAACTTATGTTTTTTTAAAACTTATTTATGATTCGAATATATATTGGATATCTGTTGTTTGATGTCTAAGAACTTTTATTATTTGTTGGATTAAAGTTTGATATGTTAAAGATTGGTTGATTATGTTATCATTATGATGAGCATTTTATATAGTTTTAATTCTATTTCCACCTACAGGACTACAGTCGTGTACTTTTCAAGTTACACAACTGTTGCTGTGTATATATAGTTTTAATTACTACAATCATTTATTAAGAGATGAACAAGTAATGTTTTCGTAATGGGTGTGTGTTTTTCTTAAGATAATCTACTGTAGTCGTGTATCTATAAAAATACCCAACTGTAGTAATATATTTATGAAAATACCTGAATGTAGTTATGTATTTGGATTGAGCATTCCTTAAATATGTATGACCATCTTATTATATTAGATACATTATACAAAATATCTTGTTCTCTTTCAATAATACATTTAATAAAAAAATAAAACATATATATGATGTAAAATTATCTTTAATCATATCAAATGTCAACAATATCCTAATTGTAACTATTACATCTCATGATAACTAATCCAAAAAATGGTAAAATTACAACAATAAAGTTCTTAAGGTTATATTTCAGTAATTAGTTTTCACGACCTATGTCCAAATAATTTGACAGTCAATGCTTTGCAAAAATTGTGTAACATCATTCTATTGACAATATGTGTTGACATCAAAGCCATAGGCTAAGACCTCCAAATACCGCAACAAAAATGTTTCATAATCACTACTAATAAAATTCATATATATCAATAATAAAATCACCATTCTTATTTGAAAAAAAATATATATATAATATCTTCAATTGCATACCTTGATTTTTGTTGCGGGATGTTTCGTACTCGTAAGATGGGTTAAAGAATCTTTCGTATGACTTTAGTACAATCTGGATGTGCTTTGTGATATGATATTTTCATAAACAACATAAGAAATAGATAAACTCGTGCCTTATAAGACAAAAACAAGTAGAAAAAGTAAAGAAAATAACATAGAACAATCAAATCACATGTACATGGCCATAATTTCAAACAAACTAGATAAACAGGAGAAACTATACAATAAATCTTAACAATTTATTGCAATTAGACACTAGACAAAGTTATCAAACATTGTATTCTTGAAAATATATATATAATTAAATTAATATTGATTTTAATTAAACTATTATATTGCAATAACTAGCATATAATCACATGTTATTTAGTAAAAGCAAAGTCTCTGAAACATACAGAAGCACAATAACAAAATCAAAATTTAAAACCAGGTTACTGCAACCTGGTTTTGCTTTCCACTCTTACATCTATAAGTACCAAACTTAATTGATTTCGCTTTCCACCCTCACATGAAATAGAGGCCATTTGATCATGGGTAGATACCACAAGCTCACTAGTATTGGTAAGTTGTAATAGTAAGTTATAATATTACTGCTAATTAAGTGATAATTAAGGTTAGTTAATAATTAGTATATATGTGCTAATTTTACAGAAGTAATATGGCATCAACAATTAGGGTATCATTGGCTTACACAAAAAAAAAAAAAGAGGAAGAAATCTCGCAAGAAGAAGAACAAAGCTGGTTCAAGAAGAAGAAATATCGTGAAGGAGAATAATGAGCCTGCTTGTGTAACTGGAAATATTTGAGGGTATTTAAAACATTACTCATCTCAAAAGACATATTAGGATAATTTTAAAATATGAGCGTATAAATATATTAATACTCAAGTTTCAGGGTATACCCGCAATAAATTCCTGTCATTAGCACCCTTTATTGCTTTAGAATTAGCAACCAGCAAAAAGTTTTTTTAAAGTCAAATACACACAATATTTTGTAAGATATTTTTATTTATAAAAACAAACAAGATATCATTTATATTCAAATATTACAAAAAAAAATTGTTAAGATATTTAAATTTAAACATATTTAGATTTTAGACAAAACAAAAAGAAAAAGAATGCTACCTAACATATATAAGAAGTGAACATTTAGGGCACACATATGCATCGCGCATGAAAAAAAATTTAGCTAGACAACAATAGTTTCATTGCATTGATAATTAATTGAAGAATTGAAGAAACCTTTTGTGATAAATTTAATACAATAATAGAATTATAGGAGGAGCAACAACTCACAAATAAAATTTTCCATTACAGTCATAACACGTTTCAGAACTAGCAAGATTGTCAGTATCCGAGGCACATAGATAATGCTCTTTAATTCTCCATGAACAATTCTAGCAACGACTGTAATCCCTCTTATATAAATATCAAACAATTTCTCAACATTCTACCAGCTAAAACTGCAACAGAATTGTTTCGTCCCAAAAATATTTGGCTTCAAACTAAAAGAGTAGATTCCTCCATAAAGGATATCATGTACTCCAAGATCATCATCAATTGATCTGTAGTGAAGGACAGATCTATGCCGGCACCTATATCATTGCGAATGTACTCCTTCACCTCATGTGTTTTGAAACGAAGACCACACTGCACCTACTTAGCAGAATGGTGAGTGATATAAAAAGTAGCAAAATTTGCTTAGCAAAATAACCCATTATTTTTATTTTTATTTTTATTTTTTTTTTTTGTTGGAAAATGAAATTAAAGCTTTTAGATACGTACCAACCCTACTTCAAAATGCAGGATTTATATAGTGTCATATTGTAATGTTTAATTGTGTATAAACGTCTCATTGTCAATCTGTCGTATTATCTTTATCATAATTTAATTACTTAGTTCTATAAATATGATATTATTAAAGCAGCCGAGGATTGATGGTTTCTTTTATGTTCGATTATAATTTTTGTATAAAGGCAAAATTTATATTTCTTGGAATATTTTTCGGTTTTTCATATTGTAGATTTCTTATTTTTTTCTGGGAAAATTAGAATTCTATACCAAGGCAAGATAGTTTTAGGAATATTTTTTGGCTGCATAATATTCTTCGTATCATAAGTATATTCTTGTTCCAATGTTAAGTACATTTTTATAATTAATTTGCACAAAACAAATTTATATAATAATTTTTATCTCTATCATTACACTTAATTTTATAATTTGAGCTTACACTCTACGTACCCTTCTCTCCACCCTTAAATTCCGATTGCCCTCAATAGTTTGTGGCTTATGGACTTGATGAACCAATGTCCTCATGTTGTCATTGTTAGAGGTCAGATAACTTGGCTATCATTTGGGTATTCTAGTGTAAGAATACAATAAACATGTAACTAGCTTATTTCAGTCATTTGTATGCGTATCCTAGGAAAGTTTGATTATTTTGGTTTTATTAGTTATTATATTCTTAATGGGAGATTGCAAATTTTTCCTTTACTATAATTAATATTGAGACGGCCCGCCCCATCTCCAGAGGTGACCTGTGTTAAGAAACTGAACTCAAACATTAAAATCATCTTATTAATGAGAATTCTACCAAAATTTCGGCAGAACCTTCCTAAACATATAACATTCCCAGACTTGCAATTACACACAAGCACTCCCAAATAATATATTATACATTAAACTACCTCAACCAGTCTCATCAGTAATATATCCAGTATTACACACGTTTCATAATTCTTATATCATATCCCTAGTATAATTCCAAAATAGGATGATTATACATTAACCAAAAGAAAATAATTATTCTGTGTCCTCAAACAACCTTACGTGGCCAAAATAACTCTAACTATGTACAGCTGCTGGGTTAACTATTGTACCTGTAATCTCCTGGGGGAAAAATTATAATAAAATAGGGTGAGTATAAAACTCAGTGTAGTCAGTGAGTGGATAGTAGCTTTTGAAAACATAAAACACTTACAAAAATAAATGCATCACTAGTATAATTACTTTTCTCAAATAATTAATTTCATGTAAAAATATCTTTCATTTCAATCATATTTTGAACAAAAATATAATTGATACTGCCACAAAATCAAGAAAACCATCTCATATTAAAATATCATCTCATGTTGAAATATCAAATACTAAGTAATACAAATATCCTTAAACAAATACTCAGGGGATAATCTAGTCACATCCGGATCTGAATGGACGGCAATGATGTACTACTAAGTACCATCATGTCCGGAGCTACACGGATAGACGAAAGAACGTACCATCTCATGCTTATCAGCATAACTCATACCCGAATCTCAACGGAGGTGCTATGATGCGCTATCTTGCGACATCGTGTCCGTACCACCCGGTCTCATATCTCAATATCTGTCTACATGCATATGCCCCCAAAGGGAGAAAGCGCCCAAACACACGGCCCAAAGCCTATATGTGTGTTCAGATGGGCCCCAAAGGCCTACTATCTCATCTCATTTGAAGTGAATGGGTATTTGCTTAAAACTTAAAATCATGATCGAAATCATTATATATATATACACTTTAAATCATGCTTTAAATTATACTCAAAATCAATATATATATATACATTTTAAATCATGCCCAAGATCTATCATATACTCTTAAAATCATGCTCGAAATCCACATAAAAACACTTAAAATCATGTTCGGAAATCAATCATCTCTTTTACCATTTTAAAATCGATACGGAGCATAAATAAAAAAATAATTTAACGAAATATTTATGCGGAATAAAAATTTTTAAATATTCACTTCACGAACAAGATTTACTATATAAAAATCAAATAATTTTAATATATTCCACTCACAGTAATAAGCTCAGACTCGGCTATCGCCTAAGTCCACAAGTAGATTCTCGTCCGCAGATCCACCTATTTTACAGAAATGATATAATTACTTTCGATAATTATAATTCAAACTAATCTCACAAAAATAATGATTAAAATAAATATTCGTCCTAACATTACAACTCTCAATTTTTCCTGCTTACCGTATTAATCTCATATTTATAATTTACTAATAAAATCTGAATTTATACTACCCTCAATTTCATAATTTACTAATTTATTCTCAACATCATAAAATTACCAATTTATCCTCAATTCAGATTACAAAAACATCCTCAAAGCTAGAAATTATGAAATTACCCTCTATATGCAAAATTACCAAAATGCTCCTACGGTCAACGTTGACCAAAATTCACCCAACGGTGGTGGGGAAGCTCGGATTAGATACTTCTCGTCGAGGTGAGTTCAACGGTGCTGGTGGTGGCCTCCCACGCTCGGCGGTTATGCTGGATCGAGCCCGTGAAGCCACGGCACTTTGGGTTGTCGATCGACTATAAAACAGCCTCCTCGGTGCCGGTGGGTGGTCGGGAATGAAAGAGGGCAAGGTGGAGAACAAAACCTAAGTGGTGGCGTCGCCAAAATCTGGCAAAAACACGGCCAAATTGTGACGGGTTTGTGTGCGAGCTTCGCGCTTCCGTTCAGTAGCGTTCTCGATGTTTCTGGCCGGTGGGGATGGCAGGGGAACGTTCTTTTCTCGTAAGCTTCGATTTGATACCAAGCTCGTACGGTGGGGTGGTCGGAATAGGGAGTTACGGCTAGGTCAAATTCTCGGGTCCGGGTCGGGTCAAACACACTTCTCTCTCTCGGTTTGCTCCAAATTCACCCAATTTCCCTTTTAAAAACACCCGCAAAATATCAACTACACCCCCTTATGATTAACACATAGACCCTCTCTTGTTTTAATTATTTACATAAATAAATAAAATAAAATGCATATATTACAATTCTCCTTACTTATAAAAATTTTGTCCTCGAAATTTACGTACCAGTTAGAAATAAATAAGGGTACTGAGCTCGCATCAAGTCCTCAGATTCCCAGTTAGCCTTTTCCTTTGAGTGATTCCTCCACAACACTTTTACTAAAGGAATGGTTTTTGAACGCAACACCTGGTGTTTTCCCTCTAGTAACTCAACTGGCTCCTCTTCATAAGTCAAATCATCCCTCAACTGAATTGGTTGCTTCGATAAAACATGACTCGGATCATACATGTACTTTCGAAGCATTGAAACATGAAACACATTATGGATTCTGGACAACTCAGGTGGTAGAGCTAATTGATAAGCCAATGGACCAATACGCTCTACGATCTCATATAGCCCAATGTAAAGTGGGCTGAGCTTCCCATGCTTCCTAAAGCGAAGTACTCCTTTCCAAGGAGATATTCGTAAGAACACTCTATCACCAACATTGAATTCAAGTTCCCGCCTACGCTTATCCGCATAGCTTTTCTGTTACCTTGGGCTACTTCTAATCTATCCCGAATAAGTTGTACTCGCTCATTAGTATCCTGAACTAATTCTGGACCAAATAACTTTCGCTCATATGGAGCCATCTTGATACTAGCTTGATAACTGTTGTTGTAAGCAAACTCCATCGAAGGTAAATAAATGTCCTAGTTACCCTTGATTTCCATAACACATGCTCGCAGCATATCCTCCAAAGTTTGAATGGTACGTTCTGATTGGCCATCAGTCTGAGGATGAAAATCTATACTGAAATTCAACTTCGTACCTAAAGCATTTTGCAAGCTAGTCCAGAACTTCGAAGTAAACCGAGAATCTTTATCTGAAATAATATATATCGGTACTCCGTGAAGACGAACTATCTTAGTCACATAAATACTCCCCAACTTATCCATTAAATAGGTGGTTTTGAATGGTAGAAAATGAGCAGATTTTGTAAGTCGATCCACAACCACCCAAACACTGTCGTGTCTACGCTGGGTACGCGGAAGTCCCGATACAAAGTCCATAGTAATATGCTCCCATTTCCACTCAGGAATAAGAAGCGATTAGGAATACCCTGCAGGTCTCTGATGTTCAGCTTTAACCTGCTTACAAACCAAACATCGAGAAACAAATTCCGCAATCTCTCTTTTCATGCCTTGCCACCAGTAATGGTCCCTTAAGGTATGGTACATCTTCGTACTTCCAGGATGCATTGCATAGGCTGAACAATGAGCTTCTTCCATGATCTCCCTCTTTAGCTCCTCAGTATCCGGTACACACACTCTATTAACCATAACTAAAACTCTATCATCTCTCACCATGAAATCGGTTCGTAAACCGTTTTCTATATCCTCTATCAACTTCATTAACTGGGGATCCCGTGCTTGCATCCGATGGACTTTGTCAATCAAAGTCGGCCTAACTTGAAAATTAGCTCTCAAAGCTCTGCAGTTATCGGCATTCAACTCAAATCCCAAAGATCTCAGCTCGATCAACAGAGGTACACTGGCCACTCGCATATGAGCCATAGAACCAGAAGATTTCCTATTCAATGCATCAGCCACTACATTCGCTTTGCCTGGATGATAATCAATAGTGCATTCACAATCCTTAATTAGCTCCATCCATCTTCTCTGTCTCAAATTTAAGTCTTTCTGAGTAAACAAATACTTGAGACTTTTATGATCAGTGAAAATTTGACAAGTTACCCCATACAAATAATGTCTCCATATTTTAAGTGCAAACACCACTGCTGCTAGCTCTAGGTCATGTGTTGGGTAATTTTGCTCATGCTTCTTAAGTTGTCTAGAAGCATAAGCCACTACTTTCCCACGTTGCATTAGCACACAACCCAATCCTTGCCTGGAAGCATCACTGTATACCACAAACCCTTCCTTGCCCGATGGAAATGTAAGAACTAGTCCTGAGGTAAGACGTGTCTTAAGTTCTTGAAAACTCTTTTCACAATCATCATTCCATTGGAACTTGGCATTCTTTCTAGTTAACTGCGTTAGCGGTATAGCAATCTTAGAGAATCCCTCTACAAATCGACGATAGTACCCTACCAAACCAAGGAAAATCTGAACCTCTGTGACATTTGTAGGTCGTTCCCATTTCACAACTGCTTCAATCTTTTGGGGATCGGCATAAATGCCCTCAGCTGATATCACGTGGCCTAAAAATGCCACTCTGTCCAACTAGAAGTCACAATTAATAAACTTGGCATAAAGCTGTTTTTCTCTCAAAGTTTGTATAACCATCCGCAAGTGATCAGTATGATTTTCTTTATTTCGGGAATACACCAAAATATCATCAATAAACACAATTACAAATCGATCTAAATACTTGTGAAATACCCTATTCATGAGATCCATAAAAGCTGTTGGAGTATTAGTCAACCCAAACGACATCACCAAAAACTCATAATGTCCATATCGAGTTCTGGATGCTGTTTTAGGAATATAGTCCTCTTTAATTCTAAGCTGATGATATCCCATCAATCTTAGAAAATACCTTAGCCCCCTAAAGTTGGTCAAACAAGTCATCAATACGTGAAAGTGGATACTTATTGCGTATCGTAACCTTGTTCAACCGCCGATAGTCAATACAAAGTCTGAGGGTACCATCCTTCTTCTTAACAAACAAAACTGGAGCTCCCCAAGGAGAAATACTAGGCCTAATAAACTCTTTATCCACTAATTCTTGTAGTTAAACCTTAAGTTCCTTTAATTCTGTTGGGGCCATCCTGTACGGTGCCATAGATATAGGAGATGTTCTAGGAATTAAGTCGATAGAAAACTCAATCTCCCTATTAAGTGGCATCCCCGGTAGCTCATCTGGAAATACATTTGGGAATTCTTGGACTACTAAAATATCCTTCAATTTCAAATCTTGAACTTTTGTGTCCACCACATATGCCAAGTAAGTTGAGCATCCTTTTCTAAGCAACCGTCTCGCATTAATGGGAAATGACACATGAGGGTAAAATTTACGCTCCCCACAAAATTTCACCACAGTTTTCTCTGGCTTATTAAACATAACTTCCTTCTTGAAACAATCCACCGTAGCATAATGAGATGCATGTCAATCCATACCCAAGATAGCATTGAAATCTCGAATATAAATAACAATCAAATTCACCTCAAATTCCTACTCACCCATTCTAATCACACAATTCCGATACACACTCTTGGCAAGAAGTGACTCTCCCATAGGTGTACTAACAACTAATTCACAATCTAATGGTTTAGGCTCTCGTTCTACATGTTTAGCAAACGTACTGGAAACAAATATGTCATGGGTAGTTGAGGGTTACTTAAAAAGCAGAGCACGAAAGATCACCACATTTGAAGAAATTGCACAGGTGCTTCAGTTTCTCATTTCTTGTCATTTCCTTTTTTTTTGTCGATTTCATATTTTCACTGGATACTGAATCGATTAATCACCAATAAAGGTTGCAACGATAGTAGCATGTGGTGACAGAGAGTTAGGTGAGATTGTAGCCAAGGCTCGCATGATGATTCTGCAAGAAGAGTCGAGTTTCTTATACGTGTGAGTTGCTTGTTGAATTCTTCCCATTCTTTCATTCTTATATATCTTTTATGTGAAAAAATTTCCGTTTTGGATTCTTCCATTTTCTTAGTTCTTTTATTTTACTCTCAATTTTACTTTAAATGATGAAATACTGCTGTAGTATACAAATTGATTACTAGAGAACTAATGTAGATTTCTTTAAAGGATTCTCGTCTACTTTGTATGTATGGTATTACTTCGTATATAGATATCCACACAATTCAGAACCAAATGATTTGTATGATTTACAAGAGTTATTTCGTACTCGATTATTACATTTTACCTACTTTGTATGTATGGTGTTACTTACATTTGACTCTATGTTAAATTGATTTTTTTTTTCTTCATATTTTGTCAAGAGTAATATTTAGATGCAAACCATGCTGCAAGCTTTATGATGCATTAACCATTAAGGTTATTAGTGCTTTTCATAGTGGAAGCAGCAATTAATTTTTGGGAGCAGGCCATACATACAATGTCATACATACAAAATTATGCTAATCGTTTCTACTATTAATTTGAACCCACCCACATTTGTAGTTGCCCGTGCGCTCGATTGTTTCCAATAATGGAGTTGATGGTTCAATTGTTCTTGACAAACTACTGAATCAAGATAATCCTAACCTTGGTTACGATCCACTTAGAAGTTTGTTTTCTCAAATAATGAAAAGTTAAAAAGATATTTATTTTTTTGCTTTTTTATATAATTTCCAATGTTCTAGATGTAAATTGACTCTGATAAGCTCATTTTCATTATTTTGATAGTAGGTGAATATAAAGATATGATTAAGTCAGGAATTATTGAGCCAATCCTAGTCACGATTGATATATTTTGGGTTAGACAGGTAATTAGTGACCATTTGTGGTTCGAGAGATTGAAGTTAAGATCTATACCTTACGATCATTTTTTTTGGCTCATGCTAGTAAGCAAATACTAATAATATTGTTGCTTAATCAGGCACACTCCACAGATAATATATCATACACGATGAATGATCCTCTAGCAATGAAAGGAACAGAGGCGGAATGGTGTCTGAGCTCCTTGTGTAGATATGAAAAATTTATTTGATCCATTCTTTGAATATTTTAGATTGGATAAGTTGTTTATTTCTAAAGTACAAGACACAATTCCTACAAAATAAAATTAAAGAATGAAGAAGATAGAAATTGTAAGGGTTATTTTTAAAAACCTCTCCTGAGGTTCACTATCAAAATGAGAAAAAAAAAACCATTTTTAAGTTATTAAGTTAAAGGAAAAGTGCAGTTTTGTATCAAAATCTAGCGGCAAATAACTTTCGCAACTCATGAAAACTCATAAACAAATGGACACTGACTAGTAATTTTTTTTTCCTTGGAAAAAAAAAATTAAATTTGCCAATATTACCGTTGCTATCAACGGTAATATTTGGCAGCAACATTATTTATTTATACATCACTTCACCTTGCATTAGCCCCCATCACCGATGCCACATCTATTTTCAAAGAAAAAACACACAGCCAATACACCAACTTATCGAGTTTTTGTTCTAACACTCCTGTCAATCCATTCAAATTCCACAATATCCATACACTAACAACCCAAACATTGAAAAACATATCAACCATCAACAAACTCATGGATCCCTAAAGCTCAAACACATCATGTAGGTCAAACATGCAATAAGAATATGAGCCAACTTGGAGAAATTGGGTTAATGGCAGGCTAATTAGGTTCTCAAATCGTATATGCAAATGCATATGAGAGATGAAGTGAAGATATAAGAATTAGACGATAATCCTCATAAGTTGTATTATACATGGATGAATAAACCAAATGCAGCTACTTCAAGTTATGGGTTCCTTAAAGATATGACTTCAACAAGGCTATTTTTAAAGGAAATATGGCTAGCACGGTGAATTCTAATGGCATTAGTATAATAGATAATAATGTGAAGGAAGTGAAGAGCATTGTCAAGAAGCTACAAAAATCTGGATACTTTGAAGGTGCAATGAAGACAATAATATCCTGTAATGTAGTGTTGTTGCCAATGAATCCTCATTTTGAAGTGTGCATGAAAGAATAACTATACACACACACACACACCAATAGGGAAATAGGACCGAAGGATGATAGTGTAGACAGAAAAATAGATAAAATTCAATTTTAATAAAACTTTAATGATTATTAGGTACGTGGCGTTGTTAAACTAGTTAACTGTAGATTTAAATACGCTTTGAGATCAGATCTGACTTACAATAGATCTAATATTGCACAACGGGTGTCCAGCCGATATACCATTTTGACTTTAAAAGTAAAATCTTTAAAATTAAATAAAACTTTAAAATAGAATCCTTTGCAACCCTAGGCAACACAGGCTCATACATGGTACCAAGATCTGGATCCCAGATCTGGCACTCTGAGTGAATGGTGGGAGAAGAGAAATACAACCGAGGAGAGAGATCTGGTCTCTATGCCTCAGAGGCTAAGTAGCAGTTTATATGGCAAATCTAATATAGAAGATCAGTCTACAGTTCATGCATAAACTTTAAAATTTAAAACATACACCCTTAGATCTATGCTTTAAAAATAAATTAATTACATAGCTTTAAATGAACTTTAAATGCTTTAAATTGATTTAAAAATTAAATGCTTACATTTAATTAAAAGCTTTAAGAGCTTTAAGTGATTACAAAAAAAGAAAGAAGAAAGGAAAACTTAGAAGACAGGAAAGATTTCTTTGATATCTTCAGTTCATGTTTTCCAGAGAGAGGGAGAAGAGAAGAATACAAGAGAGAGCAAAAATTGTAAAAAGAGAATTCTGAGGAGTCTACAGTCTTCCTTCAGAATTTATATAAAAAATTTTAAATTGTACACTGTGGCACATCCTGTAGCTTTAAACTTACTATAGCGCATCTTGTAGCTTTAAATTGTAGCTTTGTAGAAGAGTAAATCTGCTCAAGGGGTTCGAGGCAGGTCTGTTTGGGGTTAGACCATTACCAGTTCTGCATGAGGTTAGACCAGTACTAGTTCTGCTCGAGGTCCAAGTCTGCTCGAGGTGTGTGCTTGAGGTCAAATGCTTGTAGCCAGCTCGAACAACTTTACATCAGGATTATAAACATACAAATGTAACATTATGGCTTTATAGCTTTACAACAGAATCATAAAAACATACAAGCTGGAAAATATACAAACTGAAAAATTTATTCTTTTTTTTGTTTACATTAATACAATCATTATATAATAAACTTTATTTGCGTGGCTTTACTGGAGATAGGATACCGAAGCAATCATCCTCGTTATCATCTCCAAGGGAAATAAAAGGCTCGTCATCACCTGACGAGCTGGATTCGTCTGGTGAGCTCGCAACAGAAGGTTGAGAACTTGACTCTAACAACTATTGCATGACTTTAAAATAATCCTCCTCGGTCTTGGCAGAGGCGAGAAGGGATTGAGCTCGGGACTTTTAAGCTTGAAAGGTAGCTTGAGCTTTAGACTGCTCGATACTCTGCTTTAGAAGGCCTTTTGATAAAAGCTAATTCTGAAAGATAGACTCAGAGAATTTTGACTTTTCATCAATTTAGACCACCATTTAACTTTACAGGTTCTTTAAAGGACAAGATGGGCATCTTGAGTGTGGTACTGAAGGTTCCACATCCAAACCCATTGAAGAAAGAAATTTTTACAAAAACAGAGGAAATGATGAAACCTTTTCTCAGACTCAGAAGGAATATAATGGGCTTTAAAAAGATTTAAACAATTTGTGGCATTAGGCATTAAAATCTCTGAGCAAGGACCAAAGTAATTCCACCATTGTTAGAACTAATTTGGAAGGCTTTGAGCAGTTATTTTTGGATTGAAGAAAAATAACTATGAATGAATCTTTTTAGGGTTTTGTAAGAAACATGTGTTAAACTAAACCTGCTGGTAGTCCCAATATGAAAAGGACCGGCAATGATTTAAACAAATTTCAAAACTGGTAGGAAAAAATTTAAGATTGTGGAGTAAGTCACCCCACTGCTTTGGACTCAGAATCTTTAAAATTGTGGCAATAGAGTATGCCAGTTTAGAATGAGACTCACTAAGAAAGAAGTGTTTGAACTTGACAGACTCAATGTACTCAAGTATTGCTTGATAGTAAGGCTAGGATTTTGTTAAATTCCATAGTTTGAAAAACCAGCCTTTTGGAAAAAACTTTGTAAGTGCTTGACATGGATCAGAATGATAAAACCCATTTTCAATTGTTAAAAAATTTTGGTGATAGGCTTTACTAAACCAATTCGACTTTTGAGAAAGCTTCTGTTGTGAAACAACAAAAATTTTTGAAGAAAAAATTTTTCCATAAACAATTTTTTTAGAAGAAGAAGATTTTATAACTTTTTTGAGAACAAATTTTTCTTTCTCAGGAACTTGATAAAGAGCTTTATTTTGAAAAAAAAACTTTTTAAAGCGAGCATAAGCTCGGGGGACTTAGTAATGGACTGCATTCATTCTTTTACCTATTCCACAGAAGAGGTGGCTTTATACTGAGCTCTTTACTTCTCGACCATGTCAATCTATGATTTGATTGGCATTGCAGAGGATAGTAACTTTTCTTTAGAAGAGGTAGAAACTACTTCTTTAAATTCTTTAAAGAGGGCTTTACCTTTATCCTTCCTTTTGGGAGGCATTATCTATTCTGCAAAAATTCTCTAGTTAGAAAATCTGGAATAGAATTTTTTTCGCCATTAATAAATTCAATATCAAAATCAAAAACACTCAGAATAGCTTACCATTGTGCAAAAAATTGTTTTGATGCAATATTTTGAATATCTTTTTCCAAAACATGTTTTGCAGCTTTGCAATCAATCCTAAGTAAAAATTTTTGATTTAATAAATCACTTTCGAACTTTGTAATACATAAAACAATAGATAAAATCTTCTTTTTAATAGTAGAATAGTTTCTTTGGGTATCATTTTAGTGAGCAGAAATATATTGTACTATTTGTTCTTTATTATTCTCAACTTGTTTTAAAATTCCTCCATAACCTAAGTTTGATGCAACAGTTTCAACAATTTTAGGCAATGTAGGATTGGCAAGAAATAAACATGGAATTTCCTTTACAGTGTTCTTTATTAATTTTATACTTTAGTATGTTCATCTGTCCATGCAACAGGGTTTTCTTAAGTCTATCATACAAAGGCTTAGATATTCTGTTTATGTTAGGATAAAATTCAAGAACATAATTTAAACTACCAAGAAATCTTTGCAATTGAGTTTTATCAAGGATCCTATCAAGAAACTTGTCAGCAAAAGCGAGAGATCTATCAATAGGCATAATTGTTCGTTTGGATATGTAATGTCCTAGGAACATGATTTTAGTTTGAAATAAAGAGATTTTAGAACTTGACACAGCAAGTCCAGCTTTTTTAGTGGCATAATAAACTGTCTTTAAATGTTTGAAATTTTGATCAATTGGGTGAGAAAAGACCAACGCATCATCAATATAAACAATGCAGAATTCAAAATAAAGATTATAAATGTCATTCATAATCCTCTGGAATTCTGAAGGGGCATTCCTTAAACCAAATGGCATAACTGTCCATTCATACTGTACAAATGGAACAGTGAATGTTATTTTATATCTGTCATTAGGATGAATCTGAATTTGCCAAAATCCAGATTTCATGTCAAACTTTGAAAATATGAATGCAGAATGCAATTTTTGAAGTAAGTCTTTTTTATTAGGTATTGGATACCTAATCCATTTTAAAACTTTATTGAGAGGCTAGTAATTTATAACAAGTCTTGGTGTACTTCTTTCTATCTCTGAATTTTTATTGACATAGAAAGCAGCACAAGACTATAGAGACTTGAACTTTACAATAAGTCCTTGAGACTCCAAATCCTTAATTTCATCCTACAACATTGTTCCAAATCCATATTCATTTGGATTGGACGAGCTTTAGTAGGAATTTATTTCTCTTCAAAAGTAGTTTCATAAGGCAAATCTACCAAATGTTGCTTTTTGCTCCAGAAGGCAATTGGTAAATCAGCACATATTTCTCTTTCAACAAGGGCTTTAAAATCAGAAATCTTTTGCTTTGTAAAACCATTTTGAAGTTGGTTTTTAATTCTTTGTAAATTTAAATCCTTTTTCAAACAAATCAAATCACTTTGTTTTGTTTTAAGAAGAGTATTAATGTGGTTCTGGTAACAGAACATGCTTTAATAATGTTT
Organism: Murraya koenigii; assembly: GCA_025617385.1. Classification (NCBI taxonomy): domain Eukaryota; kingdom Viridiplantae; phylum Streptophyta; class Magnoliopsida; order Sapindales; family Rutaceae; genus Murraya; species Murraya koenigii. The sequence continues at coordinate 20,079,634 of CM046815.1, forward strand.
CAATTCCTTGCTTTAGGCTTTTCAATGAAAGGAAAAATAAGGTTTTTATTCTTTGCTTCAAATGATATACTATCATAATTGACAGTGTATGGAGTAATAAGGTTTATAAATGGTGTTCTTAGAATAACAATATGATGTATATCATTTGTCAATAGCAATGAAGTTTTGAATTCAAAACCATCATTATAAACAGAAGCATTAACTTTGGATTTGACTCTGAGTTTTGAATAGTTTGCCGCTGAAAGTCTTTCACTTGTTTTCTTATGAAAACATTTCGGGACAATGTCTTCTTTTATACAATTTAAATAAGCATCAGTGTCAAAAAGGACATGGTGTCAATTTCAAAGTCTTTGGAAAAAATTAAAGTAATTTTTATTAAATATTTTCTTATTGTAATTTGCTTTAGAACAAATAGAAAATCATCGGGTATAGACTCGATGTTTTCAAGGCTTTGATCAGTTCTATTACCATCATTAGATTCTGGTTCTTTATTAGAATCCTCCTGTAATTTTTTTTTTGTAAAATGAGTTGAATTGTTTTAAAATCATTTTTCTGTTTTTCTTTCAACTCTTTTATTTCAACTTTAATGTCATTAATATCTTTTTAAAGATCTTGGATATTAGAAGCTGGCTTCTTTGTCTTCTTCTTATCCAAAATTTCAGTAAGATTATATGTGTTCTTTTAAAGAACAAGGGCTTTGGAAGTTTCAGCTTTATCTGTTCATTCTAGGGTCTTTAGAAGTTTATCCAGATACTCTATTTGGAGAGCAGGATCAGAGATGTGTTTGACTAACTCAAGAAAAGTTTCTTGGTCTTTAGTCAACACATTGACTTTCTTTAAATTAGAATCAGTACTAGTAGAGCTACTGTATTCTGATTCAGAATCAGAGTATACTAGTTCATCAATTTGTAGAGGCTCACTGTCTCCTGTCATAGAAGACTCATACTTGGATGACACAATTAGCAAATGAGCTAACTTTGCTAGAACATGCTCCTCGAGGTCGAGCTCGTGGACCTTCTGCTCATACGGCAATATTGTGCAGTATAACCTTTTTTATTACATTTGAAGTAAGTAGCTTCTTTGTAATTGAAATAGGCTTTAGGTTTGGATTTATCTCTAGAGGACTTTTTCTGCTTATAAGGCCTTGAAGGCTTCTTATAATAAAGTTCCCTAGAGTCTTTGAAAGGCTTTCTATCTCACATCGACTTGTAATGTTTTTTGTAAGGTTTGGAAGAACACTTACCATTACAGTCTTTAGAGATAGAAGCTTTGAATGGATCATAATTGAACTGCTTACAGAAGCCGCCCAATTCTTGCTTAGGTTTCCCTAGCTCCCACTTTAATCTTTTCTGAAGCTTTAAATCTTGGCATATCTTTAGACTTTCTTTATTGACAAAACTGACAAGTTCATCAAAGGTGAGATTTTAATAAGGAATTTGGTTATCATATATGGTTATCATATAAGGCTTTAATTGAATTTATAACCTTTTCACCCAAGAGGGTTGGTAACCCTGCAAGGAACTTTTCTTTCCAAGTAACATGATTTGCATCATCTCTCAGAAAGAGTCTGGTGAAGAAGGTAGATTTATATTCTTAAAAGTCACTAAGTTTCTTATATCTCAAGTTATGCAATAACTCAGTATTTTTATCTCTTAGGTGAGAAGGATCACCTATGAAATGTAGGGAAATAGTTAAGATCTGGGTAGCAACTGCATCCTGAATTGGATCATTTAATTCAACACAGATGGAGGCTCCATACCCATTTGTTTGAATTGCATTTAAGATGTCATATTGTTGCTGTTTAATGAGAAGATGATCCCATCAACCTTTAAGCTAACCAATAAACCCAACTATCAAGATTTCTACAATGGCTTTGTCAGAAGTTCCTGATTGGGTTTTATTGGCATTGGCTACCATGGTCATCTGTTGCAACAACCTAAAATTGATATATTCAGACATTCCATCTAAGTTCCATTCATAGACAGAAGATGCATTAAATTGAGACTTATTTAATGCACTTAGTTTGTTATCAATAGCCAAATCTGGTGGAGATCTGACTGTGGGAAGAGCTAGTTCCCAATGCATTTTATTAGCTTTAGGAAGAGGTTATTCTTTAAATGCATCTATTTCAGAAGAGGCAATAGAAGATTGATCATAATCCAGTACACCAATCTTACTAGATTGTGCACTGTCTGGAGCAATTTGGACTTTACTTGAGGAACAAGAAACTTCTATCCGATCAAGTTGTTCACGAATAACTTTAGTAAATTCTGATTTTGATTCTTGAACTAGCATTTGACTAGTCTTAGAAACCTGGAAAGGCTTAAAAATTGGGTTTTTAAGCTTTTTCTTAATATCATATTTTGTTGGCTTTAAAGAAGAGGGAATAGATGAAGGAATAGGAGAAACTGTTATGGTTGACTTATAGAATTGATTTTCCAATCTAGTCAACTGTTTTCCTATTGTATTTAGATTAGCATTACAAAAATTGTTCTGCTGAATAATGCTATCTAAATCGTCCTCTGTATCTAAACTATACAACACAATTTCCCTACTGGTATCAGAGCCAAAGGGAAGATAGTGTTGTATAGTTTAGAGCGTCTAGGTTAGAGGTCTGTGTAAAGATTGAACACTGTAGGAGTGGTGAGTGTTACCTTGGGTGCTGCAGTAGCTTTTGGTCGTAAGTCCCCATTGGTTAAAGGGCAGTAAAACTAATTCTTAGCTGTGAATTGTAGCCAATCCTGTAGGACTAAAACTTAAACATAGGTTTCTAAAATAGATTCTCTACTCTGTAGAGCATCATCCTTTTGTAGCTCTTCCTCCGGAAAGACTAGTAATTCAAAGCATATAGTAAATTCAGAAGAATTCATAATTGAAGATTTTAATAAAGCTATTGATTGTTGGGAACTACCAAAGATTTCTAAAGAGATGATTTATAAAACTAAAAGACTTGATTTTTTAAAGAATGATTATGTTATTAAAACTGAAGAAAGAGCATGACATAACACTTTCAAAGTCATTTGAGACAATTCAATTGTTCTCAAAACAATCTTTAAAGAAGTTAAAATAAAATAATTTTAATTATGACCATATTGGTAAAAATATTTTAAAGAAAATAACTTTAATCCTGGCAGTCCTCAAAGATTGGAGATTTCTCTCCTTTGATGATTCTCTGCTCAGTAGCATTGAATCAAGTCTTTGTAAAAGGCCAATTTCATTTAGCAATTATCCAAATATAACAGTTTCACTTAAAGATAAAAATATTTTAAAGAGCATGATTCTTCAAATTAAAACCCATAACTATCACATGGTTGAAGGATCAAATCCTGTTGCATTGATTTTTCAAATTTCTTATAAAGCCATGCATTATGCATTTAACACACAACATAAATATCAGTAAAAAAGATATGAGACTCTTCTCTTGCAGACTGACTTGTCTAAAGCCAACACTGTTATTCCAAAGCTCATGCAATGGAAAGATGTCCATCTTCCAGAGGAATAGATACTTAAAGGAGCCACTGAGCCAGTGATTCCAAAACAACTTAAGCCTAATATAGAGTTGCAAAATGTAACTTAGTATTCTGATGGTAAAGTCAAACTATCCTTTAGAAGATCTATATCTCCTAGATTCTCTAATAAGGGCTCGAGCACAAGTATACCCTCTATTAAAAGCAGATTTTCTAAAATACCTTCTGTGATAAATCTTCCTTTCCAACCTGTAAAGAGTCAACCTAAGTTTTTCATTTTGAATATATCTAGTTCATCTATTCATTCTGTTGACTATGCCACTAGTGTACCTCATCCCATTTACACTAGCAGACAACAGAATGAAGAACTGGAAGAGAAAGAATCTTCTCCTCTTACTTCTCTTTCATTTTCTACTGTTACAGAAAATAGAATAAATGTGATCATAAAAGAATTTGAAGTAGATAAAAATCTTTTCCATAATGATTTATATTCTAAAAACAATAAAAAAAAAGACTTTGGTTTTTCAAACACTTCCTAAACCAAAGAAAAGAAATTCAACAAATTTACTATGAATTTGTGAATTTGGTTTGAAATGTATGCTTCTGATAATCATATTGATTATCCATTTAAAGAATCAAATCCTATTGTTACCAAAAATAAAATTCTTGAATGGCTCTTTCTGATAGTGATAGAACCATTGAAGCAAAATATCCACCTCTCAGGAGTATAATCATTGATCATGGTGACCTTCTTATTCAAATTAAAGATTCACCGTATAAAATTCATAAGCCTAAAGATCCAAAGGTTGATCTAGATAACATTATTCAGCAGAACAATTTCTGTAATGCTAATCTAAATACAATAGAAAAACAGTTGACTAGTTGAAAAATCAATTCTAAAAGTCAACCATAACTGTTTCTTCTATTCCTTCATCTATTCCCTCTTCTTCAAAGCCAACAAAATCTGATACTGAGAAAAAGCTTTAAAAGCCTATTTTTGAGCTCTTCCAGGTTTCTAAGACTAGTCAAAATCTAGTTCAAGAATCAAATTCAGACTTTGCTAAAGCTATTTGTGAACAACTTGATAGGATAGAAGTTTCTTCTTCCTCAAGTAAAGTCCAAATTGCTCGAGACCGTGCACAATCTAATAAGAATAATGTACTGGATTATGATTAGTCTTCTATTGCCTCTTCTGAAATAGAATCATTTAAAGAAGAACCTCTTCCTAAAGCTAATAAAATCTATTGGGAACTAGCTCTTCCCACAGTCAGATCTCCACCAGATTTGGCTATTGATAACAGACCAAGTGCATTAAACAAGTCTTGATTTAATGTATCTTCTGTCTATGAATGGAACATAGATGGAATGTCTGAATATAACATTCTTGGGTTGTTGCAACAGATGACCATGGCAGCCAATGCCTATAAAACCCAATCAGAAACTTCTGAGAAAGCTATTGTAGAAATCTTAATAGCTAGGTTTATTGGTCAACTTAAATGTTAGTAGGATCATCTTCTCACAAAATAGCAACAATCTAACATCTTAAATGCAATTCAAACAGATGAGTATGGAGCCCCCATCTGTGATGAATTAAATGATCTAATTCATGATGCAGTTGCTACCCTAATCTTAACTATTTCCCTACATTTCATAGGTGATCATTCTCACCTAAAAGATAAAAAAGCTGAGTTATTGTATAACTTGAAATGCAAGAAACTTAGGGACTTCCAAGAATATAAATCTACTTTCTTCACCAGACTCTTTCTGAGAGATGATGCAAATCATGTTACTTGGAAAGAAAAGTTCCTTGCAGGGTTACCAACCCTCTTGGGTGAAAAGGTTATAAATTCAATTAAAGCCTTATATGATAACCAAATTCCTTATGACAATCTCACATTTGGTGAAATTTTCAGTTTTGTCAATAAGGAAGGTCTAAAGATATGCCAAGATTTAAAGCTTCAGAAAAGATTAAAGTGGGAGCTTAGGAAATCTAAGCAAGAATTGGGCGACTTATGTAAGCAGTTCAATTATAATCCCTTCAAAGCTTCTACCTCTAAAGACTGTAATGGTAAGTATTCTTCCAAGCCTTACAAAAAATATTACAAGTTGATGAGAGATAGAAAGCCTTTCAAAGACTCTAGGGAACTTTATTATAAGAAGCCTTCAAGGCCTTATAAGAAGAAAAAGTCCTCTAGAGATAATTCCAAACCTAAAGCCTCTTTCAATTACAAAGAAGCTACTTGCTTCAAATGTAATAAAAAAGGCCATACTGCACAATATTTCTGTATGAGCAGAAGGCTCCACGAGCTCGACCTCGAGGAGCCTGTTCTAATAAAGTTAGCTCTTTTGCTAATTAAGCCATCCAGCTCTGAGTCTTCTATGATAGGAGACAGTGAGCCTCTATAAATTGATGAACTAGTAGACTCTAATTCTGAAATAGAATACAGTAGCTCTACTAGTACTGATTCTTATTTAAAGAAAGTCAATGTGTTAACTAGAGACCAAGAAACTTTTCTTGAGTTAATCAAACACATCTCTAATCCTACTCTCCAAAGAGAGTATCTGGATAAACTTCTAAAGACCTTAGAAGTAAAAGATAAAGCTGAAACTTCCACAGTCCTTATTATTAAAAAGAACACATATGATCTTACTGAAATTTTGGATAAGAAGAAGACAAAGAAGCCAGCTTCTAATATCCAAAATCTTCAAAAAGAGATCAATGACATTAAAGCTGAAATAAAAGAGTTGAAAGAAAAATAGAAAAATGATTCTGAAATAATTCAACTTCTTTTAAAAAACTATTACTGGAGGATTCTGATAAAGAACCAGAATCTGATGATGGTAATGGTAATAGAAATGATCAGAGCCTTAAAAGCATTGAGTCTATACCCGATGATTTTCTATTTGCTCTAAAGTAAATTACAACAAGAAAATATTTAATAAAAATTACTTTAATTTTTTTCCAAAGACTTTGAAATTGACATCATTGCTCTTTTTGACATTGGTGCTGATTTAAATTGCATAAAAGAAGACATTGTCCCCAAATGTTTTCATAAGAAAATAAGTGAGAGATTTTCAGCGGCAAACAATTTAAAACTCAGAGTCAAATCCAAAGTTGATGCTTCTGTTTATAATGATGGTTTTGAATTCAAACCTTCATTGCTATTGACAAATGATATACATCATGTTGTCATTCCAGGAACACCATTTATAAACCTTATTACACCCTATACTGCCAATTATGATAGTATATCATTTGAAGCAAAGAATAAAACCTTGTTTTTCCTTTCATTGAAAAGCCTAAAACAAGAAATTTAAACATTATTAAAGCATGTTCTGTTTACCATAACCACATTAATACCCTTCTTAAAACAAAACAAAGTGATTTGATTTGTTTAAAAAAGGATTTAAATTTACAAAGAATTGAAAACCAATTTCAAAATGGTTTTACAAACAAAAAGATATCTGATTTTAAAGCTCTCATTGAAAGAGAAATATGTGCTGATTTACCAACTGCCTTCTGGAGCAGAAAGCAACATTTGGTAGATTTGCCTTATGAAACTACTTTTGATGAGAAAAAAATTCTTACTAAAGCTCATCCAATCTAAATGAATATGGATTTAGAACAACATTATAGGAATGAAATTAAAGATTTGAAGTCTAAAGGACTTACTGTAAAGTCTAGGTCTTCGTGGTCTTGTGCTGCTTTCTATATCAATAAAAATTCTGAGATAGAAAGAGGCACACCAAAACTTGTTATAAATTACAAGCCTCTTCATAAAACTTTAAAATGGATTAGGTATCCAATACCTAATAAAAAAGACTTACTTAAAAATTGCATTCTGCATTCATATTTTCAAAGTTTGACATGAAATCTAGATTTTGGCAAATTCAGATTCATTCTAAAGACAGATATAAAACTGCATTCACTATTCTATTTGGACAGTATGAATGGACAGTTTTGCCATTTGGTTTAAAGAATACCCCTTCAGAATTCCAGAGGATTATGAATGACATTTATAATACTTATTCTGAATTCTGCATTGTTTATATTGATGATGTGTTGATCTTTTCTCACACAATTGATTAACATTTCAAACATTTAAAGACATTTTATTATGCCACTAAAAAAGCTGAACTTGTTGTGTCAAGTTCTAAAATCTCTTTGTTTCAAACTAAAATCAGGTTCCTAGGACACTACATATCCAAAGGAACAATTATGCCTATTGATAGATCTCTCACTTTTGCTGACAGGTTTCCTGATAGGATCCTTAATAAAACTCAATTGCAAAGATTTCTTGGTAGTTTAAATTATAGTCGAGAAGTAAGGAGCTCAGTATAAAGCCACCTCTTCTAAGGAACAGGTAAAAGAATGGATGCAAGCCATTACTAAATCCCTCGAGCTTATGCTCGCTTTAAAATTTTTTTCTCAAAATAAAGCTCTTTCTCAAGTTCCTAAGAAAGAAAAATATGTTCTTAAAGAAGTTATAAAATTATATTCTTCTAAAGAAATTATTTCTGCAGAAATCTCTTCTTCATAAATTGTTGTTGTTTCACAACAGAAGCTTTCTCAAAAGTCGAATAGGTTTAGTAAAGCCTATCACCAAAATGTTTTAACAATTAAAGACGGGTTTTATCATTCTGATCCATTTCAAGCACTTAAAATTTTTTTTCCAAAAGACTGGTTTTTCAAACCATGGGATTTAACAAAACCCCAGCCTTACTATCAAGCAATACTCGAGTACACAAAGTCTGTCAAGTTCAAACACTTCTTTCTTAGTAAGTCTCATTCTGAGCTGGCATACTCTACTGCCATAATTTTAAAGGTTCTGAGTCCAAAGCAGTGGGGTGACTTACTCCACAATCTTAAATTTTTCCCTGCCAATTTTGAAACTTGTTTAAACTATTGCCGGTCCTTATCATATTAGGACTACCAGCATGCTTGGTTTAACACATGTTTCTTACAAAACCCTAAAAAGATTCATTCATGGTTATTTTTCTTCAATCCAAAAATAACCGTTCAAGGCCTTCCAAATTGGTTCCAACAATGGCGGAACTAATTTGGTCCTTGCCCAGAGATTTTAATGCCACAAATTGTTTAAATCTTTTTAAAGCCCTTTATATTTCTTTTGAGTCTAAGAAAAGGTTTCCTCATTTTCTCTATTTTTGTACAAATTTCTTCTTCCATGGGTTTGGATGTGGAATCTTAAGTACCACACTCAAGATGCCTAGCTTATCCTTCAAAGAACCTTTAAAATTAAATGGTGGTCTAAATTTGATGAGAAGTCAAAACTCTCTGAATCTATCGTTCAGAATTGGCTCTTATCAAAAGGCCTTCTAAAGCCGAGTATCGAGCAGTCTAAAGCTCAAGCCACCTTTCAAGCTCAAAAGTCTCAAGCTCAATCTCTTCTTGCTTCTGGCTAGACCGAGGAGGATTATTTTAAAGTCATGCAACAGCTGTTAGAGCCAAGATCTCAACTTTTTATTGCGAGCTCACCAGACAAATCCATCTCATCAGGTGAGGATGAGCCTTTTATTTCCCTTGGAGATGATAACGAGGATGATTACTTCGGTATCCTGTCTCCAATAAAGCCATGTAAATAAAGTTTATTATATAATGATTGTATTATTGTTTTAAAAAAAGTAGTAAATTTTTTAGTTTGTATATTTTCCAGCTTGTATGTTTTTATGATTTTGTTGTAAAGCTATAAAGCTATAATGTTACATTTGTATGTTTATAATCCTGATGTAGAGTTTTCGAGCTGGCTACAAACATTTAACCTCAAGCACACTCCTCAAGCAGACTTGGACCTTGAGCAGAACTAGTACTGGTCTAACCTCGTGCGAAGCTCGATGCTGGCCTAACCCTGAGCAGACCTGCCTCGAGCCCCTTGAGCATATTTACTCTTCTACAAAGCCACAGTTTAAAGCTTTAGGACGCGCCACAATAAGTTTAAAGCTACAAGACGCGCCATAGTGTGCAGTTTAAAATTTTTGTATAAATTCTGAAGGAAGACTGTAGACTCCTCAGAATTTTCTTTTTACAATTTTTGCTCTCTCATGTATTCTTCTCTTCTCTCTCTCTCTCTGGAAAACATGAACTGAAGACATCAAGGAAATCTTTCCTGTCTTCTAAGTTTTCCTTTCTTCTTTCCTTCTTTGTAATCACTTAAAGCTCTTAAAGCTTTTAATTAAATGCAAGCATTTAATTTTTAAATCAATTTAAAGCATTTAAAGTTTATTTAAAGCTCTGTAATTAATTTATTTTTAAAGCATAGATCTAGGGGTGTATGTTTTAAATTTTAAAGTTTATGCATGAACTACAGACTGATCTTCTATATCAGATTTGCCATTCAAACTGCTACTTAGCCTCCGAGGTATAGAGATCATATCTCTCCCTTCGGCTATATACAAGAGAGAAAGAAAATTTTGGAAAAAAGAAATTCTGAGAAGTCTATAGTCTTCCTTCAGAATTTATACAAAGACTTTAAATTGTACACTTTGGCGCATCCTGTAGCTTTGAATTGTTGCTTTGTAGAAAAGTAAATCTGGTCGAGGGGCTTGAGGCAAGTCTACTCGGGGTTAGGCTAGTACCAGTTTTGCTCGAGGTTACACCAGTACTGGTTCTGCTCGAGGTCTAAGTCTGCTCAAGGAGTGTGCTCGAGGTTAAACACTTGCAACCAGCTCAAATAACTTTGCATATTCAAAATGAATTATATTCGAGCAAATATACAAATGTAACATTATAGCTTTACAGCTTTACAACAGAATCATAAAAGTAAACATACAAGCTTGAAAATAAACAAATTGAAAATTTTACTCTTTTTTTTTTACAACAGTTATACAATCATTACATAATAAACTTTATTTACATGGCTTTATTGAAGATAGGATACCAAAACAATCATCTTCGTTATCATCTCTTAGGGAAATAAAATGCTCTTCGTCACCTGATGAGCTTGAGTCATATGGTGAGCTCGCAATAGAGGGTTGAAATCTTGACTCTGGCAACTACAGCATGATTTTAAAATAATCTTCCTCGGATTTGGCCGAGGCGAGCAGTGATTGAACTCGAGACTTTTGGGCTTGAAAGGTAGCTTGAGCTTTAGACTACTTTATACTTGGCTTTACGAGGCCTTTTGATGAAAGATAGTTCTGAACAATGGTTTAAGAAAGGTTTGATTTTTCATCAAACTTAGACCACCATTTAACTTTAAAGGTTCTTTAAAGGACCAACTAGGCATCTTGAGTGTGGTACTGAAGGTTCCACATCCAAACCCATGGAAGAAAGAAATTTGTATAAAAACAGAGAAAAGGAGGAAATTTTTTCTCAGACTCAGAAGAAACATAATGAGCTTTAAAAAGATTTAAACAATTTATGGCATTGGACGTTAAAATTTCTGGACAAGGACCAAAGTAGTTCCACCATTGTTGGAACCAATTTGGAAGGCTTTGAACGGTTATTTTTGTATTAAAGAAAAATAACAAAGAATGAGTCTTTTTAGGGTTTTGTGATAAAAATGTGTTAAACCAAGCCTGTTGATAGTTCCAATATAAGAAGGATCGGTAATAGTTTAAACAAGTTTCAAAATTGACTGAAAAAAATTTAAAATTGTGGAGTAGATCACCCTAATGCTTTGGACTCAGAACCTTTAAAATTGTGACAGTAGAGTATGCCAACTCAGAATGAGGCCCACTAAGGAAGAAGTGTTTAAACTTGACAGATTCATTGAACTCAAGTATAGCTTGGTAATAAGGCTAGGGTTTTGTTAAATCCCATGGTTTGAAAAACCAGCTTTAGGGAAAAACTTTGTAAGTGCTTGAAATGGATTAGAATTATAAAACTCATTTTCAATATTTAAAACATTTTGGTGATAGGTTTTACTAAACCAAACTGACTTTTGAGAAAGCTTCTGTTGTGAAACAACAATTTATGAAGAAAAGCTTTCTCTAGAAATAATTACTTTAAAAGAAGAAGAATATTTTACAATTTTTTTAGAAATAGATTTTTCTTTCTCAAGAACTTGAAAAAGAGCTTTAGTTTGACAAAAAATTTGTAAGCAAGTATGAGCTCAGGAGATTTAGTAATGGATTGCATCCATTCTTTTACCTGTTCTTCAGAAGAGGTGGCTTTATACTGATATCCTTGCTCCTCAACCATGTCAATCCATGACTTGACTGACATTGTAGAGGAGAGAAGTTTTTCTTTAGAAGGTGTTGAAATGACTTTTTTAGAGTCTTTAGAGGGGGCTTTACCTTTATCTTTCCTCTTTCGAGGCATTATCTATTCTGTAAAAATTCTCTAGTTAGAAAATCTGGAATAGGGTTTTTATAACCTTTAATAAATTCAATGTCAAAATCAAAAACACTAAGAATAGCTTGCCATCGTGCAAAAATTTGTTTTGATGCAATATTTTGAACATCTTTTTCCAAAACATGTTTTACAACTTTGCAATCAATCCTAAGTAAAAACTTTTAATTTAACAGATCACTTTGAAACTTTGTGATGCATAACACAATAGATAAAATTTCTTTTTTAATAGTAAAATAGTTTCTTTGGGTATCATTCCAGTGAGCAGAAACATATTTTACTATTTGTACTTTATTATTCTCAATTTGTTTTAAAATTCCTCCATAACCTAAGTATGAGGCATCAATCTCTAAAATTTTAGGTGATGCAGGATTAGCGAAGAATAAACATGGAATTTCTTTTATAGTGTTCTTTATTAATTTTACAACTTTAGTATGTTCGTCTATCCATGCAACAAAGTTTTTCTTAAGTCTATCATGCAAAGGCTTAGACATCCTATTAATGTTAGCACAAAATTCAAGAACATAATTTAAACTAGCAAGAAATCTTTGCAATTGAGTTTTATCAAGTATCCTGTCAGGAAACTTGTCTGCAAATGCAAGAAATCTCTCAATAAGCATAATTGTTCCTTTCGATATATAATGTCCTAGGAACCTAACTTTAGTTTGGAATAGAGAAAATTTGGAACTTGAAACAGCAAGTCTAGCTTTTTTAGTGGCATAATAAAATATCTTTAAATGTTCGAAATGTTGATCCATTATTTGAGAAAATATCAATACATCATCAATATAAACAATGCAGAATTATGAGTAAATATTATAAATGTCATTCATAATCCTTTGGAATTCTGAGAGAGCATTCTTTAAACCAAAAGGCATAACTGTCCATTCATACTGTTCAAATAGAATAGTGAATGCAGTTTTATACCTATCTTTAGGATGAATCTGAATTTGCCAAAATCTAAATTTCATGTCAAACTTTGAAAATATGAATGCATAATTCAATATGCAATTTTTGAAGTAAGTCTTTTTTATTAGGTATTAAATACCTAATCCATTTTAAGGCTTTATTAAGAGGCTTGTAATTTATGACAAGTCTCGGTGTGCTTCTTTCTATCTCAGAATTTTTATTGACATAGAAAGCAACACAAGACCATGGAGACCTGGACTTAACAATTAGTCCTTTAGACTCCAAATATTTAATCTCATTTCAACAATGTTGTTCTAAATCCATATTCATTTAGACTGTATGAGCTTTAGTAGGAATTTTTTTCTCATCAAAAGAAGTTTCGTAAGGCAAATCGACCAAATATTGCTTTCTAATCCAGAAGGCAGTTGGCAAATCAGTACATATTTCTCTTTCAATGAAGGCTTTGAAATCTGAAATCTTTTGTTTTACAAATTTATTTTGAAGTTGGCTTTCAATTCTTTGTAAATTTAAATCCCTTTTTAAACAAATCAGATCATTCTGTTTTGTTTTAATAAGGGTATTTATATGGTTCTGGTAAACAGAATATGCTTTAATAATATTTAAATTTCTTGTTTTAGGTTTTCAATGAAAGGGAAAACAAGTTCTTTATTTTTTACATTAAATGATATACTATCATAATTGGCAGTATAAGGAGTAATAAGGTTTATAAATGGTGTTCCTAGAATGACAACATGATGTATATCATTTGTCAACAGGAATGAAGTTTTGAATTCAAAACCACCATTATAAACAGAGGCATCAACTTTAAATTTAAGTTTTGAATTTTTTGTCGTCGAAATTCTTTCATTAGTTTTCTTATGAAAACATCTCAGGACAATATTATCTCTAATGCAATTTAAATCAACACCAGTGTCAAAAAGGGCAATGATGTCAATTTCAAAGTCTTTGGAAAAAATTAAAGTAATTTTTATTAAATATTTTCTCATTGTAATTTACTTTAGAACAAATAGAAAATCATTAGGTACAGATTCGATGTTTTCAAGGCTTTGATCATTTTTATTACCATCATCAGATTCTGGTTCTTTATCAGAATCCTCCTATAATTGTCTTTGTAAAAGAAGTTAAATTATTTTAGAATCATTTTTTTGTTTTTCTTTTAACTCTTTTATTTCATCTTTAATGTCATTAATATCTTTTTAAAGATCTTGGATATTAGAATTTGACTTCTTTATTTTCTTCTTATCTAAGATTTCAGTAAGATCATATGTATTCTTTTTAATTATACGGGCTTTGGAAGTTTCAAGTTTATCTATAATTTCGAAGGTTTTTATAAGTTTATCCAGATACTCTCTTTAGAGAGTAGGGTCAGAAATGTGTTTGACTAATTCAAGAAAGATTTCTTAATCCTTAATTAACACATTGACTTTCTTTAGATAGGAATCAGTACTAGTAGAGCTACTGTATTCTGATTTAGAATCAGAGTCTGCTAGTTCATCTATCTGAAGAGGCTCACTGTCTCCTGTCATAGAAGACTCAGAGTTGGATGACTCAATTAGTAAAAGAGCTAACTTTGCTAGCACTTGCTCATCGAGGTCAAGCTCATGAAGCTTTCTGCTTATACGGCAATATTGTGCAGTATGACCTTTTTCACCACATTTGAAGCAAGTAGCTTCTTTATAATTGAAATAGGCTTTAGGTTTAGTTTTATCTCTAGAGGACTTTTTCTTCTTATAATGCCTTGAAGGCTTCTTATAATAAGTTTCTCTAAAGTCTTTGAAAGGCTTTTTATCTCTCTTAGACTTGTAATGTTTTTTATAAGGTTTGGAGAAATACTTACCATTACAGTCTTTAGAGCTAGAAACTTTAAAGGGATCATAATTGAACTGCTTACAAAAGCTGCCCAATTCTTGTTTAGATTTTCTAACCTCCCATTTTAGTCTTTTCTGAAGTTTTAAATCTTGACAAATCTTTAAACCTTTCTTATTGACGAAACTTACAAGTTCACCAAAGGTGAGATTATCATAAGAAATTTGGTTGTCATATAAGGCTTTAATAGAATTTCTGACCTTTTCACCCAAGAGGATTGGTAACCCTGCAAGGAACTTTTCTTTACAAGTTACATGATTTGCATCATCTCTCAGAAAGAGTTTGATGAAGAAGGTAGATTTATATTCTTGGAAGTCACTAAGTTTCTTGCATCTCAAGTTATGCAATAGCTCAACATTTTTTATCTCTTAAGTGTAAAGGATCACATATGAAATGTAAAGAAATTATTAAAATTAGGGTGGCAACTGCATCCTGAATTACGTAATTTAGTTCATCATACATGGGGGCTCCATTCTCATCTATTTGAATTACACTTAAGATGTCAGATTGTTACTGCTTGGTGTGGAGATGATCCCACCAACCTTTTAGGTGACCAGTAAACCCAATAATTATGATTTCTGCAATTGCCTTGTCAGAAGTCCCTGATTGGGTTTTATAAGCATTGGCTGCCATAGTCATCTATTGCAACAACTCAAGGATGTTACACTAAGACATTCCATCTATATTCCATTCATAGACAGACTTGCCTCGAGCCCCTCGAACAGATTTGCTTTTCTGCAAAGCAACAGTTTAAAGCTATAGGATGCACCACAGTGTACAATTTAAAGTCTTTGTATAAATTCTGAAGGAAGACTATAGATTTTTCCAGAATTTTCTTTCTCTCTTGTATTCTGCTTTCTTCTCTCCCTCTCTCTCTCTCTGGAAAATATGAACTGAAGACATCAAGGAAATCTTTTCTTTCTTCTAAGTTTTCCTTTCTCAATCTTTTCTTTTCCTTATAATCACTTAAAGCTTTCAAAGCTTTTAATTAAACGTAAGCATTTAATTTTAATTTAATTTTAAAGCATCTAAAGCTCTGTTATTCATTTATTTAAAGCATTTATTTACTTTTAAAGTATAGATCTAAGGGTGAATGCCTTTAAATTTTAAAGTTATGCATGATCTACAGACTGATCTTCCATATCAGATCTGCCATATAAACTGCTACTTAGCCTCCGAGGCATAAAGAACAGATCTCTCTCCTTAGTTGTATTTCTCTTCTCCCCCCTACCACTCAGACCACCAGATCTGAGATCTAGATCTTGGTACTGTGTATGAGCCTGTGTTACCTAGAGTTGCATAGGATTCTGTTTTAAAGTTTTATTTTTAATTTTAAAAATTTTATTTTTAAAGTAAAAATAGTATATCGGCTAGACACCCGTTGTGTATGATCAGATCTATTTTAAGTCTGATTTGATCTCAAAGCGTAGTTAAATCTACGGTCAACTGATTTAATAACGCCATGTACCTAACAATTATATAAAGTTTTATTAAAATTGAATTTTATTTATTTTTCTATCTACACTATCATCATTCGGTCCTATTTCCTTACTGGTATCAGAGATAAGGGGAGGATAGTGTTGTATAGTTTAGAGTGTCTAGGTTAGAAGTCTGTGTAAAGCTTGAACACTGCAGGAGCGGTGAGTGTTACCTTGGGTGCCGCAGTAGCTTTTGGTCGTAAGTCCCGATTGGTTGAAGGGCAGTAAAACCAATTCTTAGCTGTGGATGTAGTCAATCCTGTAGGACTAAAACTAGATCATAGGTTTCTAAAATGGATTCTCTACTCTGTAGAGCATTATCCTTTTCTACCTCTTCCTCCGGGAGGACTAGTGATTCAAAGCATATTGTGAATTCAGAGGAATTCATAATTGAAGATTTTAATAAAGCTATTGATTGTTGGGAATTACTAAAGATTTCTAAAGAAATGATATATAAAACTAAAAAACTTGACTTTTTAAAGAATGATTATGTCATTAAAACAGAAGAACATGACATGACCCTTTCAAAGCCATTTGAGACAAATCAATTGTTCTCAAAACAATCTTTAAGGAAATTAAAAGAAAGAGTTTTAATTATGACCATATTGGTTTAATCCAAGTTGGAATTAAGCCTTTAACTAAAGAATGATTGGATACTTTAATCCTGCCAATCCTCAGAGATGGGAGATTTCTCTCCTTTGATGATTCTCTGCTCAGTAGTTGTTGAGTCCTAGAGAATGTATATTTATAAATGGTAAAATCATCATTTTAAACCTCAAAGTCTCACTAACATCTCCACCTTTATGTACCTTAAATCTCTCGATATTTAATTGTCTATGTTTATTTGTATTTTTAATACTTTATGTATTTTAGGGGTATTTTAGTTATTTCTCAATAAAGGAGAAGTTGGACAGCGAAACGGACAGCATTTCTGAACTCAGAACAACTGAAAACTTTAGGAAATGCATAAAGGGTAAAATCATAATTTTAAGATTTTGGTGGACCCTGTTGACATAGCGTTGACTACTGATGTGTCATTGGCTGATGATGTGGTATTGACCAATGATGTGGCAAAAGTCTATTGGACCGAAAAATGAGATTACAATATATGCAATGCACTGGATCATATTTGTTGACTTTTACATTGACTGATGACGTGGCAGAATATTAGTGGACCGAAAATCACGCGTACCGTACATGCATATACACGGAATGACAGGCCTGGTGACGTGTTCCAACTAATCATAGAGTGTCACGTGGTGCAATCCTGGGCGTCCGAATTATTTTCATCCGATGGCCATAATTTACTTGTTGTATCTATAAATAAGGGGCTTCCCCCCCTCATTTGACACCCCTGAATCTATTTTTGGGCTCTATTTTCTGTAATTCTTTCTCTATCTTGTATTTTCTATGTATTTTAATAAAATTCTCATTTTACCCCTAGTTATAAAATGAGTAGCTAATTTATTTTCAAGCTTGGGTTAAAAGTGAAGCCTCAATATAATTTATGGGCTTAATTTGGTAAGTTTATTTTTAATTTCTCTAATTTATTTAAATTATTTGACTTATCGTAGACAGATAGTAATAATCTTGTCTAGATATTGCACTGGTATACCAGCTCCCTAGTGCAAGATTATTACTATTTGGCACAGTGAGCGCTTTACACTAGATTTATTAAAGAAAAATCTCCCTTTAATTTTTGTAGTAAGTCTTGACTCATTGTTGACATAAAATTCATCTAAGTTAATTAGTGGATAGTCTTGCCACCTTGTCTACAGTTACACTATTATTACCTGGCACAATGTGTTATTGATACCACATTTAATATAAGATTATTCTTCTTGGCACAATGAGCGCTTGATGTCATATTTATTAGAGTTAGGTTTATGAGGAGTGAAAATACCCCCCTCATAAATTAATTTGAACTAAGAAAGGAATATTCAGCCCATGGTGAAATGTTGAGTATGAATCCTAAAACCTAAGCACTTTATTACATTGATCAAATCCCAATTTATTCTCACCATTTTAATTTCAATTTTAGGATAGAAAAACTAGGAAATTTCACAAAAAAAAAGCATAAGTAATAAAAAATAATAATAATTCTACATAATTAAAATTCACCTCCTCGTGAGATCGACACTCGTCACCATTAATCTATACTTCAATAGATTTGTATGCTTGCAAGTTCAATAAAATTTGCACAACAAGTTTTTGGCGCTGTTGTCAGGCAGGTAAGTCATTTCAATTTGTAGAATTAATTTTCTTGTGTAAATATCTTTTTGTATTTCTATTTTATTTTAATTTCCTTTATATATGGCTGGTTTGACCGCCTATAAGTTATCTTAATTTTAGTTGATTTATTTTAATTTAATTTAATTTCTTTTAATTTTTGTAATTTAATTTTCATTTTATTTTTCTTTGTAACTTTACATTGATCTTGTTAATCTATATGACCGGTTTAACCGCCTGGTAATTTATTTTAATTTCAGTTTATTTCAATTTTAGTTAATTTATTTTATTTCATTTTTTTCTTTTTTCTTATTGCACATTCATAGCACTTGAGTCTATTTTCATAACAAAGTTGTAAGAAGCGTGATAAGGTTAGTACCATAATTTCTCTTCTCTTTATTTTCAATTTTGCCTTTGTACGTATACTTTGCATGCATAGTCGAAGGTCACTATCACATAATTTAGAACCCATAAACCTTGAGCTAGAGAAAGCACGTCGCGCACGTAAACACATTGCATCACAAGTGAAAATTGTGGATAAAATTGGAATGGATTTACAACAACCACAAGCACCGCAGGAGAAGCCATTTAAAGACTACTTTAGCTAATTTGAGCACATCATGCATAAGATACCCAAATGTAGCTACTAGGAGTTTTGAGGTAAAACCTAGTGTGCTAAATTGTCTCCCATCATTCTATGGCCTAGACAATGAAGATCCATACAATCATTTGAATGATGTTCATACTATTTTTCAAACTTTTAAATATGAGAATTTTCAAATGATGATGTTAAGCTTAGGTTGTTTCCATTTCCTTTAAAAGATAAAGCTTATTCTTGGTTCAATACATTGCCTGCTAATAGTATTACATCATGGGAATAAATGGTTACTAAATTTTTAAATAAATACTTCCTAGTGCATAAAACCAATGTTATTCGCAGGAAAATCTCAGAGTTTACCCAAAAAGAAGACGAGCAATTTTTTGAAGCATGGGAGCAATTCAATGGGCTACTCTTGAAGTGTCGACATCATGGGTACGAGAAATGGCATCAATGCTAATACTTTTTGGAGGGAATATTGCCATATGTGCAAGAATGGCTAATGGCGACAAGTGGAGGAGAGTTGATGTCGAAAAGTGCTTCAAAGATTTGGGATTTCTTTCAGCGACAAGTAGATAATTCCCAACAACGAAGCAGATCATTCAGAAATGTGAGAAAAATAAAATGCTTGAATGAAGTTCATGTTGGTAAGTCAAGATCAGAATTCAAGTCAAAGAAATAATTGAATGACTTTCTCGCCAAATAGCATCTTTAACAGCTGCAAAATCAACAAAGCCACATGCCTATAATCAACTTGATCATGACTCTTACCCAGATCAAGCCAATGCAATTGGTATGATGGCAAAGCAGCCAAACTACAATCCTTACTCCAATACTTATAATCCTGGGTGGAGAGACCATCCCAACTTTTCATGGTCTGAAATATTCCAACAGAACAAAGCAGCATCTCGAGCTCCACCAATGCAACCAGCTCCTCAGGTTCCTCAAGTTTCTCAACAATCATTCAGACCATACAATTAGAACCAAAACTACTCGTAACCTAAACCATGGGAGGAAGTGCTCCAAAATTTTAAAAATTAGACTCACTCTGCAATAGATCAACAAAATCGCACCATTGATGAACTGCAGAATGAGATGAGAGCAGGCTTCAATTCACAAGACCAGTCGATTTCAAACTTAGAAAGAATAGTAGGTCAGCTAGCTTCTTCAGTTCAAAACTTAACAATGACCGTTGAAAAGGGCAAATTCCCATGTCAGCCAATGCTAAATCCTAAAGGAGTATATGAAGTAAGTATTGACTCAGCTCAGCAATATAAAGAAGTCAAAGCTGTGATGACCTTACAAAAAGACAAAGAAGTTGACAACAAGGTGGAGATGCCAGTGATAAAGACAAATCAAGTTGTGCCTATAGATTTTGAGGATTCATCAAAGGTGAAAGAAAAAAGTTATTCATGAGAATATGTCCCTAAACCTCCATTCCCTCAAAGATTAGCTAAAGCAAAAAAGGAAAATTCCACAGGTGAGATTATGGAGATATTTAAATAAGTAAGTGTTAACATTCCCTTGCTTGATACTATAAAGTAAGTGCCCTCTTACGCCAAGTTTCTTAAAGACCTCTGTATTTAAAAAAGAAGCATTCATGTTCAAAAGAAGGCATTTTTATCCAAAACATTAGTTCCATACTTCAACAAAAAATTCCTCTAAAATTTAAAGACCCAGGATCTCCTACTATATCATGTAGTATTGGGAACCACACATTTGAGAATGCTTTGTTGAACTTGGGAGATAGTGTAAATCTTTTGCCTTATTCAGTATTTATAAAACTCGGATTGAGAGAATTACACCCAACTCCAGTTGTGTTACAACTTGCAGATCGGTCTACGAAAATACCTCGTAGTATTGTGGGGACGTGCTTATCCAGGTAGACAAATTTTATTTTTCTGTTGACACTCAACCAGTGCAAGATTTAAAGAAGTATATTCCTATTATCCTAGAAAGACCTTTCTTGGCAACTGTTGATACTCACATTCAATGCAAGATAGGAAATATGAAGTTGTCCTTTGGCAATATGACTACGAAGCTTAATATCATAAATATTACCAAACAACCTCATGATGGGAACAATGAAATTGTTGATATGAATTTTATTGAAGAATTAGTTGATCATAATCTTTATTCCAACCTTAGCGACAACCTTTACAAGAAATCACCTCATCATTCCTGGACAATAAACAACTAAATGAAAGTATCATTTACCCCTACCATAGTTAAAAAAGGAGGTTCCAACTAGTAGAATTTAAGGATATTTGCAGCGATAAAAAGGCTAAAGATTACAAAAAGAGAATGAAAGTCTTTCATGACAAGCATATCATGACAAAATCTTTTACACCAAATCAGAGAGTGCTTTTATTCAATTATCATGTGCACCTATCCCCAGGTAAGTTACACTCTCGATGGTCTGAACCCTTTATAGTTCATACTGTTTTTCCACATGGAGCAATTGAAATTAAGGATCCAATAAATGGTATCATTTTCAAAGTTAATGGTAAAAAATTAAAGCCCTATCTAGAGTACCAACTACAAGAAAAAGACACCGAAATCAATTTGAGTGACC
The DNA here is from genome assembly GCA_025617385.1 of Murraya koenigii. Lineage (NCBI taxonomy): Eukaryota > Viridiplantae > Streptophyta > Magnoliopsida > Sapindales > Rutaceae > Murraya > Murraya koenigii. The sequence continues at coordinate 20,101,088 of CM046815.1, forward strand.
CACAAGATTTGAATTAAGATCTTTCCATTTCTTTTCGGTGATTTAATTTATTTTTATCATTTTATTTTACTATTCTTTTGCTTGAAATTATTTATTTCTGTTAAAGTGTGTTTGATTACTAGCTATATTTTCTTTCATTACTTATCATGAATACCTCAATCAGACAGATCCTCTTAATCTAAATTAAGCGGCTTCTACGTGTAAAGTGTCATCTAAACAGCTTGCTCCAAGTTTGTCAATCACATCTTGTTTGAGATCTTCGACCACCAGCATTAGTATCCCACTTTAAAGGCTTAGAAAGACAGCTCAAGGAAATCGAAGGTGGTATCTATGAAATCCAATTGGAACTTGAGGTAAATTCAATAAGAGGACGTTTATAAGTATTTTTTTTACTTCAAACGCATTTTTTTTTTACTTTGTGTGTTCTTTTGTTTGCTTTCACGTGTTACTTGATTTTCTAGGCTTTATTTTATTTAAGTGTGTTTTAATTTGTTACCCCGGTTAAGTGGCGGATAACGGTACTCCGTGACAATCAAAGTCGGTTACTTCAGTTTCCTATAATAACTGATATTTTGAGGAGATGAAATGGATAAAAACACAATTTTAGCAAAGCTTCACAAATGATTTTCTTCACTTCCTCCGAATGCTCTCCTTACAATCTATAAAGCTCAGTCCTAACGCATGCGATTACTTATGAGAAATAACATCCCTTTTGATATCTGATGGTTAATTGAAGCCAAAGTACTATTGACAGGTGAGTTACCCCCCAAATTTATTGCATATATGCCTAGTTGTGGTAAAGAAAACTACTCAAGAAAATGAAGAGCTCGACGGCTTCCAGTTGCTTGTCATAAGTGTGCTAAAATAGAATGCAATAAAAAGAAATGTACTTTAGGAATAGTGTCTGATAACAGGGAAGACAAGATTCAATTCATAAGGGATGGCTTGAATAAAGATTCATTGGATAATATCCTTTTGTCTCTTGAAACGCATCCCAGTAGATGCGTACAAAGAGCAATTCTCTAGTTATGGCCATTATTCCAGAAAGAATATATAAGATATAGTCTTCGGAATCTGACTATCAACAACCCTATTTGCCATTTTATAAGAAAACTAGATGGGAAGCCTATCCTCGACCCATAGAGGACGTTCAAGCCGTTTCTGGACATAAAACCAAAGAAAGATATGAGCCACAATCACAACTACCAGTACATATCCTTTTTATTTATTGTTCTTTTATCATTTACATTATTGTTTTATCTTTTTCTGTTGTTCACTTTTTACTTTTTACTTTAAAGTCATGAACTTTATGCGTCATTTGAAAAATGCACCACTTCCTTTACAGTTGTGTATCATTATGGCTGTTATCAAGATCTTTAAATATAAGCTTATTTTATTAAACATTCATAAGTTGTTTTTCTTATAATTGTCTCAATGGCAGCACCTTCAAGTAGACAATTTAAGAATATTTGTGTGATTTTTGGGTTTCACTATAGAAAGTATAAAGAGTTTGTTGAGGCAGCCATAGATCTTGGTCGAGTCCTAACAGAGAGAAAAATACACTTAGTATATGGAGGAGGTGATCGAGGGTTATCAAAGCTTATTGCAGAAGCTGCCTACAATAGAGGAAGCCAGGTGCTAGGCATCATTTCGAAAACCTTAAGACCTCTTGTAAGCATGCCCGGCCCACCAATTGGAGAGGAATTAGTTGTCTCTACCATGCAAGAAAGGCTATCTGAAATGCTACAACATGCTGAAACTTTCATTTTCTTGCCAAGAGATTTTACAACTATTGAGGCATTATTTACATTTGCATCTTAGGCTAATTTGAACATTCATCAAAAATCTATCGGTTTGCTAAATGTTAATAACTTTTTTGATGGCTTACTTGCATTTCTTAACCATGCAATAAAAAATCATTTCATTCCTTTCACAATAAAAAAACTTTTTATTTGTGCCCCTATTGCTAACGAGTTACTTGATCTTTTACAAACTTATAGACCAGAGCCAAATCTTACGACCTCTTCATTGGATTGGTCGACTGATGATGGTAGCAGCAGCAGTAAGAAGTATAAATTAGATTTAACTCTCTATCTATAAATTTTTTCTTTCATTTTGTGCTGTAGTACTCAGGTGATGTTTTCTAAACCCTACTTCTTTCCTTTAAAACATTGAGGACAATGTTTTATTCTGGTTGGGGGGAGGGAATAGTTGATGATTGTGGAATGTCTTAATTTTGGAGAAGTTTTGACATTGGATGACATGATGACTTTCAAATTCTTGTATTTGTATTATCTTTGACCTTGAGTTATGTTACATCATATTTGCTACTCTGCATGCTGATGTTGGTGACAAATGTGAATTGAGCAAGCTGACGAGCAAAATTGGTTAAGTTACTTGAAGGAATGTACATGTCCTAATAAATTCCAAGTGAGTTTTTAAGCCTATTATTTTTCTTGGAGAGTAACACTTTTTGCCCATTTTTCATATAATTTATTATACATGATCTCTATATTTTCCTTTCAGTCAAACATAAAAAAAAAAAAAAATTGTGTTGCTACATCAAAAAGTCCATTGAGCTAGTAAAAATATAAGACTATTTAGAGCCCTAAAAGATGATGGAAAGGCCATCTTTGACCTGTTTGAGCCATTTTCAGCCATCACTTTTGTAAAATATCCATACTAGGCCCTTTTGAGCCGAGATAAAAAGAAAAAAAATTATGTTTTCTTTGTTAACTCATCGTCTTACTCTACTCCAATTTAGAGTAGTACCCTACGTCTTATGTTTTTCATCACCTATTCATGTTTGAGAAAATTTTAGATGATTATTTTTTAAAAAAAATTGCAATATATATATATATATATATATATATGAAAAGGAAAAAAAATGTGCAATTGATAAAAAAAGAAAATAATAGTAATAATAAATGAATTGCACCTTATAATTTTCAAAAGATCTCTATTTTATTTTCTTAAACAATACTTTATTTTTCCTATTATCCCTTCTTTGTTAGCCATATTCTTAACCTGCATTACATCCTAATAAAAGTCCTTCTTGATTTTAGGGAATTATAATCTGAAATAGAAGCTAGTAATATAGACTAAAATGATGTAGTGACACACACACACATATATATATATATAAAAGAGTAGGTTTGACTATCATTTCATTTTATTGGGTGTCATACTATATGCTAAGCTGTAGGCATTATTCTTGGTGAGAGTGTGTGATATTACCATTCATTAATTTTTCTCAAGTTATCATTTTTAAAGTGACTGTTTTTCTTGGGTTTATTTTCTTCTAAGAGTGTCACTCTAACCTGTGAGATTTTGGAGTTGACATGTCACACTTGAAAGTAGCTTAATTAATGTAGTTTTGATAATCGATCAGTTTGCATGTGTTTGCTTGACTGACTTATGTGGATGGTTGATGTACGAGTGATATCTCTTTAGGCTGGAGATAATGCTTATACTTTTATTTGATTATTGTCATTAATCTAATTGAAGAAGCAAGCATAATTGCCTTTAAAAAAAATTTGGTTGAATTTTGTTATCGCTTAATTTGCTAGGGACTAGCAATAAGCTAGTTGGGGGGTGTGTTGAGCCCTAGAGAGTGTATATTTATAAAGGGTAAAATCATCATTTTACACCTCAAAGTCTTACTAACATCTCTACCTTTATGTATTTAATCGTCTATGTTTATGTGTATTTTTACTACTTTATGTATTTTAGGAGTATTTTAGTTATTTCTCAATAAACGAGAAGTCAGACAGCAAAACGGACAGTATTTTTGAACTCAGAACAGCTAAAAACTTTAAGAAAGGCATAAAGGGTAAAATCATACTTTTAAGATTTTAGTGGGCCCTGCTGACATGACGTTGACTGTTAACGTGGTGTTGACTGCTGATGTGGTGTTGACCGATAATATGGCACTGACAGATGATGTGGCAGAAGTTTATTGGATCGAAAAATGAGCTTACAATACATGCAATGCACTTGATCATATTTGTTGACTTTTACATTGACAGATGATGTGACAGAATATTAGTGGACCGAAAATTACGCGTACCGTACATGCATATACATGGAATGACAGCCTTGGTGACGTGTTCCAACTAAGCAGAGAGTGCCACGTGGTGCAATCCTGGGCGTCCGAATTGTTTTCACCCGATGGCCATGATTTACTTGTTGTATCTATAAATAGGAGGCTCCTCCCCTAATTTGACACCCCTTAATCCATTTTCGGGCTCTATTTTCTGTAATTCCTTCTCTTTCTTGTATTTTCTATGTATTTTAATAAAATTCTCATTTTACCCCTAGTTATAAAATGAGTAGCTAATTTATTTTCAAGCTTGGGCTAAAGGTGAAGCCTCAACATAATCTATGGGCTTAATTTGATAAGTTTATTTTTACTTTCTCTAATTTATTTAAATTGTTTTGACTTATCGTAGACAAATAATAATAATATTGTCTAGATATTTCACTAGTATACCGGCAAGATTAGATAGCATAAGTTATTAATTTCATTAATATTTTTCTCTTTCTTCTCTTTAATATTTAATTCTCTTTCTTTTTCAATTAATGATTTTCTCTTTTCTCTCTCCTACAAATCTATAAATGAAATAATTAAAACCATCAAAATTGTGTGTCTAGTTGTTGTGTTTGTTTTCATATGAATTTGCTATTATGCATCCGTTTCCTTTATTAGCTATATATTATGATATAATAATACTTAATTGTTTTTACATGGACATTGCTAATTCAGTGCCAGATTTTGTTGCCATATTTTTACTTTTCTATATATAACATGTTAATTATATAGAGAGAGGATTTTCCGTTTTGGAAAATAATTTTTAGTCGACTTATGGTGAGTAGTGAGCACATATACAGGACAAAGTGTAAGTGTTTCAACAATGTTAAAGCTTAGAAAATTTGGATAAATAAAAACTCATTCAAATGACTTGTTAAGTATAGTTAGTTGTTTTTTTCTTATCAATATAATAAAGACATGGTTATTTTAGAGTTACTTTAGAATAAAGTACGAGTCATAATCATAAATAAAAAAAAACGTTATAATTTTAATAGAATAACTATAAAAAAACGCTATACTTTAGAGTAACTCTAAAATAAATATCATACTTTAAAGTAACTCCAAAATAATCAGACCTATATGATAATTATTTAGCACATAAGTCGAGTGATAGTCATTAAATATACAGGGTTGTATACCGACTAGCACTATTTAAAATGTTTATTATTTATTTTTGCTGAACCGTGGCACTCAATTATTTGACACATTTTGTTACATCTGACTTTCGTGTCTGTATCCACTTTACCCGTCTCTTATTCAAGAGGAACACATATTTCATTATGACAATTGTATTGGAATAAGCTTTATTATTTATCTACGTACCCAAAGTTCGTAATTACACACACATGTCAATCTTGGTACCCATAATGTTGGTTCCAAAAATTAATAAAAATCTATCAATTCCTGTAAAAATATATAAAAATTATCAAAATATAAAGCAATTAATTGGACAATATTAGAAAAATTAAACCATACATAAACTAAATCAACCATTTATCCATGTGATTCTTAAAAGCGAGGAATCGCAACATCACCATTAATATTCTTTTCCGAGCCTTTAACAAAAAAATATAACTGGGTTACGAATTTTTATCTTTGTAATAAATATTTAAGCTCAAAAGTTAACATGAGCAATACTTTAGGAGTGCATAAAATTGTTTCATAATATATATATTTATAAAGAGAGAGTGTGTGTGTCAGCTTCCCACAAGGGATCTTTAACTATATTAAAATTAGAGATATGATTTTAATACACTATAAGGTAAAATATATTACATTAAAATTTGCGTCTTTTTAGAGAGTGTCAATTCATGCAATCGTATCACGTCTTAGTCATGTCGTATTAAACTTAAGCAAATGTAGAGACGACTACTTATTAACCATGTTAAAATATCAAAACACGGGTATGATTGTTTAACAATTGAGTTAATTTTGTTCACCGATTTATATATTTAATATAAAAATAATTAAAAAATAAAAAATATGTCAATATTATTCATAAAATATATCATAAATAAGTTAATATGACATGAATAAATTTATAACACAATATCATTATGGCTCAAATAATTAATTTAGTCTTTAATATATATATATATATATATATATATATATATATTTACCATTTATTAATTAATATTCGTGTCCTAACGTGTAATTGTATTAAGTGGTCCAACACGGATAAGAAAATTATTTATCGTGTTGTATCGTGTTAACTCATTTATTAATCTTGTCAATATTTGTCAATATGAATACAAAAAAATTATGTCGTATCCATATCATGTAAATGTGTTGTGATTTATTTTTTCACCTCTATTCTTTTTTTTTTATCTTTTAGCATGTCAAATATCTATATTACACTTTCTTTCATTTGTAATGGGCGTTTGGCAAGTGAGAAAATGAAAGAAAGTGTGGGAAAATGAGAGAGAACTGAGGGGAAGAGAAAGAAAATGAAAGGGGAAAACATGAAATTTGTTGGTGGATTCGAAAAAAACCTCCCTGATATTTATAAATAAATTGTAATTATAAAGTAATATAATGTGCTAAATTAAATATGATAATATTGCAGTCTCAAAATAGAAAAGTGGAATATGGTGATACAGGAGCAACATAGAATAAAAAACCTTGTAAATATAAAATAGTGTATAGTGCTAATCACATAATATTTATTGTAAACATTTTAAAAAAGAAAGTGCAAAGGAATAACTGAAAATTTACATTGGTGCTTTTACAAAACACAGCGGATGTGATATGCTGTCACAATTGCACCACAGTTGGATCCTTAAAATAAGCAATTGTAATTTATTTAGTTTCTACCAAACACGAAATTAAATTAAAACTTATAAAAAAATGAAATCCTAAACTTTTTATCACTCAACCGAATGCATTCCAAGTTTAAATTTTCCAATGTTACTCAAAAAAGTTTTAAAGCAAACCAATCAATGACATGTCTTTGGCTCTTTGCTCTCCCTCCCGTTTCAATTTGGGAAATTTATAAAAATAGGCAAATAAATTTGGTTAATATCTAAAATAACCTCCTCATCTTTTTCTTTCTTCCTTAGCCATTTACAAAGATTTTTTTTTTATCAAAATACCATTATCTCTCCCAAATTCCAAACTCGCCAAATCTTTTCCTCACATGGCAGCAACTGGATATTTTATTTTCTGACAATAATCAACAGGAGTTGGACGGGCTTTGAGAGTGAGTTCATCCTAGTGGTTAGATGGTTTTATTCTGATATTTTGAAGGCGATTTTCTCCTTAACTTTTGGTAATTTCAATTTGTAAGTTTTAATTTTTTTTTTTTTGCTAAGTTTGATTGGTGATAGATGAGTGTATAAATGAATATAGATAAGGTTAGGATTGGTCGTCCATAAATATTAAAGGCTGTTAAGTGAAATTTAGGTTTAATAAATAGTACGTGAGGTGCTCGATAAAATGCCTCTTAAGTTAAATTGAATAGTTGAAGGTGCATGCAAGATTAAGTTGTTGATGATGTGATTCTAAGGTTGAGTGCAGATGCGACATGAGCAGAATCACGTGTGGGACAGGCTCATGTTGTGTGCCTGTTGCACCTGTGACATGCCCAAATCGCACGCCCCGTTGGGCGCTGTCGCATGCCTGCCAGACCCCTAATGTGTGCGACAGGAGCCCATTGCACAAAATACAAAATGACATATGTTGTGCAAATTATATTGAACTCGTTAGCGCATGAATCTATTGAAGTATAGATTAATAGTCACGAGTGTTGATCCCACGAGAAGGTGGATTTTAATTATGTAGAATTATTATTATTATTTATGCTTTTTTGTGAAATTTCCTATTTTATTATATCCTAAAATTGAAATTAAAATGGTGAGAATAAATTGGGACTTGATCAATGTAATAAAGTGTTTGGCTCTTAGGATTTACACTCAACAATTCACCATGGGCTTAATATTCCTTTTTTAGTTCCAATTAATTTATGAAAGGGTATTTCCACTCCTTATAAACCTAACTTTAATAAATATGACATCAAGTGCTCATTGTGCCAGGAAAAATAATCTTATGTTAAATGTAGTATCAAGAACACGTTGTGCCAAGTAATAATAGTGTAACTGTCGACAAGGTGGCAAGACTATCCACTAATTAACCTAGATGAATTTTATGTCAACAATGAGTCAAGGCCTGCCACATAAATTAGAGGGAGGTTTTTCTCTAATAAATCTAGTGTAAAGCGCTCACCGTGTTAAATAGTAATAATCTTGCACTAGGGAGCCAGTATACCAGTGCAATTTCTAGACAAGATTATTACTATCTATCTACAATAAGTCAAAAAAATTTAAATAAATTAGAGAAAGTAAAAATAAACTTACTAAATTAAGCCCATAAATTATGTCGAGGCTTCACTTTTAACCCAAGCTTGAAAATAAATTAGCTACTCATTTTATAACTGGGGGTAAAATGGAAATTTTATTAAAATATGTAGAAAATATGAGATTGATAAAGAATTACAGAAAATAGAGCCCAAAAATAGATTCAAGGGTGTCAAATTAGGGGAGGAGCCTCCTATTTATAGATACAACAAGTAAATCATGACCATCGAATGAAAACAATTCGAACGCCTAGGATTGCACCACGTGGCACTCTCTGATTGGTTGGAACACGTCACCAGGGCTGTCATTCCGTGTATATGCATGTACGGTATGCGCGATTTTCGCTCCACTAATATTCTACCACGTTATCGGTTAATGTAAAAGTTAACAAATATGATCCAGTGCATTGCATGTATTGTAAGCTCATTTTTCGGTCCAATAGACTTCCGCCACTTCATTCGTAAATGCCACATCATCGGTCAGCGAAACATCAGCGGTCAACAACACGTCAGTAGTCAACGCCATGTCAACTGGGCCCACCAAAATCTTAAAATTATGATTTTTGCCATTTATGTCTTTCCTAATGTTTTCAGCTGTTCTAATTTCAAAAATGTTGTCCGTTTTGCTGTCCGACTTCTCGTTTATTGAGAAATGACTAAAATACACATAAACATAGACAATTAAATATCAAGCGACTTAAAATACATAAAGGTAAAGATTTCAGTGAGACTTTGGAGTGTAAAATGATGATTTTATCCTTTATAAATATACACTCTCTAGGACTCAACACACCTTCCAACCAGCTTATTGCTAGTCCCTAGCAAATTAAGCGATAACAAAATTCAACTAAAATTATTTTTTTTAAAGGTAATTATGTTTACTTCTTCAATTAGATTAATGACAATAATCAAATAAATGTATAAGCATTATCTCCAACATAAAGAGATATCATTCCCACATCAACCATCCACATGAGTCAGTCAAGCAAACACATGCAAACTGATCTATTATCAGAGCTACATTAATTAAGACACTTTCAAGTATGACATATCAACCCCAAAATCTCACAAGTTAGAGTGACACTCTAAGAAGAAAATAAACCCAAGAAAAACAGTCACTCTAAGAATGATAACTTGAGAGAAATTAATGAATGGCAATATCACACACTCTCACCAAGAATAATGTCCACGGCTTAGCATATAGTATGACACCAAATGAAATAATAGTCAAACCAACTTTTTTTGTTTTATATATGTGTGTGTGTGTGTGTGTGTGTCACTACATCATTTTAGTCCATATTACTAGCTTCTATTTCAGACTATAGGTCCCTAAAATCAAGAAGGACTTTTATTATGATGTAATGCAAGTTTTTTATTAGGATGTAATGTAGGTTAAGGATATGGTTAACAAAGAAGTGACAATAGGAAAAACAAAGTTTTGTTTGAGAAAAAATAGAGATCTTTCATAAATTATAAGGTGCAATTCATTTATTATTTTTTCTTTTTTCTCTTTTTTTTTTCAATTGCACATCTTTTTTCTCTTTCATATATATATATTGCACCAATTTTTTTTAATAATCATCTAAAATTTTCTCAAACATTAGTAGGTGATGGAACACATAAAACACATGGTAATACTCTAAATTAGAGTAAAACAGGATGATGAGTTAACAAATAAAACACAATTTTTTTTATTTTTTATTTTTTTTTAGACTCAAAAGGGCTAACTATGGATATTTTATAAAAGGGATGGCTGAAAAATGCTTAAACGGGTCAAAGATGGTCTTTCCATCATCTTTTAGGGTTCTAAATAGTCTTCTATTTTTACTAGCTCAATGGACTTTTAGATGTAGCAACACAATTTTTTTTTTTTATGTTTGACTCAAAGGAAAATATAGAGATCGTGTATAGTAAATTGTATGCAAATGGGTAAAAAGGGTTACTCTCCAAAAAAAATTGATAGGCTCAAAAACTTACTTAGAATTTATTAGGACATGTACATTCTTTCAAGTAACTTAACCAATTTTACTCGCTAGCTCGCTTAATTCACATTTGTCACCAACATCAGTATGTAGAGTAGCAAATATGATGTAACATAACTCAATGTCAAAGATAATACAAATACAAGAATTTCAAAATCATCATTTCATCCAATGTCAAAATATCACATAAAATGCCTTTTTCTTTTTTTTATTATTATTTTTTTATTTTTTTATGTTTTAACTCCAAGACTAAGAAGATGTGTTTCTAGAGTCACTACACTCTATATTCAGCCATCTTCGACTCAAAAATTAAGCCAAAGTTAGTTCCTACAACAAAAATTAGTAAAAACTTCTCTAAGAATAAGACATTCCACAATCATCAACTATTCCCTCCCCAACCAAAATGAAACATTGTCCTCAATGTTTTAAAGGAAAGAAGTAGGGTTTAGAAGACATTACGTGAGTGCTGCAACACAAAATGAAAGAAAACATTTATAGATGGAGAGTTAAATCTAATTTATGCTTCTTACTGCTGCTGCTGCCATCATCAGTCGACCAATCCAATGAAGAGGTCCTAGGATCTGGCTCTGGTCTATAAGCTTGTAAAAGATCAAGTAACTCGTTAGCAGTAGGGGTACTAATAAAAAGTTTTTTATTGCGAAAGGAATGAAATGATTTTTTATTGCATGGTTAAGAAATGCAAGTAAGCCATCAAAAAAGTTATTAAAATTTAGCAAACCGATGGGTTTTTTATGAATGTTCATATTGGCCCAAGATGCAAATATAAATAATGTCTCTAAAGTTGTAAAATTTCCTAGCAAGAAAATGAAAACTTCATCATGTTATAGCATTTCAAATAGTCTTTCTTACATGATGGAGACAACTAACTCCTCTCCAATTGGTGGGCCGGGCATGCTTACAAGAGATCTTAAGGCTTTCGGAATGATGCCTAGCACCTGGCTTCCTCTATTGTAGTCAGCTTCTGCAATAAGCTTTGATAACTCTCGATCACCTCCTTCATATACTAAGTGTTTTTTTCTCTCTGCTAGAACTCGACCAAGATCTATGGCTGCCTCATTAAACTCTTTATACTTTCTATAGTGAAACCCAGAAACCACACAAACGTTCTTAAATTGTCTACTTGAAGGTGCTACCATTAAGACAATTATAAAAAAACAACTTATGAATGTTTAATAAAATAAGCTCATATTTAAAGATCTTGGTAACAACCATAATGATACACAGCTGTAAAGGAAGTGGTGCATTTTTTAAATGAAGTGTAAAGTTCGTGGCTTTAAAGTCAAAAGCAAAAAGCAAACAATAGGAAAAGATAAAATAATAATGCAATTAATAAAAGAACAGTAAATAAAAAGGATATGTATTGGTAGTTGTGATTGTGGCTCACATGTTCCTCTGGTTTTAAGTCTAGAAATAGCTTGAACGCCCTCTATGGGTCGAGGATAGGCTTCCCATCCAATTTTCTTATAAACTGGCAAACAGGGTTTTATAGTTAGATTCCCCAGACTATATCTTGCATGTTCTTTCTAGAATAATGGTCATAATTGGAGAATTGGTCTCTATATGTATCCACTGGCATGCATTTCAAGAGACAAAATGATATTATCTAATGACTCTTTACTCAAGTCATCCCTAATAAATTGAATCTTGTATTCCCTGTTATCAGACACCATTCCTAAAGTACACTTCTCTTTATTGCATTCCATTTTGTTACACTTATGACAAGTAACTGGAAGCCGTCGAGCTCTTCGTTTTCTTAAATAGTTTCCTTTACCATAACCAAGCATATATGCAATAAATTTGGGGGGTTAAATCACCTGCCAATCATACTTTGGCTTCAATTAACCATCGGATGTCAAAAGGGATGTTATTTCTCATAAGTAATCGCATGCGTTCAGACCGAGCTTTATAGATTGTAAGGAGAGCATTCTGAGGAAGTAAAGGAAATCGTTTGTGAAGCTTTACCAAAATTATGTTTTTATCTATATTGTCTCCTCAAAATATCAGTTATTATGGGAAACTAAAGTAACCAACTTTGATTGTCACGGAGTACCATTATCCGGCACTTAAATAAAATAAAGCCTGAAATCAAGTAACATATGAAAGCAAACAAAATAAAAACATAACGAAAAGAAAAAGAATGCGTATAAGCAAACAACTACTTACAAACGTCCTCTTATTGAATTTACCTCAAGTTCCAAATGGATTTCATAGATACCACTTTTGATTTCCTTGAGTTGTCTTTCTAAGTCTTCAAAGTGGGATACTAATGCTGGTGGTCGAAGGTCCCAAACAGGATGTGATTGACAAACTTTAACAGAAAATAAATAATTTCGAGTAAAAGAATAGTAAAATAAAACGATTAAAAGAAATTAAATCACTGAAAAAAATGGAAAGATCTCAATTAAAATCTGGTGGGTCATTCAAATTGATATCGGTGTCTTCGTCATGTGGTTGGTACTCTAGATATTTCTTTAATCTTTGATCATTAACTTTGAAAATGACACATTTGATCCTTAATTTTAATTGCTCCATGTGGAAAAATAGTATGAACAATAAAGGGTTTAGACCATCGAGAGTGTAACTTACCTGGGGATAAGTGCACGTGATAATTGAATAAAAACACATTCTGACCTGGTGTAAAAGATTTTCTCATGATATGCTTGTCATGAAAGACTTTCATTCTCTTTTTGTAATCTTTAGCCTTTTCATCGCTGCAAATATCCTCAAATTCTGCCAGTTGGAATCTCCTTTATGAACTATAGTAGGGGTAAATGATATTTTCATGTAGTTGTTTATTGTCAAGGAATGATGAGGTGATTTCTTACAATATGTTTTCTTCTCCCATAGATGTATACTCCAAAGTGTTCGGTGACGGTTTAAGCTTAAGTTTTGTTAATAATTCTGATAGGATGAGATTTTCCCTAGATGATGCCAATTACTCTTCTTTTAACCTCCAGTTATTAGTATCTATGAATGGTAATGAATCGAGTGAGGCATTAATCTAGTCAAAAACCATACCAAAGTGAGTTAACCATTCTTGTAAACAGTCGTCACTAAGGTTAGAAGAAAGATTATGATCAACTAATTCTTCAATAAAATTCATATCAACAATTTCATTGTTCCCATCATAAGGTTGTTTGGCAATGTTGAAGATATTATGCTCTATAGTCATATTGCTGAAGGACAACTTCATATTTCCAGTCCTGCATTGAATGTGAGCATCAGCAGTTGTCAAGAAAGGTCGGCCTAGAATAATGGTGATATGCTTTTTCGAATCCTGCATTGTTTGAGTATCAATTACGATAAAATCAACACGAAAATAAAACTTGTCAACCTGGATAAGCACGTCTTCCACAATACCACGAGGTACTTTTATAGACCGATCTACAAGTAGTAACACAACTAGAGTTGGGTGTAATTCTCTTAATCCAAGTTTTATAAATATAGAATAAGGCAAAATATTTACACTAGCTCCCAAGTCCAATAAAGCATTCTTAAATGTATAGTTCCCAATACTATATGAGATAGTAGGAGATCCTGGGTCTTTAAATTTTGGAGGAATTTTTTGTTGAAGTATGGAACTAATGTTTTCGGTTAAAAATGCCTTCTTTTGAATATGAATGCTTCTTTTTTTAGTGTAGAGGTCTTTAAGAAACTTGGCATAAGAGGGCACTTGCTTTATAGTATCAAGCATGGGAATGTTAACACTTATCTGTTTAAATATCTCCACAATCTCACCTGTGGAATTTTCTTTTTTTTGCTCTAGCTAACCTCCGAGGGAATGGAGCTTTAGGGATATATTCTCGTGAACAAATTTCTTCTTTCTCCTTTAATGAATCCTCAAAATCTATAGGCACAACTTGATTTGTCTTTGTCACTAGCATCTCTACCTTGTTATCAACTTTTTTGCCTTTTCGCAAGATCATCACAGCTTTGACCTCTTCATATTGCTGGGCTGAATTAGTACTTACTTTATCTACCCCTTTAGGATTTGGCACTGGCTGACTTGGGAATTTTCCATTTTCAACGATCATTGTTAAATTTTGAACTGCAGAAGCTAGCTGGCCTACCATCTTTTCTAAGTTTAAAATTGACTGGGCTTGTGAATTGAAGCCTACTCTCATCTCATTCCGCAGTTCATTAATGGTGCAATTTTGTTGATCTATTACAGACTGAGTCCAATTTTTAAAATTTTAGAACGCTTTCTCCTATGATTGGGTTGCAAGTAGTTATGAGTCTGATTGTATAGTATGAATGATTATTGAGAGACTTGAGAAGCTGGTTACATTGATAGAGCTGGAGCTGATGCTTTGTTCTGTTGGAATCCTTGAGACCATGAAAAGTTGGGATGGTCTCTCCATCCAGGATTATAAGTATTAGAGTAAGGATTGTAGTTTGGCTGCTTTCCCATCACACCAATTGCATTGGCTTGATCTGGGTATGAGTCATGATCAAGTTGATTACAGGCATATGGCTCTGTTGATTTTGTAGCTGTCAAAGATGTTATTTGTCAAGAAAGACCTTCAACTATTTATTTGACTTCCTTGATTTCTAATCATGACTCACCAACATGAACTTCATTCACTCATTTGATTTTTCTCACGTTTCTGAATGATTTGCTTCGCTATTGGGAATTATCTGCTTGTCGCTAAAAGAAATCTCAAATCTTTGATGCACTTTTAGACATCAACTCTCCTCCACTTGTCGCCATTAGCCATTCCTGCCCATGTGGCAATAGTCCCTCCAAAAAGTATTGGCATTAATGCAATTTCTTGTACCCATGATGTGGACACTTCAAGAGTAGCCTATTGAATCGCTCCCATGCTTCAAAAAATTGCTTGTCTTCTTTTTGGGTAAACTCTGAGATTTTCCTGTGAATAGCCTTGGTTTTATGCACTGGAAAGTATTTATTTAAAAATTTAGTAACCGTATGTTCCCATGATGTAATACTATTAGCAGGGAAAATATTGAACTAAGAACAAGCTCTATCTTTTAAAGAAAATGGAAACAACCTAAACTTAACATCATCATATGAAAAACTCTCATATTTAAAAGTTTGACAAATAGCATGAAAATCATTCAAATGATTGTATGGATCTTCATTTTCTAGGTCATAGAATGATGGGAGACAATTTAGTACACTAGGTTTTAGTTCAAAACTCCTAGCAGCTACATTTAGGTATCTTATGCATGATGTGCTCAAATTAGCTAAGGGACTAAAGTAATCCTTAAATGACCTCTCCTACGGTGCTTGTGGTTGTTGTTGTAGATCCATTTCAATTTTATCCACAATTTCCACAAGAAAATTAATTCTACAAATTAAAATGACTTACCTCCCCAGCAACTGCGCCAAAAAACTTATTGTGCAAATTTTATTGAACTCGTAAGTGCATAAATCTATTGAAGTATAGATTAACGGTGACAAGTATTGATCCCACGAGGAGGTGAATTTTAATTATGTAGAATTATTATTATTCTTTATTATTTATACTTTTTTGTCAAATTTTCTAATTTATTCTATCCTAAAATTGAAATTAAAATGGTGAGAATAAATTAGGACTTGATCAATGTAATAAAGTGTTTGGGTCATAAGATTCACACTCAACATTTCACCATGGGCTTAATATTCCTTTTTTAACTCCAATTAATTTATGAGGGGGTATTTCCACTCGTCGTAAAACTAACTCCACTAAATATGACATCAAGTGCTCATTGTGCTAGGAAGAATAATCTTATGTTAAATGTGGTATCAAGAACACGCTGTGTCAAGTAATAATAGTGTAACTGTCGACAAGGTGGCAAGATTATCCACTAATTAACTAGATGAATTTTATGTCAACAATGAGTCAAGACCTACCAAATAAATTAGAGGGAGGTTTTTCTCTAATAAATCTAGTGTAAAAGCGCTCAACGTGCCAAACAGTAATAATCTTGCACTAGGGAGCCGGTATTCCAATGTAATATCAAGACAAGATTATTATTATCTTTCTACAATAAGTCAAAATAATTTAAATAAATTAGAGAAAGTATGAATAAACTTACTAAATTAAGCCCATAGATTATGTTGAAGCTTCACCTTTAACACAAGCTTGAAAATAAATTAGGTACTCATTTTATAACTAGGGGTAAACTGGAAATTTCATTAATATACATAGAAAATACAAGATAGAGAAGGAATTACAAAAAATAGAACCCAAAAATGGATTCAGGGGTGTCAAATTAGAGGGGGGGGCCCTATTGATAGATACAACAAGTAAATCATGGTCATCGGATGAAAACAATTTGGACGCCCAGGATTGCACCACGTGGCACTCTCTGATTGGTTGGAATACATTACCAGGGCTGTCATTCCGTGTATATGCATGTACGGTATGTGCGATTTTCGGTCCACTAATATTCTGCCACGTCATCGGTCAATGTAAAAGTCAACAAATATGATCTAGTACATTGCATGTATTGTAAGCTCATTTTTCAGTCCAATAGACTTCTGCCACATCATCGGTCAACGACAGGTCAACAACACGTCAGTAGTCAACGTCACGTCAGAAGTCAATGCCACGTCTGCGAGGCCACCAAAATCTTAAAATTATGATTTTATCCTTTATGTCTTTCCTAAGGTTTCCAGCTGTTCTGAGTTCAAAAATGCTATCCGTTTTGCTGTTCGACTTCTCATTTATTTAGAAATGACTAAAATACCCCTAAAATATTTAAAGTATTAAAAATACATACAAACATAGACAATTAAATATAAAAGGACTTAAAATACATAAAGGTGGAGATGTTAGTAAAGCTTTGGGGTGTAAAATGATGATTTTACCCTTTATAAATATACACTCTCTAGGACTCAACAACATACATCTGTTTTTTTAAGTATCCTGAATTCTCATATTAACAAATAAAAAATGAGATTTTGCTGCATATATAATGGCAAGAACCAATGGAATAAGCGAAATCAACCCGGACTAGATAAAGAATCAGGCATGATAGAGATTCTGCCATCTTAACATTTCCCTAGTGTATTACAAATACCTCAAAATTTGAAAATGTGATGGAAGCTATAAAGAGGAAGTTCATGAAATAACAATTAAAATTATTCAAGAAAGATATATTCAGCTATTTGCAAAGATGGATACCAACGTATTTAGTGGTGCAATCCTGCACAACGTGCTACTTAGGCAAGTAGCATATGATGAAGATGATGAAAATATGTTGTAGTTTAAATTTAGTGGCTAGCCAGCACGGTTATCAATCGTTGAATAGCACTTAGTTACTGGATTTTGCTATGATACATACGACAACACAGAAAAGCAAACTTTCCTGCGAACAATAGGTTATTTGATTTGGACTTTGATAGTAATCTATGAGCTACTCTTAAACGATTTGATGAAAAATTTGAAGATTTGAACTTCAATGATATGGATGATGTTGATGCGCTAAAGATCACGCTATATTACTTTACGGATAGAGTTCTTAATGGAAAAAAAGATGAACGTATACCGAATCCATTATTGTTAAACTATGTTAATGATCTTGAGTACTTCAGAAATCTTCCATGGGATCGTTTCCTGGAAAACGGTATATAAAAGTTTGGACACTACATGAAACCAGAAAATAGAGAATCTAATAGCCACTAGTCTAATACTCTGCAAAAAAGTATTAATATAGGATCCAATAGCTACAAAATAGTACAACAAATTATTATTTCCATATAATTTCAGAGTAGTTATTGTACCCTCATTTTCCTTCTTCAATACATGAGAGTACTTAGGAAGTAAGTTATATAATTCTGATCAAATTCCTCGTATCACCTCAAGAACAAATTCTCTACCCTGATATGCCTATTGGTATGATAAGAGAATATTGTATTCCTGTTGGATGTCTGCTATGATGTCATTTGGAGTGTATATTTGCTTCTCTTGAATCAAATTGTCCATGATGCTATAACTAATAACCCTACACCTTGCTTGACAGAGGCCTTTGAGCTCATTACGACGCGTGTGTGTCTCATCACATCTCATCAATACCTAATGTACATTCTCTTCACTGGATACTCTCATTGTTCGAAGACACCATTTACATGATATTGAAGTACAATGGACCTCGAAATGTATCGACGTGGAACTTACAACCTTGAAATCAAACTTATCCCTCAACAAAACTTTGAGCAATTTTAATATTAAATTATATTTAGAATCGAACAACTTGCCCACACAAATATCATTGGACTCAATATTTCTAACAAAATCTGGAGCAACCAAGTTTGAAGGCAAAACTGGTGTAATACTTACAAGAGGGTCAACTTTTACACCCTTTGAATGGAGCCTTGGAATAATAGGCCGACTTTGGCGTAGTTCATGGTCATTCTCAAAGTTAGGTAAATTTTTCCTATCACCGACTAGACCCTCATCATACTCATCATTCCCATCATTACATGTATTATCCAAATGATCATCATTATCATCATCAATAGGAGCATAAGTAAATTCATCGTCCTCATCATCAATTAGGCTATGGCATGAATCAGTATTAATGCTATTTACTGTTGTATTATTCGTGTCATCAATGCGATCATCATTGTAATGAAAAGAAGAGTAACCTTGTTGCAGTGATGTCATCAGCGGTAACACCTCTTCTTCAACAGTGGCCAGTATCACGACGTTCTCTTTTTCAACAGGTTCTTGATTTCTTACTTTAAAATCCAAAATAGAAATCCAAAAAGAATTCTGATAAACCTAAAAAAATTATAAATTACGGATAGGAATAGGAATCTTTGATGAATGGAATTAAGAACCCTTATTATTTTGGCACCCAAAAGGTAATCTCCCACATCCCTTTTGGGTGCCGAGCATGAGTACGACAAATAATCCCCAATTCCCCAATCCTTTTTATAATCTCCCACATCCCTTTCATTCTCCGCTTCCTTATCTTATGTTGAGCATCTAGGATTTGGTAACAAAAACAGGGATGCACCCCTGGTTTACGAATTAGAGCTCATATATATCAAAACTTTTACTACTTTATTATCAACTATATCCATAGGTAGTGAACATACGGGTTGGGTAGAACATCTTGACTGTAAAGTTGTCTTCAATATGATACTGTAATTATTTGGATTTATTTGTAAAATTTCATATACTCTTGCAAGAAATACAACAAACGTACAATTTTTTTAAACCAAAAAAGTCCTATTTTTTTAATTTCTATACTCAAAATGATCGTCAGTTAATTTCTCACATGATCCATCATAACATATTTGAGGAACAACTAACTCCATTAAGCTTGAATAATTAAGAAAAATGAAAAAAATTAGTACCTAAAAAAAAATTCTGTGTTTATGAATGTGAGACAAGCACCCATCGCACATCTTTTGCACATTTTTTTGCGACAAATATTTGCCGCACGTTGAGTATGTGTGACAGGTGTCTGTCGCACATTTTCTGGGTTTGTCCCAATGTCATTTTTACTCAAAAAAAACTCGTATAAATTTCAATTAAACAAAAAATAAAACTACACATTGTGTAAAAATAAATACTAACCTCAATATTTTATTCTTTATTTGGATTGGGAATGAGAACTCCATTACTTGGAATGACATTTTTACCCCCAACTAAATTTTCAAATAACCATTTTATTATTGATTTAAATAATAATTAAAAAAATTAAATTATAATAATAATAACATTAATAAATTATTATTATAGTAATATTTTAATAATAATAAATAATTATAATTATTAATAATATTAATAAATTATAATTGTAATAATATTTTAATAAATAATATAATAACAATGAAACTAATAAATTATTATTATTATTTATTATTAAAACTAATTAATTAATGTTGTTGTTGTTATTATTATATAGTAATAAATATAACAAATATTATATTTATAATTATAATAATATTTTAAATAACAATATACTAAAATTAATAATTTTTAATAATAACAATATTTGAATAAATAATAATATAATAAACTAATGAAACTAATAAATAATAAATTATTATCATTTATTATAATTTTAATTATTATTTCTTCTTATTATTAATATTGTAATAATACTAATAATCATTAATATTTAATAAATAAAAATAATAAAGAATAATGATAATGTTATTATGTTTGTTATTATTATTATTCAAAATGTTATTATTAAATTTGCTATTATATTATTAATACCAAAAGAAAATAATTAACAAAGAACATTTTAGAAGATTAAAATAGCTCATTCTTATTCTAAGATTAAGTAAACACATTTTGATTCTGATTTTTGCTATTTAAGTAAATAATTTATTTTTATTTTTATTTTTCATTTCCATTCTAACTTATTTTTATTTTACTTCATTTTGATTCTAATCAATTTTCATTCTAGCTCATTGAATGTAGCATTAGTTTAATAATTTTACATTCCTATTTAACTGTCACACACTCCTATTATATAAGTCAATTAATCATGTCATTGTTGTTAGTGGCGGCCACTGTAACATAACCAGACCTTTTGTTATGGAAAATGCCTAAGTTATATTTTACGTAACTTACAATCTCAATTGTAAAATATTATTCGATACCCTTAAACAATTAATAAATAATGGAAACAACAATAATAGAATTAAAAAAATTATTACACCTAAAAGAAGAAATAAAGAAATTAAAATAGGAAGTAAAAAAATTAAAAATTGAGATAATATTTACGCAAGTAAGTAGAAAAAAGAATAAAAAATTTGAAAGATATAAAATTATAAAATCTGATTTATTTAAAAACCCTGACATAGATTTTTCACAAAAACCACAATCAGGAAGTTTTGATGAATGGTTTATGAATAATAAATATCCAAAAATAATAAAAAATACTTAAAATTTAAAGGGAAAAAAAAAGATAAGAGTAAAGAAAAATTAAAAATTAATAAAGAAAATAGTTCTGAAAAATGAAAAAAAAAAATAGAAGAACTCACAGAAATTTTTAGCAAAATAAATTTAAGTGATTTAGAAAACTTATAAAAAGAATACAAACTAAATATGAATACCAGTAGTGGACCAGAAATGGAGCCAAATATTACATAACCTAGTAATCCTTATAGACAAGATAAAAGAAATAAAAGACTCTTATGAAAATATGTCTCCTAATAAAAATTAACCATGGAATTCTTAATATAATTATACAGAAAGTGAACTAAAACCAATAAGTAATTCAAGAGTATTCTTAGATCTAGATTGTAGAAAAGATTCACAAAAAATTTTAGTAAATTGAGGATTACAAATGGGATAATTCTTTATGTATAATGGATCTAAAGATGATTGGAATATAGAAACAGAAGAACAAAAAATAAGTATATTTACTGAAATTTTAATAACAAGGTTTGTAGGGAATTTGTATAGTTGGTGGCAAGCATTATCTTATAATGTAAAAGAACTAATAATAAATGCAACTAAATCAATATTTTTAAGGAGTAAAGAACAAGGAATAGAAACGATAATTGAATATATCTCCAATGAATTCTTAGGAGAAGTATGGATAGAAAATGGAGAACAAGAATTAAAAAATAAAAAATTAGGCAACAAATTAAAATTGATAAATCTAAATATATGTAATATGTGTTATATAAAAGAATACACTTATGAGTTTAGTAAATACTATTATTTCCAATATTATAGTAACGAAGACCAAAGTATATATCTTAAATTATATTATTCTAAAATTACCACCTCCTTGGAATACATACTTTATAAATGAATATGAAAAAAACAAAGCAGTATACCCTATGCCAGAAACATTAGGATCAAGAAATAGATTTTTAAATCCAAGGTTAAGTGAAGTATGTATGCAAAGAAATATAATTAAAAGAAGTAGAACAGATAGAGACATATATTGCCATAAAATAGAAATGCGAACACAGATTTCAAATACCATATAAGAGACATAAAACACACAACAAATTAAATAAAAGAAAATATAAAAAATATAAACATTTTAAGAAAAATATTTTAAGCCTTATAGAAAATTTTATTGATGAAAATATAAAAAAAAAAAGGAAAGGATTTGATAAAAATAAATGTAAATATTGGAATTGTAGAGAAATAGGACATATAAATACAGAATGTATTGAAAAAAAATATAGAATTATAAGAAAAGAATTTGATAATATAAAGATAAATTATAATTAATAAGCGATTTATCTGATTATGAGGGAAGAGAAGTATATATGTTTGAAGACAATATAGAAAATGAATCAAATGAATCAGAATAAAGACAAAGAAATCAGCAATACAATAGAAGAAAGTAATAAAGAAATATATGAAATAAAAGAAGAAGAAAATATCAATGGATATAGTTTAGTAGCAACATTTGACAAAAATAAATATAATAAGCTTTTAAAAGAAAAATTATAAAAATCAGACTATGGGATTTTACATAAATTAAGAGATGTATTTAAAAGAAAAAAGATAGTATTACATGAATATTCTGAACAAGAAAAAAGCTATAACAATAACTCAAGTTGAACGAAATATAAGATTAAGTTTGATAAATAAAATAACAATAGACTTAGCTCTTAGAAAAATAAAAAAGGAAACAGTAATAGAAAAAATGCAATATGTTTATTTAGCAGAAATACAAATTGTAGTAAAGTCTTTATTTAAACAAAAAATAGATAGTCCAATAATATTATCTTTACATGATCAAATATTTAATGACCCTATGGTATGACATTTAGGAACAATAAAAGGAAATCTATGTTATACAAAATTATTATTTACATGTTATCCAAAATATTGTGTTCATATAAACGATAAAAACATTAATGAAACATTAAGCCTTCATTTTAAACTATTAAAAAATAATTTAATGAAAGAAGAAAATAAATTAATGGCCTTTCATTATTCAGCTCTGTATAGTTTCTACAATTCAAATTATGAAGAAATATATAGTGATAAACTATTAATAGAAATTAGTGAAGAATGTGAAGAAATAACTATATTGATTGAACCTATGATATAAGATATTAAAATACCAATAAATTATAGGCTAAGTATTAATGATAAAAAATAAATAATAAACTCAAAAGTTAAAGAATCTTTAATTATACCTATAAGTTTTAGGGGTAAAACTTTAGTAAGAGAAAGTTCATCAAATCAAAACTATCAATATGTAAAAAATAAACAATTAACTATTACGCCAATAAATGGTGTAATGAAAAATTAAAAATATCAAGACAATATTTTGATAGATTAAATTATGTAAAAGGCCTATGTATTATAATAGACACTGGGGCTAACCATAATCATATGAATCATACTAAAAATAATAGATTAATAATAAAAGAAATATATATAATGATAAACTATTAATAGAAATTAATAAAGAATGTGAAGAAATAACTATATTGATTGAACCTATGATATAAGATATTAAAATACCAATAAATTATAGGCTAAGTATTAATGATAAAAAATAAATAATAAACTCAAAAGTTAAAGAATCTTTAATCATGCCTATAAGTTTTAGGGGTAAAACTTTAGTAAGAAAAACTTCATCAAATCAAAACTATCAGTATGTAAAAAATAAACAATTAACTATTACGCCAATAAAGGGTGTAATGAAAATATCAAGACAATATTTTGATGGATTAAATTATGTAAAAAGCCTATATATTATAATAGACACTGGGGCTAACCATAATCATATGAATCATACTAAAAACAATGGATTAATAATAAAAGAAATATATATACCTTATGAATATATAGATTTCAATAGAAGTAAACATGTAGGTAAGAAACAAGTAAAAATACCAATTATAATTAAAGAAATTAGAATAATAGTAACATGTTTTATAGACTCAGACATTTATAATGAAAATCATATATTATTAGAGAATAGTTTCTTAGAAGAATTAGAATATTATAAAATTGAAAAACATGGAATTACCTTACAATTAGAGGAACATGAAGTCTTTTGCAAAAAATGGTAAATAAACCTTACCTCAAGTACCCTATGTTAGTATATATTCAAATACATACTGTAGAAAAAAAAATACATACTTGTGCATTAATTGATACTGGTAACGAAATAACTATAATGAAAACATTTATATATGATAAATAGAAACCAAGTGGCTAGATTAAAATAACTAGTATAATTAGTGATAAACAACAAGTCACATTATTCAAAAATATGAAATCCTTTCAAGTAGTAAAAATATATCTATATTACAAACATATAAGTGCGATAAAATAGATTGTGATATACTCGTTGGTAATGACTTTTTACAACAATTTCAATATTATCAACAAAACCTATTTCTAATTACTCTCAAAATACCTTGTAAACATATTCTACGAATACCTAGAGAATTTAGATAATTCAAAGTTCAGCTAGCTCAACATGGTAATTATTATGAAAAACATTATTTAATACAAAATGGATAAATATATAACATAAATTTTGAAACCATTAAATAGCAATTAGAACAAGTATACAATGAAAATCCTTTAACACTATGGAAATCAAATTATCCTAAAGCAAAGATAGAATTAATAGAAGAAAAGATAATTCGAGTAAGACCAATGATGTATACAATAGAAGATAAAAAAGAAATTAAAATCTAAATAAAAGAATTATTAAATCTAAACCTTATACAACAAAGTAATAGCTCTCATAATAGTTTTGTTTTTATAGTAGTGAAAATAACAGAACAAACAAGAGGAAAAGCTAGAATAGTAATAAACTATAAAAAACTAAATAAATATACAAAATTTGATGGATATTTTCTACCAAATAAAGATGTATTAATAAATTTAGTAAAAGGAAAAAATTATTACTCTAAATTTGATTACAAATCAGGCTTTTGGCAAATAAAAAAAAAAAAAGATAGTATACTATATACTGCTTTTAGTACACCACAAGAACATTATGAATGGTTAGTGATGCCTTTTGGATTGAAGAATGCACCTCAAATATTCCAAAGAAGAATGGATAAAATATTCAAAGATAATAATCAAATTGTAGTTTATATAGATGATATATTAATAGCATCAAATACATTAGAGGAACACATGATACATTTAAAGGAATTTGCTAATAAGTGTATAAGAGAAGGAATTATCTTATAAAAAAGAAAGCATTAATTGAACATAAAAAAGTATAATTTTTAGGAATGATCTTAAATAAAAATAGAATAAAATTACAAAGTCACGTAGCAAAGAAAATAGTGAATTTCCCTGATAAATTATAAAATAAACAACAAATTCAAAAATTTTTAGAATGTTTAAATTATGCAGAATGATTTATAGAAAATTTATCAAAAAAAGAAGCATTCTTCAAAAATTGTTAGGAAAAATAATACAAAAGGATGGGATGAAGAACATACACAAGTAGTTAAAGAGTAAAGAGCATTGTAAAAAATTTACCTGAGTTAAGATTATCAGATGAAAAGATAACCTAATATTACAAACACATGCATCTAATTTATATTGGGGAGCAATACTTAAAACTGATTTAAATGAAATATGCATATATGCTGCTAGTGGAATATTTAATAAAGCCCAAGTAAATTATCAAGTTCATGAAAAAGAATTATTGACAATTTACAAAGGAATAAAGAAATTTTCTTTATTTTTATTATAAAAAAATTTACCATAGAGACTGATAATACTCAAATTAATTCTTTGGTATATAAAAATTTATCAAATGAACCTCAATATATAAGATTACATAGATGACAAGTATATTTATCATATTACAATTTTAAAATTTAAACATAAAAGGTGCTAATAATTTTTTCGTTGATTTTCTCAGTAGAAACATAGAGTTTGCTTAGTAAACATGGAGAAAAGAATAACAGATTTGGAGATAGATCTTGTAGATCTTGAAGAAGTCGCGGGTATTCTTAGCAATTTCTTAAACAATCTTTGGCTCTCTATAAAAAATTTAAGAGAGGAGTTCGAGAAAAATAAAAAAGTAAATCCCTTAAATGGACAATTAGTAAATCCCAATGTAAATTCCTTAAGTGGAAGCAGTGGTGAAACTCACCCATATGGTGAAGCTATTTGTTATGAGGATTATGTACAGATCCCATCCGGTAAAAAAAGTAATAGCAATAAATCCTAGTAAATCTCCAACAAAGGAGCGTGTTATAGCAACAATAAAAAGAATAAATCTTGGGGGAACTAAACAAGTAAATCTCTCCCCAAAAGAAAGAGAGTATAGGATTTTTTCTGAATACATCTGTAGTAGAACTGAATATTCAGAAAGCTACTTTCGAAGCAACAATAAATCTATATATCTAAGAGTTGTATGTATAAAAGGATCAGATCTAGAATTGGTTACAAAGTTAGCAGATTTAGATATCTTGATCTAATATACTCTGATGTAAACTTTGATGAATTATTTTGCTTTGATCCAATAGTTGTAAGTAAAATAAGCTAGAAAAACATATGATTAAAGTTCTACACCATCAGTCCAGAATATGATGATGAAGTAGAATATGAAGCAATCCACCTCAGCAGCCTCAATATTATAACCAGCATCTTCAATTTAGAAATAAGCCAAAGTAAACTTAAAGAGCCTATCTTCAGTAGAGAATGAGCCAGTTACATAAAAGCAGCTAGAGTCACAGTTATAAAGTCATTGGCATCAAACTTATATGAAAGAGGGTATAAAGTCTTCATACAACAAGACAACTTTATCCTCTATACATTAGATATGGGTGTCGGTAGATTTGGAGTGCTTGCCAGCTTCATCAGTAACATCAACAACCATCACATCCCATGTAGGCCAGTACAAGAAGTATAACATATAAAAAAATGGAACACTTGACGTGCATTTTGGAAAGTAGCAATAATATAAAATTTTAAGTCAAAAGTATGTTGGGTACTTGTCGGCCATCAATAGAATAAGAGATAAGCTTATCATGTAATCTTATCTCTTAAGATCTCTTACAAGTAGGTGTAAAAGAAAGGAGATTCCTTATCATGTAAATCTCTTATAAATTAATGAAAAAAAAGGGAAGAACTCAGAAGAGGTTTTTAGGAAAACACATTTTTCAGAGAACCTTTGAAATCAAAAGCATGTCCAAAAATCGTACAACAAAAATTATAAACACCAAAACCATAAGAGTAAGAACGGAAACCTAAAACCACAAAATCAACTGAAACTCGTACGATCCATTAGACACACAATGATCCCACCTGCAGAGCGCGTTTGTGCCGTTATAGCCAGAGAGGCATTTGAGGCAGTTGGAGCATAGCTACAAGGAAAAGGTGACCAGTCAACTAGATAAGAGATAGGACTGGACAAAATCCAGAAGATTTGAAGGTAATAAGGTGATAATTCTGAACTTATATCTGTTAGTAGAACACGTTGATGATTATGTTTTACTGAGGAGGAGAATTATTACTAAAATAGAAAAAATAAATGATATAATCAGATCAATAGAAAACATAATGAAAATATAAACTAGTTAAGAGAATATAGTAAATTAATTAGATAATAAAATACAAACTTTATGTTCGATGTTAAATCCTAAAAATATGAATCAAGGATTTGAAAAATTATACTAAAAATAGAATTGAATAATTTCAAAAGTTTTGATAATCCAAACTTTCGTAGAAAGAGACACAGAAGAGTTGATGGAAATTACTGAAAATTTTAGTATATTTAATATAGACAATTTTTTAAATTAATTATTTTTAATATATCTATTTAAATTCTGAATAAAAAGGTTAAGCCGCAAGCAAAATGGTATTAGAACCATGAATCTTATATAAAAAATAGTAGATTCTTTGTATACATTAAAAACAGAAAATAAAAATGAAATAAAAAATTTAATTAAAGAAATAAAAGAAAGTAAAAATCATATAAGAAATACAAAATTAGACTTAATAAAAGAAATAAGAGAACGATTTAATACAAATACTAATGAAGATGAAATAATATTAGAAAAGAAAAGAAAATTTATAGATAAATTTATAAAATTTTTTATATACTGGTATAAAAAAAAAACATTATGAATAATCAACATAAACAATTCTTAGCTCAACAAGCAATAAAAAGAGTGCAAGAAGTATGTTTATGCATAGACTAATGTTCCTATGATGGAAAAATAGAATAGATTTATATATAGAATTTTTAAACAAAAAATACAATCAATAGAACAATAAAAAATAACCTTAATAAACATGGAACAACAGATATATGGATAATTCATAAATTTATATAAATTTAATAATTATTTATATTTATATAAATAATAAAAAAATTAAAAAAGAATGAAAAATAAATATAAATATAATACAAAAAAAAGTGACCATCCATAAATTTAAAGAAAATATAAAACTCCTATAAAATTATACTCATAAAAGATAAAAGCAGAATAACTTATATAAACAGCAACTTTGTGGAATCCTTTGTTATGACGATAATGTTTTTTTTTTTAGGGGTTGTTTTTACTTTCAAACTGAATCTTCTACTTTTTAAGTGACCTAACTGCCTCTAACCCACGAAGTAGAAAAAACAAAGGAAGATTTATCCAAAAATAATAATTAATAAATAAGGGAAGAAAGGCAAAAAGGGGGCTGTTTAACTCTTCTGTCTTTGTTTTTGGATCAAACTCGGCGCAAGAAAAACACATTTATTTTTGGATCAAATCTTCGGCACAAGAAACTCACAAAGCCATGTTCCGGTTTGGCTCTAGCCTCACCTCTAGAGTCAGGTACACTTTCCTTCATACTTTCCCAATATCACATCCTTTATTTGTTTCCACTTCTCTCAATTTTTTTTTGGCCAGTTTTATTAATTGTAGGTTGATTAATACGACTAGTACCCAGCCAGTGAGTTTTTTTTGTTGTTTTTTTGGTTTTTTTTTGCGTGTGTTATTAATTTCGTTGAATTGACTCTGTATCAGGTTTGTTGTACTTGGAGCAAAAACTATGGCGCTGAAGACACAAAAAGATTTATTGGTTGTGAAACATCTTTTGAATTTCCTTACAAAATTTTTTGAATCTCCTGCGGATGGGCATGTCATTGCTCATCACAAGTTTAATATATCTATTTGCAGGCACCAAATATGAAAGTGTTCTTGTCAAAGCCCTGAACGATGAAGCTTTGAAGGCACATGGAAGAGCTAATCTCACAGACCTAACACCAGGGTTTAGAATGGCTGCTGATGCAGTCGTGTGAAACTTGAACAGGCAAGCATGAAAGATCACCACATTTGAAGAACTTGCCCAGGTTCACTTTCTCCCTTAATACTCTTGCTTAGTTTTAGGCTTCATTATGTATTGTGTTTTCTAAGTTAAAAGTTTTCACAATATAGCAACGGGAATATAGGTTGTGAATCCGATGATTGCCAAATGTACAGTTTACAGCTGTTGAACATGAACACCAAATGGAGCTTTAATTTCACTTTTTTACCATGAAGGTTGGAACAACTGCGGCCAATTGTGACAAAGAGATTGGTGACCTCATAGCCAAGGCTTTTGAGAAAGGTTGGGAAAATGATCTTATTACTATCTTTGTAAGTTGCTTCTTTAATTCTCCCTATCTTTACTTTTAATCTGTTGTACCTGTGAACTATTTCTTTTTCGTGTCTCTCTTTTTGTTGCCTTTGTTTTCTCAGATATCTAATAATGCCATTTTTTTTCCTTCCTTTGTTTTTGCTTCTCCAAAACCGTAGCAGGATAGGAAAGCTCTCTATAATGAATTAAAGTTTGTTAAGGGAATGAAGCTAGAGTGGGGTCTTAAATCCCCTTACTTCTTCAACTATAAGAATAAAAATGAATGTGTAAGAATTTCAATGTATTCTTGGGTTATTGTGTTATGAGTTTTTTGTTGTACTTTAATTGTGTATATGTTAATTGGGGCAACGTTGTATCATTCTCCCTCGGTATTAAAAGATTATTGGTTTCATTGTTTCTAGGTTTTAGACAATGCATTGGTTTTATCTATGACACGAAAATTTCAAACTCAAATGTTATCAGGCACGAAAGTTTGCCATGTATAATGCACGTAAGAGGATTTTTATGCATGAAATGAAAGTTTAAAACTCTCTTTATTATTATTATTATTATTATTATTATTGTTATTATCATTTTCATTTTTATTTTTATTTCCTCACACAGCTTGTTGATTGTTGCTGAAGATGTTGAAAATGAAGTTCTTTGGGATATTGTGACAGACTTTACTTGTACTACCGAAAAGGTAATGAGAGTTTTCTTTCTTTCTTTTCTTATTGTTTTTTAATTTAGTTTTTCCGATGAACTTATCTAGAATTTTTTGGATAGACTTAATGTTAAAAATGCCTATGTTATGTTAAACGGGTTGATTTCTGGTAGAAGGGTTAAATATGAAATGGTCATCAAACCTTTAATTGAAACTTCACATGACTTACTTGAATATTATGAAGGTTATAACTGGTAAGGTCTGGCAATATTGGACAAATCACGAAGGTTATGGGATTTCTGGGTTTCAAAAAAAATTATAAACAGCTATTAATGTCGAAATTAGTGAAACTACAATTAGATTCACAGAATATCTAAATACCTTAATTGTGGGATTAGTGAACCTATCCCTCTCAAAAGGAATTACTTGATTTCTCTCCAATTAGGCTGACACAAGGTGAGAATGACACATGAACACAAATTGTCGCTTATATTTTTATTCAATTTTTAATTCATTTTTACATTTTTTTTTTCATATATCAAGGTTTGTGTCATCAAAGCTACTGGATTGGCAGAAGATAGAAAGGTCATCATGGGGACCTTGCAATTCTCACAGGAGGCCAGGTATGTTGATTTCATAAATTTTCACCCTTTTTTGCATTATGATTTGCATTAACACTTATCATACAGGCATGCCTTCTCTTTTCTAGGTTTTAACTGGAGGCTTAGGTATGAACTCTACATATTTTGTGCCTCTAAAGCTTGGCTCATGGAGAAGGGTGAGATATATCAATTGGTTGTAGGATAAAACTACTTTATTGTTATAAAAATACCAATTCTTCACACTAGAGCACGTCAAGAGCAGGTTTGTTTAATTCTTCACCATCACTCGCTATCATTATAGGTTATAGCAAGAATGGATAATGTTGTTATCATTGGTGGGTCTGGTGAATTGGTAGATATTCAAGAAAGACGTGAATAGGTTTGTGTTTTGTACATTTTTTTCAATTATCTATTGAGCTTCTGGTCGTGTTTTTTAAGCATTCAACATTTACTAAAATTGTTGTTATAGTTGAGATCTACAATTAAATTGAGCACTTCGGACAAGCTGAAAGATCGACTTGCAAAGCTTTCTGGTGGATACGCTGTTTTAAAGGTTTGGTTCCTTGGCATTGTGTAATGACCTTAATTTACAAGCGTTTTAACATCTTAATCATGCGAAACACAGACTCTTTAGTGAAAACTTGTATCAATGGATGTTTTATTCTATGGTTTCTGGACACGGTAAAGCTGAAGTGGTGTTGCACTACTTAAAATTGCTAATTCCTTGCATGCTGCCAAGGCTGCAAAGGAAGAAGGAGCTATGCCTGGTAAGTCTTATATTTATAGAATTTCATTTAGTGCCTCTTGTAGTACTGATCCATCAACGCATCACATTTCTTATTTTGTGATGTATTTGCCAGGTAGTGGTGTTGCACTACTATATGCTTCGAAGGAACTCGACAAATTGCAAACCACAAATTCTGATCAGAGAATTGGTGTTCAGATTGTCCAGAATGCTCTTAAGGTCTTTATTCCCCTTATCATTGTTTCTTTTTCAATATCAAGTTCACCAAAATCATGAGCTTTGAGCTTTGGACTTGAAAAATGAAAAAGGGGAAAAAATTAAAAGAGAAAAATGTTGTGCGTATTTTTATAATAACATGGAAAATGTCATCACCATTAGTATTATATCATTTTCATTTGTTGGATTTTTCCATGCCTAGGTGACTTCAGATTAAAATCAAAGTTATTGTGGCTATTATTTCAATCTTTTTTGCTTATAGAAGCATGACACAAGTAAGAGACCTGAGCATTATCTGTGCTTTTTGGAATGAAGGATGTAGAGAAGTTTTGGTTATATATATAACATATTTTACATCTTCGAAGGCTTTCTTACTTTTACTGAGCCTACATCTTCAGATGCCTGCATACATGATTACTTCAAATGCTGGAGTTGATGGTTCAGTTGTTGACAAGCTATTGGAGCATGACAGTTCAGACCTTGGATACGACCCAGCTAGAGGTTTGCTTTTTCAAATAAAGAAAATAAAAAATAAAAAATAAAAAATCAGGGTGCTTCCTACGTTCAAGTTATGATTAGGGTAGATGAGAATGCTTTCATTTTTTTCTGAACTAGGAAATTATATAGATATATTCCAATGTGGATATGTTGATCCATTGAAACATGTATGATCAGAATTTGCAAAGGCCGCAAGGTAATTAGGTAACCTCTTAATTTTGTTATCTTTATTCGATAATTCTAACAAAAACTAATTAATGCTTCTTGTATAGTATGATTTCATTGAAGAATACAATCTAGTCCATGGTGGCTCGAGCATATCAAATATGAGAGGGAAGATCTGGAATGTAATGACATGAATATAGTCCAAATGGGAGGCTTATAATAATCCTTTTGAGGCATCAGTTTTCTTCATTGGCCATGGTTTGGCCTTTGTAGTAATGCAAAAGCCTTGGAGAGGGTTATTTAATTCATGTTTGTGGCTGGAGTGTGGGTGGGTTAAGGGTGTGTCAAATTGACTGTTTATGAAGAGCCGAATGGGAATGGATTTGGGTGAATATAGAGAAAACCATACTAGTCATATCCGGTGCACAAAAACAAATACAACCAATAAAATATAAACCATAGGACCAAAAAGAAAAAGATTTATTTTTATTTATCTCTGTGGCATAACATAAGAAGGAAGATGAAGAGCTAAAGAGTTTTACACTAGTTACTCTTTTTTTCTTTTTTCTTTTTTTTTCATGTGCAGGATTTATTTTAGGCATGTCACATGGATTTAATATAAGCCTAAACTAATGTGTGCATAATGCCATAATCTATTAATTAAATAATTGTTTATTTTTGTGGAGCACCCATTTGAATTGTTGACTTGTTTTAAAAAAAAAACAAATTTTGTCTCTCTCAATTTTAGAGAATGAAAGCTAATTATATTATCTTGAATCATTAAACGATGAGATAGTTAAAAAATAAAAAATTTTATCAGTGCTAAAATTTTATTATTCAATTAATAAAAGACACATCAATTAGAAATCACTTAGAAGTTAGAAAGTGTATAATTAGGAATTTACTAAGTTACAGTATATGTAACGAATAATCCCATAAAAGCATGTAAAAACTTATAACATGGAGGTGAATCTTGCATGCTTTTGTGTTGGAAGTTACAAATATTGTAAAGCCAGATTCACATAATTATTATCAATTAATTGAATCACTAGTCAATTCAATTACCATTATAAAGTTTTTCAAATAAAGTAAATTATGACTAATCTGCAAAAAATTGTGATTGCTTTTAGGTTATGTTTACTTACTAAATTTAGGAATGAAAATCAAGAATTGAATGAAATTCATGTTTACTTAACAAATAAATAAGGGAATGTGATTCATTTTGGTGGGTTTCGCACCATTCTGGGAATTAGGAAAGGAAGTCTTAAGTCCCAAGTCCATTCCCCAGATTTCTCAATATGCCCCCATTAATTTTTCATTGTTATGAATATACCTCACTTCAAATAAAATCTATAAATAGCAAAAAAAAAAAGAAAAGAAAGAAAGCTCATACCTATCCCCATCTTGTTTCTGCATTTCATCTCTGTTGCTTCTCGTTGCTGCTGCTTCCATCACCGTCACAACCAAAATCAGCCACTATCATTGTCGTCGTTGGTTAGTCGGCAGTGAAGCAACGGATGGGTGCCGGTTTCATCTCCGTTGGGCTGCCTAGATTTTGTTTCTGTCTCAGTTTAGTTCCCATCTAATTTCATCTTTATTTCGTCTCTGATTTGATGATTTGTTGTTGCAGCCGTCGATGATGATGATTTTCGATTCTGATTTTGATTATTTTTGTATTTTTGGAAATAAATTAATTTGTTGATGACGAATAATTCGATTATGATTATTATTATTTGTTGATGATGATTTTTTTAATGATGATTATTATTATTAATGATAAATTATAATTTAATATATTAACAATTATTATTATTATTATTATTGTTATTATTATGATAAAAGTATTTTAATTAGTTAATATATTAACAATAATTTTAATAGTAATAATAATATTCTTATTATTAATGACTTTTTAATAATTTGTTATAATTTAATTTATTTTAATTTTGATTTAAAGATAAAGTAAATACATTAATGTCAATCCATTTCATTTCTTTTCTGATTCTTACAGTTTAAGTAAACAAATTATTTTAATTTTTATTCATCATTCTCATTCCAGTTTATTATTATTTATGTTTATTCTGGTTTTAGTCGATTTTTATTTTCATTTCG
Source organism: Murraya koenigii (assembly GCA_025617385.1). Lineage (NCBI taxonomy): Eukaryota > Viridiplantae > Streptophyta > Magnoliopsida > Sapindales > Rutaceae > Murraya > Murraya koenigii. The sequence goes on from CM046815.1 coordinate 20,136,033, forward strand.
TAAAAGCATCATTAAAGTATGTAATAACTTTTTAAACTCTGATGTGGTCTTAGTTGACGAGTTTAGTCTCGTAAAAATTTGTAGCGACGATACTCGCAAAAATCATCAATCTCTTCATCAAATTTTCTTTTTGTACTCGTTACCGCCAAACTGAATCCTGCGTCCTATCATAGTTACAACATTATCAAAAAGCTCCTTATCACAAGAGCAATATGTCATTCATTATTCTCATTATCGAAAATTCATCCACGAAAGGCTTTTGACAGGCTACCTCAAATTCTTCCTGTGTATTTTTAGAACTTTCACTAGAGTTTATCTCGTTTTGGTAGCAATAACTTATCGTGATATATTTAGTAAAATTTGTCATGAAGTTCTTGTTATCGTTGACATAATAAAATGGAAAAATGAAGAAAAAAAATTGAAATGAGTATATCAATATATGTTTGAAAAGATGAGTTAATTAAAATTCTTTTTTTAAGACTAGCCATTCTTAAGTCTTTGCGCGTCACATCGTATTCCCTAACTATTGGGTCGCCAATGATCAAACCACCAACGTTGTAATAATCATTTATCTGCATATATAAGTTGATAAAAAAAAATACAGCTCATAAATATATTTGCTTAATTCTTTGTAACTATTGGTTGTTTAAACTATTGCGGAAAAAAATGTAAGAAATAAAAATTCATTTCTTTATATAAATAATAGGAACTAAAAACCATATATATACTAAAAACCAAATAATTTATAACTATTTATTCTCTATCCAAGTTATCTTTTATTTAACACAAAAATTGTCATTCATATAAATTTTAAAAAAAAAATCCCAAGAAAATATGTAGTTCAATAATTGATAGGGAGCAGAAATGTCAAATTTATAAATAATAAAATTTGAAGAGCTATAAATCTTATATTTAGAGTATCTATGAAAAAATAATACTATTTTTGAATCACATCACTGTGTAGAACAAAGAATAAATTGTAGGATTATTGTTGATGAAAAAATCTATTTATGAAATATGATGATTTTACTTAAAATTATTTTATTAGGTTCGAGTTTATGAAAACAGGAAATAAAAAAATGGAAGATGAAGTTCATGGGTGCTAAACTACTAATTGGGAATAAAGAAAGAAGAGGGTTTTCGGTTACCATATAGATGAAGATATTAATATTAAAATAAAAATATTTAATTAAATATAATTTAAGAATTATGAGATATGTTCATTAATAATATTATTGAAAACATTTAATCTAGGCATATAATGTTCATTTTGGTCATATATTATTATTATGACAAATTACTATATTTTTATTAAATATTCATTTTTAACTGACATATTCAAATAATTTATTGTATATTAAACAGATATTACGTTATAAAAAAATGTTTTTTAAAGCATGTTAATTTTCATGAATTTTGAAATTTTTTTCATGAGATTACATTATTGCATATTCATGTCTAATATGAATCTTACTAAAAATTCATGTTTATAATATTATAAACTTACATAATCTCTTAGCTGTTCAAGATCCTGTTCATTTACAGTCCGTGTTATATGCCTTACACATTGATAAAAATAATGTTATACTAAAAATTAATTTATATTTTATTTTTATAAATAATTTAATATTTACTATAATGTGAAATGAAATTATACGCCAATTGTTTCATTTCAATAAGATGTTGCTCAAAATTTGCTAATGCGAGGCCAATATATTCGGATCTAAGAGGCTATAATATTTTTCTTAAGAGTTTTATATTCTCTTAAAAGCATCTTAGTAGTTTTGGGACTCATTTAGAATTTCTTTTAATTAAACTAATAAATTATATTTTTGTCCAATAATTCCGTTTGTTTTGATTTGACATCCTTAAATTAGATTAATCATGTATTGATTATGCTTTTTTTAAAATAAAAAAGTCAGAAAATTCGTTCAATGTGCAAGTTCTTGTTTTAGGTTGGATCATAACATACAATAGTTATTTCAAATTTTTAATTTAATACTTTGTAGTTTATACCAAATTATATAAAGCTTGAAAACCTATAAAAATTAATAAATCCAACAAAAAATTTTTGCTTGAAATGATCTAAGTCCATACTCCATAAGAATGACCTAATTACTTAGAAAGTATTCTATATAAATTTCAGGGTGGCCAACGAGCCGTGCCCACAACCCAAGCCTACGCATGTTATGTTCAAAAAATCCACCACATTTCCAAGTGTGCTTGAGAAAATTCACAAGCACTTTCTTCAAGGCCACGTGCCTAGCATGTTTTTGCAAGCTCGCATATCATTTCTTTAAGCCCATCAACCTATATAATTACAAATTTATAATTAATAACAACAACAACAATGATAATAACAACAATAATAATAACAACAACAACAACAACAACAACAACAACAACAACAACAACAACAACAACAACAACAACAACAACAACAACAACAACAACAACAACAGCAGCAACAATAATAACAACAATAATAATGATAAAATTTTTATTAAGAGAACAATTAACATTTCATTAAGACATTAATATAATTACACAAGTATATATTTACAAATAATAATAATAATAATAATAATATTTTTATTAAGGGAACAATTAATATTTAATTAAGATATTAACACAATTACTAAACTATATTATCTAATTTTAACACAATTACATAGCTATATTATCTAATTTTAATATAATTTTTATGTAAATGTGAAAAATATTTTATTCACAAATGAAACATATCTCCTTAGACCAATTTGTGATTTCATAAAAGAAATATTAAAGTTATAAAAATTTAGATTTATAATTTATAAAATCATAATATTTAGAGAAAAAGTCATAGACACCCCCAAGGTTTGTCGAAATGGTCATATAGACTTCATTCGTTTTAGGAATATTCTGCAACACCTCGGAAGTTTGAGAAAAGGACATGTACAACTTCATATTTTAAGAAAATGGTAATCAATATCCCTAATTTAAAAAAAAAAGACATCAAGACCTTTTTTAACTATTATTTGACCATTATACTATTTACCTCTATTTTTCTAAAGAATTAACTCTAATTTTTTAAAATTAATAAAAATATAATATTAAAATAAATTTAATAATATATACATTTGAAAAATATTTCAATATTTTACAATTTATTAACTATATTTTGTTATATCAAAGTAAATTTTAGAATAAATAGAATCATAATATTAAAATAAATATATTAAATTTTAATTTATTTTAAATGTTAAGTTATGCTGTCCAGCCCATTGACTATCTTTATATAAATTACCTAAGATATTACTTTAGGATGTATTTTAAAAATTCCACCATTAGTTTAAAAAGTCATAGATTAACTGTATTTTGACTTATTTAACACTAATATAAATATCATATCATAACTACTTGATTTGAATTTAATGTCTGTTCTTAGTGTCAAGCTTGTATACTTTTTTAAATCTCTCATGATTATACTTGAGAGTTAAAATCTATTAACGAGTGATAAATTAAAAAATTGGGATGATTTATTATTGTGCATTACATATACACCTTAAAAATTTGACAGAAAAAGATATCCAAGTATGAAGCTTAATAAAATCTATTAACGACTTAGTGTTTATTTGGTATGACTTATCTAATAGTTATAAGTACTTATTTAATCTCACAAGTATTTTTTTAATTTTTTTAATATTTAGTTTTTTTAATAGATTTTTTTAGGTTTAAATAAGCTAATTTATTTCTACTAGTAAAAATCTCAAATTTGAGCTTTTAGGAATAGAGGTTAGAAACTCTTTTATAAAATCTATGTAATATTAAAAATACCCTAAGGACATTTCATTAATTACACAATACTCTTATTTATATACAAAACCTATAAATAAAAATTTGTGCTGCCATTTGATAAAAAATATGTTCTCGCCACTTCACTTCTTTTTTTTTTAATAAAATTGATGCCACTTTAATTTACTTATTATATACAAAACTCTACACAATATAAATTATTACCACCATTTGATTATCATTTTAATTTTGATATTATAATTTGTTTAGAAGAATATATTATTAATGTATTTTTAATTTTGAACATTGATGAAATTGTTGAGCTATTTTTTTCTTATTAATTGATAGTTTTGATTTTTTTTTTGTTACAAGTTATGTAATTATGAAATAAAATTTTTTACATATTATTTTTAATAATTTAATTACATAAAAATATTTTTAATTTTATAAAATTAAATACTGATGGTTGAAAAGAACGTTTTTAATTGACAACTATCTAATAACTTTTGTCAAAAACTGTAATGATATTCGCTTTAGTCTTATAAACTCTATCTAAAAAGCTGATTTATAATTTTTCAGTTCCTTTTGTTTTCCTTTTTAATAAAATTTCCGACTAATTCATATTAAAAAAAAAAAAAGGAGAATATTATATATGAAAGTTGCAATTGCAAATTGCAGCAGCGGCTGTGACTAAAAGTCGGAGTTTAAGTGAAAGACTCCGAGTCTCCGAGTCCGAGTGTCCAACTAGAAAAATCATTTAATGCGTACTTTCTAACTGACGCCAAAAAACCCACAAAATCCACCTAACCAAACGAAACGGCTTTTGAGTGTCATTAGGTCTGTTCTGCTATGATCAATCGAATTCCTCTGTTCTTCAGCGTTACAAATTCACAAACCATGATGCGGCTTGCCTCTAACCTCGCTTCCAAAGTCAGGTACCCTTTTCTTTTGCAGTTTCCCAAATTCTCATTTTCTTTATTTTGTTTTCCATCCACTTCTCTCATTTTGTTTATGTTAATTAATTTGATTTTGTAGGTTGATTAATAGCACTTTCCAGCCGGTGAAGATTCATTCATTCATTCATGTCTTTTTTTATTTTTCAAATAATAACAACTAGTGCTGGCTTGGCTTATTCAGTGCAATTAATTAATTTCGTTAGTTAATTTTGTATTTCTGTGTCAGGTTTGTTGTACTTGGAGCAGACCCTATTTTTACATTTTTGACACTTGGATATTAGAATATGGAAAATATTCCGAATGTAAAAATGCCTTCAACAAGGCTCTGAGAACTGAACTATTGAAGGAACAGTACACAATAGATGCAGTAGCTAATTTTGATTCCTTATGTCATGGGGTTCGTATTGCAATAGATGTAGTTGAGCGTTACTTAAAAAGCAGAGCACGAAAGATCACCACATTTGAAGAAATTGCACAGGTGCTTCGGTTTCTCATTTCTTGTCATTTCCTTTTTTTTTTTTTTGTCGATTTCATATTTTCACTGGATACTGAATCGATTAATCACCAATAAAGGTTGCAACGATAGCAGCATGTGGTGACAGAGAGATAGGTGAGATTGTAGCCAAGGCTCGCACGACAGTTGCAGCAAGAGCTGAGTTTCTTATACGTGTGAGTTGCTTGTTGAATTCTTCCCATTCTTTCATTCTTATATATCTTTTCTGTGAAAAAGTTTTCCTTTTTGGATTCTTCCATTTTTCTTAGTTCTTTTATTTTACTCTCAATTTTGCTTTAAATGTTGAAATACTGCTGTAGTATATAAATTGATTACTAGAGAACTAATGTGGATTTCTTTAAAGGATTCTCGTCTATTTCAGTAGTTGCACTAGATGTGAACTTGAACTTTGTCTCAAAACTGTTGCAGGATGGTGATGGGAAAATGCCATTTATTGAATTTGATTCTTATAATGAAATGCTGTTACATGATTGGTACCCGATATCCCCTTACTTCAGTGATGTAAGCATTTCAAATTTATCCATTAATCACTCTGTCTTTAGCTTACAACTTTTGTAGTGGTTTCATTGGTGTGTTAGTAGGGTGAATGCTGTATCATTCTTCTTGTTAATGAATTGATGGTTTTCCCATTTTCCAGGTACTACACAATCCCTTGATTTTAATCCATGAGAAGAAGATTTCAAACTTTGACGTTATTAAGCCAGCAATTGACCAGGCTATAGAGGTAAAATGGGTTCAGCAGAAAAAGGAATTTTTTTTAATTTATTAGAAAAAAATTAACTGATAGATTAATACTATGTTGTTTTCCTCAGAGTTCTAGACCATTATTGATTGTTGCTGAAGACATAGAAAGAGCATTCTTAGGGTATCTGATGGCAGACAAGACTTGTATTGGAACCAAGGTAATCCTATTTTTTGGCAATATTCAAAGGATGGGATGTAAGGTTTGTATTTCAACTTACCTGACATTTACTAGTGAATGTCATCTTTCAATTGATTTTGACATTTTCATTCAACCATCAAAAAGGTTGTCTTGTAGCACCAATGAATGCCTGATATTTCAAATGCCATAGCATTTGAGGCACAAACATTCTCCCTACTTTGTATGTATGGTATTACTCCAAATATAGATATCCAAACAAATCAGAACCAAATGATTTGTATGATTTACAAAGAGTTGTTTCATACTCGATTATTACATTTTACCTACTTTTTATGTATGGTGTTACTCAAAATAAATATTTTAAAACAAATCAGGACCAAATAATTTGTATGGTTTACAAAGTGTCGTTTCATACTTGATTGTTACTATATTTTAAAATTGTTTCAACTATCATTTAATAGTGGTGGGTTCTGAATCTGTTTGAAGGTTTGTGTCATCGCACCTCATGTGTTAAACGATAGGAAGGGTGTCATGGAGGACCTTGCCATTCTCACAAGAGGCCAGGTAGGTTCATTTGATAAAATTCCTCAACACCTTTGAATTAAACTGTGAAATCACAGAAATCGTTATGTTTGTGCCTTTAACCTTTTAGGTCTTAGACGGAGTGTGTAATATGAACTTCATGCATAGCATACCACTAAAGCTTGGCTCATGCAAAAAGGTGAGATATATCAATGATATGTCCTGTAAATCTGTACTGTTAGTGTTGAAGCCCAGTATTTGCCTGAGCACATCAAGAGCAGGTTTTGTCTAAACAAGATGAAGTCTTTATTCTTTTAGTTTACTCTATCACCAAAAATCACTGTCCGTGGTGGGTCCGGGGACTGGGTAGACATTCATCGTAGATGTGAACAGGTGTGTTGTAACTATTTCATTGGTTTCCCAACAATTAATCCGCCTCTCCACACTGTTTATTTATTACATGATATCTGTTATTTCTTGATATAGCTGAAATCCACATTGAAAATCAACACCTCGTATGAGTTAGAAATGCGTTGGGAGTTAGAAAGCCGTATTCGACAACTTTCAGGAGGTGCTGCTATTTTGAAGGTTAGGTTATTTGGCTTTGTATATTTACTTCTACAAGTGTTTAGTTCTAGCGTTTTAAGCATATGGAACTTCCCCTCTAAATGAAAGCATATATTAATGGAGGTTATTTTGTTGTCAGGTTGGTGGAGCTAGTGAAGTAGAAGTGAAGGAAAAGAAGGATAGGGTTGAGAAAGCAGTAAGGTCTTCCTCGAGTGCGATGAAAAATGGAGTTTTACCTGGTTATTATGGCTTTTATAATTAGAATTTCAAGGATATCTTTTTGAATTAATGCATCAAATTTTGTTTTACCTAGTAATTATGGCTTTTATTATTTGCAGGTGATGGTGTTGCACTTTTATATGCCTCAAAAGAGTTGGACAATTTGCAAGCTACAAACTCCGATGAGAAGATTGGCATTCAACTTCTCCAAAATGCTCTTAAGGTTATTTGTTTTCCTTTTTTCCATGTTTGTTTCTTCAGTGTCAAGTTATCAACTCAAAGTGGCCATAACCTTTAACAGATTTCCCAAACTTGTGATTGAGTTTTGTTCAAAAGTGAAAAATCATATATGTATTTAACAAATCCTATATGAAGTCACAAGTGCGCAAGAATTTGTGGCAAAACGGTCACTAGTTGCACATTGTTACACTTGTTCAAAGCCAAAAGTATACATGTTGTGGTTTGGAGGAATTACACAGATTTCAGGTTTCCCAAAAATCACTTACCTCCTGTTGACAAAAAGTAGTTCATCACCTAGCTTGCTTCATTCTTCTTGTTCAAAAGAAAACCACAGGAAAATAACAGTGAATAATAATGTTATACATGCAACTCTATCACAATCATACAGCTAATGCTCATGATAAATTGATGACCATTGAATTCAATAATTGATTCAAAAGCAACCTTTTGAATCCGAAATCAGATCAGCCGTCCGTTTTCAAAACCTTGTTGCTAATAGCCTAATATCAACTTATGCTTCTATCATTATTGTTCAATGTCGTGGTGATTAGCACAAGCTTTTATATCAAAAGCAGCAGCCAACGAATGAAATAATAGGGACTTAGAAAAGAAAAGGCAAGAGTTGCAGTTTCTTGTGAAGGAAACAAATCAGTGGAGGAAAAGAGAGAAGGTTTTAATGTAAGCTAAAGTTAGAAAAGTGGGTTTCTTGATGAGTTTGACTTAGTAAAACATTTCAATCATTTTATTGCATTTGATAAGTCAACTAACAGTCAACAGTAACTGCATATTCATGTTGTCGGCAGATATGAGCAATCTTGTGCAAGCTTTTCATTTATCTGTCATTTCCACAAACCTGTGGTTTGGGCATGTGTGGATTTCCCTTTATCTGTAGTACTTGACCCAATGTTTCAGCTTGAAGTTCTAGGCTTTTTTTAACGTGTGTGATTGTGTAATCTAATAATTTATTTAATAGAACTGGTGGTTTCTTGAGTATTTAAAAATAGGTCAGAAGCTTAATTTTGCATTGACTCCATGTTAAATTGATTTTTTTTTCTTCATATTTTGTCAAGAGTAATATTTAGATGCAAACCATGCGGCAAGTTTTATGATGCATTAGCCATTAGGATTATTAGTGCTTTTCATAGTGGAAGCAGCAATTAGTTTTTGGGAGCAGGCCATACATACAATGTCATACATGCATATTTATGCCAATCGTTTCTACTATTAATTTGAACCCACCCACATTTGCAGTTGCCCATGCGCTCGATTGTTTCCAATACTGGAGTTGATGGTTCAGTTGTTCTTGACAAACTACTGAATCAAGACAATCCTGATCTTGGTTATGATCCACTTGGAGGTTTGTTTTCTCAAATAATGAAAAGTTAGAAAGATATTTATTTTTTTCTTTTTTATATAATTTCTAATGTTCTAGATATAAATTGACTCAAATAAGCTCATTTTCATTATTTTGATAGTAGGTGAATATACAGATATGATTAAGTCAGGAATTATTGAGCCATTCCCAGTCACGATTGATATATTTTGGCGGGTTAGACAGGCAATTAGTGACCATTTGCAGTACGAGAGATCGAAGTTAAGATCTATACCTTACAATCATATTTTTTAGCTCATGCTAGTAAGCAAATACTAATAATATTGTTGCTTAATCAGGCACGATCCACAGATAATATATCATACACGATGAATGATCCTCTAGCAATGAAAGGAACAGAGGCGGAATGGTGTTTGAGTTTCTTGTGTAGATATGAAAAATTTCTTTGATCCATTCTTTGAATATTTTAGATTGGATAAGTTCTTTATTTCTGAAGTACAAGACGCAATTCCTACAAAATAAAATTAAAGAATGAAGAAGATAGAAATTTTAAGGGTTATTTTTAAAAACCTCTCTTGAGGTTCACCGTCAAAATGAGAACAAAAAACCATTTTTAGGTTATTAAGCTAAAGGAAAAGTGCAGTTTTGTATCAAAATCTAGCGGCAAATAACTTTTGCAACTCATGAAAACTCATAAACAAATGGACACTGACTATTTATTTATTTTTCCTTGAAAAAAAAAAATTTAAATTTGGCAATATTACCGTTGCTATCAACGGTAATATTTGGCAGCAACATTACTTATTTATACATCACTTCACCTTGCATTAGCCCCCATTACCGATGCCACATTTATTTTCAAACAAAAAACACAGCCAATACACCAACTGATCGAGTTTTTGTTCTAACACTCCTGTCAATCGATTCAAATTCCACCATATCCATACACTAACAACCCAAACATTGAAAAACATATCAACCATCAACAAATACATGGATCCCTAAAGCTCAAACCATCATGTAGGTCAAACATGCAATAAGAATATGAGCCAACTTGGAGAAATTAGGTTAATGGCAGGCTGATTAGGTTCTCAAATCGTATATGCAAATGCCATATGAGAGATGAAGTGAAGATATCAGAATTAGACGATAATCCTCACAAGTTGTATTATACATGGATGAATAAACCCAAGTGCAGTTACTTCAAGTTATGGGTTACTTAAAGATATGACTTCAACAGGGCTGTTTTTGAAGGAAATATGGCTAGCACGGTGGATTCTCATGGCATTAGTATAATAGATAATAATATGAAGGAAGTGAAGAGCATTGTTAAGAAGCTACAAAAATCTGGATATTTTGAAGGTGCAATGAAGACAATAATATTCTGTAATGTAGTGTTGTTGGCAATGAATCCTCATTTTGAAGTCTGCGTGAAAGAATAACTATATATATATATATATATATATATATATACCAGTAGGGAAATAGGATCGAATGATGATAGTGTAGACAAAAAAATAGATAAAATTTAATTTTAATAAAACTTTAATGATTATTAGGTACGTGGCGTTGTTAAACCAGTTTGACTGTATATTTAACTATGCTCTGAGATCAGATATAGCTTACAACAGATATCCAATCCTGTACAACGAATGTCCAGCCGATATACCATTTTGACTTTAAAAATAAAATTTTTAAAATTAAATAAAACTTTAAAATAGAATCCTATGCAACCATAGGTAACACTGGCTTATACACGGTACCAAGATCTGGGTCTCAGATCTGGTGCTCTGAGTGATTGGTGGGAGAAGAGAAATACAACTGAGGGGAGAGATCTGGTCTCTATGCATCGGAGGCTAAGTAGCAGTTTGTATGGTAGATCTGATATAGGAGATCAGTCTGCATATCATGCATAAACTTTAAAATTTAAAACATACATCCTTATATCTATGTTTTAAAAATAAATTAATTACAGAGCTTTAAATGAACTTTAAATGCTTTAAATTGATTTAAAAATTAAATGCTTACATTTAATTAAAAGCTTTAAGAGCTTTAAGTGATTACAAAGAAGGAAAGATGAAAGGAAAATTTAGAAGACAGGAAAGATTTCCTTATATCTTCAGTTCATGTTTTCCACAGAGAGAGAGAAGAGAAGAATACAAGAGAGAGCAAAAATTGTAAAAAGAAAAATTCTGAGGAGTCTACAGTCTTTCTTCAGACCTCTAAACTAGATGCTCTAAACTATACAACATTATCCTTCCCTTAGCTCTGATAATAGTGTTGTATATTTTAGATGCAGAGGTTGATTTAGATAGCATTATTCAGCAGAACAATTTCTGTAATGCTAATCTAAATACAAGAGGAAAACAGTTGATAAGATTGGAAAATCAATTTCAGAAGTGAACCATAACTGTTTCTCCTATTCCTTCATCTATTCCCTCTTATTCAAAGGCAACAAAATCTGATACTGAGAAAAAGCTTAAAAAGTCTATTTTTGATCATTTTCAGGTTTCTAAGACTAGTCAAAAGCTAGTTCAAGTATCAAAGTCAGACTTTGCAAAAGCTATTCGTGAACAACTTGATAGGATAAAAGTTTATTCTTTCTCAACTAAAGTCCAAATTGCTCCAGATAGTGCACAATCTAGTAAGATTGGTGTACTGAATTATGATCAGTCTTCTATTGCCTCTTTTGAAATAGAAGCATTTAAAAAACCTCTTCCTGAAGCTAATAAAATCCATTGGGAACTAGCTCTTCCCACAGTCAGATCTCCACCAGATTTGGCTATTGATAACAGACCAAGTGCATTAAACCAGTCTCGATTTAATGTATTTTCTGTCTATGAATGGAACATAGATGAAATGTCTGAATATAACATTCTTGGGTTGTTGCAACAGATGACCATGACAGCCAATGCCTATAAAACCCAATTAGGAACTTCTGACAAAACCATTGCAGAAATCTTGATAGCTAGGTTTACTGGTCAGCTTAAATGTTGGTGGAATCATCTTCTCACTAAACAGCAACAATCTGACATCTTAAATGCAATTCAAACAGATAAGTATGGAGCCCCCATCTGTGATGAATTAAATGATCTAATTCAGGATGTAGTTGCTACCATGATCTTAACTATTTCCCTACATTTCATAAGTGATCCTTCTCACCTAAGAAATAAAAATGCTGAGTTATTGCATAACTTGAGATGCAAGAAACTTAGTGACTTCCAAGAATATAAATCTATCTTCTTCACCAGACTCTTTCTGAGAGATGATACAAATCATGTTACTTGGAAAGAAAAGTTCATTGCAGGGTTACCAATCCTCTTGGGTGAAAAGGTTAGAAATTCAATTAAAGCCTTATATGATAACCAAATTCCTTATGACAATCTCACCTTTGGTGAACTTGTCAATTTTGTCAAGAAGGAAGGTCTAAAGATATATGAAGATTTAAAGCTTCAGAAAAGATTAAAGTGGGAGCTTAGCAAATCTAAGCAAGAATTGGGCAGCTTCTGTAAGCAGTTTAATTATGATCCCTTTAAAGCTTCCACCTCTAAAGACTATAATGGTAAGTGTTCTTCTAAATCTTACAAAAAATATTACAAGTCGAGGAGAGATAGAAAGCCTTTCAAAGAATCTAGGGAACTTTATTATAAGAAGTCTTCAAGGCCTTATAAGAAGAAAAAGTCCTCTAGAGATAAATCTAAACCTAAAGCCTCTTTCAATTACAAAGAAGCTACTTGCTTTAAATGTAATAGAAAAGGCCATACTGCTCCACGAGCTCGACCTCGAGGAGCATGTTCTAGCAAAGTTAGCTCTTTTGTTAATTGAGTCATCCAACTCTAAGTCTTCTATGATAGGAGACAGTGAGCCTCTACAAATTGATGAACTAGTAGACTCGATTACGAATCGAATACGTGAGCTCTACTAGTATTGATTCTTATTTAAAAAAAGTCAATGTGTTGACTATAGACCCTAGAAGTAAAATATAAAGCTGAAACTTCCAAAGCCTCTGTTCTTAAAAAGAACACATATGATCTTACTGAAATTTTGGATAAGAAGAAGACAAAGAAGCCAGCTTCTAATAATCAAGATCTTCAAAAAGAGATCAATGACATTAAAGCTGAAATAAAAGAGTTGAAAGAAAAATAGAAAAATGATTCTGAAACAATTCAACTTCTTTTACAAAAACAATTATAAGAGGATTCTAATAAAGAACCAGAATTTGATGATGGTAATAGAAATGATCAGAGCCTTGAAAACATCGAGTTTGTACCCGATGATTTTCTATTTGTTCTAAAGTAAATTACAACAAGAAAATATTTAATAAAAATTACTTTAATTTTTTCCAAAGACTTTGAAATTGACACCATTACCCTTTTTGATACTGGTGCTCATTTAAATTGCATAAAAGAAGACATTGTCCTGAAATGTTTTCATAAGAAAATAAGTGAGACTTTTAGCAGCAAACAATTCAAAAATCAGAGTCAAATCCAAAGTTGATGCTTCTGTTTATAATGATAGTTTTGAATTCAAAACTTCATTTCTATTGACAAATGATATACATCATGTTGTAATTTTAGGAACACCATTTATAAATCTTATTACTCCCTATACTGTTAATTATGATAGTATATCATTTGAAGCAAAGAATAAAAACCTTGTTTTTCCTTTTATTGAAAAGCCTAAAATAAGGAATTTAAACATTATTAAAGTATGTTCTGTTTACCAGAATCACATTAATACCCTTCTTAAAACAAAACAAAGTGATTTGATTTGTTTGAAAAATGATTTAAATTTACAAAGAATTGAAAACCAACTTCAAAATGGTTTTACAAAGCAAAAGATTTCTGATTTTAAAGCCCTCATTGAAAGAGAAATATGCGTTGATTTACCAACTGCCTTCTGGAGTAGAAAGCAACATTTGGTAAATTTGTCTTATGAAACTGCTTTTGATGAGAAACAAATTCCTACTAAAGCTCGTCAAATCCAAATGAATATGGATTTAGAACAACATTATAGGAATGAAATTAAAGATTTGAAGTCTAAATGACTTATTGTAAAGTCTAGGTCTCCACGGTCTTGCGCTGCTTTCTATGTCAATAAAAATTCTGAGATAGAAAGAGGTACACCAAGACTTGTTATAAATTACAAGCCTCTTAATAAAGCTTTAAAATAAATTAGGTATCCAATATTTAATAAAAAAAGACTTACTTCAACAATTACATTCTGCATTTATATTTTCAAAGTTTGACATGAAATCTGGATTTTGGCAAATTTATATTCATCCTAAAGACAGGCATAAAACTGCATTCAATGTTCCATTTAGACAGTATGAAGAGGCAATTATGCCATTTGGTTTAAAGAATACCCTTTCAGAATTCCAGAGGATTATGAATGACATTTATAATCCTTATTCTGAATTCTGCATTGTTTATATTGATGATGTGTTGATCTTTTCTCACGCAATTGATCAACATTTCAAACATTTAAAGACATTTTATTATGCCACTAAAAAAGCTGGACTTGCTGTGTCAAGTTCTAAAATCTCTTTGTTTCAAACTAAAATCGGGTCCTAGGACACTATATATCCAAAGGAACAATTATGCCTATTGAGAGATCTCTCGCTTTTGCTGACAAGTTTCCTGATAGGATCCTTGATAAAACTCAATTGCAAAGATTTCTTGGTAGTTTAAATTATGTTCTTGAATTTTGTCCTAACATAAACAGAATATCTAAGCCTTTGCATGATAGACTTAAGAAAACTTCTGTTGCATGGACAGATGAACATACTAAAGTTGTAAAATTAATAAAGAACACTGTAAAGGAAATTCCATGTTTATTTCTTGCCAATTCTACATTGCCTAAAATTGTTGAAACTGATGCACCAGACTTAGGTTATAGAGAAATTTTAAAACAAGTTGAGAATAATAAAGAATAAATAGTACAATATGTTTCTGCTAACTGGAATGGTACCGAAAGAAACTATTCTACTATTAAAAAAGAAATTTTATCTATTGTGTTATGCATCACAAAGTTTCAAAGTGATCTGTTAAATAAAAAATTTTTATTTATGATTGATTGCAAAGCTGCAAAACATGATTTGGAAAAAGATGTTCAAAATATTGCATCAAAACAAATTTTTGCACGATGGCAAGCTATTATGATTGTTTTTGATTTTGTCATTGAATTTATTAAAAGTGACAAAAATTAGAGAATTTTTGCAGAATAGATAATGTCTCCCAAGAGGAAGGATAAAGGTAAAGCCCCCCTTAAAGAATGTAAAGAAGTAGTTTATACCCCTCAAAAGAAAAGCTATTATCCTCTGCAATGCCAATCAAATCATAAATTGACATGGTCGAAGAGCAAGGAGCTCAGTATAAAGCCACCTCTTCTGAGGAACAGGTAAAAGAATAGATGTAGTCCATTACTAAATCCCCGGAGCTTATGCTTGCTTTACAAAGTTTTTCTCAAAATAAAGCTCTTTCTCAAGTTCCTGAGAGAAAAAAATTTGTTCCTAAAGAAGTTATAAAATCTTCTTCTTCTAAAGAAATTGTTTCTGGAGAAAGCTCTCATTCACAAATTGTTGTTGTTTCATAACAGAAACTTTCTCAAAAGTCGGATTAGTTTAGTAAAGCTTATCACCAAAATGTTTTAACAATTGAAGATGGGTTTTATCATTCTGATCCATTTCAAGCGCTTACAAAGTTTTTTCCAAAAGGCTAGTTTTTTAAACCATAGGACCCCAGCCTTACTATCAAGCCATACTTGAGTTCACTGAGTTTCTCAAGTTTAAACACTTCTTCTTTAGTGAGTCTTATTATGAGCCGGCATACTCTACTGCCACAATTTTAACAGATCACTTTGAAACTTTGTGATGCATAACACAATAGATAAAATTTCTTTTTAATAGTAGAATAGTTTCTTTCGGTATCATTCCAGTGAGCAGAAACAAATTGTACTATTTATACTTTATTATTCTCTATTTTTTTTAAAATTCCTCCATAACCTAAGTATGAGGCATCAGTTTCTAAAATTTTAGGTAATGCAGGATTAGCTAAGAATAAACATGGAATTTCCTTTATAGTGTTCTTTATTAATTTTACAACTTTAGTATGTTCATCTGTCCATGCAACAGAGTTTTTCTTAAGTCTATCATGCAAAGGCTTAGACATCATGTTAATGTTAGGACAAAATTCAAGAACATAATTTAAACTACTAAGAAATCTTTGCAATTGAGTTTTGTCAAGTATCCTGTCAGGAAACTTGTCTGCAAATACAAGAAATCTTTCAATAGGCATAATTGTTCCTTTAGATATATAATGTCCTAGGAACCTGACTTTAGTTTGGAATAAAGAAACTTTGGAACTTGAAATAGCAAGTCCAGCTTTTTTAGTGGCATAATAAAATGTCTTTAAATGCTTGAAATGTTGATTCATTGTTTGAGAAAAGATCAACACATCATCAATATAAACAATGCAGAATTCTGATTAAAGATTATAAATGTCATTCATAATCCTTTGGAATTCTAAGGGAGCATTCTTTAAACCAAAAAGCATAACTGTCCAATCATACTGTCCAAATGGAACAGTGAATGCAGTTTTATACCTGACTTTAGGATGAATCTGAATTTGCTAAAATCCAAATTTCATGTCAAACTTTGAAAATATGAATGCAGAATGCAATTTTTAAAGTAAGTCTTTTTTATTAGGTAATGGATACCTAATTCATTTTAAGGCTTTATGAAGAGGCTTGTAATTTATGACAAGTCTCGGTGTGCCTCTTTCTATTTCATTATTTTTATTTACATAGAAAGCAGCATAAGACCATAGAGACCTGGACTTAGCAGTAAGTCATTTAGATCCAAATCTTCAATCTCATTCCTACAATGTTGTTCTAAATCTATATTCATTTGGATTAGACGAGCTTTGGTAGGAATTTGTTTCTCATCAAAAGAAGTTTCGTAAGGTAAATCTACCAAATGTTGCTTTCTATCCCAGAAGGCAGTTGGCAAATCAGCACATATTTCTCTTTCAATGAGGGCTTTGAAATCAGAAATCTTTTGTTTTACAAAATTATTTTGAAGTTGGCTTTCAATTCTTTGTAAATTTAAATAATTTTTTTAAACAAATTAGATCATTCTGTTTTGTTTTAAGAAGGGTATTTATATGGTTCTGGTAAACAAAACATGCTTTAATAATATTTAAGTTTCTTATTTTAGGCTTTTCAATGAAAGGAAAAATAACTTCTTTATTTTTTACATTAAATGATATACTATGATAATTGACAATATAGAGAGTAATAAGGTTTATAAATGGTGTTCTTAGAATGACAACATGATGTATATCATTTGTCAATAGGAATGAAGTTTTGAATTCAAAACCACCATTATAAACAGAGGCATCAACTTTAATTTTGACTTTAAGTTTTGAATTGTTTGCCGCCGAAAGTCTTTCATTAGTTTTCTTATAAAAACATCACGGGACAATATCTTCTTTAATGCAATTTAAATCAGCACCAGTGTCAAAAAGTGCAATGGTGTCAATTTCAAAGTCTTTGGAAAAAATTAGAGTAATTTTTATTAAATATTTTTTCGTTGTAATTTGCTTTAGAACAAATAAAAAATTATCGGGTATAGACTCGATGTTTTCAAGCATTTGATCATTTTTATTACCGTCATCAGATTCTGGTTCTTTATCTGAATCCTCCTGTAATTGTCTTTGTAAAAGAAGTTGAATTGTTTCAGAATCATTTTTCTGTTTTTCTTTCAAATCTTTTATTTCAGCTTTAATTTCATTGGTCTCTTTTTAAAGATCTTGGATATTAGAAGTTGACTTATTTGTTTTCTTCTTATCCAAGATTTTAGTAAGATCATATGTATTCTTTTTAGTTATAGGGGCTTTGGAAGTTTCAGGTTTATCTATAATTTCTAAGGTTTTTAGAAATTTATCCAGATACTCTCTTTGGAGAGTAGGATCAGAAATGTGTTTGACTAATTCAAGAAAGATTTCTTGGTCCTTAATTAATACATTGACTTTCTTTAGATATGAATCAGTACTAGTAGAGCTACTGTATTTTGATTCAGAATCAGCGTCTACTAGTTCATCTATCTGAAGAGGCTCACTATTCTTATCATAGAAGACTCAAAGTTGGATGACTCAATTAGCAAAGCAGCTAACTTTACTAGCACTTGCTCATCGAGGTCAAGCTCATGAAGCTTTCTGCTCATACGGCAATATTGTGCAGTATCACCTTTTTTACCACATTTAAAGCAAGTAGCTTCTTTATAATTGAAATAAGCTTTAGGTTTAGTTTTATCTCTAGAGGACTTTTTCTTCTTATAAGGCCTTGAATGCTTCTTATAATAAGTTTCTCTAAAGTCTTTGAAAGGCTTTTTATCTCTCTTAGACTTATAATATTTTTTATAAAGTTAGGAGGAACACTTACCATTACAGTCTTTAGAGGTAGAAACTTTGAAGGGATCATAATTGAACTGCTTACAAAAGCCGTCTAATTCTTGCTTAGATTTTCTAAGCTCCCATTTTAGTCTTTTCTGAAGTTTTAAATCTTAAAAAATCTTTAAACCTTCTTTAATGATGAAATTTACAAGTTCACCAAAGGTGAGATTGTCATAAGGAATTTGGATGTCATATAAGGCTTTATAGAATTTTTGACCTTTTCGCCCAAGAGGGTTGGTAACCCTGCAAGGAACTTTTCTTTTCAAGTTACATGATTTGCATCATCTCTCAGAAATAGTCTAGTGAAGAAGGTAGATTTATATTTTTGGAAATCACTAAGTTTCTTGCATCTCAAGTTATGCAATAACTTAATATTTTTATCTTTTAAGTGTGAAGGATCACCTATGAAATGAAAAGAAATTATTAAAATCAGGGTAGCAACTGCATCCTGAATTGGGTCATTTAGTTCATCACAGATGAGGGTTCCATTCTCATTTGTTTGAATTGCATTTAAGATGTCAGATTGTTATTGCATGGTGAGGAGATGATCCCACCAACCTTTTAGCTGAACAGTAAACCCAGCAATTATGATTTATGCAATTGTCTTTTTCAGAAGTCCCTGATTGGGTTTTATAAGCATTGGCTGCCATAGTCATTTGTTGCCATAGTCATTTGTTGCAACAACCCAAGGATGTTACACTCAGACATTCCATCTATGTTCCATTCATAGACAGACTTGCCTCGAGCCCCTCGAGCAGATTTTCTTTTCTACAAAGCAATATATTAAAGCTACAGGACGCGCCACAGTCTACAATTTAAAGTCTTTGTATAAATTCTGAAGGAAGACTGAAGACTCCTCAGAATTTTTTTTTCCAGAATTTTCTTTCTCTCTTGTATTCTGCTTTCTCCTCTCCGTCTCTCTCTGAAAAACATGAACTGAAGACATCAAGGAAATCTTTCATGTCTTCTAAGTTTTCCTTTCTCATTCTTTTCTTTTCCTTATAATCACTTAAAGCTTTTAATTAAATGTAAGCATTTACTTATAATTTAATTTTAAAGCATCTAAACCACTGTAATTCATTTATTTAAAGCATTTATTTACTTTTAAAGCATAGATCTAAGGGTGAATGCCTTTAAATTTTAATGTTATGCATGATCTACAGACTGATCTTCCATGTCAGCTACTTAGCCTCCGAGGTATAAAGACCAAATCTCTCCCCTCAATTGCATTTCTCTTCTCTCCCCTACCACTTAGAGCACTAGATCTGGGATCTAAATCTTGGTACTGTGTATGAGCCTGTGTTGCCTAGGGTTGTATAGGATTCTGTTTTAAAGTTTTATTTTTAATTTTAAAGATTTTATTTTTAAAGTCAAAAAGGTATATCGGCTGGACGCCCGTTGTACAGGATCAGATCTGTTCTAAGTCAGATCTGATCTCAAAGCGTAGTTAAATCTACGGTCAACTGGTTTAACAACGCCACGTACCTAACAATTATATAAAGTTTTATTAAAATTGAATTTTATTTATTTTTCTGTCTACACTATCATCCTTCGGTTCTATTTCCTTACTAGTATCAGAGACAAGGGGAAGATAGTGTTGTACAGGTTAGAAGTCTGTGTAAAGCTTGAACACTGCAGAAGTGGTGAGTGTTACCTTGGGTGCCGCAGTAGCTTTTGGTCATAACTTTTGATTGGTTAAAGGGCAATAAAACCAATTCTTAACTGTGGATTGGCCCTGTAGGACTAAAACTAGATCATAGGTATCTAAAATAGATTTTCTACTCTGTAGAGTATCATACTTTTCTAGCTCTTCCTCTGGGAAGACTACTGATTCAAAACATGTAGTGAATTCAGAGGAATTCATAATTGATGATTTTAATAAAGCTATTGATTGTTGGGAATTACCAAACATTTCTAAAGAAATGATATATAAAACTAAAAAACTTGACTTTTTAAAGAATGATTATGTCATTAAAACAGAAGAACATGACATAACACTTTCAAAGCCATTTGAGACAATTCAATTGTTCTCAGAACAATCTTTAAGGAAATTAAAAGAAAGAATTTTAATTATGACCATATTGGTTTAATCCAAGTTGGAATTAAGCCATTAACTAAAGAAGGATTGGATACTTCAATCCTAGTAGTCCTCAGAGATGGGAGATTTCTCTCCTTTGATGATTCTCTGCTCAGTAGTTGTTGAGCCTTACAGAGTGTATATTTATAAATGGTAAAATCATCATTTTACACCTCGTCTCACTAACATCTCCACCTTTATGTATTTTAAGTCCTTCGATATTTAATTGTCTATGTTTATATGTTTTTTTAATACTTTATGTATTTTAAGGGTATTTTAGTCATTTCTCAATAAACGAGAAGTCAGACAACAAAACGGACAACATTTTTGAACTCAGAACAACTGAAAACTTTAGGAAAGGCATAAAGGGTAAAATCATAATTTTAAAATTTTGGTGGGCCCTATGATAGAGATGGCAAAATCCGGATCCGGAAAAATATATGCGGATCCGAATGCGGATAATATCCGCACAGATTGTGGACGGATATCCCGGATATCCGAATCCGCAAATATTAAATTTTAATAATTTAAAATATAATTTCAAATTTTAAAATTTTATATAATGATATCAAATAAAATACAATCATAAATTTATAATTAATAATTTAACATGAAGAACATACAATAACATCATAAATTCACAATTGAAATTATTACAACATAAATTAAACATAAAAATAATATGAATTCAACAATTTATCTAATAATACCAAATAAAATATAATCATAAATTTATAACTCAATAATTAACAATTCAACATGAATAACTTACAATAACATCTTATATCATAATCCATAATTAAAGATACCACAATATGAATTAAACATAAAAAATAATATAAATTCACAATTTACTTAATAACATGAAATAAAATCTAATTATAAATTTATAATTCAATAATTAACAATTCAACATGCATAATATACAATAATATCATAAGTTCACACTTTTAGACTTTTTAGCTTATATATATATATTTTATATTGAAATTTAATTAAATTAATAATTAAATAAAAATGCGAATCCGGATATCCGCATTTGCGGATGCACTTGCATCCGGATCCGGATCCGCGCAGATCATAATACTTAGGATTCGGATCCGCATTTTTTTTCTGGATCCGGATCTTTTTGCCATCCCTACCTACTGACATGGCGTTGACTGCTGACGTGGCATTGACCGATGATGTGGCAGAAGTCTATTGGACCGAAGAATGAACTTACAATATACGCAATGCACTGGATCATATTTGTTGACTTTTACATTGACCGATAAGGTGACATAATATTAGTGGACTGAAAATCGAGCATACCGTACATGCATATACATGGAATGATAGCCCTGGTGACGTGTTCCAACTAATCAAAGAGTGTCACGTGGCGCAATCCTGGGCGTCTGAATTGTTTTCATTTGATGGCCATGATTTACTTGTTGTATCTATAAATAAGAGGCTCCCCCCATAATTTGACACCCCTGAATATCTTTTCGAACTATATTTTCTGTAATTCCTTCTCTATCTTGTATTTTCTATGTATTTTAATAAAATTTATATTTTACCCCTAGTTATAAAATGAGTAGCTAATTTATTTTCAAGCTTGGGTTAAAGGTGAAGCCTCAACATAATTTATAGGCTTAATTTGGTAAGTTTATTTTTACTTTCTTTAATTTATTTAAATTATTTTGACTTATTATAGACAGATAGTAATAATATTGTCTAGATGTTGCACTCGTATACCAGCTCCCTAGTGCAAGATTATTACTATTTGGCACGGTGAGCGCTTTTCACTAGATTCATTAGAGAAAAACCTCCCTCTAATTTATTTGATAGGTCTTGACTCATTGTTGACATAAAATTCATCTAGGTTAATTAGTGGATAGTCTTGCCACCTTATCGACAGTTACACTATTATTACCTAGCACAATGTGTTCTTGATACCATATTTAACATAAGATTATTCTTCGTGGCACAATGAGCGCTTGATGTAATATTTATTATAATTAGGTTTATGAGGAGTAGAAATACCCATTTCATAAATTAATTGGAAATAAGAAAAGAATATTAAGCCTATAGTGAAATGTTGAGTGTGAATCGTAAGATCCAAGCATTTTATTACACTAATCAAGTCCCAATTTATTATAACCATTTTAATTTCAATTTTAGGATAGAATAAACTAGGAAATTTCACAAAAAAAAATAAATAATAAAGAATAATAATAATTCTATATAATTAAAATCTACCACCTTGTGGGATCGACACTCGTCATCATTAATCTATACTTCAATAGATTCATGCGCTTGCGAGTTCAATAAAATTTGCACAACAAGTTTTTGGCTCCCTTGCCGGAGAGGTAAATCATCAATTTGTAGAATTATTTTTCTTGCGTAAATATCTTTTTGTATTTCTAGTTTATTTTAATTTTATTTTTATATGGCTGGTTTAACCGCCTACAAGCTATCTTAATTTTAGTTGATTTTTTTTAAATTAATTTATTTTCTTTTAATTTTTCTAATTTAATTTTTCTTTGTAACTTTACATTGATCTTGTTAATCTACATGGCCGGTTTAACCGCCTAGTAATTTATTTTAATTTTAGCTTATTTCAACTTTAGTTAATTTATTTTATTTCATTTTTTTCTTTTTCCTTATTGCACATTCATAGCACTTGAGTGTATTTTCATAACAAAATTGTAACAAGCGTGATAAGGTTAGTATCATAATTTCTCTTTTCTTTATTTTCAATTTTGCTTTTATACGGATTTTTTGCATGCATAGTCGAAGGTCACTATCACATAATTTAGAACCCATAAATCTTGAGCTAGAGAAAGCACGTCGCACACGTAAACACATTGCATCACAACGGGAAATTGTGGATAAAATTGAAATGAATTTACAACAACAACCACAAGCATTGTAAGAGAGGCCATTTAAGGACTACTTTAGTCCCTTAGCTAATTTAAGCACATCATGCATAAGATACCCAAATGAAGCTGCTAGGAGCTTTGAGCTAAAACCTAGTGTACTAAATTGTCTCCCATCATTCTATGGGTTAGAAAATGAAGATCCATACAATCATTTGAATAATTTTCATGCTATTTGTCAAACTTTTAAATATGAGAATTTTTCAGATGATGATATTAAGCTTAGGTTGTTTCCATTTTCTTTAAAAGTAGAGCTCGTTCTTGGTTCAATACATTGCCTGCTAATAGTATTACATCATGGGAACAAATAGTTACTAATTTTTTAAATAAATACTTCCCAGTGCATAAAAACAATGCATTTCGCAAGAAAATCTCATAGTTTACCTAAAAAGACGACGAACAATTTTTTGAAGCATGGGAGCGATTCAATGGGCTACTCTTAAAGTGACCACATCATGGGTACAAGAAATGACATCAATGCCAATAATTTTTAGAGGGACTATTGCCACATGTGCAAGAATGGCTAATGGCGACAAGTGGAGGAGAGTTGATGTCGAAAAGTGCATCGAAGATTTGGGATTTCTTTCAGCGACAAGCAGATAAATCCCAACAGCGAAGCAGATCATTCAGAAATGTGAGAAAAATCAAATGAGTGAATGAAGTTCATGTTGGTGAGTCAAGATCAAAATTCAAGGAAGTCAAAGAAGTAGTTGAAGGACTTTCTCACCAAATAGCATCTTTGATAGCTGCAAAATCTACAGAGCCACATATCTATAATCAACTTAATCATGACTCTTACCCGGATCAAGCCAATGTAATTGGTATGATGGGAAAGTAGCCAAACTATAATCCTTACTCCAATACTTATAATCCTAGGTGGAGATACCATCCCAACTTTTAATGGTCTCAAGGATTCCAACAGAACAGAGTAGCAGCTCCAGCTTCATCAATGCAACAGGCTCCTCAAGTCTTTCAACAATCATTCAGACCATACAATTAGAACCAGAACTACTCGCAACCCAAACCATGGGAGGAAGCGTTCCAAAATTTTAAAAATTGGACTCACTTCGCAATAGATCAATAAAATCGTACTATTGATAAACTGTGGAATGAGATCAGAGCAGGCTTCAATTCACAAGCCTAGTTGATTTCAAACTTATAAAGGATGGTAGGTCAGCTAGTTTCTTCAGTTCAAAACATAACAATGACCGTTGAAAAGGGCAAATTCCCAAGTCAGCCAATGCCAAATCCTAAAGGAGTATATGAAGTAAGTAATGACTCAGCCCAGCAATATGAAGAGGTCAAAGTTGTTATGACCTTACGAAAAGGCAAAGAAGTTGACAACAAGGTAGAGATGCGAGTGACAAAGACAAATCAAGTTGTGTCTGTAGATTTCGAGGATTCATCAAAGGAGAAAGAAGAAATTTGTTCAAGAGAATATGTCCCTAAAGCTCCATTCCCTCAGAGATTAGCTAAAGCAAAAAAGGAAAATTCCATAGGTGAGATTATGGAGATATTTAAACACGTAAGTGTTAACATTCCCTTACTTGATGCTATAAAGCAAGTGCCCTCTTATGTCAAGTTTCTTAAAGGACCTCTCCACTAAAAAAAGAAGCATTCAAGTTTAAAAGAAGGCATTTTTAATCGAAAACATTAGTTCCATACTTGAACAAAAAATTCCTCTAAAATTTAAAGACCCAGGATCTCCTACTATATCATGTAGTATTGGGAACCACACATTTGAGAATGCTTTGTTAGACTTGGGAGCTAGTGTAAATCTTTTGCCTTATTCAGTATTTATAAAACTTGGATTAGGAGAATTACACCCAACTCCAGTTGTGTTATAACTTGTAGAACGATCTATGAAAATACCTCATGGCATTGTGAAGGACGTGCTTATCCAGGTAGATAAATTTTATTTTCCTGTTGATTTTATTGTGATTGGCACTCAACCAATGCAAGATTTAAAGAAGCATATTCCTATTATCCTAAGAAGACCTTTCTTGGCAACTACTAATGCTCACATTCGATGTAAGACAGGAAATATGAAGTTGTCCTTTGGCAATATTACTATAAAGCTTAATATCTTCAACATTGCCAAACAACCTCATGATGGGAACGATGAAATTGTTGATATGAATTTTATTGAAGAATTAGGTTATCATAATCTTTCTTCTAACCTTAGTGACGACCCTTTACAGGAATGATTAACTCACTTTGGTATGGTTTTTGACCAGATTAATGCCTCACTCGATTCATCACTATTCATGGATACTAGTAACTGGAAGTTAAAAGAAGAGCAATTGGCACTATCTGGGGAAAATCTCATCCCATCAGAATCATTAACAAAACTCATGCTTAAACCGTCACCAACACTTTGGAGTATACATCCATGGGAGAAGAAAACACATTACAAGAAATCACCTCATCATTCCTGGACAATAAACAACTAAATGAAAATATCATTTACCCCAACCATAGTTCAAAAAGTAGGTTCCAACTGGCAGAATTTGAGGATATTTGCAGCGATGAAAAGGCTATAGATTACAAAAAGAGAATGAAAGTCTTTCATAATAAGCATATTATAAGAAAATCTTATACACCAGATCAGAAAATGCTTTTATTCAATTATCACGTGCACCTATCCCCAGGTAAGTTACACTCTCGATCGTCTGAACCCTTTACTGTTAATACTATTTTTCCACATGGAGTAATTGAAATTAAGGATCCAATGAATGGTGTCATTTTCAAAGTTAATGATAAAAAATTAAAGGCATATCTAGAGTACCAACTACATGAAAAAGACATCGAAATCAATTGGATTGACCCATATGATTTAAAATTGAGATCTTTCCATTTTTTTTCGATGATTTAATTTCTTTTTATCGTTTTATTTTACTATTCTTGTCCTTGAAATTATTTAGTTCTGTTAAAGTGTGTTTGATTACTAGTCATATTTTCTTTCATTACTTATCATGAATACCTTAATAACACAGATCCTCTTCTTCCAACTTAAGCGGCTTCTGCGTGTAAAGCGTAATCTAAATAGCTTGTTCCAAGTTTGTTAATCACATCCTGTTTAGGACCTTCGACCACCAGCATTAATATCCCACTTTGAAGACTTAGAAAGATAGCTCAAGGAAATCAAATGTGGTATCTATGAAATCCAATTGTAACTTGAGGTAAATTCAATAAGAGGATGTTTGTAAGTAGTTGTTTACTTAAAACGCATTTTTCTTTTTACTTTGTGTGTTCTTTTGTTTGCTTTCACGTGTTACTTGATTTCGCAAGCTTTATTTTATTTAAGTGTGTTTTAATTTGTTACTCCGATTAAGTGGCGAATAATGGTACTCCGTGACAATCAAAGTCGGTTACTTCAGTTTCCCATAATAACAGATATTCTGAGGAAATGAAATGGATAAAAACACAATTTTAGCAAAACTTCACAAATGATTTCCTTCACTTCCTCTGAATGCTCTCCTTACAATCTATAAAGCTCAGTCCGAACGCATGCGATTACTTATGAGAAATAACATCCCTTCTGACATCCGATGGTTAATTGAAGCCAAAGTACGATTGGTAGGTGAGTTACCCCCCAAATTTATTGCATATATGCCTGGTTGTGGTAAAGGAAACTACTCAAGAAAACGAAGAGCTCAACGGCTTCCAGTTGCTTGTCATAAGTGTGCAAAAATGGAATGCAATAAAAAGAAATGTTGGAATGCAATAAAGAGAAATGTACTTTAGGAATGGTGTCTGATAACAGGGAAGACAAGATTAAATTCATTAGGGATGACTTGAATAAAGAGTCATTAGATAATATTCTTTTGTCTCTTGAAACGCATCCCAGTGGATATGTACAGAGAGAAATTCTCCAGTTATGGCCATTATTTTAGAAAGAACATACAAGATATAGTCTCGAGAATCTTACTATAAACGATCCTATTTATCAGTTTATAAAAAAACTGGATGGGAAGCCTGTCCTCAACCCATAGAGGGCGTTCAAGCCGTTTTTGGATGTAAAACCAGAGGAAGATGTGAGCCACAATCATAACTACCAGTACATATCCTTTTTATTTATTGTTCTTTTATCATTTGTATTGTGTTATCTTTTCCTGTTGTTCACTTTTTTCTTTTGACTTTAAAGCCATGAACTTTACCGGTAATTTGAAAAATGCACCTCTTCCTTTACAGTTGTGTATCATTATGGGTGTTACCAAGATCTTTAAATATAATCTTATTTTATTAAAAATTCAGAAGTTGTTTTTCTTATAATTGTCTCAATGGCAGCACCTTTAAGTAGACAATTTAAGAATATTTATGTGGTTTTTGGGTTTCACTATAAAAAGTATAAAGAGTTTGTTGAGGCAGCCATAGATCTTGGTCGAGTCCTAGCAGAGAGAAAAATACACTTAGTATATGGAGGAGGTGATCTAGGGTTATCAAAGCTTATTGCAGAAGCTACCTAAAATAGAGAAAGCCAGGTGCTAGGCATCATTCTGAAAGCCTTAAGACCGCTTGGTTTGACTATCATTTCATTTTATTAGGTGTCGTACTATATGCTAAGCTGTGGGCATTATTCTTGGTGAGAGTGTGTGATATTGCCATTCATTAATTTCGCTTAAGTTATCATTTTTAGAGTGACTGTTTTTCTTGGGTTTATTTTCTTCTGAGAGTGCCACTCTAACCTGTGAGATTTTGGGGTTAACATGTCACACTTGAAAGTGGCTTAAATAATGTAGCTCTGATAATCGATCAGTTTGCATGTGTTTGCTTGACTGACTCATATGGATAGTTGATGTGGGAGTAATATCTCTTTAGGCTGGAGATAATGCTTATACTTTTATTTGATTACTGTCATTAATCTAATTGAAGAAGTAGACATAATTACCTTTTAAAAAAAAATTGGTTGAATTTTGTTATCGCTTAATTTGCTAGGGAGCAATAACCTGGTTGGGGGGTGTGTTGAGCCCTAGAGAGTGTATATTTAT
Organism: Murraya koenigii; assembly: GCA_025617385.1. Taxonomy (NCBI): domain Eukaryota; kingdom Viridiplantae; phylum Streptophyta; class Magnoliopsida; order Sapindales; family Rutaceae; genus Murraya; species Murraya koenigii. The sequence goes on from CM046815.1 coordinate 20,164,479, forward strand.
AAAGGGTAAAATCATCATTTTACACCTTAAAGTCTCACTAACATCTCAATCTTTATGTATTTTAAGTCCATCGATATTTAATTTTCTATGTTTATGTGTATTTTTAATACTTTATGCATTCTATGGGTATTTGAACTCAGAACAGCTGAAAACTTTAAGAAAGACATAAAGGGTAAAATTATAATTTTAAGATTTTAATGGGATTGACGGACGATGTGGCAGAAGTCTATTAGACTGAAAAATGAGCTTACAATACATGCAATGCACTGGATCACATTTGTTGACTTTTACATTGACCGATAAAGTTTCAGAATATTAGTGGACCGAAAATCGTGCATATCGTACATGCATATACACGGAATGACAGCCCTGGTGACGTGTTGTATCTATAAATAGGGGGCTCCCCCCCTAATTTGACACCCCTGAATCCATTTTTGGGCTCTATTTTCTGTAATTCCTTCTCTATCTTGTATTGTCTATGTATTTTAATAAAATTCTCATTTTACCCCTAGTTATAAAATGAGTAGCTAATTCAGTGCCAGATTTTGTTGCCATTTTTAGTTTCTATATATAACTTGTTAATTATACAGAGAGAGGATTTTCCGTTTTGGAAAATAATTTTTAGTCGACTTATGGTGAGTAGTGAGCACATATGCAGGACAAAGTGTAAATGTTTCAACAATGTTAAAGCTTAGAAAATTTGGATAAATAAAAACTCATTCAAATGACTTGTTAAGTGTAGTTAGTTTTTTTTTTTTCTTATCAATTTCTGTAAAAAAATAATAATAATAAAATTATCAAAATATAAAGAAATTAATTGGACAATATCAAAAAAATTAAACCATACAGAAACCAAATCAACCATTTATCCATGTGATTCTTAAAAGTGAGGAATCGCAACATCACCATTAATATGCTTTTCCGAGCCTTTACAATAAATATAACTGGGTTACGAATTTTTATCTTTGTAATAAATATTTAAGCTCAAAAATTAATATGAGCAATACTTTAGGAGTACATAAAATTGTTTCCTAATATATATATTTATAGAGAGAGTGTGTGTGTGTGTCAGCTTCCAACAAGGGATCCTTAACTATATTAAAATTAGAGATATTATTTTAATACACTATAAGTTAATATATATTACATTAAAATTTGTGTCTTTTTAAAGAGTGTCAATTCATGCAATCGTATCACGTCTTAGTCATTTCGTATTAAACTTAAGCAAATGTAGAGACAACTACTTATTAACCGTGTCAAAATATCAAAACACGGGTATGACTGTTTATCAATTGAGTTAATTGTGTTCACCCATTTATATATTTAATATAAAAATAATTAAAAAATAACAAATATGTCAATATTATTCATAAAAATATATCATAAATAGGTTAATATGACATGAATAAATTTATAACAGAATATCAATATGGCTCAAATAATTAATTTAGTCTTTAATATATATATATATATATATATATATATATATATATATATAAATTTACCATTTATTAATTAATATTCGTGTCCTAACGTGTAATTGTATTGAAGTGGTCCAACACGGATAAGACAATTATTTATCGTGTTGTATCATGTTAACTCATTTATTAATCTTGTTAATATTTGTCAATATGAATACAAAAAAATTATGTCGTATCCATATCATGTAAATGTGTTGTAATTTATTTTTTCACCTCTATTTTTTTTTTGTCTTTTAGCATGTCAAATATCTATATTACACTTTCTTTCATTTGTAATGGGTGTTTGGCAAGTGAGAAAATGAAAGAAAGTGTGGGAAAATGATAGAGAACTGAGGGGAAGAGAAAGAAAATGAAAGGGGAAAACATGAAATTCATTGGTGGATTCGAAAAAACCTCCCTGATATTTATAAATAAATTGTAATTATAAAGTAATATAATGTGCAAAATTAAATATGACAATATTTCAGTCTCAAAATAGAAAAGTGGAATATGGTGATACAGGAGCAACATAGAATAAAAAAACTTGTAAATATAAAAGTGTATAGTGCTAATCACATAATATTTATTTAGTTTCTATCAAACGCGAAATTAAATTAAAACTTATAAAAAAAACAATGAAATCCTAAACTTTATATCACTCAACCGAATGCATTCCAAGTCTAAATTTTCCAATGTTACTCGAAAAAGTTTTAAAGCAAACCAATCGATGACATGTCTTTGGCTCTTTGCTCTTCCTCCCATTTTGATTTGGGAAATTTATAAAAATAGGCAAATAAATTTGGTTAATATCTAAAATAACCTCCTCATCTTTTTCTTTTTTCCTTAGCCATTTACAAAGATTTTTTTTTATCAGAATACCCTTATCTCTCCCAAATTCCAAACTTGCCAAATCTTTTCCTCACATGGCAGCAACTGGTTTTTGATTTTTTGACAACAATCAACGGCAGTTGAACGGGCTTTTGAGAGTGAGTTTATCCTGGTAGTTAGATAGTTTTATTCTAATATTTTGAAGGCGATTTTCTTCTTAATTTTTGGTAATTTCAATTTGTAAGTTTTATAAATGAATATAGATAAGGTTAGGATTGATTGTCCATAAATATTAAAGACTGTTAAGTGAAATTTAGGTTTAATAAATAGTATGCGAGGTGCTCGATAAAATGCCTCTTAAGTTAGATTGAATAGTTGATGGTGCATGCAAGATTAAGTTGTTGATGATGTGATTCTAAGGTCGGGTGCAAATGCGACATGAGCAGAATCACGTGCATGATAGGCTCATGTTGTGCACCTGTTACACGCGTGGCATGCCCAAATAGCACACCCATTGGGCGCCTGTCAGGCCCCTAATGTGTGCGACAGGAGCCTATTGCACAAAATACAAAATTACATATGTTGTGCAAATTTTATTGAACTCAAAAGCTCACGAATCTATTGAAGTATAGATTAATAGTGACGAGTGTCGATCCCACGAGAAGGTGGATTTTAATTATGTAAAATTATTATTCTTCTTTATTATTTATTTTTTTTGTAAAATTTCCTAATTTATTTTATCCTAAAATTGAAATTAAAATAGTGAGAATAAATGGGGACTTGATCAATGTAATAAAGTCCTTGGGTCTTAGGATTCACACTCAACATTTCACCATGGGCTTAATATTCCTTTTTTAGTTCCAATTAATTTATAAAGGGGTATTTCCACTCCTTATAAACCTAACTCTAACAAATATGACATCAAGCGCTCATTGTGCCAGGAAAAATAATCTTATGTTAAATATGGTATCAAGAACACGTTGTGCCAGGTAATAATAGTGTAACTGTCGACAAGGTGGTAAGACTATCCACTAATTAACCTAGATGAATTTTATGTCAACAATGAGTCAAAACCTACCACATAAATTAGAGGGAGGTTTTTCTCTAATAAATCTAGTGTAAAGCGCTCACCGTGCCAAATAGTAATAATCTTGCACTAGGGAGCCGGTATACCAATGCAATATCTAGACAAGATTATTACTATCTATCTACGATAAGTCAAAAAAATTTAAATAAATTAGAGAAAGTAAAAATAAACTTACCAACTTAAGCCCATAGATTATGGTGAGGCTTCACCTTTAACCCAAGCTTGAAAATAAATTAGCTACTCATTTTATAACTAGGGGTAAAATAGAAATTTTATTAAAATACATAAAAATACAAGATAGATAAGGAATTACAGGAAATAGAGGCCAAAAATAGATTCAGGGGTGTCAAATTAAGGGGGGAGCCCCCTATTTATAGATACAACAAGTAAATCATAGCCATCGGATGAAAACAATTCGGACGCCTAGGATTGCACCACGTGGCGCTCTCTGATTGGTTGGAACACGTCACTAGGGCTGTCATTCCATGTATATGCATGTACGGTATGCGCGATTTTTGGTCCACTAATATTCTGCCACGTCATTGGCTAATGTAAAAGTCAACAAATATAATCCAATGCATTGCATGTGTTGTAAGCTCATTTTTTGGTCCAACAAACTTCTGCCACATCATCCGTAAATGCCACAATATTGGTCAACAACACATCAGCAGTCAACGACACGTCAACTAGGCCCACCAAAATCTTAAAATTATGATTTTGCCCTTTATGTCTTTCCTAAGGTTTTCAGCTATTCTGAGTTCAAAAATGCTGTCTGTTTTGTTGTCCGACTTCCGTTTATTGAGAAATGACTAAAATACACATAAACATAGACACTTAAATATCAAAGGACTTAAAATGCATAAAGGTGGAGATGTTAGAGAGACTTTGGGGTGTAAAATGATGATTTTACCCTTTATAAATATACACTCTCTATGACTCAACACACCCCCCAACCAGCTTATTGCTAATCCCTAGCAAATTAAGCCATAACAAAATTCAATCAAAATTATTTTTTTTAAAGGCAATTATGTTTACTTCTTCAATTAGATTAATGACAATAATCAAATAAATGTGTAAGCATTATCTCCAGCCTAAAGAGATATCACTCCCACATCAACCATCCACATAATTCAGTCAAGCAAACACGTGCAAACTGATTGATTATCAAAGTTACATTAATTAAGTCACTTTCAAGTGTGACATGTCAACCCTAAAATCTCACAGGTTAGAGTGACACTCTTAGAAGAAAATAAACCCAAGAAAAACAGTCACTCTAAAAATGATAACTTGAGAGAAATTAATGAATGGCAATATCACACACTCTCACCAAGAATAATGTCCACAGCTTAGCATATAATATGACACCAAATGAAATAATAGTCAAACCAACTTTTTTTATTTTATATATATATGTGTGTGTGTGTGTGTGTCACTACATCATTTTAGTCCATATTACTAGCTTCTAGTTCAGACTATAGGTCCCTATAATCAAGAAGGACTTTTATTAGGATGTAATCTAGGTTAATGATATGGTTAACAAAGAAGTGACAATAGGAAAAACAAAATTTTGTTTGAGAAAAAATAGAGGTCTTTCAAAAATTCATTTATTATTGTTTTCTTTTGTCTCTTTTTTTTTCAATTGCACATCTCTTTTCTCTTTCATATATATATATATATATATATTGCACCAATTTTTTTTTATTAATCATCTAAAATTTTCTCAAATATAAATAGGTGATGGAACATATAAAACGCAGAGTACTACTCTAAATTAGAGTAGAACAGGATGATGAGTTAACAAATAAAACATATTTTTTTTTTTAGGCTTAAAATGGCTAATTATGGATATTTTACTAAAAGGATGGCTGAAAAAGGTTTAAACGGGTCAAAGATGGTTATTCCATCATCTTTTAGGGCTCTAAATAGTCTTCTATTTTTTACTAGCTCAATGGACTTTTAGATGTAGCAATATAATTTCTTTTTTTTTTTTATGTTTGACTCAAAGTAAAATATAGAGATCATGTATAGTAAATTGTATGAAAAATGGACAAAAAGGGTTACTCTCCAAGAAAAATGATAGGCTCAAAAACTCACTTGGAATTTATTAGGACATGTGCATTCTTTCAAGTAACTTAACCAATTTTACTTGCTAGCTCGCTCAATTCACATTTGTCACTAACAACAGCATATAGAGTAGCAAATATGATGTAACATAACTTAAGGTCAAATATAATACAAATACAAGAATTTGAAAGTCATCATGTCATCTAATGTCAAAAGATCACATAAAATGCCTTTTTTATTTTTTTTATTATTATTTTTTATTTTAACTCCAAGACTAAGTAGATGCGTTTCTAGAGTCACTACACTCTATATTCAGCCATCTTCGACTCAAAAATTAACCCAAAGTTAGTTCTTACAACAAAAATTAGTAAAAACTTCTCTAAGATTAAGACATTCCACAATTATCAACTATTCCCTCCCCAACTAGAATGAAACATTGTCCTCAATGTTTTAAATGAAAGAAGCAGGGTTTAGAAGACATCACGTGAGTGCTGCAACACAAAATGAAAGAAAACATTTATAAATTGAGAGTTAAATCTAATTTATGCTTCTTACTACTGCTGCTGCCATCATTAGTCGACTAATCCAATGAAGAGGTTTTAGGATATGGCCCTAGTCTATAAGTTTGTAAAAGATCAAGTAACTCGTTAGCAGTAGGGGCACTAATAAAAAGTTTTTTATTATGAAAGGAATGAAATGATTTTTTATTGCATGGTTAAGAAATGCAAGTAATCCATCAAAAAAGTTATTAACATTTAGCAAACTGACGAGGTTTTGATGAATGTTCAGATTGGCCCAAGATGCAAATGTAAATAATGCCTCTAAAGTTGTAAGATCTCGAAAGCTTCAACATGTTGTAGCATTCCAGATAGTCTTTCTTGCATTGTGGATACAACTAACTCCTCTCCAATTAGTGGTCCGGGCATGCTTACAAGAGGTCTTAAGGCTTTCGAAATGATGCCTAGCACTTGGCTTCCTCTATTGTAAGTAGCTTCTGCAATAAGCTTTGATAACTTTTAATCACCTCCTCCATATAATAAGTGTATTTTTCTCTCTACTAGGACTCGACCAAGATCTATAGCTGCCTCAACAAACTCTTTATACTTTCCATAGTGAAACTCAAAAACCACACAAATGTTCTTAAATTGTCTACTTGAAGGTACTGCCATTGAGACAATTATAAAAAAATAACTTGTGAATGTTTAATAAAATAAGCTCATATTTAAAGACCTTGGTAACAACTATAATGATACACAGCTGTAAAAGAAGTGGTTCATTTTTTAAATGAAGCGTAAAGTTCGTGGCTTTAAGTAAAATGTAAAAAGCAAACAACAGGAAAAGAGAAAAATAATAATGCAATTGATAAAAGAACAGTAAATAAAAAGGATATGTACTGGTAGTTATGATTGCGACTCACATCTTCCTCTGGTTTTACGTCTAGAAATGGCTTGAACGCCTCTATGGGTTGAGGATAGGCTTCCAATCCAGTTTTCTTATAAACTGGCAAACAGGATCGTTTATAGTCAGATTCCCGAGACTATATCTTGAGTGTTCTTTCTGGAATAATGGCTATAACTGGAGAATTATTCTCTGTACGTATCTACTGGGATGCGTTTCAAGAGACAAAATGATATTATCCAATGAATTTTTATTCAAGTCATCCCTAATGAATTGAATCTTGTCTTCCCTGTTATCAGACACCATTCCAAAAGTAGACTTCTCATTATTGAATTCTATTTTGGTACACTTCTGACAAGCAACTGGAATCCGTCGAGCTCTTCATTTTCTTGAATAGTTTCCTTTACCATAACTAGGCATATACGAGTTTGGGGGGTAACTCACCTACCAATCATACTTTGGCTTCAATTAACCATCGGATGTCAGAAGGGATGTTATTTCTCATAAGTAATCGCATGCGTTCGGACCGAGCTTTATAGATTGTAAGAAGAGCATTCTGAGGAAGTAAAGGAAATCGTTTGTGAAGCTTTGCCAAAATTATGTTTTTATCCATTTTTTCTCCTTAGAATATCAGTTATTATGGGAAACTGAAGTAACCGACTTTGATTGTCATAGATTACCGTTATCCGCCACTTAACCTGAGTAACAAATTAAAACGCACTTAAATAAAATAAAGCTTGCGAAATCAAGTAACACGTGAAAGCAAACAAAATAAAAACACACAATAAAAAGAAAAAGAATGTGTATAAGTAAACAACTACTTACAAAACATCCTCTTATTGAATTTACCTTAAGTTCCAATTGGATTTCATAGATACCACCTTCGATTTCCTTGAGTTGTCTTTCTAAGTCTTCAAAGTGGGATACTGATGCTGGTGGTCAAAGGTCCAAAACAGGATGTGATTGACAAACTTGGAGTAATCCATTTAGATGACGCTTTACACGTAGAAGTCACTTAAGTTGGACGAAGAAGATATGTCTGATTGAGCTATTCATGATAAGTAACGAAAAAATATGACTGGTAATCAAACACACTTTAATAAAAAATAAATAATTTTGAGTAAAATAATAGTAAAATAAAATGATTAAAAGAAATTAAATCACGGAAAAGAAATGGAAAGATCTCAATTCAAATCTGGTGGTTCACTCAAATTGATTTCGGTGTCTTCGTCATGTGGTTGGTACTATAAATATGGCTTTAATCTTTGACCATTAACTTTGAAAATGACACCGTTTATTGGATTCTTAATTTCAATTGCTCCATGTTGAAAAACAGTATGAACATTAAAGGGATCAGACCATCGAGAGTGTAACTTACCTGGGGAGAGGTGCACGTGATAATTGAATAAAAATAATTTTTGACTTGGTATAAAAGATTTTCTCATGATATGCTTATCATGCAAGACTTTCATTCTCTTTTTGTAATCTTTAGCCTTTTCATCGCCGCAAATATCCTCAAATTCTGGTAGTTGGAACCTCCTTTTTGAACTATGGCAGGGGTAAATGATACTTTCATTTAGTTGTTTATTATCAAGGAATGATGAGGTGATTTCTTGCAATGTGTTTTCTTATCTCACGGATGTATACTCCAAAGTATTGGGTGACGGTTTAAGCTCGAGTTTTGTTAATGATTCTGATGGGATGAGATTTTCCCCAGATGGTGCCAATTGCTTTTCTTTTAACTTCCAGTTATTAGTATCCATGAATGGTGATGAATCGAGTGAGGCATTAATCTGGTCAAAACCAATACCAAAGTGATTTAACCATTCTTGTAAAGAGTCATCACTAAGGTTAGAAGAAAGATTATGATCAACTAATTCTTCAATAAAATTCATATCAACAATTTCATTGTTCCCATCATGAGGCTGTTTAGCAATGTTGAAGATATTAAGCTCCATAGTCATATTGCCAAATGACAACTTCATATTTCCGGTCCTGCATTGAATGTGAGCATCAGCAGTTGCCAAGAAAGGTCGGCCTAGAATAATGGGGATATGCTTCTTCGAATCCTGTATTGGTTGAGTATCAATTATGATAAAATCAACAGGAAAATAAAATTTATCTACCTGGATAAGCACGTCCTCCACAATACCATAAGGTATTTTTATAGACCAATCTGCAAGTTATAACACAACTGGAGTTGGGTGTAATTCTCCTAATCAAAGTTTTATAAATATAGAATAAGGTAAAATATTTACACTGGCTCCTAAGTCCAACAAAGCATTATCAAATGTGTGGTTCCCAATACTATATGAGATAGTAGGAGATCCTAGATCTTTAAATTTTGAAGGAATTTTTTGTTGAAGTATGGAACTAATGTTTTTGGTTAAAAATGCCTTCTTTGGAACATGAATGCTTCTTTTTTTAGTGCAAAGGTCTTTAAGAAACTTGGCATAAAAGAGCACTTGCTTTATAGCATCAAGCAAGGGAATATTAACACTTACCTGTTTAAATATCTCCACAATCTCAACTGTGGAATTTCCTTTTTTACTCTAGCTAACCTCTAAGGGAATGAAGCTTTAGGGATATATTCTCGTAAACAACTTTCTTCCTTCTCCTTTGATGAATCCTCAAAATCTACACACACAACTTGATTTGTCTTTGTCACTGGCATCCCCACTTTGTTGTCAACTTTTTTGCCTTTTTGTAAGGTCATCACAACTTTGACCTCTTTATATTGCTGGGCTGAGTTAGTACTTACTTCATGTACCCCTTTAAGATTTGACACTAGCTGACTTAGGAATTTGCCCTTTTCAACGGTCATTGTTAAATTTTGAACTAAAGAAGCTAGTTGGCCTACCATATTTTCTAAGTTTAAAATCGACTGGGCTTATGAATTGAAGCCTGCTCTCATCTTATTCCGCAGTTCATTAATGGTGCGATTTTGTTGATCTATTGCGGACTGAGTCCAATTTTTAAAATTTTAGAACGCTTCCTCCCATGGTTTGGGTTGTGAGTAGTTCTGGTTCTGATTGTCTAGTATGAATGATTGTTGAGAGACTTGAGGAGCCTAAAGAGCTGGTTACATTGATAGAGCTGGAGCTAATGCTCTGTTCTATTAGAATCCTTGAGACCATGAAAAGTTGGGATGGTCTCTCCATCTAGGATTATAAGTATTGGAGTAAGGATTGTAGGTTGACTGCTTTCCCATCACACCAATTGCATTGGCTTGATCTGGGCATAAGTCATGATCAAGTTGATTATAGGCATATGGCTCTGTTGATTTTGCAACTGTCAAAGATGTTATTTGGCGAGAAAGTCCTTCAACTATTTCTTTGACTTCCTTGATTTCTAATCATGACTCCCCAACATGAACTTCATTCGCTTATTTCATTTTTCTAACATTTCTGAATGATTTGCTTCGTTGTTGGGAATTATCTGCTTGTCGCTAAAAGAAATCACAAATCTCTGATGCACTTTTTGACATCAACTCTCCTCCACTTGTCGCCATTAGCCATTTCTGCACATGTGGCAATAGTCCCTCCAAAAAGTATTGGCATTGATGTCATTTCTCGTACCCATGATGTAGACACTTCAAGAGTAACCCATTGAATCGCTCTCGTACTTCAAAAAATTGCTTGTCTCCTTTTTGGGTAAACTTTGAGATTTTCCTGTGAATAGTATTGGTTTTATGCACTGGGAAGTATTTATTTAAAAATTTAGTAACCGTTCGTTCCCATTATGTAATACTATGAGCAGGCAATATATTGAACTAAGAACGAGCTCTATCTTTTAAAGAAAATGGAAACAACCTAAGTTTAACATCATCATCTGAAAAATTCTCATATTTAAAAGTTTGACAAATAGCATGAAAATCATTCAAATGATTATATGGATTGACAAATAGCATGAAAATCATTCAAATGATTATATGGATCTTCATTTTCTAAACCATAGAATGATGGGAGACAATTTAGTAAACTAGTTGTTAGCTCAAAACTCCTAACAACTACATTTAGGTATCTTATGCATGATGTGCTCAAATTAGCTAAGGGACTAAAGTAATCCTTAAATGGCCTCTCTTGCGGTGCTTGTGGTTGTTGTTGTAGATCTATTTCAATTTTATCCACAATTTCCACTTATGATGCAATGTGTTTACGTGTGCGACGTGCTTTCTCTAGCTCGAGGTTTATGGGTTCTAAATTATATGATAGTGACCTTTGATCATGCATGCAAAGAACTCGGACAAGAGCAAAATTGAAAATAAAGAGAAGAGAAATTATGGTACTAACTTATCACGCTTACAACTTTGTTATGAAAATACACTCAAGTGCTATGAATGTGCAATAAGAAAAAAAAGTGAAATAAAATAAATTAACTAAAATTGAAATAAAATGAAATTAAAATAAATTACTAGATGGTTAAACCGGCCATATAGATTAACAAGATCAATGTAAAGTTACAAAGAAAAATAAAATGAAAATAAACTTACAAAAATGAAAAGAAAATAAATTAACTTAAAACAAATCAATTAAAATTAAGATAACTTATAAGCGGTTAAATCAGCCATATAAAAATAAAATTAAATAAAAAAAAAAAATATTTACACAAGAAAATTAATTCTACAAATTGAAATGACTTACCTCCTCGGCAACGGCACCAAAAACTTTTTGTGCAAATTTTATTGAACTCGCAAGCGCAAAAATCAATTGTAGTATAGATTAATGGTGACGAGTGTCAATCCCACGAGGAGGTGGATTTTAATTATGTAGAATTATTATTATTCTTTATTATTTATATTTTTTTGTGAAATTTCCTAGTTTATTCTATCCTAAAATTAAAATTAAAATGGTGAGAATAAATTGGGACTTGATCAATGTAATAAAGTGCTTGAGTCTTAGGATTTACACTCAATATTTCACCATGGGCTTAATATTTCTTTTTCAGTTCTAATTAATTTATGAGAGGGTATTTCCACTCCTCATAAAACTAACTCTAATAAATATAACATCAAGCGCTCATTGTGCCAGGAAGAATAATCTTATGTTAAATGTGGTATCAAGAACACGTTGTGCCAGGTAATAATAGTATAACTGTCAACAATGTGGTAAGACTATCCACGAATTAACCTAGATGAATTTTATGTCAACAATGAGTCAAGACCTACCACATAAATTAGAGGGAGGTTTTTCTCTAATAAATTTAGTGTAAAGCGCTAAACATGCCAAATAGTAATAACTTGCACTGGGGAGCCGGTATACTAGTGCAATATCTAAATAAGATTATTACTATCTATCTATGATAAGTCAAAATAATTTAAATAAATTAAAGAAAGTAAAAATAAACTTACTAAATTAAGCCCATAGATTATGTTGAGACTTCACCTTTAACCCAAGCTTGAAAATAAATTAGCCACTCATTTTATAACTAGGGGTAAAAATAAAATTTTATTAAAATATGTAGAAAATACAAGATATAGAAGGAATTACATAAAATAGAGCCCAAAAATGGATTCAGGGGTGTCAAAATTAAAGGGGGGAAGCCCCTTATTTATAGATACAACAAGTAAATCATGGCCATATGATGAAAACAATTCGGACGCCTAGGATTGCGCCACGTAGCACTCTCTGATTAGTTGGAACACATCACCAGGGCTGTCATTCCGTGTATATGCATGTACGGTATACATAATTTTCGGTCCACTAATATTCTGTCACGTCATCGGTCAATGTAAAAGTCAACAAATATGATCTAATGCATTGCATGTATTGTAAGCTCATTTTTCAGTCTAATAGACTTCTGCCACATCATCCGTCAATGCCACATCATCGGTCAATGATAGGTCGGCATTCAACAATAAGTCAGCAGGCAACGCCATGTCAGCCGTCAATGCCACATCAGCGGGGCCACCAAAATCTTAAAATTATGATTTTACCCTTTATGTCTTTTCTAAGGTTTTCAGCTGCTCTGAGTTCAAAAATGCTGTCTGACTTCTCGTTTATTTATAAATGACTAAAATATCCCTAAAATACATAAAATATTAAAAATACATATAAACATAGACAATTAAATATCAAGGGACTTAAAATACATAAAGGTGGAGATGTTAGTGAGACTTTGGGTGTAAAATGATGATTTTACCCTTTATAAATATACACTCTCTAGGACTCAACAACATACATGTTTTTTTTAAGTATCTTGAATTCTCAGATTAACAAATAAAAAATGAGATTTTGCTGCATATATAATGGCCAAGAACCAATAGAATAAGCGTAATAAACCCGGACTAGATAAAGAAACAAGCATGATGGAGATTCCGCCATCCTAACATTTCCCTGGGTGTATTACAAATACCTCAAAATTTAAAAATGTGATGGAAGCTATCAAGAGGAAGTTAACGAAACAACAATTAAGATTATTCAAGAAAAATGTATTCGGCCATTTTGCAAAGATGGATACCAACGTATTTAGAAGTGCAATCCTGCACAACGCGCTACTTAGGCAAGTAGCATATAATGAAGATGATGAAAATAGGTTGTAGTTTAAATTTAGTGGCTAGCCAGCACGGCTATCAATCGTTGAATAGCACTTAGTTACGAGATTTCGCTATGATACATATGATAACACAGAAAAGCAAACTTTTCTGTGAACAATAGGTTATGTGATTTGTATTTTGATAGTAATCTATGAGCTACTTTTAAATGATTTGATGAAAAATTTGAAGATTTAAACTTCAATGATATGGATGATGTTGATGCGCTAAAGATTGCGCTATATTACTTTACGGATAGAGTTCTTAATGGAAGAAAAGATGAACGTATACCGAATTCGTTATAGTTAAACTATGTTAATGATATTGCGTACTTCAGAAATCTTCCATGGGATCGTTTATCCTGGGAAACGGTACATAAAAGTTTGGACACTGCATGAAACTAGAAAATGGAGGATCTAATAGCCACTAGTCTAATGCTCTGCAGAAAAGTATTAATACAGGATCCAATAGCTACAAAATAGTACAAGAAATTATTATTTCCATATAATTTCAGAGTAGTTATTGTACCCTCATTTTCCTTCTTCAATACATGAGAGTTCTTAGGAAGTAAGTTATATAATTCTGATCGACTTCCTCGTATCACCTCAAGAGCAAATTCTCTAGCTTGATATGTCTATTGGTATGATAAGTGAATATTGTATTCTTGTTGGATGTCTGCGATAATGTCATTTGGAGTGTATATCCACTTCTCCTGAATCAAATTGTCCGCGATGCTATAACTGATAACCTGACACCTTGCTTGACAGAGGCCTTTGAGCTCATTACGACACGTGTGTGTCTCATCACATCTCATCAATAGTTAATGTACATTCTCTTCACTGGATGCTCTCATTGCTCGAAGACACCATTTACATGATATTGAAGTACAATGCACCTCGAAATGTATCGATGTGGAACTTACAACCTTGAAATCAAACTTATCCCTCAACGAAACTTTGAGCAATTTTAATATTAAATTATATTTAGAATCAAACAACTTGCCCACACAAATATCATCAGACTCAATAGTTCTAATAAAGTCAGAGCAACCAAGTTCGAAGGCAAAACTGGTGCAATACTTACAAGAGGGTCAACTTCTACACCCTTAGAATGGAGCCTTGGAATAATAGGCCGACTTTCGCGTAGTTCATGGTCATTCTCAAAGTGAGGTAAATTTTTCTATCACCGACTAGACTCTCATTATTCCCATATGTAATATCCAAATGATCATCATCATCATCATCAATAGGATCATAAGTAAATTCATCATCCTCATCATCAATTGGGCTATGGCATGAATCAGTATTAATGCTATTTACTGTTGTATTATTCGTGTCATCAATGCGATCATCATTGTAATGAAAAGAAGAGTAACCTTGTTGTAGTGATGTCATCAGTAGTAACACCTCTTCTTCAACAATCGCCAGTATCACAACGTTCTCTTCTTCAACAGGTTCTTGATTTCTTACTTTAAAATCCAAAATAGAAATCCAAAAAGAGTTCTGATAAACCTGGAAAAATTATAAACTACGAATAGGAATAGGAATCTTTGATGAATGGAATTAAGAACCCTTATTATTTTGGCACCCGAAAGGGAATTTCCCATATCCCTTTCGGGTGCCGAACATGAGTACGACAAATAATCCCCTTTGTAATCCCCAATTTACCTTCATTTATCCTTCCTTTCTTTTTTTTTTTCTTTGTACTTCCTTATCTTATGTTGAGCATCTAGGATTTGGTAACAAAAATAAGGATGCACCCCTGGTTTACGAATTAGAGCTCATATATATCAAAACTCTTACTATTTTATTATCAACTACATCCATAGGTAGTGAACATACGGGTTGGGTAGAACATCTCAACTGTAAAATTGTCTTCAATATGATGTTGTAATTATTTGGATTTATTTGTAAAATTTCATATACTCTTGCAAGAAATACAACAAACGTACAATTTTTTTAAACCAAAAAAGTCTTTTTTTTTTTTTAATTTTTGTACTCAAAACGATCGTCAGTCAATTCCTCGCATGATCCATCATAATATATTCGACGAACAACTGACTCCATTAAACTTGGATAATTAAGAAAGATGAAAAAATTAGTACCCAAAAAAAAATTCTGTGTTTATAAATATGGGACAGGCACCCATCGCACATCTTTTGCACATTTTTTTTGCGACAAATACTTGTCGCACGTTGAGTACGTGCGACAGGTGTCTGTGGCATATTTTCTGGGTTTGTCCCAATGTCGTTTTTACTCAAAAAAAATCATATAAATTTCAGTTAATCAAAAAATAAAACTACACATGGTGTAAAAACAAATACTAACCTCAATATTTTATTCTTTATTTAGATTGGGAATCAGTGCTCCATTACTTGGAATGACATTTTTACCCCCAACTAAATTTTCAAATACCCATTTTATCATTGATTTAAATAATAATAAAAAAATTAAATTATAATAATAATAACATTAATAAATTATTATTATAGTAATATTTTAATTGTAATAATATTTTAATAAATAATATAATAACAATGAAATTAATAAATTATTATTATTATTATTATTTATTATTAAAATTAATTAATTAATGTTGTTGTTGTTGTTATATAGTAATAAACATAACAAATATTATATTTACAATTATAATAATATTTTAAATAACAATAATACTAAAATTAATAAGTTTTAATAATAACAATATTTTAATAAATAATAATATAATAAACTAATGAAACTAATAAATAATAATAAAATAATAAATTATTATCATTTATTATAATTTTAATTATTATTTCTTCTTAGTATTAATATTTTAATAATACTAATAATTATTAATATTTAATAAATAAAAATAATAAAGAATAATGATAGCGTTATTATAGATGTTATCATTATTATTCACAATGTTATTATTAAATTAACTATTATAGTATTAATACCAAAAGAAAATAATTAACAAAGAACATTTTAGAAAATTAAAATAGCTCATTCTTATTCTAAGATTAAGTAAACACGTTTTGATTCTGATTTTTACTATTTAAATAAATAATTTATTTTAATTTTTATTCTCTATTTCCATTCTAACTCATTTTTATTTTAGTTTATTTTGATTCTAATCCATTTTCATTCTAGCTCATTGAATGTAGCATTAGTTTAATAATTTTACATTCCTATTTAACCGTCACATGCTGCTATTATATGAGTCAATTAATCATGTCATTACTGTTACTGGCGGCTACTGTAACATAACCAGACCTTTTGTTATGGAAAATGCCTAAGTTATGTTTCACGTAACTTACAACCTCAATTGTAAAATATTATTCGATACCCTTAAACAATTAATAAATAATGGAAACAACAATAATAGAATTAAAAAAATATTATTACACCTAAAAGAAGAAACAAAGGGATTAAAATAGGAAGTAGAAAAATTAAAAATTGAGATAATACTTATGCAATTAAGTAGAAAAAAATAAAAAATTAGAAAGATATAAAATTATAAAATCTGATTTATTTAAAAACCCTGACATAGATTTTTCACAAAAACCACAATCAGGAAGTTTTTATGAATGGTTTATGAATAATAAATATCCAAAAATAATAAAAGATACTTAAATTTTAAAGGAAAATACTTAAATTAGAAATTAATAAAGAAATAGTTCTGAATAATGAAAAAAGAAATAGAAGAACTCAGAGAAATTTTTAGTAAAATAAATTTAAGTAATTTAGAAAACTTATAAAAAGTATATGAACTAAATATGAATACCAGTGGTGGACCAGAAATGAAGCCAAATATTACATAACCTAGTAATCCTTATAGACAAGATAAAAGAAATAAAAGACTCTTATGAAAATATGCCTCCTAATAAAAATTAACTATGGAATTCTGAATATAATCCTATATAAAGTGAATTAAAACCAATAATTACTGCAGAAGTATTCTTAGATCTAGATTGTAGGAAAGACTCACAAAAATTTTTAGTAAATTAAGGATTACAAATGGGATTATTCTTTATGTATAATGGATCTAAAGATGATTGCAATGTAGAAACAGAAGAACAAAAAATAAGTATATTTACTGAAATTTTAATAACAAGATTTGTAGGAAATTTGTATAGTTGGTGGCAAGGATTATCTTATAATGTAAAAGAACTAATAATAAATACAACTAAATCAGGATTTTTAAGGAGTAAAGAACAAGGAATAGAAACGATAATTGAATATATCTCCAATGAATTCTTAGGAGAAGCATGGACAGAAAATAGAGAACAAGAATTGAAAAATAAAAAATTAGGCAATAAATATATGTAATATGTGTTATATAAAAGAATACACATATGAGTTTAGTAAATACTATTATTTCCAACATTATAGTAACGAAAACCAAAGTATATATCTTAATTTATATTATGCTAAAATCACCACCTCTTTGGAATACATACTTTATAAATGAATAAAAAAAAACAAAGCAGTATACCCTATGCTAGAAACATTAGGATCAAGAAATAGATTTTTAAATCCAAGGTTAAGTGAAATATGTATGCAAAGAAATATAATTAAAAGAAATAGAACAGTTGGAGATATATGTTGCAATAAAATATAAATACGAACACGGTGGAGATGTCAAATACCATATAAGAGACATAAAACACACAACAAATTAAATAAAAGAAAATATAGATAAAATATAAACATTTTAAGAAAAATATTTTAAGCCTTATAGAAAATTTTATTGACGAAAATATAAAAAAAAATAAAGGATTTGATAAAAATAAATGTAAATGTTGGGATTGTAGAGAAATAGGACATATAAATACAGAATGTATATATTGGGGAGCAATGCTTAAAACTGATTTAAATGAAATATGCATATATACTAGTGGAATATTTAATAAAGTCCAAGTAAATTATCAAGTTCATGAAAAAGAATTATTGACAATTTACAAAGGAATAAAGAAATTTTCATTATTTTTATTATAAAAAAATTTACCATAGAGACTGATAATACTCAAATTAATTCTTTGGTATATAAAATTTTATCAAATGAACCTCAATATAGAAGATTACTAGATGACAAGTATATTTATCATATTATAATTTTAAAATTTAAATATAAAAGGTGCTAATAATTTTTTCGTTGATTTTCTCAGTAGAAACATAGAGTTTGCTTAGTAAACATGGAGAAAAGAATAACAAATTTGGAGATAGATCTTGTAGATCTCGAAGAAGTCTTAGGTATTCTCAGTAATTTCGTAAACAATCTTGACTCTCTATAAAAAATTTAAGAGAGGAGTTCGAGGAAAGTAAAAAAGTAAATCCCTTAAATGGACAATTAGTAAATCCCAATGTAAATTCCTTAAGTAGAAGCAGTGGTAAAGCTCACCCACATGGTAAAGCTATTTGTTATGAGGATTATGTACAGATCCCATCAGGTAAAAAAGTAATAGAAATAAATCCTAGTAAACCTCCAATAAAGGAGTGTGTTATAGCAGCAATAAAACAGCTAAATCTTAGGGGAACTGAATAAGTAAGTCTCTCACCAAAAGAAAGAGAGTATAGGAGTTTTTATGAATACATCTGTAGTAGAACTGAATATTCAGAAAGCTACTTTCGAAGCGACGATAAATCTATATATCTAAGAGTTTTATGTATAAAAGGATCAGATCTAGAATTTGTTACAAAGTTAGCAGATTTTAGATATCTTGATCTAATATACTCTAATGTAAACTTTGATGAATTATTTTGCTTTGAACCAATAGTTGTAAGTAAACTAAGCTAGTATGCTCAAAAGAAGAACGTATGATTAAAGTTCTACACCATCAGTCCCAAATATGATGATGAAGTAGAATATGAAGCAATCCACCTCAGCAGCCTCAATATTATAACCAGCAGCTTCAATTTAGAAGTAAGCCAAAGTAAACTCAAAAAACCTATCTTCAGTAGAGAATGAGCTAGTTACATAAGAGCAACTAGAGTCACAGTCATAAAGTCATTGGCATCAAACTTATATGAAAGATGGTATAAAGTCCTCATGTAACAGGACAACTTTATCCTCTATACACTAGATATGGGTGTCGGTAGATTTGGAGTGCTTGCCAGCTTCATCAGCAACATCGACAACCACCACATCCCATGTAGGCCAATACAAGACGTATAACATGTAAAAAAATAGAACACTTGGCGTGCATTTTGAAAAGTAGCAATACTGTAAAATTTTAAGTCAAAAGTATGTTGGCCACTTGTCGGCCATTAATAAAATAAGAGATAAGCATATCATGTAATTTTATCTCTTAAGATTTCTTACAAGTAGAATTGTAATACATGTAAAAGGAACGAGATTCCTTATCATGTAAATCTCTTATAAATTAATGAAAAAGAAGGAAGAACTCAGAAGAGGTTTTTAGAAAAACAAAGAGGTTTTTAGAAAAACACATTTTTTAGAGAACCTTTGAAAACAAAAGCATGTCCAAAAATCATAAAACAAAAATTATAAACACCAAAACCATAAGAGTAAGAACGAAAACCTAAAACCACAAAATCAATTGAAACTCCTAAGATCCATTAGACACACAATGATCCCACGTGCAGAGCTCATTTGTGTCGTTATAGCCAGAGAGGCGTTTGAAGTAGTTTGAGCATAGCTACAGGGAAAAGGTGACCAGTCAGCTAGATAAGAGATAGGACTGGACAAAATCCAGAAGATTTGAAGGTAATAAGGTGATAATTCTGAACTTATATCTATTAGTAGAACATGTTGATGATTATGTTTTACTGAGGAGGAGAATTATTACAAAAATAGAAAAATAAATGATATAATCAGATCAATAGAAAACATAAATTTTTGAAAATATAAACTAGTTAAGAGAATATAGTAAATTAATTAGATAATAAAATACAAAATTTATGTTCGATGTTAAATCCTAAAAATATGGATCAAGGATTTGCAAATAAAATACAACTAATTATGAAAAAAAAAAGAATATTAAACTATATAAAAGAAATTGTAGAATTTAATATAACCATTTCCAATATTGATTGATCAAGTATATCGATGGGAATCAGTAATATAAATTAGGTAGCTTATTCCGAATAGACAATAGTACCCTTTGTACTTCTGGTATAACAATTCACGTACTTAATCTATCAAGAATAAATGAATATCATGAAAAACTCTGTAAAGAAATGAATATGACAAAGAAAAAATGTTTAAATGAAAAAACAAAAATTATATATAGTAATGAACAACTAATGATAGACTTCAAATGCAAAACATATTAATACACTTTTATGATATTTAGAGTTAAAGATTTAATAACAAAAGCAGTAATTAGCATAAATCTACCTATATAAATAAAAAGAAAAATTATACAAAAAATAGAATTGAATAATTTCAAAAGTTTAATAATCCAAACTTTCATAGAAAGAGACATAGAAGAGTTGATGGAAATTACTGAAAATTTTATTATATTTAATATAGACAATTTTTTAAATTAATTATTTTTAATATATCTGTTAAAATTCTGAATAAAAAGGCTAAGCCGCAAGCAAAATGGTATCAGAACCATGAATCTTATATAAAATATAATAGATTCTTTGTATACATTAAAAACAGAAAATAAAAGTGAAATAAAAAATTTAATTAAAGAAATAAAAGGAAGTAAAAATCATATAAGAAATATAAAATTAGACTTAATACAAGAAATAAGAGAACGGTTTAATACAAATACTAATGAAGATGAAATAATATTAGAAAAGAAAATAAAATTTATAGATATATTTATAAAATTTTTAATATACTAGTATAAAAATAAACATTATGAATAATCAACATAAACAATTCTTAACTCAACAAACAATAAAAAGAGTGCAAGAATTATGTTCATGCATAGACCAATGTTCTTTGGATGGAAAAATAGAATAGATTTATATATAGAATTTTTAAACAAAAAATACAATCAATAGAAAAATAAAAAATAACCTTACTAAACAAGTAAACATGGCACAACAGATATATGAATAATTCATAAATTTATATAAATTTGATAATAATTTATATTTATACCAAAAGTAAAAAAACTTTTAAAAGAATAAAAATTAAAAATAAATATAATAATAAAAAAAGTGACCATCCATATATTTAAAGAAAATATAAAAATCTTATAAATTATACTCATAAAAGATAAAAGCAGAATAACTTGTATAAACAGCAACTCTGTGGAATACTTTGTTATGACGATAATGTTTTTTTTTTTGGGGCTTGTTTTTACTTTCAAACAAAATCTTCTACTTTCTAAGTGACCTAACTGCCTCTAACCCACGAAGTAGAAAAAACAAAGGAAGATTTATCCAACAATAATAATTAATAAACAAGGGAAGAAATGCAAAAAGGGGGCTGTTTAACTCTTCTGTCTCTGTTTTTGGATCAAACTCAGCGCAAGAAAAACACATTTATTTTTTGATCAAATCTTCAGCACAAGAAATTCATAAAACCATGTTCCGGTTTGGCTCTAGCCTCACCTCTAGAGTCAGGTACACTTTCCTTCATACTTTCCCAATATCACATCCTTTATTTGTTTCCACTTCTCTCAATTTTTTTTTTGGCCAGTTTTATTAATTGTAGGTTGATTAATACCACCAATATCCAGCCGATGAGTTTTTTTGGGTTGCTTTTTTGGTTTTTTTTGGCATGTATGATTAATTTCGTTGAATTGACTCTGTATCAGGTTTGTTGTACTTGGAGCAGAAACTATGGCGCTGAAGACACAAAAAGATTTATTGGTTGTGAAATATCTTTTGAATTTCCTTACAAAATTTTTTGAATCTCCTGCGGATGGGCATGTCATTGCTCATCACAAGTTTAATATATCCATTTGCAGGCACTAAATATGAAAGTGTTCTTGTCAAAGCCCTGAACGATGAAGCTTTGAAGGCACTTGGAAGAGCTAATCTCACAGACCTAACACAAGGGTTTAGAATGGCTGCTGATGCAGTCGTGAGAAACTTGAACAGGCAAGCACGAAAGATCACCACATTTGAAGAAATTGCCCAGGTTCACTTTCTCCCTTTATGCTCTTGCTTAGTTTTAGGTTGTGAATCCGATGATTGCCAAATGTACAGTTTACAGCTTTTGAACATGAACACCAAATGGAGCTTTAATTTCACTTTTTTACTATGAAGGTTGGAACAACTGCGGCCAATGGTGACAGAGAGATTGGTGATCTCATAGCCAAGGCTTTTGAGAAAGGTTGGGAAAATGATCTTATTACTATCTTTGTAAATTACTTCTTTAATTCTCCCCATCTTTACTTTTAATCTATTGTACCTGTGAACTGTTTCTTCTTCGTGTCTCTCTTTTTGTTGCCTTTGTTTTTTAGTCATTCAGATATCTAATAATGCCATTTTTTTTCCTTTGTTTTTGCTTCTCCAAAACCGTAGCAGGATAGGAAAGCTCTCTATAATGAATTAAAGTTTGTTAAGGGAATGAAGTTAGAGTGGGGTCTTAAATCCCCTTACTTCTTCAACTATAAGAATAAAAATGAATGTGTAAGAATTTCAATGTATTCTTGGGTTATTGCGTTATGAGTTTTTTGTTGTACTTTAATGGTATATATGTTAATTGGGACAACGTTGTATCATTCTCCCTCGGTATTAAAAGATTATTGGTTTCATTGTTTCTAGGTTTTAGACAATACATTGGTTTTATCTATGACACGAAAATTTCAAACTCAAATGTTATCAGGCAAGCAAGTTTGCCATGTATAATATAGGTAAGAGGATTTTTATGCATGAAATGAAAGTTTAAAACTCCCTTTATTATTATTATTGTTATTATCGTTTTCATTTTTATTTGTATTTCCTCAGGGACACAGCTTGTTGATTGTTGCTGAAGATGTTGAAAATGAAGTTCTTTGAGATATTGTGACAGACTTTACTTGTACTACTGAAAAGGTAATGAGAGTTTTCTTTCTTTCTTTTCTTATTGTTTGTGAATTTAGTTTTTCCGATGAACTTAGCTAGAATTTTTTAAATAGACTTAATGTTAAAAATACCTATGTTATGTTAAACGTGTTGATTTCTGGTAGAAGGGTTAAATATGAAATGGTCATCAAACCTTTAATTCAAATTTCACATGACTTTCCTAAATATTATGAAGGTTATAACTTGTAAGGTCTGGCAATATTGGACAAATCACGATGGTTATGGGATTTCTGGGTTTCAAAAAAATTATAAACAGCTATTAATGTCGAAATTAGTGAAACTACAATTAGATTCACAGAATATCTAAATACCTTAATTGTGGGATTAGTGAACCTTTCCCTCTCAAAAGGAATTACTTGATTTTTCTCCAATTAAGTTGTCACAAGGTAAGAATGACACATGAACACAAACTGTCGCTTATATTTTTATTCAATTTTTAATTCATTTTTACATTTTTTTTTTCATATATCAAGGTTTGTGTCATTAAAGCTGTTGGTTTGGAAGAAGATAGGAAGGCCATCATGGGGACCTTGCAATTCCACCCCTTTTTGCATTATGATTTGCATTAACACTTATCATACAGGCATGCCTTCTCTTTTCTAGGCTTTAACTGGAGGCTTAGGTATGAACTCTAAATATTTTGTGCCTCTAAAGCTTGGCTCATGCAGAAGGCTGAGATATATCAATCGGTTATGGGATAAAACTGCTTTATTGTTATAAAAATACCAATTCTTCATACTAGAGCACATCAAGAGCAGGTTTGTTTAATTCTTCACCATCACTCGCTATCATTATAGGTTATAGCAATAATGGATAATGTTGTTATCATTGGTAGGTCTGGTGAATTGGTAGATATTCAAGAAAGATGTGAACAAGTTTGTATTTTGCACATTTTTTTCAATTATCTATTGACTTCTAGTCGTGTTTTTTAAGCATTCAACATTTATTGAAATTGTTGTTATAGTTAAGATCTACAATTAAATTGAGCACTTCGAACAAGCTGAAAGATCGACTTGCAATGCTTTCTGGTGAATACGCTGTTTTGAAAGTTTGGTTCCTTGGCATTGTGTAATCATCTTAATTTACAAGCATTTTAGCATCTTAATCATGCGAAACATAGACTCTTTAGTGAAAACATGTATCGATGGATGTTGTTTTATTCTAAGGTTTCTGGACATGGTAAAGCTGAAGTGCATGAAAAGAAACTTAAAATTACTAATTCCTTGCATGCTGCCAAGGCTGCAAAGGAAGAAGGAGCTGTGCCTGGTAAGCCTTATATTTATAGAATTTCATTTAGTGCCTCTTGTAGTGTTAATCCATCAATACATCACATTTCTTATTTTGTGATGTATTTTCCAGGTAGTGTTGTTGCACTACTATATGCTTCGAAGGAGCTGGACAAATTGCAAACCATAAATTCTTATCAGAAGATTGGTGTTCAGATTGTCCAGAATGTTCTAAAGTTCTTTGTTTGGGTAATATTGAGCAGGTCTCCTCGTGGCCAATCCAGCTCGAGTAGAAGCCCCCGAGGTCAGCCCATCTCGAGCAGAAGACTTGACCGCTGGTACAAAGATGACCTTACTAAGCGTCAAAGTCGGTCAAGATCGAGAACCTCAAAACTGTTTGAGCCTCGAGCTCCTTCTTCTGCTCGAGGTCTTCAAACCCCTTGGCATGACCTGACCACACCAGTGACGGCACAGAAAAAATGCAAGATCCAGGTACAACCGGTTCGAGACGGTTTGACCCTTCTCTCCAGCAACTCAACGCAACTGTTACCGATGGCCGGCACACGCCCCTACAATGTCATCATTTTGTGCGCACACGCCCGACACTATGATCAGGCCATGGGAACCCATGCCCACCAGACAATCACGCATTCCCAGGGAATGTCAAAGTAATCCCGGCTACCTCCGAAGAAAAAAGGGCAGGAAAACGGAAGTATAAAGGAAAAATTGAGGTAAAGTTTGGGGTTGGGAGAATTTTTAGATCTTCTTCTTCTTCTTCCCCATTTTCTTTGGAGATTTCTGACAGGTTATCCTTACTATCGAAAGGCCAAAAATACCTTTTTTATTATTTCTCCGGTCTCTCTAACAAAGAGGGATACAAAAAGAATACCCGATGACTGACTTGAGCGTCGGAGGGTTTTCGCCGGAAAAATATCCGGTGACCCCTGACCTTATTTTTTGTGAATACAGGCCCGAAGAGATCGTCGTTCCGGTGAATAGAGGAGAATTGAGGTTGGCAAGCATTCCTGGTCAAGCACCCTGCGAGCAGGAGTTTTGACACTATTCGAGAACATGCAGAAAACTGCATCAACATCTTGGCTCCGTCTGTGGGGATCAGTCCAAAAAGCCTGACTTCCCAACACATTCAAGAAACACAAACGCAACAATGAGGGGAAATAGTAGGAGGGGAGTGAGTGCAGAAGAGTCAGTGACTTTGAGGTAGGTGGCCAACGAGGCCCAAAATAGGGAAATTCAGGAGAGGATGAATCGGATGGAGAAACAAATGGAAACACTAACATCCATCCTGCAGGAACTCAGGGAGGGACAGAGGAAAGCAGGCCACGACATCCCTGAGTCCAACCGCGGGAACGTCCCCGCTCAAGAATAGGTGGGGTGATGAAGCCCAAAGACCAAAGACACTGAATACGGCCGGGAGGAAAGAGATGAGCCTAGAAGAAAGGGGGTCCCGTCAGCACTTGCAAGACACGGCACCCACCTCCCGCGCGGAAGAATTGGAAGGGGAAGTACGGAGGTTGGCACAGGTTGTGGAAGACCTCCGGGGAAACGAGAAATGTCCGAGTTGGAGGATAATGCTGGACAACGAGTCCCCGCTCTCAGCGGAGATCATGGGCGTAACAATCCCCCGAGATTTTTGTTTCCCGGACTTAAGGTTTTCGGGGAACAGCGACCCGCTGGTGCATATAGAACTGTTCAACGACATGACTGGAGTACAGGGCCTGATGGCAGCCCAGCGGTGCAGGAGCTTCCCACTCACGCTGGAGGGAATGACGAGAGAATGGTACCACAGGCTACCATGGGAAGCATTTTGAGCTTCGAACAAATATACAGAGATTTACGGAGCAATTTCGAAGCGCAGTGA
Source organism: Murraya koenigii (assembly GCA_025617385.1). Lineage (NCBI taxonomy): Eukaryota > Viridiplantae > Streptophyta > Magnoliopsida > Sapindales > Rutaceae > Murraya > Murraya koenigii. Next base: position 20,190,936 of record CM046815.1, read on the forward strand.
CCCCCAAAGATGACATGATGGAGCTGTCGGAGATAAGACAGAAGGAGGGAGAACCCCTCCGGGAGTTTGTCAAAAGGTATCACCGGTCGGTTCTGGATCTTGGGGCATTCAATCATCCCCAGGCGCTAAGGGGGCTGAAAGAAGGAATTAGGATGGGGAGGTCATGGTACAATTTACGGAGTCCCTCGATTCGTTCGTATTCTGATGCGTATGAATAGGTAAAGATGGACATGATTATCGATGAGGAAAAGACTGCGAAACTAAGAAGTGAGTAGGGCAGTGGTGCAAAGAAGAGAGAAAAATGAGGTGCTGCTCGGGGAGCACCAACTTCCAGGGCAATGAGGGAACGGGTTGCCCCCTACAACCCTTATCAGAGAGCCCCCCAACCGCTAATGATTCCCGCCCTACCTCGCAGGTCTTCAGGCTGGGACCATAGGGAGTACGAGCGCATGACGACCATCTGTCCCGCAACCAACCACTGAGCCAACCTATGCTGAGCCACAACAGAGCTGACCGTCCATTGCCACCTCCCTCGAGGAGCTTTCCACGGGATCGGGCGATACAGGTAGTTGAGCAGAACCCCGCCTATGGACAATACACAGCATTGAAGGTGTCACTTGAAGAAATATTCCAAGTGGCGAAAGAACGAGGATTGCTGAGTCCTCTAACACCAATGGTCAAGCCGGCTGGCAGAAGAGATAGAGGACGGTTTTACCATTTCCATGGTGATCACGGCCACTCAACGTCGCAATGCCGAGACTTAAAGAACCAGGTGGAAGATTTGGTTAGAAATCGATATTTAAATGAGTTTATTGAAGGGGGACATCCAGTGGTCGAGCAGCAGTCGGAGGAAGACAACCGAGCCTACAACATGGATTTGGAGCCACCGGCCATGAGGGTGATTTTGGGAGGACCCACGATGGCAGGAAATTCAAACAGGGCCCGAAAAAACTATTGTAGATACGTCGCTACTGGTCGGGAGGTCTTGTTCGCCGCGCCAGCTGCAAAAAAGGCTAAAGTACGATAGGTGCCCATCATGTTGACAGAGGAGGATGAAGAGGGGGTATTGTACCCCCATGAAGATGCTTTGGTCGTGAAGGCAAAAGTCACTAATAAGGAGGTTGATCGAATTTTGGTGGATTCAGGGAGCTCAGTGGACATTCTCTTCAAATCCACACTAGACGACTTGGGAATGGCGGATGTGAGCCTCAAGCAGACAAATATTTCCCAGAAAGGGTTCGGGGGAGGAAAGCTAACCCCTCTGGGAATCATCAAGTTAGCTGTGGCTTTGGGCTCGAGGCCTTTTGAAAAGAACATGATGCTAAACTTTGTGGTGGTGGATGAAGTCAGCCCTTACCAAGCAATATTGGGAGACCTTTCATGAGGATCAGCCAATCGATATTATCCACCCACTACTTAGCCTTGAAGTCCAGGAGTAAATGGAGTCAGTAGGAGTCGTCGAGGCGACCGGAGGGTCGCGAGGAGTCATTACTGCCGTGGCGACTAAAGAAACTATGCAAATAACGTCATTAGACTTAAGGGGAGAGTCGAAGAATGGAAGGCAGAAACCGGCTGAGGAACTGGAAGAAATTATAATAGGACCAAACGACCATGAGAAGAAGGTCTGAATCGACTCGGGCATTAGCAGGCAGTTGAAGGAAGATCTGGTCGAGTGCTTGCGAGCACATTCTGATGTATTCGCTTGGACGCACGAGGATATGCCTCGGATCGACCCGGAGGTGGCGTGTAATAGGCTGGCAATACAGAAGGACGCTAAGCCAGTGAGACAGAAGAGGAGGTGCGTCAACCAAGAAAGGTACGATGTCATGAACTGTGAGGTGGAGAATCTGCTGAAGGCGGGATTCATAAGGGAAGTCTCTTATCCTGAATGGATCTCAAACGTAGTGTTGGTAAAGAAGGCAAGTGGGAAATAGAGAATGTGCGTGGACTTCACGGATGTGAATAAAACTTGTCCAAAAGATAGCTTCCCATTGCCGAAGATAGACCAGCTGGTGGATTCCACGACAAGACACGGAGTGCTTAGCTTCATGGATGCCTTCTCAGGCTATAACCAAATTCCCATTCCCCGGCCAGACGAGGAGTGCACAGCCTTCATCACCAATCAGGGTTTGTTTTGCTACAAGGTCATGCCTTTCGGCCTGAAGAATGTGGGGGCAACATACTAGAGACTGGTGAATAAGGTCTTCAAGCCACTGATAGGCCGAACAATGGAGGTTTATGTGGACGATATGGTTACTAAATCGAAAGAGGCGGAGGAACATATGAAGCATTTGGAAGAAACCTTCGCGCTCCTAAGGAAATATCGGATGAAGCTCAATCCAGAGAAATGTGCCTTTGGAGTTAGTTTGGGAAAATTCTTGGGCTTCATGGTTAGTCACAGAGGAATCGAAGCCAATCTGAAAAAGATAAAGGCAGTAGTGGAGATGAAGTCTCTGCGTGCTCTCAAGGAGATACAAAGCCTAACAGGGAAACTGGCATCACTTAATAGTTTTATTTCCCGAGCCACAGATAAGTGCTGCATCTTCTTCCAAGAAATGAAAAAAGGGAGAAAGACCAAATGGACACCAGAATGCGAGGCGGCATTCCAACAGTTGAAAGAATACTTGCTGAAAGCCCCGCTGTTGTCAACACCTCAAGCATGGGACGTTCTGTATTTGTATTTAGCAGTGTCGCAATGGGCAACGAGCTCGGTTCTGGTAAGGGAAGAGTCAAGGGTGCAGTACCCCATTTATTACACGAGTAGAGCCTTGTTGGGGGCTGAAACCCGATATCCACCAATGGAAAGATGGACACTGGCCCTAGTTACGGCAGCCCGAAAACTGAGACCTTACTTCCAAGCGCATTCAGTGACGATTTTGACAAACCAACTGCTCAGGCAGACTCTGCACAAGCCAGAGACCTCCGGAAGGTTGGTAAAATGGTCGGTGGAGCTCAGTGATTTTAATGTTTGTTCTCCGTGTCAAGCCTATATACTTTTTTAAATCTCTCATGATTATACTTGAGAGTTAAAATCAATTAACAAGTGATAAATTAGAAAATTAGGATGACTTATTACCTTGCATTACATATACACCTTAAAAATTTGACAGAAAAAGATATCCAAGTATTAAGCTTAATAAAATCTATTAACGACTTAGTGTTTATTTAGTGTGATTTATCTAATAGTTATAAGTACTTATTTAATCTCACAAGTATTTTTTTAATTTTTTTTAGTAGATTTTTTTAGGCTTAAATAAGCTAATTTATTTCTACTAGTAAAACTCTCAAATTTGAGCTTTTAGGAATAGAGGTTAGAAACTTTTTTTATAAAATATATGTAATATTAAAAATACCCGAAGGACATTTCATTAATTACACAACACTCTTATTTATATACAAAACCTATAAAATAAAATTTTTAACGCCATTTGATAAAAAATATATTCTTGTCACTTTACTTCCTTTTTTTTTAATAAAATTGATGCCACTATAATTTACTTATTATATACAAAACTCTACACAATCATATATGTATTTAACAAATCCCATATGAAGTCACAAGTGCGCAAGTTGTGGTAAAACGGTCAATAGTTGCACATTGTTACACTTGTTTAAAGCCAAAAGTATACATGTTGTGGTTTGGAGGAATTACACATATTTCAAATTGATAGGACTTAGGGTAAAATTAGGGTTAATTTTTATTGATAGAATTAAAATAAAGAATAATTCTGACCTACAGTTCGAGAGGTAGGTTAATCTCTCCCAAGACTCCTATTATTTCTAATATTTTGATAGAAAACTCTACAAATCCTAAATGACTTGTTCATCTCTTATTTATACTAATAAGTAAATATGCAAATTTACTAAGCTGCCCTAATCATTAAAAATACTAAATTGTCTTTACCCTTTGATACTTACGTCTAACTAGGGATGGCAAAATCCGGATCCGGATCCGGATGCACCCAAATCCGGATCCGGATCCGCATCAACAATTTTGCATCCGAATCCGCATTCGGATCCGGAAAAAATATATGCGGATCCGGATGCGGATAATATCTGCACGGATTGCGGGCGGATATTCCGGATATCCGGATCCGTAAATATTAAATTTTAATAATTTAAAATTTTAAAATTTTATATAATGATATCAAATAAAATACAATCATAAATTTATAGTTAATAATTTAACATGAATAACATACAATAACATCATAAATTCACAATTGAAATTATCACAACATAAATTAAAAATAGAAATAATATAAATTCAACAATTTATCTAATAATACCAAATAAAATCTAATCATAAATTCATAACTCAATAATTAACAATTCAATATAAATAACATACAATAACATCTTACATCATAATCCATAATTAAAGATACCACAATATGAATTAAACATAAAAAATAATATAAACTCACAATTTACTTAATAACATCAAATAAAATCTAATTATAAATTTATAATTCAATAATTAATAATTCAACAATTAATAATTTAACATGAATAACATGCAATAACATCATAAATTCACAATTGAAATTATCACAACATAAATTAAAAATAGAAATAATATAAATTCAACAATTTATCTAATAATACCAAATAAAATCTAATCATAAATTCATAACCCAATAATTAACAATTCAACATGAATAACATACAATAACATCTTACATCATAATCCATAATTAAAGATACCACAATATGAATTAAACATAAAAAATAATATAAATTCACAATTTACTTAATAACATCAAATAAAATCTAATTATAAATTTATAATTCAATAATTAATAATTTAACATGAAGAACGTACAATAAAATCATAAATTCACAATTGAAATTATCACAACATAAATTAAAAATAGAAATAATATAAATTCAACAATTTATCTAATAATTCCAAATAAAATCTAATCATAAATTTATAACTCAATAATTAACAATTCAACATGAATAACATACAATAACATCTTACATCATAATCCATAATTAAAGATACCACAATATGAATTAAACATAAAAAATAATATAAATTCACAATTTACTTAATAACATCAAATAAAATCTAATTATAAATTTATAATTCAATAATTAATAATTCAACAATTAACAATTCAACATGCATAACATACAATAATATCATAAATTCACACTTTTAGACTTTTTAGCTTATATATATATATATTGAAATTTAATTAAATTAATAATTAAATAAAAAATACGGATCCAGATATCCGCATTTCCGGATGCAAGTGCATCCGGATCCGGATCCGGATCCGCACGGATCCTAATTCTTAGGATCCGAATTTTTCCGGATTCGGATCTTCCGGATCTTTGCGGATCCGGGCCAGATCCGGATTTTTTTGCCATCCCTACGTCTAACATAAATTTTTACGGGTCTAACATTACTTCCCTCCCAAAAAGACACCTTGTCCTCAAGGTGGAATCCAGGAAACTGTCGTTGAATTAATTCTAACCCACTCCGCTGTGTTCTTATCCTCAATCAACTGTGCCAACTCCATCGTCTCCCCTAGCCCTCTCGAACTTAGCAGGCGTAGTGCGGCCCGAATCTCTGGCTTAAGTCCCTTCATAAAATTTCCTTCCAGTACTGCCTCTGAGATTCCCTCTAGGCGCCCGGATAGCAATTCAAACTTCTCCTATATTCCATGACTATTCCTTCCTAGGTCGAGGCAAAAATTGTTCATGTAAATCCCCCTCTTGAGTGGCCCGAAACCTCTCCAACAACCGATCCTTAAATTCACCCCAAGATCTTAATGGTTGTCGTTGTTCTCGCCATTGGAACCACGCAAGGGCCTTTCCCTCCAAATATAATGCTGCAGCCATCAATTTTTTCCTATCTGAGAGCTCATTGATAGAAAAATAGCGTTCTACCCTACACACCCACCCATAGGCATTCTCGCCTTAAAAAATGGGCATTTTCAATTTCCTGACCCTAGAGTCCGCTCCAAATTGAGTCTCCCTACCCAATTTCGTGCCATTGGAGGTCTCCAGCCACCCGAATCTACTCCAATTTCTGTAAATCCCAAGAACCCACCCCAAGAGTCTCATTGCCTAGCCCCATATTGGGCTGAATTCCCTTGCCCAGCCGCATTCCAGTTATATCTACTCCCCCTTCTGCCAGAAACCCCTCCTACCGACTGTTCGCCCCCAAATCCGACCTGCCCATACCCAAAACCGCCTTGCCCAAGCCTAAACCCAGCCTGTCCAGATAGTGCATCAGCCCCTAATACTGTTGAGTCACCAAGCTCAGTCACCCCGACTTCTGCATCTTCGCCAACCATGGGTTTTGTACCGCTGGATCCTCCTTCCGCTGCATCACCGTGGCCCGTCAACGTTACGGGTGGTGGGTTGAGGTGTTGTTCCGTTAATTTATGCAGCATAGCTTCAAGGGAAGAAAATTGTTATTGAACATTGTTAAATCGCTCACTCATCAATGGTAGCTTGAGCGATCCAACCTTCGCTTCTAATTTCTCTTCAAGCGTGTCCACCTTCTTCGCTGCCATTGTCCCAGGTTGTTTTGCTCTGATACCACTTTGATAGGACTTAGGGTAAAATTAGGGCTAATTTTTATTGATAGAATTAAAATAAAGAACAATCCTGACCTACAGTTCAAGAGGAAGTCAATCTCTCCCAAGACTCCTATTACTTCTAATATTTTGATAGAAAACTCCACAAACCCTAAATGACTCGTTCATCTCTTATTTATACTAATAAGTAAATAAGTAAATTTACTAAACTGCCCCTATTATTAAAAATACTAAATTGCCTCTACCCTTTGATACTTACGTCTAACATAAGTTTTCACGGGTCTAACACAAATTTCCCAAAAATCACTTACCTCCTGTTGACAAAAAGTAGTTCATCACCTAGCTTCCTTCATTCTTCTTGTTCAAAAGAAAACCACAGCAAAATAACACTGAATAATAATGTTATACATGCAACTCTATCACAATCATACAGCTAATGCTCATGATAAATTGATGACCATTGAATTCAATAATTGATACAAAAGCAACCTTTTGAACCCGAAATCAGATCAGCCATCCGTTTTCAAAACTTTGTTGCTAATAGCCTAATATCAACTTATGCTTCTATCATTATTGTCCAATATCGTGGTGATTAGCACAAGCTTTTATATCAAAAGCTGCAGCCAACGAATGAAATAATAGGGACTTAGAAAAGAAAAGGCAAGAGTTGCATTTTCTTGTGAGGGAAACAAATCAGTGGAGGAAAAAAGAGAAGGTTTTAATGTAAGCTAAAGTTAAGAAAGTGGGTTTCTTGATGAGTTTGACTTAGTAAAACATTTCAATCATTTTATTGCATTTGATAAGTCAACTAACAGTCAACAGTACCTGCATATTCATGTTGGCATATATGAGTAATCTTGTGCAAGCTTTTCATTTATCTGTCATTTCCACAAACCTGTGGTTTGGGCATGTGTGGATTTCCCTTTATCTATAGTACTTGACCCAATGTTTGAGCTTGAAGTTCTAGGCTTTTTTTAACGTGTGTGACTGTGTAATCTAATAATTTATTTAATAGAACTGGTGGTTTCTTGAGTATTTAAAAATAGGTCATAAGCTTAATTTTGTATTGACTCCATGTTAAATTGATTTTTTTTCTTCATATTTTGTCAAGAGTAATATTTAGATGCAAACCATGCCGCAAATTTTATGATGCATTAGCCATTAGGGTTATTAATGCTTTTCATAGTGGAAGTCGCAATTAGTTTTTGAGAGCACGCCATACATACAATGTCATACGTACATATTTATGCCAATCGTTTCTACTATTAATTTGAACCCACCCACATTTACAGTTGCCTGTGCGCTCGATTGTTTCCAATACTGGAGTTGATGGTTCAATTGTTCTTCACAAACTACTAAATCAAGACAATCCTGACCTTGGTTACGATCTACTTAGAGGTTTGTTTCTCAAATAATGAAAAGTTAAAAAGATATTTATTTTTTTCTTTTTTATATAATTTCTAATGTTCTAGATGTAAATTAACTCAGATAAGCTCAATTTCATTATTTTGATAGTAGGTGAATATATAGATATGATTAAGTCAGGAATTATTGAGCCAGTCCCAGTCACGACTGATATATTTTGGCGGGTTAGACATGCAATTAGTGACCATTTGCTATTTGAGAGATTGAAGTTAAGATCTATATCTTACGATCATATTGTTTAGCTCATTCTAGTAAGCAAATACTAATAATATTTGTTTGGGTAAATCGGGCAGGCCTTCTCAAGGCCCTTCCAGCTCAAATAAAATACCCTGAGGTCAATCCAGCTCGAGCAGAGGTCCCTACCACTAGCACGAAGATGGTCTCACTAGACGTCAAAAGCTAGTCAAGGTCGGGGAATTCAGAGTCATCCGAGCTTCGAGCTCTCTTGCCTGCTCAAGGCCAACAGGTCTGGTCAAGGCTGTTCAAGGTCGATGAATCCAGAGGCCGATTAAGACACGAGCTTTATTTTCTGCTCGTTGTAGTTGAGCCCTCGAGCACAACTGGGCTACGCAAACCATTGACTAGACGGAACGCGGGACCCGGCTCAAGACGGTCTGACCCGTTCCCTCAGAATCCCGCATACCTTTTTTATGTCAGATTAGGGCCCACATAGTAGGGTGGCGGTACTGTTGTCGATGGCCGGCACATGCCTCCACGGTGTCATCATTCCTTGCGTACACGTCCGACAGGATGATCTGGCCATGTGAGCCATGTTAACCAGACAGCCACGCATCCCTAGAGAATATCACGCTAATCCCGGCTGTCAGAAGGACCCAAACACCACTAACGTGGATATGGATAGCCTGGAGATGGAAAGAGCGGGAGAGATTGGGGATAAAAGGAAACAGATGAGTAAGTTGTAGGGGGTTGGCAAAATTTAATCCAGGTTCTCCTTCTTCATCGAGTCCTTTGTTTTAGATTTTCACCGGAATACTCTTTATTTAGAAAAAGGAGACAAAAAACATCTTTCCCACCCTTCCGGTCTCTCTAACTAAGGGAGATACCAAAAGAACAACCCGATTACTGACTTGATCATCGGAGGGTTTTCGCCGGAACAACACCTGGCGACCCCTGACATTGTTTTCTGTGAGTACAGGTTTGGGAGACTTCTGTTCTGGAAAAAACAGGAACAGGAAGAGGGAGACTGTCCTGCTCGAGCTCGAGCTAGCCGTGAGCAGAAGATTCTAGCACTGTTTAAAAGGACGCAGGAATTTGGGTAATATCGGACAGGCCTTCTCGAGGCCCTTCCAGCTCGAATAAAATACCCCGAGGTCAATCCAGCTCGAGTAGAGGTCCCGACCACTGGCACGAAGATGGTCTCACTAGACGTCAAAAGCTAGTCAAGGTCGGGGAATTCAGAGTCATCCGAGCTCCGAGCTCTCTTGCCTGCTCGAGGTCAACAGGCCTAGTCAAGGCTGTTCAAGGTCGATGAATCCAGAGGCCGATTAAGACCCGAGCTCTATTTTCTTCTCGTTGTAGTTGAGCCCTCGAGCACAACTGGGCTATGCAAACCATTGACCAGACGGAACGCGGGACCCGGCTCAGGACGGTCTGACCCGTTCCCTCAGAATCCCGCATACCTTTTTTATGTCAGATTAGGGCCCACATAGTAGGGTGGCGATGCATGCTATCGATGGTCAAGCACATGCCCCCACGGTGTCATCATTCCTTGCGTACACGCCCGACAGGATGATCTGGCCATGTGAGCCATGTTAACCTGACAACCACACATCCCTAAAGAATATCACGCTAATCTCGGCTGTCAGAGGGACCCAGACACCACCAACGTGGATATGGACAGCCTAGAGATGGAAAGAGCGGGAAAGATCGGGGATAAAAGGAAACAGATGAGTAAGTTGCGGGGGTTGGCAAAATTTAATCCAGGTTCTCCTTCTTCATCGGGTCATTTGTTTTAGATTTTCACCGGAATACTCTTTATTTAGAAAAAGGAGACAAAAAACATCTTTCCCATCCTTCCGGTCTCTCTAACTAAGGAAGATACCAAAAGAACAACCCGATTACTGACTTGATCGTCGGAGGTTTTTCGCCGGAACAACACCCGGCGACCCCTGACATTGTTTTCTGTGAGTACAGGTTTGGGAGACTTCTGTTCTGGAAAAAACAGGAACAGGAAGAGGGAGACAGTCCTGCTCGAGCTCGAGCTAGCCGTGAGCAGAAGATTCTAGCACTGTTTAAAAGGACGCGGGAAAACTGCATCAACAATATTGTTGCTTAATCAAGCACACTCCACAGATAATATATCATACACGATGAATTATCCTCTAGCAATGAAAGGAACAGAGGCGGAATGGTGTTTGAGCTCCTTGTGTAGATATGAAAAATTTCTTTGACCCATTCTTTGAATATTTTAGATTGGATAAGTTGTTTAATTCTGAAGTAGAAGACGCAATTCCTATAAAATAAAATTAAAGAATGAAGAAGATAGAAATTGTAAGGGTTACTTTTAAAAACCTCTCATGAGGTTCACTGTCAAAATGAGAAAAAAAAAACCATTTTTAGGTTATTAAGCTAAAGGAAAAGTGCAGTTTTGTATCAAAATCTAGCGGCAAATAACTTTCGCAACTCATGAAAACTCATAAACAAATGGACACTCACTATTAATTTTTTTTTCCTTGAAAAAAAAATAAATTTGACAATATTACCGTTGCTATCAACGGTAATATTTGGCAGCAACATTGCTTATTTATACATCACTTCACCTTGCATTAGCCCCCATCACTGATGCCACATCTATTTTCAAGCAAAAAACACAGCCAATCCGCCAACTGATCAAGTTTTTGTTCTAACACTCCTGTCAATCCATTTAAATTCCACCATATCCATACACTAACAACCCAAACACTGAAAAACATATCAACCATCAACAAACACATGGATCCCTAAAGTTCAAATACATCATGTAGGTCAAACATGCAATAAGAATATGAGCCAAGTTGGAGAAATTGGGTTAATGGCAGGCTGATTAGGTTCTCAAATCGTATATGCAAACGCCATATGAGAGATGAAGTGAAGATATCAGAATTAGATGATAATCCTCCCAAGTTGTATTATACGTGGATAAATAAATCCAAATGCAGCTACTTCAAGTTATGGGTTTTTTAAAGATATGACTTCAACAGGGCTGTTTTTGAAGGAAATATGGCTGGCACGGTGGATTCTCATGGCATTAGTATAAGGAAAAGTTCAAGAGATACGCTTTTAAAAATAAGTTTAAAAATAATTTTTCAACTATTAGATTAGTTGAAATGAAGGGTGAAGATTAGATAGCATAAGTTATTAATTTCATTAATATTTTTCTCTTTCTTCCCTTTAATATTTAATTCTCTTTCTTTTTCAATTAAAAATTTTCTCTTTTCTCTCTCCTACAAATCTATAAATGAAATAATTAAAACCATCAAAAATTGTGTGTCTAGTTGCTGTGTTTGTTTTCATATGAATTTGCTATTATGCATTTGTTTCCTTTATTAGCTATATATTATGATATAATAATACTTAATTGTTTTTACACGGACACAGCTAATTCAGTGCCAGATTTTGTTGCCATATTTTTACTTTTCTATATATAACATGTTAATTATACACAGAGAGGATTTTCCGTTTTGGAAAATAATTTATAGTCGACTTATGGTGAGCAGTGAGCACATACGCAGGACAAAGTGTAAGTGTTTCAACAATGTTAAAGCTTAGAAAATTTGGATAAATAAAAACTCATTCAAATGACTTGTTAAGTGTAGTTAGTTTTTTTTTTCTTATCAATATAATAAAGACAGGGTTATTTTAGAGTTGCTTTAAAATAAAGTACTAGGTCTAATCATAAATAAAATAAAGGTTATAATTTTAATAGAATAACTATAAAAGAACGCTCTAAAATAATAAGACCTATATGATAATTATTTAGCACATACGTCCAGCGGTAGTCATTGAATATACCGGGTTGTATACCGACTAGCACTATTTAAAATGTTTATTATTTATTTTTGCTGAACCGTGGCACTCAATTATTTGACACATTTTGTTACATCTGACTTACGTGTCTGTATCCACTTTACTCGTCTCTTATTCAAGAGGAACACACATTTCATGATGACAATTGTATTGGAATAAGCTTTATTATTTATCTATGTACCCAAAGTTCGTAATTACACGCACATGTCAATCTTGGTACCCATAAGGTCGGTTCCAAAAATTAATAAAAATCTATCAATTCCTGTAAAAAAAAATAAAAAAAAAATTATCAAAATATAAAGAAATTAATTTGACAATATCAGAAAAATTAAACACTACAGAAACCAAATCAACCATTTATCCATGTCATTCTTAAAAGCGAGGAATCGCAACATCACCATTAATATTCTTTTTCGAGCCTTTAACAATAAAATATAATTGGGTTACAATTTTTTTATCTTTGTAATAAATATTTAAGCTCAAAAATTAATATGAGCAATACTTTAGGAGTACATAAAATTTTTTCAGAGAGTGTCTGTGTCAGCTTCCAATAAGGGCTTAACTATATTAAAATTAGAGATATTATTTTAATACACTATAAGGTAAAATATATTACATTAAAATTTGTGTCTTTTTAAAGAGTGTCAATTCATGCAATCGTATCAGGTCTTAGTCATTTCGTATTAAACTTAAGCAAACATAGAGACGACTACTTATTAACCGTGTCAAAATATCAAAACACGGGTATGATTGTTTATCAATTGAGTTAATTGTGTTCACCCATTTATATATTTAATAAAAAATAATTAAAAATAACAAATATGTCAATATTAATATGGCTCAAATAATTAATTTAGATTTTAATATATATATATATATATATATATATATATATATACCATTTATTAATTAATATTTGTGTCATAACGTGTAATTGTATTGATATGGTCCAACACGGATAAGACAATTATTTATTGTGTTGTATCGTGTTAACCCATTTATTAATCTTGTCAATATGAATACAAAAAAAATTATGTCGTATCCATATCATGTAAATGTGTTGTGATTTATTTTTCCACCTCTAAGTTTTTTTTTTTTTTTGTCTTTTAGCATGTCAAATATCCATATTACACTTTCTTTCATTTGTAATGGGTGTTAGGCAAGTGAGAAATGGCAAGTGAGAAAATGAAAGAAAGTTTGGGAAAATGAGAGAGAACTGAGGGGAAGAGAAAGAAAATGAAAGGGGAAAACATGAAATTTGTTGGTGGATTCGAAAAAAACCTCCTTGATATTTATAAATAAATTGTAATTATAAAGTAATAAAAGGTGCTAAATTAAATATGACAATATTTCGGTTTGAAAATAGAAAAGCGGAATATGGTGATACAGGAGCAACTAGAATAAAAAAACTTGTAAATATAAAATAGTGTATAATGGTAATCACATAATATTTATCATAAACATTTTTAAAAAAGAAAGTGCAAAGCACTAAATGAAAATTTACATTGGTGCTTTCACAAAATACAGCGGATGTGATATGCTGCCACAATTGCACCACAGTTGGATCCTTAAAATAAGCAATTGTAATTTATTTAGTTTCTACCAAACGTGAAATTAAATTAAAACTTATAAAAAAAAATGAAATCCTAAACCTTTTATCACTCAACCGAATGCATTCCAAGTCTAAATTTTCCAATGTTACTCGAAAAAGTTTTAAAGCAAACCAATCAATTACATGTCTTTGGCTCTTTGCTCTCCCTCCAATTTAAATTTGGGAAATTTATAAAAATAGTCAAATAAATTTGGTTAATATCTAAAATAACCTCCTCATCTTTTTTTTTTCTTCCTTAGCCATTTACAAAAAATTTTTTATTAAAATACCCTTATCTCTCCTAAATTCCAAACTCGCCAAATCTTTTCCTCACATGGCAGCAACTGGATTTTTTATTTTTCTAACAACAGTCAACGACAGTTGGACGGGTTTTTGAGAGTAAGTTCATCCTGGCGGTTAGACGATTTTAATTCTAACATTTTGAAGGCGATTTTCTCCTTAATTTTTGGTAATTTCAATTTGTAAGTTTTATTTTTTTTTTTTATTTTGCTAAGTTTGATTGGTGATAGATGAGTGTATAAATGAATATAGATAAGGTTAGGATTGATTGTCCATAAATATTAAAGATTGTTAAGTGAAATTTAGGTTTAATAAATAGTACGCGAGGTGCTCGATAAAATGCCTCTTAAGTTAGATTGAATAGTTGATCGTGCATACAATATTAAATTGTTGATGATGTGATTCAAAGGTCTGGTGCAGATGCGACATGAGCAGAATCTCGTGCGGGACATGCTCATGTTGTGCGCCTGTTTCACGCGTGACATGCCCAAATCGCACACCCATTGGGCGCCTGTCGCTCTCATGCGCGCGAGAGAGCGATGCCTGCCGGGCGCCTAATGTGTGCAACAGGAGCCCATCGCACAAAATAAAAAATGACATACATGTTTTTTTTAAGTATCTTGAATTCTCAGATTAATAGATAAAAAATTAGATTTTACTGCAAATATAATGACCAAGAACCAATGGAATAAGTGTAATCAACTCGGACTAGATAAAGAATCAGGCATGATGAAGATTATGCCATCCTAACATTTCCCTGGGTGTATTACAAATACCTAAAAATTTGAAAATGTGATGGAAGCTATCAAGAGGAAGTTAACGAAACAATAATTAAGATTATTTAAGAAAGATGTATTCGGCCATTTTGCAAAGATGGATGCATATGTGTTTAGTGGTGCAATCCTGCACAACACGCTACTTAAGCAAGTAGCATATGATGAAGATGATGAAAATATGTTGTGGTTTAAATTTAGTGGCTTGCTAACACGGTTATCAATCGTTGAATAGTACTTAGTTACGAGACTTTGCTATGATACATACGAAAAACACAGAAAAGAAAACTCTCCTACCAACAACAGGTTATGTGATTTGTACTTTGATAGTAATCTATGAGCTACTCTTAAACGATTTGATAAAAAATTTGAAGATTTAAACTTCAATGATATGGATGATGTTGATGCGCTAAAGATCGCGCTATATTACTTTACGAATAGAGTCCTTAATGGAAGAAAAGACGAACGTATACTGAATGCATTATTGTTAAACTATGTTAATGATATTGAGTACTTCAGAAATCTTCCATAGGATCGTTTATCCTAGAAAATGGTATATAAAAGTTTGGACACTGCATAAAACCAGAAAATGGAAGATCCAATAGCCACTAGTCTAATGCTCTGCAAAAAACTATTGATGAAAGATCCAATAGCTACAAAATAGTACAAGAAATTATTATTTCCATATAATTTCAGAATAGTTATTGTACCATCATTTTCCTTCTTCAATACATGAGAGTACTTAGGAAGTAAGTTATATAATTATGATCGACTTCCTTGTATCATCTCAAGAGCAAATTCTCTAGCATGATATGCCTACTGGTATGATAAGCGAATATTGTATTCTTGTTGGATATCTGCTATGATGTCATTTAGAGTGTATATTCGGTTCTCCTAAATTAGTTTGTCTGTGATGCTATGACGGATAACCCGACACCTTGCTTGACGGAGGCCTTTGGGCTCATTATGACAAGTGTGTGTCTCATTACATTTCATAAATACCTAATGTACATTCTCTTCACTTGATGCTCTCATTGCTCGAAGACGCCATTTACATGATATTGAAGTACAATGCACCTCGAAATGTATCGATGTGGAACTTACAACCTTGAAATCGAACTTATCCTTCAAGAAAACTTTGTGCAATTTTAATATTAAATTATATTTAGAATCGAACAACTTCCCCACACAAATATTATTAGACCCAATATTTCTAACAAAGTCTGGAGCAACCAAGTTCAAAGGCAAAACCGGTATAATACTTACAAGATGATCAACTTCTACACCCTTCGAATGGGGTCTTGGAATAATAGGCCGACTTTGGCGTAGTTCATGGTCATTCTCAAAGTGAAGTAAATTTTTCCTATCACCGACTAGACCCTCATCATGCTCATCATTCCTATCTTCACAAGTATTACCCAGATGATCATCATTGTCATCATCAATAGGAGCATAAGTAAATTCATCGTCCCCATCATCAGTTGGGCTATGGCATAAATCAGTATTAATGCTATTTACTATTATATTAATCGTGTCATCAATGTAATCATCATTGTAATGAAAAGAAGAGTAATATTGTTGCAGTGATGTCATCAGCAGTAACACCTCTTCTTCAACAATCACCAGTGTCACGACGTTCTCTTCTTCAACAGGCTTTTGATTTTTTACTTTAAAATCAAAAATAGAAATCCAAAACGAGTTCTGATAAACCTGGAAAAATTATAAACTACGGATAGGAATAGGAATCTTTGATGAATGGAATTAAGAACCCTTATTATTTCGGCACCCTAAAGGAAATTTCTCATATTCCTTTTAGGTGCCGAAGATGAGTACGACGAATAATCCCCTTTATAATCCCCAGTACCCCTTCATTTATCCTTCTTTTCTTTTTTTTTTCTTTACACTTTATTTTCTATATTCTCTGCTTCCTTATCTTATGTTGAGCATTTAGGATTTGGTAACAAAAACAGGGATGCACCCTAGTTTACCGAATTAGAGCTCATATATATCAAAACTTTTACCATTTTATTATCAACTACATCCATAGGTAGTGAACATATGGGTTGGATAGAACATCTCAACTGTAAAGTTGTCTTCAATACGATGCTGTAATTATTTGGATTTATTTATAAAACTTCATATACTTCTGCAAGAAATATAGCAAACGTACAATTTTTTTAAACCAAAAAAGCCTTTTTTTTATTTCTATACTCAAAAAGATCATCAATCAATTCCTCGCATAATCCAACATAACATATTTGAAGAACAACTGACTTCATTAAACTTGAATAATTAAAAAAGATGAAAAAAATTAGTACTTAAAAAAAATTTTGTGTTTATAAATGTGGGATAAGCACTTATCGCACATCTTTTGCACATTTTTTTGCGATAAATACTTGTCGCACGTTGAGTATGTGTGTCAGGTGTCTGTCGTATATTTTCTAGGTTTGTCCAATGCTGTTTTTACTCAAAAAACTCATAAATTTTAATTAATCGAAAAATAAAACTTCACATTATGTAAAAATAAATACCAACCTCAATTTTTTATTTTTTATTGATAATTTAGTGATTAGTGGATGAGATTTAAGGATTAGAGTATTGAAGATTTTTGGTGATTTTAAGTTGATAAAATGCCAATTGTTAATTTTATTTATAGATATTAAGATATTTTGATCCAAAATCTTTGTAAATACTTAGGAAGAAAGAAAAAGTTGAGATAGTTATTTTAAAAATTCACCAAATTTATTTGACTATTTTTGTAAATTCCCCTTTAAATTTTCCAATGTTACTCGAAAAAGTTTTAAAGCAAACCAGTCAATGACATGTTGGCTCTTTGCTCTAATGCTCTCCGTCCCCTTAAAAATAACTAATTTGATCGGACAATCTTTTGATGTAATTATAATTTATTTATGCTAACTAATTTTAAAAAGTGAACCTTCACCGGCATTTTCTGAGAATCCAAAGCTATGCCAACAAAGGGAATTTTGTGTAGGATAAAAAATCAAACTGTTACATTACATATGAAGATATATACATGGAGTCAACAACTCTCTTGTTCTACATATGTATCACAGACATACCATTAAAAAAACAAAAAAATCTGAGAAGAGTATCAAATGTTTAACCATATGCTAGATGTTAATGAATATTCCCATTCACCATCACGTTCAGCCCACCACATCCACGTTTTCATCATCACCCACATACTGCAAATCAAAGATCAAGTCAGACGCAAAATTAAAACAGATAAAAAATATATATATATATATATATATAGCAGTAGTAAATAAAAGGAGAAATAGTAAATGGTTGAGCTTACATTTAATAATGGAATAAGAATAAAAACTCTACAAAGAGTAGATTATACTTTGATATGGTAAGGTGATTTACAAATGAGGTCGCCCAAATGTAGACACATGCTATAGATGCAATAGGCAATGCCCAACAAACTGACCTCTATGTAAGCATTACGAGGGATTGGAAGAGGAGGGGGCAGCCTAAATTGCAAGCCTTTTGCCATGTAAGTTGCTCCTTTTTCAGTTCCGGCTGAAGCCATTTCAATCTCCTCAATCTGCTCCACATCAACTTCTAATTCTTCATCGTTGACATGAGCAGCTATACCAGTCGATGGTAATGCTAATGCATTCACTGATCTCACATTCTTCACCTGCGAAGAAAAACCGGTTGAGACATTTTTTCCTTTTTGTTTGCTTTCATCTGCCACAGATCCATGATTAGTAGGATGCTGATTCCACCGAGAAACCCCCTTTAAGTGAACAGATTCAGCAATTCGTCCTCCATCCTTCATTAAATTGGCTAGAACACCCAAAAATGCAGCATAAACAACAAAATCAAAAAACAGAATGAGACTTGAAATCAAGTGATACTAAAACATTAGTGACCACAAACAGATTGACGTCAAATGAAAAACAAGACATAAGCAATAATATGAGAAACAAAACATGTAAGGTATCAACAAAAGGTCCAGGAACCAGGGTTAATATTCAACAAACCTTATATATACAGAAATGTCAAATAAAGTACCTTCTGGCACAAATCCATCAGTAGTGTCCCTATTGACATGCAGTTTTTTCTTGTTTGGAGAATGTATAGTCTGCTTATCATTTAGATGGTAATTAGTGGTCTCTCCATCACTCATGATATTGATGCTTGAATCCTCTTCATCACCACCAACATTAGTGGCATCTGAGCCAAGCTGATATCCCAACTTCTGAAGACAAGCTTGTGACCTATGGATTTAAAAAGTATAAACTACAAGGTAAATGCTAGGAAGTTCAAAGAACAGTACAAAATAGTGAAGTGGATAGAGGAAAGTGATTCAAAACTTGCCTATTAAGCTCATCTTGTATCTGTGCGTGACGATTATGTGCTTTGACAAACTTCTTGATTTTTGAAGCTATCCTGAATATTAAATTGTCCATGGAAACTGAGTGCGAGCGGGAACCCACATACAAAAATGAAACATCTTGATAGACACAGATGAAAATAAATTATTATATGCATGATACCTTCTAGATTCCTCTTTCTCTTTCTGCAATTGAGTTTCAAGCTCCTTTATTCTAGAAGAAAGTATATCTGCTTCTTGACCCTTCTCTTCCTCATTAGTCTTTGAGAAACAAATAAATCAAGCAGTAAATATGTGGCTTAAATCATGTATATAAATGCAGACAAATAATAATAATAATGATAAGTGTCACCATCACAACAAACAAAAATGCTTGAAGTAATCTGGACAAGACATAGTAAATCATCTGCATTTAATGTACTTCTTGAAAGTGTGTTTGTGATGAGGAAGTGGACAGAAACAATGCCAGCACTGTTAATTTTTGTTTTTTGGAGTGACCAATGAAATCGTTCATATTGCAGCCCAGATTGTTTGGTGGAAGCACTAGCTTTAATGATGTTTTAAAATAAATGCTTAAGTGATTTAACAAGTTTGTCCACAATTCCTAAGCTATAAAGTAATCACAAATAGGAGATTGACTGACCTCCATTTGAAGTTTGCGGTGCTCAAGCATGTTGAGATCCAACTGCACTTCTTTTAACTGCACATAATTTCAAATAATTAATTTTTGTTCTTGGACAAATAGAGATGGAGAAAAAGATGAATACAAAATTAATGCGAGTATTTGACCAAATTGTTCTAACCTGCTCCAGAAGAACAACTTTGGAATCAGAAGGTGTAAATTTTCCTTCTTTAACTCTATCATCAAGCCCATCTGAGATTTTCAGACTTCCAGAAAATTCTCTTGGTCCAACATGGTGCTGTTTCTTCCAGCATATGCTGTCACTGTAATAAAATATGCATTTTGAACTCTAAGTTTGAATCTACTGGGATGGAGAATAAATAAATATATGACGCAAACTACTATATGTCTAGCAGAAGAAAAATAGAATGAGATATTTTTTTTAATAGGTGATAGTCATGGTCGAATTTACTTCAAAGTTTTATTAACACTACAAGAACTTCAGAAATGCTATACATTGCAACTTCTTATGCCAATTGAGGTGGCAGTTGAATTGCACTGACATGTGGATACACATAGAGTGTGATGTCAACTGACCATCCAATAAATGAATAGAATTTGTATTTAATAATACTATGAATCATCCCGGTTTGAAAAAGAAAAGGGAAATAAAACCAAAAAGCAACCCACAGATGGCCACGTGGAAAACGGCCTTCGAAAGAGTCAGCACCCAAGCCAACAATTTCCTTTTGGAAACAGTATCATCAACTGAAAACTGATTGCATAAAGGATTCTTGTTTAGTTACCTTTGGTTCTCAAGGGACCTCAAAGGGCTAAGTCCTGAAATTTAAACTTTGATCAGTAAATGCATACAACAAAAGGAACAAAGAAAAGCAACAAACAAAACGATCTGTTAAGACAAACCAATTGGTAAAACCAGGATGGTCCAAAGCAATTGCATTTATCAGAAAGAACCCAAATTAGACTTATTTATAGCCAAACAAAACAAAAGCAAGGAATTTGGAATATAATTACTGACCACGAAATCTATTCGTGCCTCTAGTATCTCTTCCAGGGGAATAACTTTTCTGTGGAGACAGCCTTCTATCAAGCTTATCCCTCAAGTCACCAACTCGATGGTCCGGCTCACCTGCAATTGTGAAATCAAAGAATTTCCAGTTTAGCAAAATAGTCATATTCAATGTACTTTTCAGTCAAAATAAGCAGAAGGCACACAAACAGTACAGATCTAAGCTTACCATCACACAGAAACACACGTGTAACTTAATAATGAATACTAATAGTACATCCTTGTCATTGCCAATGGGGACATAGAAACAACTTCTCTCATATAAATATAGAAACAGAAAACCCATATTTGAACTGTTATCCATCACATATCAAAGTAGCATCGGATAAATAATAGCTGGCATATCCACAGCTTCCAATTGAGCAATAAGCAACAATGATTTCTTCCTCATGATAAAATGATAGCAGTTATAAATTCTCCATCCAGGAAATCCTTTGAGAATATCATTCGAGGAGAAGTAGCAAATGAAGTGGTTGCGATATGCTCTGCCAATATATGTCCAAAGGACAAATACGAATAGCTTTCGATGGGTTCACAAAACTGGCCGTCGATCTCAATATTACGGAAGAATATAACATCCAGAAAATAGTTAATGCTGAAGCATCAACAAAACTTTGCAGTTTCAGAGATGCATAACGATAAACCAAGACAATGTTCATCACGAGAAATACCATATCATCGCCTCTAAGAATTACCAACCAGCAAAATCCTACCAACCAGCAAAATCCATTCTGATGAAAAACAATACTAAGCCTGTTAGTCAATATTTCATACTGTTAAAAGCCACACTGTATTACTCTACAACAAGTTTCTCAAAAACTACCATCAAATTCAAACCAACTTCGATAGTTATCAAACTAATCAAAATAACAAGAAAATAAACAAAACGAAAGTACTAAACCTTCAGCTCAGAATCTGAAAAAAGAAATGGTTCAAATAATAAAAAGAAGAAGCTAAGTTACCGTGATGGGAGCGGAAAGAGCGGCGAAGCTCAGCGTCTCCATGCGCAAAGGAGCAAGTGGGGCGCGAGCAGCGACCCTTTTGATACAAAACGCACATCCTCGTTTTGTAGGGCCTCCGTTCAAACATTTTTGATCGTCAACTCAAAGCTATTATAATCTTCATATAAAGAGATTCATTATGAATTAATCAGTCTTCAAGAAATAGATAAATCAACCAATCAATCACCCACATCTTAAATGAAAATTAAATCCTGCACCGCACAGCACATAGTAAATATTCCAAAAAAAAAATTAACAGAAATATTATGCTGCGTTTATTTAAAAAAAAAAAAAAAAACAAAGAGAACACATACATGAGCAGCAAGCAGCAAAATAAAGAACCCGCCGCTTTCAGTAAACTGAGAGTTGTATTAAGAATTGTGACAGCCTGGGTCAATGAGAAGAAAAGTAAAAAAGAAAGGGGTGATTTTGCCTCCCGAGCCAAGAAGCTATAATCTATGGAAATCTAACACGAATTTGAAACTCGAAAGTCCTAAATTAACCTTACATGGAAAAGCGTCCTGAGGAAATAACCGTTTAAATATTGATTTGACCTATTAGCAGGAGTTTTTAATTAAATATGTCTAAAAAATAGAGTATTTATATAAATCTACCTCACGCTAAAAATTATGTATACATGTATCTTATACTAGGGATAGGAGTGGAGTATCAGTAGGGAGATCTGTCTTATTCTACACTTCATTAAAAAATTTGGTCTTATTTCTCAATAACTTTTATAAGGTGGGGATGAAAAATATTTGTGTGAAGAATGATTTTTTCATTACACCTCGTTCTCATTTATTATTTTATATTATGTATGAATATATAATTTTAATAAATAAATAGATAAATCATCACTATAATTTAAAGTATTTAAATTATTAGAAAAATCTCCAAAAAATTAAAACAATATCTTGAAAATATTAAAAGTATAAGATGTTTGGATAAATAAAACTAAAAAAATAAAAATTGCATTACAATATTTTAAATCATTCTTTGTTAACAGTTTCATCTTCTCTTTATCATGTTCATATATATAACCCATGATTGTCACTTTAATTCTGCAATAACAAATAATAAAATTAACAACTATTAATTCACTACAAATTTATATAATAATTTTTTTCCATATGTCGTTTGTAAAAACATGTAATAAATAAAATGATTAAACTTGTTCAAATAGAAATTTACCTCATTTGTATCTTTGTAAAATGCATCGCATCTATTTTTTGTAAAAGAACCATAACTAGAACCTGATAATATAAAAAAAACTTCACATATAGTAGTGGTTTACTAAAACCAAATAAAAATCAAATAGAATTAAGTATATGTATACACATTTAATGCAAATTTATTCACGCAACATACCTTTAATTTTTACCCATAATTAATTTTGAGCACACATTAAAGCCTCTAATGTTTTAGAATGTAATTTGCTATGATGTAGACTCACAAATCTACCACTGGTATTAAAAGAAGACTTAGAAGAAATTGTAGAAACAAGAATGGCCAAAATATCTCTAGCAATAGCATGTAAAGTAAGATATTTACTCTCATTTGCTTTCCACCAAGCCAATATGTCAAAGTTAGAAGATCTAGGTAAGACTTGTTTAAGATCTAGGTAAGACTGGCTCCCCCAAATAATGCTCCAACTCTGACTTAACATGCTCATTACTGGTAGTATCGCTAACAAATAAATCAAATGATGCCAAAGGATCCACCTTTCCCCAAACTAATTCTGATTGAAAAGATGAAGAAATTGCAGATGGATAAATTTCTTCTCCTGTATTATTCTTCAGTTGATATTCTGTTACTAACTCATAACAAATCTTACGAATTTTATCAATTTCGTATGAAGAATCATTTTGGTATATTTTTTGAAAGAAAAACTCCAATAACTTCATTTTCAATCTTGGATCTAAAATAGTGGCTACAATCACATTCCAATATTTGTCAAATTTTGCTACCATATATGATAGCATATCCTTTATTACAACACGTGGAGAAGTAAGCCACTCTGAAATCGATAGTCTAATTTGATAAATCTTTGGAAAGTAAAGGTAGGTTGGTTGTAGGATATTAGGTACCAGAAAACAACTCAGTCACTTCAAAAAATATTTCTAATCTATCGCAAATCTCTTTTGCCAATATCCAATCTTTTTTAAAAGGCAAAAATTTATATTGCGAGTCTCGTTGTTTTAAACGAGGGAAAACAGTTTTATATACCAAAGTAGTATGAAGCATTAAATAAGTAGAGTTCCATTCGATTTTGCAATCAAGAGATAACTTCTTACTTTTTTGATTATTCAAATGACGAGCAGCTTCAACAAACTTTTCCTCTCTTTTAGGTGTTGCTGTCCAATAAGCAACACTATTACGAATTCTTTCAATACTATTACTAATCACATCCAATCCTTCTTTCACTATCAAATTAAGGATATGGGCACAACTACACATATGAAAAAACTCTCCACCCAACAAAAGTGAACTATCAAACAACTTCTCAGTAAGAATTTCAATCATAGCATCATTAGTAGTACAATTATCTACTGTTAAAGTAGAAAGTTCGTAATCAATATTCCAATCCAATAAACATTCCATCAACACATCAGCAAGAACATCAGAAGCATGTGGACATGGAACATAGATAAACCTATGAATAAAAAATAACGATTAATTAAAAATAAATATTATCAAAGATATTAAAAAACTCAGTCACACTAATATAAACATAATTTAAAATAAATTTCATATTAAAAGTACCTCATAATTCGACTCTGCAATTTTCACGATTCATCTATGAAATGTGTTGTGATGGTCATAAATCCCTTTTTTTTATTATTAAAAGTCCACATATCAATAGTAATAGTAATTCTGCTTTGATTACTTTCCAACAAGCTCATTGTTTTAGACTTCTCATAATCATAGATCATTAGAATATCATTCTTGATTGTATTTCAGGAAACCATCTTAAATAATGGTTGAATAGAACTTAGGAACCTTCGAAATCTAATGTGTGCAACCATGCTAAGAGGGTGCTTATGAAAGATTATCATGTTCGCAAGCTCTCTCCTTGAACTTTCTTGATCAAAGTTGTAGGTATCAAGTATGACTTTTCCCCCTGATGTTCTTGTGGCCTTCAACATTGCTTTCACATTTTTTTGTCTCCGCAAAGGGCATATTTTGAAATGATCATGCAAGTGTTTGGTCCCACTCTTAATTTTTCCTTCTAGTCTCTTACCACAATAATTACAAACACACTTATATTCTTCATTAATTTTCTACATTTTAAAGTGATTCCACATCACATATCTTAAATTTCTTCTTGAAGTGCCATTATGCTCAACCTCTGCTTCAGAAACTATTATCGGATTATTTTCAGGAATTTCTTCATGCATTGGGATATCACCAATTTCAATTGGAACTTGGTCATCTTGTTGATTCTTATGTGATTATCCTGACATTTTATATTTCATTTATATTAAAAGAAAAAAAAAGTTAGTTCAACTTCAACATATTAATTACATATCAGTATAACAAATCAAATAAATTATTTTATTATATTAATTATTGTCTTGCAAGTTTGCAAAATTGTAAGGCTATCATTATTTTATAAATAAATCAAGAAAAATTAAGTTTTATCAAATTGCTTCTAATAAAACTTAATAGAACTTATTTGTTCTTGTTCATTTCTATTACAACAAGGTGGACTTTACCGAGACTAAGAATGGACCAACTATTAAATCTTGGCTGGAAATTTCTTTTACCTATTTCTCTCGGTAATCTATTATTAACAACTTCTTCCCAACTCCTTTAGCTATAAAGAAAAAAAGGAATACAATATTCGCTACTTCTCTCAAACAAGAGAAAGAAATAAACTCACACTCACACTATTCAGAGATATTCACAATATGTTCCCTATGGTAACCGGTTTCATGAATTATGGTCAACAAACAATACGAGCAAATAAAGGACAAAATAATAGCCACTTTTCTTTTGTCACGTTAGCAAATAAAGAATGAGAGGAAAGATACTTTTTGAAGTATTGACTATATCAAGCAAGTTGAAAACAATAATACAAGCTAATGAAGGAAAAAAATGAAACAAAGAAAGAATTTGTTGTATAAAAAAGCAAGCTACAATTAAAACTCTTAGTCTTGAACTTACTAAATTTTGCAGTTGCAGAAAATGCTTGAAGATTTTTTTTTTTTTTTTGAGACCGGTACCTTAACTCGTTGGGAGAGAAAAGAAAATATGAGGATATTTTAGATTTTTAGGGTTAACTAAGAATTGTATTTTAAGGTTTTTTTTTAGTTATATTTATTATTTATAATAAGTAAAAAAATTATTAATTAATTGATAAAATAAAAATTTTTTAAATAAATATTAAAAATACTCATATATAATGAGAATTGGGATGGAGGTGGGGTGAGGAGTACAAGACCAAACCCCACCCTAAAAATTTGAGGATAATTTTTTCTTCATTCCTTAAAAATTATTTATAATTTATCCCATTTGGGATGGGCCCCAAACCCATGAGGAATTTTGTCATCCCTATCTTATATGATATATTGACTAAAACACACAAAACTCACCTCTATTTTACTCACACCATTTCACTCAAACAACAAAAAATCACTTCATATTTTCAAAATCACTTAAGAATAAGTAATGTGCTAAGATTTTGGTTTGCAACTAAGATTAATCTAATTAATAAGATAATTTAAACTTTACTTTTATTTATTGTTATTTATACATTTTTTCATATTATATTATTTTTAGGATTTTGATTGGGTTGTGATAAACAACAAAATAACTCACATTTTCATTACGTTTGTATCATATGACTACTATGTGATGAATTTTCTAACTTTATTAGTTGAAATCTTATTTTGTACTAAAAATTATTGTTCTGCACCCATTGTACATGACTATAGTCGTGTATGCTTGAATTTACACAACTACAGTCATGTATTTTAGTAAGTTACAAAGCTGCATTCGTGTAGGCATGAATTTACACGACTGTAGTCGTGTATTTCAATAAATTACACTACTAATATCGTGTATGTATGAACTTACACGACTACTGTCGTATATGTATGAATTTACAAAACTATTGTCATTTATGTATGAACTTACAAGACTACGGTAATGTATATATGAAATTTACACAATTGTAATCGTACAAATATAAAAAAATATTAAAGTTATTATGACACTTTAACTTTGTATTAGTGCAAAAAAAAAAATCACTAAATATCCCTTGACTATTTGTTAGATTATAGTTGTGTATTTTAGCAAGTTACAAGACCGTTGTCGTATAAATGGGCAGGAGATCAAACGCTTTTATATGCTTTGTTTGATTTTATTTTTTTATTTGTTGTATAGTTGGACTGAATGAAATAGAAACATGCTTGTGTACTCTACTTAACCTTACATACCTATCATTTTTATTGTCTTAATTTCTTTAATATCTATATTAGTTAGTTAATAAGTTTATATTTTCTTATTTCGCAAGTGGATAAGCATGTTTGTATAGCTTATGTTCTTTTCAAATAGAGACGACCAGGAGTTCATAATATATGGGCAGAATATTTGGATTGAGCATTTTAATAATTATGATGATTGTGTAGTAACTTATGTTTTCTTAAAATTTATTTATGATTCGAATATGTATTGGATATCTGTTGTTTGATGTCTAACAACTTTTATTGTTTGTTGGATTAAAGTTTGATATGCCAAAGATTGGTTGATTATGATGTTATTATGATGAGCGCTTTATGTAGTTTTAATTCTATGTCCACCTACAAGACTACAATCTTGTACTTTTCAAGTTACACAACTGTTGCCGTGTATATATAGTTTTAACTACTATAGTCATTTATTAAGAAATGAATAAGTAATGTTTCCGTGATGGGTGTATGTTTTTCTTAAGATAATCTACTGTAATCGTGTATCTATAAAAATACCCAACTGTAGTAATATATTTATGAAAATATTTGAAAGTATTTGTGTATTTGAGCTGAGCATTCCTTAAATATATATGAACATCTTGTTATATTACATACATTGTACAAAATGTCATGTTATCTTTCAACAATACATTTAATAAAAAAATAAAATATATATATGATGTAGAGTTATCTTTAATCATATCCAATGTCAACAATATCCTAATTGTAACTATTACAACTCATGATAACTAATCTAAAAAATGGTAAAATTACAACAATAAAGTTCTTAAGGTTATATTTCAGTAATTAGTTTCCATGACCTATATCCAAATAATTTGACAATCAATGCTTTGCGAAATTGTGTAATATCATTCTATTGGCAATATGTGTTGACATCAAAGTCATAGGCTAAGACTTCCAAATACCGCAACAAAAATATTCCATAATCACCACTAATAAAATTCATATATATCAATAATAAAATCACCATTCTTATTTGAAAAAAAAATATAATCTCTTTAATTGCATACCTTGATTTTTTTTTGCGGGCTACTTCGTACTCGCAAGATGGGCTAAAGAATCTTTCATATGACTTCAGTACAATCTCGATATGCTTTGTGATAAGATATCTTCTTAAACAACATAAGAAATAGATAAACAAGTGCCTTATAAGACAAAAAAAAGTATAAAAAGTAAAGAAAAAAACATAGAACAATCACATCACATGTACATGGCCATAAATTCAAACAAACTAGATAAATATGAGAAACTATACAATAAATCTTAACAATTTATTGTAATTAGACACTAGACAAAGTTATCAAACATTGTATTCTTGAAAAAATATATAATTAACTTAATAGAAATTTTAATTAAACTAGTAGATTGCAATAACTAGCATATAAGCACATTATTCAGTAAAATTAAAGTCTCTGAAACATGCAGTAGCACAATAACAAAATCACTAACCTAGTTTTGCTTTCCACTCGTACATCTATAAGTACCAAGCTTAATTGATTTTGCTTTCCACCCTCACTTGAAATGGAGGGCATTTGATCATATGAGTATCTAACCACAAGCTCACTAGCATTAGTAAGTTGTAATAGTAAGTTATAATATTACTGCTAATTAAGTGATGATTAAGGTTAGTTAATAATTAGTATATATACGATAATTTTACATAAGCAATATGGCATCAGCAATTAGGATATCACTGGCTTACACAAAAAGAAGGAGGAAGAAATCTCGCAAGGAGAAGAACAAAGCTGCTTGAAGAGGAAGAAATATTGTGAAGGAGAATAATGAGCCCGCTTGTGTAATTGAAAATATTTGAGGGTATTTAAAACATTACTCATCTTAAAAGACATATTAGGATAATTATGAAGTATGAGGGTATAATTATATTAATACTCAAGTTTCAAGGTATACCATAATAAATTCTTGTTATTAGCACTCTTTATTACTTAAGAATTAGCAACCACCAAAAAGTTTTTTCGAAGTCAAATACACACAAAATTTTGTAAGATATTTTTATTTATAAAAATAAACAAGAAGTCATTTATATTCAAATATTACAAAAAAAAATATTGTTAAGATATTTGAATTTAAATATATTCAATTTCAGACAAAAAGAAAAAAGAAAAAAGGCTACCTAACGTATATAAGAAGCGAACATTTAGGCCACACATATGCATCGCGCATGACAAAAGATTTAGCTAGACAACAATAATTTCATTGCATTAATAATTAATTGAAGAATTGAAGAAACCTTTTGTGATAAGTTTAATACAATAATAGAATAATAGGAGGAGCAACAAATCATAAATAAAATTTTCCATTACAATCATAACACGTTTCAGAACTAGCAAGAATGTCAGTATCCGAGGCACATAGATAATGCTCTTTAATTCTCCATGAACAATTCTTGCAACGACTGTAATCCCTCTTATCTTTATAAATATCAAACGATTTCTCAGCATTCTGCCAACTAAAACTGCAATAGAATTGTGTCGTCCCAAAAATATTTGGCTTCAAACTAAAATAGTAGATTCCTCCATAAAGAATATCATGTACTCCAAGATCATCATCAATTGATCTATAGTGAATGGTCAGATCTATGCCGACACCTATATCATTACGAATGTACTCCTTCACCTCATGTGTTTTGAAACGAAGACCACTGCACATACTTAGCAGAATGGTGAGTGATATAAAAAGTAGCAAAATTTGCTTAGCAAAATAACCCATTATTTTTATTTTTTTTTCTTTTTGTTGGCAAATGAAATTAAAGCTTTTAGATACGCACAAAACCTACTTCAAAATGCAAGATATATATAGTGTCATATTATAATGTTTAATTGTGTATAAGGGTCTCATTGTCAATCTATCGTATTATCTTTATCATAATTTAATTACTTAGTTCTATAAATATGATATTATTAAAGCAGCCGGGGATCTATGGCTTCTTTTATGTTCGATTATAATTTTTGTATGAAGGCAAAATTTATGTTTCTTGAATTTTTTTTTTGGTTTTTCGTATGGTATTTGAAAGCGTATAGTGGATTTCTTAGTTTTTTTGGGAAAATTAGGATTTTATACCAAGGCAAGATATTTTTAGGAGTATTTTTTTGGCTGCATAATATTCTTCATATCATAAGTATATTCTTGTTCCAATGTTAAGTACATTTTTATAATTAATTTGCACAAACAAATTTACATAATAATTTTTATCTCTATCATTACACTTAATTTTATAATTTGAGCTTGCACTCTACATACCCTTCTCTCCACCCTTAAATTCCAATCGCCCTCAATAGTTTGTGGCTCATGGACTTGATGAACCAATGGCCTCATGCTGTCATTGTTAGAGGTCAGATAACTTGGCTATCATGTGGGTATTCTAGTGTAAGAATACGATAAACATGTAACTAGCTTATTTCAGTCATTCGTATGCGTATCCTAGGAAAGTTTGATTATTTTGGTTTTATTAGTTATTATATTCTTAACAGGAGATTGCAAATTTTTCCTTTACTATAATTAATAT